>OZ024795.1:19196142-20584476 GCA_964017045.1 Omphiscola glabra
TTCATTGTAAGCTGAGCGTGATGAGCGTGTTACGGGTGCACTTTGAATTTTGACCATTCATTGACTAATCATAATACAACACACGTACTCGCTGGACGTTGAAGGCCAGAGTTTGCATATGTCTTCATTTGAATCATGGTAAGAAGCGGTTTTTTTTTTTTTTTTGTTTTTTTTAAATAAGAAAAATACCCACCTTCAAATACTACTATTTATGCCTTACGTTTGTATTTGACACTAGCTGTCTGGTTGTTTGTGTGAATTATTTCATGCTTAGGGTCCCATACATAGTGCTTATAGGGTCCCATACATAGTGCTTATAGGGTCCCATACATAGTGCTTAGGGTCCCATACATAGTAATTATAGGGTCCCATACATAGTGCTTATAGGGTCCCATACATAGTGCTTAGGGTCCCATACATAGTGCTTAGGGTCCCATACATAGTGCTTAAAGGGTCCCATACATAGTGCTTAGGGTCCCATACATAGTGCTTAGGGTCCCATACATAGTGCTTAGGGTCCCATACATAGTGCTTATAGGGTCACATACATAGTGCTTAGGGTCACATACATTGTGCTTAGGGTCCCATACATAGTGCTTATAGGGTCCCATACATAGTGCTTAGGGTCCCATACATAGTACTTATAGGGTCCCATACATAGTGCTTATAGGGTCCCATACATAGTGCTTAGGGTCCCATACATAGTGCTTAGGGTCTTATACATAGTGCTTAGGGTCACATACATTGTGCTTAGGGTCCCATACATAGTGCTTATAGGGTCCCATACATAGTGCTTATAGTGTCCCATACATAGTGCTTAGGGTCCCATACATAGTGCTTAGGGTCCCATACATAGTGCTTAGGGTCCCATACATAGTGCTTATAGGGTCCCATACATAGTGCTTATAGGGTCCCATACATAGTGCTTAGGGTCCCATACATAGTAATTATAGGGTCCCATACATAGTGCTTATAGGGTCCCATACATAGTGCTTAGGGTCCCATACATAGTGCTTAGGGTCCCATACATAGTGCTTACAGGGTCCCATACATAGTGCTTAGGGTCCCATACATAGTGCTTAGGGTCCCATACATAGTGCTTAGGGTCCCATACATAGTGCTTATAGGGTCACATACATAGTGCTTAGGGTCACATACATTGTGCTTAGGGTCCCATACATAGTGCTTATAGGGTCCCATACATAGTGCTTAGGGTCCCATACATAGTACTTATAGGGTCCCATACATAGTGCTTATAGGGTCCCATACATAGTGCTTAGGGTCCCATACATAGTGCTTAGGGTCTTATACATAGTGCTTAGGGTCACATACATTGTGCTTAGGGTCCCATACATAGTGCTTATAGGGTCCCATACATAGTGCTTAGGGTCCCATACATATTGCTTAGGGTCCCATACATAGTGCTTAGGGTCCCATACATAGTGCTTAGGGTCCCATACATAGTGCTTATAGGGTCCCATACATATTGCTTTTAGGGTCCAATACATAGTGCTTCTAGGATCCCATACGTAGTGCTTAGGGTCCCATACATAGTGCTTAGGGTCCCATACATAGTGCTTAGGGTCCAATACATAGTGCTTAAAGGGTCACATACATAGAGCTAAGGGTCCCATACATAGTGCGTATAGGGTCCCATACATAATGCTTAGGGTCCCATACATAGTGCTTAGGGTCCCATACACAGTGCTTAGGGTCCCATTCATAGTGCTTATATGGTCCCATACATAGTGCTTAGGGTCCGATACATAGTGCTTAGGGTCCCATACATGGTGCTTATAGGGTCGCATACATAGTGCTTAAGGTCCCATACATAGTGCTTATAGGGTCCCATACGTAGTGCTTAGGGTCCCATACATAGTGCTTAGGGTCCCATACATAGTGCTTAGGGTCCAATACATAGTGCTTAAAGGGTCACATACATAGAGCTTAGGGTCCCATACATAGTGCGTATAGGGTCCCATACATAGTGCTTAGGGTCCCATACATAGTGCTTAGGGTCCCATACACAGTGCTTAGGGTCCCATTCATAGTGCTTATATGGTCCCGTACATAGTGCTTAGGGTCCGATACATAGTGCTTAGGGTCCCATACATGGTGCTTATAGGGTCGCATACATAGTGCTTAAGGTCCCATACATAGTGCTTATAGGGTCCCATACATAGTGCTAAGGGTCCCATACATAGTGCTTATAGGGTCCCATACATAGTGCTAAGGGTCACATACATAGTGCTTATAGAGTCCCATACATAGTGCTTATAGGGTCCCATACATAGTGCTTAGGGCCCCATACATAGTGATCAGGGTCCCATACATAGTGCTTATAAGGTCCCATACATAGTGCTTAGGGTCCCATACATAGTGCTTATGGCCCCATACATAGTGCTTAGGGTCCCATACATAGTGCTTATAGTGTCCCATACATAGTGCTTATAGGGTCCCATACATAGTGCTTATAGTGTCCCATACATAGTGCTTATAGGGTCCCACACATAGTTCTTATAGGGTCCCAAACATAGTGCTTATAGGGTCCCATACATAGTGCTTAGGGTCCCATACATAGTACTTACAGGGTCCCATACATAGTGCTTAGGGTCCCATACATAGTGCTTATAGGGTCCCATACATAGTGCTTAGGGTCCCATACATAGTGCTTAGGGTCCCATACATAGTGCTTATAGTTTCCCATACATAGTGCATATAGGGTCCATACATAGTGCTTAGGGTCCCATACATAGTGCTTAGGGTCCCATACATAGTGCTTATAGGGTCCCATACATAGTGCTTAGAGTCCCATACATATTGCTTAAAGGTTCCATACATAGGGCTTAGGGTCCCATACATAGTGCTTAGGGTCCCATACATAGTGCTTAGGGCCCCATACATAATGCTCAGGGTCCCATACATAGTGCTTATAGGGTCGCATACATAGTGCTTAGGGTCCCATACATAGTGCTTAGGGTCCCATACATAGTGCTCAGGGCCCCATACATAGTGCTCAGGGTCCCATACATAGTGCTTAGGGTCCCATACATAGTGCTTAGGGTCCCATACATAGTGCTTATAGGGTCCCATACTTAGTGCTTATAGGGTCCCATACATAGGGCTTAGGGTCCCATACATAGGGCTTACGGTCCCATACAATGTCCTTATAGTGTCCCATACATAGTGCTTAGAGCCCCATACATAGTGCTCAGGGTCCCATACATAGTGCTTATAGGGTCGTATACATAGTGCTTAGGTTCCCATACATAGTGCTTAGGGCCCCATACATAGTGCTTATAGGGTCACATACATAGTGCCTTGGGTCACATACATTGTGCTTAGGGTCCCATACATAGTGCTTATAGGGTCCAATACATAGTGCTTAGGGTCCCATACATAGTGCTTAGGGTCCCATACATAGTGCTTAGGGTCCCATACATAGTGCTTACAACGTCATATACATAGTGCTTAGGGTCCCATACATAGTGCTTATAGGGTCCCATACATAGTGCTTAGGGTCCCATACATAGTGCATAGGGTCCCATACATAGTGCTTATAGGGTCCAATACATAGTGCTTATAGGGTCCATACATAGTGCTTATAGGGTCCCATACATAGTGCTTATAGGGTCCCATACATTATGCTTAGGGTCCCATACATAGTGCCTAGGGTCCCATACATAGTGCTTATATGGTCCCATACATAGTTCTTAGGGTCCCATACATAGTGCTTAGGGTCCCATACATAGTGCTTAGGATCCCATACATAGTGCTTATAGGGTCCCATACATAGTGCGTATAGGGTCCCATACATAGTGCTTAGGGTCCCATACATAGTGCTCAGGGTCTCATACATAGTGCTCAGTGTCCCATACATAGTGCTTAGGGTCCCATACATAGTGCTTAGGGTCCCATAAATAGTGTTCAATGTCCCATACATAGTGCTTAGGGTCCCATACATAGTGCTCAGGGTCTCATACATAGTTCTCAGGGTCCCATACATAGTGCTAAGGGTCCCATACATAGTGCTCAGGGTCCCATACATAGTGCTCAGGGTCCCATACATAGTGCTTAGGGCCCCATACATAATGCTCAGGGTCCCATACATAGTGCTTATAGGGTCGCATACATAGTGCTTAGGGTCCCATACATAGTGCTTAGGGTCCCATACATAGTGCTCAGGGCCCCATACATAGTGCTCAGGGTCCCATACATAGTGCTTAGGGTCCCATACATAGTGCTTAGGGTCCCATACATAGTGCTTATAGGGTCCCATACATAGTGCTTATAGGGTCCCATACATAGTGCTTAGGGTCCCATACATAGGGCTTACGGTCCCATACAATGTGCTTATAGGGTCCCATACATAGTGCTTAGGGTCCCATACATAGTGCTTAGGGTCCCTTACATAGTGCTTATAGGGTCCCATACATAGGGCATAGGGTCCCATACATAGCGCTTAGGGTCCCATACATAGTGCTTAGAGCCCCATACATAGTGCTCAGGGTCCCATACATAGTGCTTATAGGGTCGTATACATAGTGCTTAGGTTTCCATACATAGTGCTTAGGGCCCCATACATAGTGCTTATAGGGTCACATACATAGTGCTTAGGGTCACATACATTGTGCTTAGGGTCCCATACATAGTGCTTATAGGGTCCAATACATAGTGCTTAGGGTCCCATACATAGTGCTTAGGGTCCCATACATAGTGCTTAGGGTCCCATACATAGTGCTTACAACGTCCCATACATAGTGCTTAGGGTCCCATACATAGTGCTTATAGGGTCCCATACATAGTGCTTAGGGTCCCATACATAGTGCATAGGGTCCCATACATAGTGCTTATAGGGTCCAATACATAGTGCTTATAGGGTCCATACATAGTGCTTATAGGGTCCCATACATAGTGCTTATAGGGTCCCATACATAGTGCTTAGGGTCCCATACATAGTGCCTAGGGTCCCATACATAGTGCTTATATGGTCCCATACATAGTTCTTAGGGTCCCATACATAGTGCTTAGGGTCCCATTCATAGTGCTTAGGATCCCATACATAGTGCTTATAGGGTCCCATACATAGTGCGTATAGGGTCCCATACATAGTGCTTAGGGTCCCATACATAGTGCTTAGGGTCCCTTACATAGTGCTTATAGGGTCCCATACATAGGGCATAATGTCCCATACATAGCGCTTAGGGTCCCATACATAGTGCTTAGAGCCCCATACATAGTGCTCAGGGTCCCATACATAGTGCTCAGGGTCTCATACATATTTCTCAGGGTCCCATACATAGTGCTAAGGGTCCCATACATAGTGCTTATAGGGTCCCATACATAGTGCTCAGGGTCCCATACATAGTGCTCAGGGTCCCATACATAGTGCTCAGGGTCCCATATGGCCTCACTTACGGTGGTGAGATTCTAAAACCATATGGCGACACCTTTTTAAACTGTTATATTTTAACATCACAAATCTAACAAAGAATCAACATCACAAATCTAACAAAGAATCAATATCACAAATCTAACAAAGAATCAACATCACAAATCTAACAAGGAATCAACATCACAAATCTAACAAAGAATCAACATCACAAATCTAACAAAGAATCAACATCAAAAATCTAACAAAGAATCAACATCACAAATCTAACAAAGAATCAACATCACAAATCTAACAAAGAATCAACATCACAAATCTAACAAAGAATCAACATCACAAATCTAACAAAGAATCAACATCACAAATATAACAAAGAATCAACATCACAAATCTAACAAAGAATCTTATACATTCTTCATGTCCAACAATTATCAGATATGAAATAATTTTGCCGGGAAAAAATGTGATTGAATGAAAATAGTTGATCGCCGACCGTTGCTCTTTCATCTTTCAACAAGTAACACGCGTGCCTAATCTGCCAGGCCGTGACTCCGTCTGTGACCAGGTGTGCCAGGGAAGAAAACATGCCAAATAAGTTTATTGAATTTCTGAACATAAGTTGATAGAACTAGAGTTATCTCCCACCATTATGTCTGGACAGGGAGACAGCAGCCACACAAGCGCACGTGTACTAAGTGGCAGAGGGAGATAACTAAACGCAACACTATGTCTTAACGTAGATCACTTTGCCGGACGCGAAAAGTCACCAGATGCCATCAAGAAGAATTTGTTATATGTCAATTGTCATTGACTGGGAAAACAAAGAAAAACGTCGAGTTGACAAAACGTGTAAGAATTGACAGTTCTGAGTTGGTTTGATTTCTCAAACATATCGAATATGTTGTTCACCATGACACGCCCCGGGTAGCATACAAAACTTTCAAACTTACCACGTATTTACAGCGTCGGCTGCTTGCAAGAAAATGTATGTCATGACACTGCCACTATGCGGCTTATCATTTGATACTTAATAATTTTACCAAGGACATTCCTCACTGACTTCGTCCATAGGACATTAATGATTAATGTGTTGGGATCAGGGCCGGGCGGGGGGGGGGGGGGTATGCAGCAACTGCTTCCGGGCAAAGCCTGAACTTCGACACCTTCTCCCCACCAATAAATATATAAATAATATATCAATTCACATGAATAATGACGATTTTGGAGCCCTCTTGACGAGTGTGTGCCGGTTACCGGAAATTTGATCGAAAGAAATTTCGTCGACGGAAAATTGATCGACGGAAAATTGATCGACGGAAATTTGATCGAACGGAAATTTGGTCGAATATTTTTTTCAGTTCACACGTTAAAATGTTCGTCAAATTTTTATTCGAACGCACTATATTATATATGAAAACAAAATAATGCGTTCAAAAAGAAATGTTACCCCCCCCCCCAACCCACGGCATCTTTTCAGACGATCCTTTGTGGGATTGTATAAACACGGTTATGTGTAGACTGTATATATACACAATGTATGTGTAGCTGTATATACACAATTATGTGTAGTCTGTATATACATAATTATGTGTAGACTGTATATAGACAGATTGAAATGGGCTGTATATTTACAAATATGGATAGTTGTAAAGACACAACATGTGTAGTCTGTTTACACATAAATATGCATAGTGGTATGTACACAATTATAATGAATCTAAAGTTTGTTCTCTCCGCTCTCTTCCCGGTCTTAATCGCCCCACCGCGTACTTTTTTTTTTTTACACCAGGTCGCCTTTGCCTCAGAAAGGTACACCAGGTCGCCGTTGCCTCAGAAAGGTACACCAGTTCGCCGTTGCCTCAGAAAGGTACACCAGGTCGCCGTTACCTCAGAAAGGTACACCAGGTCGCCGTTACCTCAGAAAGGTACACCAGGTCGCCGTTGCCTCAGAAAAGACAAGTAATTCCCATTGAATTCTTTCCAAAATATTTGTTCTATTTCTTAAATGACAAAAAACAATAAAAAAAATTATAAAAACATGTTGTGCTCTTTATATCTTGGCAAAGACTGCAGCCAGACATCAATTATTTATATAGTAATACCTTTTTTTTTTTATACAAAAGATCCGTGTTTTAGAACCACCGTTTCTTTTGCTTACATGCCTTACATAATAAATGATAAATCTCCTATTATTACATTAAATTTTAAGAACTTTATATTATGAAGTAACATCCGTTGGCTCGCTTAAGCTGGTGTTGAGACTAAATTACCAAATATATACCTTAAAAGTTTCTTTAACGAATTTAATTATGGCTGGGCGATTTCAAATTTAAAGATTTTTAAAATAATTTTCATTGAAATAAATGTTTGGAACTATTTATATGGAGTGACAAGGAGTGACAGAGTGTTATTTACGTAGAATTTTCTGTTCATTATTTTATTTTAAAGAACATATTATCTTTAGGCTAGTTTACAACATAGACCATGACGACCTTATTTGTTAAATGTAGACTTACATAATTTATGGATATTCCTGAAATAATGATGTTGTTGGTGTTATGATGGTGGTCGTGTTATTATGGTGGTCGTGTTATGATGGTGGTCGTGTTATGATGGTGGTGGTGTTATGATGGTGATCGTGTTATGATGGTGGTCGTGTTATGATGGGGTGGTGTTATGATGGTGATCGTGTTATAATGATAGCGGTGTTATGATGGTGATGGTATAATGATGGTGGTGGTGTTATGATGGTGGTGGTGTTATGATAGTGGTGAGTTATGATGGTGGTGGTGTTATGATGGCGGTCATGCTATAATGTTAGCGGTGTTAGGATGGTCTTAGTGTTATATGATAGTGTGGTGTGATGATGTTGGTGGTGTTTTGATGGTGGTCGTGTTACGATGGTGGTGCTATGATGTTTAAGGTGTTATGATGTTGGCAGTGTTATTATAGTGGTTGTGTTATGATGGCAGTTTAGTGATGGTGGTCGTGTTATGATGGTGGTAGTTTTATGATGGTGGTCGTGTTATGATGGTGATCGTGTTATGATGGTGGTTGTGTTATGATGTTGGCAGTGTTATAATAAGGATGGTGTTATCATCTCATGTAGAAAATAATTGGGACGCAAAAAAAAAACGGTTTTGTTTTGTTTACCTTGATATAAAACAGTATAATAAATACATATGGTATATAATTATATTTATATAAATATAAATATGGCAACTATAAATTCTTTTAAATGAATCTTAATAAACTAGTGAAAACCCGGCCTGCGTTGCAATGCCACTCAAAGAAAAATTTGTCTGTGCTTTACCTACATTTTTGAAGTAATTTTTAAATAGAAAATATTTTGTGTTTTTTTTGTCTGGTGTGTACACAAATAAATTAGAAGGATTTTTGACACGTTATCTACCTATCTACCTACCTACCTACCTACCTACCTACCTACCTACCTACCTACCTACCTACCTATCTACCTATCTACCTATCTACCTACCTAACTACCTATCTACCTATCTACCTACCTACCTACCTACCTACCTACATATCTACCTACCTACCTACCTATCTACCTACCTATCTATCTATCTATCTATCTATCTATCTATCTATCTATCTATCGATCTATCTATCTATCCATCTATCTAATAATATATCTATCTATCTACTCGTTTTATCTATCTATCATCTATCTATCTATCATCCATCTATCTATCTATGTCTATCATCTATCTTTCAATCTATCTATTTATCTATCTATCTATCTATCTATCTATATATCCTTCTATCTATCGATATATCTATTTATCTATCTATCTTTTGTCTGTCTGTCTTTTTGTCTGTGTTACTGTCTATCTGTCTGTCTGTCTCAAAGCCGGGAATACCTGACAACTTAAAGTGATATTCTTTTCTGCATAAACATGTGAAAGTAGATTTCCCTTTGGTTCAGACTGTATTTTCTTATTAAATGTATATTTAAAGGTTAAGTTTTTATTATGTAAAATAAATAAAAGTATATTTTTGGAAGGAATAAAGAGTAAAAACTTATCAAATGTTAAAAATCCAATCCTAAATTTATATTTTATATTATTAAATTTTAGTAATTTAAAATTCAATCAATTATCTTTATTAATTTTACTTTTATTTCGCAATATTAACAACGCACTAAAAGCTTCAGAGGTTTGAGTTTTTCCTATAAATGTGTATTTGGTGTAATTCCTTGAATATAAGTTTTATTTTAAAAAAATTATAACTTCCAAATGCATATCAAATGCTTAAGATAGTTCCTTAGTTGTTACTTTAAATGTATTTGTAAATTATTATAATACTACTTAAACTTTTACTAAAACAAAAATGAATATATAATATTTTTGCACTTTTAAATATACCGATTTCGGTAAAATAATAGAAAATAACTATGATCGTTTTTAAGAATTCGAACGAATTAACATCTTTTCGGTTCTTTGGAGTTAATGTCAGCATAGCTCACTCTTATAAATACAAATGTCTCGTTAAACGTTTTTAAACGCTCTATTGGCAATAATTCATTTTATGGGACAGCCAAGTTATTTATATAATTAAGCACTTTAGTAATTTATTTTTAAATATACCAAGCAACACATATCTTGATTCAATTGTTTTATAATGAAAATTCAAATATAACGATCTAGATTTCATTTAGATTTGCATACTATTAAAAATATGCTTGATGTATATCAAACATTTTATAATTACAATAATATATAAAATTAAATGCAATATTTCTACAACGGCACACCTCCCGTTGATTTGAGAGCCTTGTGCAATACTTTTTAAATATTTTATATTTTAAAATTAGAGCTCTTTTATATCTAATTTAATGTCATAACGTAAGAGCCATTGTGTCGGTAGATTTTAGCAGAATGGCAGGGGCATGAATGGAGACAAAATCTAGAAAATTATTCCATTGTATGCGTCAGGAAAGGTTTCTCGTATGACAACCAGGCACTGAAAGACACCAGATGTTTTTAGATATTTATTTTAAATATCATTCTGCATCTGCAAACTGCACAAAACACACACATGCACACGCACGCATGCACATACACACACATACACACACATACTATTTGAGATTTTTATTTTTGTAATCTTCATGAGCTTTTCATCCTTTGCATGATAATCCAGCATGCTAAGACAGGATGCTAAGCCTGGATGTTTAGACGGGATGCTAGGACAGGATGCTAAGACACAATACTAAGTCAGGAAGATAAAACTGGATGTTAAGACGGGATGCTAGGACAGGATGCTAAGAGAGGTCTCAGAAAACTTTTTTTAAAGAGTCATTTCATCAATCATGTCTCTCAAAAAATATGTAGGGCGCAGTTGGCAGTGACTTATCTGATCTATTGAATGTCATTACAGACGAGTAAAAAAGTTAAATGTTCTATATTGAGAAGAGCTGCATTGATTCATTCAAATAACCACATTTTGTCAGCCCTCTGGAAATGACTCGGCAGCGAAATTGCCCGAAGGCGAAAATGCGTCGGCGACACCTTTAAAGTAGTGTTTCAGAAAATGGCCGCCCCAGCGTTTGATTCATTTCCCCGTATTCAAAGAAGGATTTGAAAACCAATTTCTTGTAAATTATCCGGTTTCAAAGGTATAGTTAACCTTATTTAGAGAGTATTTTGGGGGATTTCCGATAATCCTTTCTTGCATGGTTTATCCCTATGGGTCATTGAAAAAAAATGTAATTTCATAGGTCACTATCGTGTGTCATTGGGTTGAGGCTGTAGGTGGAAGAGTCAGTCTGTCAGCCTATTTGGCAGTTTGTCATTCAGTCAGCCCAGCTGATATTAAGTTAATTCATTTGTCCAAAAATGTTCATAGATAATGTTAATAACCAATTGCATAAGCCGTTAATTGTTTCGTTTCCAACAGTCATGCAATGTACATATGGTGGGAATTGGGTTCGTGTTTCGTGCTCTCGTCATTCTATCAGAGCTGGCGGGAGCTTCGTGTTTAAGGGTTGCCTCCCCCAAATTGTTGGAGGGTTCTGATAAGCGGCCTCCTCTTCTTTAACGCCACCAGAAGGAGATAGGTTTAGGGTTAAGCACCGTAAATCCACCACAGAAGGACTGCGGCGAGGTTCCAAGTCCTTGTGTGAAACAAAAGACCCTACATTCTTGTTAAACAAAAATTCTAAAAGTCACCTATTTTTAATAAAATGGTATAAACATAATTGGCAGTCACTTGTCTTGTTGTAGACTTATCATTGGCAATCACTTGTATTGATGTAGACTTACTATTGGCAATCACTTGTTTTGTTTTAAACGAAAATTTTCACGTTCCCCCAAATTAATCACCCACAAGACATACGTTTGTGATGCGGCTTGACTAAGTTTTTGCGTGGCATTGTGAGCAATGTGGCTCTTTCATGATTGTACCACTCGAACAATAAAATAGTACAATCATGAATATTTTAATCTCAGCAAATATGAAGTCTCCGCATAAGTATGTAATTTTGGATAATTTAGCCTCTCATATTAAAAATTTAATTAAATTTATTTTTTAAAAAGATAGAATACTAAATATCGATTTGGAAAGTTCTATAATTGGACCAATTTTAATTTGTACAAAAACTATTGGAAACTCAAATTCGATATCGTTTTAAATTCATCTACCCACTGAATTATTGCACGCGGAAGGTGGCCAGTGTTGATCTAAAATTAAAGAAATAAATAAAAACCGTGATAAAAAGAGAGATGTTGAGATTAACAGATTATAAGAGTCAAATTCTCCGACTTAACAAATCTTTCAGTGGCCGATAACAGTATTTTACACCAAAAATCTCTCCGTAAATCAATGGACCCTTGACGTTGTGAGTTGAGTGGTCTACTTAGGACCGACTCAGTGGTTCAAAAGTTATTTTGTACGGTGTTGACGTATTATTCACTTGAGGTACAATACCTTCACATAACTGACTCAACAGTTAAGTCATCAAGAAAATTAAAAGCTGCCATGAAAACTGGGGGTCTTCATTTTCGAGCGTTTGTGCGCCCCATATGTATGACCATTGTATTAACAGTCTCCGTGCTATGCTCCAGACTGAGAACCTCGAGACTTCAACTTGCAAACCAACAAGTAGTTTAAAATTGTAGTAAAACGTGCGTGCGTGCTTATATGTTTTATCAGCTGTGATAATAGTGTACCCACCGACCCGACATAACTCAGAGCTCCCTGACAAGACCGAACAAAAGCTCAGATTCTGGCCAGAGAGTGCACCGTGTCACCCGGGTGTATTGTTTTTCTGGGTTACTAGGCACGTGAAGTGCACACCACGGTCATTTCGGTGCACTTTTGCGTGCAAAAGAAACTAACATTCAGAATGATCCGGTGTCTCAAATGTAATAAGTGAAACGACAAATAATGTTAAAAATGTATTGCAATGGCGATAGTAAAGATAGTGGAGTTAGTTGTCAAAGATTTGTCGGGTCATACCCAATAAAAATGAAATTGATTAA
Source organism: Omphiscola glabra (assembly GCA_964017045.1). Classification (NCBI taxonomy): domain Eukaryota; kingdom Metazoa; phylum Mollusca; class Gastropoda; family Lymnaeidae; genus Omphiscola; species Omphiscola glabra. Next base: position 19,209,040 of record OZ024795.1, read on the forward strand.
AGTAAAACTGAAAGTCTAATTTCCTTCATATTAATCCATCATCTTCGCTTATTAAAGGTGCAAGAGACATATTGCAACACTTCATTTAAATGCAATCGACCCTTTGTGCAATAAAAAAAAGTTATAGTTCTGTATACAATCATTGTATTTTAATAACATGTTTAACTGATTTCAATACCATTTAAAACTACTCAATTTCGTTCTCTTATATAATTTAGTATATGCAGGGCCGTCTTAACAACAAAAGAGGCCTTGGGCCAGTGCCCACTGGACCCATGCCTTAAGACGACACGGAGTATATGACGGCATCAGTCTCTGGTCTGATTAGTTCGTGAGCGGTCGGTCAAGAGCTCCGTGCACAGTGCCGCTTCTGCCGATTGTTTGTCAAGTCTGATTACTTAAAACTTGAAATATTATCCAAGTTTTGACAATAATATTCTTGTTTTCAATTCATCAGATGGTAACGGATTTGTAATGGATGTCCGAGTTTTATCATCAGCTGTTCATGTTATGGGGGGGGGGGGGGGGGAGATAATGGACGAGTCCACAGTATCATTGATGATTTCCAAATAAAAGTTTTCTCAAAAGAGGTCTTTGTTTAAATAATGGTTCAACCGTAAGATCATTCGATCATAATAAGTATTGTGTCAATCAAATGTGTACCATGGTTGTGTAAATATAACGGTTGTTTTTATAATATTCGTGTCCAAATACGGTCAGTTTTCCGTACGCCAATTAACTAAATCTTCTCTTATCCGAACTTACCCTGTCGTTTTCTATTACTATCCAAGCAATCCTAATGTCATGAAGCAACGGCCATACGACAAAAACCGTCAAACAATTCAGGCCCTTGTTTAATCAAGGCAAACTCTCGATGCATATTTCACATGCAGTGACCGGTTCGGATAATGCGATCTTCCAATGTTGTTTTTTGTTTTGAAAACGACTCGTTGTCAACGAAAACCAAAAATCAAGTCACTATCAGTTCTTTTTTAAATTTTACCACTTCCATCGGCTGCCCCCCACCCCCCAATATAACGCTGGTGATTACTGCAACATAATGTACTGTACAATGAATTTCCATACGTGTATAAGCTAAGAATAAAATACATTCTATACAATAACTTCTTTAACGCAACAATTGCCTGTGAGTGTTCGGTTATCCGAATCACTCCGTTTTCCCCCAATGGTTCGGATAATCAACGCGTTACTGCATTGATTGATAAATCGTGTTTACGTGATTGTCGCCATGGCAACAGTTATTTATGTGCCGTCCACTTTTTTATATTTTATTTTCAAAAACCTATAATCTTTACAAATAATCGCTTTATTTAAAGTATCATGGTTTGAATATCTTCTGCTTGTGTTGTAAAGATGACAGTTTGAATATCTGTTGCTTGTCTTGTAAAGATCACAGTTTGTTTAAGTATATTGTGTGTTGATTTTTTATTTTTGTGGAAAATAATTGAACTTCATCTTAAATTACGTCCTTGTAATTTTTACATGATAAAATACTGTCGCAATCGATTTATTTCTTTGTTCACCTTGTATATTTAAATAACACGAGTTATATCTGATCCAAACATCTTGGCCAACAGAGATTTAGGAATCGTTAGGATTTGAGGACCGGCGGGCAACACTAAAATTCCCCCTTGGAAATTAAAAAAAACAACAACCTCTTTCTTAAGTATGGACCATGGTATAGCAAAAACTAGGATGTATTTCTTCGCCATTGTTCTGTCTTGACAAAAGAATTGGTGATGTCGTTTTGTAGTCTAAAAAACTAAATTTTTTGATAACACTTTTCAGTCTAAAAACTAAGATTGTTGATATATTTTATCAGTCTAAAAATTAGATTGTTGATATATTTTGACAGTCTAAAAGCTAAGATTGTTCAGTCTAAAAACTAAGATTGTTGATATATTTTATCAGTCTAAAAACTAAGATTGTTGATATATTTTATCAGTCTAAAAACTAAGATTGTTGATATATTTTGTCAGTCTAAAAACTAAGATTTCGGATTTTGATTGGCTGTCTAAAAAATTGTTGATATCGTTTCTAAGTTTAAAATCAGTAAAGAAATGATGACGTCAAGAGCAAGCTGAATGACCAATCACATAAACAAAATACGGGAAATATTTTGAAGACATTACAATCAAGCTCCCCCCTCCCTCAATATTTCCCATATGCCCATTTCATGTTTAAATAGGTCCCTTTGCAGAGCTCCGCAATATAACCCCCTAGACGACCACTACATTGACAGTGGTTGGCAACACGCGGCTCTATCTTGATAGATGCGGCCCCGTTGTTGTTTTTGTTTTGTTTATTATTTAGTTTGTTTGTGTTTTTTAATTTGTTTTTTTTTTACTTATCGACATGCAATACTAAGCTGTTCACAATAATATGTTCTTAGCAACTCCATAAGTCATACAATTTATTTTTAAAAATCTCTTTCAAATAGACAAACGAAACAAAACAAACGGTTGGCCCCTGACCTTATAAGACGAAATGATAGCGCACAAGTTAAATAGTATACAACGTTTAGCGAACTATACATGCTGCAGAGACAGTGACGTGTTCAAAATGTTTACTTAAAGTAAGGAGACAGTTTTAGTAGAAGAAAAAAACATATTGACGAGTGCGTCTTATAGGAACAACAGATCTCTTCGCCGATTAGGAGAGACCCGTTAAAGACAAGCCTGAATCCCGCTCAAATTATTCTATCCGACCAACGGAACCACTGTCGCCGTCTTCGTTTATACGCAAGTGGTTCTTTACCGATTAAACGATCCCCAGCGCTCAAAGTCCATTGTCAACCGTTTGGGGTGGAGTACGGTGGTGATGCTCTCCAGACGTCCCAATTGCTGTTGCGGGGTCTGGGAAAGTCGCCCGCAGGGTCAACGCTATGGCCATCTTCGGCTTTCTATCATACGTCGTGACGTTGTGCTCCGTCGGGCAGTGGTTCTAACTCTCAGGTGCAAGAGCTCTTAATGAAACTCTTCGAATTTCTTAGCAGCATACTTAAAGTTCACGATTCAGTATTCATTGCTATAGTATTCAAAGAAGTATCAATACACTGTTAATAAGAGATCAACAAAAATGTGCCAAAAGTGCATTGTAGATGACGCGAGTTGGTCGTTTAGAAATTATTAACTCGTTGAAGGGGATTTAAGTTGGTATTTAATTAAATCTTTAAGTGAACATTTTTAATTCTAATTTTTTTTTAAAAGTAAAAAGATATTTTAAAAAAAAAAAAGGTTTTAGAAATGAAGTTCTCTCATAGCTTGTGTTCATCTAAAACTTAGCGTTGATTCGCTCTAAACCAAATCTTCAAAATGTATGGTAATATAAAAATAAAGGGGTAAGAATTTTACACGATATCAAAAAGACTCAAAAAATGTTCATTTTAACAAAGAGAAGTTTAGAGGTCTAGTCCATTGAAGCTCGTCTTATTTGCCCGAAACGATGGGATGTTGTTTTTTTTGTTGTTTTTTTTAACGCGTTAACTAGTTATGGAGGTGAGAAAAACTTTAGAATTATGAGGAAGAAGGTAAGGCTTTAGAGTTGTCATTGTAAAATTTGTTTAGTAAATAGTTGTCACTGACGATAGATTTTACGGTCTTCGGCTGAATAAGTCTTATCCTGTTCATATCAACCGAAGTCTAGGTTCAAATGCTTCAATCTGATTCGATGTAATTTGACGAGGTCTGAAAAAATAACATAAATTAATTGTAAAAGTTTCTATAAGTTCCCCTTTCCTTTCTTCAAACCCCCCCCCCCCCCCAAACCGCACTACAAAGAGAAGGGGCGAGTTTTGTAGTCTGGTTAATTGTTGGGCTAAATCCCCCTTGGATTTACGCGAGCTTCCTGGCTTGGGCCTGGCCTTAAGTCTCAAGCCTGGAGGCTTATGGGGCAGCCAATGGCCTGAGCGCAGGAGGCTGTTGTGTGCACACGGTAAAAATTGAAGAAAAGTTTAGTGGAAAACACGAAAAGTTCGAAAGGAAAACGTAAATTTCATAGCAGACAAGTCAGGGGCTGTCCTGGAGGTAACAAAGTTAACACAGCGTGAGGCAGGATGGGACGTAACCGTGACGGCAAGGGAGACAAAAACAAGCCCACAATTACACTTGACTAGAGCGGAAGTCGTCACGGGTCGGAGAGTGAGCGAGAAATCAATACCAAGTGTACTGGCTTTCAATGACATTTCAACGTTTCAGTGAATTCTGGAAATATGACCGTGCTTGTCTCAACAAGTTGACCGCAAAAACTGATTCACATTTAATTTCACTGGATGTGGTCTTCTCGAACAGACGAATATTAACAGTGATGGAAATTGGTTTCTGTGTGAATTCTTCTGAAACTGTCAAGGAATAATTGCCCACCGTGCAATATAGGACTACTCATCAAAACATTTTCATCCGCATGGCTTCATAGACTGATCATCCCCTTCGAAGTGGCAGTCGGACAGGAATATTGTGAAATGTAGGGAATGAGTATCATACTCTCTTCAGTATGTATCATCATCATGGCTTTGTACATAATCATGGACAAGTGAGAACCATTCAGCTATTTCACTTGTTTCAAGAAAAATATGTAAACATTCAGTGCAGATGTCAAAGTTTAGAATCGTCCAGCATTGTTGGAAGTCTGTCTTTTAAAAGCATTTATAACAATAGTATCGATAATCTACATCAAAGAAGTTGTTTAATTTTTAAAATTGCTGATTATACAGACCGTTGAAATATACGTCAAGGAAACGAAACTATTCGGGAATTATGTCAGTTAGCGAAACCTGAAACATCCACCCATTTGATCGAGGTCGTAAAAAATATTGTCCGATATCATAGTATAATATACAGATGAAGATCTTGATTTACAACATGAACTATGATGATCTTTGGTTACATATTTCAGTGCTACCTAATACCAAACAAGGTGGTCTCTACCTCGGGTCAAAGAACAAGAAACCAGGTTTAGACGGGAAAAACGCGAGATTTCCCATTTCAACGTCATGCACTTCCGTCGTACACAGTTGCTGTTGAATGATGGCAACAGAAGAGGCTCGTATTCTCCACCAATTTTTCAGAGAGGCATTAGGACCGCAGTTGGTGGGGACGTTAGTTTGAAAGCGAACAGACCCCAAGTATCCTGGTATCCTTGGCAATGATTTCACACAGATAAGCCCGGAACAACAGAGGCGGCCATCTTGGTGTGACGGATGGGGGTGTCGGCGTCACGGTTTGAGTTCTCTCCCTCACAGTGCGTCAAGACGGTGGAGTATCATCAAGGGAAATCTGCCAGCTGTGAGGATCTCTGTAACCAGGTAACTGTTAATGGGATCTTTTCTTTTTTTTTGTTGTTTTTTTTTGTTCTTGCAGCTACCTGGCTGTCAGTGTTGTTCTTTTCAATGTTTTTTCTCTTTCATTTTGAACAGTACTGTTTTATACATGTCGTTATCTCTTAACTGTGCATTATGTTTTGAACGCTCTTTTAAAACACAGCATGCAGATGGATTAATATGAAATAGTTTTGTTAACATTTACCCCACTTTTATTATTATCTTCTGATTCAGGCGTTGTACGGTGATTTTTTAAATAACATTAAGAACTATTACTAAGTGACAAGTTGTTACATGTTGTAAGCACGGGCATTTCACTGAAAATTTTTATATATTTTAAATAACAAAATGTTGAAATTCCTATTGATCAAAACATGATCAAAGATAACATTACACATGTAGAACATTTTCAAAACCTAATCTTAATCGAAATTCACTTGTATAAATAAAAAAAAAGTGTGTTTGTGGTGGGGGGCATATTTGTGACGAAACAAGAAATTGAAAGCAAATTGCAGAGTGTGGTTTGTAATTCAAGGTGCTATATCAAATATAAATGAGACCGCTGCTACCCCTTCCTTTTCAACACCCTACCACCCCCAACAACAACAACAACAAAAAATCCTTGGTACCATCAAACATTTTTAAGGGACCGAGACTGTGACGCTTGACCTCTTTATGACGCGAACCGGGCGCCATATTGGAAACATGGCCGTCGAGACCTGCGGCACCACCAGGAGCGATCTCCAACTTTTATGGACGAGACTTATGTCTCCGCAACTACACGCCACTCTCTTGTGTGATCAACAATGAATACCATGGTTTTCTGTGGACCTTATTATTTTCTTTGACTATTGCCACCAGCCTTTCAAAACAAACGTAGGGCTTTTTATGACCCGTGAGACACGATCAGAAGCTAAAAACTTGGAGAAAATAGCAGGTGAAGTTTGTTTTTTCTTTCTTGGCTGTGTTTTATTTTTTATTATTTAAAATATTTTCTTCAAGTCTCTCGATTAATCCCAGTTGGCGTCAGTTGTTTAGATTGAATGACTCCTAACCCAAGTATGTTTTATTGGATGCAGTAGTCGAGATTGTTGTCAATGTTACGAAAACAAGTGTTATTATTTTCATGCAACAGTTTTGGATGCTGTTCTGATTGTTTATTGTGCTGTTTATTTGTTTCCTGATGTGTTTTTCTTGCCCCCGTAGCCTTAGGTAAAAACTAAAAAAAAAGAAAAAAATATACATTTTAAAGTGTAAATACTGCGTTGGCATTGTGCATTGTCAGATGTTCCGTGTAAATTTTAGATTTAAAAATTATAATCAAAGTAAATTGATTGTGACTAAAAGCTGTGCACAATCCCTAGGTTACTCTTTGAATTTATGAAGTATCCTCACAAAGTTTCAAATTATATAGAATTTAAATACACGATATGTCAAAAATTTGTTGTTTAAGGGGTCATTCGAAGGGTTTGGTGTTTTCATCACAATAATATCGTAATGAAATATTTCGTTCTGTAAAACTAAAACAAATTATATTATTTTGGAGTATTTTTTAAGCATTTATTTTCCAATTATTTTGCATGTAAATATGTTAGTCAGTTCAGATCATGCCTAGAAAACTATAAAGGAACAATTATCAAAATCGATTCATTGGGGAATATACATTCTATTTATAGATTTGAGTGTTTTCCTGTTAAGGTCGACCCATTTCGATAACAAATATAAAATTAAAAGTAATGCATTGAAAATAATTTCATTTCTCCTTAATGAGCGAAAATTGCATTTAAAAGAAGCTCATTTTAACCCCACAAAAGTTTTTAAAATTGACTTTATGTTAATGCCCCCTACCACCACCATCTTATATTCCCTATTTTGTCTCCGTTCGCCCGGCGCGTTTTACAAAGGCCCCAAATCCTTGCCGGACGCCATCTTGATTTTTCCGGAGACTTTATTGGTCTCGTTCTGGCTGCTTGTCGTCTGCGCGTAGATAAGGACGGTTGAAAAACAGACCCCAGCCATAAAATTTGTAAGTTATTCATTATTTTTATTTTACAGTTTATTTTGGCTAGCTCGTTTATTCGCCTTTCCGTTAATAGTTTGCATCTAATAGATTCTGCTAGACATCCGTGTGACAGGAAAGTCAATGTATCTGTTCTATGTCTGTGCGAAATGTACACAAGATGTCGGGAGATCATTGAAAGATCATTTCTTTTCACTACACACTCTTTTCGCGTCTATTTTCTGCTGTAAACGATGTGATCTGAACTGTAATCTTCCAACGACATCCATTAGTTTTCTTCTAAGATAGCTTGCTGCAAAAGTAATCATGTTTTACATAGACGAATCTTTACGTTAAAAAATTACTACTCCAGTGTATGCAAATATGTTTATATTTAATGAAATTACACTAGTTTTGTGTTTATTAATTTGTTTTCTGGTAGCAAGTTATGTGTTTATAAATTAATGTTGTTTGTTAACATATTAGGTCATGTAGTTGTGTGTTTATAAACTCGCTTTTTTGAGGCACCATTTACTTTTCTTGGTTTATTCAGTTTTATTTAGTTCATGTTCATTTCAGTTAATCAATAATTAATTTATAGGTCTATTCTCTTTGCGAGATAGAAATGTCGTAAAATATCAGGCTTATCATCATCATTATGTAATTAATCAGTTCCCATTTCAAACAAAATCAAATATATAACTATAAAAAGTATAAAAAATATATAATTATATTTTAAAATATGATAGTTTGAGAAATATAATTAGAAATCGAAGTTTGTTCGGACAATTTGTTTGATGATAAGGTGTCTACAGACATTATCTACGATGGCACCAAATACTCGGTTACTTTTTTAAGATTGACTTAATTTTAAATGTTTACTACACGGAAAATCGACTGCCAAGTCCTCCACATAACTGTACCAGTCATACAAATTAAAACAAAGTCATACTCTAAAATTAATTCTGCAAATAAGTTTTTTTTTTTTTTTTTTTTTTAAATTATTTTTAGATACCAACTGGTGTTTAGTTGAACTGAGCTCTAAAATGTCAGCTCTCTATTGAAACACTGTTAAAAGAATAGTAACATTTAAACCATATAGTTTCCCCAACACTGGTAATCATCATTAAATAGCACGACTGTTGGATGTCAACATTTTCTGTACACTAATACTGTCACCCAGTATCTTTAGAAATATAACAGCCCTGTTCGGTAAATAATCAAAGCAGCTAAAATCATAATAATAGTAATGATTATATGCATAAACTGATCAAGAGGTGTACGTAAAATTCGTATTGGCACATTAATTGGTAAAAGAAAAAATATTTTTTTTGACATTTGTTAACTTTTCATCTGTGGAATTAATAATGCCTTACATTTCCTAAACTGAACTATTTGCATGTGAGGCAATCAAAGAAGAAGTGTGTTGTGGTACAGGAGGGAAGAGGGGGTTGTAGGTAAAGGGGGTGGTTTGAGATACTGTGCAGAAATCACTAGCTGATCAGCCGATGACCGTTATGTCAAAATTAAAACATTTATGTATGTCTACTCTGTGACTATAATACACCCAAGTATATAAGTACTTTAAACATTCTGTTTTTGTATGATATACACAAGTATATTAAATACCCAAGTCCATTAAAATAAAATAAAAATTTGTTGTTTTTTTTTACATTTATGGATTAGGTTTTCTAAAAAGAAGTAGTTGTCGCTCTTGCTTGAGCGAATTATGTGTCATATTTCAAATCCTTGACTGATTTTTTTAAACATTACCTAGGTATTTAAGTCTCTTTTTGATTCATCAAAAGTTCAATCCAAAATCATGAAAGAATACGACATAAAATATATGGAAATGATAATAAAGATGTGAGAGTGGGGGGGGGGGGGAGGGGGGGCTGCTATCAGGAGTAGGCCTATAGATTGCTTAAAGGTAACATTGGTATCTATGACAGTGTGTAACTTCTGACATGATCAAGTCCAGATAGCTCCCATATGACATTAGCCGTCGTGACACTGGTACATACCCGTGCTATCAATTACCTCTGACCTCACCGACTCACTTGAACCTTTCGGATAGAGCGGTTCACTTTTCACCAACCTTCCCCCCTGAACAACGATTACACCGTCCCGCTAGCTTCTGAGACAGGGTCCCCGATTGCAATTTAGGTGTCTGACCTCAACCCCCCCCCCTCCCCCCACCGTCTGTCCGCCTGACCTTTACACAGGACGGTAGTCACACGCCATCACTGGTTGCCACCTTATCTTACGTCTGGTCAGTGCGGGACATCTGGGGGTATGTAATATGTAACGATGTCCAGTTCAATGTTCAGTTTTATTAGTGACAGTATCTTCTTATTTCCATCTCATATCGCACTTTCACTTGAGATGACGTCATACCTTATAATAATGGATGCGTCTCTTACTAGTTTTTTTGTTTGGTTTTTTTTTTTTTTCAAGTTTGCACAAAGCTTTAAACCTTGTGTCAAGTCAAAGTGTGCAGGTATTTTTGTGTGTCAGGTCTGGTCGCTGATGTGTAGTTATGTGTCCTGTGGTTTATAGCTGAGTTATGGATGTATGTTGGTATTGTGATGGGTATGGCAAAATGATAGGGGAATATTTTTTTTAAAAATTTTATTTCATTTTTGTTGTTGTTGTTGGTTGGCATTTCTACTCTAAAACTTATCATCATCACAATTTCTTGAATCCGTTTTCTTTCCCTTCACCACTGTTCGCCATCTTTGGGATATAATTACAGTCTATTTAAAATGCAGTTTTAGTTTTGATAAGAGATTTACTAAACTTAAATACGTTAACTGATTCATTACAGGTTTAATCTTACCTAATTAATTTAAGCAATTCCTTTATGACTTTTTGTTTTAAAAGGGTTTCAAAATTTTGAAAAATTACTTTGAACAGAAAATGGGACAATGTTAATTTTAAAATATTTTTATTTAAAGTGGTAGGCGACGAGTGCAATTTTTTTTTTTTAATGGGTTTCTGTTACGCCTTTTAATCTTATTCTGAAATGTTTACAATGAGACAAATTCAGGAATTATTACAGATTAAAACAGCGCTTCCTAATGGGATGTAAATGTTTATACATAGTTTTAAGCACTTATTTATTAACATTTTATGTTTATGTAATAGCTCATAAGTATCATTTCTACATTCTCAATTCTCTTTTCAAATCATTTTTTTAAAATGAAAACAAAATAATTTAAAAGTACTGAAACTTTTGTAAGATTGAGCTCTGTTAGACAATTCGTGAAGTGTTCAGAAAGTAAAAATGGTTGGGAAGGCCATTATTAATTCGTAAATTTAAAATGGAAAAAAACCTAAAGTACAGTTTTGGGAAATACAATTTATGGTACTGATTTATTTCTGCTGTCAACATATGTTGATTTTGAGGGTCACGAACCAACACAATCATGACAAAGTTAGCCAAGGGTTAATCTTTCATTGAACTTAAAAGGCAAATAAAAAATCACTATACTATATATGCGAATTACCTTTCCTTTGAAGGTATCGTTAGTAAAGTGGTCTTCAATTATTAGGGATATCACATTATATCCGAATACCAACACACAAGATAAGAAATTATATAATGCAGGCGTAATATAAGTCTGAGGCAAGATTTTGCAGTCAAGTCATCCAGATAAAGTATTACACCAAATGTCAAGAGCTGATTGGTTAGATGTGCACACGTCGTAAGACTTCTTGGCACGAGATTGGGCCTGGACCACATCTCAATGAGGATTGTCTTTCAGTCATAACTAATGCTTTTCTTTTCCCTGCTTGGATTCCCAGTTGTTGTAGATCTTTATCTACATCATCCATCCATCTAAGCCTAGGTCTGCCTTTGAGCCGTTTTCCTCTGGGATTTTGGTGAAGCACCCTCTTCAATCCTACTGCCTTGTAGGAAGTGGAGGGATCATAAAGGCTAGGGAACCTTACCCAAAAACTAAGGCAGCTACCTAGAGAGCAATAAGGGGCAGCCCCCCCCCCCCAGACGGTTGTAAGCAGCTCTAACAACCCGGCCATGTAAAAAATTAACGTTTCGAAAGCCAATCAACAGAATATACACACACACACACATATATATATATATATTGTATATATATAATGTATATATATAATGTATATATATAATGTATGAAAATCTTATATCATATTATCTATAGGCCTACTTATACCAATCTGGTCTTCTAAGAGTACAATTTTTAAAATAAAAATGTATTTGTATTTCTTGTTGTTGTATTTGAGATTTAATTTCTGATTCCTTGTGTCGAGTTTAACAATAGTTTAACTCTTGTTTAATGGCTTTCATAACTAATTGACTCATGCAGTAAAGTACAACATTTCAACCTCGGTTAGATAAACTCCAAGAAAGGAAACAGTTGTTGTTTAAATAGACCTAACACATATCTACTGGTTGTTCCCAGTCCAACAAAAAAAATTAAACTACATGGTTTTATCTTGATGGCTTCTTGTAGAATGTTCAGTCCTGAAGTGTGTCTGTTGAATTCCATTATTATAGCTGAATGAAACTTAAGACTTTGAAGAAAAAACATCATAGATGTGAAATATAGCATTGATGTTATACTGACATGAATACAAATTATTCAAGGTAGATGTCATCTTAAGCCATGCATTTACTAGTCTAAAAGTTAAAAAAAACCAGACAAAGCGAAGTAAAGTTTATTTAAATATCACATTATGAATAAACCAAATGCTATTAGAAATGACTTAATTCCCAACAAAATAATAAAAAAAATCATTGTGTGTTAAAGAAATAGACTTTAAAAAAATCAGGAACTTTGTTTTCTCTTTGTTTCAATTCAAATCAATTCCCAATTAAATTAAATTATAAACGAAGCCAATTTAATTTAGAATGTTCAAATCCTTTGTGACAGAAGCACCTGGGAGGTGGGTTAGAAAGGCAGTGCTCGCTCACCTTGAAGACGCATCTTCATCTTGTATCGGACTGTGTGGCTAGCATTAAAATTGGCTTCCTTATTGGGCGCACCTGCAGTGTGCGCACGGGCAGTGCATCGCTGCTCACATTAATTAGAAGGAAATCAATACACAAACAAGGCAGGGCGAGTTTAAGAAGCTTGTCAACGAACAAAAAAATAATCAGGAAAAAAACCGTTAAAAAAATATATAAATGTCAAATTAATATAAGAAATAAATGTCAAATTCATCATTTGCATATAAAGAATATAATCATATTCTTCTTCTTTAACATTTGGGGTAAAATGACAAATTTCGGAGACGGGTATTATGGGTAAATTCAATGTTGTGCTTCTTTTCTGGGGAAATGAGACACAATTTCAATTATAATAAAAAATTAGTTTGAATGGCATTTTCTCCATTGAATTTAATATTGATGTTATTGACGCATACTTTCCTTGTGAGTATTTTATATTCATAATATGGAACTAACTTGTAAAAATGCTTTATTGAAGAGCCTGTAAAATTATTTAAAAGTGAATAGGCCAAACCTGGTTCTTAATTATTTAAAAAAAAATGGAAATGGATTTATGTGATTAGGAAATTAACAGGAATGTTTTTGTGTAAGAAATCTGACCCTGGAAAGTTAATTTAATAATTATTTAATTTCAGCACCCTGCGCTGTATAGAATGATTTTCAGAAACATTTCAAATCCTCCATGAAATAGGAAAAACACTCTATGCCCCATCGTCAGCTTACTCTCATGTGAGCTGTTCTGGGGCAAAACATGTGTACAGTTCAGTATAGGGGCAAAACATGTGTACAGTTCAGTATAGGGGCAAAACATGTGTACACTTCAGTATAGGGGCAAAACATGTGTACAGATCAGTATATGAATGTGATTACTTGTTTAAAATAAAGGAGCAAAAATATTTTTGAAAAGATTAATACAATAAATATAACCTATTTAAATTTTGAAATGTTGGTACCAGCCAGTTTATGATACCGAATTACACGCCACACTAATTGCAACATTCAGACATGATCAGAGTTAATCTTAACTGAAATAATCATTGGAATCTTTATCTATTCTAATTTTAAAAAATTCGGGTATGTGGTGGCAGTGGGAGAATATAAAATTATACTTCGACCTTTATCACCAAATTTGATGACATTTTATCAGTAAACGTGGAGCTTTCATTTGACTCAATATCACTGACTACACATACTTGTATTGATCGTGATATTATTATTAGTTTCTTTAATAGTAAATATATTTTTAATTAGTATGCTTAGAGAAATGTAAGTCACTAATTACTTAAATAAAAAAAATAAAAGAAGACTATATTATGGAATCACCTATTTTCATATTATTTTCGTTTGTTAGTTAAGAAAGGTTCTAGAGTTTTCATACAAGATTCACTCAGCATTTTTTGCACCGAAGATGATATGGGGACACAGGTATCTATATTAGGGCACAGATATCTATATGGGAACACATATATCTGGCTTTATATATCACAAATAATATAGTATAATCTATCATTAGATTACATTAAGATCTATGTAGTTTAATGAACTACATTAGCAAAGCCAACATGTTAGTTCAACTTAAGGCTTTTAATAAACCCAAAAATCCCAAAATAAATGTCTCTGAAAATAAAAGAATTTTTTAAAGAAAAAAAATCATTGACGCTTTGAAAATATATTTCACATTTTAACAAAAACAACAAAAAATTTGGAAACTCTTAAGGCTCAATTGGTCATCTCAACGGTCAAAGAAAGCTAACTACATAATTATTTCTAATCTGGTTACCCCTCCTGGATTAAGAAAAGTTAATCCTGATTACCGCCCTTCGATCGGATTTTACCCTTAAAATCCTTGTTATTTTTTTTCGGATCTAAAAAGAAATCTATTCACCGAAATGAAAGTATTTAATGGCATCTCTGTATTTTGATGTTTTAGAGAAGACAATGCAATATTTCCAGATAGTGTAAGAGCTGCAATAACAGTCTAAGCTATAGCAAAATGTTTATTGACAAAACGTCCATCCAATCGTCAATTGTTTTAGTAGCGACTAATTCATCCATAATGCATTCGAATTCTTTGAAATTGACTGTAATATAAATGTGAAACTAGCTTTAAATACATAAATATGTAAAAATAGATCTCAAATTTATTAGTGAGATTTTTAATTTTCCTAAATATGTTTAAGAATGTCATTAGATTACTATTTTAGTTTTAGGATAAGTTACTGTTTTGAGTTAGAGATTTTACAACTATTCAGTTTTACACTAAACGACTGATCTTGGGCATATAATACCGGAAAATGCATCTTCTTAATTTTTTTTAATGTCACCTTTAGCCAATTAATTTTAAGTTTTAGCCAAAACATGTTTTAATATTATTATATTCAATCCTTGCTCGATCTCAATAGGGCATATCAGCCTATCAATATTCTTCTATTTATTTTCCTTTTTATATTGGCTTAAGAATTTATTAATATTTTTATAACTACTTTGATATATGGAGGCTATATTAACACCCAATTGACGTTCCTTTGGAATAGAACTGCTTTGTAATTTATAATATTTTGAATAGAACTACACGATATGAAATATTCTCTAAATTCTGTAAAAAAAAAATATTATTAACCATTCTACATATTATTAATTGTCCCATTTTATTTTACAATAATCCCGTATATATCAAATACTTCAAATACATTCGCAAACGGCTAAAAACTAAAATATATTATAATTAATGACTGATAGTCAACATCTGTTTAGGCCTACGCTTACTCATTTTATTAATTTTATTGAATGAATGAATGGTGGAAATAAAAAAAATGCTAGCATTTCTTTAGCTAGGCTAATTCGTTTCGTTGATCCATTTGGTTTAATTTTAAAATATAGGAAACCAATTATTTCTAATTTTTTGCCCCAAAAAGACGTTAAGAAAAGGGTTTCTTTTTTCCTATTGGTCGATTTGAAAAAGGGGCTGGGCATTGAGTTCCTTGAGGATATGATACGCGTAGCCTGAAAGTGGTCCAAGGGTATCGTGCGCGCGCAAGCGAATAGAGCCGCCTTCTGATTGGATCCTTCGCACATTTTCTTTGGTGTTAAGAATTAGTTGATTTAAATAATGGTGAATATATTCTTTTTATAATAATTGTTTGTAATGGAAAAAGCGATTTATTTTAATTAATTTTCTCACTTACATTTTTTCCCGGTATTTTTACTTGTTTTCACAAGGGAACCTGTTAAAGTTATATGTTTAAGTCTAACTAATTAAAGTTAGATTTTAAAACGTTTGGTTAAATTTTGTTACATACATACAGTTACATTTTTATAATTTTCTAAAACATCGCTAACCCCTCCCCTTTTTAAAATATATATATATATATATATAGGCCTATAGTCTAATATAATCTAGTAAAGGACTATTTTTAAAAAATCTTTGTGTTTTATTCACATTTTATTTTCAAATGTTTGATTTATTAATCACATTTCATGACATTTCACAATTCTGAGTCTTATTCACCCAAAATATTCTTTCAAATTCTCATGTTCACTTTCTAGGCCAATTGTATGTTTAGTTTAGAGTTCATAGCTATAAGCTTTCAAAAAAACAGCATCTATCTAGTTTCTATTTCTCCGAAAAATGTGAATGCCTAAAAAGAAACATCATTTCTCCATGTAAGTTCATCATATCAACAATAATAAGTTCTCTACTGAGTGTTAGCTCCATCAAACGCTGTCATTTTTTTTCTGAGCTGCTAATTATCCACAACAATAGGATAATCAATGAACACTGTACAGTTAGAGTTTGCTCAGCATTTTAAATACCATTTCACTAATCCACGATTCATCAACTCCATAGAAAAAAAAATAATAATAATAATAAGTGAAGCAAGGCGCTTATTTCAACGGACAACAGCTTTAATCCGCAGACAGTACTTAATATTGGATATTGCCAGATTGAATGTTCATTAAATGGAAGTATGGCTTTGAGGCTATCAATTTAAACTTTTCAGTCTCGAAAAGAGGGATATATATAATATATCTATCATCCTCAATTATTAATGCACTTTGTTGTTAAATAATTATTGATCGCCAATTTACTTAGAAATAGTTTTTCATTTTTGATTTGGTGTTCCGAGAATAAGGTCTAACATTTATTTGTTAATATAAGCAATGTTATTGAATGATGGGGCATAAGGAGCAATAACTCAAAGGCCCGCTGACGCCATTTCCTAATGTGACATTGAATAAGCATTTTAAAAAAAAAAAAAAGTTTTTAAAAAAGAGAAACTTTAAATTGAACGATTTATTGGAAAGGGAGGAGTTTTTACAGGTCAAAATTTTCAGCCTCGAATCATTGTGCTCTTCTGACAAGAGATATTTTACACACACTCATTGGTCACTATGTATTGCGTCTTTGTTTCATTCTTAGAACACATTCTGAAAAAAATATATTATTATTTCGATGACAAATACTATACAAGATACCACTCAAATAGAATACAAATACCTTACTAATATCATAGAAACACTTTAGAATATCATGAATATCATACAAATACTATGACATTCTCAAGAGAAACGTTCATGTTTTGAAAAGATTAAATTATTTCTTTGAGACATTCTTGCTCTACTTTGCGTATCGAACATAACAACAACAACAAAATGATTAACTGAATCTTTGTCATAACCGGAAGTCGAGATTACTTTTATAGAATTTGGTTTATCATAGCGAAAAGGGAGGCTTACTGTAAAGTTTGGTACCTTTTTTAAAAAAAATGGAATTTGAAGTTGTTGGCATTGAAACAAAAACTGATTCAATAATTGTAACCCTTATGTCATTGGGTAGCATTTCAAAACATCTTCGGAATGGCCCCTTTAAATTAAAAGTGTTTAAGTAAAAATAATATTAATTTTAAAGGATTGTGTTACAAACATTCAGGATAGGAAAATAAGAAAACAAATGACTACAATTGAAACAGCAAGAGAAATCACTCGTTGACCATTTTTATGCATTTGGACCAGGTTACTTCCCTTTCACCAGAAATTACCCCACCAAAAATGGTGTCACTTTTTAATCTGGACTAGAAGGCATTTCCAGTAACTTAAATCTAAATGTTATGTGGTTTTTGTTTTTTAAGAATTTCCGGCACAACTCTAAACATCTTACTATATTATTCCTGGAATTGTTTGTTTATAATTAAAGCTATGTAATATAACAATTTAAATTACACAACTTTCAATTTGAATTGCTCTGAAAGCTGACCTGGATTGTTGGATGGGACGTTTACTTTTTTGTCATTCCATGTAAATAGTTTGAGGCATCCATGGATCTTGATACTTCAACATTGAAGATGCTCATTCCATGTAAATAGTTTGAGGCATCCATGGATCTTGATACTTCAACATTGAAGATGCTCATTCCATGTAAATAGTTTGAGGCATCCATGGATCTTGATACTTCAACATTGAAGATGCTCATTCCATGTAAATAGTTTGAGGCATCCATGGATCTTGATACTTCAACATTGAAGATGCCAGTCACTAATTAGAAACTAAAATATCATTTCTAGAGATCCCGTTGTTCATATCTTAAAGCGATCATAGTCGAGAGGTTCAAAGCCTTTATTATCATCCTTTGACCACGTTGACTTATTGCCCTAAATGCTGAAAGTCCCTAGCATAGGCTTTTCCAAGTTGGCGTCTGAAGCTATATTATTGAAAATTCAAAAGATACACACACACACACACAAAAAAAAAAAAAAAAAAAGAATACATATTCTATAAGTCTAAATCTGTTAAGTCTTTTAACGTATTTTTCTCTTCATAGGGTAAACCACTTTATCCCTGGTACATAAGATCAGCTCGATCAGGTTGAATTATTTCTCTTAAAATTAGGGGAACAAAAAGATGTCCACATTATTTTGTTCCCAGGACTGCGTAGGAATTTACGAGCGTGCTTCCCCGGCGAATAGCAAATCTAAATGATCATTATTTAAGTCATTGTTGCTAATAATGGGTTGTTTTATGGCTGATTTCTATTCTAGAGAAATGCTTTAGATGTCGTGTGTTTAAATTGTTATAAAAGTAAAATGTTGTCTTATTTAAAAGTATATATTAATTTTTATGTGCTGAAAAAAACGAATATTTACATTGCATTAAAAATAACATTTCCATTTATTTTTATCAATAAAGAACCTTATCTTATCTTAAGCATCCATTGGCGAATTCTTAATTAGCCTTCAGTAAGATTTACTGGACAGCATAAAAGTTCTTCTTCCATTTTACCTAAATAAGCCTAGATATTACTAGATAATATAAAAGTCTTTCTATTTGACCTAAATAAGCCATCAATAAGTTATACTGTACAATTTTTTTTATAAAAAAAGGCCTTTCTGTTTGACCTTCTTAAGCTTTCGGTCAGTAAGTTTTTACTGGACAGTATTATGAGTATAAAAGTCCGTTCTATTTGACCATTATCCATTATTTTTTGTTCCACATCTCTCAGTGTTCAATTTAACACCCCAAAAAATGTAATTTAAGTTCAACAATTTCTTGTTGAGCATTTTCCATGATTTGTTTGTATGAAGCTTGCGATAACGGTACTTGATAAGTTTTTTTTTGCCAAAGTTGTCAACTGAACAGAAAAGGTGGAAAAACCATACGACTTACACTTACGTGTGTATGTTGAAACTAATGTACGTATTATTACCACTTGTGTTGTTTTTACAATTGTTTTCAGGTGATCTTCAATTCAATGGCCATCCAGGATCATGTGACCCCTTGTTCATGGGACCTTTTCTGATTGGTTAAATAGGGAAGAAGACATTCAGTGGTGATCTCGTCTTAGATGCAAACATTGTATCAATGATCTCACCCAGGAGGTAAGCATTGTATGTTAATTTATCTCCCCTTAGAGATAAGCTTTTGTGTTCAATGATCTCCCCTTAGAGGTAAGCGTGTGTGTTCAATGACCTCCTCTTAGAGGTTAGCTTATGTGTTCAATGA
Organism: Omphiscola glabra; assembly: GCA_964017045.1. Lineage (NCBI taxonomy): Eukaryota > Metazoa > Mollusca > Gastropoda > Lymnaeidae > Omphiscola > Omphiscola glabra. The sequence goes on from OZ024795.1 coordinate 19,228,363, forward strand.
TCTCCCCTGAGAGATAAGCTTTGTGTACAATGATCTCCCCTTAGAGATAAGCTTTTGTGTACAATGATCTCACCTTGTAGGCAAGCATTGTATCTTAAATGATCTTCCCTTAGAAGTAAGCTTGTATGTTCAATGATCTCCCCTCAAGGGTTAGCTTGTGTGTTCAATGTAGCGGGTCCTTTTGTGACAGGAAAATAGTTCTTAAAAGATGGTTCAAGTGGTACACTTTTTAAAAGTTTGAGAACTCCTGCTCTATAATTGAAGAGGGGTTAGTGTGATATAATGTTCTCATTTGCCGGACTCAAAAATTAAAAAAACAAAATATATCTAATTTTTACTGACTGTGATAACTGTTTTGGGTGAAATATATGGGCATTCTATAGAATACCAATACAATTTATGCAAAATATGACTCCCATTCACTATGTTACAAGGGTATTCCGTAGTGTGTTCACCTGAAATTAGCTTTAAATATGATATAACACATTACTCGGAGTGGACACCCTCTGTTGGCTTTTAAATCTCTCAGAACGTTAAACAACTCATTTTAAAGTACATTTTACATTGTCCAATTGTTTGAAACCTCGGCAAATTCGAGAACATACTTTAGTGTTGAAACTAAAGATGCTAATAATTTGCAAATACGTTGCTAAATAGTTGCTAACAAGTTGCTAATAAGATGCTTATAAGAAGCTAATAAGTTGCGAATAAGTAGCTAATAATTTGTAATTAAGTTGCTAATAAGATGCTATTAAGTTTTGAATAAGTTGCTAATCTGATCGAGAATTTTTTCGTTGATATTTCAATTGATGAAGATACCTGTAGTAGTGTATATAATAGATATACTGTAGTTATTTGTTGTTTTTGTTTCCTTTTGCGTAAACAGAATCTCATTACACTTAAAGTGTGTTTCTCAGACATATACTATAGTGTTGGACTACTACCGATTGTATGTGCTTAAGCCAAAGTTTGCTCTTCATCTAAGGCAGTGTTTCTCAACCTCTCTAATGCCGCCACCCTTTCATATATTTCCTCATACTATGGCGAACCCCCAGTGGCGTAGCGAGCTTAACTCGCGCCCGGGGCACAATACCTTTTTAGCCCCCCCCCATTCAAAAACCATACAATATTATATGTAAAATATACCATTTGGCGCCCCTTTGTGAGTAACGCCAGGGGCATGATGCCCTCCTTGCCCCCCCCCCCCGCTACGCCACTGCGACCCCCAACAGCAAAATTATTTTCGTTGCTACTTCATAACTGTTTTCTATTGGTCAAAGGCGACCCCCGTGAAAGGGTCTTTCGACCCCCATAGGAGAGGCAATGCTAGCATTACTGGCTCCATTTTTCATTAACGGAACGAATCATAGGTCCTACAGCCCAATTGCTGCTATAAGGCCGTCAAATCTGTTGCTCTGTTTGGTCTTAACCCAAGCTTGTACACATCTCGTATGTGTACAATGAAGCCCTCAAACAAATAGTGACATGACATGATATAAGAAAGGAAGAAGGGAAATAAATATAGGTTACGCTTATACACAACGTCTGACACACATGATATTAATTATTACTCGCCTTAAATATTTTTTCGAAATGAAAACAATCTATCTTGTTTTCATACAACAGAGAAATCGTTAATGCTACAAATGGCTTGTGTGGACAAATTCAAACTATTTTAGTGTACAACGAATCGAATAAAAAAATTGTTTAAAACTTTAAAAAGAACAATCTTTTTTTTTTTAACCTTGTTGATTTGGCTTGCATGGTGCTCCATGGCAGAACTCCAATGTCATTGTAAATGTTACATCCACTGACATCACTAACGTTCGCTGGTTGCACAGATTGTCCAAGAAACGCCTATAGGCAATGCGTATTGTTGATATGATTTTATTCAGAAATAGAATGACAAGTTAGGTTCTATGTAATACAATGTGGTTTTACATTCTCATGACGTGACCTACGCCCATGTCATCAAACGTGAAACGTGTGTCAGCAAAATTATCAAAAACCACATGTAAGTTGATGACCTTAAGTTGATGACCTTAAGTTGATGACTTTAAGTTGATGACCTTAAGTTGATGACCTTAAGTTGATGACCTTAAGTTGATGACCCCAAGTTGATGACCTTAAGTTGATGACCTTAAGTTGATCTCAATGTTCAAGTGTCCTACTGTGTGGTCTCACGTCCTCCAGTTGTTCTTTCATCTGATCCATTCTGTTATATAGGAGCTCAGCAAAATTATCAAAAAACACATGTAAGTTGATGACCTTAAGTTGATCTCAATTTTAAAATGTCCTACTTTGTGGTCTCACTTCCTCCTGTTGTTCTTTCATCTGATTCATTCTGCTAGCAGCTGGTGTGTTATCTCCTCTAGTGTTTCTTTACGGCAAAATGGAATTTAGTGATAAAAAAACGAGATCTGTCCATAAGTGAGGAATTTCTTTACCCAAACCCCTAATGTAGTTTTGTTTGAGACGGTAAGATCAAATCGTCCTGGATTGGCTTCTTCCTGGTCCCAGAGTGGTATGGGACGATTTCATTGCCTGCAACGTTATGGTCAGTTCGTGGATTTATTGCAATGTCTTTAAGAGAATTTTTCTTTGAAAAAAAAACAGAATTTTCTATAGGATATTGAACAACTTCTGGTTAAGTGTCTAAATAACGCTTACCTAAATGAAAGCAGAGTAATCATTGCTATGTGTGTGTTATGTTTGCTAAATGTGTAGTTTCATATCTTTTGGACATGTTGTAAACAGTATATGGTATTTATGTAATAGCCCATACAAATCTAGTTTTGAACCAAGTTTACGCACACCCCATCATATAATATATGATGAAATTTACTGATAGCAGAAAATCTTTAGCTACTTTTTAAACTTGCGTGACTGCAATGTGAAGATCTCTATGTAGGTTACGATATTAAAACAAGCCATTTAACTCATTTGTTGACGTGTTTCAAAATGTTTAAGGTCAAAATTTCAAAAAACATAAATCAAGGCAAAGAACTTTACAGTTAGTAATATATCATTATTATTTCAGTTACTTCCCGTGTAACGCATAATAACAAAAAATGTTAACAAACATTTTTGCAATTGACACTATTTATTATTTTTATTTTATAATCATTTCATATTTTGCTCTGAACTTATATTGTTTCATTTTGACTTCTGGCAATGTAATCAATCATGTATTGACTGGTGCAATCCAATGGTATCAATTGCCCCTAATATTCTCCATGTTGGAAACATCTACCATCTAGACGTCATTGCATTGTTACTCTATGGCGAGCTCTTCCTCTCTCTTTTAACAAAAAAACTCACCTTAGACCGCGTCACTTTCCACCCAGCCACTGTATGCATATCAGTTAATTATTTCATGACCTTTAAACCACAGTGCCCACATCCATATTCAATAGACCCCCAACTCTCCACCGCCTCGTGTCCCCAAGACTGACCATAGGTCAACATTACAGATCTGTTGGTAGAACCATTAGTTCTGGTGCCGACAAACGGGGTCCGCGCGAGCTGTCTTCTGTTTAGTATCCGGCTCCTTACACAGGCAGTCAGACAGTCAATGAAAATCCGATCTGGCAGCGAGAGAGCCACCGGTGGGATCGGTTGATTCCATTTTGATTAGGGGCCGTTATGGAGAACAAAGGCCCCAGGGTGTCCTCGCTCTGCGCCCTGACGATGACCAGATGGACATTAGTGGAAAGGAGGGTAGCTGGTCAACCTTTTATATATAGGTTCCGCAGTGACGCCTAGACTGACTCACGTGCAAGTACAAACGTTGTACATAAAGATCAACAAATAATATGAGAAAGGTAGAACACTGTAAGTTCATTGTAAGTTAAACAAACCCTAAAACAATGTTTTTCGTATAAATCATTTATACAATGTAATATCAAGGAAGTGGGGGGAGGGGGGGTAAGGGTGACAATTTAACAAAAGATGCATACAAGTGACGCAATTTAAAAGATAACCCAACATACTTCCTCCCCAACCCCCAGGCTCGCAACAGCAATTTTGTTCACGCCCCTGAACTATATTAATATTCTAGTAACCCATGGGCATCCGGTTTTATGCCGCAGATTTTCTTCACCAATATTTTCAGAAAAAGAAAAGAAAATATGACGCACCAATGCACTTGCAAAATTATTTTATTGAGTATCATTTATCGCAATTTTCTGGAATTTAATTTCATGAAATCAGTGGCATCATATTTCCATCATCCTTCCCTTGAAAAACAGTAAAAATTGATTTTTGGGATTTTGTAGTTCGGGGGTGGGACTGAAAATTAGAAAGAATGCGACAGGCAACGAGTCTATGTTCCAAGGGGGTCGATTATCCGTCCGAAAATTTTGCCAGCGCTGGCAACTAACAAAAGCGAAATTAATTTAAAGGATTTAAAAAATCTCAAACCAAATATCATATCAATTTAAAACAAGGTCTATTCTTCGTTGACAAGAGGCCGAGATGGAGTTTAAAATATTAATTTACTCTTTATCTTAAGTATGGTTTTTAAAGTCAAGTAAGTGTAAGGATGAAATACACAAAGCTTACAGTTCCAACAACTTTTTATCGTATCACTTCCATTCCTAGTTATTGTGATCGGAGCAAATAGGTGTGGGGGACAATGCAGATATTTGCGACTATTTCCAGTCTCGACGTCTATGTGAAGTCCACATGTTCCTATAACAGTCTAAGACCAATGCGCAATATTGGCCTTTGTTTTAAGGAACAAACTGTCCACAGAAATATATATATATATATATATATTTTGAGACTCAAGTGCTCCATGCTCAGTGTTTCTTTCAGAAATTTTCCCCCGAGGGGGCACTTTTGACGCTCGGGGGGGCAGTGCCAGTTTTTAAGTGGCCAGAGGCGTAGCTAAGGGGTGGCAGATGGGACATATGTCACCGGGCGCCAGACTAGCGGGGGCATCTAATGGGCTATAGTGTTAATGGATGAAAATAATAGGTTTCAGAGTTTAGCCAGGGGGGGGGGGTGTGTAAAAATGAATCTTGTCCCTTGTCATCAAAGACTCACGTCAGTGACGTAGAAGTGGGGGGGGAGGGCGAACATTTGGTCTTCCCAGGTGTCATTTTTTCTTTAGATAGAGCGGCTGGATTTTCGGACATCTGCAGAGTTTCTATCGAGAAAGGTAGCGTTGCAAAAAAGTTAACCCACCTAGGGTGGCGCTAACACTAGGCACGCCGCTGGGCAGTGTATATATCAGCACCAAATTTGGCTGTCATGGCAAGTAATTTTTATCGGGAAGTAGGGCAGCAGAAAATGTGTGATTGTTTAACAATCAAAAGGTGCATTTTGGAGTATACATGATTCGAATGTTTTGATAAGACTTTCATTTGATCGGGGAGGCATTATGGCGACCAGTGCCAGACACAAACTAAATTCATTTTGGTTGTGGTGTGCCGAAGAAAATCATTTGACACAAGATTAGATTCAACCCGTTAGTCACATTGATCAACGTCAAGGAAGAAAAAGGGAGGGGGGGGGTTAGCAGAAATTGAGGAATCCGAAGAGTTTGAGCAAAAGTGGGGGCAGGGGTCACCTTAATTTAAAAATAATAAATTCAAAATGCAGTGATGCATTGTGGTGCAAATTTTTCTTCTTCTTTTTCTGTCTATTAAGGGCCCACGATCAATTTATTGATCATTATGGCTCCTATGAATGTAGATGGGATTTGCAATGTTTCTGTGCCTGGTGTTGATGCGGATATTTCACTGGTAACAAGAGTTACCTAGTGAGGGTATCATGCACTGTATTCAACGTATCTTTAAGACAATGTGTGAAGGAGCATTTCAAACGTTCATATATTTACTGTTAGATGTCTCGTACAAAATGCTAAGAATACCTCAACATACACCAACTATATGTGGACTATAAATCAGGTTATGATAGCATAGACAGGAAATACATGAACGATGCTGTGCTGGAACTTGGAGTCCTTAACAAACTTACCCGACTCATACATATGACGATGGATAACTACAAAAGTAGAATCAAAGTACAGAGGGAGTACTTGAGGGAGTTCCCAATCAATCTGGGCCTCAGACAAGAAAATCCGTGTATCATTTTCAACATCACTTTAGAAAAAAGCATTAGAAACATACGTGTGAGCATCTGAGAGGTGGTACAGAACAACCATAAGGAACTTTATAAAGCCAGCCACTGCAATACCTGGCCTACACAGACGATATAGCGCTACTTGGTAGAAACAGCATTGATAATATAATTAAAACTTTCAGGGAACTTGAAGATGTGACGGTCAAAGCTGGTCTTGATGTAAATAAAGCGAAGGCAATATTTATGATAATGTCAGGAAATAAGCACTGATGACTTCATCAATATGAACATCTACGCCTTTGAGAGGGTAGCTACTTTCAAATATCTAGGGTTGACTATAAATAAGCAAGAGGAAATAAAATCGGATGTACAAGAAAGAATAACAGCATGAAACCGTTCTTATTTCAATTTACAAAAGCTAATTCAAAGCAAAAATCTTGATAAGGGAACAAAGAAGGAAGTATACACCACTGTCACAAGACCAGTAGTGAGACTTGGTTCCTACCAGAAAAGCAGAGAACCTGCTAAATATATGACCCGATGATAGACAATTTTGTTTTGGGAATCCGCACAAACTAAGAGCTATATCAATTGTACAAATACCCATCCATAGTCACAACAATATAAACAAAATGACAGACTACCCTAGGCAGGACACATTGAAAGGATGCAGGATTCTGGAGCAACAAAAACTATCTACAGGCAGAAACCTAAGGGCAGACGGCTCACCGGTCGACCAAGACTGAGATGGATTGACGATGTAGAGAAGGGCTTACAAAGGTTGGGGTTCGCACATGGAGGTGTAAAGCGATGGATCGATCCCAATGGAAGAATGGGGTGGAGCAGGCCAGGGCCCTAAATGGGATGAAGCGCCACTGATGTAAACATTTCAGACATTTGGGTGGGAAGCGCTAGAAATAACGATAATAACAGGACATCACTAACTCTTCCACCAGCACAATATTAAATAAATTCAGTCCAATTGGGATCCCTTAGGGTATGTTTTTTATCGAGAGATAATCCTTAGCTTAGACTCGCCCCTTAAAACTTTATAGGGCCCGGAAATTTTTTGATATATTCAAAATGCAAGAATGCATTTTTTTTTAAATACCGTAGTTAAATTTAGTTTCGTATCATTAAACACTTAACTGCAGAGCAACGGGAGAGATGCTAGTTAAGATTTTATGTGTCATTTGACATAAGAGCCATCGTACAAGCGACGTCTCTGCTTGACTAAGTGTGGTATGCAAAAAAAATTTTAAATTGAAAAGTAATGTATTTTTAAAGTTATTATTTTTAAATATTTTTGGGATCAACTACATAAAAATAATGAATTTACTATAAAATATTTGTAAAATTAAGAAAAAAGACTTCCTTCCAAAAAAGGTATCCATCCCAAAAAAGAAATGCTAAAATAGTTTTACATTTTGAACGAAAAAGTAAAACCAAAAACATACATTTATTTCAAAATATTTCCAAGTTTCACCATAGTCAAAAAGAAAAAATGCTTTTCTGTACAAAAGGCTATAGAATATATCTTTAGGGGTTTTCAAAATTGGTATTTATTTATAAATCATATGTAACCGACATAATTGTTTAGAAGTCAAGAATTGTTTACAAAAGACTCATATATTTATTAATGTGTGATTTTTTTTCGTATAAATTATTAAAGTTTCGATTCTCAATATTCAGTTGATTTAAATGTTAATTAAGAAAGTTAGACTACTATAATTTGCTTCAGATCATTACAACTTGCCTCTTTGATATTATACTTGAAAACAATTTTTTTACCAATTCCATATAATTTTTTTTTAACTGCTACCAAAAATGGCATTTACAAGATAATCGAAATACTCACATTTTTTTATTCGTTGTTTAAATATATATTATATTCTTTCTACTGGATTATCATCTTAAAATATTTTTTTTAATAGTTCAAACAGCTGGGGAAGATTGTTTATTATTATTATATTAACAGAGAAAAGTCATTGGGGATTTAATAAATAAAGACTTTTAAAAAAAATCATTTTACTCTGTTCCCGAAACTGTGTTAAAAAATTAGAAAAACTCGATTTAATCATTATGATGAAATGTCCACTATTTGTATGTAAACGCTAAATTCCTAATTTTTTGTTTTAAAATTATTATTATTATTATTTTTAAATTTTTATTTTATCTATGTCAGCATACATCTATGGAATCTACTACATTAAAATGTTTGCTAAAAATGATTTTTTAAAGCATGATGCTATTATACAATATAATTTAAAAACAGATTGCACATGTTTATTTATTAGCAAGAACTATATTTAAAAAGTCTTTCAACTTTTGCAGCTGCAAAATGTAATTAAATAAAAGATACCGATATTTGCGAATCAGAAAATGTAAGATTTAGCTTATGATCAGGAGCGGCCAATTTTCAAAACAATACCATATTTATAATCGATTTCTGCGAGCCTGTAACAAGATTAACCTGAACGCTATGGATCATCAATATATATTGAACAAAGCGTTATTTTATTTGTTCCAATAATTGTAATCGATTAAAGGCACACATTTCAATAACTTTTAAAAGTTTTATAAAAATTAAATTTAGAATAGTTTTTTTTAATTATTATTTTTTCTTACACATTTTCCCCCGGGAGGGCACTTGACTTGCTCCGGGGGGGCACTGCCCCCCCGGAGGTATGCCTGAAAGAAACACTGTCCATGCTGCTCTTCCAGCGGAATGCAACCTCAGAACTTGATAAGATTGATTAAATAACGTACTTCGTTAAACAACATAATATATAAACATTATCTATTCAAAATGAAAAGCATCTTACTTTTCGTTTAATACCACCCTTTTTCACAAAAAAGTTTGCACAGTCGTTAGGCCCTTTAGCCCTGAGTACAATCTACTAGGCCCTGTAGCCCTGAGTACAATCTACTAGGCCCTGTAGCCCTGAGTACAATCTACTAGGCCCTGTAGCCCTGAGTACAATCTACTAGGCCCTGTAGCCCTGAGTACAATCTACTAGGCCCTTTAGCCCTGAGTACAATCTACGTACACAATAGACTGAGAGCCAGACACTGGAGGTTGGCATAGAGGCCACGCCACGGACCTGTAACAAATGGAGTAGTCACTGATTGCATTATCTTCTCCAGAACCAATGGAGCCATCAGTAATATTGCTTCCCTAATGTGTGTTCTAGTGTGTGTCAAATCGGCTGCCCATCCCTTTCCTCCCCCATCACCCCGGCCTCCCTTCTTCTGACCTTCAGGAACCTGCACACCACAATTCTCGGATCGGAACCCGCAGCCTCGATTTGTTTCGCTGCGCTACGGCTCCTTCCGACTCAATAACCAATCAAGTGGCGCCTAATCGGCCACGTGGGGCTTGCTGCCATGTCCTGTTGAGATGTCCAGCAGGACATTATGCGTCCCAGAAACTGTTTCCCTTGTCGCCCGCGCCAGTCATTGCCCCCCCCCCCCCCCAAACCTCCATCTTCTGGCACCACGTCTTGATGACTTAAACCACCCATGAATCATTTAAAAGACCAGTTCATTTAGTTAACTCATTTCGGGGAGATTTCCGGAAGTGTCCAAACAAAAGGTCAAAAAGGTCACTCCTACCTCCAATGATGAGTGATTGAGTTTCGTATTACTTTGGATGACTTAGAGAATTAGGCGCGTACAAAGGTTGCGTCCGTTTTGAAAAATGTCACCGTCGACCACTGCAACGCAATATCCTGGAAGGCTTAGCCGGAAGAAGAAAAAAAAAACCATTCCGTCAGAGGAGTGGAGTCGGAGCCATGCGGCCCATCATTCTCATTGGTCTGTTTGTATGATTTTCATATTGAGAGTGCTTATTGTATGTGTTACTTGGAGTGGTTCCAGTATGCATCATGTTTGAATAGTTTTCTTTGTTAAGATGCACTATAATGAAATGACATTCTTGAAACTCATCCAATTAAAATGATTATTTAAGCATGATGTACCCACGAAAAGGCATTTCTTCGAGATGTCTCGGACTTTTATGACGTAATATACCATGCCTCAAAGGTTTCTGTGACAATTTTTTTTTTGTATTTGCATTCTGCATATGATGCCAGAATCTGTTCTTTCCCCGTCATGTGTAATATACCCTAAATTTTTGTTAAGAAGTCTAAAGTACTTGTAAGGTACGCGCCATTGTTAGTCCTTTTCTTGAGCAGTTAGTTCTGCTACCTCCCCATCGTCCCCACTCTAAACTTTAAGAGTCGCCAAAAAGCGCCCCTTGCCACTCTACTCACAAGTATGTTAATTCGACACGTTAAATGGCTTATATTAAATATATTGAAGCTGCCTTTCATTATCTGCTTCCTGGAAGAACTCATGATATTTATTGACCTGATATCTTCCACTAACTAAAGCTGTACTGATCCATTTCCTATACATACGTATTGAAAAATTAATTTCATACGAAAATATTGAATTATTGGAAAATGACGTGAGATTGTCCAATGTTTCCGACCGATTTCTGAGTTGCAGATAAGCTTATTACATCTGTCAATACACAGGTAACGTCTTTCGGGTCAGTTAGATCTCATCAATTCACATTGTGTTCAGTAACACTTGTCTTTTGAAAACACACACGTGACTATACATAATCAACAAAAACACGCCTTTGTAGGTGATGTAAAATGTGGGTTGATTTTCATCTCCGTTTTATCTCATGTACGTTCAATTGACTTGGTGAATGACCCATAATTGACTTGGCGAATGACCCATAATGGACTTGGCGAATGACACATAATGGACATGATAAATGACCCATAATTGGCTTGGTGAATGATCCATAATGCACTTGGTGAATGATCCATAATTGACTAGGTGAATGACCCATAATGGACTAGGTGAATGACCCATAATGGACTTGTGAATTACACATAATGGACTTGGTGAATGACCCATAATGTTCTTCGTGAATGACCCATAATGAGCTTGGTGAATGACCCATATTTGACTTGGTGAATGACCCATAATTGACTTGATGAATGACCCATAATGGACTTGGTGAATGACCCATAATTGACTTGGTGAATGACCCATAATTGACTTGGTGAATGACCCATAATTGACTTGGTGAATGACCCATAATGGACTTGGTGAATTACTCTAAATGGTCTTGGTGAATGACTCTTAATGGACTTGGTGAATGGCTCTAAATGGTCTTGGTGAATGACTCTAAATGGACTTGGTGAATGACTCTAAATGGACTTGGTGAATGACTCTAAATGGACGGTGAATGACTCTAAATGGTCTTGGTGAATGACTCTTAATGGACTTGGTGAATGGCTCTAAATGGTCTTGGTGAATGACTCTAAATGGACTTGGTGAATGACTCTAAATGGACTTGGTGAATGACTCTAAATGGTCTTGGTGAATGACTCTTAATGGACTTGGTGAATGGCTCTAAATGGTCTTGGTGAATGACCTATGATGGGCTTGGTGAATGCTAATGTTCGGCCACATAGTGAGAAGAAATTTTCAAGGAGTTAATTGTCCACATATTTAGATTGAACCGAAAAAACACAGAATTTTTTTAAAAAACACTGTTAATAATATAAAGTGGGAGGTGTTACTCGTAGAGCAGTTGATTGACACATGCCAGACCCGCGTGCGAGTTGCATCCAGCTGTGTCTGCGGGCCTTATGCTCGTACACACAACTAATCTATAATTTAATGAGATCTCATAGGAAGAGACTTGCGCACAGGGGCGTCATTTCAGGTTTTTTCCAAAAAAGTTGGGGGCGGGGGGGGGGGGGCAAAACAAAAATTTGGTCGGCCTGTTAAATTGTTTATTACTGGAGGCGCCACTGTTCATAGCAATTTAAATAAAACCTACAAATTCAGGGGGGGGGGGGGGGAAATGTCCCACCCTGCCCTACCCAAACGACTTCGCCGCTTGAGCGGCTGGTTGTTTAAAACTATAAATGCAATTCTTGTTATATACAACATTTATTTAAATTGTATTTATTTTTTTGTGTTGTTTTAAAAAAACAACAACTAAGTTTCTTATAATATTGTATTGTAATATTCGAAAATATGGATATATTCCATATAACGCTATAACGTGCGGTGTTGGCAGCCGCAAACACTGAGGTAGGTAACTTCCGTGGTGGTTTCCGTTCTTACGTCCCCTTGAACATCAAACGAAACGTGAGCTAAATTAGTGATGAGAGCCGCGCGATGAAAGGGGTTTCTGTCCCGCCACCCAGGCACCGGGGTCAGCCACGCTTCCATTCCCCGGCCCACCACGCTTTACCTTGATGATTGAATATAATCTTGTTCTGTGGGTTCCACACCGCCGTTCATCTACTACATAATTGAATCACAAATGCAAAATGCGGTGGTAACTTTACTCCCGTGCTAACTCTGATGTGTATTTAAGGTTGTTTTGTTTTTTCTCTTGTAGAGTTATGTTGAAAAAGTAACTGCATCAAATAAAGACACAACAGATCTCTTAAAGTATCATATTTTTATTGGACGCGAGTAAGGTTATTCAATACTTGTGGGAATCATATCCTTGTAGCCGTGTAAGTGTAGGGAGAAAGCTCCGAAAAAAGTTTACCATTATTTGAGCGGCAGGGTCGGTTAAAAGTAATGGCAATTGAAGTTACAGCCGCAATTATTTGAAGAAATTGTACAGTGGTTACACGCTCTTCTTTTGAAACAGAAAAACAGCAACGAACCACTGACAACAAACATGGTCCCACTGACAACAAACATGGTCCCACTGACAACAAACATGGTCCCACTGACAATAAACATGATCCGACTGAAAACAAACATAGTCCCACTGGCAACACACATTGTCGCCCTGATAACAAACACGGTTCCATTGACAACAAACATGGTCGCACTGACAACAAATATGGTCCCACTGACAACAAACATGGTCCCATTGACAACAAACATACTCCCATTGACAACAAACATGGTCCCACTGACAACAAAGGTGGTCCCACTGACAACAAAGGTGGTCCTACTGATGACAACCATGGTCTAACCCCGTTATTCTGATGCATAGCCCCACTTGACACATCCCTCCACATGACAGTAAAATGCATGATCTCACCAGCTCCACTATAGATGTACTCAGTGTAGTTGTGGTGTCCAGTAACAGGCTTCTAGTTTCAAAAATACCACAACAATGGGGCCGTCTTTTTGTTTAAATATCACCTGGGTGCTATCGGATGTCTAACTTCGATTTCTTTTATTTTATATGAAGCTTACATGCTCAAAAGGTCTTATTCTTCAAGATGCACACATTAGCATTGTATCCTTCAACTATCATGTATACTGGCAGTATTCCTGGAACATGGATCACACATTTCAAGTGAACATGATAACGCATTTATACTAAATAAATGATATTTTTAAAGTTTGTAAACGTGTCTATCCAGTGGCATATCTAAAGGTAGTAGTATTAAAGTCCCTCCAACACTACATATTTTGAAGAAAAAACTATGATGCAGACAATAGCATCTCCATTTCGTTGATATATGTCCTCCCGGTCTCACAACCGCCATGGCTGTTCTGGTCCCGCTCTCGGGACGCCGATTGCCAACGCAGTCTAGCTGTTAAAAGAATTTCAAATTCAGAGCCTATATATTTATTACAGACCGTGTGTGACCTTTGGTAACCATCAATTTTTTTCCTGGCACCACCCACGGTGTTTATCATCATAACCACTGCCAAAATGTCAGCCTCTGGCCTGCTATGGATATCTCCCCCCCCCCCCCCGTTATTCCTGTCCTCAGCCATGACCACCATGGTATATGACAATAAAACGCTATCATTGTAAAACGGTAAGGTCATCCTGCGCTAGGCTAAAGTGGGATTTAATACGACCAACAACAGCTGAACTGCTCACAGCAAAGGATTTGTCTTGTTGGTTTATCGCGCGGCAATTTCGCGTTCGAAAAATAAAATAGATCTCAATTTCAGAGGCAAATTATTGTGTTTGTTAAAACCATAAAGGATGATAAATGAAGGACTTCGTTCAAGCCGTGTGAGGGAAATAGTCGTCGAATGGAAGGTTGTGGAGGCTTGAAATAGAAAGACATGACAATAAGAAAAGAACGTTTCGGCCAAGAGCCTCCCTCGGCAGACCGGACAAATGAAAATATGACACAAAACAGAAATTAGTTTAAAAACGTCAGATTTCGCTATTGTTATTGCCGCCGGTGGTTTTTTTAATGAGTTGTTCTGTCTGTCCTTTCAAGCTTCCACATACCTTGTTCTACTGTTTGTTTTTTTTTTTTTTGGAAAGATTTAGCTCTTTAAAAGAAAAAAAAATTATGTTTAAAAATAAATCGAATTCTTAGTGACACCATGGTCGCATGCTTGGTTCAATTATATATTTCCTTTTAAGTATATATATAAATGAAATTTAAGATATATCTTTGTAACGTTATTACATTTATTTTCTTGTTACACTGTTTGGTTTTGTAAGGCCGATCTTTCATAACACTTTATGATATCTACGTTTTCATACAGCCAAACAATTTACTTGACAAGTCATTATATTTGCATCACGACATTTATTTGAATGGTAACGAGCACATAGTAAGATATCATCTCTGACAAACAGAGCAAAAAGATGTGATTCTTCATATACTTTCTCTAATCTGTACATAGCATTAAGATGCTGTAAAATACTTAGATTCAATGAATTGACATAACGAGAGCTGAGATCCAAAATATCCAACCATCTGGTTGACTGTATAATTCTCTATCTCTCCCATAATTCACTCTACTTCCTGTTTTTATTACTTTACAAATCAAAAATATAATTTTCCGAAACAAAGTTAGTATTTAAATATATGATCTGTTACAACCTTCATCAAAACGGCAAGCAATTTTTCTTTTAACATATCAGTAGAAACCAATTCATCGCTTGATTACATTTCAGTATCACTATTTAAATGTCTGATTTCATTTCATTGTCTGGTTAAATTTCATTATCACCATTTGATTGTCCTCTGATGATGTTCCCATGATTTCTCTTATAGTCCTCGTCCCGTTCTCATAGTCTCTGAAATTGTTCATTGTCCTATATTGCCTGTATACTTCTATTCAATAGTTACCATGATCAGGACTTTGCACTTGGGGACAAGACTGTTGCAGGGGGGGAGATATAGGGGGAGATATAGGGGAAGATATAAGGGAGATATAAGAGGAGATATAGGTGGAGATATTGGGGGAGATACAAGGGGTGGATATAGGCGTATTTCATGTGGTTACAAACAGGCCGCGGGAAAATCCGCGTAAATCCCAGGAACAAACTCCAACAACACCTTCACTAATCTAACTATGTTAATGCTATTTTGTAGGTACATGATATGACTAAGCCCCTGGACCACTGTGCTCTTCACGTTGGTCGGTGCGGTGGAACCGAAGCTATAGCGAACATTCTGGAATCCTGCTACTTGGCGGTTGTCGACTGAGAAACCGGTCCCGGGTTTTTTCAGTTTTGACAACGGTAGCGTCCCATGATCGGGCTTATATTTCCTGCAGAGGGTTAACAAAGGTAGGTAACTGACTGGTCTCTATGGTATTTAATGGCGGTCGAATCTGTTGCAGTGGTTCCCAATTCACCAAATAAAAAAAAAAATTACTGGTTATAAAGGACTATAAAAGACATGATCAACTTTGAGAACCGGGGGCCGGGCTGTATAGTTAATTTACTATTTTATTTTAAAATATTTTTAATCTAGGTCAGGTTGTTTAAAATATTTCCAAATGATACCACGCACAAATGTTGCTGGTTTAGCATTCAAGTGTCTTTTCATTTTTATCTAACACCTTTTTTTTGTCATAACACTTGCAGTGTCCGCTGACTACCAATTGTAACACCAACAAGGGATGCTTAGTTAAAAAAAATTACCAAAAAATACATATATTTATTACCTATTACCTATTACATATTACCTATTACAAATTACCTATTACAAATTACATATTACAAATTACCTATTACAAATTAACTATTACAAATTACTTATTACCTATTACAAATTACCTATTACCTATTACAAATTATCTATTACAAATTACCTATTACAAATTACCTATTACAAATTACCTATTACAAATTACCTATTACAAATTACCTATTACAAATTACCTATTAAATATTACCTATTACATATTACCTATTACAAATTTCCTATTACAAATTACCTATTACAAATTACCTATTACAATTACATATTACAAATTACCTATTACAAATTATCTATTACAAATTACCTATTACAAATTACCTATTACAAATTACCTATTACAAATTACCTATTACAAATTACCTATTACAAATTACCTATTACAAATTACCTATTACAAATTACCTATTAAAAATTACCTATTACAAATTACCTATTACAAATTACCTATTACAAATTACCTGCTATCTATAAGGCGGCTCAAAAAAATAAATTATCGTTCAAATATGAAACTTATTTCTCCTGTAACAATTCCTAAACCTTTCAACCTGTTACTAACATTTTCACCAACAAACCGAGCCGCTACATTTGTACGTACACCACAACACTACTTTAATAACATTTTCTATATTTCTCCCCTAAGAAGGAAAATAAAAAAATAGTTGTTAAAAAAAAAAGTTGTTAAAAAAAAAAAAAAAAAAAAAAAAAAAAAAAGGCTGATGTTGTAAAGACAAACTGTTGCGACACCTCATCGGTTGAATGTTTTCATCAGCATTCCTTGGTTTCCGTCCATATCTCAGTCTCAAACATTATAGGTTATCGGTCTGTTCTCCATCCTGTACAAGGATAAATAAAGCCGAGTCAGCGGTTCTAATAATGTTCATTCTTGCTCCAATGAATTGTAAAAACTCAAAATTTAAAAAAAGAGGTGGTAGCGTGCTCGTACACTCGGATATGTTGATAGTGTTGGATAGCTGGAGAGTTCATTGAAATAATTTAAATAAATAGATAAATAAATACATAAATACACCTTTATATCAGTCTCATTTATTAGACGAGATAATTCGATGAAAAAGCCGATAGATTCTTATTGTGATAACACATTTTGTTGGTGCCACTTTAAATCAACTATTTTTACGGCTTAAATAAACTATAATATATGAAAATATTTGGCTCTAAAATTATTCTTACAGTGGTCTTATATAGCGCGGTACCTCAGCCGCGGCTGTCCAGTAAGTTTTGCCCCTTCTGACAAATTTCCGTACATCATATTATCTTGTTATGCAGATGACGTGTTTTGATACACGCTTAGCCCGCATTCCACGGGCATGACCTCTTTTCAGTCAAGGTCGTTTTGGAGGTGGCTGGAAAAATATCATTTTGTTGACATTTCAGCTTACTATCGTCCGTTTCAGTCGAACGTTGTAGAATGATCTCGAGAATTCTGGAAGCAGTGAGACTGCGTATTATTTTCTAGAATGATCATTTGAAGTAGACTATAAAAGGATGAACGACTGAACGTGTGGAGAGAGATTTTTTCCTTTCCTTTACCACGAGATGTGCTGTGTGTCATTATTTAATAACTTTGTTGTGTGTAGATTTTTCTATTTCCTCGTTATTCAGTTTTGTGCTCATTGTATTTTTATACACAGTACCGTGTAGTACCGGTACCTGCAAACTGTAAGAAAATGACTTTTAATCACATTCTTTTGCTGTTGTAATTTAATTGAAATTCATACATTAAAGACTTATTAATTGTAATTAGCTCTGGCTTTGTGTGTCGTGTTATTTGTTATTATTTTTAAACTTTGGTATCGTCCTTTATTATGGACTGTTTTTAGAACGAGCCATAGACAAAAGATGAAAGATTAAATTCTCCATTTAAAACGGTCCGTAATAATCTGGAATATGGCCTCCTTCCATTTTCCTTACATGGCGTAATCAGCGAAGGCACCTCATGCTAAGAACGCAGAACATTCTACAAATTTCGGCACGTTCCAACCCCCCCCCCCCCCTCTCTCTCTACCTCTTAAAAAGGTCACTTCTGGTTGAATTTTTCACGGATCTAATTATTGTGCATTATTTAACGTCAGAAATTCCCTTCATTTTCATCATCATCATGTCCCTTAGTTCTTCGACATTTGGGGTGCCACAGATCTTCCCATCGTTTTCTCTTTCTTCCTCTTCTTCTTCCTCCTCTTTCATTTTACCGTTGGCGAAATTTCGTATGTTTCTTTTAAAATGAAAATATTGCGATGAGCTTCTATCTTATGCATGTAAATTCTGAGACTCGCGAACACCAACTCATTTCGTTACATGGATCAGCCACAATAACGACTCGGGTGAGATTGGTCACCTTTAGATAACACACCTTACCTCAACGCTTATCAACTACGCCCCTGTGATTGGCATGTTTTCACTGGTCGCTTCTCGCCCCCCCCCCCAACCCCGGTCCCTGTTGTGGTGGCCGTCCCCAAGGTACCGGCACAGGGGAACCCGTTATCGCACGGTCTGGTATGTCACCCTGGCTGGTCTTCAAACACGCGCTATCTACACGGGGCCCGGAGAAAATTGGTTGCTTGAAACAAAGACACCCCGCCGGGAGGGTTGCGAAGGGTGCTTCACTACAACTCGGCCCCACCCTAAAATCCCACCTCACCCCTTCTCCGAAAAGAACGTTACCCCCCCCCCCCCCTTCCATTCCTCGTCAACACCGTGGGCAGTAGGAACAACCCGTCCACCAACCCGTCCTAAGTTATCTCGTATACAAACACAAAATTGAGATCTAAAAATTGTGCGATACATTCTAATTCGTGTGATTGTGTTCAACTCCTTGTTGAACTAGACTTGCAAGTGCTGTCTAAAATGTGCTCCGTTCAACTTCAAGTTTTACACCATTTCTATTTTGTAAATTATCTATTCGAGTCGTCACGAAAGACATTGGACAATTTACTCAATGCTGTATTAATGGAAAATATTTTCTGGAATGCCCCCCCCCCCCCCCAGTCCCTCTCCCCAATAATCTGAAATGAAAATTCCAGATTAATCCACCGAGTTAATCTCAAAAAGTATTATAACGAAACTCCAAAAAAATAAACCATTTCCTGACAATTATTTCAATTTCCCAGCCTAGGTGTAAAACTTATATCAAGATGCACTGTTTATCTGCAAGATGCGCTGTTTCTCTGCAGATGCATTGTTTCTCTGCCAGAAGTCTTACAATGGTGTCTATTACCGTCAACATCACCTGCGACTTAGCACCTAGCACCATTATTATATTTTAAATAGTTAATTTATCGACGCTATACGGTCACGACTCGGCATTAAACATTCACATTCTATCCAGGGGAACAACAAGACCCCCCAAATAAATTTATAGACATTCACATTCTATCCAGGGGAACAACAAGACCCCCCAAATATATTTATAAACATTCACTTCTATCCAGAGGAACAACAAGACCCCCAAATATATTTATAGACATTCACATTCTATCCAGGGGAACAACAAGACCCCCCCAAATATATTTATAGACATTCACATTCTATCCAGGGGAACAACAAGACCCCCAAAATATATTTATAGACATTCACATTCTATCCAGGGGAACAACAAGACCCCCCGAATATATTTATAAACATTCACATTCTATCCAGGGAAACAACAAGACCCCCCCAAATATATTTATAAACATTCACATTCTATCCAGGGGAACAACAAGGCCCCCAAATATATTTATAGACATTCACATTCTATCCAGGGGAACAACAAGGCCCCCCAAATATATTTATAGACATTCACATTCTATCCAGGGGAACAACAAGGCCCCCCAAATATATTTATAAACATTCACATTCTATCCAGGGGAACAACAAGGCCCCCCAAATATATTTATAGACATTCACATTCTATCCAGGGGAACAACAAGACCCCCAAAATATATTTATAGACATTCACATTCTATCCAGGGGAACAACAAGACCCCCCAAATATATTTATAAACATTCCCATTCTATCCAGGGGAACAACAAGGCCCCCCCAAATATATTTATAAACATTCACATTCTATCCAGGGGAACAACAAGACCCCCAAATATATTTATAGACATTCACATTCTATCCAGGGGAACAACAAGACACCCAAATATATTTATAGACATTCACATTCTATCCAGGGGAACAACAAGACCCCCCAAATATATTTATAGACATTTACATTCTATACTGGGGAACAACAAGACCCCAACATATTGACAAAATTAAGACTCCATTGCATTAATTGGTCTTGTTGAAATAATTAAGAATTCTCTACTACATCATTTTACATGCTCGAACATGACATATTTTATTATATTTATTGTTTGCTGACGAAGGCTTCTTGCCAAAACGTTCTTTTCTTGAGTTCCCCCCCCCCCCCCCCCGAAAAAAAAAGAGTTGTTTTTCTACCATGTGTTTTATATTTTCGATTGCTCTTGGAACTGGATAAAAATCGTATTATTTTCATTATATTTTAATACACTGATCCAGTAATACAGACAGGACCGGTCCTACGGTTGCTGGCGCCCCAGGCAAGCTTTACTTTGGCGCCCCTTTAAAGTATAATCATGCAAGGACAAAACTATAGGAGTTATGGTTTACTACGTAGGTTGATTTATATTTTAAAACAAACAATGAATGAAAAGATTGTTTTTCTGAACTTGTATTTGAATAATTATAATAGGAACAGTTAGCCTACCGTTGGCAGTAGGAACAGTTAGTCTACCGTTGGCAGTAGGAACAATTAGTCTACCGTTGGCAGTAGGAACAATTAGTCTACCGTTGGCAGTAGGAACAATTAGTCTACCGTTGGCAGTAGGAACAGTTAGCCTACCGTTGGCAGTAGGAACAGTTAGTCTACCGTTGGCAGTAGGAACAGTTAGCCTACAGTTGGCAGTAGGAACAATTAGTCTACCGTTGGCAGTAGGAACAGTTAGCCTACCGTTGGCAGTAGGAACAATTAGTCTACCGTTGGCAGTAGGAACAATTAGTCTACCGTTGGCAGTAGGAACAGTTAGTCTACCGTTGGCAGTAGGAACAATTAGTCTACCGTTGGCAGTAGGAACAATTAGTCTACCGTTGGCAGTAGGAACAGTTAGTCTACCGTGGACAGTAGGAACAGTTAGCCTACCGTTGGCAGTAGGAACAATTAGCCTACCGTTGGCAGTAGGAACAGTTAGCCTACCGTTGGCAGTAGGAACAGTTAGCCTACCGTTGGCAGTAGGAACAATTAGCCTACCGTTGGCAGTAGGAACAATTAGTCTACCGTTGGCAGTAGGAACAATTAGCCTACCGTTGGCAGTAGGAACAGTTAGCCTACCGTTGGCAGTAGGAACAGTTAGCCTACCGTTGGCAGTAGGAACAATTAGTCTACCGTTGGCAGTAGGAACAATTAGTCTACCGTTGGCAGTAGGAACAGTTAGCCTACCGTTGGCAGTAGGAACAGTTAGTCTACCGTTGGCAGTAGGAACAGTTAGCCTACCGTTGGCAGTAGGAACAGTTAGTCTACCGTTGGCAGTAGGAACAGTTAGCCTACCGTTGGCAGTAGGAACAATTAGCCTACCGTTGGCAGTAGGAACAATTAGTCTACCGTTGGCAGTAGGAACAATTAGCCTACCGTTGGCAGTAGGAACAGTTAGCCTACCGTTGGCAGTAGGAACAGTTAGCCTACCGTTGGCAGTAGGAACAATTAGTCTACCGTTGGCAGTAGGAACAATTAGTCTACCGTTGGCAGTAGGAACAGTTAGCCTACCGTTGGCAGTAGGAACAGTTAGTCTACCGTTGGCAGTAGGAACAGTTAGCCTACCGTTGGCAGTAGGAACAGTTAGTCTACCGTTGGCAGTAGGAACAGTTAGCCTACCGTTGGCAGTAGGAACAATTAGCCTACCGTTGGCAGTAGGAACAATTAGTCTACCGTTGGCAGTAGGAACAATTAGCCTACCGTTGGCAGTAGGAACAGTTAGCCTACCGTTGGCAGTAGGAACAGTTAGCCTACCGTTGGCAGTAGGAACAATTAGTCTACCGTTGGCAGTAGGAACAGTTAGCCTGCCGTGGACAGTATGAACAATTAGCCTACCGTTGGCAGTAGGAACAGTTATCCTACCGCTGGCAGTAGGAACAATTAGTCTACCGTTGGCAGTAGGAACAGTTAGCCTACCGTTGGCAGTAGGAACAATTAGCCTACCGTTGGCAGTAGGAACAATTAGTCTACCGTTGGCAGTAGGAACAATTAGTCTACCGTTGGCAGTAGGAACAATTAGTCTACCGTTGGCAGTAGGAACAATTAGCCTACCGTTGGCAGTAGGAACAATTAGTCTACCGTTGGCAGTAGGAACAATTAGTCTACCGTTGGCAGTAGGAACAGTTAGCCTGCCGTGGACAGTATGAACAATTAGCCTACCGATGACAGTAGGAACAGTTAGCCTACCGTTGGCAGTAGGAACAATTAGTCTACCGTTGGCAGTAGGAACAGTTAGCCTACCGTTGGCAGTAGGAACAATTAGTCTACCGTTGGCAGTAGGAACAGTTAGCCTACCGTTGGCAGTAGGAACAATTAGTCTACCGTTGGCAGTAGGAACAATTAGTCTACCGTTGGCAGTAGGAACAGTTAGCCTACCGTTGGCAGTAGGAACAGTTAGCCTACCGTTGGCAGTAGGAACAATTAGTCTACCGTTGGCAGTAGGAACAATTAGTCTACCGTTGGCAGTAGGAACAATTAGTCTACCGTTGGCAGTAGGAAAAATTAGTCTACCGTTGGCAGTAGGAACAGTTAGTCTACCGTTGGCAGTAGGAACAATTAGTCTACCGTTGGCAGTAGGAACAATTAGTCTACCGTTGGCAGTAGGAACAATTAGCCTACCGTTGGCAGTAGGAACAATTAGTCTACCGTTGGCAGTAGGAACAATTAGTCTACCGTTGGCAGTAGGAACAATTAGTCTACCGTTGGCAGTAGGAACAGTTAGTCTACCGTTGGCAGTAGGAACAATTAGCCTACCGTTGGCAGTAGGAACAGTTAGTCTACCGTTGGCAGTAGGAACAGTTAGTCTACCGTTGGCAGTAGGAACAGTTAGTCTACCGTTGGCAGTAGGAACAGTTAGTCTACCGTTGGCAGTAGGAACAGTTAGTCTACCGTTGGCAGTAGGAACAATTAGCCTACCGTTGGCAGTAGGAACAATTAGCCTACCGTTGGCAGTAGGAACAATTAGTCTACCGTTGGCAGTAGGAACAGTTAGCCTACCGTTGGCAGTAGGAACAATTAGTCTACCGTTGGCAGTAGGAACAGTTAGCCTACCGTTGGCAGTAGGAACAATTAGTCTACCGTTGGCAGTAGGAACAGTTAGTCTACCGTTGGCAGTAGGAACAATTAGTCTACCGTTGGCAGTAGGAACAGTTAGTCTACCGTTGGCAGTAGGAACAATTAGTCTACCGTTGGCAGTAGGAACAATTAGTCTACCGTTGGCAGTAGGAACAATTAGCCTACCGTTGGCAGTAGGAACAGTTAGCCTACCGTTGGCAGTAGGAACAGTTAGCCTACCGTTGGCAGTAGGAACAGTTAGCCTACCGTTGGCAGTAGGAACAGTTAGCCTACCGTTGGCAGTAGGAACAGTTAGCCTACCGTTGGCAGTAGGAACAATTAGTCTACCGTTGGCAGTAGGAACAGTTAGTCTACCGTTGGCAGTAGGAACAATTAGTCTACCGTTGGCAGTAGGAACAGTTAGTCTACCGTTGGCAGTAGGAACAGTTAGCCTACCGTTGGCAGTAGGAACAATTAGCCTACCGTTGGCAGTAGGAACAATTAGCCTACCGTTGGCAGTAGGAACAGTTAGCCTACCGTTGGCAGTAGGAACAGTTAGCCTACCGTTGGCAGTAGGAACAATTAGTCTACCGTTGGCAGTAGGAACAATTAGCCTACCGTTGGCAGTAGGAACAGTTAGCCTACCGTTGGCAGTAGGAACAGTTAGCCTACCGTTGGCAGTAGGAACAATTAGTCTACCGTTGGCAGTAGGAACAGTTAGTCTACCGTTGGCAGTAGGAACAATTAGTCTACCGTTGGCAGTAGGAACAGTTAGTCTACCGTTGGCAGTAGGAACAATTAGTCTACCGTTGGCAGTAGGAACAATTAGTCTACCGTTGGCAGTAGGAACAATTAGCCTACCGTTGGCAGTAGGAACAGTTAGCCTACCGTTGGCAGTAGGAACAGTTAGCCTACCGTTGGCAGTAGGAACAGTTAGCCTACCGTTGGCAGTAGGAACAGTTAGCCTACCGTTGGCAGTAGGAACAGTTAGCCTACCGTTGGCAGTAGGAACAGTTAGCCTACCGTTGGCAGTAGGAACAATTAGCCTACCGTTGGCAGTAGGAACAGTTAGCCTACCGTTGGCAGTAGGAACAGTTAGCCTACCGTTGGCAGTACGAACAATTAGCCTACCGTTGGCAGTAGGAACAGTTAGCCTACCGTTGGCAGTAGGAACAATTAGCCTACCGTTGGCAGTAGGAACAATTAGCCTACCGTTGGCAGTAGGAACAATTAGCCTACCGTTGGCAGTAGGAACAATTAGTCTACCGTTGGCAGTAGGAACAATTAGCCTACCGTTGGCAGTAGGAACAGTTAGCCTACCGTTGGCAGTAGGAACAGTTAGCCTACCGTTGGCAGTAGGAACAGTTAGCCTACCGTTGGCAGTAGGAACAATTAGTCTACCGTTGGCAGTAGGAACAGTTAGCCTACCGTTGGCAGTAGGAACAGTTAGCCTACCGTGGACAGTAGGAACAATTAGTCTACCGTTGGCAGTAGGAACAGTTAGCCTACCGTTGGCAGTAGGAACAGTTAGCCTACCGTTGGCAGTAGGAACAATTAGTCTACCGTTGGCAGTAGGAACAGTTATCCTACCGTTGGCAGTAGGAACAATTAGTCTACCGTTGGCAGTAGGAACAATTAGTCTACCGTTGGCAGTAGGAACAGTTAGCCTACCGTTGGCAGTAGGAACAATTAGTCTACCGTTGGCAGTAGGAACAGTTAGCCTACCGTGGACAGTAGGAACAATTAGCCTACCGTTGGCAGTAGGAACAATTAGCCTACCGTTGGCAGTAGGAACAATTAGCCTACTGTGGGCAGTAGGAACAATTAGCCTACCGTTGGCAGTAGGAACAATTAGCCTACTGTGGGCAGTAGGAACAATTAGTCTACCGTTGGCAGTAGGAACAGTTAGCCTACCGTTGGCAGTAGGAACAATTAGTCTACCGTTGGCAGTAGGAACAATTAGCCTACTGTGGGCACAGGGCCGACCCTAACAATTGCGGGGCCCTATGCGAAACGGATTGCGTGGGGCCCAGTCTGGGTATGAATAAGGATAATAAGTGAAAATTAATATTTTGTATTAGGAACAATTAGCCTACTGATGACAGTAGGAACAATTAGCCTATACCGATGATATACAAAGAGTTAAAATCCGGAAGTTGAAATAATCTCACTGACCCTTTAAACACAGACAAAACTACACATTAATTATTTATAGCCTTACTAATAAATATGTAAATGTCATTATAGTGGGAATATCTTGCTGACGTCTTTATAAAACATGAAGAGCAATTGTCATCGGTATACTGTTTGTATGTCAGATATCTATGTACGGAAAATTTGGCTTGAGTTACTACTTATTGAAGTGTGAATTCTACAACTGCTTCTGAGGCTTCTGTAGGGATGTCGTAATTTTTCCTAAATCCTAAGCCACTTAAATTACCTTTCATCATTTATGAACTTTATTTGCATTGATAATTTTAATATTTTAAAGAGAACATTTTTTAGGACCATGTTTTAAAGCATTTGTTAAATATGTGAACGGGCAAACATCACGATCTTTGGCTTATGGGTAAACATTCTACTCGCAGCGGGTGACTGCAGTAGGGACAGCAACAGTCGGCGTCGCTACAACATCTTGTGTACATGTGGGCCAAACACTGGCATGTATCCAACCTCCGCAGTTCGACCCTGATAACGGAGCAGCCATTTACCATAAGGCGTACAACACCGCCATAGGATGTTTCAATATCACAGCCATTGAGCATAAGGATTCGAACACTATATAATGTGTTCAATATCATATACATTGAGCATAAGGAGTCTAACACATTAGAATGTGATCAATATCATATCCATTGAGCATAAGGAGTCTATAACACAGTAGAATGTGATCAATATCACAGCCATTGAGTATAAGGAGTATAACGTCATAGTACATAGAGTGTGTTCAATATGATATCCATTGAGCATAAGGAGTCTATCACAGTAGAATGTGTTCTATATCACAGCCTTTGAGCATAAGGAGTATAACATCATAGAGTGTGTTCAATATCATATCCATTGAGCATAACGAGCAGAACACTATAGAATGTGTTCTATATCACAACCATTGAGTATTAACTAGTCTAACACCGTAGAATGTTGTTCAGTATAATATACCATGAATGTTGGCATGATTTACTAAAGATTTATTGATGGAGCATATCTGAAATATTGGTCTCGTAAACTATACACGTATTTCATTTGTGGACCGACAATTTAAACCAAAGAAAACCAGAAAGGACTGGTTACACTGTGGACAGTGGCGTACATATATAGAGACGCCTGGGGCGGACCGAGAATTTAGCCGCCCCCTTTCCTCGAGAAATCCTCTCTTGTTGGCCAAAAATACTGCATCTCGATTTAACGAAAACAAACAGTGTCGCCCGGGGCGCAACGCCCCTTATGTACCCCCTTCCTACGCTGCTGGTTTGGGTTATTTAACAAAAACATTCTAATTTTCCTTCTGTATCAAATTAAATTTTTTTGACAAAGTGCTTTTATTACAGGTTCCGGGAAACTAACTTTGTCTAATATTACAATATCTCATTCTCTCATTAGGAACCTTGCCACCAGAACCTTCCCACCAGAACCTTCCCACCATGACCTTCCCATCAGGACCTTTCTACCAGGACCTTCCCAGCAAGACCTTTCTACAAGAACCTTCCCATCAGAATCTTGCTACCAGGACATTCCCAACAGGACCTTTCTACAAGAACCTTCCCATCTGGACCTTCCCATCAGGACCTTCCAATGTTAAATTATAGATTGGTGCAGTGTTTTGGGCCTACATGGCTAAATCGTTGACGTGGTAGATCTATAACCACCTACCACCTCAACTACCTCAACCATCTCAACCACCTCACCCACCTTTTCACTCTGTCCGACCTGCCTCATCTCACATACAACGTCCATGTAGAACCACCCCACAGCCGTTCTCAGTTAAACTTATTGTAGCTATGCCTTTCCTTTGCCTAAACAAACAGATTTATTGATTGTAGTCTAAAAGGCGTTACTGAATGAAATGATTAAATTTTAACCGTGTCATAATCTTCATAAACGTAGTACACTATTGCTATTGTTGTTTCATTGTATCTGACACCATTGGATACTCACCAAGCATTCACTTAAGGTATGACCACTCTTAACATTCTCACTAACACAGCCTTGGCTTATCTGGCAACTCTTAACATTCTCACTAACACATCCTTGGCTTATCTGGCATCTCTTAACATTCTCACTAACACGTCATTGGCTTATCTGGCATCTCTTAACAATCTCACTAACACGTCCTTGGCTTATCTGGCATCTCTAAACATTCTCACTAACACGTCCTTGGCTTATCTGGCATCTCTTAACATTCTCACTAACACGTCCTTGGCTTATCTGGCATCTCTTAACATTCTCACTAACACAGCCTTGGCTTATCTGGCATCTCTTAACATTCTCACTAAGACAGCCTTGGCTTATCTGGCATCTTTTAACATTCTCACTAACACATTTCACACAGCAATGGCTTATGTAGCATTCTATTCCTATAATCTAGTAACTCAGGTGAGACAAATCGCTCTAATAGTTATTCAGATTATATATATTATAATATAGATTATATATATATATATATATATATATTATGCCTCTGAAATAAAAAAAATTAAAATAAATAACAGAAGCTTGAACTACATTGAACTTTTAGGCACATTAGTGTATATTTGGAATTGGTAATTTGATACAATTGGTGCCCCGATGTCTCACACGGCCACCATCTTGGTTGCCACGACCCGTAAAATTTAAGAATAACACGTTAAATAATAATGACAAAATTTCCTAAATGATGTATCCCTAAACCTAACCTAACCTGAACCCTAAATCTATCCCTAAACCTAACCTGAACAATAAATATATCCCTAAACCTAACCTGAACCATAAATCTATCCCTAAACCTCTAAAAATATATCCCTAAACCTAACCTGAACCCTAAACAGTCAAACAATCACGCTGGGCACTAATTGTATCAAATAGCCTTAGAAGTATAAAATAACATGTTTTTTTATGTTTTTTAAGCTACCAAACCTCAAATGAACTAGAGAGACGTTTGACTGTAGCCATATTCATGCACTACTATAATAAGAAAAATTTACACTTGATTATAGATCGTCTCTTTTAAGTAATAGTGTTACTCAAAGGTTTGATGTTTGATGAGAATAAATTAAAAATATCTATCTAATTATCTATCTTATATGCCAACTCTCTCAGTCTGTGTATTTCAAGAAATGCGTTCTTAAGTATGTAGCTAACTAAGATTAGTAGCCTCGTTTTGAATTTGAGAAGTGTGTATCAAGAAATAATCTTGTTGATTTTCAGATATAAAAAGTGTCACCAAAAAAACAAAAAAAAAATATTGTTCATTGCTCAAGCATCCGTCAGTCCTGGACACCGTCTTGGCGCCAATCGGGTTTTTAATCAGCCAATAGGATGCGCCGTTGCAGAGTTGGGCGTGGCTCCGGCTCGGTTACGATGGTGACTGTATAAGTTTTGAATGTTAATCCCCGGTGGCTCGCTGGCTTAACAGGTGCGTGGCCTCTCTGATTGGTTGCACACAATTCTTAGGAGCTGAAGCCCACTCTGATTCCTTCGTCTCCCTCCCCCCCCAGCCCCCCCCCCCTCGACAATGTAACCGTGAGCCCCTAGTGCCATTCTCATGGATAAATGTCATCCACAAATTAATGATATTTTGCTAAAACCTAAAAAGCGTGGTTAAGTTTAAGTACACTTACATCTGAGGCGGCCAGTTCAGTAAAACAATAACAACGGTTATTACTTCACGTCTCCCTGGGTCCTGGGACGTGGGATGGCCGAGCATCGTTCATTATCTTAACTATACAATTTTGTTTGGTTCAATTACTCCTGCCAAAGCAATAACAGTTGTCCCCCCCCCCCCCAATTAACCCCATTAAAAAATAAGTTATAAGGCAGCAAGTAAGCCAGCACGGCACATCCAATCTATCGATATCTTACTCCAAGTTCATTCATTAATTCACACATACAATTTTATAATTGTCTACGATTCCGTTAAAAACAAAATAAAGTGACACTGCTCACCCATCCCCCAACATGCACATTTCAATGAGTTCTTCCATTATAACTCTTTAAATCCAAGGGGTGTTGGGGAGGGCGTGGTGCAAAACCCTTTAAAATTCCACTTTAGCAAACGGTTTGGGGGGGGGGGGGGTTATAGTATAGAGAATGGGGGGTTGGGGGGGGATGCAGCCGAAAATGTAGCGTTGTTTTGGAAGGGGTGTGGGTGGTGTGGTGAGATGAGGGAGGGTGGCGAGGGGGTGTGGATTGAGGGAGGGCTTAACGGATGGTCCACCAAGACTGAAGGCTGAGATCGTACGAGGGCGTCCTCATTGATCTGAAAAGTCAACCAGCGTGGCCGAGTAGCCGGGCTATAAATAGGCCCGCCGGTAGTAGAACTCGTGTAGTCTGAGGAGTCAGTGTAGACCTGGGATTAAAGATTGCTGTCTCATCCAAAGATGTAAATGCCGAAGCCGTTGGATTATTTTAAAGAAACAAAAAAAAAACAAGTTATTTTTTAACATTATTGAGTGATAAATTTCCCAAAAATGAACGGATACTGAAAGTGGGAACTGTTTCAAGACAAAGCTGGATTATTGGAGCAGTTGGGGATTACATCTTGGATTATACTTTGCTTGGATTATTGGAGCAGTTGGGGATTACATCTTGGATTATTTATGTAAATTTCGAAAACGTCCTGGGAAAACAGCTCTGGAATTAGTCCAAGATGCGAGTGACGATAGAGAGGACAAATTGAAATGGTCATTCCTGGGGAAATGTATGACACACAGTGACATAGAACATGGATATAGCACACACATACGACATGAAGAAATAACATATAGGTTTGTCTATTTCATTTGTTAGTGTCCACTCGTTGTCCAGTCATAGGATGGCAGACATTACATTTAAGTTATAAAAACACCATCGATAGCATTGGAGAAAGCCTCTTTAAAGAATACCGTATCAAAATGATATACACTGACCGTTACAGTAAAAAGTAGCTGACATGAGACGGGAGTGTACAGATGACGCTATACACTCACTCGCCACATAGTCATACAATGGTCATAGACTCACTCGCCATATACTTATACTATATACTCACTGGCCATACGGTTACAGTCATACACTGGCCTTACAGTCGCCATACAATCACTCATTATACACTCGCCATACTCTAACTCGTCATACGCTCACTGGCCATACAGTCATACACTGGCCATACACTCGCCATGCACTCACTCGCCATACAGTCATACACTGGCCATACACTTGCCATACACTCACTGGCCATACATTCACTCGCCATACACTCACTCGCCATATACTCATACACTGGCCATACACCCGCCATACACTCACTGGCCATACAATGGCCAGCGTTCCTTCAATGGGAAACTGCTGTCGGGCTGGACGTGTTGAGCTTCGAATACAAATATATACATCTCTAAAACTCATTATTCTCGATGGACATTTAATCCACTTTCTAAGTGTGAGACGGTGGAATTGTGTATTTTAAAAAAACCTAAGTCCACTCTAATCCTCACCATTTTCGGATTAAGGTGGAATGACGCATCGTTGATCATATACCCTGTAGTTATCTGTTTGGAACTAGCGGTTTGTCGGAATAAATATTATCATTCAATTTTAGCGACATTTTAGTTGCCAATGTAGAAGAGAATACGTGATATAGTTTTCAAACATACTTTAAAAAAAATAAACAAAACAAAATAACCTTTGTAACTTAAATTAAGAGGATTGGGAATGGAGTAAAGACACGCCTGCAGCAATCAGTGGGATTGTAATGAAAGAGTAGTCCTTGTTACATGTAATGAAAGATTTATAGTCCTTGATGCACAGCCGAGACATTGCACTGTGACATATAGATTTTTGATCTCCCAAGACCGCCAGTTTCCTTTGGGGATAAAACTTTATTACGGCGGCTAGACTAAAATGGGGTTTGAAGGCGCTCGCTCGCTTTCATAGCGCGAGCTGATCGGGAAAGAAAACAACCAAGACACGTGGTATGTATTATAGAATCGATACCATATTTCTATGCCTTTAATGGGCTTTTGTTAGTTTACAATTTGATGGCTTTTTAAATATTTTTTTTAGAGAAGAGTGGATATTCACACATTACCTTTGAATGTTCTATTTTTGTATGTGATTATTACCACTGTTTAGAATAAGGAGCACTGTTTAGAATAAGGAGCACTGTTTAGAACTGTACGAATATTGTAGCCCGCATTGTTTCGGTATTTCTCCATTTGTAGCACGTTTTTTGGTTTAAGCAACATTTGGTTTTCATTGATTTACTTTATGAGTAAGACTTTTGTTTGATGGTTGTGCTTATATTGTTACTTGGTAGTGCATTTTGGTTCATTTACACCCCACCGACACGACCTTGTCAGCATACCACGTTCCAGTGAAGAGCAATCTGTCGTTGAACACAGTGCCTGACCAGCGTCTGGGGCCGACTCTGAAACACATTCATTAAGCCACATGAAATCTCTAAAAAGTCGAGTTGCATTCCGACAGTTAAGAGACCCTGAGAGACAAGGTGACCTTGTGGACACGTGATTAGCTTTCCGTAGCATTAGCTTAAAACTAGATAGGGCCTAATATGGCTTTCCTCTAGCTTAATACTAGATAGGGCCTAATAGAACCTTCCTTTATTTTAATACTAGATAGGGCATCATATGGCTTTCCTTTAGTTTAATACTAGATAGGGCCTCATAGGACCTTCCTTTAGTTTAATACAGGATAGGGCCTCATATGGCTTTCCTTTAGTTTAATACTAGATAGGGCCTCATAGGACCTTCATTTAGTTTAATACTAGATAGGACCTCATAGGAACTTCCTTTAGTTTAATACTAGATAGATAGGGCCTAATAGGGTCCTCCTTCAGCTTAATACCAGATGGAGCCTCTCAGGGCTTTTTGTAGTACTCTTTGTATTTCTGTGAGTATTAAATATTTATACTGCTAGCATTCTATTCATTTATGTGTATGTAGATTTTCTGTCTTTATTCTTGTTTCATTGCATGCCATAAAATGCCTATAATATAACATTAAGCACGGCATTTCTTCATTTTAGCCACTAATTTGTCTGAAATGAACATGTGCTAGAAGTCTTTTAGCTACCACCTAGACTACGAGCTCGCTAA
This sequence comes from Omphiscola glabra, assembly GCA_964017045.1. Classification (NCBI taxonomy): domain Eukaryota; kingdom Metazoa; phylum Mollusca; class Gastropoda; family Lymnaeidae; genus Omphiscola; species Omphiscola glabra. The sequence continues at coordinate 19,261,044 of OZ024795.1, forward strand.
TCTGCGTTGAACACCGACAGGGGCGTAACAATATCAATGCAATTGTTTTACCTCATTTAGAACACGATTAAAAATGTGCTGGTAAATAGGCTAACACATTTGCAGGTAAATATGAGGTTGCCGAAAGTGTAGGTAATTAGGAGAGTAACAAATGTGCAAGTAAATGGCAGGTAAATAGGATAATTATTAACAATGAGCTGCCATTGACAGAGGTTTTATCGCTCATACATTGTGTAAAACTATATATTTTATGGTACAATGATTTACAGATTGTATGTCACAATGATCTACAAACATTTTCAAAATTCTCGAGCCTAAAGGTATGTTCACAAAATGGACTCGGGTGGGGGTGGCCGCTCCCCCTTTCACCCGCTTGAACACGCTCTCTTTTGTGCGCAATTCTGGAAAGCCAACCGAGTCACAAGATCCTCGCCCAAATTCTTGGCGTGGCACGCTGGGGCACACGGAAGAAGCTCTCTGACACACGGAAGAAGCCCTCTGACACATGGTAGAAGCTCTCTGACACACGGAAGAAGCTCTCTGACACACGGTAGAAGCCCTCTGACACACGGAAGAAGCCCTCTGACACACGGTAGAAGCCCTCTGACACACGGTAGAAGCCCTCTGACACACGGAAGAAGCTCTCTGACACACGGAAGAAGCTCTCTGACACACGGAAGAAGCTCTCTGACACACGGAAGAAGCTCTCTGACACACGGAAGAAGCCCTCTGACACACGGTAGAAGCCCTCTGACACACGGTAGAAGCCCTCTGACACACGGTAGAAGCCCTCTGACACACGGTAGAAGCCCTCTGACACACGGAAGAAGCTCTCTGACACACGGAAGAAGCTCTCTGACACACGGAAGAAGCTCTCTGACACACGGAAGAAGCCCTTTGACACACGGTAGAAGCCCTCTGACACACGGTAGAAGCCCTCTGACACACGGTAGAAGCCCTCTGACACACGGAAGAAGCCCTCTGACACACGGAAGAAGCTCTCTGACACACGGAAAAAGCCCTCTGACACTCGGAAGAAGCCCTCTGACACACGGAAGAAGCTCTCTGACACACGGAAGAAGCTCTCTGACACACGGAAGAAGCCCTCTGACACACGGTAGAAGCTCTCTGACACACGGAAGAAGCCCTCTGACACACGGAAGAAGCTCTCTGACACACGGTAGAAGCCCCCTGACACACGGAAGAAGCTCTCTGACACACGGAAGAAGTCCTCTGACACACGGAAGAAGCTCTCTGACACACGGAAAAGTCCTCTGACACACGGAAGAAGTCCTCTGACACACGGTAGAAGCCCTCTGAAACACGGAAGAAGCCCTCTGACACACGGAAGAAGTCCTCTGACACACGGTAGAAGCCCTCTGACACACGGTAGAAGCCCTCTGACACACGGAAGAAGCTCTCTGACACACGGTAGAAGTCCTCTGACACACGGTAGAAGCCCTCTGACACACGGAAGAAGTCCTCTGACACACGGTAGAAGCCCTCTGACACACGGTAGAAGTCCTCTGACACACGGTAGAAGTCCTCTGACACACGGAAGAAGTCCTCTGACACACGGTAGAAGCCCTCTGACACACGGTAGAAGCCCTCTGACACACGGAAGAAGCTCTTTGACACACGGAAGAAGCTCTTTGACACACGGAAGAAGCCCTCTGACACACGGAAGAAGCCCTCTGACACACGGTAGAAGCCCTCTGACACACGGAAGAAGTCCTCTGAAACACGGAAGAAGTCCTCTGACACATGGTAGAAGCCCTCTGACACACGGTAGAAGCCCTCTGACACACGGAAGAAGTCCTCTGACACACGGAAGAAGTCCTCTGACACACGGTAGAAGCCCTCTGACACACGGTAGAAGCCCTCTGACACACGGAAGAAGCTCTCTGACACACGGTAGAAGCCCTCTGACACACGGAAGAAGCTCTCTGAAACACGGAAGAAGTCCTCTGACACACGGAAGAAGCTCTCTGACACACGGTAGAAGCCCTCTGACACACGGAAGAAGCTCTCTGAAACACGGTAGAAGCCCTCTGACACACGGAAGAAGCTCTCTGACACACGGAAGAAGCCCTCTGACACACGGTAGAAGCCCTCTGACACACGGAAGAAGCCCTCTGACACACGGTAGAAGCCCTCTGACACACGGTAGAAGCCCTCTGACACACGGAAGAAGCTCTCTGACACACGGTAGAAGCCCTCTGACACACGGAAGAAGCCCTCTGACTTACACAACTAACTGGGAACTTAAATCGTCAAACAACAGTATTTATCTTTTCCAAATGACTGCGCACTATCTCAGATACTGCACTCTGCATTCTCTGAAACACTGCCTTATCCTAACGGTTTGTACCCTAACCGCCTATCCTGACTGCCTTCCACTACAGAATGCCTTCCACCACAGAATGCCTTCCACCACAAAATGTCTTCCACAGAATGCCTTCCACCAGTGACTGCCTTCTACCACAGAATGACTTCCACCACCGAATGCCTTTCACCACCGACTTCCTTCCACCACCAACTCTCCCCTCCCGAAACATTGCTATTTCCCTCACGACTGCCACCTCCCAAGACTAACACAAAATCTGCTTTCTCCAGAACAAACTCCACGTTTAGATACACATGTACAGACCCCTTGTAAGGGTTGAGTCATGCACAGACCTATTTATAAAGGCTGACTCCAAGAACAGACTCATATTTAAAGTATGACTATGTGTACATCCTATTTGTAAAGACTGACTCCATGTGCAGACTAATTAGCAAAGTCATGTCTTAATATCTCAATGTACAGCAATTCATCCGCTATAGCATTTACTCCATGTCTGCACCTGACTGTTGTCATCTGAAGACTTTCGTGCCCTCCCCCCCCCCCCCCCCCAAGACGGCAAGACTCCACACATATTATCGCAATGTGCCGCGAACTATGAAGGACATTTCCGAAAGATTGCAGCGCCATCATTTCCTGTTCATTAGCAACGGACCTCTGGCGCCCGCCTGCGTGCCCTAAAATATGCCCGTCGTTTTGAGTGAAATAACGTTCAAGTTTTGATAAAACAGATTAAAAGAAACGTAATTTGATTTCTGAACGTGCGTGCCGTCCTGTCGTGCTGCGTGGCTTCGTGTCGGTGAAGGGTATGCGAGACTGCGTCCCCCAAGTTTATTTTCTCCCCGTCACATATGTTTCAGCCTGACGGCATGACGTATGATGAAAAGACATATCAATATTGACGACAGCTTCGTTTGATCGGAAAGGTCGCCCCCCACCACATCCCTGTTTATTTTTGTTTCCCCCCCCTCCTCGCGCAAGTTGACTCGGAGTTGTAGCAAACGTGTATGGGTTTTAAAAGCATTCGCAAATATTTATCTATCGTCTCCGGGAAGCGTGTTTCAATATATGCTGACTGTCCTTTCTCCAAATTTACGACTGTTCGTAAGATACTGGCTACTTGAACAGGTCAATGCTTCGGCTGCCATGTTGGTTTAGTTTTTCTCCAAAAGGACATTGGGGGGGGGGGGGGGGTGAAATGCGGAAAGGGGGGGGGGGCGGCTTTGATTCTAAATTAGGACTGTCAATGAAGGAACGCTATAATGGTGGGAAATGAGACTTGTTGAAAAAGCTTCTTTAAGAGTAAATCAATGCTTCTCAAACTTTTTAGTTTGACAGGCAGACAAGTCTTTTTATCCACATTGCTTTAGGGCTATGTAGCTATGTCCAAACTTTTTGACTCGAAATTTTTTTTCTCCAAAGCCGAGGGACGCGTATGACATCTCGAAAGCATTATTACAAAAAAAAAAAAAAAAACTTTGAGAAAATTACTCACTTTATTAAAACTTATGCACGAAGAATCATATATACGATTAGCATCATCATTTCATCAAGAGTCAAAATAAATGGTTCAAATTGCTAATTGTAGTCATTTCTGTCACGTTTAGTAGCCTAGATCACATCTGGTTCGTCTGACAGGAATGGCCTTCCTTTCCTGTCGTACTATCATCAACAATGCGCAATCGTTTAACTCACAGTGCTCACTTATCTCAGTCGTCTAATTTTGTCCTGTTGGTGTGTGCATGTACATTTTAATGATGACCCAATAGCTACAATTCAAGTTAGTTTATATTTTCTAATTCATCTTTCCGAACGCAGTTAGTAGGTGTACCCGATGCCCCCCAGACGCCTCCCATGTACAAACAGTGAAAACAATTAGGATCCTCTTTGAATGGTTATCTTTTTGAAAGACCTAAGAATATGTGCTCTAGCTATCACCCTAAGAATATGTGCTCTAGCTATCACCCTAAGAATATGTGCTCTAGCTGATCATCACCCTGAGAATATGTGCTCTAGCTGATTATTACCCTGAGAATATGTGCTTTAGCTGATCATCACCCTGAGAATATGTGCTCTAGCTGATCATCACGAATCTGAGAAGACATGATGTAGACGACCCTCCCCACTTTTAGAAGCCCTAATGTGGACGCCACTTTTTGGTTAGCATTTGCTGGGATTCATCTTATTTTCTGATTTTATTATGAAATAATTGTATTTTCGATACAGAACGTCAGCTATTTACTTCAGTCGCTAAACATTTGACTGTGAGCCGGGGCGAGTAGCCATTTCTAACTAAGCTTATACAAACCCTGGGTCAGTGATGCGATTCTCTGTCATCCTGCTTCCACATGGCTTGGCCAGCTCACTTGCGTCTATTGTCTTGTACCGTCGTGCAGTGTACGTCATTTCATTCTTGACTGTTCATACGAGACAAACGTACACACATAATCAGAACACGCAGTCTGCCTATAATATCGTCGGTGTCCAAAGATTCCAGGAGCAGTGGAACCAACATAACGCCGAAATAGCTCAGCTGGTAGAGCGTTAGACTAAAAATCTAAAGGTCCCCGGTTCGATCCCGGGTTTTGGCAACTCAACTGGTGTCACTTACCTGCTGATACTTTGGACAACCGTGCTCTTATATTTTAAAATTATCTTTTGATAATTTATTCGATGACAGTTAGTTCATGACAGTTAGTCATTAACAGTTAGTCAATAACAGTTAGTCTATGACAGTTAGTCCATGACAGTTAGTCTGTGACAGTTAGTCAATGACAGTTAGTCCATGACAGTTAGTCCATGGCTATTATGCGATTTCGTTCCCCTTCCCAGATCATTTAATTTCCTCCCTCTATTTACGCACTACTTGGTAAAATGATATAAAGAGTCCATGAATGCTTAGATGTCTTCAGTGCACATAAAGGTTCATACAGTTGTATGTTTGGTTATAACATTGTTTGTTGGTGGTTTTGTTATGTTGTTTATATATATATATATATATATACTGTATCCCGATCATAGTGTGATAAGTACAGTTATGTCGTCATTAGGACTGTATCCCGATCATAGTGTGATAAGTACAGTTTTATTGTCATAAGGACTGTATCCCGGTGATACGTATAATAATGAGGCTCGAGTCTATATGACAAGATCATTACATACACTGGACGGCCTGGAAGAGAAGTGTGAACTATACCTGTTGGTAAAGATGGTGAATATGTCATCGTAGGGATATGGCTATAAGGTTTTGACGAATAACTCTTAGATATGTTGTGCCACCGGGTAATGACGTGACACATTAAATCAAGGAAAAATAACTTGAACTACATAGTGTATGTATGCATTTCGATACCCTTGCGAGTGCCGGATATCGATACTCATGTATTGCTATTAAAATAAGCAAATATACTCGTATGTATTAACTAACTTTCTACTATTGTTAATTTCGTAATAACACTAACTCTTTTATTCTTAAGCGTTATGTAGACGACGTGTTTACGTCATCTTTCCCCGTGAATGAACTCTAGCTGACCCCAAGCTCGGAATTGCTTTTGGGTTGTGACTAGCTAAAAATAGTCTCTCTTGACCTTGTTTACTACTAAATAAAATTAATACACTGCATCCTTAGAATACGGTAGAAAAATTTGGAGGAAAATGGGAAGGAAAACAAGGCGTAAGCCCGTTTGAGAAATGTCTTTGAAACCGGCTATATATGATAAATATATATATATATATATATATATTTATGTTGAGCGACAGGAGAGTGTGTGGATGATTTTGGCTATCAATTATCACGATATATTTTGGGGGTGTGTTATTTTTACAACGAGACGAGACTTGTTTACGGTGTGTGTGTGTAGATTCCTTTTCATCATTGTACCTTTTTACAACATTGTGTATTCTTCAACACTGTACCGGTACAAGCCAATCATTATTCTGTAAATCAATAAGCTTTAATTATATTTCTTTGAATTTTGTACTTTATCATAAACACATTAAAATGTATTAATTGTATTTTGCCCTGGTTTGAATAGCGTATTCTTTGTTATTATATTTCACACATGGTATCATCTTTTGTTTATACTGTTTTAGAACGAGCCATATACTTTAATAAGAGATTAATTTCTCTATACCGAGAGCAGTACGTAACGTAAGGCTGACACTCAATATTGTCTTTGTTTAGAACCTTGACAACTACTTATTTGGCCGATGAATTAAAAGATCTCAAGTTCATTATTTATAGTGGTGTCACAGCTTAGTTACCGATTCCAGTATCCGAAGTCACATTCTGTATCGCCTCCACTTCTCTGGAATAAGAAAAAAAAAGTAGAGAATGTTGATTACATAAACACGATCAATGCAACGCTCAATTCTATCGGTACCTGTCCGACGGTGTTTCCTACAGCTATGGCGGCGCTAGCATTGTGCCGCCTAGGTTGTGCCAAGATTAAGGAAGTATCTCAAAATGAGAATGGTTAAATGAATGGAGCCTGCTTCATTACATTGCTAGATGAAATGACAGGACAATATATTTCGTTTTTAAATAATAATCTCTTGGTCGATATCACTTAATGATTAAATTAATTTTAATTGTTATTTTTTTTCCATGTACCGCTTTTGATATGACATTTATAGTAATGAAGAAAACACAAAATACATTGCCCAACAAAAGATCTAGCTAGTGTTTGGCCCATGGAGTTAGGGTGTAAGGCAGCGGTTTTCAACCTGTGGATCGCGAACCCTTTGGGGGTCGAACGACCCAAAATAATGTTATTGTTGAGGGTCATGTTGCAACATGAGGAACTGTTTTAAAGGGTCGCCGCATAGAAATGTTGAGAACCACCGGTGTAGGGGGTTAGTTGGTGAGTGGTCAGGATAATGGGAAATGAACAATAGAGAGATAAGAAAATGGAAGAGCTATAAGTATAAAATAAGAAGAGAGAGAGAGAGATTTTTTGGTTAATTAAGCACATAGATGATACATGGACAAATGGCTGGGGAAGGGGTGGATAAGCAGGCAGGATGCGAAGTGTTTGACAAGGTTAGGTACGGAAGAACAGCGTGGGGGGTGCTGTGTTGGTTAGAGAAAGCGTGGGAGGTGCTGTGTTGGCTAGAGAAAGCGTGGGAGGTGCTGTGTTGGTTAGAGAAAGCGGGGGAGGTGCTGTGTTGGTTAGAGAAAGCGTGGGAGGTGCTGTGTTGGTTAGAGAAAGCGTGGGAGGGGCTGTGTTGGTTAGAGAAAGCGTGGGAGGGGCTGTGTTGGTTTGAGAAGGTGTGGGAGTTACTGTGTTGGTTAGAGAAAGCGTGGGAGGGGCTGTGTTGGTTTGAGAAGGAGTGGGAGTTACTGTGTTGGTTAGAGAAAGTGTGGGTTCCAGGTAGGACGTTCATTTGATTGCGGCATGGCAAGGTACGGGTCGAGAGAGCATTGGTCTGTGGTACTTGTACTCCTGGGGGGCACGATAAGAGCATTGAAGCCGTGTCGGGATTTGATCTTTTTTCCCGAAAGGCGTCATTTCATCGTTGTTTTACTCTGGTTGTACATAGGATGTCGTCATTATTATTATTATATGTTGTCTTATATAGCGCGGTACCCCAGCCTAGGGCTAGGCTCACCGCGCTGTACATAAAAATATTAGCAGAGAAAACATAATCGTGACAATAAAATAAAATGCATTTATGTGATTTAAAAAAAAACAAACATATGTACAGGATGCCGTGATTTAACCCCCATATGTACAGGGTGTCGTGATTTAACCCAATATGTATAGGATGTCGTGATTTAACCCCCATATGTACAGGATGTCGTGATTTAACCCAATGTGTATAGGATGTCGTGATTTAACCCCCATATGTACAGGATGTCGTGATTTAACCCAATATGTATAGGATGTCGTGATTTAACCCCCATATGTACAGGATGTCGTGATTTAACCCAATATGTATAGGATGTCGTCATTTAAACCCCATATGTACAGGATGTCATGATTTAACCCCCATATGTACAGGATGTCATGATTTAACCCAATATGTATAGGATGTTGTGATATACCCCCATGTGTACAGGGTGTCGTGATTTAACCCAATATGTATAGGATGTCGTGATTTAACCCCCATGTGTACAGGGTGTCATCATTAAAACGTATATGTACAGGATGTCGTGATGTCCACTATAACATAAATAGCGCAATAATGTACGAGACATCCACTCTTTGGTTTGATATTTCTGCACATTTCAGTTTTTCAATAAGTTTTTTTTTTATGTATCTTCAATGAAATAATCACAATAATCAAATACGGAGGCTTAATTCTGATACTATTTTGGAGTTGCAGTGAAATGCAACAGCAATAAAAAAAAAAGTAATTATATAATTAACAGAAATAACTGATCGAAAATATTGGTCTGTGATGTTTCTGAACGTGTTCAAAACGTTTCCTTTTAATACATAAACTTAACTTTGATTCCGGAACTTAGTTCGTGGATGAAATTTTGGAGTTTCAAAATACTCGTTGAAATACTCTCTAAAATACTCTCTGAAATACTCTCTGAAATACTCATTGAAATACTCTCTAAAATACTCTCTGAAATACTCGTTGAAATACTCTCTGAAATACTCTCTGAAATACTCATTGAAATACTCGTTGAAATACTCTCTGAAATACTCTTTGAAATACTCTTTGAAATACTCTCTAAAATACTCTCTGAAATACTCTTTGAAATACTCGTTGAAATACTCTCTGAAATACTCTCTGAAATACTCTCTAAAATACTCTCTGAAATACTCTTTGAAATACTCGTTGAAATACTCTCTAAAATACTCTCTGAAATACTCATTGAAATACTCTCTAAAATACTCATTGAAAAACTCTCTAAAATACTCTCTGAAATACGCTTTGAAATACTCTCTCTTGACCTATTTCGAGGCAGACATTAAAAAAAAAAACAACCTGATTATAAAGGCCCGTGACTGTGAACCTTGACTCCTTTTGGAAATTGGGAGTGGGGTGGTATTCCTGATGCATTTCGTTTGGGAACCACCGAACGGGACGCTATCTGGCGAAATCTCTCTCATGACCCCGAGGAGGAGAGGGGAGTCAACCCGTGACCTTGACTGTGACAGGTCATCTCACTAGATTAATAGCCGTGACCTTAGTCCAGACAATACAAGTGGCGATGTCTGACTCCTGGCGTTCCGTCAGGTTCTCATTTCAGTGTCACGGGAAGGGTGGGTAGATGGGGAGGTTACAAGTCTGACTCAGACACATATATCTAATCAAAAAGAGTCGCATACAATGATTCGTTTCTCTGCTAAAAGCGATTCATCATTTTGCGAACTTTAAATAAAAAATTAAAGACAAAATGTCGGATTATTCATTAGCTTATTGGTTTGGCATAAAAATATGATTAACAAAAATTATTCACGAAATTAATACTTTTTAAACACATTCTTTCAGTATTACATCGTCCCATCATAAAACTAAAACATATGCTTAAATCAGCTTTCAAGTAGATGTTTATTCCGGAGTCGATTAGGCCCAGTTATTCTTAAGATCCATTGAAAAACCTGAAATCACACCCGCACCCCCAGAAGTAATTAATTTCTAAAATAATTTATGACTTATAAGAAACTCATTTTTAATCTGGCCAGTGAGACTATATTGCCAAGTTGTCAGAGTGAAGCTGCTAGCGGGTGTGAAAAAAAAAGCATATCCCACGGCCATTTAACGGGGACCACGGTGGACAATTTATTCACATTTTTATCGGCCTTATGAAAAGTTAAATCTTCAAAAAGACCTCCTTTCCGAGCTAGCCCGCCGCGCGGTGAGGAGGAAGTCCTACAAAGATGGATGGTTTGTGGGGAGGCAGTTGATAAGCTGGACTTGTCACACTGGATGAGATTATATGAAAAAAAGGGGGGGGGGGTGGAGGGTGCTGTGCTAGTCTAACCACAGCATTGAAATTAGTACATTTCTAACCTTTGTTGTGCCTTTCATTGGAAGAATTCTAATGTATTTAAATATATATATATATATATATATGTTTATTTAAAGCACTTTATGCGTGAGCAATTACAAATAAAAATGAAAGATTTCAAAATAAGGATTTTTTGTCATCACTAGTCTATGCGGACATAGAAACAAATCAAAATTACTGTGGACTAGAGCAGGCCTGCACAACATACGGATCGCGGGCCACATGCGACCCGCCAGCACCCACTTTCCGGCCCGCAAAGTAACGAAATATTCCTTATTCTTATTATTTTCTTAATAGCTTTCCCCCCTGTTCAATTTTTTTGGCCCGCACAAAGTTTTTCATAAAGTATTACGGCCCGCCTTACATTTTGAGTTGTGCAGGCCTGGACTAGAGCATCAACATATATAGCGTTATTTTGTTAATACAAAACCGATACATACATCTCTCTAAACATGAGTCAGGCTAAAAGGTATACTTAATACTTTAAAAAAACGTACACCTGGTAAAACATATGTTATGAATTTATAACATATATGCAACTATAATGGCTAAACATTAGCTCTCCTAAGTTTGTCCCTTGTTTGATATATTGAATTGAGGTGGGGGGGGGGGGTGAAGGGGATATCTTAAAAAGAAATATTTCTTTGCCTTACAACCATATTCCAGCCCGAATCTACGCGGCATTTTTTTGGTGTTTAGCCCCGGCACAACAGACAGGTCTTCTCTGTTGTTTGACAAGTTTGCGCCTTAGCTCCGTGCGCATGCGTGCGTTGTTTGCGCGCGGCCGCGTTAAAGGAATACAATGACGTGTGGTAGACTCCCAGACACGGGGAGTTCAAAGTTCCCCCCCCCCCGACACCGGCAGATAGATAAAAAAAATTGAAAAAGGGAAAAGTTTGGGGGTGGGGGGTGGGGGGACTCTCAGGGGAAAACAAACATGCATTAGTCATTGATTTACAAAGAAATGTTTGCGTCAAAGTTTGCTTCAAACCGCAGTAGTCCAGCCTATCTGCTGGAAGGCCGAATCACTCACCTCCAATACAGTTTTATACCGCTGCATTAGAGAGGTGGTGATTTCAAGAGGTATCTGATCTGTGATCGTACACTTAATTCACTTCAAGAGCAGGAATGTGTTTTTGATCATCGGTGTATCCAAAATAAATTATTTTGTATTTTGTTTTTTCTTGCTGTACAAGACCCAAGTTTTGTGTATGTGTGCGTGTTTTTTTTTTTTTAGTTTTAAATACACCTTCCATGACCTAGTTTTTTTTTTTCTCCCCCAATCAAAGTTAGTTTGGCGTTATGGGTTCAGTAAAAGGATCTTATCTACGGTCGCGATGGAAGGTTCGGGTGGGTTAAACAGGAAAGTAGATTTCCATCTTCATTTGTCACTAGCAGACAATGGGGGCTCGACACTTAAGCAAACTCTTTAAGTTAAATTAACGCTGCGGCTCTGAGATTATAAGGCACATCTCGGTGGGCCTTCGTGGGTCTCTGTTGACGCGTACACAGATTTTCTTGACGTATACACAGACGTAGTACGTTCAATACCATTTGGTGTGGGCCTTTTTTTTAATCCCCCCCCTTTCCCCCCGTTTCTTTTATTAAGTGTCCTTATGTTTGCTGGCTTGTTTTGTTATGGCGGAAGGGCGGTAAGATAGTGTGTAAGACCACTACGGTAACGAGATTCGACATCGCGATTTACTAGGTGTTTCATGTTATATTCAAAGGTTGAATTCCAGGGCACCCCTTTACATCAAAGGGGGTTGCACGGCATTAGATTCTATTTCACAAGAGGTGAGGTCGTTCAGCGGATCCCATTCCTGGGCCTGATTTCACGAAAGGTCACTAACTTAATTTTTTGAATTTTTTGGAGAAGGAATTGCCTCCATTCGGGTCGTTATTTGATAGACCCCATGTATTTTAGGGGTTTATGGTTTAAAAAATAAATAAATCTACCATACGTTTAAATCGTTACTGTGAACTAAAGATACTCCATTGGCCAACCATTGACTATAGCCATTTTCATACTGTAGATACTACATTGGCCAACCATTGACTAGAGCCATTTTCATACTGAAGATACTACATTGTCCAACCATTGACTAGAGCCATTTTCATATTGAAGATACTAAATTGGCCAACCATTGACAAGAGCCATTTTCATATTGAAGATACTACATTGGCCAACCATTGACTAGAGCCATTTTCATACTGAAGATATTATATTGGCCAACCATTGACTCTAGCCATTTTCATACTGAAGATACTCCATTGGCCAACCATTGACTAGAGCCATTTTCATACTGAAGACATTATTTTGGCCAACCATTGACAAGAGCCATTTTTATGCAATTTGTTTGGTATTTCATTTCATAATTGTGATTGTGTTAAGCCCCGAAAAACACAATTTAATAAACAATTTGTCTCATACAATTAAAATTCTGCCAGACACATTAACATTACTTGGTAGCAAAAGTTGCTCAGGAAGAAAGCTCTTTTGACAACGCTTCATGATAAGCTGTAGACAGAAACAAAAATAGTGGCAAGAACTACTTCACTCCTTGTAGCTGTCCATGACAAAGTACGTCATCTGACATGTATGGGTTCACAGACATATACTATCTCTCCATGACAAAGTACTTCATCTGACATGTATGGGTTCTCACACATACAATATCTCTCCATGATAAAATACGTCATATGACATCATGGGTTCTGACACATCAACATTCTCTACACGACAAAGTACGTCATTTGACATGTATGGGTTCTCACACATACACTATCTCTCAATGAAAAAATACGACATCTGACATTTATGGGTTCTCACACATACGCTATCTCTCCATGACAAAGTGTGTCAAGTAATCACAGAGTTCAGCAATAAAATGTTGGAGCCTCCACACTTTTGTCGAACTGTGATAGCAATCTACACGCTTCGAAACCTAACAGGCTGGCTTTAGATCGAGATTGTGTAAGAACTTCATCATCTTCAACTGCACTGAATCGAGATTATTCGATAGTGGCTCAATTTATGACTTGGCGGATTTGTGTGTAGCTGGTGAATTTGTGAAATAAACATCTTAATTGTCTCATTTAAAAAGAATGAAATAATGTATTTCATTCAAGAATTTATTCTAATAGAAATGAGCAAGGAACATGAACGAGACATCAAGGTACGTATGTTTTTGTGCCGTCGCTTTGGCCCTCATCGCCGGTGTACTGCGGGTAGATTTGGATAATTAACGCAGCCCCCCCCCCCCCACACACACATAACCACACACGCACTGATGTGAATGCATGATGGGAAGAAGAATTATAAAGAAATATTTTAATTAGGATTGAATTGGAAAATAACAAAACCGAAAAGTAACAGGGTTCTCTAAAAGTAACAGGGTTCTCAAAAAAAACAGGGTTCTCTAAAAGTAACAGGGTTCTCTAAAAGTAACAGGGTTCTCTAAAAGTAAAAGGGTTCTCTAAAAGTAACAGGGTTCTCTAAAAGTAACAGGGTTCTCTAAAAGTAACAGGGTTCCCTAAAAGTAACAGGGTTCTCTAAAAGTAAAGGGGTTCTCTAAAAGTAACAGGGATCTCTAAAAGTAACAGGGTTCTCTAAAAGTAACAGGGTTCTCTAAAAGTAACACAGTTCTCTAAAAGTAACAGGGTTCTCTAAAAGTAACACAGTTCTCTAAAAGTAACAGGGTTCTCTAAAAGACACAGGGTTCTCTACAAGTCACGTAACTGACTTGTAATGGAGTACTGTTTTTGATATAAGGACGGAAGAGGGATCCTTATGGGTAAAAGAGTGTAAGCACTATCTATTTCAGTCCATTAAACTATTATTTTATTCTTTTTAAATAAGAAAATGGCTTTGTAAATATTGAAAAGAGAGTAGCATAATTGTTTTAGCAGTCAATTATTATTGTTTTATCAATGACCTATAAGTGCTATATCTTGAACACTGATAGGCTATCAGTGCTATATATTAAACACTAATGATCTATCCTTGCTATATATTGAACACGAATGACCTATCAGTGGTATATATATATATATTGATCATGTCGCATCCGATTAGTTATTACGATTGAAGCCTAGATGTTCATATTTGGTTGGTTTCTCCTGCGTGATGGAGTGAAGTTTCCCATGTGTTAATTACCACAAGTGTGATTTTATATCCGATCAAGCACCTCAATTTGTTGAGATCTTTTAAAATCGCAGAACGATTAGGTTTCAAATGGGGGTCGAGGGTTTAATCTGTAATAAAATTTTACGACATTGACGCTCGTGGTGGGGAAGCCACGTGATCGGGAAGTAAAAAAAAGGGAGGCCGGGGGGGGGGGGCATGTGGTTGAATGGCTACGGGCGATACTGTATGACACAGCACGTGACGCGAGCAGTCAAGAAAGATGAAGAGATAGTGTGAGTTAAGGCCCTTCCATTCACCAGCGCGCCCACTTGGGTCGGTCATCCGTGCGGCTATGACGCGACTTCACAATGAGGCTCGTTGTGGGTCGAAACAAATTTGGGGAAGCTATCTGTTGTCAAGACAAAGATTTCTCAGCACTACCGGTGGGTGGGTGGGTTGGATGAGACAGTGGGGGGTGGGGGTGAGGTGCCGTAATAAAACAGGATTTCGGCGGGTGCCGGTGTCTGTGAACGTGGTAGAGCTTGCGAGTTTGGCACTGAGCTCAATTCGGTTTCTTGTCTTGTTTATACCCCAGTCCTCGCGTTAAAGAAATTAAGCCTAGATCTTTTTGTGTCATTTGATGCCCGCGCCTCCGCATCGTCAGGTTAATTATGGTCGACGTGGCAGCGACGATGTCTGAGTGTGAATTTCCTTAACAAAGGTTTAGTGGTGGATTAGGAAGAGAAGAGAGCCGACGCAAGCAAGTCACCAGAACAGCAATTTACTTCAAGATGGACAGCGAAAAAATCAACAGAAAGGCAATTTACATTAACATTGAAAAAAATCACAATAGAAATAAAAGAAAGAATATCAAACGCAAACAGGACATACTTCAGTAGTCAGAAAATACTAAAAAGTAAAAACTTTTCAAGAGAAACAAATGAACTATTTAAAAAATTGTAATAACACCATTTGCCACAGATGCGAGTGAAACTTGGACCCTAACAAAAACGGCAGAAAACCTATTAAACACATGGGAGAGAAAAGTTCTCAGAAAATATATGGACCAACAAAGGATGAATATGGAGGGAGAATGCAAACCAACCATGAATTGCACAGTCTATATCAGGATCCCAAGATAGTAACAGAAATAAAAAAGGGCAGGCTACCCTGGCAGGACACTTGGAGAAAATGCCAAATGACAGGGGAGTGAAGAGGGTGCATCACAAAACCACCGAGGAAAACCCTCAAAGGCAGACTTAGGCTTAGATGGATGGATGATGTGGAAAAGGATCTTCAACAATTGGGAATCCAAGCATGGAAAAGAATTAGCTTGTTCTTAGTGGAAGGAAGTAGTGAAGAATACGCAGCATGGGCTGTAGTGCCACAGGGATGGGATGGATGGATGGACAACAAATCATCAGAAAAGTAATTTACATGAACATTGTCTCAGTGATTTTACTTTTATTCATACCTCCTATTACGACTAGGATACTGGGTGGCCCCGCCCTTCTGAAATAAGTCACTCCCACGTTAGTGGACTAAAGTTCAATCCTATAAAGAAACGCCTAGACAAGCAAAACCATTATCAGCACCCCGGGTGAAGGCAAACTCCGAAATCGATCCCGGAGATGGAAGCCCGTAGGCGGTATGATATTGACACAATAAAAATTCCGAAAATTGACACACTAAATATTCCGAAAACTCCCGCGATGTAGAACGCATAAAGATCACAATGAAACACACGCAAACACACACGCATTGCTGGTCACCTAATGCATCCTGGTCTTTTACCAGTCCTGTTGACTAATACTTGCCCGAAGAATTGAGCAACTCTCCTCTCCACCCTCTTTAAACTTAAATTACAACTGAAGTCAAGGCTACTACTGTGCAAAGAATGAAAAACATAACAAGAACTAAGTGAAGGATTAGGATGCCTCTCATCATTTAGGACCATATGATAAAGTAACGTTTTCAATAGTCTTTTGATTCAAACTGTCGACATACATCAAGTTAGTCTCTGTTAGAATATTAATCCTTAGGGAGGTTTGTAGTCTTTTTTGGTGGACTCTTACTAACTGCATCTAATTACGAAAAATGCATCGTTTAATAGATTTAATTAACAATGCGCTTTCGAAGAATCAAAGTTCTTAGTGAATTAGGTAAACGAACATTTTTAAACTATATTAACATTAGAAGAATACGGTGGAGGCGTTAAGATAAGAGGAGGGGAGTCTGGTCAAAGGTCTATTGGCAAACAGTGCGGCGTTGATTGCAGGTCTTAAGTCCCAAGGTGTGGATCATGAGGCGTGGCTCACGAGAAGCAGAGCGTCGATCGTAAGTCACGAAGTGTGGGTTACGAGGCTTCGCTCACGAGAGGCAGATCATGGGTCTTTGTTTAGATTCACAATTCCGACATGGACATCGTTTCTTAAAAGAACAATTTCACCTGTTATAGAAGAAAAAACAACAGATGATTTGATTACAAAGACAAAGGAACAATAAATTACAACCTGTGATTATGAAATAATCAATTTCAGCATTATGTTTTAACACACTTGATGCCATACAGAATAGCTTATTATATTTGAATATTATGTTGAGAAATTAGATGACATGTATCCAATCTTGGTGTACAAAGACTAAAAACAGTTGTTATGTTACATCCTAAAATTTCGTATTAATGTCAGAAGTTAATGATACCAAAACAACTCCAAACACATCTAAGGGTATTATTTTATTCTGAGAGGTTCTCCGTTTATCTATGCGTATCGGCATGATTGGATTGGTTGAGCCCTGATGCTCTATGATGATCAACACTATTTTTTTGTTTGGTAGATCTATTTTAAGAGCCATGCCATATAGGCATGTTAAAATAACACTTCCCAAGTAAAAGTTCAATACAGCATTTACTCGCATACAGTTGGTCTGACGTTTCCTGGTGTGTTATCGCCTAAATCTGACTTTCACTATATGTGCTTAACACCCGCACGCACATCTATCGCCGTGAACGACACCAAAAAACTATAACAACAAAAAACAACAGCTAAAAAAAAACAACAACAGAGACAGCCATGTCAGTGGCGTAGTGAGGGGGGGGGCAAGGGGGAGCATCATGCCCCGGGCGCTACTCATAAAGGGGCGCCAAATGGTATATTTTACTATAATATTGTATGTTTTCGAATATGGGGGGGGGGGCGCTAAAAAGGTATTGGGGGCGCTAAAAAGGTATTGTGCCCCGGGCGCGAGTTAAGCTCACTACGCCACTGAGCCATGTCAATTTAATTAAAAGAACAAAAATGTCAGTGTTCTCCTGGACAGCTCAGACACGCCTGGTCATTATTGCTTCCTGATAAGAGTGTGAGACGGCCTTTAAAATACGCTGACGGGTCGTCATTTGCACACAAAAAGGGTGGGAGGGGGGAGATTTTGTGTGCGCAGACACGGAGGGTGGCGGGATGATAGATCCATGCATTGTATACATTTAACCATTTTAATATAAAACTACTACAGCCCAGACGACCAATAGTTCCAATCAGAGATTGACCTTTTACTGACATTTATATGATAGTTGTTATTATACTCACTGACAGATATACAAAAACAATATTATACTCACTGACAGATATACAGTTGTAGCCACTCTACCAACTGACATACGCATCTTTGTGTTAATTGTACCCACTGACAAATACATGATAAGGTATTAAGTGTATTGACATTTTTTTCTAATGGAAACTCAGACTTCCTTTATATCCGAGCCGAGTGGTGCTAACTGACAGTTTGATGGTAACTGACAGTTTGATGGTGACTGATAGTTTGATGGTAACTGAAAGTTTGATGGTAATTGACAGTTCGATGGTAACTGGCAGTTTGATGGTAACTGATAGTTTGATGGTAACTGAAAGTTTGATGGTAACTGATAGTTTGATGGTAACTGAAAGTTTGATTGTAACTGAAAGTTTGATGGTAACTGAAAGTTTGATGGTAACTGAAAGTTTGATGGTAACTGAAAGTTTGATGGTAACTTAAAGTTTGATGGTAACTGAAAGTTTGATGGTAACTGACAGTTTGATGGTAACTGACAGTTTGATGGTAACTGACAGTTTGATGGTAACTGACAGTTTGAGATTTTGTTGACAAATCCAAGGAAATCAAGTCTTGAGAACTTTAGATTTTTATTTGTTCTGAGAGCATGGCAACCACAAATAGAAAGACAAAAAAAAAAACCCCGTAGAATAAGGACAATACCTGAAAATATACATACCAAGCGGTCGTATAACAAAACTATTGGTGATAGCATTGATGAGGGATACATTCAGTGACCTTAACAAGTAACTATTTAAGATGATAAATAATGAACAGAAGTCGCCCAACACAAACACCTAATAAAATGCAATATACATAATAAGGATACAACACGCGTTTTACTTACAAAGTGACAATAGACCGGTGAAATGACTAAGCACTAATGTTGCTTGATACAAGTCGTCCCTATCAATTCAAAATGAGCGGGTAGCATCGGACCGGCCTGGCATAGGACACACTGGGGAACAATGTCGTCAGCGTCACCTGTTGGTCACAGGATGGTCACTCGCCGTGAGTGAGTTAACAAACAAGAAGTTACGGGAAGCACACGAAGGTGTGCTACCCTTTACATTTGGTGGGCGTGTAACTGTTATAGCATAGCATGTGGTCTACTCACAGCTGTCAAAGGGACTCTCAGAGCGTGTTTTGTCGTATTACTATTACTAATTTAAGACAGCTTTTCCACAAACAGTTTTTGAAACCATCTTTTCCAAATCACAAGCTGCAGATCTGCACTTTAAAGCATACTCCACTCCAAAAGATACACCCATAGAACACGAGGTGTCGGTGTGTCCTGAAAACTAACTCTTAAAACACACGGGGTATAGTAAAGCACAGTATCTGGTGCACAACAATAATTTGTGAATTCCCATATTAACTGATATTTGTGGGATGGATGCATAGACATAGATATATATATTATATAGCTCTGTGGTTGGATGTTATGTGTGGGGGTTGAAAATTCAATAGAATTTGCTGTCATCGGCAAATAGTCTATGTTCCAAGTTTCAGCTCCATAATATGACGTGAAGTGAGTCAGTTAGCCTTCCGAAGATTTTGTCACAAAAAAGAAAGAAGAGCACCAAAAAAAAAAAAGCCAAGTTAAATAAAGGAATCGTTATTAAAAAAAGCCCTAAAATTAAATTGTTCGAATAAATCCTTTATACGAAATTTTGTTTGCACATAAATATTTGTACATGATTTATCATTTATGTGGTTGTAACAACGGGTTTGTGGTACAGCAATGGATTTTATTAAACTTAGTGCAAGTAAAACCTAATACACTATTTATTTAAATCCACTATATTTCACAAACATAAAGCACATAGCACCGGCTGCACAATTTATCTCCACACCAAAACACTCATCCATTGAACAAATCATATTTCATTCATCACACCCCTTGCAAACCAGGAACAAATGATTTTAGGGTGGTAGGGTGGGCTGAAATTTTGATAGAATGTGTTGTCATTGGCAACGAATCTATGTGCCAAGTTTCAGCTCGATAGGATGACGGTAAGTGGCAGATTTAGCCTTCGGAAAATTTTGCCACACACACGAAGACACGAACAAAAACGAAGTTAATATATAGGATTTTGAAAAGACTTCGCTTTAAATGGTGGTTCTGTTGGCAAAGACTTGATTCCTTTCTTTTGGAATAAGTAGCAGTAACAAAATGATGTCAGATTTGCTTTTTAGACTGCTACAACAAAAACAACTTTTTAAGTTATAAATTATGTGCTTACTTTCACTAAAATTTACTATTTTCTATTTTAAGCACGAGTTATAAAAAGATTTGAACCATGTTATTTCGATACTATATAGTGCAGGCAGGGGCGATAAGCTTGTGGATTCAACAATAACATAGCTGATCATCAATGGTTCAGGTGTTGCTTCCAGCGCCCTTTTTTTCGTCACACCCACCCTGGCCAACCCCTACCCGCAACCCCAAATGGCACCCAGCAGATTCATCAATCACGGGATGCATACACCTTTCATTCATTTGTTCACACAATAGACTAGACACGACGAGGACGCGCGACAATATTCTAATGATTAACTATACAATTTGTGCGGTTTCTTGGCTGAGAAGTATATATCGCCTTCAGCATCTCATTGAGTGTGTCTGTATCTTCTGCATCCCCGTCCACAAGAGCACAATTGTGAACGGAAATTATCCGAGCTAATCTTTTTAATGTATTTCAATGAAATGATAGGGGCTTCACAGAGGAAATAGGAAAGCGAGGTGTGGTGGGGGGGGGGGGGCTTGTTTATTATAACAGGTGTCAGGTGCAAACGTGGTGGGGAGGTTAAACGTTGTGGGAAAGATTATATGAACCGTCTGAAATTGGGCATAAGTTATCGTATCTAATGTCAGATCTTCATGATTTTCAGTTAATGCCATTTATCTCTATATGTGTCACGTATATCCATCTCTTTATAGGCCATTTTAATGCCATCTTCATTAATGCCATGTTCAATGCCATCTCTATATACTTCATGTTTAATGCCATCTCTATTTTCATCACTACTCGTATATCACAGTTGGATATTGTGACCGAAGATCTGTTGAATAAAAGAAGTGAACAAACACGAACACCCCCCCCCCCCCGACCAAAAAAAAAAAAAACTAATCATAATACTTCAGTAATTTCTCCAATCTCCGCCATGTGCAAGAATTCGCTCTCCACAGTCACCCCCGCGGAGCCAGCATCCATGAGATCATTTTGGACACGAGCTTCAGATGCCACGGTGATCTGCTCTTTGTCCCGTGGTTATCGCCCTGCCTGCATGCACACAACATCGCTCATCACATGCGCCTGGTACACGTAACACCGGAAGACAGGCGATGGATCAAATACACAATAAGGCTTCTGACAAGGAGAATGAAATACGCCCAGCCCATAAGACGTACGTTTCTCTAAGGGAAGCTGCAGGAAAATAAATTATCTTTTAAAAAGGACGCCCAGGTACACCACCACCCCCTCCCTCCCCAACACACATCCTTTTTTTTTTTTTTTGGCAACAGTCTTGATTAAAATAAACAAGGATTTACCCTGCTCAAAAGATCTGTTATACGGGTCATTTCCAAGGTAGATTCCATGTTTTCAATTTATTGAATGTACGTTGAATTTTTTTTAAATATAAAAAAAATATTATTTTGATATAGAGCCGTGGGGTGAAAAAGAAAATTATGTAAAAATAACAGCGAGGCGTGGCGAGAATCATTGTGAACTCAGGCGACCGCATGCAGCGACCGCACAATGCCAGGCGGGACGAGACTCCAATGCCTGGTGCTAAAACCAACACTTAATAAGCGCAATGTACCAGAGACAAGAAAAACATCTTTTAATTTGAAATTTTGTTAGAAGTGAAACGATATATTTTTCTGAACTAACAGTGCATGCATACAGAGTTAACGCGAAGGAAATTATTTCATGAGGCTGTGTTATGTTGCTTTGATTTTCCGATACCTCAGTGGGGTTTTTTTTTTTCCTTTTTCCAACCTCAAAGTTAATGAAACGAAAATAGTTCACTCCATATTAAAAGGATAATGGACTGTGCAGCAGGAGATGATTCAGACAAACTATTGGGACAGGAGATAGCATCTAAATCTTTAGGTCCAATTATAACTGAGAATTTGTAACTGAGACTTGTAACTGAGGCTTGTAACTGAGACTTTGTAACCTGAGACTTGTAAATGAGATTTGTAACTGAGACTTGTAACTAAGACTTTGTAACTGAGACTTGTAACTGAGACTTGTAACTGAGACTTGTAACTGAGACTTGAAACTGAGACTTTGTAACTGAAACTTGTAACTGAAATTTGTAACTGAAACTTGTAACTGAGACTTTTAACTGAAACTTGTAACTGAAGCTTGCAACTGAAACTTGTAACTGAAGCTTGTAACTGAAACATGTAACTGATACTTGTAATTGAAACTTTGTACACTCTGGGCAGAGCTGACACCACGAGAAGGGAATTCATTGTGTAAAATATTATTTTGTTTTCGTTTATTTTGATTTAAAATTATATCGCGGTATCCAATGAACTGGCGATGGTGGAATACGAAGGAACCCTAATATGGTCACGTGATCAGCCACCAATAGTAAACAAATGATGTATTGAAATAGACGGTATTACAGCTCTAAAGCAATACTGTATTTGTTGGCTTGTAAACTGCTGTTGTTGGGAAGACTTCTTTTGTTCATCCGACAAAAGATCTGGTGTGTGGTGTTATAGCCTGTATATAGTTGATGCAAGTCATATTACGTCAATATTGTCTTACATCTATCCCAAATATTGGGGCATATCTACAACACTTCTCATATAAAGACAATGTCTACAACACAACTTCTCATAAATATATACACAGTGCCTACAACTTAGTACTGAAATGATAACCTACCATAGGACATAAGAATCAAAAAAGATTCCTTTGCTTTATTTTATTTCTTACTTTTAAAAACAAACTAGAGCTGTAATAAAACCACCACAAAGACTTGGGAACGGCTTGCTAACTCCTAATGTAGCTTAGTGTACAGAGGGGAAAAATAGAACAAACTAGAGAGGAAAAAATGTAAAACATCTTTGAAATGTTATGACCAAAAAAATCATTTCAAAATGTTTCAAATAACATATCAAAATAGCTTTTTAAAACCACGATATGTGTTGACCTAAAAGCATTTCTAAGCCTAAGCAAAAATTGCAATATTATCAATTGTTATGAATTAGTCAACCTCTAGGTGCACTGCCTGTATTGAAATGATGAAATTTAACTGCTTTTGATTCATTGTTCCAAATGTTCTCCTTTCATATATTAACTTAATCAACTAACTTATGACTCGTATGAAATTTACAACAAAAAATACACAAGACACCACATTGATCAATGGGGGATAACTGAGTTAAATCTATGTATATAAGAGCAGAAGACAACTACGAGAGTCACACATTCAGCTGATAGAAGAGGACGCCAGACAGGTTTCTCTAGCCCGGCACAATTAGAGAGCTTAACTCCCGCCGAGAAACAGGGGTGGCCACGTTACCGCCTCAACTATACGCGGTGTGGGTACACTGTACACGGACGCTAGTACGGGGGATTAAGGTCGACACTCGTCGTTGAGAGAAGCAAAAGGGAAACGTTGACTGTCGTCTCTTCAGTCGCAAATGCCACGAAATCCAGTCAGATAATACCAGCAGCTGGGCGTCTAGGCCAGGCAGCTTTCCTAACCAGATTAACCAGTGCGGAGATGCTGTAAAAATGGGTTTTGTGGATATAATAAACCGTTGACTCAAGCCTGGGGTGTTGAGTGCCACGTGCCATGTTACTCGAGCTACTGGCCATATGATTGAACGTTCAAAAATGTATTTTAAAGAAGGGGTTGGCGGTGAGGGCAAGTTAAAAATTTCGACGCCCTTGAGATAAAAAGTGAAGAATCCATACTCTAAAATGTAACATTCACTAAAGAAATGTGATGAGCGGTTTCGGCAAGACGTGGATGAGAATGGTCAGCGACTACATAAGATGCAAATTTGCTCGTTTTCGTTGTGTAACTTTAAAGATAAATGTTTAGTGTGCAATACAATAGCTTCAAACCCGCAACAGATGGCTAGTGCTCAAGAACTTTACCCCACCCCCTCTTACCCTCTCGATCTTATAAGACATAAGTAGAATTAAAACCAGTAATTGAACACTCTCACTAATCTTGGTAAGAATTAGGAAGAACTTCAGGATTAGTAGAAAACAACGGATGATAAATATGAGCGTAACAATTTAGATGATAACACAATGCATGACAACACTGTCGATGAAGACGCCAGGGATGATTAGTAATGCGGTGTCGGGTGATGGGCACTCGGAGTTTGATGTTAATAAAAAAATGAATATGTCAAGTTCTTATAACTGGCGTCGTATTGCGTGACTTCTGTTTATTGCTTGTGTTTGGTCCAACGTGAACCCAAGAGCCGTTATGAAAGAACTGTAACCATGGCTTATAACTGTAGCTTGACACTTTCATGTCTTTGGTCCACGTCCACGGTGAGCCGTGTCTTCGACCTTAAGATTTTGTCCCGTGTTCCTGCGACACGGTACAATAATCCGTAAGTTCGGATCGTGTGGCGATATTCAAACAAGCAAAATGGCCAGGACTGCGACAATAAATGACCGGTGCCTAAAATTACGCACCGCTGGCACGATTGTTGATGAGTTGACCAACAGGTCCAATGACCACCCGTGGTTTCTATTTGTATTATGTTCGTCCAAGGACTCCCCAGGAGCTGAAGCTCTGTTGTGTAAACAAATTAAGAACAGCAATGAAAACCTCAGCAGTGAGGAGTCTGTTATTAGCCTGGTTTGAGATCACCCGCACCTACCGTTTGTGAAAGGAATGGGACGAGTTTATGGTCAAGTGGTCAGTAAAAGCGCGAGTGACCACTTCAAGGCCTTTAATTAACTTGACCGACAGACTGAAAGTTAAACAGATCTTAAATACACGCCAGGTAAAAATTTGCGGCGTCGCATTGTTGTCCAGGGAGAGGACAGTACAATCCATCTCAGCCAGAGGTCCGGGAGATGAAACGTCCTTGTTTGTCCGGGGACGGTCATCCACGGGACGTCATTCTGAGTGACACTTGTTTTATTACAACTCCTCTCCCCCACCGCCCCAAGCCCTACCCCCGTCTCCAGCGAATGATCCGGCGCCCTGTCTTAGAGGTGCCTTACGCCCTAGGACTAGGGGAAGCATAACTGGCAGAAATGTAACTGACAACAAGGTATTACAGCGGTGGACATAACGGGATAATGCATAGAACATATAATATAACAACGGGTAGAACATATACATGACAAAACATTGAACACAATTAAAATCACGACAACACATATAGAGCATTTAGCATTTCACATAAAATAACGCATCGAACACAGAAGAAAGCATAGAGACTAGGGAGCTCCATCTTTTTGCAATTGAAAGCATCCATGTACGCATAATAGTAGCTAGGACTAACTTGCTAGGACTTACTTGATATAACTTACTTTCCAATCAATAATTTATAGCTAATACTATAAAACTTAAAAACTGTGGATTTGTAAGTTTTGACTGTTGTTGATAAAGACTTTAAAAAAAAAATTACAACGCTATGATCCGCCTACAAATTGAAGAAACTATCAAGTGTCATGTATGAGGAGGAAGACATGTAAAGATGTCCCCTGACTTATGCGTTTTAAAGTCACTAATGCCACATATTTTGAGAAAATAACGATGCATCATGCGGAGCCTGGAAAGTACGTTCTCAACTGCGACTGATTCGGTGACATCATGCAGTGGCGTACCTTGACAACGACATCGTAGATGAAATCAGAGGCGTTTACAACGGTCACATACTTATTGGCGGTTAATTCAATCGATTTCTTAACGACTAACCGTTTGTGGCCCACTATGGTTCCTTTGAGAATCAATGGGTTAGAGAAATACGTGAGCACATTTACATCTTGATGTTAGAGGTCAAGTTTATAATGCAGGAACAAAAATACAAGTGTCCACTTTTGTGGACACCACGACGTGGCTCGTCTCTTTTATCATCATCAGTGGCGCTACAGCCCATGGGCCATGTAGGGCCCTGACCTGCTGCACCACATCCTAGAAGGCTACACTCTTATTGGCATCATAAAACCACATCTTCTCACTTCAGATCGTTGTTGTTGTTGTTATGTGAAGTTGAAAATATTTGTTTTGTATCGTTGTTGGAACACGGCCTAAAATAATTTCAACACATAATGTGTGAGGATGCCCCAAATTTTTATAATCTCTTGCCCGCAGTCTTAGCTTCTCTTTCCAAACACTTTTTTTTTTGGACAGCTACTAATCTGCGACATTTTCAATCGAATGCTACCCCTCCAGTGCCCCCGATCTACCCTATGATGTCCCCACGTATGACACCCCCCTGATGCCCCCCTTGTGTATCCCGCGTTGACTCCGGCAGGTGGCTATTAAGGTTTTAGTTTACCGATTGCCTGCCCAGTTCCTAGCACATAAAGTCCCCCACACCACACACCCAAAATAACCGGGCCAATCAAAAAAATACCCATACAACAACCAACCACGTCCGCGTTGGTGGATGGACTTACAATGGAGATGCCTATCTGGCAAGTAACTGGAGCTCCCTTGGCGATATTCAATAGTCAGGGTGCCCCATTTTATTTCTTTTATACTCTTTTACACTCACTTCTATCCGAACTTTTTTTTTCAACGCTGGGACTTTTGATATCCCAGACAACCCCCCCCCCCCGCCCCACCCCACTCTAATTTTTCCCGTGATGGTTTGTGCCTGACACCTCCCTGGCCCCTCCGCGACGTTCATCGCCGACACTTTTATGTTTGAAAAATTGGCTTTTGTTACTTGTGTACATTTGAAGTGGACTTACAAACCCACGAATGTTTGTATCCCGAAGTAAACGTTACGTCAGTTAATTAAACAATGTCCACAAGAAGGTTTCACTGGAGTATTTCAAAATTGGGAGATGTCCAAGTTGTATGTGAGCCTTGATAATTGACTTCTAAATTGTCTAGCAAATTAATTTTCTGGTAATTTGCTCTTCTTGAGTATTTTAGGAGTCGGGTGAACGTGTTTGACGAATACGACTACAACTCTAAACAGCAGCTCCACATTCCTGATGGAAATCATGAGCCCGTATCGAGTGTCAGCTACTGTAGGCAGTGGTAATTTTAATGTCAAGGACTGCCTAATTATCATGATGTATCTTCACGGGTACAAACTCGGGACCCGAAGCTCACATTATCCCATGAGCCGCCCATCCCTTACACATCCCATTCGTTACAAATTAGACCAAATAATATTTTTAAAAAACAAACTCTGCTACGACTTCCAAAACTTGAAAACAGTTTTGTGATGCTATCAGCACTGCTTAAGTATTGCTTGTGATTTTGTACCATACACCACATCACCACTCGCCAACATGAGCCCAAACCTTTTCCAATTTAACTACCTCCCCCCCCCCCCCCCCACCCGGCCTACTTGTCTTTAAGATTGTTTCATGGCGGGGCTGAATTGTAGGACAAGAGGATGGAAGAATGTGAAACGCTTACCTCTACAGACACACGACCCTATAATTATGACCTGCTCGGTAGTTTGGAACTACGTGACGCACTAGGAAATACCCAAGTTTTGACTTGGGTCACGTGACTTGTGTCAAACGACTTATGGCAGCTCAAACAGGGATGAAGACCCGGGGGGGGGGGTGGGGGGGAAACAATAACGTCAGTATCACGTGAACTACAAATATTTAACTAAATTAAACTCAATATTTTTATTAAAAAACAAACAAACAAAAACCTAAATCGGTATTGCCCTAAGAAAATGACGTTATTTAATATGTTATAAATATAGTATTCAACTGTTTTACAAAAGGACATTTAAAGACGAGGTATTACAGATTAAACAGGCAGACTAGAAGAGTACAGTCACTTCTTCCAAGAATGGTTCAGAGGTCAAACCGATGTCAGGGGAGAAGTCTAGAAGTAAACGCCTCCATTACCATCAATTATATCTGAAAAAAATGTGTGTATACATAAATATATCATCAAGCATTAAATGGCATGTCAGTGTAGCACAATGGCACGTCAGTGTAGCACCAGGGCATGTCAGTGTAGCACAATGGCACGTCAGTGTAGCACCAGGGCATGTCAGTGTTGCACAATGGCACGTCAGTGTAGCACCAGGGCACGTGTAGCACAATGGCACGTCAGTGTAGCACCAGGGCATGTCAGTGTAGCACAATGGCATGTCAGTGTAGCACAATGGCATGTCAGTGTAGCACCAGGGCATGTCAGTGTAGCACAATGGCACGTCAGTGTAGCACGAGGGCATGTCAGTGTAGTACAATGGCACGTCAGTGTAGCACGAGGGCATGTCAGTGTAGTACAATGGCACGTCAGTGTAGCACAATGGCACGTCAGTGTAGCACGAGGGCATGTCAGTGTAGTACAATGGCACGTCAGTGTAGCACAATGGCACGTCAGTGTAGCACGAGGGCATGTCAGTGTAGTACAATTGCATTTACTCATTAAATCGCCCACTTATCTTTCACAGAAACTGCAAAGAACACAAAACAAGAACTGTCTTTTTGAAGTATGCTGACCAACGAGGACAGTTGGGGGCGGGGCACTTTGTTAGGGAAAGGTAGGCATTTTCAGTCTAAAGAATATAATGTTTGATATGTATTCTGTGTGTTTTGTAGTTGTTGTAAGTGAGGGTGTGTGGGGGGGGGGGCAAAGTTCACGACTACCCCGTGCTTCATAAACTCTATTAAACTTCACTGCACTGACCTAAATGTAAGAGTTGACCATTCTATTCTTTCCAGCACCGAAGCTGTCTAGACGTGTTAGAGATAACCATCATAAAGTCCTTGACATTGAGGCTTTCCAGCACACTGACCTGTATAATTACCGCAGAGTTCGGTGTTTTTTCCCCACGATAAGAAGACGGCAAACGTTACCACGTAAACATGCGTAAAATAAACATCTGAGATCTGACTTTCCTACCCCGAGTGTGCGGACCACTGACATTATCTGGAAGGCAAGATCACAGAGCATGGCATAATGGCAACGGGGTTTTTCCCCCCTAAACCATTTTACGGGACTACTCTAATAGCCCAACAGCCAAGGGAAACAATCTCCAAGTCAATTGTGATTACTTGACTTTGAAAGAGAAGGAGGAAGGACGAGTTTCAAGATCTCACAACTACAAGAATCACCCCGGGACATAGAGGACTGGATAATTGTTATATGGTTTTCTGGCTTGTTGATAGAGCTTATTTAGAGGGGGGGGGGGGGGGGGTGATGAGAAGCTTTATTGAGGGGATTGTTGATTGGGTTTATTGAGGGGTTTTGTTAATAGGGTTGCGTAGCGGGGGTGTTGCTGATAGTTTTACTTAGAGAGTTGTTGATAGGGTTGTATACTCAATGACACTTTAAAAAAAAAAAAAAAAATTCAAACTAAGTTTTTTGGTTTTGGACACGGCTTATATTTTAGGGAGGTCGAGGTTGAATAATTCTACCGCAAAATAAAAAAAATATAAGCTGGATTATAAATAGGAATATTGTCAAGTATGGGAGTTCGTTAGTTATTGTTGTGTTTGAATGCATGATTATTACGCGCGGTGTGTGAAAGAGTTTTTATTAGCTAATGAACGCGCTTGCCTGAATGACGTATTTTTTTAATGTGTATTGTGACGTAAGTAGAAGTCGTGCGGGAGTTATTGTGTAGAAACTTAGAGAAGAGAGATGTGTGTCTTGCATGTATTCCTGATTGATAATTAAAGTTATAGTTACTAAAAGGACTTGAGTTATTCACTAATAATTGGAATAGATGAGAAATTGATGAATGATCCAATCCAGGAGTATAGGAGTTGACAAATATGTCCTATCAAAAAAACAGCCACGTTCTGTATCTTATTCAGTGGTTCTCAACCTTCCCAATGCCGTAAACCTTTAATACAGTGCATCGTGGCGTGGTGACCCCCATTTTTAAAATCAGTATATTTGGCCAATTCATAAATATGTGTTTTCCGATGATCTTAGGCGACCCCTGTGTAAGGGACGTTTTACTCCCAAAGGGGTCATGACCCACAGGTTGAGAACTGTTGCTCTAACTCCACTCACAACATCCCATGCCTCATGCCCTCAATTAATTAGAATCGTCCACAGACCGTGTTTAACTTTAAGCAGAAGGGTTAGGAGGGTAGGGCGAGGGGGGTCAGAGACCAATCCTTTTATGACAGATCCACCATCAGGGGTCCCATATCACATCCGGTATTAACCGTCGAGTTTTCCTAATTTGATGAACGGATCACAAAAACCAACATCCAGGGCACGGGTCACGTGTCCAGTTGTATTGCTCAACATGTTAAAAAAGATCGTGATACAAGATGGCAGCACTCATTTCAGAGACTTAAACATTTTCATCTATATGGAGTTGTCATACTAATGTAGGACTGCTACCATACTAATGTAGGACTGCTACCATACTAATGTAGGACTGCTACCATACTAATGTAGGACTGCTACCATACTAATGTAGGACTGCTACCATACTAATTTAGGACTGCTACCATACTAATGTAGGAATGCTACCATACTAATGTAGGACTGCTACCATACTAATGTAGGACTGCTACCATACTAATGTAGGACTGCTACCATACTAATGTAGGACTGCTACCATACTAATGTAGGACTGCTACCATACTAATGTAGGACTGCTACGATACTAATGTAGGACTGCTACCATACTAATGTAGGACTGCTACCATACTAATGTAGGACTGCTACCATACTAATGTAGGACTGCTACCATACTAATGTAGGACTGCTACCATACTAATTTAGGACTGCTACCATACTAATGTAGGACTGCTACCATACTAATTTAGGACTGCTACCATACTAATGTAGGACTGCTACGATACTAATGTAGGACTGCTACCATACTAATGTAGGACTGCTACCATACTAATGTAGGACTGCTACCATACTAATGTAGGACTGCTACCATACTAATGTAGGACTGCTACCATACTAATGTAGGAATGCTACCATACTAATGTAGGACTGCTACCATACTAATGTAGGAATGCTACCATACTAATGTAGGACTGCTACCATACTAATGTAGGACTGCTACCATACTAATTTAGGACTGCTACCATACTAATGTAGGACTGCTACCATACTAATGTAGGACTGCTACCATACTAATGTAGGGCTGCTACCATACTAATGTAGGACTGCTACCATACTAATTTAGGACTGCTACCATACTAATGTAGGACTGCTACGATACTAATGTAAGACTGCTACCATACTAATGTAGGACTGCTACCATACTAATGTAGAGCTGCTACCATACTAATTTAGGACTGCTACCATACGAATGTAGGACTGCTACCATACTAATTTAGGACTGCTACCATACGAATGTAGGACTGCTACCATACTAATGTAGGACTGCTACCATACGAATGTGAGGCTGCGTCTTACAAATGGGGGCTGCTATCGTACTAATGTAGGACTGCTACCATACGAATGAGAGGCTGCGTCTTACAAATGGGGGCTGCTAGCGTGCTAATGTAGGACTGCTACCATACGAATGAGAGGCTGCGTCTTACAAATGGGGGCTGCTATCGTGCTAATGTAGGACTGCTACCATACGATTGTGAGGCTGCGTCTTACAAATGGGGGCTGCTATCATACTAATGTAGGACTGCTACCATACGAATGTGAGGCTGCGTCTTACAAATGGGGGCTGCTATCATACTAATGTAGGACTGCTACCATACGAATGTGAGGCTGCGTCTTACAAATGGGGGCTGCTATCATACTAATGTAGGACTGCTACCATACGAATGTGAGGCTGCGTCTTACAAATGGGGGCTGCTATCATACTAATGTAGGACTGCTACCATACGAATGAGAGGCTGCGTCTTACAAATGGGGGCTGCTATCATACTAATGTGGGGCACCCTCTCTCGGTCAGCACCCTCTCTAGGTCTGCACCCTCTTAAGGTCTGCACCCACTCTCGATCAGCACCATCTCCCGTTCAGCACCATCTCCCGGTCAGCACCATTTCCCGATCAGCACCATTGCCCGGTCAGCACCATCTCCCGGTCAGCACCATCTCCCGGTAAGCACCATTTCCCGGTCAGCACCATCTCCCAGTCAACACCATCTCTCGGTCAGCACCCTCTCCCGGTTAGCTCCATTTCCCGGTCAGCACCATCTCCCGGTCAGCACCATCTCCCGGTCAGCACCATTTCAGGTCAGCACCCTCTCACGGTCAGCATCATCTCCCGGTCAGCACCATCTGCCGGTCAGCACCATCTCCAGGTCATCACCATCTCCAGGTCAACAACTATAGAAGATGCTGAGGTCAGCAACAATCGCCGAAGGTAAGCTTCCTTTTTAAGGCCCACCCTGTAGCAATTATTCTTTAGTGTAGTCTAATTTTAAGAATACAATTGAACAAAACCTCTGTTTGGTCATGTGAACTTCTGTAAAATATGTATCTATTTACCTTTTGTGTGTAGTATTACTACACTTCTTCAATCCACAATTTTACGTAACTGCCATGTCTTTTTCCGGAATAGGCTTTTACATTTTACTTCAAGTCACTTCCTGTCCATTCTTCTTTACTTTGTTTCTGTCTGGGTTTTTTTTCGCCCACTCCTATTGTATCTCTCTTTTCTTACGTAGGATATATATAATGTATACTTATTTAAATCGTTTGTTGTTGTTGCACTGATGAAGGCATGTGCCGAAACGTCTACTTATGTATAATGTAAACTTATTATTAAAGTTTTACATATATATATTGTGATTTTTTTTTATTCAATGTTTTTTTACAATAAATAAAGCGATATTTAATTTTGTTAGCTGTTTATTTGACAGACATTTGAAAACTCAGTAATTTTACGTGATTAAATGTCAACTCAAACTCGTGTATTATTGTCGCATCGTCATCCAACCTCCGGAATGCCCAGTACCACCATCGGCTGCCACTTCGGCCATGCTCGTACACCTCAGTAATGTACAACCCTTGCCGTCCCGTCCACAGAAAACGAGATGCTGTCGGTCCCCTCTCCCTGAAGCCTGAAGCTCGGTGCTTTTCTTTCATCCTCGGCGACAGAACAGCATATCGGAAGAACACATACAAGCTCACATCCGGTGATGTCATGCATGGTTAGGCTGGTTTTAATGGCCAGGAGGGTTTCCACTTCCAACTCATTATTGCCTGTTTGCTTTCATGTTCACGCGTTTTCTTTCACACTCCGGTACATACTTTTAAAATGTTCGTTTTTTCTGTTCTTTTTTTTTTTTTAAATTGAGCGAAAACAAATGTTGAACGACTTTTTCCGAAGTGGTGTAACAATACAGAGTTGACATTATAATTGTTGTTAGAGGTGTATCTGTGTGTTGCCATGGTAACATAGCATATAGGTGGGTCTGAGCGTTGCCATGGTAACATAGTATAGGTGGGTCCGTGTGTTGCCATGGTAACATAGTATAGGTGGGTCTGTGTGTTGCCATGGTAACATAGTATATGTGGGTCTGAGTATTGCCATGGTACTGTAGAACGAATTTATTAATCATTTACTAAACTGTATTTCGAGTACAAGTTAAGTATTCATTCAACAAAATGTTTATTAACTAGAAATTAAATATCTTCCTAAAGTAATAATAGTAGTTACTTTTCTTTGACCTTAAGTATTAACCCTACCCTTAAACAAAACAAAGTAGCTTCATAAATTTATCTAAACATGTGTTACCAAAAATTATTATAATTTTTGTTTTTTCAATAAATAAAAAAATAGTCATGGTATTACTTGCAGTGTTATGAAGTATAATTATTTTGCAATAAATATCCACTTGCTTTTCAAAGGATATTTTATACAATATATTACTTTACGATCCTGCCACTCCAGATTATCCTATAGTATAATTTATATAGTTTCTCGACAACTTGGTCTCAATTTCTCCCTTTTAAAACGTAGTGCCTATGACACCCGGTTTTTTATGGTATCGTTCAGAATCATCTTGGCACTA
This sequence comes from Omphiscola glabra, assembly GCA_964017045.1. NCBI lineage: Eukaryota > Metazoa > Mollusca > Gastropoda > Lymnaeidae > Omphiscola > Omphiscola glabra. Next base: position 19,295,197 of record OZ024795.1, read on the forward strand.
CTGCAGCAGTTTTGGAGTTGTTCTGGTGATGTAATGTTTTCTGTCTCTTTCAATAGCGATACGATCCTTGAACCAAATACCCGATTCGTCATCTATGGTGACGCGGTACAGATTTTACGGCCCACCGATATCATCTCAAGGCATGGATTAGAATAACGTATGACACCGATACGGAAAGTTCGCCGACATGATGTATGGATAAACACCAACATGGTACGGATACTTAAAGTAGGGGGGGGGCATGTCGTAAGGTCAAGTTATCAGCGGTCACCTTATTGTTTGGACCCATGGCATGTCTGCCCGACTTCATAAATCTATTTACATCTCTTTCTATGGTATAGCAAAATGTTTTACAAATATAAGATAATCCAAAAATTCTTTAAACTTAAATTGACATTCATGATATGTAAATCTATTATACAAGGGCTTAACCGGGTGTAGTTTGTTTAAAACCGGGTCCTGGTAGTTTGAGAAAATACCCGGTGGATTCAAGTTTTTGAAAAAAGAGTGCACGTCTCATTTTCTATTATATAACATTTTCCGGCCTTTAAACAATGGGGCTGCAGACAGTCCTAAACTATACCTGCCGGCCTTTAAACAATGGGGCTGCAGACAGTCCTAAACTATACCTGCCGGCCTTTAAACAATGGGGCTATAGACAGTCCTAAACTATACCTGCCGGCCTTTAAACAATGTGGCTGCAGACAGTCCTAAACTATACCTGCCGGCCTTTAAACAATGGGGCTGCAGACAGTCCTAAACTATACCTGCCGGCCTTTAAACAATAGCGCTGCAGACAGTCCTAAACTATACCTGCCGGCCTTTAAACAATAGCGCTGCAGACAGTCCTAAACTATACCTGCCGGCCTTTAAACAATGGGGCTTCAGACAGTCCTAAATTATACCTGCCGGCCTTTAAACAATAGGGCTGCAGACAGTCCTAAACTATACCTGCCGGCCTTTAAACAATAGGGCTGCAGACAGTCCTAAACTATACCTGCCGGCCTTTAAACAATAGGGCTGCAGACAGTCCTAAACTATACCTGCCGGCCTTTAAACAATAGGGCTGCAGACAGTCCTAAACTATACCTGCCGTTCTTTAAACAATAGGGCTGCAGACAGTCCTAAACTATACCTGCCGGCCTTTAAACAATGGGGCTACAGACAGTCCTAAACTATACCTGCCGGCCTTTAAACAATAGGGCTACAGACAATCCTACAGACCCAGGCACTTTATTAATTAATATAACAGTCTTACAACGTTTTTATATACAAGTAGGTACACATGTAATATTTGAAGATAAAATATGCGTTTGCTCTAGTGAAAGAACATCAAGAACATGTAAGCCATGTATACAATGTATTAGTAAGTTCTTAGGACATTTCAGTAGCTGAATCCTTCAGAAGATATGAAAATGGTTTGTGGAGAGGGGTTTGGGGGGGACGGGAATTCAGTGTTTTATATTTTAAAACCTAAATTTATGTTCTACTAGTTCAAGGGTCCTCAGCCATTGACGTGGGCCGGGCATAGTTAGAAAATAAAAATGAACGAATTCCTATTCACTCTGTATATATCGCATTTGTAGTGGAAAAGAAACTGCCGAAACAACTAAAAAAACTTAATCAGCATAATCTTATTGGTATTTCAATGGTAAAAATGAGCCTGGGTTTGGCAAAGGAATTGGTCAATGGCCGGTTCCTTATTTGTCACTGATAAACGCAATAAGTGTTACAAATACGTGATGGTCTGGATCTTGATGGAGATGCATGGTTCCTGTGATTAAGCTACGTCTCAGATGGGAAAGATGCATAGAAATTAAGTACGGCTGCTTGAATGCGTCTTTCAAAGTCACAATTCTTGCATTTGTTAGATCGGAATAGCAATGTCAATGTCAAAAGAAAATAGGTCCAGAAAATCTTGTAGCAATATTTATGGAGATGAAGCTCTATAATATATATATATACATCTGATTAGAAAATCATCTGTCGACATTTCCATCAAATCCATTAAACTTGTTTAATAACACTTCCTCTTTTTTTTCTTACAACCTGAAATGCTTTCCCATGTGAATATCACAGATGAGTTTTCCTTTTCATTTAAGTTGCACTTTGAAACTGTTGAGCAGCACTGCTACATCTGTCAAAAGGCAAGGTGGCATTTCCACCATGCGTCTCTAAGTTCTAGTTCCTCTCTATTATATTTTTACTATTTTTTAAAGCATCCCCGTAGAAACCATAACAACCGAGCAATAGAAACGTTTCCAAACGCTCTCTCGACTAAACCAGCGGACGTTTCCCCAGTGTGGCGTGACTTTTCATCCATATCCTCTCCTGTTGTTGTTTCTTGGCCACATATATTTAGCATAATATTCGATCGTTCCTCGCTTGTCCGACAATCGCAGTCATATTTATTTTGTCTCGACGCAAATTGTATTCATCGAACACTGACACAGAGACTTAATTCTGGCAAGTGAAATAACATTTTTCCTTTTACTTCTTAGTCCACTGATCTTTGAATATCTTTCAATCCTGCGCTGTGTGTCAATTTATCCAGTTAGTATCCGCGTAACCGTGCGGCGGTCATGCGGGACGGGTTAAGGGTCCCTGGCGAACCGGATCTGGAACGCGGGCCGTAGTTTGAGCACCCCTACGTTACGGCATTAATGAAATGCATTAGAATATTCAATATCCTTTTTTAAAATATCTATCAAGAAAAGGACGTCCTTCCGAACGTCATGAGGGGATATGACGTTGTATATTTATTCTTCCAAGTTTTTATCACGGACATGGCTAATTTAATCACATACGACCAGGAAATCGTCACCGGCACGTTTCAAGTGCAGACTGCATACCCTTTAAATATATTATGCTCACATTTATTGACCACAATCTCTGGTCGTAGTTTGAAGTTCACTTCTTAGCCTAGTTTGAACTTTTAAAATATAAATGTGCTAAAATTCACTAGTAAATACTTTGTGTTGCAGTTGTAAGTCTAGTAATTATCCAAAAGACATAAGTCCACTCAGACGACCAAGCTGTGCGCACACTGACCTCATGCCTCAGAGGACCAAGCAGTGCGCACACAGCCCTGCCTCAGAGGACCAAGCAGTGCGCACACAGACCTGCCTCAGAGGACCAAGCAGTGCGCACACAGACCTGTCGCAGGGGACCAAGCAGTGCGCATACAGAACTGCCTCAGAGGACCAAGCGTGCGCAGACAGGCCTGCCTCAGAGGACCAAGCAGTGCGCAGACAGGCCTGCCTCAGAGGACCAAGCAGTGCGCAGACAGGCCTGCCTTAGAGGACCAAGCAGTGGGCAGACATGCCTGCGTTATCAAAAGTGTCTTGTTCACTTTAAGCTACAGTCTAGCTGTCGTTTGCTTCTCTAGAAGGATATTAAAAAACAAATAATTTGAATCTTAACACAAGAAGTTAATGCCGATCGAATTTCGATTTCGACCTCGTCCGAAAGTAATTTTCAAATTTCGGCTTAGGTTCCAGCCGAAATAAAAAAATTCACATTTGATTGGTCTCTACAAGAAGTAAAAGTTGTAAAGTGCAGCATCGATTAAATTCTTTTTTTGTTTTCATCTTCTTTTTAACTTACTTTAATTTTAACAAAAATGTTATTTTCTCCTATTGTATTTTGTATAAAATTATCCTAAAAGTGAATAATTTTCTAACGACAATATTTTGTTTGATCACTTACGGGATTACATGAAAGCCAATAGCTCCTAAAGTCGTAAAGGGGCAGTGTTCAATGTTGCGTGGAAAGACAAGCACCTCTTGGTCCACAGACTGAAGTATTTCTCAAAGAAAACGATTCCACCACCACACTGCACGTTGATAAAAAAAAGTTTTCTCTGAATTTACGGGGAAAAATAATAAATTATGATAAGAAACACCGGCTGGAAGAATTGCAATAGAATTATTTCCCCCTAACGTGGTGAGTATCGTTAACCATCCGCGCCATTTTAACAAAGTTATTGAAGAAACAAAAGAAAAATTTTCGGGAAGATTGCGCACGTGAAAACAATGGCAGCGTCAACGACCGTGAGAAATGCGCATTTTTATGTGAAATTTAACAGCAGGATACACACAAAATATGGATCAGGAGAAAACCTGCTGCCGCAGACAAAGGATCACAATGTCTGTCAACACTAGGTGAATGGCAACCGCTTTCGACCTTTATTTTACATGGTAATTTTTCTTTCAAATTTTTAACTCCCCTGATGAGATCCGGGAGAAACAAGGCACCGCTGAAGACTGCTGCTGGCAGGAAATAAATGGTGGCGGCTCGGCAACTAAAAAACCATTAAGAAATAATATTTATGGTCTGGAGACAGAAGGAAACGTCCTATACGGTGGGGACTTGTTAATAGGTTAGACCAGTGGTTGCCAACCTGTGACCTGCAGAGCCCTATAGGCTTTGCGTGCGATTCTCAAGTACTCCATGGCCAGCTCAGGAAACGACTGAAAACTAAAAACGTATATAGTCGTACAGGAAATAGACCCAAGAAGTTTCTCCTTAGAAAGTAATTCCGAAAAGGTCTTAGCAAGTCAAAAATATTGGGAACCACTGGATTGGACGCGCAAAAAAACATTACAAAACACCTTCTTCTGCAGACTCTCTTGTTGCGCAAATCTGTTACGTTACAGGTTGGTGTACAATGGCTACTTGTGGAACAAGATTTATAGTGGATTAACGACATGTGGATTAGCATATGAAATGCACATACCAGACGTGGTGATGATGGATCATCAAGAAGGAACATTTGGCTCACTCAACTTTTCGCGTAGGATCGCTACAAAAGTAAACAATTATGGTAAATTGGTTGACATTTCGCGTAGGATCGCTACAAAAGTAAACATTTATGGTAAATTTGTTGACATTTCGCGTAGGATCGCTACAAAAGTAAACATTTATGGTAAATTTGTTGACATTGCGCGTAGGATCGCTACAAAAGTAAACATTTATGGTAAATTTGTTGACATTTCGCGTAGGATCGCTACAAAAGTAAACAATTATGGTAAATTTGTTGACATTTCGTGTAGGATCGCTACAAAAGTAAACAATTATGGTAAATTTGTTGACATTTCGCGTAGGATCGCTACAAAAGTAAACAATTATGGTAAATTTGTTGACATTTCGTGTAGGATCGCTACAAAAGTAAACAATTATGGTAAATTTGTTGACATTTCGCGTAGGATCGCTACACAAGTAAACATTTATGGTAAATTTGTTGACATTTCGCGTAGGATCGCTACAAAAGTAAACAATTATGGTAAATTTGTTGACATTTCGCGTAGGATCGCTACAAAAGTAAACAATTATGGTAAATTTGTTGACATTTCGCGTAGGATCGCTACACAAGTAAACATTTATGGTAAATTTGTTGACATTTCGTGTAGGATCGCTACAAAAGTAAACAATTATGGTAAATTTGTTGACATTTCGCGTAGGATCGCTATAAAAGTAAACAATTATGGTAAATTTGTTGACATTTCGCGTAGGATCGCTACAAAAGTAAACATTTATGGTAAATTTGTTGACATTTCGTGTAGGATCGCTACAAAAGTAAACAATTATGGTAAATTTGTTGAGATTTCTCGTAGGATCGCTACAAAAGTAAACATTTATGGTAAATTTGTTGACATTTCCCGTAGGATCGCTACAAAAGTAAACAATTATGGTAAATTTGTTGACATTTCTCGTAGGATCGCTACGACTTTAAAAAATGGCAAATTTATTGAGCTTACAGTAAAGCTGGACAGGATTTTTTCCCCGGATACAAAAAAAAATAGACAAAGCAGTAAAAAAATGGTCTGATGTTTAACTCATTAATGGGAGATATCAGTAATAAATAAATGTATGTAAGAAAACACTAGAAAACACAATGAACTTAAATATATAAAATATCTTTCTATGATTTTAAAATGCGGTTTATGGAAAGACATACTGAAAATATAAACGTAAGACGTTTTCAGCCAGAGAAGAGCAGGTGAGCAGTACTCCCTATGAAATACGTAAAAAAACTGATCGGAGGTTCCTAATCTATTTTTGAACAGGGGCTTCATTGAAAAGTCAACTTAAAACAATACATACAAATCAAAATATGTTGGATTATGGAAAATATATGTGCGGCATAAGATTTCATATAATCTACTCCACCCGAGCGCCCAGTGTAACATCTTGAAGGGCCTATAAATTACCACATGCTGAGATCCACTGGGTTAAGATAGCTAAGTTATGTCCTATCTGCACGACTGTTCATACGTTGGCAAAATATTATTTGCAATTAAGTGAAACTCTTTTATTATTCTTTAAAAAAAAAGACACTTGCACGTGACTATCGATCACTTGTATTCTGCGATATTGTATTATTTCTTGCAGGTGGCTTGTGTCACGTAATCGATGCAGGCCTTAACACCAACTTTTTCAGTCAATGAGTCTCGCCGACGATTATATTAATATTATAAAGATTAATGACGTTTCCAGCAACCGAAAATCGTATTATACTTGTGTTTTTTTTTTTTTTGTGGTTTTTTTTTTCCTAAATTGAACGAGCAGTTTTTAAAAATGCAAAATTGATTTTCTATTAATCATGAAAAGTCCTACAGAAATGTTCAAATTAACTTTTATTTTCTTTCAAACACAAATGTTTCAGTTTCCTATTCTCCGTCCACTGCGTTTTGAGACGCCTTTTTGAAATGAACGCCAGTCTTTCATTGTTACGGTCAATTTAGTTGTTGTGGTTGTGGTTGTTGTTGTTGTTGTTGTTGTTGTTGTAGATTCAGACAGTGTGTTGTTCATGTAATAGTAGTTGCCGTAGTTGTAGCTTCCGTAGTGGTTGTAGATTGTGTTTTTGTTTATAGTGGTGCCGTTACTGTAATCCGAGTTGCTGCAGTTGTATTTGATGAATTTTTGTTGTTGTTGCTGTAGCTGTCGTTGGCGTAGTTCGTTTTTTACTCCTGTTTCTTTCGCTGTAGTTATTAATGGTGTAGTTGTAAATGCTGTAGTTGTTAATGCTGTAGTTTTTAATGGTGTAGTTGTTAATGCTGTAGTTGTTAATGCTGTAGTTGTTAATGCTATAATTATTAATGCTATTTATCTTGCTGCGGATGTGCAATTCGTGAAATTGTTATTTTAAGTATTATTAATCACAAGACATTATGGTTAAATTAAAACGCATGCAGTCCTTTTTTTTAATGACCTCGACTTTGAGCACAAGGACCATCCTGGCAGCAATGTCCTTACAAACTTGTGTAAAATATATCAGACTGCTTTATAACAGAGAAAACAATCGCCCTATCGACCAGAAACACCTGATCCGAATAAATTCCATTTTAAGCATGTGGTACGTCCTGTAAAGTCACAACTTTCAATGGTTGGCCTTACACACCAGACGTCATTCCTTTCAGGCCGCAGAGCATACACTCATGAGTAACTAACTAACCCACTACTTAAAATGCTGTCCGTTTGCTCAGTCTCACCGTCAGATGTCCGCGGCCCACAGCTTGACGTGAATACGGTTCATGACGCATTAAGAAGTTAATAGTTAAAACACAACTGGTACCCTTGAAAATGTTGGGGTGTTTTTGTGCACGGCAAGTCACTTTATGGTGCTTAATTTGTTTATAGGAAATATATATGAATAGCAACAACAGCAGCCCGGGTGGATGGCACTCGTTATCTCTGGACGGCAACTCATCTAAGAGAAGGCGAACTCTGAATTCAAACCAGGAGCCAGAATGATCAATAAATTGATCATGAGCCCTCAAATATGAAAAAAAAGAAAAGATAAACAATTTTGTTCTAATGAATATATATCATGATAATTTATATCACCTTGTTACGGATTTCCACATCAACCTCGCGGCCATACACTTACTTTCAATACAATAGTCTGGTAACAAACCCATAATATTAAATTAACTTTTTCAATACAATATTCTGCTAACTAAAACAATAATCTCACAATAGCTTGTCATTACACATTCTCATATCAAATGCAAGACCCTTATAGATTAAATCTGCCGTTTATCAAGCTATGCATCAGATCAGCAAACTATAGAACCCCTGTAATGGCATCCAGGCGCGACTCACGTGACAAAGAATTTAAACGAGAAGGGAGAAAAAAATGCTGTCTCGGGTTCCACTATCTTTTATTCTCTAATGGAGGCACTTCCGGTGGTTAGATCAATGGCGGCAGCAATATCTCTACAATTGGATTATCAAAACACACCTAGTAATCAGAGCATGGAAAGAGCGGAACCGAACCCGTACATTATGGCCGTGAGTTGTCAAGATGTCAGCATCTATCACTTACTGACGTCATTACCGCAGTGGTCGGGGTAATGAAGACGTTACCACGGTGATGGTGCATGCACGTGAAATAATTCCCATGGTAATTAAATTTTATGATTTCAATGCAGGTTTTTGTACATACAAATATAAGTCATACCTGCGTTAAAATTTAGCTTGTAATTATATGAATAAATTATGTGTTGTATAAAAAATTGATAATTCAAGATAAATCCCTTTGTCGGTTTTTTTTTGTAAGATACATTTTTATAAGATTGTTAAACTTTTAGTATAAACGCAACGTTTAGATGTAATAGTAGCATCCAATAGATTCTATTCAGCAGGTTTTTGTGGCAGCACTAATATTAATCCTTATATGAGTATCCACCATAGACAACTGAGACCCTGGTGCTAAAATTTTCAGTATGATAATGAGAGAACCGCAATCAATTTGAGGCGATGGGAAATATAAAAAAAACCAGTAAGCAGGGAAACAGCCTGAAACAAGACGGGGTTGTTTTGTTGTTCTTCATCTGTCCACATTAGTTCCACTCACAAGTAAAGTATTTCGAGATAGTTTTGTGCGCGGCTCAACAGTCAAGCAATTACTTAATCAATATCTGATAGTTTAATTGTTGTATATTTTTATTGCCGTCATGATTTAACTGATAATTCTCTTAGAGGCGTATGGGATCAAAACCTCTGTTAATTATGGAACATAAGGTAAGAAGATGATATAACCTCTCCTTTTTGTCGTCGTCATTCGAAATCGCCGTTCCCCCAATTTCCTTGAGGTGTACATGCCAGTTGTGTTCAACTGCACCGACATGTTTCTAGCCATAGATATCGCTTTATTATTTTCTTTCGCCACTAACTGAATGTATTTTGTCTGCAATCGGAGTAATTTGTATATTTATACGTTTCCCTGGTCCTTTTGTCTATTTTAATCGATTAGAACAAAGGTGCATCTTTTCTAACCCGTTTACACAAGCAAAATGGTTCAAATTTACTTCAGATCATTAAGCCTCCCCCACCGACAAGTATTTCGCTTTGAAGCCCATACTTTGGGGCTCGGAACACATTACTAATTTTTGTCACCTCGGTAAGTCTCCACCGTGCATACCTGCTTTGTTCCCTGGGGAAAATGAGCCCCAATAAAAATGCTTTGTTTAAGGCCTATGCTAAATCGGGTCACCCGGAGTCTCTCCACCTTGCTCAGAGGCCTGTGGGATCAAAGCTACATGTCGAGGAGATCCAAGTTATAGCTTCTCGCTGGGACCTGGGTTATCTCCCCGGAACATCTCCTGCAGCTTGGGAGCGCTCCCGACTCCAGATCGTTTTAGGATTACCTCCCGTACCAGCCTCTCCCAGTCTCTCCCAGGCCGTAAAAATTAGACAAAAAGAAATGGGGTGGCTGGCGGTTTATGGATTCCGGTATATCATTCAGGTAGATCAGAAGTCGAGATCAGTAAAGTATGGGGTATGGGGGGAGGGGGGGGGAATGAAACCTTCCGAGGGTATCCGAAACGGCAAAGCAAATGCACAGCGCCCACCATTCTTCTGCCGTCAGGGTCCGGGGGGACCCGTCCTTTGACGTCGTACGGCTCGTTTTCAGTCGGTGGGAGTCCACGGAGATGGGGGGCCTAAGATAAGCGTCCGAGGAGGGGGGGTGGGCATATTTCACTCTACAGCGGTATGGAAATGATAGGGTACCGGGGTAACCTAATCGCACCCTGTGAAAATTAAACTGCAGACTCGGGGCTCCTGGCGGAACAAACGACACTGACAAAAATGACGGGACGTTTTATGTTCCAACTCCGGGTGTCTGGGATAGGTTACCACGCCCGTCAGGGTGCGAGGGGGTGATCTTCAAGATGCTGTATACCAAAAGTCGCAAATTCTAAATAACAACAACAAAACTCCAGTGTTTTATTGTGAAGTCGGAGGTAGTGTGTCTTTCATGCAAAGTTATCATATTCTACTGATGTGAATAAAAAAATTTTTCACTAATTTAAAATGGCCAATCTCTGTTTCTATGGCAACGCTATCTTCGCTATTCAATATTGTGTTGGTTAATTTTTGACACCCACATCTTGCGATCATCATGTAATAATAATAATGTAATCATGATTTCATCACAGCTTTATCAAAAATATAATCATTGTCACCATCAAAGCTAATTTATATCCTTCATCCTAAGTTAATTCTCATCAGTAGCCATTAACCCATCCAGTTTATATACTTCACATAAACCCATCCAGTTTATATAATTTCACTCAACCCATCCAGTTTATATACTTCCCATCAACCCATCCAGTTTATATATTTCTCATAAACCCATTCAGTTTATATACTTCACATCAACCCAACTAGTTCATATCCTTCCCAACAACCCATTCAGTTCATATCCTTCCCTACAACCTATTCAGTTCATATCCTTCCCAACAACCCATTCACATTCAGTTCATATCCTTCCCTTCATTCCATCCAATGCATGCTCTTCCCACCAACCCATTCAATTTTATTTTCTTCCCACGAACCTCACCAGTTCATTCTTCCCCCATCAACCCAGCCAGTTGATATCATCTCCATCAACCCATCCAGTTCATAACCTGGTCAACAAGCCATCTAGTTTAAATCTTTCACATCATCCCATCCAACTCATATCCTCACACTAACCCATCCAATTCACATCCACGTCATTAGCCCATCCAGACAACACCCCTCGCTCCACCCATCCAGTTCACATCCCTCGCGAGAATCTTGGCAGACAGTGACAGACACCCTAACCGGTTCCGGTCCCCCAGCCATCACCTTATTGTTTTGATGTGGCCGTGTTTTGTTATTGTTTTCGGTGTCTTTTGAGCTCCACATTTTACGACAGCCAACAAAAGCCACCCCCGATTGAAAGTCCCAACAATGGTGGACAATTTATGGAGCTGGTCGAGGAGAAACTAGAGAGAAAAAAAAACGGGAGACTAAATTGTGTGTTTGTTGTGAGAGAGTCCGAGGCGTATGCGACCACGGGTACATTACATCCCATAGTCTCACCAAGCGCGAAATTATGGTGTGCGGTGCCTGTGTGTGGACTTTGTTACCTTGAAAGGTAGCCCTTTATAAATTGGTCGGTGGTAAAATAATACGATTTGGGGTGGGGGGGGGGGATGTGTTTTACGATGGAGCTGCTCGAACACGTTGAAAGTCTGACACTCTCAGAATCTGAAACACAGACAAAATATAATATTAAAAATGTCAGCAAGGGAAGGAAAATTTGAAATTTTACGCTTTTAAGTTTGTGCGTGTGTGTGGGGTGGGGGTGGGGTGGGGGTAGTATCGTTTTTTAGAAATGTGAAAACGAGATAGCTTTTCGGGTTATGGAGTAAAATGTGGAGGCAGGATTGGGAGTCGAACCAGTAATTACATCGGACACGAGAAATAATGTAGGAAACTTCACAAAAATTGATGATTTAAATAAAACAATTGAATTGTTTTTAAACAAAAAACAGAGACCTCAAGTTTCGTATTAATTTTGATGAACCAAACATTGGAAACAAATGTTAAAAAAGTTTTTTAAAAATGACCAACCAAATAAAACATATCATACATATGTGGCATCTCGGGGATTGAACACCTGGACTTCAAGGTATGAACGCACAACCACAAACTAAATGAACGTTCGAGGATTTCAACTGTATTAGTTACATTTAAATACTTAATGTTTCAATTATCCGCTTTCCGACCTTAGTGCTAAAAGTCCCGAAGTCACAAAAGAAACATTTTGAGATAATCAAGTTCACATGTTCTTTTCGTCTATAAAAATGTGATCATTTTCATATTTTGTCTTGTTTAATTAAGGGGCTTAGGCACAGTACACAGTACTTTGTTCAAATTTGGATATTCTTGATAAGAAAATTTCACAGTTAAGATTGATTTTGACAAAAATGTGACTAAGTACTTTTAGCACTGGTGTCTTCAAACTTGAAATTTTATATAATTGCTTCGGAGTTAAATACATATATTTTAATAGTTTCTAAGTGGCGTGCCCGAAAAAACTTGATCCGTTTATCATGGCAATGTGTGCCTCATTTCAGCTTTGTAGCATTCGTGGATACAGAGATATAATATAGATATAAGCAGATGAATTGAATCGTGAAGTCGATTGAAAGTTGAAGGGAAAAAAAGATCGGGTAAACTCAAAGATTACTGATTTGTATCTTAAAAGTCTTGTACAGCCAGGGGTCCTCAAATCGATAATACTCGTTCAATTTGTAGCACATTAGATTGATCCAAGCGGTGCTCAAGCAGAGACGTGGTACAAAAAGAAAAGACAAATAACGATGTACATATTGCATCAGTGATTTTGGAATTTAATTGTAAAAAAATATTGCAACCCTACGTCTATAGCAGCGGTTTCTCAACCTGTGAGTCGCAATACCCTTTCACAGGGGTCGCCTAAGACCATCTGAAAAAAACATATACTATACAGTTTTTAAGTATCAAAGAAATTGTTTTTGTGTTTTCTGGTTGCAACAACGTGATGACCTGTAATAAAGGGTCGCGGCATTAGAAAGGTTGAGAACCACTGCTACAGTTAATGAAAACCCGGAAGTCCTACTACCCCAAATCAAGTCGTAAGGGTCATGTCCCGAGACGCCTCTCTACTTTTGTTATGGCAGCAGAGCAAAACAAATTAAATGTACATGAAAAAAGACATGAAAAAGTCGATTTTCTTGGTTTCTTGGAGATTCAGGTGAGAAGAGCACAATTATTTTTATATAAAGAAATTTATATATATGCTTCTCTGCGACAATGAAGGTGAGGGTGGAGGAGGGTTGGAAATTATTTTTTTTCGGGAAGGGGGGGGGGTAATTTTAAGTGCTCACCTGAAAAAGGTAACAGCTTGGAATTTCAAAGAACAGCACTGAACACGATAAGAAGGTGAGGTTCAAAAGAAGACCCGCTTCGATAGCCCGGACAAAAAAAAAAAAAAAGGGGGGGGGGGGGGGGGACAAAAATGCAGCCAACATTGAGGTCTGCCACAGTTAACTTGTTGTACAGCTGCGAGTGCTGCAATGGTTGCAGAGTAGACTAGGGCAAGCTGTTACAACTTGGGGCGATACATTAAAACTGTTTTTATTGATTTTTTTTCTCTTGATTTTAAATGATTTTTTTTCTCATAATAGTTATAGGGGCGAAGTGAGTGGTAGAGTAGCTAGGGGCGAAGGTAGTCGTAGAGCAGCTGGGTGCGACGTCAGTGGTAGAGCAGCTGGGGGCGAAGTCAGTGGTAGAGTAGCTGTGGGCGAAGTCAGTGGTAGAGCAGCTGTGGGCGAAGTCAGTGGTAGAGTAGCTGACCAACTACTGACGTCACATTGATGCATTGCGTTCTAGATCTGCTATTTATGCTAATAGTAAATTTTGTTCTAGATCTATGCTTTATACTAACGGTACATTTTGTTATAGATCATGCTTTCTTTAGCCTTTAAACAGCGTAGGACCCCGTCTTGATTGCAAACTCCCCCCCCCCCCCCCACAAATAACCGGATAAAATAATTTCAATTATAATTCTGTAAAATGCATGCACCAGTCCAAACTGGATTTACTAAAAACTATATGGAACTTCTCGTACCCACTGCCTCACGAGGTGAGGGTACTCCTGGTTAAGAACCCATACTCTAGATCAGTGATTCCCAAAGTGGTCTATATTGACCCCCAGGGGCCGACGACAACTTGCAAGTGGCCCATGTCAGAGAAAAAACATTTGGGGGGTCCATGAAATGAAAATGTGTGTCAACGATAGTGGATCGCATGTAAGCATGTCGTGACTTCTATTTTGGCATTCCACGAATGGAATAATTCACATACACAGATAGTACCTATTTACCTGCATAATATTATCTTATAATATAAAGACATATATCTTCCTACATAAATAATAAAAGTACCTATGAAGTAAAAGTAAAACTGTTTAAGAATTATTATAAACTAGCAGGTAATATAAAGTAAGCAGAGGGTCTACACAAAACCAAAAAAACTTGGCAAGGGGTCTACGAGACAAAAAAGTGTGGGGACCTCTGCTCTACGTCTTATTTACTCTAGTGATACATTTTGTTCCTAAAATCCACCATAAACGCCAATGTGAAACGTTGTTCAAGATTCACTACCGAGGTCAAAGTAAAAGGGCTGTCACTCACACCAACGCTACACAACATCACTAGTCAGTTGCTGCCCTCTTGGATACTACTTCTCAGCTAAGGGCTATTTTTAAATACATTTTTTAATTTTATTCGTTTTTTCTGTTTGTTTGCTGACGAAGGATTCCTGCCGACACGTTCGTTGCTTTGTTGCGTTCTTTTTTTTCAGGTTTAACCTTACTTTGTTTTACTAATTTCCTATTGTGCTAACCTGATTGCAGTTTTTCCCCTTATTACCTCGATACACAACATACATGTACACATTTGCGTGTTAAGGTACCGTATGGATTTTAAACTCACAATCACTAAATCTTTTGATCGGCTCAACTTACTTGTGCAAAGTTGCGTGTCATAATTTGCATTAAATACCCGTGCCGTAGTCTATCAATCAACCAATCAGAACGTAAACATTCAAGAGCACTCCAGCCGCTAACCCAATCACCCAATCACCCAATCACATTTCGAATAATTTAAATTGCTCTCAGTGGCGTTAAAGGTAAGATAGATTTAAACGTCTGATCATGAATGACCATCAACTGTGTCCGTCACGGGGTCCATCACACGCGTCCCTCATGTCTGTCCTTAATGTGTGTCCATCACGTGTGTTCATCACGTGTGTACATCACATGCACCCATCACGTGTGTCCATCACGTGAGTGCATCACGTGTGTCCATCACGTGCGTCCATCATGTGCGTCATTTACATGTGTCCATCACGTGCTTCCATTTTGGAGTTGCTATCATGAGTTCCATCGCCATTTTGTGACATCACTACTAAACCTACTAAACTAGCTCAAGGATTTTTTTTTTTTAAATGGTCGTTTTAAATTAGGATTTCGTGTCTGCCTGATAAGACTGTTGGCGTCGTCAGACACTTTAAGTATCGGGAGTCATAGCAAATAAAGGAACACAACAGGAACGTTGTCATTTTATTTTGATACTAGCGAGTACCCGGCATGCGTTGCAATGCCACTCATCGAAATAAAGTGTCTGTGTTTTAATAATTTTTTTGTAAGTTCTTCTAATAAACACCATTTTTTAACCGTCTGGTGGGTATTCGAATTAATTAGAAGGTTTTAAGAAGTGTCAGCAGACCACACGCAGCTGTCCGTGTGGGAAGCATGGATTTTCCAAATTTAGTCCCAAAACATATAGCGATTGATCCCCCCATGCAATAGCTATGTTTGAAATTATATTTATATGGCTCATTTATTACATATAAACAAATTTAGGGCCCCCGGCACCAAAAGTAATATTGTGAAATATTTGTACTAAATCAGAAACCTATTTATTAAGTCACATATACAAAATGAAATGTCACAGTTTATATTTAATGTAATTCCACCCACTTATGCAATAGCTCTGCTTGACGTTATATTTACATAGCTCATATTAAAAAAAAAAAGAATTTAAGGCCCCCGGCCCAAAGCGAAATATTGTAAAATATTTGCACTTCTTTAGAAACCTAATGCGGCCTGCACACAACAACTCACTGAAAGTGTATCGCATTCAGATGAATAGTATAGGAACTCATACGGAAATTATATTTAAATAGCTCATATTAGAAAGAAAAACTACTATAGGGTCCCGGTCCAAAACTGGTAATTCTTTGTAAAATGAATGGGTTTTGATATTCATGGATATACTTTTGTAAATGTACTTACGTTGTGTTAACGTCATTGATTTTCTTAATTCGTAAAATGAGAATATAGCATCTATTTTTCACAACAGTAATATCATTGGATTTAAAGATATAAAATTGTGCACACCCTATTTCCTAACCCCCGTATATATGTACGTAAGATGCAAATTATTTGTCAAATTCATTTTGTCAACTTCCCCATACCCCAAACAGAGTTTTAAAGAAATTAATAAAATCATCCACGGGATTTTAATCCACTTACTTACACAAAAACAATTTTTTTGCATTTCAAATGCTTTGTTCTTATTTAAATGAGTGATAAGTGAATTAGTGGATGCTATTTGGATATGTAGTTTCGCTGCACTGATTGCATTAAACGGCATTTTTGTATTTAAAGTATATTTAAAGGTTAGGGTTTTTTTTTTTTTATTAATTTATAAATTTCATAAATTTATATTTTTAGAAAGAATAAAAGTAAAAATTTATTAAACGTTAAAAATAAAAAGCAAAAATTTTATTTCATTTTTTAAATTGTAGCAATTTAAAAAGCAATCTATTATATTTATTAATTTTACTTTTAGGAAGGGGGAAATACATTATCAATTTTATTAGGCGCGGTTATTAAATCAGATACATTTTTGCATTGAATAAATAGACAATTTGAGTTCTGACGTCATTTGCGTTATTATTTAGAACAAATTAGTTTTACTTCTATTACGCAATATTTGGAACGTACTTAAAAAATGCACTAAAATCAACAGATGTTTTGGTTTCCCCCATAAATGTGATTACAGTGTAATTCTTTGATTATAATTTGTTTTACTAATTTTCATAACTTTCAACCACATATAAAATGTTTAAAATAGTTCCTTAGTTGTTACTCCAGATTTATTTGTAATTTATATTATTAATACTTAAAATTTTATTAAAATTAAAGCGAATATACAATATATTTTTCGCATTACCATTAAAATAATAGTAGAAAACTATGATTGTTTTAAAAAATGAGAACGTATTTAAGTCGTATCGGTTCTTTGTGAGTTACGGTCAGCATAGATCATTCTTATATAATAGATGTATTACTACATCATTGTTATTCAAAATCACAACACATTTACAAAGCTATATCCGATTCTAAAATACGTCACAAAATTCAAGCTTATTTATAAAAACAACAAAAATACTCTCTACACTAAACATGCAAAAACATGTTTTTCTCTGCTCTTGCTACAAATTGATGTCTGTTGGCATTTGTTCAAGGGCGGTTGAGTTGATAGATCCGATTGAAATTATTTTGATAAAGTTTGTTAAAGAAAACAAAACGAATTTAAGGACATCGGCCCATGCAAATATTGTAAACGGAATATTGTAGAATTGTTGTATTACTTCAGAAACCTACTTATTATATCACAAAATTAAAAAAAAGAGAAACATATTACTGAAGTTGTATCGCATTCAGATAAATGGTATAGGAGTGCATACGGATATTATTTTTTACAAAGCTCATATAAGTAAAAAATAACGATTTTGGGGCCAACGGCCAAAAACGGATTATTTTAAAAGTGTTGTAACTACTTCAGAAACCTAATTATTATGTGACACGCACAATTTAATGTCGCTATTTGTATTTGATTAAAAATCTATCCATCCACACATTATCTCTGTTTGAAAATTTATTTGTATAGCTCATATAGGAAAAATAGAACATAGGACCCTGGCTCAAAACAGAATATTTTAAACGGTTGTAATAATTTGAAAAGCTTTGCGGACGTGGGTAAAACATTTTACTAAAGTTTTATCGCATTCAGATAAATGGTATAGGAGCGCATACAGAAATTATTTTGTACAAAGCTCGTATAAGAAAAAAAAAGAATTTGGGACCAACGGCTGAAAACGTAATATTTTAAAAGTATTGTAATTACTCATTAACATGCGCGACCTTATGGACAACCTTTCAACAAAGTTTTGTTGCAATCGCATGAATGGTGTAGGAGTGCATACGGTTTGAAATTATATTTATATAGCTCATATTGGAAAAATAGAACATGGGCCCCTGGCTCAAAACAGAATTTTTTAAAACGGTTGTAATAATTTAGAAAATTTTGTGGGCATGCTCGCAACATCTCGTCAAAGTTTTAGCGTATTCATATAAATGGTGTAGGAGCGCAGACGAAACCTATTGTTTACAAAGCTCATATAAGAAAAAAAAAGAATTTGGGGCCAATGGCTGAAAGCGGAATATTTTAAAAGTATTGTAATTACTTATTAACATGCGCGACTTTATGGACAACCTTTAAAAAAAGTTTTGTTGCAATCACATGAATGGTGTAGGAGCGCATACGGTTTGAATGCCCAGGTAGGTGGCCAGCAACCTACCAAAGATTTGTTGCAATCGCATGAATGGTGTAGGAGCGCATTCGGTTTGAAACTATATTTATATAGCTCATATAAGAAAAAACGAACATGGGGCCCTGGCTCAAAACGGAATATTTTAAAACGGTTGTAATAATTTAGAAACCTTTGTGGGCATGCTCGCAACATCTCGTCAAAGTTTTAGCGTATTCGAATAAATGGTGTAGGAGCGCAGACGAAACCTATAGTTTACAAAGCTCATATAAGAAAAATAAACGATTTTGGGGCCAACGGCCAAAATGAAATATTTTAAAAGTGTTATAATGACTCAGTAAAATGCACGAGCTTGTGGAATAAAACTCTCCAATGTTTTGTCGCAATCGCATGAATGGCGTAGGAGCGCATACGGTTTGAAACTATATTTATATAGCTCATATAAGAAAAAACGAACATGGGGCCCCTGGCTCAAAACGGAATATTTTAAAACGGTTATAATTATTTCCAAACCTTTGTGGGCGTGCTTGCAGCATTTTACCAAAGATTTAGCGCATTCAGACGAATGGTGTAGGAGCGCAGACGGAAATATTTTTTACAAAGCTCGTATGAGAAAAAAAAACGAATGAAGGGCCAACGGCCGAAAACGAAATAATTGAAAAGTTTTTTAATGACGCAGTTAAATGCCCAGGTAGGTGGCCAACAACTCACCAAGGGTTTGTTGCAATCGCATGAATGGTGTGGCAGCGCATACGAGACAAACATACAAACATACATACATACATACATTCATTTTTATATATATAGATAAAGCCACATTAGCAGAGGGTAAAATATTAGAACCATGTTATATTATCGTTGAAAAGGTTAATTAAGAAATGTTTGTAGAGCAAGGCATGCTGACTTGATTGCACTAATTTAAAGTTATATGAAAGAAAGGGTAGTATTTGTTAAGACGTGCATGGAATTTCCAGATTGGGTTGTATTGTAGACATGAGTTCAAATGTATCTCTTATAAATCGTACGCTTCTGGTGTGACTCGGGGACTACTTCCATTTCCGGCTGCTTCCTTACAAGCTGGCTGCTCCCTAATCAGCGTATATTGTGTTGAGCGTATATTACAAATAATTCTATATGTTTGAAAGAAAGTATGGTTCAATGATGAGTTCAATAGCGCACAAAATATAATTCCCGATAACTGTGCTAAATCATATATATTGTATTTATGAAACGCAACTGCGTTAGTTGCGTAATATTTTCTTTAGGAAAATGAAATCGTCTCAATTTAAGTATGGTGTAAAAAATGTTCGGTTTAAAAGTGGTTTGGACATCAGAAAATTTAATATAGTTCATGGGCGTGAAATAAAAAGTGTGCAGTCACATATCATGGGGGAAGGGGTGTAGTAAAAAATTGGGATTCTTAAATGTGCGTTACATGATTTCATATTTTGTCAAGTAACTTTAGTCGATGGGAAGTTCACGTATTGCTGTCTCCAATGTTTGGCCGGCTATATCTAGTAGATGGGAAGTTCACGCATTGCTGTCTCCAATGTTTGGCCGGCTATATCTAGTAGATGGGAAGTTCACGCATTGCTGTCTCCAATGTTTGGCCGGCTATATCTAGTCGATGGGAAGTTCACGCATTGCTGTCTCCAATGTTTGGCCGGCTATATCTAGTAGATGGGAAGTTCACGCATTGCCATCGCCAATGTTTGGCCGGCTATATCTAGTCGATGGGAAGTTCACGCATTGCCATCGCCAATGTTTGGCCGGCTATATCTAGTAGATGGGAAGTTCACGCATTGCCATCGCCAATGTTTGGCCGGCTATATCTAGTCGATGGGAAGTTCACGCATTGCCATCGCCAATGTTTGGCCGGCTATATCTAGTAGATGGGAAGTTCAAGCATTGCCATCGCCAATGTTTGGCCGGCTATATCTAGTAGATGGGAAGTTCACGCATTGCCATCGCCAATGTTTGGCCGGCTATATCTAGTAGATGGGAAGTTCACGCATTGCCATCGCCAATGTTTGGCCGACTATATCTAGTCGATGGGAAGTTCACGCATTGCCATCGCCAATGTTTGGCCGACTATATCTAGTCGATGGGAAGTTCACGCATTGCCTTCGCCAATGTTTGGCCGGCTATATCTAGTCGATGGGAAGTTCACGCATTGCCATCGCCAATGTTTGGCCGGCTATATCTAGTAGATGGGAAGTTCACGCATTGCTGTCTCCAATGTTTGGCCGGCTATATCTAGTCGATGGGAAGTTCACGCATTGCTGTCTCCAATGTTTGGCCGGCTATATCTAGTAGATGGGAAGTTCACGCATTGCCATCGCCAATGTTTGGCCGGCTATATCTAGTCGATGGGAAGTTCACGCATTGCCATCGCCAATGTTTGGCCGGCTATATCTAGTAGATGGGAAGTTCACGCATTGCCATCGCCAATGTTTGGCCGGCTATATCTAGTCGATGGGAAGTTCACGCATTGCCATCGCCAATGTTTGGCCGGCTATATCTAGTAGATGGGAAGTTCAAGCATTGCCATCGCCAATGTTTGGCCGGCTATATCTAGTAGATGGGAAGTTCACGCATTGCCATCGCCAATGTTTGGCCGGCTATATCTAGTAGATGGGAAGTTCACGCATTGCCATCGCCAATGTTTGGCCGACTATATCTAGTCGATGGGAAGTTCACGCATTGCCATCGCCAATGTTTGGCCGACTATATCTAGTCGATGGGAAGTTCACGCATTGCCTTCGCCAATGTTTGGCCGGCTATATCTAGTCGATGGGAAGTTCACGCATTGCCATCGCCAATGTTTGGCCGGCTATATCTAGTAGATGGGAAGTTCACGCATTGCCATCGCCAATGTTTGGCCGGCTATATCTAGTAGATGGGAAGTTCACGCATTGCCATCGCCAATGTTTGGCCGGCTATATCTAGTCGATGGGAAGTTCACGCATTGCCATCGCCAATGTTTGGCCGACTATATCTAGTCGATGGGAAGTTCACGCATTGCCATCGCCAATGTTTGGCCGACTATATCTAGTCGATGGGAAGTTCACGCATTGCCTTCGCCAATGTTTGGCCGGCTATATCTAGTCGATGGGAAGTTCACGCATTGCCATCGCCAATGTTTGGCCGGCTATATCTAGTAGATGGGAAGTTCACGCATTGCCATCGCCAATGTTTGGCCGGCTATATCTAGTCGATGGGAAGTTCACGCATTGCCATCGCCAATGTTTGGCCGGCTATATCTAGTAGATGGGAAGTTCACGCATTGCAATCACCAATGTTTGGCCGACTATATCTAGTCGATGGGAAGTTCACGCATTGCCATCGCCAATGTTTGGCCGGCTATATCTAGTCGATGGGAAGTTCACGCATTGCCATCGCCAATGTTTGGCCGGCTATATCTAGTAGATGGGAAGTTCACGCATTGCCATCGCCAATGTTTGGCCGGTTATATCTAGTAGATGGGAAGTTCACACATTGCCATCGCCAATGTTTGGCCGGCTATATCTAGTAGATGGGAAGTTCACGCATTGCCATCGCCAATGTTTGGCCGGCTATATCTAGTAGATGGGAAGTTCACGCATTGCCATCGCCAATGTTTGGCCGGCTATATCTAGTAGATGGGAAGTTCACGCATTGCCATCGCCAATGTTTGGCCGGCTATATCTAGTAGATTTGAAGTTCACGCATTGCCATCGCCAATGTTTGGCGGGCTATATCTAGTGATATACAATTATTTTAAAGATAAGAAATACGATATACATTGTTCACGGTTATAAGAAGATTGCTGTTTTTTTTTAAATATTGTATTATAGTAGATAGTGTACGTAAATTTGGGGTATAATAGTTTAATGGGCCATTCATAAATATTCATTGAAAACATCATCAAACATAGACACGCTGAACAGACATGTGAACATAAGAATCGCCCTGTGCACAAATTATGCTGTCGATCGTCTGCTAGAAGGTCATCTCCTTATCAAATATCTCCACGACAAAGTGTCCACTTTGGGACATGCCCCGGCGCCCCCCGCCCCCCCAACTGCATTAGGATTGTCCCACGGTTTAAGAAAATGATTGCGTGCCGATGCTGCGAGCAGGCGAGCACTGGGTCCTGCTATTTGGTTCACGCTGCGTGTGAGTGACACACTGTTACAACATGACAATTTCATGTCGAGTGCCTTTCAAGTCTGGTTTCTTTAATTTGGCATTAATGGAATTATTTCTGGTAATTATTTGAGACCTGGAAACATGATTTTTAAAACTGTTTTTCTTTATTGTCTATAAAAAGAAATTAAATATGGGAAAAGCAACCTTACCCCCCAAACCAACCCCGCCCCTCAAACCAACCCCATCTCCCCAAACCAACCCCGCCCCCAAACCAACCCCGCCCCCCCCAACCAACCCCGCCCCAACTTTAAAACGTCTTTGAAATAATGAAGTTCCAAAGATGTTTTCTTTGGCCATTATAAAAGTTTAATCAAACAAAGTCCACAAGGTTCTAGTTGCTACGTCTCAAAATATGCAGACCTAGTTTAACCCATTCATGTATCAAAATTTATAAAAAATATAATCTAAAAATCCTTTAGTTAACAACGATGATACAATTTAACCCACAAACTTCAGAAAAAAATTTGAATTTCATCATTTTTCATTTTTTTTTTTAAATGATACAGAGTAGAGTTTTACTTTGCCTAAAGTTCAGTGAACACTAGACACGGGGCAAGAGAGTATTCTGTGGTTTGTTGTCCTTTGAAGGTTAAAAAGACGGCTCTTAGGCTGGTAACTTGTGGAGAGAAGGCCCCATCTACAGTATGACCCGTGGGTTAAGAACCGAGGAGCACAGCAATGTCTCGACGACATGCGTGGACATTGAACATATCGTGTTGATGAGAACGGAGTCATGATATCACAAGGTTATAGATGTGTATAAATTGAAAACAGACACTTGATATTTATTTCCTACTAGAGGCCGACCGAATTTCGGTTTCGGCGCAGAAAGTTGTCATATGATGATTTTCGGCGTAGTTCGGCTTTGACCGAAACAGAAAAGTTACTTTACGGTTGAATATTTGGCTTCGGCCGAAATCTATTTTGGTTTTCGGTCCTCTAACAGAAGTCAGAGTGTCACTCTGCGTCTGCCTTTCGGCCGGAAATCCGATATCTTTTCCTCGAAGTCTTGCTTTCATGTTATATGACTTATCATCTGCCAGCACTTCTTACAGCTGTATGATTGCTTATGTGTCCAATATTTCCAAAACATGAAATTACACTTAGTCTTAAGCAAAGGTAAAAAATAAAATAGGGAGCCCTATAGGTTTAGTCAATTCATTCATTCGTGATATTCATCTTTATTGATCATTATCATGTTCATAAATGTTTTAATGGGATGATATAAATAGTATTGGGAAACAAATTTACTGGATTGGTAACATTTCCTTTACTTTTTTTTTTGTTCAATAAAAATTAGTGAGCCCTCGTCTTTTTCAATTATTTCATTCTTTGAAATTCATCATTATCATGATCATACATGTTTTCATTGACAGCAAAATAACTTTAAAAAAATTTATACCAATTAGTCACGTGTATGGACACACATGAAAAGAAAGAGAATAATAAACTTTTATAAATATACAAAAGAAACTTATTTCAATTCTGTTTTAAATTTAAAGTCTATAGCCTTTAAATCATTAACATAGACACACATGTGTGTACGCCAGTTTCCTATAACAATTCTATAGTAGGCCTACTGTGTTATCATACTGGAAAGTAGCTCAACAGTCTCTCAACCTTTGTTTAATCTAGGTCAAATCTAAAATTAGCCCACTTTGGATATTTTGGATAATTAAGAAAATGTAAGCGTCGACCAATAGACATTTGCAACGGAAAGTTATATGTCGACCAATAGACGTTTGCAACGGAAAGTTATATGTCGACCAATAGACGTTTGCAACGGAAAGTTATATGTCGACCAATAGACGTTTTGCAACGGAAAGTTATATGTCGACCAATAGACGTTTGCAACGAAAGTTATATGTCGACCAATAGACGTTTGCAACGGAAAGTTATATGTCGACCAATAGACGTTTGCAACGGAAAGTTATATGTCGACCAATAGACGTTTGCAACGGAAAGTTATATGTCGACCAATAGACGTTTGCAACGGAAAGTTATATGTCGACCAATAGACGTTTTGCAACGGAAAGTTATGTGTCGACCAATAGACGTTTGCAACGGAAAGTTATATGTCGACCAATAGACGTTTGCAACGAAAAGTTATATGTCGACCAATAGACGTTTTACAACGAAAAGTTATATGTCGACCTATAGACGTTTGCAACGAAAAGTTATATATCGACTTATAGACGTTTTGCAAAGAAAAGTTATGTGTCGACCAATAGACGTTTTGCAACGAAAAGTTATATGTCGACCAATAGACGTTTTACAACGAAAAGTTATATGTCGACCTATAGACATTTGCAACGAAAAGTTATATGTCGACCAATAGACGTTTGCAACGAAAATTTATATGTTGACCAATAGACGTTTGCAACGAAAAGTTATACATCGACTAATAGACGTTTTGCAACGAAAAGTTATATGTCGACCAATAGACGTTTTACAACGAAAAATTATATGTCGACCTATAGACGTTTTGCAATGAAAAGTTATATGTCGACCAATAGACGTTTGCAACGAAAAGTTATACATCGACTAATAGACATTTGCAACGAAAAGTTCTGGGATAGCGGAAACAAATATTTTTCTTCAAGCCTTATGTCTGGACTTTTTAGTGGGACGATACCTTTAAACAGTAGATAGGCTAAGATTTTGATCGCAACCAAATCAGTCTAAGTCGCGTTGTAACAATATTATAAAAGCAAAGGGTGCTCCACGGTCCATTTTGCATGAATATTTACCCCAAAGTCCTTTTTTTTCATGCACTTCACTTCTTTAAAATACATTTTCACAACTACAAATTACTTTTTAATGCAAATGGTAACAGCCAAAGATTTTAGATCTGGTAGTATTCACGATAATCTCTTTTTTTGGATAGAAAAATAAACATAGGCAACTTATCAAAATTGTGTTTTAGTTACTCTCACTTCATGTTAACAGACTTTTCGCAAAAGTGTGAATTTAAGGAGTTGTTAATATATATATATATACATTTTTTTAAAAAAAAATATAATAATTTTTCGTGAGTTTTTAAAAATATTTTTTTTTCATTACTTTACAAATAAAAACGGGTTTGAAAAGTTTGCAAACAACCGAAGAAAGGGACAATAACTGTTTGCAGGGGATTCACCACTGGGATATTTTTTGTGTTGGAATTATTGTTCGCGTGAGAGTGCGCCTGTGTCGTTGTAAGGGCCCGATGGGAGGCAACTCTTTCGATGTGTGCCAGAACTTGGGGGAGACAATTATTGCATCACAATATTGCTGATTTCTGAGCGCGGTGGCGCCACGGGCGTCAAACGGAGTGTGCACAAGTTCTGATTAACGATGACACTTTTTTTTTTTTTTTTTTTTTGTCTTTCATTTCTCTCTATAACAAGTCGGATATCAACTGGGGAGAAAGAAATAATTTATATTTTAAACAGCCTGTTTGGTAGGAAGAAACACGGATGTGCATAACACTGTCTCTTCCGTTTTAAGTTTTGGACGCCATAGTCAGTGATCACAGACCCATTCTCATGTCACTAACAACACCTAAGTCTGCGAAAACATCCCCAACGAGCTATTAGAAGTTGCCTTCCTAAGTGTCCCAAGAGGTTTGCAGGAGGGAAAACACACTTTTCTGGTACAAAAATATAGAACAAGCTTACTCGGTCGTCACTACGAGCCCCAAGGTAAGGAAACAGAACATTACACAGTGCAGTTAAGCTAAACTTATAACGGAGATCAGGGCCACTGAGTATACGAGGAAATAAAGAAGAGAAAAATAAGCAAAACAGAGAGCACACCTACATCACTCAAAACAGAGAGCACACCTACATCACTCAAAACAGAGAGCAAACCTACATCACTCAAAACAGAGAGCACACCTACATCACTCAAATTAGAAAGCACACCTACATCACTCAAACAGAGAGCACACATACATCACTCAAAACAGAGAGCACACCTACATCACTCAACACTGCGAAGCAGATTATTTGAGTTCACAAAAAGAAGAGTGGTTAAATGGGTGGTTAAATTTGTGGTTAAATGGGTGGTTAAATGGGTGGTTAAATGGGTGGTTAATGGGTGGTTAAATGGGTGGTTAAATGGGTGGTTAAATGGGTGGTTAATGGGTGGTTAAATGGGTGGTTAAATGGGTGGTTAAATAGGTGGTTAATGGGTGGTTAAATGGGTGGTTAAATGGGTGGTTAATGGGTGGTTAAATGGGTGGTTAATGGGTGGTTAAATGGGTGGTTAAATGGGTGGTATCTTGGCTCAAAATGAAGATGTGTTTTCATACACACGTACATCCCGGACCCAAAAGACCCAATGAATTGTCTCCAAAGACACGAACAGGTCAAATCTTTCGCTTGCGCACGGGGCACAGACAACTTCATTCCCACCTTAAGCGAATAAAACCAGATAAACTACCAATGTTTCCCCCCCCCCCCCCCCCCCCACACTCAGCAGACATCCAAAGTGAGACAAGAACACATCACCTCTTCCACTTCCCAGTATTCCAGGACTACATTTAAACTACATAACACCACAATATACCAACACCCTCTATAAGATCCAAACAAAGAACAGCTGTTTAAATTCTTCACTATGGCAGCAGGCTAAAGGGCACATGCCAAGTAGCCATGGATCTGAATGATAATGATGATGATGATACAGTCTGTTGCTGGGCAAGACATGTTGACGTTCTTGCAGAAAAAAGTGGGAGGGTCGCCAACAAGAGCATTAGCGGGCACAAAATTTTCGAACGACTCATTAGCCACTTTAATAAGTGTCACTAAGCATCGAACTCTCATTAGAAACCCCAATGAAGGGTGATAACGTTCATTCTACCAACAATCTCCATGATCTGCCACTCGCCGACTACATTGCTCAATTATGCATTTACATAAAATATGAACTAATTTTTTACTATTATAGGTTAGCTTCGTCTGCGCATTATTTGTTATCCTACTTAGTTCAAATTTAAATAAATGCCCAGAAATGACATATTTATAAATATTTGGAGATTATAATATTTGGCAAGTGTCTCATATTTATAAAATTTGTTGAAAATTCAATGGTTCTTTCTTCGAGTATCATAAAACCCATTTAATATGGTTAATATTTAAAGCAATTTACAGCTATTTCCAGGGTAATTTATAAACACAAAGGTGGTGGATCAACATGTGATGGTATGCAAATGTTTGTTTATTATTTTTTTATTTAAATGTGTTTGGAGGGGAGAAATGCTCTTATAACTTCCACAAATGTAAAACAAGACACACAAAAAACAACACACACACTCACACACTAAACAAAAGCACAATAACAACAAATAAGAAAGGATATCAAGTAGATAGGAATTTCCTAGAGAAGAACGGGCTGTTGTTTAAGACGGCGTAGCTTATGGTGTTAATATCGATTTCAACATAGTCATGTCCAATATGGGCAGCACTATTATGTCCAAGTGAATATATCAATATGTAACTTAACGCCAGCAGACCCAGATGGGGGGGGGGGCATTATTTATGTCGTTATGTTCGTTTCAACTGTTTATTGTACAACTTCCTCGTTGATGTGTACTACCAAGCTAACTTTTATGAAGACGCTATATGCGACGTCAGACTTGCAGCAGCTCTGCAGGACACGCTGTTTTGGTCATCTTGCTTGTCCACGCAAGAACATAGAATCATTTTTAAGATAAATTAACTAATAAGTTTAATCAATGAACGACAATTGTGTACTTAATTTTAGGCAAGGATATATAATACTCTATAATAATCTATATTATATAATACTCTATAATAATCTATATTATATAATACTCTATAATAATCTATATTATATAATACTCTATAATAATCTATATTATATAATACTCTATAATAACCTATATTATATAATACTCTATAATAATCTATATTATATAATACTCTATAATAATCTATATTATATAATACTCTATAATAATCTATATTATATAATACTCTATAATAATCTATATTATATAATACTCTATAATAATCTATATTATATAATACTCTATATTATATAATACTCTATATTATATCAAGCCCAGAATGACACGATTGGCTCAATTATGTAAAATCGTAAAAGGTGAAATTCATGCATTTGTTAACTGTTAGATGACAAAAATAACAAAGTAGGAAGTAAGCCGTTCCAGATCCACGTACTATACACCAACTATACACTGTGTTTTACCCCCAACAAAAAGCCGTATCATATGTTTTAAGTCGGGACTGGCCCCTGGCCGAACAGCGGTCTAAATAAAATAGCCACGCCTTCCAGGCTCCACGTGTAATTAAATTAAAAGCCCAATGTCAATTAGAGGTCACCAATTATCTGGTATCACTCCCCCGGGGAATCCGTTGACGTTGAACACCCCGTTTATCTCGCGAGACGTGACTATCTCAACGAGACCTGACTATCTCTCTGTTCAACGAGGTTTGCTTGTTTTTTTTTTATAGTTTAAAAAAAAAACAATTTTGCTTCTTCTTTTGTTTCAGCCTAAACTTCATTTTCATAGCGGGTTGTGGGGAGTTTGATCAAGGTGCGTATGTGATGTGTAAACCAAAAGATTGACATAAGACTACAGAAATCATGAGGGTCTCTTGGGACACGTGGCACTGGAAACTATTTAATTATAAAATTGTTGTTAAGTGTATGAATTTAACACTTTTTGAAAAAAACTTTCATGTTATTTTAATTATTTTAAAAAAATAAAATAATAATACATCACTTCATATAAAGTTTCGGCAAGCTTTGTAGCACATTACAAAATCTAATGAGATGTATGCATGACTATCGGTTGTAAAAACTTAATTTACTGAATTGTCTGTCATGTAATCATACAAGGCTCTTGACAAATCACTTGTAGTATGATAAGTATTATTTCAGTCCATCCACGTTTAAATATATATAAATAAACAGGGCAGTGAGTTAAATTAATAAGATACACTTTAATGTCTGCTTTTTTTTTTCGTGCTCATCTTTTAATCTAAAAGAATTTGAAGTCAAAAGACATCATCACAGCTGAGTGAGCAGGCTGAAAGAAAACAAGAGTGTTATTATAACGGAAGAAAAGTGGTTATTGTGTCTCACCGCCTTCAGGGAGCCAATGTTTGAGGGCGCCTCGGCGCCCCTGACGTTCCCTGGCGATCAATTCATCCTAAAATATGGCGCTGATGGTGAACGGCGAGTAATTGGTCGTGATGGCGCCGGGCACGGCGCCCGTGTAAATCATGTGGTAACGTGCCACCCAGAGTTATCCGCGAAGATGGTAAGAGTAATGACTTTGGACAAACCGGTGAACAAAAGGAATGGCTTTATCGCATATTCGCGAGTCCCTTGGGGTGGAGCGCGACTTGGAGAGAGAAATTTTCAAATCTGACAATGTTTTACTGGGGGGGGGGGGGGGTGGACTCCGGAGTTCTGAGAGGTGTGGTTGAGCACTTGTCTCTTGGGTGATTTTAATCGTGGAAGATGTTGTCATTTTGTATCAAGTGAGGGTTCTAGAAATGTTAGTTTTTCTTCAGTACTTGTAATAATGCAGAATTTAAGTTCCATTCTAGCTTAAATTGTTATTATGTGTTATCTGGATTCTTGTTGCTGTTGGTATAATCAGTACTTGATTCAAATGATTAAAATAATAATACAAATATTAGGAAACCGATTTTTACCAAGAAAAAGTTGAAATACTGTCTCTTTCTTATTGTCTCTTAATTTGTCCTGTCTGCTGAGGAAGGATCTCAGCCGAAACGTTCTTCTTTTAATGTCCTGTCTTTATATTTGAAGCGTCCACATACCTTCTTCCACTATTTTCTTCACACACCTCGAATGTTTTACTTTATTTACATATACAAGAAAGGTCAAGTTATGTCTTTCTTTCTGTCTTTCTGGAACTCTTAGCGCTAGCGGGGAAAAAAACTCATGTTTTTGCGTCACAAGTGCTTACATTGAGAAAACGACACTAAAAAGCGTCAGCGGAAGTGAGCAATTATTTGCATCATATGAACAAGTGCAAACAATTTGAAAACGAAAGTTGGCGCATTCTTTAAATAAATGGAAGTAGTATAAAAAAAATGTGTGGAGGCTGGTAATATCCATAAAAATTGTCCATTTATTTTCAAATGTAAGTAGAAATTGTGCTTTCCAGAACGTCACCAAAGATCCGGTAAAGGAAAAACAACAATTACGTAACTCTTTGAAGTTTCGTTGAGTTATCGTTCGTAATCAGAAACGTTGAATTTAGTAGAAAGTTAGGGCACTAAAGGGTGTCCAAGCGAAAAGATGGACGTTATCTGTGCAAGAAGGGGGGGGGGGGGACACTGTGCTTTTGTGATTTTCCACGCGTTATTCCTAGTTTCTAAATAACTTCAAATTGGTTCCAACCTGTTACCCTCTCTTTCCTGCTAACATAATTTTCGGACACAGTAAACCAAATTTTTTAAAAACGTTTCTTACCAATGTCATTTTCTTTTTTTCTTTGAAGTATTCACGCCGGGAAAATGGGGTTGAACTTTTCGACCACACCGAAGATTTGATCAAACTATTTGAGAATCCCTGCTTGAAGGTGTTGATAGTTTCTTCCATGTGAGTCATTACTTCTGGCCGCCTCGGACGCTCATACCATCCAAGACGTTGCAGGAGCCAATTTTCAAATGACAAATAACTTTCGGTACGAGCTCTAGCACTTCTGTTGCATCATGGGAGCACGGTGCATTAGAGCGTGTGGCCCATTTTTATGAGTAGCAGTTAGCGGGCCTATGGTAATCAGATCAGTATGGAAATTCGGCGCCATCATTCAAGTCTCAATGCATATTTTCTGTCCTGCCTCCTGACTAATCACAATCCATCTAAAAGTGTAAATGCTTTTTCTAATTTAAAAAATAAGAAACTGGAAAATGTTGAGGTTAAAAAGACGGCAGTAGGTTTTTAGTTCTTGTATAATGTTTACTACAAAAATTATATATTTAACAAACGAATAGAAAATAATATATTTTTTTTTAAAAATCATACAAAACAGAATCGTGCTGACGACATAAACTTTGCGTGCATATATTTCCAAGATGTCGCAGATTCCAATTTTGTGGGTCCTTTCCAACTACGGGTAATAGTCTTTTGGGTGGCTTTCGTTGTAGACAAATAATGCAGCTAATACTTGGGATGGAGAGGAGGAGATAAGTGAAAAAGGGGGGGGGGGGAGTAAACCCTAAGTTAAATAAATAGGCCACCACGAAACTCCGTAGGCAGCTACCAACTTGGAAGGTAAAGAAAATCGGTGGTCTACAAAAACCTGACCATGCATTTTTACCAGTTAAGCTACAGCTAGCATAATGGAATTAATGCTCATTGCTGTCAGTTAAGCTACAGCTAGCATGCTGGAATAAATCCGGATTGCTGCCAGTTAAGCCACAGCTAGCATGCTGGAATAAATCCGGATTGCTTTCAGTTAAGCCACAGCTAGCATGCTGGAATAAATCCAGATTGCTGCCAGTTAAGCCACAGCTAGCATGCAGGAATAAGAAGAAGTAAATGAAAGTTGAAATATGTACGTGTCTACATGCAAACGGTTTTACTGTTGAAGTGCACATTTAACAATGCCTCCAATGTGAGAAACAACTAAAAGATTCTATTGCATCTATAGGGAGGGGACTGCAACTTCCCTTGTCACCCAGAGTTATCGTTCATACCGGGGAGTACAAAGAACGTACAAAGATGGCTACTCACATACAAAGATGGCTGTTCACGTGGCAAAAACTGCATTTGAGATCTGGCGAGTTGAAGAAATTAAGAAATGTTTACGGGAATTGCATCAGCGGTATCTGGAAATAAAGCAGAACTTGTAGATCGGGTATCTGGAAATAAAGCAGAACTTGTAGATCGGGTATCTGGAAATAAAGCAGAACTTGTAGATCTGGCACGCGGCTGTGTAGCATTGCGAATTTGTGGGGGGAAAAACGTATCTATCTGAGACATTTTTCTAATTTCTAGGCGAAAAAGATTAACAAGGGCAAAAACCCCTGCTTTTTCAGACCTTTGCAGTGCCCAATATGTAGGAGATGTGAGGTCAAGGGAGAAAATAACTATGTTAGTTAACCCTTGGACACCAACTCTCACACCCACCCAAATCTCTGGACTTGGTGGGGCCAGGCGAGTCGTGATAACACTTAGCCCCTACTTTATTACACTTGTCAACTCTTCGTCCTGTCTCCGGGCAGGAAACACGGCCAGGACGTTGTCCAAACCTCGATGACCGGAACTCTTTCGGCAAACTGGACATTCGGGGACCATTAGTGTCTCACCCCAGCGTGAAATATGGGCCCTCCCGGGAGTCAACAATTACTGCTTCCCCGCCTGTGCGCATAAATTGATTGATATCTTAACGTGTTCCGTGTGCTGATCAAAAGCAAAACTTCATTTGTTTAGTGAAATTCCTTTCCGGTATGTTCTTTAAAGCTGTTATGAAAACGCATACTACAGCGTCATAGTAACTTCAGTATTGTTTGGGATGAACTGTTAGAGGATGTGAAATAGTTACCTTGGAATAAGAAGGGTAAGATTGCATGTACTCAAACTGTGAAGTTTGTTTCATTGGGGGAAAAAAAAAGGGGGGGGGGGGGCGCGCTCAAAGACACTACAGATCATAAATCATTTCACTTCTCCAGTCTTCAATGAAGACCATGAGTGTAGATTCATAGAAAATTGTATAAATAAAATTTAAAATTTATCGTCTGTTTACTTGCCTTGTAATTTAACCATTTCAAACATAATTGTAATATTACAATATTTTCATTTATCAGACGTTACTTCATATATGGCTATTTTAAAGATTACACGAAAGTATAAAGTCTATTCAGGTGTATTGGTATGTAACAATATTAAACCTACAATTTCCATAAAATAATGTTTACATTTTGTAAAATATTTGTTACATTTTGCTTTGTATTTGAGGGACGACGAAAATACTGACTGGGGGAAATTACACACGTTTGTATGCGCCCATGGCAAATTAAATTTTATCTTTAATTTATACATGTAGTTGAATAGTGTGGATTTTACGCCTAATCTTTATACATGGATGTTCTATTTTAACTAATAAAAGACTTGTTCCATTCTGACTTTACTTTTAAAGAAAAAATACTTTTGAGTTGTGCGTCGACCCACAAGTCACCGACTGTCACCCGTAAATCCTTGCTTCCCTATGTGACACGAACTTTTACCCCAGATGGCTGGCCTCGTCCCTACTCCAGGCAAATTGCCTGACCACGAGTAATTACTCCTGTTTGATTGTCTTCCCCTGCTGAAGTACAATTTGGTACTCTGTACTCAAACGCTGTGAGAAACTTCTTCTCGCCGCGAGGCGTATTAAACAGAGATTATGCTGGAACTTTTTTTTTTTTGACAAAAAATCTCTTAGTTCATATTGGCTGTTATAAATATCCTATCGCTGTTCAATGGAAAAAAAAACAACAATGTACTTTTTACATAGACCAGATTGTCGGAATATAGAAATTAGATGTAATGATATATGCATTAAGGTACCAAAACCGTGCTATTATGTCGCTTGTTTGATGACACATTTGTTTCGACTAAGGCTAGTAAAGATGGCACGTTATTAAAAAAAGATAAAATACGTCTTTGTGAAATGAAAAATACATGCGTTTTAAAAAAAGACGATTTGATGTTTAAGAATAAAAAATACTATAATTTACTGAAAAACGGAGCGGAAGAAATTATGTCAAGTCATATTTGCTTTAAAATGAGCCCCCATTAGTTTGTGATTCGAATGTTACACTACTGCTAAAGATTGTGCGTGGATTGATGGCCCGGGCGTACACAGCTTGCTGAATTATCTTGAAAACGTTGACAATTTTGACACAGCCCAAGAAATAAAGGTGATATCTTGATGGCAGGGATGGAAGACCGATGCGAAGAAATGGCCTAAATGCAAATGTGAGAAAATTAAGTAATCTTGACGTAGTTTGTTTGTTGTTTCTTTTTAAAAAGTATTAACTATAGATATCAGAGTTACAGAGGGTCCTCACTCCACTATAGATGTCAGATTTACACAGGGTCCTCACTCCAAAAAGAGGTCAGATTTACACAGGGTCCTCGCTTACCACAAACAACGTGTTTCATGCGTTATAAAAAGCTTCTAGTTCTTAGTTTGTGTTGTGACCTCAGCAGAGAGCCGTAGATTACATCCTTTATCTTCCCTCTTGTCGTTTCTGACATCACCAATTATCTCGGCGCATCGTCCTACCACTACTTTCCCCACATCCCATGATTGTGAAAGGTTGTTTACGATTTCCCGAAGGTTCTACATAAAAGTAAAACCTACTCTCCGACGATTGAATTTCTAGACTTTCTACTCTAGAAAACTCTTATTCAATGACTGAAAATATACGGTCGACTGTGACCGGTAGATGCGCCAGAAGAAGCAGAGAAACAGGATTAGCGAGACTTTCAAGTTTTACCAATAGCCCCTTGTGTGTTTCTGTGTGTGTGTGTTTCGCTCTGTGTGTGCGGATTGATATCTTTAACTTTCTATAGTTATACGTATCTACGTGCTGTTGGCTAATATAGTTTTTATTTCCATATATTTGATTTTGTACTTTATATCAGAATTGTTAGTTTAAATAAATTGTAACTTGAAGTCAGCACTAGTTTAGGTATCGTATTTTCTTCATAATATCGAATCCGTGGTATCGTTCTTTTTTATGTACCGTTTGCTAACGAGTCATTTAAAACAAGAGAGTAAATTTGTAAACCTTTATAACGTAAACCTTACAACGATACCAACACTTACGTTATTTGAAATAGCATCCCATGATGCATCTCTTTACTTCTGGTGGTAAGAATGAAATTATCCCATTTCTGAAAGCGATTCACGAGAACCACGTGATCGATAAGATGAAACCATAAATTACCGAGATAAGATCGGCTCAGATTATTCGTAGAACTTTCGTCACGTGACTAAATTAGTATCCCATAAAGAGAAAGCACGTCTGAGCCTAGGATCCCATTACATTTCTTTAAAGAAAAGCTCACGTGCCTCCACCTCCATCCACCCAAACAACCAGATATTACCAAATGTTACCTTCTCCTCAGCTTAAAAGGGCTTTCTCACTTAAGTGTCGTCTGCTCCCTCCACAGCATCCACCCGTGGCCAGGCTTTTTAATTTATTAGGTGTTCTTCAAGTTTATGGCCCTCTCGATAAGGCGTCGTTGGTGATCTTCCAAGATAAAAATAGACTGCCGACAAATGAGCGTCCAAGACTGGGCTCACACTCGTCTACCTATTAAAGAGAATCCCTCAACACCTGCACACATCATTAATTTCGTCTTAATGAATGGTATCGATAGTGGGAACAGCCTCCCCATTTTTTTTTCTATCAGAAGGAAATATCAGTTAGTGATTAACTAGGGAGAGAAATGGGTGGTGGGGGGAGTGGGGTAAATCTTTCTCATATCTACAAAGTCGTCGATTCTTTTGGTTCATTTTTTAAAAATGTGAGGAAAGGGATATCATGTTAATTCCTTTTCTTTTGTCACGATGTTTGTCCAAATTATACAGGGGCTCTTGATCAGCGTGTCTCTTTGTGCACATCGCTTCTCTCCAAGGCTCTACATCCCTTCAGTGGTTAATACATTTAACTCTTCTCGGGGCTATATTTAACTCTGACCCTGGCCTCTCGACGCCGAACCATCTCTAAGAGATGTGCTTCTAATACCGATGGCACGCGACTGTAGGGGCTGAATAGGTGGGTATACAATGAGGCCCATGCACCCCCCTCCCCCCTGATGAAGATTGTGTTTTCGGCTTATTGCCTTCTTATGATGACGGCGATGCCAGCTGCTTATAGCGGGAAACCGCTGTTTCATGTCGGTCAGCAAATGTACACTCCGATGACGTCAGATGATAAGATAATACTCTTTGCACCAAAACGTTCAAGATTTTCGTTTACAGCTTTCACTCCTCCCATCCCCCCACAATGCCTTTTAAGCTTAAAAAGTGATATGCATTCTATGTTGATGATAAGTGATATGCAGTCTATGTTGATGATAAGTGATATGTAGTCTATTTTGATGATAAGTGATATGCAGTCTATATTGATGATAAGTGATCTGCAGTCTATGTTGATGATAAGTGATATGCAGTCTGTGTTGATGATAAGTGCAATGCAGTCTGTATTGATGATAAGTAATATGCAGTCTGTGTTGATAAATGATATGCAGTCTATATAGATGATAAGTGATGTGCAGTCTATGTTGATGTTACGAAAACTAAATCCCTGTGCTGGCCACTTTGAATTCCACTGGAACATGCAGTTGAAAGTGGCCTTGATATAGTGTAGCAATAGAAAGGATTCTTTTTACGTTACTTCAGTTGTGCTTAAAACACTCTGTTAAGAAAACTTGCTAACATAATATTCACCCCTTCGACAGCTTCGCTCCTCCGCAGACGGGCGTATTCTTTCTGTCCCCAAGACTCGCACAAAAACATACGGTGAAAGATCTTTCTCTTTCTGTGCCCCCCAACAATGGAATTCTCTTCCACTACACATCCGCAATATATCAACTAGCACAGCCTTCAAAACTGCACTCAAAACACATCTCTTTAAACTCTACTACCCCGACTGATTCCTCACATCTGACCGATAAACGCTGCTGCTGGTCGTCGTCCATGGCTTGTTATGCAAAAGTTCTGGTGTGGATGAGGTGAATATGCATTAGATTTTGTTTTGTCTCTATACATCTGTTCTTTATTACATATATGTATTTTATGTTATTGTCACGATTATGTCTCTTTTAAAATATTTTTATGTACAGCGCGGTGAGCCTAGCCCTAGGCTGGGGTACCGCGCTATATAAGACAGCAAATAATAATAATAATATGAGGCATTAAAAAATGGTGTAATTTATGTAATGTGAACAAAGAAGCTACGACAAAGCTTTGAGACTCACCGTGACTGGTATGTAATGTGAACAAAGAAGCTACGACAAAGCTTTGAGAATCACCGTGACTGGTTAGTTAACACTCTTTGAATTAGAATATAATACATTCAATGCATCTCTGGACAGAATGGCTGTAAGAAGTGAGTCCTTCATGAGGATTTGTGAATAGAATTGTAAGGCTTTTTTGAGTGGAGTGTACGGCTTGTGTGAGTGGAGTGTGTGAAGGTGACGAAAGGTGGGCTCGGCGCATAGAGACACACATTTTTTTTCAAAGTCAACTAATTTACTGATGTCAAAATTGTTAGCTGTCCTTAATTAAACAAGACCCCGGTAAAGGCTAGTGGCTGCTGTTATAGCCTGTAACTTGGTTTTTATTTACCACAAGTAGTGGAATTTAATCTTACCTCCCTCCACCTTTTTTGTTTTGAAGTCACCGATTAAATGTGTAGCACCTATCCTTTATAACCAGCTTCCGTTGATTGGGAAAAGGTTGTTTACGTTTGAATAAGTTCTTATATGTTCTAAAGAATGCTATCGGTTGATGAAATTTCTAGAAAAATTCTCTTCACTAGGGATCCAACTTTCTCCATATAAATAAGGCGGTAGCTTTGCTATCAGAACAGAGATTTTTGCTATTTTCCCTAAACATTTACGAGACGTAAACTATGTACCAGATTGTACTCTTAATGTGTGTGTGCGTAAATTAACATGTCAATCTTTCGAGGATTGTACTTTTTGACCTCATGTGATGTAAGTTGGTACAATTTTTAGTTCTGTTTATTTGATTTATTTTTATTTTTATATCAGTTTAATATCATCCACATGGTTTTACCATGGTATTATTCAGCGGATTTGCTATTGGCGAATAACTTGGAAGAATCACCCCAGACCTTGTGGATTTCGTCCTGCGAAGTCCGCACCATCGTCATATGGTGACGGATGGATACAAGAATAAAAAAGAACTAATGTTAGCAGCTTTGGTAACTTTTTTCCTTGTATACTTGTTTTCAGTTCATTGTTACGTATTGTTCATTGAACCAAATCTTAAAGTAGATTGAGCAAAAAAGATAAATCATGCTTATTAAAAAAACAAAAACAAATACAAGGTCTCGTAAATGTTAGTGGCTGCCCTTCATTGAACGCAAGGTCATGGTAAATGTTGGTGGCTGCACTTCAATGAACGCAAGGTCATGGTATATATTAGTGGCTGCCCTTCATTGAACGCAACGTCATGGTAAATATTAGTGCCTGCCCTTCATTGAACACAAAGTCATGGAAAATGCTAGCGGATGGTTTGAGGTGGGCAAAAGTAGAAGCGGACAATAACACAGGTGAGTTGTTAACACAGGTGAGTTGTTAAAGACCTTAAAACTTTCTGAACTTTTTCTGAAATAAAGGATTTCTTTCCTGTGATACCCGCACGATTTTTAGTATAAAAAAAATATGTTCCGATAAAATATTCCCCTAAACGGTAAATCTCGGGTACACACACTTTTAGCATAAAGTGTTTTTATGTTTCAAATATTTCAGCGTGTCACGGAAGTCCACAAATTGTCTTTATGAGCCATCCCTGTCTGTATGTTTATTAAAGACGGCTGCCAGAGTTTCTCGGCCACCACCTAAACCAGATTTTTTTTAAAGTGAATAGTCCCATAAACACATTTCCACAACTAACAAGTTCAACATTAATTTCACCCGCCAAGACGTTCCACAACATAATACTATAAAATTCGATAAATAGCACTTTTTGGCACTTTTAAATATTTTGTATGGGAACAATAACACAACTGTTTATTTCTTCCATGAACATAGTTTAAAATTATGTGGGGCTGAACCACAAACAGACGATCTAAATGGCTCGGTATATTTTAAAGAACTGGAGTAGGGAAAAGTCAACCCTCATACACGCAAATAAACTTGATTGCAAATTCTGTTTAAAAATTTATAAAATATAATCATTGCTGTTTTTGGAATAATTTCATCCCGTTACGTCTTTCGCTGAAAAAAATAATAATAATCACCGACAATTAACCTGTCTCGCCTGGTTTATTTTTGTGAAAACATCTCACGAATAAAGCGGTGTCACCGAACATAACCACGTAGATTAGTGTGGTAAACATCAGAATCCGAAGCGTTTGTCACAAGGCTTAACCACTTACGAGACCTGACATAAAACACACGTACGATCTACTTTACGACGCAATAGTAATAAAATTGTCACCAACGGCATTACCGCACCATAATTCCCGTCCTCAGCTCCTTAACGCTCCGAGGGGCATGTCGGCTGCATTCGCTACCCCCCAGCAAGCATCTTTTTTTGTGCTGAAGCTGTCTTTTAACTGGGCACAGCATGTGCCCCGTGCTTTGAGTTTCCGAAATACCGCCCCGCGATCTCGGTGGCATTCTCCTGTACAAACTTGCACATCATGTGAATAATGATATTGACCCCTTCGTTATTCTCGCGTCCCTTTCATCGTGACAATTTTGATGTCACACTTCACCTGAGCTCACTTTTAAAAGAAAAAAGAAAAGGAAAAATGTCCGCCTAAACAACGCGGCGCCAACAGGAAAAACAGCAGACGTGGAGCGTCGAGAAACTGTGCGTCTTGGACCGCTACGTTTTTTGGTGTGCATGGGCAGCCAGCCAGAACTGGAGCTGCAGTATACTAGCCATACAACGGCTGTCAAGAGTTATACCTGCCACGTACTTGCCAGAACTATGACAGAACTATCAATGCCACAAAAAGAGTATTTTGTATTGAGGGTCCATACACAAAGGAATGAATGAAATGTTCCCACGTATCAAATTCTTGGACAACCAGACACGTTTTTAAAAAAGGTTATACTTCCATTCAAATCCCATAGTTAATAGATAAGATAGTAAAGATTTCTGAAAAATTGTCTCCGAGGTCATATACCTTACTTGAGACCCTGAGGTCTGTATGACCTTAGATCTCACAGTCATGACATGTGACCCTCAGAACAGTCAAATGTATAGAGGAGATAGTAAAGATTTCTGAAAAATTGTCTCCGAGGTCATATACCTTACTTGAGACCCTGAGGTCTGTATGACCTTAGATCTCACAGTCCTGACATGTGACCCTCAGAACAGTCAAATGTATAGAGGAGATAGTAAAGATTTCTGAAAAATTGTCTCCGAGGTCATAGACCTTATTTGAGACCCTGAGGTCTGTATGACCTTAGATCTCCCAGTCCTGACATGCGACCCTCAGAACTGTCAAATTTGTAAAGGAAAAGTTGTTAAAGACTATTCGCATCAAACATAACTGACGCAGGTACAATGCGCCTAAACAACAGTTCGAACTTTCCCCACACGGTTTTGGTACATCGATTTGTTTAGATACATCATTATTTTTTATTTCAGGGTGGTTAGGACATTTTAGGGTGGTTAGGACATTATAGTGTGATTAGGAAATTTTAGTGTGGTTATGACATTTTAGTGTGGTTATGACATTTTAGGGTGCTTACGACATCTTAGGATGGCTAGGAGATCTTAATGTGGTTATAGGGCACTGCCCAGTGTGGTAAGGACAATGTCTAACATCGTTAAACACTGTAAAAGATGTAAGGGCACTGTAAAAGGTGATTAGGACACTGTACAGGATGTCAGAGCACTGCACAGGGTGTTTAGGACACTGAACAGAGTGTGTAGGACACTGATCGTGGTGTTTAAGACAGTGCATATGGTGTTTAGGACACTGAACAGGGTGTGTAAGACACTGCACATTGTGTTAAGGACACTGCACATGGTGCTGAGGACACTGCACATGGTGTTTAGGATATTGCACATGGTGTGGAGGACATTACACACGGTGTTTAGGACACTGCACATGGTGTTTAGGACACTGCACATGGTGTTGAGGACATTGCACATGGTGTGGAGGACATTACAAATGGTGTTTAGGACACTGCACATGGTGTTTAGGACACTGCACATGGTGTTTAGGACACTGCACATGGTGTTTAGGACACTGCACAGTGTGTTTAGGACACAGCACATTGTGTGAAGGACACTGCACATGGTGCTGAGGACACTGCACATGGTGTTTAGGACATTGCACATGGTGTGGAGGACATTACACACGGTGTTTAGGACACTGCACATGGTGTTTAGGACACTGCACATGGTGTTGAGGACACTGCACGTGGTGTTGAGGACACTGAGCATTGTGTTTAGGACATTGCATATGGTGTTTAAGACACTGCACATGGTGTTGAGAACATTACACATAGTGTTTAGGACACTGCACATTGTGTTTAGGACACTGCACATGGTGTTTAGGACACTGCACATGGTGTTTAGGACACTGAGCATTGTGTTTAGGACACTGCACATGGTGTTTAGGACACTACACATGGTGTTTAGGACACTGTACATGGTGTTTAGGACATTGCACATGGTGTGGAGGACATTACACATGGTGTTTAGGACACTGCACATGGTGTTTAGGACACTGCACATGGTGTTTAGGACACTGCACATGGTGTTTAGGACACTGCACAGTGTGTTTAGGACACTGCACATTGTGTGAAGGACACTGCACATGGTGCTGAGGACACTGCACATGGTGTTTAGGACATTGCACATGGTGTGGAGGACATTACACACGGTGTTTAGGACACTGCACATGGTGTTTAGGACACTGCACATGGTGTTGAGGACACTGCACGTGGTGTTGAGGACACTGAGCATTGTGTTTAGGACATTGCATATGGTGTTTAAGACACTGCACATGGTGTTGAGAACATTACACATAGTGTTTA
This sequence comes from Omphiscola glabra, assembly GCA_964017045.1. Taxonomy (NCBI): domain Eukaryota; kingdom Metazoa; phylum Mollusca; class Gastropoda; family Lymnaeidae; genus Omphiscola; species Omphiscola glabra. The sequence continues at coordinate 19,337,632 of OZ024795.1, forward strand.
GGACACTGCACATTGTGTTTAGGACACTGCACATGGTGTTTAGGACACTGCACATGGTGTTTAGGACACTGAGCATTGTGTTTAGGACACTGCACATGGTGTTTAGGACACTACACATGGTGTTTAGGACACTGCACATGGTGTTTAGGACACTGCACATTGTGTTTAGGACACTGCACAGTGTGTTTAGGACACTCACAGGCTTTTTGCTCACAGGGGTCTCCGCTCCACCGTGACCACGTCACTTCCGTGAATCATTCCCCTCTCAGTAGCTAATCGGTCACGGTTGAGTCGAGACGGTCGTTACAAGGCTAAAGTAATATCGATTACTTTTCTTTTTCTTTTTTCTTTAAGTACCAGACCAAGAATGTTTCTCTTCGTGTAATTTTCTGGCAACATCAAAAATGTGGATTCTGTAAAGAAAAAAAGTGACATAGATATGTTTTCACGTTTTAATAAGAATCCAACTTAATTGGAATTGATTAGTAAGCTGTATGGAAACATACTTATCTCTTTATTTTGTGTGTGTAATGAAACATATCATAGTAGCTTCTTAAAAATGCAAATTTTAAACGTTTCGTAAACACAACGATCATCGTTGACTTGTGTTTAAGTATTGGTCTGTATAGATTCCAGGAGAGAAACCTAGCAGGGACTAAATGCTATTGACATGAGCATCACAAACAAAATGAATCCGTTGGATGTTGCTCAGGGTGCTAGGGCGGCTGAGCAAGAGCTAGCCTTATGTGCCATAATGGGGCGCCTGAGCTAGAGCTAGCCTTATGTTGACTCAGTATTAGGCTATCAAATGTTTTATTTATATTTAACGTGAGAAAATCTCTGGTGACCTCCTTACCACATACCTGCATGTGTGTGTGCATACTACCTGGTCTTCATGTTAGAAGAATAGATCCTATACTCCATAAGAACCTTCACCTTTTCCTCTCCTTTTGATGACATCAGAGCGCTGTGAGCATGCTAAAATAGCAAGGATGCAAGCGCTATAAAGTTATTCAATAATCATCATCACCCTTTTCCTTAACCATAACATCCTCACTATTAACGTTATCGGAATTATTCATATTTAACATCCTTAACTTATGGGTATAGTAAAGGAATATATATTTAAAAAATTATGATCATTTTATTCTTTTAAAACCCATAAAACCACTGGTGCGCACGAAAAAGCATTCAAAATTTCGCTCCTATAAAACAGTGCGTCCCAGGGAAGAGTGCCCCGAAAATGTCTCGCAACATCGCGGAAACATCATAGGGCGACACTTGTATTGACGCACTGAACGGAAGCACTCAGGATGTCTCATCAAAGAACTACAACTCTAACATATTTCTTCAAAGTAATGGAAATTTTTTTTCGTGCGTGTTTAACTTTACGATTAAAAAAGAAAAAAATTGTTATAGTTAAAACACAAGAATATTTTTGAAAAAAAATAAATGTACGTACAAAGGAATGTACTGAAATCCCCCACAGTGCTAGCAGCTGTAAAATAAATAATAAATTCTTAAAAATTAATGTCTAATTTAAAAAAACCAAAAAAAAACCATATCAAGCGGTTTAAAATATAGCGGATTAGATGGGATTTACAAGGGCACGCTTATATTCATAAAGTAGGCGTAGAACTGCGCTAAATGACTTAATTCCTTAATACCCAGGTCTTAAAGAGTCTCCCATCCCGTCAGGTCCGTGTTTGTTCAGCCATTCACACACACAGGACCGTCAAAATAGTGTGGGGCTTATCCTACGAATCGAATGCTCCACTTACATTATTCAGCCGCTAAGTTGGAGACTTTTCTTGATTATCCTCGTCCTATTGGCGAGCAACTGCATTTGCAACGCCAGTCATTATTGCAGGTATTATTATTTTAGTGGCAGCTAAGACTCGCCAAACAAAACCCATGATAGTTTTGTAGTTAGAGGCAAGGCTTATTTTCTGTTACAGCGGAATGAGCGAGTAGACATGACGCAATAACTATAACGCCCTATTATACGCCATTTGATTACAGTTGTTTTAAATTCTTTTATAGCGCTTTTTTCGTGGGTGGGTGGATGACTGGCTGTAAGGCAAAATACTCGGACGACTAATTGACCCGCTTCCCGTCAAGCTATCGAGCTAAAATGTGGTACATAGACTCGTTCAAATTTGTAGAACCACCTACTAAAACCCCAATTTTCCGCCCCCCCCCCCCCCACACATGTTTCTAGGAGAATATGAAGGAAAATTCCCGGTAATTATGTGTACCCCGAGCAAAATAATATTATAATAATTAAACGGGCCATTGTTACCATTACATGGATGCGTTCACTGAATGTAGAAATATGGGATCAAACGAATTTACACTTCATTATGCAAGTCTTCAAGAAATGATGTTTTCTCAATGTTTTAGAATTCATTTTATTTGAAAGTAGCCTATAATAAGCTGAGATTCTTCATTTGAAATATGATCAGTTAATCCACGACTCCACAACCAGATTTGTTTCCATGCAGAGATTCGTTTTCACTTTCAGTTTCTCTTAATTCATTTTCATGCTTTCATTTTTTCTCCATTTGCAAAAAAAAAGAAAACAAAAAACAAAACAGAAAACAAAAACAAAGCAAAAAAAACCGTGATGCGGCCGGAATGTTGTTTTAATTACATTGCGACTCCACCACGACAGCCTCGTTATTTAAATGAGCTGGACTTGAAAAGAGGAGCGATGCTTGTCTGCAATTCGATACACGGAGACAATTAGCAGAACTTGTTGCATGCGATGTGTTCCTGTCTCTTACTGCAGGCGTGAGCCAGCGCCACATTAAAAGACATTTGATGTTTTTACTTCATAGGATTTAAGATGGTCTTGAAGAACTTCAGTCCGAGATGACAGGTTTGACTGGATACATTTACAGACCAATTAGTATTCACAGGGGAATGAAAGGTTCGCTACAAAATAGTTTTCATATACGATTGTCTCCCGCGTAGTGGCGTTGCTAGAGTTACCGACGCTGGGAGCAAACCAAGATTTTTGCCGCCCCTCTTCCACGAAAATACTCGGCAGTTGGCTGAAAATGCCGCCCCTCGTTATATTGAAAAAATTGCCGCCCAGGGCGGACAGCCACCTCCGCTTCAATTCCTACGTCACTGATTCCGGGGAAGAAAGTGTCACAATGTATATTTTAGAGGATAAGTTTGCAAACACAAAATTAGGGAAATTTATTTTAGAGAAATGATGATGTTACACTATTTTTAGAATTAACTCAATAAATTGAAAAATGATACCACAGAAAATGATACCACAGAGAATGATATCATAGAGAATGATACCACAGAGAAGGATATCATAGAGAATGATACCACAGAGAAGGATATCATAGAGAATGGCACCACAAGGAATTATATCAAGTTCAGCACACATTGATTTTATATTTCATTGACACAACTTTAATGCAGTACATCAATTATTATATTGTAATTTTATCCCAAAGAATGGAATGACAAAGGTTGGTATCATAATGAAGGGTAAATCATAAAGAATGGAATGACAAAGGTTGGTATCATAATGGAGGGTAAATCATAAAGAATGATATCACCCAGAATTGTATCGAAACAACAGAATATCACAAAGAATGGTATCGCAATGAAGGATGTATCACAAAAGATGTCATCACAAAGAATTGCTTCATATAGAATTGTATTTCAAGGAAAGTCTATGACAAATATTGGTATAACAATGAAGGATATATTACAGTAATTGGCATTACAAAGAATGGTATCATCAAATTATGTCACAAAAAGGGTATTTCAAATACTGGAATGCCAATATACGGCCCCCTGCCCCCAGTTCTATAACAATATTTTTTTTTAAATAACATGTAAATATGTTAATTGATCGGTAGCCTTTGAATGAGTGTTGCATTTACATCTTAAGTTAAAATAAAAGCACAACAAAATATGCACTTCCTACAACGAGATAAATCAGACAATATTTAATCTATTCAAAGGTACACCATGAGCTTGGCGTGTTGACTTGAGGGGTTTCCCCTTAAGACACACACAGTCAGCTTGTCCTTTTCGATAAGATCTAATCATTTTATTTTAGGAGTCCCCTGTATTGCATACATTAGATCCCGAGATAATATTTTATCATTGCGAAGGGAAGAATCATATCATTCTTCGCGCCCTTTCAACCACTAGAAATTTAAAACTCCAAATGGCGCCCGCTAAGTCCTCCACAAATAAGCGTTAAAAACATAAAAACAATTCAATTTTTCAAGTAAATAAAAACAGCATCCGTTCGGATGGAAGATAAATTAATTTCCCTTCATTTCCTTGCCAATTGGGAAATATCACGTTAAATTCGAGGTTTAAGATTAACCCAAAAAATTGGGTCCTCCGATAAAACTTTCATCCTACAAGAGTAAAATGGCCCCTTCTGTAAACACTCTCTTGTGAGCGGGGGATTTCAATTTCTTCCAAATTGCCTGGAAATTGGACAATCAAAGACCTGACATTGCCCGGTTGTGGCATTAGCACGTATCTAAAAATTGTCCCAATTTGTTGTGCTCCAGAATTTGCGTCGCGTTGCCAAAAATCAAACCGGCTGGAACCTTATGGTGTGAGATTTTTGTCTTATTTTTTTTCTATGTGTTCCTGGAGTACTGTCCACTAGAGGCGCGTCCATGCTGGAGAATAATCATTTGCTGGGGATAAGAAAAGATGGCATTATTTGAAATTTGGGAGCTGTTGAAAATTTGATCAGGATGGAATTTTTTGTTGCAGACATTGAATAAAAACATCGATATTTGGTTCAAGAAAACCCCGAGGAGGAATCCTATAACAAAAATGTATGGTTACATATATAAAGTGGAATGCTAATTTATAATCATGCAGACAAATGTAAGACGTGTAATTTTACGTGTGGATGATATAAAATGTAATCATCCTCATAAAAGCATGCCAAATATGTACTGTAGAAGTCGATAACAACACTATACAGATTGCAAAAACATTTGTTCAAAGGCCTATACCATTTTTAATTTGTTATTTTCAAATCCAAGAATTGTTAGTTTTACTGTCTATGACTATTATCTATCACCATTTATCATATACAATTTAAAGGTAACATTTCTGTAAACAAAATTTCAGTTGATGAGTTGTTTTTTTCCATAACCCATGTGAATACATTATGTTTTCCCCAAATACATTATGTTTTCCCCAAATACATTATGTATTCTCCAAATACATTATGTTTTCCCCAAATACATTATGTTTTCCCCACTCTGGCTCAATGTTTCTTTCGGTCGTGCCTTCGACAAAGTGGGCTCATTTTTTTCCCCACCCGCAGAGCGGAAGCACGAGGGAAATTTGTTGCCATGGTAATTCAAGACGCCCAATTTACGAAGCCCCCACCCCTCCCCCTTTTCCCTTTTTTGCTCGAAGCAAGCTGACGTCGGAGATCCCCGAACCAACGCCACCTATGCAACAGACAATTCATGTTAGGCGACTGCACCGGGCTTCGAAGAAACCGGAAAGCAATAATGGGGCTGTCTTGCAGCTAAAGGCTACACGCAGTGGAACATCTTTACATGTAATTAAAATGTTTTTTTCCTCAAAAAATTCGCGATATCATCTTGGGAAATGTCAAATAATTGTTTTGTTTATCAGAGAATTGTGTAGTGTTGTGATGAATTCCTTTGCTTTTGTCATTTATAAATTAAAAGGGAATTTTAATGACAAATGAAAAGAGTGAAGAAAGTCAGGAAATAATACTTCATAAATGAACGTCATACATTAAAGCAGATACATTGTTATAGCATGTGTGTTAACCTACTTTTTACTTCTTCTTCTTCTTCTATATATTAAGGGCCCACGATCAATTTATTGATCATTATGGCTCCTATGAATGTAGATAGGATTTGCAATGTATCTGTGCCTGGTGTTGATGAGGATATTTAACTGGTTACAAAAGTAACTGTTTGAGGGTATCATGTATAGGGGTTGGAAGGCCTGAGGCAATAGACGCAAATGAGTCAAGTGTTGTCGCCTCAACTGTTCCTTTTGGAAGCTTGTTCCAGTCCCTGATTGTCTTTGGTAGGAATGAGCAGTTCCTATACTGGCTTCTCGCAGGTATGAGCCGGAACTGCCTGTCATGGCCTCGTCGCTGTCTATGGGGGAGAGGGACGAATTTCTGTTTAATGCCAGAGCAGTGGACTAGCCCATTATTTATCTTGTAAATCATGGAGAGCCTGGACTGTCGTCGTCGTTCCTCCAATAGTGACCAGCCCAGTGTTTCCAGCATGCTGCCAACACTAGAGGTATTCCTGTAGCGGTTCAGGACAAAGCGTGCTGCCCGTCGCTGTACTGCCTCCAACCTGTCGATGCAGCGTTGTGGCGAACACAACGCGTCTCCTCTTTTGATATTATTTTAAAGTTGTGATCACCGATTAAATGTGTAGTGCTCCCTTGATTGACAAAAAGGTTGTCTACTTTTTAGTTGTCCCAAACAATTCTATCGGTCAAGCAATTTCTACAATTTTTTGTCTGCAGGCTCTGAAATTTTTCGTGTAAAAGAAGTCGCCAGCTTTCCTATAGCCGTAAATGATTTTCGCTAATTTTCCTAGTCACCAGACGTCTAATGTATTTATAAGATCCTTACAACATTATGAAGGTAAACTAATTTTTGTATTGTTCTAGGATTGCACCTTTTCACTTGCTGTGCTGTAATTTGATATAGTTGAATTGATTAAATTTGCAAGATCATATGTAACAGCTAACACCGTAGGTAATGTGTCAGTCATCAGCAAAGACATTATTTAATGAGCGTATTTTGCGTAGAGATTAATTGTATACCTGTTGCTTTTACTTTTAGTTTATATTCGTGACGTTTATGAGTGTCAGATGCTCAAATTTCAACAATACGAAATATTAAAGTAAATCAGGAAAACACAAGACAATTGAATATATCATGGCATTCTTGTGAGAAGGAGTAACTAATGCTCAATCTGGCAGAACAACAGCCCCCCCCCCATTTTGTTTCCACTGCCAGATGAGGCATGTCTGCCCTTTATAAATCCTTTATATTAACTTAGCTTTGTTTGTGGGTGGCTGGCTGGCGGAATGTCAAAATCCTCAGACGGCTAATTGACCAAATTGCAATCAACTTATCGGGCTGAAACTTGGCACATAGACTTGTACTCATACATTTTATTATGGAAGGCGCATTCCCGTTTTTTTCAGCTCAAGTTCTGGCATTCGTAAAAACACTCTATAGGAATATCAAACCAATTAAAACACTCTAAAGGAATATCAAAAAAAATTATAAATAAGCGAAAACATTAGTTACGATGCAATTAATACATCGGGGGAAAACGAAATGGCCACACTTAACATGTTGTTAAATAACAGAACAAAACTATATTTTCAAAAAAATTTAAATTTCATGTCATACTATCTGTTAACAGGCTATTATATTACAAGACCATTGTCTCGGGATAACATAACCAATTTATTTTCCAAAAACATTTTTTTTTTTTTAAAAACAAGATATTAACAGGACGATCAATCTCCAACCTGATCAAATACAAGCAATGTCAGTGAGTAGTGGTATGGCTTAAAAGGCCAGCAGACGATCTGGTTACAGTTAACAGCGAGCATCGTGGGACGGACAGCTCGCCATGGACGGACGGCACCACCACCACCACACCTGGCTTAGGGATAACAAGACATATCCTGATCCCAGCACTAATGAACATTTCGACACTGTCAATTAGATGGCCCTGACACACGGCCTTCAAGATTGATGGAGGGGTCGGAGCCGTGGCTTCAACTGAACAAGATGACCTCGGTAATTCTGAACGGACACCGCGCTTAGTGGACAGCTGAAACTGTGTGTTTGTGTGTGTATGTGTGGGGAGAAGGGGTTTAAAATTTGGTTTTTATAAGCTGCCTACCCCACGGGGCGCATTCTGTAAAGTCATTTCGTGTGGGGAAACATACAAATAACGGTTAGTTTAATTTAGTTCCATCTTATTTTTATGGTAATTCGATCTTATTAAAGACACTATATCTTGTTTGATTAAAGTCTTCCGAGGAAGAAGATGGCGGACGAATCGACCTGTGGAATCCTCGGAGATGCCTCCGGGAGGCGGCCGAAAAACCGCGTTTCTTGTTCCGGAGATTCCCCGCGGGGTCGCCAATTAGGTCACGTGTCCTCGGGAGTCGTCAATCCCGACGTCTTGTGGCTCATGGAGCGAGACAATAAAACAGCAAAGTGGCAGCGCCGTGTGGGGCGGGAAATGATGGCTCCGTCGCAGCACACGATCCCAGGGCGGTTTGGATGTTTCAGTGTTGGTGTGGCGTAATTTGACGGAACTCGATGCTGGGGTGAATACAAATTTGTCTTTTACAACAGGACCAAACAGACAACTGTAAATAGTGTGAAAATTATGAAAGAAAGGTTGTGAAGAAAGAACACGAATCACGACACATAACCCATGAATAATTGTTTACAAAGTATAGTATATCTATAATATAGACACTCCCCATGGTTTTTTTAATAATTATATTCACATCTATGTAGACACTCCCTCAATTTCTTACGAAGTATATTCATATCAACGTAGACACTGTTCAATGTTAAGAGACTCATTGTTAAGCATATGTTGTTGAAATGTGGGATCAGATACACGGAGAATCAGTAAAGGCGTCTGCAAAATTTACTTCCAGCCACACTCTTGTATGCCCGGCGATGGATTTTTTGGGATAGCTATTGAATGAAAACCCTGCAATCAAATTTGTATTTCCTACAGTTGATTTTCAACATCTTTTTTTTTAAATCTCTACACAGTAGTTACACATACTTAAAGGATTACTAAAATTAAATTATTTTTCTTTGTAAAATAGTGCAATTTATTTTTTGTAAACTTCAGTCAGAATCAACAAATACGTGTGAAGTATAAATAAATCAAGCCAGTCTTCTGCTGTGTCACGTTGACATCATAGGGCCAATATTAAAAACAAGAAGCGGGGTCATTAATAAAATAACTCAATCAAACCCTCCCCCCCCCCCCGTTTCCTTTCAATTTCATTCCCATAATTCGTCCTATCGATTTGTACCGCTGAATGCAGACCAAACTGGGAACTCTCTGCTCCTACAATAAGCAGACTGAACTGGGAACTCTCTGCCTCTTTCAATAAGCAGACCGAACTGGGAACTCTCTGCTCCTACAATAAGCAGACCAAACTGGGAACTCTCTACTCCTATAACAAGCAGACCAAACTGGGAACGCTCTACTCCTACAACAAGCAGACCAAACTGGGAACTCTCTACTCCTATAACCAGCAGACCAAACTGGAAACTCTCTACTCTTACAACAAGCAGACCAAACTGGAAACTCTCTATAACTCTTACAACAAGCAGACCAAACTGGGAACTCTCTACTCCTTTATTTTACATGTAATATTCGTTTGAAACTCATTCAAGTGTTACAATTGGAACAATAGTTTTCGAGACCCAAGGTTGACATCTGACCCAGATCATTGAGTTAACATTTTTTTAAAAAAGATTGTAATTAGAGATGTTCAAATGTACACGTAAACGTCAAAAAAATAATCATTTTGTAATTATTTTTTTTTTTACAATTCAGTTGCTTTGTTTGGTAAAGATTTTGTCATGAAGTTCAAATTAAATTTAATTGTTTAAATTTTGGGAGGAGAGATGTCGCTTATTCATTATCAGGTCCTATTTTATTTAATGCCATTTCCCCGTCTCCACCCCCCCCCCTCTTCCCTAAACCCTTGTTTCTGTTTGGGTTCCGTCTACCGGTGCGTCGCCCGCAGATTGGAGAACATTTTCAAATAGAACGGAAGCTGCGGTTCATAAAAAAAAAAGTCCTTTATTTCAACAAAGTGCGACAGACACCCCCAATATGCATCATGACAGACAACCCCTCCCCACCACACACCTGTCTGCAGTAATGTTTACAATGACAATGGAGCCAATTAAGCACGCGGGTAAAACTCGGCGATGTCCTGAGACTTGGAGAACAAAACCGCACATTTCTGGAGCCTTTATTGACCGAACATTTCTGGAGAGTTTATTGAATTTTAATGACCATCTCGAAGCGGGCGGACACACAGATGGAAAATACAGAAAGCACAATAGATTTGTTTTTTTCTCCCCCTATTCTTCAATGTCATTTATTTTTTTAAAAATAAAAAAAAAAGATACTAATCATCAATAGTAATGTTTCGTTTGTTTATGTCCCGTCCCCCACACCTTCCCTGCACACATATTGTATTAAACGTGCGCAGTATTTTTTTAAAAAAACTGCTGTTATCAATCACAATCTACAATGCCTACGCCCGGAGATCTATTTTTGATCCAATGACATTCATTCCAGCCATAGAGCACAAAGTGAAAAGGTTTTTCGCGGGACGGGGGACCATGGATTCAGGCACAGGAAATGACGTTGTTGTGTTAAAGAAGAAAAAAAAAACAACTTCTACTTCCGGCTTTTTGAATTCCCCTTTTTTTAAATCTATTTTTTCTTTTTTTTACATTTCTCTAATAAATTACTCTTTATTCTTTCGTTTTTATTCCTTTTTTAAACATCTTTTATTCTTTTTTTCAACAATTTCTGTCTATTTCCCACTTCAACCATGCATGGAAATAAATTTAATAACAGAATAAAAAGCATGAATTAATGAATAGGGGTATTTTAAAATATCAAATTTTTGTGGATTTTAAAATTCGCCAAAAAAAAAAAAAAACAGCAACAAAAAATACGCTCAAAGCTATTCTTTAAAACACACAGAATTTCGTCCTTCATTATATACAACAAATTTCAAAGGTGAATTGTTTTATAGAAAATTACTCATTTGGTTTGGTCACAGTAATTGTTTTCCAAATGTACATAATATTCTCCATTAAGACATAAATACGTTTTATTTAGTTCGTTCGATTTAAGTTCTCCAAAGAGACCATCCTTAAAGGACGACATGCAAATCCGGGGGGAGAGGGAAGTAGTTGTGGCGCTTTGGGGGGGGGGGGGCGCACAGGTTTGTCAAACTTGTGTCACGTCTTTTATGGATTGTCCAGAATTCTCATCGTGTCCAAGTCTCAGCACGGGTTTGAGAGCCTCTGGTCGTATGTTAAACTCTGGCGTTTACGACGTGTCCAGATTGTAATGTTAGTGATCACCCAGACCCCCGGGTGTAAAAGAGTAGTTAGCGTGAGTTTTATGATTTACTCGACCCGTTCGAAGCTCCGCTGTCGATGGGGGACAAGAGAAAAGTACTTCCTCCACCTGCGTGCCGGAGTTGCTGCCGCTGGACCGTAGTTCTCCCGGGCCACGCCATGCTCTGTGCGTCACAACACTTATCTACTTTAGCCACGGATTACCATTTCCTGGAGACCGAATCAAAGCGCATCTGCCACGAGAGTATGTGAGAATGTGACCAGAGGACTCGCGGCCAAGGGACTTGCGGCCAGTGTACTTGTGGCCAGAGGACTCATGGCCAAGGGACTTGTGGCCAGTGGACTCGTAGCCAGTGGACTTGTGGCCAGTGGACTTGTGGCCAGGGGTAAATCGTGTATCATTGTACTCAGAGAGAATATATGAGAATGTGAGCAGTGGACTCGTGGCCAAGGGACTTGTGGCCAGTGGAGTTGTGGCTAGGAGACTTGTGGCCTGGGGACCAGTGACCAGGTGTATATCAATGTTTTAAATCTTCACTAACATGCCATTTGGAATTAAGTTATAAATTGAACGATACTTTTTGTAGAATGGCTCAAGGTTGTTAATCAGTTCACGAGAACCCCTTTGAGAACCTCTCTGGATAGGTCCTCAAATTTCATATTGCTCACATTCACATTCTCTGCACACTATCTGAACAAGGTAACGAGGTGGAATACTACTCCAGGGTAATGCCATCTATAGTTTGATAGCCCTATTTACCCTCCACGAACATTATCTGATGAGTGTAACCACTACACGCACCTCCAACTTGAGAACCACTGGCCCTATTCACACGACTTGATATTCGCCCCAATACCTGTACTTTACCTTCAGTCTCCACACCACTTGGATTTTTAAAAAAAAATATTTAAAAGATTTCAAGATATCAAGCCAAAGCTGTATCCCCTTTAAATCTACTTCTACGCCTGGACAACTTCAGACTTAATCAAGTACATTAGAGCTGAGGCAGTCAAAAAGTAACTCGCGCATTACTGAACCTAACTCAATTATTGCTAAGTTAATGTCAAGTTAAATTTATTATTATGCCCGCCCCCCCCCCCCCCAAGTGCTACTCAATGCAATGCTTTCTGCAGTCCTTAAAAAAAAAAGAAGAAAAAGAAAAAAGACAGAAGGAAAGAAATTTAACTAAGAAATAGATGAACGAAAATGAGTCACGGTTCAGATACGCTCATTTAAGGTTAGAAATTATAATTTCGACGCCGCTTTAAGTGTCTCATCTTGTGATCATGACGTTATTATTATCTTTATATAGGTTTTATATTACATAGATAAGATCAAATTTAAATTCATATCTATATAAATCTATATATATATATAAATGTGTGTGTGTGTATTTGTAAGGCGGTTATTTCTAACGTTTTGAACCCTTTTTCATCATCAATGCCCATGGGGGCAGCACCTTTGGTGTAAACAATCATAGCCGATATCTTATAAGTTAACCTGTTTTGGAGTTTCCTAAAGCGTCCACGAAGTGCCCTGAGGAGAACAGGATGGGACCATTTCTGTGAGTTATTCGTCCATTGAGCACGTATGCAAAAAGTGTCATCTAGCAAGTACATCGCGCAATCTACGGTCTGACTGAAGCACGTAAAACACTTTGTGACACCAGCATCCAGCGGCGTAGATTAAAACGAACGGAGATTCCTCTGGATTTAGCTCCAGAAACTCTCTTCGCCATGCATGTTATGACATTTAACCACCCTCTTGGCCATGTTATGATATTTAACCACCCTCTTGGTCATGTTTATGATATTTAACCACCCTCTTGGCCATGTTATGATATTTAGCCACCCTCTTGGCCATGTTATGAGATTAACCACCCTCTTGGCAATGTTATGACATTTAACCACCCTCTTGGCCATGTTTGACATGGAACCACCCTTTTGGCCATGTTATGAGATTTAACCAACCCCTTGGCCATGTTATGAGATTTAACCAACCCCTTGGCCATGTTATGAGATTTAACCACCCTCTTGACCATGTTTGACATGGAACCACCTTTTTGGCCATGTTATGAGATTTAACCAACCCCTTGGCCATGTTATGAGATTTAACCAACCCCTTGGCCATGTTATGAGATTTAACCACCCCCTTGACCATGTTATGAGATTTAACCAACCCCTTGGCCATGTTATGAGATTTAACCAACCCCTTGGCCATGTTATGAGATTTAACCAGGCTACAAGCTGAGCACGTTCAGGGTATTTACGTCGTCTCCGCACCTGTACCCGCCCCTCCACCGCCTCAGTTAACACGCTTCCTCCAGGCGACATTCGTCTGACGTCATCTAGATGTTAACAGTGAACACGTTGCACTGTAAAGGTTGGTGACTTAACAGGTTTCCCAGATGAAAAGAACAACCATTTATCAGTCACTATCTTTCCTTAGCTACAAATTGAATTTCAATTTCCCCCTCGGAAGCACTCGGTACCCTTCACTGTAATTTTCTCTCAATCTCACCGGTTACGAACGCCGTCAATTTTCAACACCTATTACGTATAACACCTCCAAGAACACCACTTATTACCACTGGCGTCTTTATTTCCTCGCTTGCTGTTAACACCTGAAGGAAAGATGCCCTAATGTCTATTTTTTTCCCCCTTGAGATAGCTATCAGCATTGCGAGGTGGGGGACAAATGTAATGGACCAAGAATGTCTTCGACGCGGTTTTTGTTTTGTTTCCCCCGTAGTCAGAGGGGTGTTGTCTGAACCCCGATGGTTGACCCCACTCAAGCGACGACCTCAAGAGATCATATCTGCCTTAACTGCGTTTGAAATTCATAATTTCGGCGCCTATTGATAATCATCTCCTTTTTTTCCCTTCGTTGGTTAAACAGGCTTTGGAGGTTGGCGTGGGGGTTGGGGGGGGGGGTAAAACTTTATGAGAGGAAAGTAAATGAAACTATGACATGAAGATTTTTGTTTTAAATAAAAAAAATTGACACGGTTGAAATGATTCTGTGATACATATCTAGAAGACGTGATAAAATGGTATATTTTAGTTGCTAAGAAAGAGCATTTTCAAGAAGTAAGTCCTTTTTATTGCAGTCCATCAACATCAGGGTATTTTAAAAATAGAAATCAGCCAAGAAATATTCAGATATTGAAAACGAAAAATTAGAGATTGACAATTATCTGTTTTATTTTAAATATAAAATTAAATTGTATTGATGTTTGATTTTTTTAAATATTTTTTTAAAGTTACTTTTAAAAGTGTATTTATAAGTGCATAGTGGGCAAAACAGCAATACAGAGACTTTAATTTACAACTTTTACAAAACAAATTTTCGAAACGATTTTCAGTGGCTAATGAATAAATCCATGAATTTTATCTTGTAAGATTCCCGAAATTTTATTCAACTATATGTGTGCAAAAATCATTGAAAGGATATTTGTCATCAGCATGGGTCATATTAAGTGATTTCGTCTATGCGTGTAGATATCTGAGCAGTTAAGATTCGCGTTAAGTTAAAAGAAATATCAGTTTTAATCTGAATATTGTTATAATTGTAGGCGTCTCGTTTATGTTCATTCATCTTTTCTGGTGAATGAACTTAAGCAGACCCCAAGTTCGGCTTCGCTTTTACTAGGGTGTGACTTGCTAAAAATAGTCTCCTTTGACCTCAGTTACAACTAACTAAAATCTATGGTCTCTATTATTATTATTAGAATTTGTAGAATTATTTAGAAGTTTTGATAAACGATTGCAATGCTTAGTCCTTCCAGAAGTATCTATAAAACAGGCTATATAAAGCCGAGAGATTGAACGGCAGGGAGAAGAGAGTTATTTTGAGCGTGTGCTATTGTTCTGCTACGGGACGAGATATTTGTTTACTGTGTGTGATCCTAACTGAGAGATCAAATAATTGTACTCATACCTTACTGAGAGATCACAATTTGCACACATTCCTAATTCAGAGATCACCAATTGCCCACATTCCTAACTGAGTGAACACCAATTATACACATTCCTTACTGAGAGATCATCATTTGCACACATTCCTAACTGAGAGATCATCATTTGCACACATTCCTAACTGAGTGAACACCAATTGCACACATACCTTACTGAGAGATCATCATTTGCACACATTCCTAACTGAGTGAACACCAATTGCACACATACCTTACTGAGAGATCACCTATTGCACACATTCCGAACTGAGTGAACACCAATTGCCCACATTCCTAATTGAATGATCACCAATTGCACACATTCCTTACTGAGAGATCACCAATTGCACACATTCCTAACTGAGTGAACACCAATTGCACACATTCCTAATTGAATGATCACCAATTGCACACATTCCTTACTGAGAGATCATCATTTGCACACATTCCTAACTGAGTGAACACCAATTGCCCACATTCCTAATTGAATGATCACCAATTGCACACATTCCTTACTGAGAGATCATCATTTGCACACATTCCTAACTGAGTGAACACCAATTGCCCACATTCCTAATTGAATGATCACCAATTGCACACATTCCTTACTGAGAGATCATCATTTGCACACATTCCTAACTGAGTGAACACCAATTGCCCACATTCCTAATTGAATGATCATGAATTGCACACATTCCTTACTGAGAGATCATCATTTGCACACATTCCTAACTTATTGAACACCAATTGCCCACATTCCTAATTGAATGATCACCAATTGCACACATTCCTTACTGAGAGATCATCATTTGCACACATTCCTAACTGAGTGAACACCAATTGCCCACATTCCTAATTGAATGATCACCAATTGCACACATTCCTTACTGAGAGATCATCATTTGCACACATTCCTAACTGAGTGAACACCAATTGCCCACATTCCTAATTGAATGATCACCAATTGCACACATTCCTTACTTAGAGATCATCATTTGCACACATTCCTAACTGAGTGAACACCAATTGCCCACATTCCAAACTGAGTGAACACCAATTGCCCACATTCCTAATTGAATGATCACCAATTGCACACATTCCTGAGTGATCACCAATGGCAGACATTCCTAACTGAGAGATCCCCAATTGCACACATTTCAGAGACAGCCATATAAACACATAGTTTTTCATTTTAAATTTGTTATTTTCTGTTTTTAATTGTCTGCTGGAAGAAGGCATTGAGCCGAAACGTCTTGTTAATAGTTATTCTCCTTTTTTTCAACAAACGTCCTTTCCATTGTACTGTCTCTTTATTATAAGCCTGGACATGTCTTGTTCTTTTCTTTTAGTTTAACTTCACACTGCTTGAACGCAGACCGCCTTACATTGTCATGTTCCAAGAAGACGATATACCATATTCTTCTATTAATTAAATAAAAACTCGTATCACACAAAGATGAATAACACGTCTTGATACCATGAGATATACGGAATTTAATAATGTTTTTTATCAGAGTTTCAAAGTAGTTATAATACATATTGAAATATTGTTTCGCCTGATTACTATTATTATAATTTAATAAATTTTTTAATAGCGTAGTACCCCAACCTAGGGCTGGGTTAAAATTAATTAAATACAGGTCGTTTCGAGCCCGCATTACCTAATGGTAGTGTAAATAAGGTGACTTTTAGATCTGTGTGAGAACCACTGCCGAATCAATCTCATCCAACTTTTATCTGACTGCATCAAGAATGGCGGCACGGAGAGCAATGAAGCAGATAGAGAAGGAAGAAGGGAAAAGTGGACGGGATCGATTACGTCTAACCAACCAGGCCGTCGAATACGCATCGAGTCGATTTGGTACACCATTTAAAGACCCAAAGGTGATTTCATTCTTCAAATTAAAAAAAAAAAACAATCGATACCGTCATATCCTGCCTACAGCCCCATCCTAAACATCGTGACGATGACTGAAGAGATGGCACGTGATCAATACGTCATCACGATACCAAGAGTCACGCCATTCGGCAATCAGCGTCAACGTTTTAACGAGAACCGGCGGAAACGGACGGAAGAGGAAGAGCTGCGTTGTTGGGGGAAAAAGGGGGGGGGGGGGTCAGGGACGGTGTAAAGAAAAATGGACAGTGTAGGGAAACAGGGGCGGTGAAGGGGCGAAGAGAAGGGGATGGGATGTTGACACTGAGTAGGGACACATGGGCCTTGTACGGGACAGGAACGATGTATGGGGTGCCGAAACGCTGACGGTGTATAGGGTGGTGTGGTGGGACAGGTTTTAGGGGCAGTGACGATTTAGGGCGTTGTAGGGGTCAAAGACGCTGCAGGAGCGCCGATATGTGGAAGCAGGATATCATGTGTGGAATTTTACATTGAATAATCTTTCCATTAGTTAATACGTCATGCGGAAAAAAAAAAACAATTACTTTTAATCTACTTCAAAACTGACGGCGTCATTATATATATTATATATTTTATATATAAGGGTTGCGGCAGGACACCTGGGGGAAAAGCTTCATGTCCGGGGGAAAAGTCTTGTCCAGTGAAAAGGTTCATGTCCGGTGAAAAGGTTCATGTCCGGTGAAAATGTTCATGTTCGGTGAAAAGGTTCATGTCCGGTGAAAAGGTTCATCTCCGGTGAAAAGGTTCATGTTCGGTGAAAAGGTTCATATCCGGTTAAAAGGTTCATGTCTGGTCAAAAAGGTTCGTATCTGGTAAAATGGTTCTTGTCTGGTCCATGTCCAGACATTTTGTCTTGTCAGATTCAGTATTCTATTAATTTCAACTCCTTAAAATCAAATCATAAGTAAATTTGCAACCGAATCATATTATTTTAGTTCATTTCTACTGCTTTATTATAAAGTGGTGAACATAAAATCTCAAACAAAATAAATAAAATCCCATAAAACTACATACAATAGCAAGAGCCCATTGCCGGAGGTCATTCATGAGAAATGATGGTGACGGTGTGAAAGGTGGTTACGGGAGACACGATGTAAGGGTGTAGGGGGGCAGGGGCGCTGTAGGGGCGGTTGGATGGGGTAGGGACGGGGGCACGGAATGGTTTGCAGGGGCGTTGACTGTTAAGAGGCGCCAAAATGGCGAATGTGTGAAGGGTGTTGAAAGGGGGCACGTTATAGGGGCAGGGACGGTGCAGAGCAGTTATGGACCCATTGCCGGCGGTCATTCGTGAGAAATGATCAGGCCTAGTTACGATGAGAGTTAAGTTAAACAAACATCCCGTGTACGCGACTTGTAAGATAATTCGGAACTATGTGCATGCTTGGTTACCTTATACTGTTTATCAACAGACAAGTTAGGTGGACACCTGAGACGACGAAAACAGTTTCACATGAGATCTCTCGATAGAAACCCAAAGAGGTATTGAAGGGGTTATCATCTTTCTTGTCTGGGGCAGTATAGTCAGCGTTCATGTTGTATACAGTAGTCATTTATTAGTTTTTATGTGGGGTACAGTAGTCAGCTTTCATGTTGTGTACAATAGGCAGTTATTAGTTTTTATGTGGGGTACAGTAGTCAGCTTTCATGTTTGGTTAAAAGGAAATTAGTTATTAGCTTTCATGTTGGATATAGTAGTTAGCTTTCATGTTTGGTTATAAGGAAATTAGTGGACAACTTTCATGTTGCATATAGTAGTCAGCTTTCATGTTTGGTTATAAGGAAATTAGTAGACAACTTTCATGTTGGATATAGTAGTCAGCTTTCATGTTTGGTTATAAGGAAACTAGTAGACAACTTTCAGGTTGGATATAGTAGTCAGCTTTCACGTTAGGTACAGTAGTTAGCTTTCATTTTGGGTTAAGTAGTCAGTAGTCAGGTTTCGCGTTAGATATAAGAATCAGCTTTCATACTGGGTACAATACTCAGCTTTCCTGTTGGGTGCAATAGTCAGCTTTCCTTTAGGGTACAGTAGTCACTTTCCCTGCTGGGTACAGTAGTCGTCAGTTTTTTCCTGTTGGCTACACTAGTCAGCTTTTCTGCTGGGTATATTAGTCAGCTTTCATGTTGGCTGCACTGAACCATGAGACAAAACTTGTGTATCACTAAATATGGATGTTTTGTTTCTAAATAAGTATTATTATTTCTTCAAGCGAAAGTAAAAAGCAGTCCCAAGCAGGCTCGCATTTTGATCCCATCACTCAGTTAATTTTGGGACCGCTGCTTTACGTTGTGCGCTTTGCAGCAGACGCCCATAGCGTCCCCACTGGTCCACGCATTGTTAAACTGACACAAACGTGGCCAACGATCGCCTCCTATCAGACATTAATTAGGCTCGTACATCTATACCTATTTTTTTCTTTCAATACTCAAATCCTTGGCTTATTATGGTAGATCAACCTTGCTCTTTGTTTTTTAATTTTTTGCAAGGTTTCTTAAGTTTCATGTCCTTAAATGTGGAGTTCACTTTTGCATTCAACTTGCATCTCTTATTATTCTCTCATAGACTAGGACACCAGCGGCTAGTTATTAGTCATGAATTCTTGGTATATTGCCTCAACTTTATACCCATGACCTCAACTCTATGTGCAAGATATCAACTTTATTCCATATACTCCTGATCTATACCTATAACAGGATCGCAGCTCTATACCAATAACTTCATCTGCTTATCCATGGCCTCAACTCTAAATCCATTACATCAGCTCTCTCTATATATATATATGACCCTAGCTCTTTATCCAAGCTCTCAACTCTATACTTATAACCTCACAACTTAATTTAGGGCTTAGACTATTACAACTGTGTTTTAACATCGTCACTGTTAAAATGACCTGCTTAGAAGATAGCACTCTTTTCCAAAACATGAACAGCTTAGCCAATTAATGAGTTTAGGTTTATAATAGAAAGTTTCCATGAAGAGCTTTGCCACAAGCCCCCCCCCCCCCTCTATGATGGCTGGTGTTTACCAAAGCCACTAAGTAAGACCCACAAAAGTCAGCCCACAAACGTCAGCCCACAAAAGTCAGCCCACAAACGTCAGCCCACAGAAGTCAGCCCACAAAAGTCAGCCCACAAAAGTCAGCCCACAAACGTCAGCCCACAAAAGTCAGCCCACAAACGTCAGCCCACAAAAGTCAGCCCACAAATGTCAGCCCAGAAAAGTCAGCCCACAAAAGTCAGCCCACCAAATTCAGCCCACAAAAGTCAGCCCACAAAAGTCAGCCCACCAAAGTCACCCCACAAAAGTCACCCCACAAAAGTCAGCCCACCAACAGCGCTAAGGATGAGGCACTGTTAGGCGGATTTATGTTTTGCCTAAATGCCTACAATCAGCTGCACCGTTGAAAGCACCAAGTTAAAACAAAAGAGATACCGCCATCTTGTTTTCATTGCCAATTCAAAAATTCCTTTTACACATTTTTTCCCCACGCCCGCCTAAATAATTGTGATGAACAGTTATGGAATAATTAAAAAAAACACTTTCGACTTAGCGGCGAACCAAATTGTAAGCAATTTAATGAGATTTCTAAACCTTATGAATTTAATATAAATTTAGTTCAAAATATGCCTGCAAACACTGTAATTTTGTGTTACCTCAAAACCTTTCGATTGATGGAATCTAGTCTTAGCTAAATCCATAACTATAATCTTTAGCCCCCCCCCCCCCCACACACACACACACACTTTTTACTATCTTAATTGTCTACTGGGATGCTTCTCAACCTTCTTCAACAACTTAATGGGTTTTATACACTACTACATCTCGACTAGCTGGCCTGCTGTGACAACATCAGTGTAAGTTCATACAGTTGGATTTGAGAGATTAGCTGCCATTTCTCCATGCCACGCTAAGCTACTCGCGGCCTGTGTTTGCTTCAATCGACAGAGCTTAAAACCCGCTTGACGAAGACAAAGATGTGTTGCTTGAGACATTCACCACCCCGCCCGCCCATTAACTGTAGCTGCCCCCCCCCCCCGACAGCGGGGACCATCGTAGCGTCACTCATGCATGTCGGGTAAAAAAAAATGTTTCGTCTTCCGATATATCCCAACAAGCTTTCCACAAGATTTCATCCTTTCCCTCCCCCGTCCCACTTTTTTTTTTTTTAAATATCCAAACTCCAAATTTTGGGAACACGCTTCATTTGCCCGTTATGCGAAATACGGCAAATGTCAACGGCCGCCCGTGCAGTGCCTTTCTTTGGCGGGGAACTCTCTGGGACATTAAAATATGAAATCATATGAATCCTTCATCTATGGGCTTTTATATGAGCTGCGGCAGAGGTGGCGCCGATAGTTGTGCCGTTGCCTTCGGAAAAGGAATTAACCACGAGAAAGAGGCTGTAGAAATGTGTAGAAAATGAGTGGGAAAGATATAAAAGTTTTAGAACCAATTCATAAACGGCGTCAAAGGATCGTAAGCCACGCCCAATAAAAAGTGTAACTACGACGTGTGTTCTGTTGTTGTCGAATCGTCATTAGTTAAAGTTATAGTATGGCGACGGGTTGTCGTGAGGCGAATAACATAAAAACGTCAGTGGTAAGTTCCCCCCCCCCACATTCTGTGCTAGCTTAGAAAGCACGGCCGTGTTTTTACCATTGCCAAGGAATGGGAGATAATTCAACATTTATTTTTTTTTCTTTGTGAGAAAAGAATACATATTTTATTTTTAATTTAACGTACGCTGCAAAGACTTATAATTTGCTAACGTATCTTTTATAGGCTATTGCTTAGTCTTATAGTAACATCACTTGAAATTAAATATTGTGAAAAAATAACACATTTAAAATAGATTGTATACACGAGACCGGGGATTCCCAAAGTATGTGCCGAAGCGGCCTGGTGGTGGACGTCCGAGGCTTCCTCAGTGGGACGCCGCGAAATATCACAAACTTGTATTACTTTATAAAGATATGAGCCTGTCTTTGTCCAGTTATATTCCAAGACTTGAGAGGATTATCAGCTACTGACAAGCTAATGTATCGCACTGCCTACAATTGTAGAAGTAGTCCACTTGTAATTATATTCGTTGTCTGAAACTCCTGTGATACTATTACTTTTTATAAAATCATTTAATTTTAAAATAAGGAATTACTAACTATATTGTTGTGTACTTATAAGAATCTGACGCAAGCAGAAATACATACTTTAAATATTTATTTTATCGAGTGTTGAGGACACACGTTCTCGTTCCACGCTGCGGGTGTCTGCTACACATTCAGGAAACTAACATACAATAGATAAGATAATGAAGAAACATTCAATTGTCTCCTGTTATCAACCTGAACGATTTTCTTTTAAAATCTCGACTCTATATAGAATTTTTTGACTTTTTGATGGGCATTACGACGGGCTTTACAATGGATTACAACGGGCATTACGATGGGTTTTACTACGGGCATTACGATGGGCTTTACGATTGGTATTACAATGGGCATTACAATTGGCATTACAATGGGCATTACAATGGGCATTACAATGGGCATTACAATGGGCATTACAATGGGCATTATAATGGGCATTACAATGGGCATTACAATGGGCATTACAATGGGTATTACAATGGGCATTACAATTGGCATTACAATGGGCTAGACAGTATTGACTTTAAGACTGGTTTTGGGTTGATTTGCATGTAAACTTCGGGGCTAGCTTTTGATGTGGGCTACGGGTCGAGTTCAGACGGCGGGCTTGTTTGTAGTAATCAAAAGTTGACAATGGTCTCACTGTACTTCACGGCAGGCTTGTGTATGGAAATCAAAGGTTGACAATGGTCTCACTGTACTTCACGACGGGCTTGTGCATAGAAATCTAAAGTTGACAATGGTCTCACCGTACTTCAAGACGGGTTTGTGTATAGAAATCAAAAGGTGACAATGGTCTCACTTCACCCTGGGCTTAAATCTTAAAGTGAGCATAGATTTGCTGTATCATAGAATCAAGTTAACTATTTCTTGGGATATAAATTGAGGCATTCAATGAATAGATGAACTGGAGTAACAACGATGCCAAGATC
This sequence comes from Omphiscola glabra, assembly GCA_964017045.1. NCBI lineage: Eukaryota > Metazoa > Mollusca > Gastropoda > Lymnaeidae > Omphiscola > Omphiscola glabra. The sequence goes on from OZ024795.1 coordinate 19,360,774, forward strand.
ACACATGAATAAAATTAGTGCCAAAACTAATACAAAGTCTGTATTTCATTTTCATGGACATCACAAAATGGCATTGCAGGGTGAGAACTAACAGTGTAAACTAGGTTCATGTTAGGCACATCCGTTCAACGAACAACGGGCACTAGGGTCTTGTTAGGCACATCAGTTAAACGAACCAGGGACACCTGGGTCATGTTTAGCACATCTGCATCAAAGAACCAGCTCAGCCTCGTGTTAAAACAGTTAGTCATGTACAAAGACAAGGTCATCCGGCTAATGTTATTTTTAGAAAAAAATTATTACAATCAGATTGTTTCAGGGGCGTGTCGGCATCCAAGGAGAAAGATTTATCGATGTCTGTACCCACTTGATTCTTCCCACGGTTTCAAGTACCCCTTACCAAATAGGTCTCGGGGGACCGAGTGGTCACCGCCTCCATTCATCTTGGTGTCAGTGTGTGTGTGTGTCGTATCAAGTTACCGATGCCCGGTGTCTAACCTCAAAGTTGAAGCCTGTGTAAGAACGTTCACAATAATTGTGCACAGTGATGCAAGTACAAAATAAACATATATTTTAAGCAAATATGTAAATGACCAAATGCCACGTTTTATTTATACTTATAAATTTAATAAATTGTATTAAACACATATTTGTTCAGGTACGTTTACTTTTAAGTTAATTTTATGTTTCAGCCGTGTCTATAAATTTAGAATAGCAAGAATTTATCCATGCTGATGGTAGTCCTCCGATTAATGGTTGAATATAACTTTCATTGAAATCCTCGGCCATCAGCGATCGAAGAGTTTAGATTATTGTTTACTATAGCTGATCAACAGCCGTGCGGTTTGCGCTGAATGAATACTTCAATAACAATAATATACATGGTACCATGTCTTCATGCTAAAAGCACAAAGTTTCCATTCCAACATTTGAGCCAAGACAACAACAAGAAAAAGACATCTACAAACAAAGAGCGTGAAGTACAGCATACAGAAATGCAAGACTTGAGGGTAAAGTTCAATTTCAGTTGATGTGGAAACGCGTTGGTGTTCGTTCGACGTAAACATGTTGATCCTCCGTCGTCCTGGTGTTGTTGATTTGGGAAGCCCAGAAAAAAAAGGGGGGGGGGGTCTGGATGATGTATCCAACGATCCTTAATTATGGAACCTTTAGACGTTATAATGTTCATGGCCCGTCGTATCCTGTGTCCACTATTCAAACACCTTTGCCATAACGACGTACCCCCCCCCCCCCCGTAACGTTAACATTAGCCACGCTCCGTCCGTGCTAAACATTATCGATTGTTATATGTTACTCAAGCGTTGCAGTGAATGGGATAACGTAAAAATATATATTTATATAACTTAATCGGAGTCAACAACAAGTCGATAAAAAGTTAAAAATGGAACATCAACTCATTGAACTTTTTTCTTACGTTAGTTTTAATGGCCGTAAAGAGGACAGAAGTCGTCAAATAGCATTTGTAACGCTTCTTAAAGGAACCAGATTAGTCTGCTTTGACACTAATACCTCTTATTAATAAAGTCAGCCTAAGATTTTTTCAGCTAACGTTTAAATTGTATGTGTTTTTTCATTATTTTTGTGACGGGGGCAGTGTCGTAAATACCGGGGTAATATCTGCAGCCGTGTTACGGGGCCCGGACGTGTTGGCGGCGCGACCCGAAAAAGAATAATTATGAGCACAGGCTTCGCTATAAATCAACAGTTTTGATATTTAAAGATTAAAGTAAAAGACAAATTGACTTGTTTGATCAGACTCTACGAGAGATGTGTTGTTTTATATTCATGTAAATTCAAAAGTTTCAGAGAATAACTATTACAGTTTGTCTTGCCCAACATCGGCACAGAAAACCTTGTCCAACTATGGGGTGTTCATACTACATTGCCCAACAATGGGGTGTACATACTACATTGCCCTACAATGGTACAGACAACCTTTCCCAACTATGGGGTGTAGAGACAACAATACACAACTATTGGTGCACAGACAACATTGCCCAACAATAGGATGCACATACTACCTATCCCGACAATGGGGTGTACATACTACCTTGCCCAAAAATGGGGTGTACATACTACCGTGCCCAACAATGGGGTGTACATACTACCTTGCCCAAAAATGGGGTGTACATACTACCGTGCCCGACAATGGGGTGTACATACTACCTTGCCCAAAAATGGGGTGTATATACTACCGTGCCCAACAATGGGGTGTACATATTACCCTGCCAAACAATGGGGTGTACAAACTACCTTGCCCAATAATTGGGTTTACATACTACCTTGCCCAATAATTGGGTTTACATACTACCTTGCCCAACAATGGGTGTACATAATACATTGCCTAACAATGGGGTGTACATAATACCTTTCCCAATAATGGGGTGTACATACTACCTTGTCCAACAATGGGTGTACATAATACCTTGCCCAACAATGGGGTGTACATACTACATTCCCCTACAATGGGTGTACAAAATACCTTGCCCAACAATGGGGTGTACATACTACATTCCCCTACAATGGGTGTACATAATACCTTGCCCAACAATGGGGTGTACATACTACATTCCTCACAATGGGGTGTACAGGCAACCTTTGGAAAAGGTAAACGAATCCAGAAGCTGTTTAATGAGTTTTACGATGATAAGCACGCTCACTGATCCACACGTGCGATTCAAAGAGAATATATACCTTATCGCCCTCTATCCATTCTAATCAAGCATATTGTTCATCTGTCCAGAGAAATGCAAATTGTGGTAGATTTGGCATTTCACAGTCTCGTGTATTGACTGCAGCCACCGATGGTGACCTGTTCCCAAGGGCGACAAAGCTACAGCAGAATGGTTAGAACAACATCGTTCTTGGAGCAGCTGCAAAACTTTAAAAATGTTTCCAAAATACGGAATTAAGAAAATAAGCGAAAACGGTTGAGCTTTTTTTTTTTTTTTTTTGGATGATCGAAAATGTTTCTATCGCTACATCACACCGGGATCTGTGTGCAGCATTTCTTCTCTTCCTCATTTTACCAGTGTTATGTAGGCGACGTGTTTTGTTGCACGCTTTCCCCGTGCATGACCACTTGCAGTCAACACACTGCGCTATTATTAGGTGAGGATTACTAAAAATATTTTGACCTTGTTATAACTAAATAAAATTAAAAGCCTGTTCCTGCCGAGTATTGTCTGAATGATCTGAAGTATGTTGGAAGCAGTAGCAATGCGTATTCTGTTTCTGGAATTATCTAACAGAAACAGAGTATAAAGGTAAAAGACCGAAGATTGAATAAAGGCAGGCAGATCCTGTATCACGAGACTTGTATCGTGTGTTTTTATTGTGCTATTAGACAGTGCTTTGTTTACTGTGTATGTGTAGCTTTCTTTTCCTCATTGGACAGCTTTTGCACACTGTATTTTTACCGGTACCAGCCGAAACTGTAAGTCAATAGTTTTAATCATATTTGTTTGATTTTGTAATTCATTGTAATTATCACATTAAAAACTTATCAACTGTAATAAGCCCCGGGTTTGAGTATCGTATTTGTTTATTGTATTTAAAATTTGGTATAGTCTTTTGCTATGTACTGTTTTGGAACGAGCCATACACTAAAATAATAGATTACATTCTTCATATTAATAACGGTCCGTAACAACCAGCCACTGTGGCAACAGCAGTGGGGTCGTTGGGGTCGTTTTCAAAGCTACGGCTCATCAAAAAAACTAAAACTACCTACGTAGTCCCGCTTAGCAAGACAAACTATCTGGCTTAGCCATTCTCAGCGTAGATTATGAACACGATAAGCAAATGGATCTTAATGAAATTTAAAAAAAAAAAATGTTTGCAAGGAAAGAATTGCTGCAAAAATAAATTCTGAACATACTGTAGAGTTTATAGGCATTTAGCGTGCAGAGGAATTTAGCGTGTAGAAGCGTTTAGAGTGTAGAAGCATTTAGAGTGTAAGGGGCATGCTGGTTTTGATTGATCTTGAAACTGTCAAATAGACTTAATAAAGTGATGTTATGACACTCAGGTTTACAGTGAGTTCCCTAGTTTAGTTAAGTATGGCGTTGAGTGGGGTCCCGAATATAAATTTGGTGTGAGACCCCCGGGTGAGGGGGATAGCTACGCAACTTAATAGGGGGTGGGGGCGGGGTGCTTCGTTATAATTCAGGACACAGACATTTAAGCGGCCATCATAACTCCTGACGGTTACTATTATGTTAACCTGCTCTTTACTCCACACCCCACCCTGCCCACCTCACCCCTCACTCAACCCCAGTTTTCCTCCTCTGTGTTATTCAAGACTTAAACCCGAACCCAAAGACGCACACCGAGTTATTTGCGGTCACTAAGGTGTTTTCGCTGGCTCCAAGCTGTCTTTCGGGTCTGGTGCAGTCCTGATACCGGGTTCTCGCGAGAGGTAGGTGTAATCCGCCTGGATCCGCGGGTAATTGCTAGAAGCAGAGAGATGACTATCAAGAGTTCTGCTGGTGTAGGTTTCCACCAGTTGGTCCAAAGGTTGCGGGCGCGTCGGTGACACAGGAACTGCCGTATCTCTGTGAGCCGTAGACAATAAGACGTAAGATTAAAGGAGAGCATAGAACATGATTGCCGTAGAATGAATGCTATAGAAACGTAAGTAGCGGGTCTACCGGCGTATCAGCCCATGGTTATTATCAGTAATTATGGGATACGCAAGAGTGTAAAAATGGATTACAACGTTCCTAAATTTCGCCCTGCATTGAGTTAGAAGAAATATCAAGTCGGGTAGTTTTTGGGGATCGTTTATAATTAGGTTGTAACCATTGTTTAAAAAAAATACTTATACTTTAAAGTTTAACTATGTAGTTTACGTACAGGTACTGGTTTACTTGAATTTAGTTCGTAACTACTTAAAATTCTATTCAACGGAAACATTCACTGCATCTTTCAATGTGTGCTGTGTTAGAGAGGTCACCGCTGAGGCTGCCATCTTGGCATTTTAGAATTTTCCTAACCTATTGGTTGAAAATTTTGGTTATGAAATATTTGCCTATTGGCAATTTCATTCTATTCAATTGCTTTGTTTTACTGGTTAGCAATAGGGACTATTAACATGATAATATTGACATCATTCTACTGACCTAATACTATTGACATGATACTATTGACATGATACTATTGACTTGATACTATTGACATGATACTATTGACATGATACTATTGACATGATACTATTGACATGATACTATTGACATGATACTATTGAAATTATTATTATTATTATTATAAGACGTTTTTTATAGCGTAGTAACCCAACCTAGGACTGGGATCAACACGCTGTACAAACAATTTAACAACCATAAGCCTGAACTTAAAAATTAACATACATTAATTAAATAAAACAAAACAAATGTGTATTCGCCCAACATGATACTATTGACCTGCTATAACTGACATGATACTATTGACCTGTTATTTCTGACATTATATTATATTGTTCTGCTGCTACCGACACGTTACTTCTTACCAGACACTAATGACATGGTAATATTTTCAATGGTGACTGACACAAGAACTAATTATTATGATCATCTTATACATTCGATCTTTGCACGTCGTCCTCTTCTTATCCTCGTCAAATGCGTACTTAATTCTTAGCAAAGTCCTCTCGTATTGGATCACTGTCTCTTACAGCATCGATGCTAATCGCTTGTTCACTTAACATATTCAATTTTTGTATGCATACTAAAACTGAAAGAAAAAAACGCTTTCGTCAAGCATTCCTCAAAATTCCCAAACATCCCTCAACATTCCCAAACATCCCTCAACATTCCCAAACATCCCTCAACATCCCCAAACATCCCTCAACGTCCCCAAACATCCCCAAACATCCCTCAACATCCCTCAACATTCCCAAACATCCCTCAAAATCCCCAAATATCCCTCAAAATCCCTCAACATCCCCAAACATCCCTCAACATCCCTCAACATTCCCAAACATCCCTCAACATCCCCAAACATCCCTCAACATCCCCAAACATCCCTCAACATCCCCAAACATCCCTCAACATCCACAAACATCCCTCAACATCCCCAAACATCCCTCAACATCCCCAAACATCCCCCAACATTCCCAAACATCCCTCAACATCCCCAAACATCCCTCAACATTCCCAAACATCCCTTAACCACCCCAAACATCTTTAACGTCCCCAAACATCCCTCAACATCCCTCAACATTCCCAAACATCCCTCAAAATCCCCAAATATCCCTCAACATCCCCCAACATCCCCTAACATCCCTCAACATCCCCAAACATCCCTCAACATTCCCAAACATCCCTCAACATCCCCAAACATCCCTCAACATCCCCAAACATACCTCAACATTCCCAAACATCCCTCAACATCCCCAAACATCCCTCAACATTCCCAAACATCCCTCAACATCCCCAAACATCCCTCAACGTCCCCAAACATCCCTCAACATCCACAAACATCCCTCAACATCCACAAACATCCCTCAACATCCACAAACATCCCTCAACATTCCCAAACATCCTTCAACATCCACAAACATCCCTCAACATTCCCCAACATCCCACAACATCCACAAACATCCCTCAACATCCACAAACATTCCGAATGTTTGACACTTGACCCGCTTATAACTGCCATCTCCTGATCTGACCAGAAACGATCAACTGCGTGAGCCCCACCCACCACAACCCCGTCCCCCACAAACACACACGACCAACACACACGACCAACCCCCACCAACAAGGCATTCCTGTTTTGTGTTTTCGTTGTAAGTTAATCTCTGCCCTCCTCAGACACATTATTGCACCTCCACCCCACCCCACCTATCCACTCGGCAAATATCCTTTTACAAACTTATATATTTATTCTTTTTACCTTTGCCTTCACCCAGCGGCGGGTTTAAAGATGGGCATCAAAGTCTCCCACTATCAGATTTCTGATGTCCTGATATCATACTTCAAGTGTCCTACAGTCATATGTCATTCTATCGCTCTTCAAATGTCCTAAAATCAGATGTTCATCTATCGCTCTTCAAATGTCCTAAAACCAGATGTCTATCTATCGCTCTTCAAGTGTCCTAAAATCAGATGTTCATCTATCGCTCTTCAAGTGTCCTAAAATCAGATGTTCATCTATCGCTCTTCAAGTGTCCTAAAATCAGATGTTCATCTATCGCTCTTCAAGTGCCCTAAAATCAGATGTTCATCTATCGCTCTTCAAGTGTCCTAAAATCAGTTGTTGATCTATCGCTCTTCAAGTGTCTTAAAATCAGATGTTCATCTATCGCTCTTCAAGTGTCCTAAAATCAGATGTTCATCTATCGCTCTTCAAGTGTCTTAAAATCAGATGTCGGATGTACTATTTTCATATTTCAATTACTACTTACCGTTATGATTTTTCTTCTATCACATTTCTAGTGTCCTACTGTCATAATTCAACGTCCTTTAGTCATATTTCAAATTCTGAATGCACAAAAAATTAGAAGCGTCAGAAGCCACGCTGTCTATTTTTGGATGCATACTTAAACTGAAAGAAAAAAACGCTTTCGTCAAGCATTCCTCAAAATTCCCAAACATCCCTCAACATTCCCAAACATCCCTCAACATTCCCAAACATCCCTCAACATCCCCAAACATCCCTCAACGTCCCCAAACACCCCCAAACATCCCTCAACATTCCCAAACATCCCTCAACATCCCCAAACATCCCTCAACGTCCCCAAACATCCCCAAACATCCCTCAACATCCCTCAACATGTACTCAATATTTCCACGTTTCATTTAATGCTCTTACACGCCTTTATAATTGAATGATGTATTGCTTTCAGTCTTTCTCTGCTGGATCCGCCCCTGGCTGTCCGTCTCATGAAACATGACCTGCACACCGGGACCGGCTTACCCCGGTGTCACACACTCTGTTCCAGAGCGTCACCGACTCCAAGGTTTCAAACCTAGAGTGTTGAGTCAACACACCGCTTCAAGGCTCTTCCCTTGACTCCTCTCCCAACCAACGCCATCTCTAAATTAGCTTTTGTTTTAACCCCACTGGACTGTATGCTAAGCATTGGAGTGTATGCTAAGCATTGGAGTGTAGGCTAAGCATTGGAGTGTATGCTAAGCACATTCAACGCTGCTAGGGAAGAGTTTAGTCTGAGAACAATGAATACTCGGGACTGACCTGCGAAGTAAAAAAACATATTTTAAAAAAAAAAGATCAAGAAAATCTATTTTTAACTATGTACACTTCCTAAAAGACGAAACAGAAAATAGAAAAAAAATTAAAACAAAACTAAAGTTTTTGGTCTGTTTTCTATTTCTTGTTGTTCTTTCTATTGTCATGTATGTTCAAAATTAGACTTAGCCCGAGCGTTCTCTTTAAGTTGTCCGTTTTGTATACTTCAAGCTTGCACATACATTGTTCCACTATTTACTTCACAAAGCTTGAACGATTTCCTTCATTTATTATTAATTTTTTATACAATTACATCAAAATTTGGGGTGGGGCCTTATTTTATATTTAGAGAAATTGGGAAGATGTCTTTGGTATTAAACAAATTGATTTCTTTGCCTTTTTTCTTTTTTTTTTTCTTTTTTTATTCTTGCTTCGTAAAGCTTTTTTAAAATTAAATTTAATGAGAAATCTTTGCAAAGGTAAGTTGTTCCATCGTGAGCGATTTTAAAAACCTTAGCATCTCTTTAGGTTTTGAGCATAAGGAGTTGCGTCACTAGGGTGCGGGGGAGCGGAAGGGCGGAAGACGGCACCCAGTGACATCCTCACAAGGGGATGACAACTGCACAGGGGCATGAAAACCTCACTGGATGACGATAACCTCACAGTGGATGACAACTGCAGAGCGGCATGACAACCTCACTGGAGGATGACAAACTCACAGGGGGATGACAACCTCACAGGGAGATGACAACTTCACAGGGGATGACACCAAATGACAGAGCTGGATAAAGTTCGTTTCCAAACACATCTAACTTTAATACAAAAGCACTGTAGAATACCACCAGACCAGGTTGCCATAAGTACAGTGTCCCACCTGAAACCAGAGTGTAGGGTACCCTCAGTGCAGGTTGCCATAAGAGCAGGGTCCCATGAGAGCAGTGTCCCACCTGCAAACAGAGTGTAGGGTACCATCAGTGCAGGTTGCCATAAGAGCAGGGTCCCATGAGAGCAGTGTGTCACATGCCACCAGAGTGTAGGGTACCAAAAGGGCAGGCTGCCATAAGAGCAGGCTGTCATAAAAGCAGTGGGCCACCAGAGTTTAGGGCATTTAGAGTTTAGCAGTGTCCCATATGCGACCAGAGTAAAGGATAACCAAAAGAGCAAGTTGTCACCAGCGGAGGCGGACCCAGATAAGGGCCATGTGGAAGTCCGGATGGGGTAAAACCACGAGTTGACAGCACTGGGTGACGCCAACTCTAGTGACGCAAATTGGCTTTAATTAAAATAGGTGACTAGGCCAAACTGACGTATACAACGCTAGATGTGGGAATACTCTAGCTGCCAGGCCAGTAGAAGCAACATGTTGGTTTCCAGATGCAGTGTTTTAAGAAAAAAAAGATTCGTTTTAAAAATATATATTTGTTGAACCCTCATTAACACAAAACTTTTTTTTTTTTTTAATATTTGGGGTAACACTCTAGTTTACCGACGACTGTGCTGTTGGTAAAGTTAATAAAATATTAATTTCATAAAAGACATTTAAGTAAAATGTGTTAATCTTTATTTTCATACTACTAAAGATTCGATTATTAAAATGGTCATTTGGGCAAGGTAACCTAGGACACATGTCCCTGTTTGCACCTCCAAACTTTTGTATTCTCAAACCTTACAATTTTAGAGCCCCTTTAGTGCATAAGCAGTGCAATAAAAAAAATTTTCCACTACAGTCGTTGTATTGGGAATATTTTTCGTGACGTTTACAATGCAAAATAGTTCCGCTAACTTGCATTTACGTCCACGGTCTGCCACTTGACCTATGACCTCTTCCACACGTAACATGGGGTTAACATTCACTTTGTCGCTGTTTTGTCACTGAATAAACATATGCCGGCGAAGAGAAGCTTAGTTAATAAATTTAATTGGTAATAGAAATCAGGGTAACCACAACAAGACATCAAGCTAGACCAATCTACCCGATGTGCTAAGCTAGACCAATCTACCCGATGTGCTAAGCTAGATCAATCTACCCAAATGTGCTAAGCTAGATCAATCTACCCAAATGTGCTAAGCTAGATCAATCTACCCAAATGTGCTAAGCTAGATCAATCTACCCGATGTGCTAAGTAGATCAATCTACCCAAATGTGCTAAGCTAGATCAATCAACCCAAATGTGCTAAGCAAGACCAATCTATCCGATGTGCTAAGCTAGATCAATCTACCCGATGTGCTAAGCTAGATCAATCTACCCGATGTGCTAAGCTAAATCTATCTACGCGATGTACTAAGCTAGATCAATCTACCCGATGTGCTACGCTAGATCAATCTACCCGATGTACTAAGCTAGATCAATCCATCCGATGTGCTAAGCTAGATCAATCCAACCGATGTGCTATGCTAGATCAATCTATCCGATGTGCTAAGCTAGATCAGTCTACCCGATGTGCTAAGTTAGATCAGGTTCTCAACCTTCCTAATGCCGCGACCCCTTAATACAGTTCCTCATGTTATGGCGACCCCCAACAAGAAAATTATTTTCGTTGCAACTTCATAACTGTAGAGTATATATGTTCTCCGATGGTCTTAGGTGACCCCTGGGAATTTGTCGTTCGATCCCCGAAGGGGTCGCGACCCTCAGGTTGAGAACCACTGTCATAGTGGAACTGACAAAAACCACAAACCTTCTTAAGGTACCTATTAAGGGCCATCCATGACTGACGTCACGCAGCTAAGGGATGGGTGGAGGGGGAGACCACGACATTTTTTCTACATATTATTAGGGTGACTAATTTGGGTGACTAATTTGGGTGACTAATGTTGGTGACTAATTTTGGTGACTAATTTGGATGACTAATTTGGATGACTAATTTGGGTGACTAATTTGGGTGACTAATTTGGGTGACTAATTTGGGTGATTAATTTGTATTAATTTTCTTGATTAGTTCGTGTTACTGATTTGGGTGTCCAATTTATGTGACAAATAGGGTGTCTAATTTGTGACGATGGGAGCGAAGTGGGTCCCAAATAGGGTTTTGTCATTTCTAAATGTGTGATGAATCTAACGAAACAATAACTCCTCTCATCCTTCCACTTTAAAAACTACTATGACTATAGCAATGTTAGATCTAAAACCTAAACAATTTCTTTGTCCATATTATATTCAAAATAGCTATATATTTTATTTAGCTATATATTTTATTTAGCTATATATTTTATTTAGCTATATATTTTATTTAGCTATATATTTTATTTAGCTATATATTTTATTTAGCTATATATTTTATTTAGCTATATATTTTATTTAGCTATATATTTTATTTAGCTATATATTTTATTTAGCTATATATTTTATTTAGCTATATATTTTATTTAGCTATATATTTTATTTAGCTATATATTTTATTTAGCTATATATTTTATTTTCAGTTTGAAAAACAAAATTAACACGGGGTTTTTGGTGAAGGGGAAGGAGGGTCCTATTTGACGGCTGTGGCCCGATCTGATTTGGGGAAGGGGGAGGAGGGTCCTATTTGACGGCTGTGGCCCGATCTGATTTGGGGAAGGGGGAGGAGGGTCCTATTTGACGGCTGTGGCCCGATCTGATTTGGGGAAGGGGGAGGAGGGTCCTATTTGACGGCTGTGGCCCGATCTGATTTGGGGAAGGGGGAGGAGGGTCCTATTTGACGGCTGTGGCCCGATCTGATTTGGGGAAGGGGGAGGAGGGTCCTATTTGACGGCTGTGGCCCGATCTGATTTGGGGAAGGGGGAGGAGGGTCCTATTTGACGGCTGTGGCCCGATCTGATTTGGGGAAGGGGGAGGAGGGTCCTATTTGACGACTGTGGCCCGATCTGATTTGGGGAAGGGGGAGGAGGGTCCTATTTGACGGCTGTGGCCCGATCTGATTTGGGGAAGGGGGAGGAGGGTCCTATTTGACGGCTGTGGCCCGATCTGATTTGGGGAAGGGGGAGGAGGGTCCTATTTGACGGCTGTGGCCCGATCTGATTTGGGGAAGGGGGAGGAGGGTCCTATTTGACGGCTGTGGCCCGATCTGATTTGTATCTCCATTTGGTCTCTATTGTTAGCCATTTCACATACAGGTATAAATACATGTATTTTCTTTGTTGCACCAGCCATGTCTGACTTTATATCTTCCCACGGACCACCACGTAGTTTACCAGAGTAAGTTTATTGACGTTACCCTGGAACAAAAAACAAAAAAACAAAAAAACACAAAAAAAGAACACAATATCATTTGATCAAAGGCTATTTGAATCGAGACCATAAAAACAGCAACCCCACCCCCCCCCCCCCCAAAAAAAAAAGTGGGGCGAGAAATGTATGTTAAGATGGTGGGGTAGTTTTGATTCAATTTTAATGAAAAAAATAAATTGATACGCGTAGGAAAAACTGCCCTCAAACAAAACATCCCAAATGGAGTTCCCCTCCCTTGAACTGAGCCAGGTCCGACAACTGGGTGTAAAGACCCGGATACATGGGAGGAGTAAGGTTACAGGGGCGGTAATCCATGGAGTGGTACTAGTTGGAAACTGTATACACTTCATCAGGAGGGGCGGGGGAGCCGACAGTTAGGGTTTCACCGAGAGAAGGCGGCAGGTGAGAGAAGGGAAGACCAAAGACAATAACGTAGCCATTTGGACTGAAACCACTGGTCACGTTTATTTAATGGAGTTTACGTTTTTTTGTACTGGCGATTTACGGGGTCAGTACAAAACCTAATACGATCTTCTAAATGGACCCCTTTGGTGTATGTAGTACGTCCGGTAAGCTAACCGACTGGTAAAACCTTGACGTTTGCAATTTGGTCAAACCAAGCATATTGTAAGTAGTTCTCTCTCACTCTGACAGACCAATTTTGGGAAGCTCAAGACAATGTATTGTATAAAAAAAAACTAGCGCAAATTGCTTTTGGTGTAAGATCAAAAAAATGTATCGAAATTTTAATTTTATTTCTTTTAAAGAGATTTAAATGAAACTTTTTTTACAGTAAAGGAATTTCTATGGCACGCGGTCTAGTGTCAGGTAATTCCCCCATTCACAAAATGTAAAATGCGTATTCATAGTTTCTCTATCAAACTCCATCTCTCTATATATTTATATAATAAAAAATATATATCATGTGTATATATGTTTATATATCAAGAACAAATGTAAATCACAAGATTTTATCCATAAGTTTTAATAGCTCGGGATTACCTTTAACATATGCTGGAGTTTAAAACTGTTATGTGAAAAAGATACTTGATGTGTGACAGATAAACGTAGGGCAACTCATTGCAAGTAGGTCATGGTCAGTCGAGGCTGGCCCTTGAGGGCTGTAAAACTGTCAAAAGCTGATGGAAACGTTTAAAAATAAAATGACAAGTCAAGCGATTAGGGAGACGGATTATCTAAAAATAGTTACCTGATGTTGAGATATTCTTCAGGTAAACTTTGTCTCTAGATCAGTAGGGTATGTCACGCAGATATTTAAAACAAATATGTATAAATATAGATACAGGTACATAAAGATGGCGAAGTAGGTCACATAAAAGGATGTTACAAGCCCTCCCCCAATCCCCCCCCCAATATAAATTACGAAAATAAAAATAACAGAATCATTTATAAAAAAAAAAAAAAACATTTTGTAATTTCTTTATTTATAATTATTTAATGAGTAACAGGAAAATATAGGATTCAGAGCTCTCCATGTACTTTAACATTGAGGGGAGGGGGCAGTGAGTAATTATTTTAGACTGACTGAGCTGTCTTGTGGCTTAGAAATACCACTTTAAAAAAATTATATTTCCCCTAAATACAGTTCAGTGGCGGGGACAAATATGAGTTAAGATTTTCTTTAAATACAAAGAAATATTAGCTTAGTTTTTTAAAAACATTTTGCACAAAATACAGTTTAAGGTCATGTGACATTTTTTTTTCTTTTTTAAATTGAGAATAGATCTTGACAATCAAGACATTTAGACGTAAAAATTCAATAAGAGATTCGTCTTTAAATATAAGGATTCTGTATTTAAAGATGTTCCATTAAATTGGTTCAGGATCGAGGAAGAGGTTGGGTACATTTTTAATGTCAATATTTTAATTTATCGAAGTCCTTTAACGCTACGGATAATTAAAATGGTACATATTTTTTTTGTTTTTAATTTAAGGAAACAAGTAACATTTTTTAGAAAATATGTTTCTAGTGTAGTTCGTTGGTGTGAAAATTGGTCTGGTTAACCTATATTATATAGAAAATTCTTAAAACCGAATGGTGTGAGAAACGTAAATATCTATGAATATATTTGTCTTTAAAAATAATGAAAGTCTCATTTTATTATTTCCTACTTGTTCCTTTCTAGGACTTTGAATTTTTTGTTTTATTGTTGCTTTTGCATTCTTGATACAGTAAATGAAAACCCGATTCAGATTAGTGTAATATGCCTCCATTGTCAACCCGGTAACATCGGCTCAGATATTCTAGTATATATATATATATATATATCTACATATATTTACGGAATGATCAGCACACACTTTAGTTTCAATGAACACATATCCCAGTATTCACACATTAAAGAAGGGGAGAGAAACACGCAACGCGTGCTTTACATCATATGCGTTAGCTAACGCCCGTAAAGGGACACAGTCCCACTAAGCTGTAGCTAATTAGGGCCAATCACAGGATACTGACACTTTGAAGTGCTCTCGCTGCCCACGGACATTTCGCCCGTCAGGTGTGAACCACCGAGCGCGGGTTGCACTCGAAGTTACATAAACTTTAGCCAGGGGATTCTATTCTGTTTGTCTGTGGTCATGGGGAAAACTGGAGAAATAAAAACAGAGTCACGCAGGTCAGCGTCTAGCATTGGGACGCCAAACTTGCCGAGTGTTTGACGAGAGTTCTTTCGGAGTTTGAAGCTGGAACAATCACTTGAACGAGCTTGAGACGTCTGCATGCATGCCTTTTTAAGAAATCGAAGAGCCCTAGGCGATAATATCGCGCGGTGACATTTACTTAATGAGGACAGAATAGTGCGAAAAAAATTGATATATAATTCACTACAGGCTGAGCCTTTTGATATGTAGCTTACGGACAAAAAGATATAGAAATAACCACTTGAATGACATCAGTAAGACGTGTATACAGTAGGCGTTGCGTTATTTAAGCACGAAGGCGGAGTTCACACGGTGTTGGTCTTTGACAACTATAAGTACTTCACTGTGTCGACGTGACACACCGGCTATATTTAAAGATGTGTCCCGAGTTCGGTAATCAATAAACCATCCCACGAAAATTGTTTTTTCTTCTAAATTAAGTAAAATTAAATGATCAAAATCAATATATTGATGTACAGTTTTTTCCTCGAGATTTTATTTAGGTGTACATTTTTATTTAATGGTAGGTATATATTATTTTTATTTATTGTTATGCAAAGATTATTATTTAATATTAGATTTAGATTCTTATTTCATGTTAGTCATATATACTTATTTAATTTTAGGTATCTATCTATCTATCTATCTATCTATCTATCTATCTATCTATCTATCTATCTATCTATCTATCTATCTATCTATCTATCTATCTATCTATCTATCTATCTATCTATCTATCTATCTATCTATCTATCTATCTATCTATCTATCTATCTATCTATCTATCTATCTATCTATCTATCTATCTATCTATCTATCTATCTATCTATCTATCTATCTATCTATCTATCTATCTATCTATCTATCTATCTATCTATCTATCTATCTATCTATCTATCTATCTATCTATCTATCTATCTATCTATCTATCTATCTATCTATCTATCTATCTATCTATCTATCTATCTATCTATCTATCTATCTATCTATCTATCTATCTATCTATCTATCTATCTATCTATCTATCTATCTATCAATCTATCTATCTATCTATCTATCTATCTATCTATCAATCTATCTATCAATCTATCTATCTATCTATCTATCTATATATCTATCTATCTATCTATCTATCAATCTATCTATCTATCTATCTATCTATCTATCTATCTATCTATCTATCTATCTATCTATCTATCTATCTATCTATCTATCTATCTATCTATCTATCTATCTATCAATCTATCTATCTATCTATCTATCTATCTATCTATCTATCTATCTATCTATCTATCTATCTATCTATCTATCCATCCATCCATCTATCCCTCTATCCATCCATCCATCCAACCATCCATCCATATGTCCATCTGTTCATCTGTCTATCTGTCTATATGTATATCTGTCTGTCTGTCTATCTAACTATCCACCCATCCACCCGTCAGTCCGTCGGTCCGTATATCTATATGTCTGTCTGTCGGTCCGTCTGTCCGTCCGTCTGTCTGTCTGTCTATCTTTATATGATATTGTGACATACCTGCTAAATTGCCAATTCTCCACCAATCCTAGCCAGTGATTTGTTTGGCTGTTTAATTTACAACTTTAACTGTACAAACATATTCTTTAAAATACATTATCCCTTTTAATGATTTTTAAAAATTCCTTTCTGTAAAAATTTAAACAGATTTTTCAACCGAATCCACTTTTTAGTTTTCCAAGGGTTCAAAAGGTGCAGACAGTATTGAAGTCCCACCCCGCCCCCTCTCCCCTACCCCATTAATGACCCCCATACCCCTTTGACATAAAGTCATCGAACTCCTGTTTCCGCTTTGGTCTGGTAGTGATACAAAACTCGACCGAGACACCTTTATTACACACAAGTAGTTTTCTGCCGTTGTGCTCGAGAGATCGGCAATCAGTAGCCGCGGGCTAAGGACGGCATCCGCTACGTTACAACATCGCCCCACTGCAGTGCATGCCTGTAACGATGTTTCAATGAGTATTTTTTTTCCTTCAAATTACATCTCCTAACGCTCCTGGGGAATTTTTTCTATTTTCTGATATGAATGTGTTAAGAAGCGTGATATTGATTGAGTAAACCACAAAGGCAGAAGTAAAATGTCAAAACAAAATAAAATCAACGTATTTATTTTAACTCCCAGTGATTTATTGTTAAGTAATTATGAGGGAGTGGACGAAACCACAAAGGCTAGGGTACCCTTCCCAAAATTAAGGGCAGCTCTCCGGAGAGTTGCGAGGGGCATCCCCCCAGAAGGTTGTGCGCAGGGCTAACAACTCTGCTGCGTAAAAACCCTTTGTTACAAAAACGCAGACAAGAGCAACAAAAGACTTTACGGTCCTGGGAGAAGATAGATTCCCAGCCGCGGAATGCATGACGCCAAGTAGTGAAAGCCAGAATCTGGAAACTACTAGGCCGACGACCATCATCTCCACCAGGACCACCACCGCCATTGGAACATGGAATGTACGCACCATGTATGAGACAGGAAAGACTGCACAAGTAGCCGCGGAGATGAGGAACTATAACCTCGCCATACTAGGAATCAGCGAGGCAAGATGGATCGGGTGCGGACAGAAGAGACTAGCCTCAGGAGAGATGCTGTTATTCTCAGGGCACGAGAGTGACGATGCACCACACACTCTGGGCGTGGCCCTGATGATATCCAGGGCAGCCCAAGGAGCACTCATTGGATGGGAGGCGCATGGGCCTAGAATAATCACAGCAACCTTTCGGACCAAAAAACACAGAATCAATTTGGATGTTATCCAGTGCTACGCACCAACAAACGAAAGTGAGGAGGAAGACAAAGATGAATTCTATAACAGATTGCTTACCATTACCCAGGGTCGCCCTAGGCGAAACATTGTCATCCTCATAGGAGATCTCAATGCCAAGATCGGCAGTGACAACACGGGCTATGAAGAAGCCATGGGGCGACAGGGGATAGGAGAAATGAATGATAACGGAGAAAGATTTGCCGACCTATGTGCCACAACAAATCTAGTCATAGGCGGGAGCTTATTCCAACACAGGAGGATACACAAGGCCACATGGGTTTCACAGGACCTCCAAACGATGAACCAAATAGATCATGTGTGTATTGGGAAAAAATTCAGGCGATCTCTCCAAGATGTACGTGTCAGAAGAGGAGCTGACGTTGCCTCAGACCACCATCTTCTAGTGGCCCGGCTGAGACTAAAACTGAAAAGGCACTACACTGAGCAGACATCATATAGGTTGCGCTACAACACCCCCCTCTTGAAAGATAAGGCCAAACAGGAAGAGTTCAGGATCACTCTGTCCAACAAGTTCCAAGCCCTACAGGAACTGCTAGGAGACGAGACGATCGAAGGAAAGTGGCAGGGAGTAAAGAAAGCAGTCAAATCAACATGTCAGGAAGCGTTGGGAAACAAGAAACATACACACAAAGAATGGATAACAGCAGATACATTGAAAGTGATAGAAGAGAGAAAAGGGAAGAAGGCAGAAATTAACAACAGCCGTACACGAGCGCAGAAAGTTAGGTTCCAAAAGGAGTACTCAGAGGCAAATAAGAAAGTAAAGAAAAGCGCTAAGAGGGACAAAAGGAACTTTGTAGACATGCTTGACAAAGAAGCGGAAGAAGCAGCCTACCAAGGAAATATGCGGGAATTGTTCGCTACCATCAAGAAGTTGTCTGGAAAGTTCAGGAAGCCAGAGAGACCAGTGAAGGACAAAGATGGTAAGAGCATACCAAATGAGGAGCAACAGAGAGCCAGATGGAAAGAACACTTTGAGGAACTTCTAAACAGGCCAGAGCCAAGTAACCCACCAGATATTCAGCCAGCTGACAGTGACCTGGCTATTGACTGCAACGCACCCACCAAAGAAGAGATCCGTATTGCCATCAAACAACTTAAAAATGGCAAGGCTGCAGGACCAGATGGCATCCCAGCAGAGGCACTGAAGGCTGACGTGCACACCAGTATAGATATGCTTCACCCACTGTTCTTGAAGATCTGGAGGAGGAACAGGTACCTTCGGAGTGGAAGGAGGGATATCTCATTAAAATCCCCAAAAAGGGGGACTTAAGCTCCTGCTCCAACTATAGAGGGATCACCTTACTGTCCATCCCAGGCAAGGTTTTCAACCGAGTACTACTCAACAGAATGAAAGAAACTGTTGACCCCCTGCTGCGGGACCAACAGGCTGGCTTCCGGACCAACAGATCCTGTACTGACCAAATTGCAACACTGCGCATCATCCTAGAGCAATCCCTGGAATGGAACTCACCCCTCTACATCAACTTCGTTGACTACGAGAAAGCCTTTGACAGTGTGGATAGGCAAACCCTCTGGAGACTGTTGAGACATTATGGAGTCCCGCGGAAAATAACGGACTTGATCAGAAACTCTTACGAGGGGATGACCTGCCGAGTGGTCCACGGACAACAGGTGACGGATGCTTTCCAGGTGAAGACCGGTGTGAGGCAGGGATGTTTGCTTTCGCCTTTCCTGTTCCTATTGGCCATTGACTGGGTGATGAAAACTTCCACACAACAGAAGCGGAATGGTATTCAATGGACCTTGTGGGACCAGCTTGATAACCTCGATTTTGCTGACGATCTTGCCCTTCTCTCCCATACCCAACAACAGATGCAGGAGAAGACCAGAAATATTGCAGACACTTCTGCACGTATTGGTCTTAATATTCACAAGGGGAAGAGCAAGGTCCTCAAGGTCAATGCCGCTACCAATACAGCACCCATCAGGCTCAAAGAGGAAGCGCTCGAAGAGGTAGAGAGCTTTGTCTACCTTGGCAGCATCGTGGACAAGCAAGGTGGGACAGATGCTGACATCAAAATAAGGGTAGGAAAGGCACGGGCAGCCTTCCAACAACTAAAAAATGTCTGGGCCTCCAAACACCTAAATACCAAACTGAAGATCAGAACCTTCAACACAATGGTGAAACCGGTTCTACTGTATGGTGCAGAAACATGGAGAATCACTGCCGGGAATATGAAGAGAATCCAGTCCTTCATTAATAACTGCTTAAGAAGGATTCTCGGGATTCATTGGCCCGACAGAATCAGCAACCAGAAACTGTGGCAGCGGACAAAGCAAGAACCTGTAGAACAAGAGATCCTCCAGAGAAGATGGAGATGGATTGGCCATACGCTCAGGAAACCTGCCTCCAGCATAACTAGACAAGCCTTGAATTGGAACCCTCAAGGAAAACGGAAAAGAGGCAGGCCTAAGAACACTTGGCGCCGTGAAGTGGAGGCGGATATCAAGAAACTTGGCCACACTTGGGGGAGGCTGGAGAGATTGGCTCAGGATCGTGATGCCTGGAGGGCTCTTGTAGGCGGCCTATGTCCTATTCACAGACGTCGATGAAGATCGGCTGCTGTTCCTCGAGGACGAAAAAGGCGAAAGAATTATGAGGGACAATGACTGCCGTTATAGAGCAAAGATAGATTAAAGGGCGCACACAATAATGAGCATGAGTAAAACGGTACTGTTAAGATGCTTGTTATAAAGACGACGACATACAACTTAAGACGTGTTTGGCCGTAGTGCCTTCGTCAGTCTTAACACCTAACCGCCAGTGTGACAAATGGTTTCAATCGCATGAATGAAGAATGACGTCTTGTTACTATTGACGTGGCGATGCGTGTGTGCCGCCGGGGGCTGCCAAGATGTGAACCGCCCCCTTTAAACTAAAAAAAAAAAAAAAAAAAAAAAACTTCCCGGTTGACTAAAAATAGCGCCCTTGAATAAAAAAAATAGCTCCCCCGGGGCAGTACGCCCCTCCGAAAACCACTCCTCCGCAACCCTTTTCCTACGCCACTACTTGTAACATGTTTAACACAATGGTCGGCGATTGGAGTTTAAGCGATACAGTCATCTCAAATGACTAGAAAAACCTGAAATTATTCTTATCAATTCATATACGTGTTTTTTTTCTCCAAAATCAATTTAAGAAAAGAGCCATTTATTATAACGGAATCGAATACTCAGATTCGTATCCTGATGTCGCACCTCACAGCTCTGCTGTCAGCTAATTCAGCAGCTTGAAGAGCAATAGTGGGTTATGTGAACAACAAACTTTATGTAAGTTAGCATTCATCAATGCCTTGGGATGTAATGAAACAGCCGGGTTTTCCCAGGCCAGGGGGGCAAACGAAATTATAAGCTGCAGTTTTTGACAGGTCAGGTCGAAGGATTAACAGGGCTGTACTTAATGGGAGTTTGACACCACAGTGTTTAGGACAGCGATCTCTGAGTTTTATGATACGCCCGACCCCTCTCTCCAATTACTGGGTACCCTATAATTGTCCTTAAATAATATAGTATAGACATTTATATCATATCAGCCTATTTGAATGTTTGACGTTCAGTGGCCGCCTTATAGTTTACCTTGAATGTGGAAACCGCGAAAATTAAGAGAAGAAACACACACATACATACACACACACACACAAAACTATGCTTCTTAAAATACTTCTTCAGCAAAAATTTTCAAGAATGTGTTATGACCTTAAACCTTTGTCCACGGATGACCTTACGTTTGTGTCCTTGCAAGACCTGTGGTCATGAAGGTGCATACAGGTGCGTCAATGAATAAACTTAAATGCACGCGCCTGCCCACTTACCTGTGTCTCAATCTAAACACTGGCAATTAAAAGCCGGGAGACATTCTTGTCAATTTATTCCTGCCCCGTGTTTTCTACCTCGATTTTCGTCCACTCAACATCATTAGAATTCATTCAACATATTTAATAATGGCACATGAAATCGTCATTACTATATATAGAATTAAATTATCTAACCCGACAGTGCCCTCCCCAATCATCGCAAAATCTGCACTATTTTCAGATTAATTGTGTCAGTTAAATAAGTGTATAGTTCCATATGTGTGTGATGCGTAAGTATATGCACCGCATCATAATATAATGGGCTTTAGAATTGTGAAATTCGCATCAAGATTTACTACACACACATGTATTTCCTCTAGTCAATAAATTCAATAAATCAGAGGCTATCACAAAACTTTAAAAACGTGCATTGCATTGCCATATTAATGTAAGTACTTTTTTAGTGAAACGCTCAATTTATTTTAATATGAACGCAATTTTTAATTCGATGGTTATCTTTTGGTTACATTATTTTGGATTGTGAGACCCATAAGACTTCATTTTACTTTTTAGCTAATACGTAAGCCATCCCATCCCTCCCCTTCCCCCCCCCCCCCCCGAAAAAAATATATTCATGCACATGGCTGTGTCTCGCTTTACACATGTATATTTTCGACCAGACTTTTAATAGATCGACTTTCTAATATCAGTTCAATCTGGTATAGCTCTTAGGTCACGCCGACCTGTTTCTGACTGAGTAGCACCAACAAGCCGCCCATGGAGTTGAACTTATTTTTTTAATTATTAAGTCGGAGTCTTAATGTGAAATAGAGAATTAATTATTCAAATAGGAAGACATTTGAATTGTTCTTCAACTACAACAATGTTCTTAAACTTGAACACTCCGATGTGACCCTACAAGATGACGTTGTTCGAGTCGAATCCCTTGAAATCGAAGCTGCAATTACTTTTATCATTGTCCATGACACTAGAGAATGTGCATAACTCATCAGATCATTAGAGCGAAGGAGGCGTTATGAAGAGGGTTTTTTTTTAAATTTTATTTTTTAAATGAATTAAAAACCTGCTATACCAACAGACCCCCCCCCCCAATAATAACAGTGTTTACAGTGGCGCTGAATCCCCACCAATTACTGTTCAATGGAGGCCGGCCACTGATTGAATTAGAGGCTGTGACCTCACCTGGTATTTCAGACCCGGTGCGCAGGTACGCACCATCGCGGCGTCGGTCTGGTAGTTAAGCCTACTTAAGTATACCCCCTACCCCCACCCAACACCTAGAATTAAGCCCTGGCGTGGGTCTGATACTTTAACACCCACCCACCCCCAACCAATACTCCCTGCGTCAACCCACATACCCTTACCTAACAGCACAATAAAAACTTGTTAATTTTTTTCTTCTTCTGCGTATTAAATCTGCGGCTCCAGCATACACGAGTTTTTCCAGTAGTACTTAACGGCAAGGATTAGTGAACTCATTCGCCGAGACAACTGTATTAGAAGTGACGGTTATTTTAATAAATAATTTTTTTTACAAATTCTAATTTCTGGCAGACGACAGTTGTAGCCTTAGAACCCCTACTTTATGTTGTTCTCACCTTGAAGACAATTCCCCGCCGTGCAGAGCAAGTACAAATTTTAAATGGCAGGTAATGCCCGTGATAAGTACTTCTAAGTTTCTTTGATCTATCTTTTGAGATAGGACTCTCGAGGCATGAGAACGCTAAGCTTTTAGGACGTAAGGGTAAATACCTGAAACCTAGCGCTGCTACTCGCGGTGCTTCTCAAACATGCGTGGAGCATACCATTGGTTAATCAGCGTAAGTCGTGTGTGAGAAGTATAATTTAGATTTGTATTGCATGTTAAAAATCACGAATTATCACGTGATGTTTCTGTTAATGAGAGTAAGAGAGACTTTATGGAATAGAAACAAAAAGTGACTTTTGGTGTACCCCGCGTTGAACAGTGTGAGATGCGATGGCGCGTCCCGCAGTGGCTTGGCCCCTGGATTGGAGCAGGTGTAGAGCTGGATTAATTAAGAACTGCCGCTAATGCGATCGTTTATCCGTAGCTTTAATCAGACACGACACGGTAAAGTCAAGCGGTTCTAAACATGTACTCTCGACAGAATGACTTTAAAATACACCAAGAATTTAAATTATACCTACCTCTTACTCTTAGTCATTACAATAGACCAACTAATGTATTTTTTTTTTTTTTTTACATTTTAGTATACAGTTAAAGGGAACAGAACTTAAGGTAATTGCACGCTACTGGTCCCTCTTTCGCTCACCCTAACCCGAACCCTAAATCTATCACAAACAAAGGGAAGTGACTCCCAATAAGGGGACCACAGAAGCACATTAGCCGAACTTAATATAAATAGAATCATTTTAAAAAGTTGGTTGGGAGAGTGGATTAAGGCATCATTATTATTTGTTTAAACAATTAATTTTTTTTATTAGATTAGTATTTATATGTAATAACCAGAAGAAAAAACTACGAATTTTAATTCCTAAAATAACAAATTGGTGAGCACTTTGTTGGTAAACTAACCTATTGGTGAGCAAGGTACCTTTTCATGATTTATGATGATGCATTTCAGCTACCATGTAAAGTATTTTTCTAGGGGAGCACTACACACACATTTTCGTAATAACTCACTCTTGGAAACTTTTCTTTACTCTTATTTGAAGCCTGTAATCTACAGGAGTTGGGTTAATTAATCGTCTCGATTATTTCATGTCAGGAACTATTTGAAAGAACTTTTTGAAAACATGAGAGGTTCATATTCTGGCAAGTCGATGCCTAGACGAAACCGGAAGTGATGAAATCATTAGAATAATTCCATGAGGCATCCCAGGTCGCAGCCACGTGTTTAGAGACACCTTGTTTTAGAAGAGACACCTTGTTTTAGAAAAGAGATTGTATTGACGGGTTGGTACATTGAACAAAGTAACACACACAGTTAAATAAACATGTATTCGTCCATGCAATAATATCTTTTCACTGATTCTCAGATGTCAACACAAGATATTTTGTTTGTTTTCAACCAACACCTGGCTTTTAATATGAAGCCATATCATCTCCAACTATATCATTGCTTTCCCATGGTAGTGATTGCTTTCCCATGGTATTGATTGCTTTCTCATAGTAGTGATTGCTTTCCAATGGTACTGATTGCTTTCCCATGGTACTGATTGCTTTCCCATGGTATTGATTGCATTAACGTGGTATCGATTACTTTCCCATGGTATCGATTACTTACCCATGGTATTGACATAACAAACGTGTAGCTTTTTATTAAATCAACAATTACATTATTGCCGTAAGTCTGAGTACATGTGGTAGAGAGGCGAGACTCGATTCGGTGAGACAACTACTAGCGAGTCTACTTTACCTATGACCTATAGCTATCTATCTCTGACATTTGGGTTAAGGTTTATCGTCGATATATGCATACCACAATTGGGGGGGGGGGAAGAGGGTAAGGAAAGTTATGGCACTGTTGGTGCGGACAAGGTTGGCCATTATGACGTAGGTCATTAGGTGATAGTCATGGAAATGAAATGAGAATAATAAGGATGCTGGAATAGATGTAAGGTTTGTGTGTGTTGTGTAAGAAATGTAAGATTTTCTATTTTGTATGAAATGTAATGTTTGCTATGTTGATAGAAATGTAAGGTTTGTTGAGTTGTAAGACATGTAAGGTTTGTCAATATTGAAAGAAATGTAAGGTTTACTATTTTAGAAAGTATGTAAAGTTTGTCAATGTTGAAAAAAATGTAAGGTTTTCTTATGTTCAAAGAAATGTAAGGTTTTCTATTTTGTATGAAATGTAATGTTTGCTATGTTGATAGAAATGTAAGGTTTGTTGAGTTGTAAGACATCTAAAGTTTGTCAATGTTGAAAAAAATGTAAGGTTTTCTTATGTTCAAAGAAATGTAAGGTTTTCTAATGTTGAAAGAAATGTTAGGTTTTTCTAATGTTGAAAGAATTGTAAGGTGTGCTAATGTTGAAAAAAAAGCTAAGATTTGCTTACGTTAAAAGAAATTTAACCTTGCTGAAGCCGAGAGAAACGTTATGAAGTTCCTGAAACCTTACATCATGTCAGGACGGACGGAAATTTATTTCGGTGAGGTGAGCTGGGCGAAACCGCATCTGTCACTCTCTTGTTGAAGCTGACAGTTCCCGAGGAGGTAGTAGACGAGACGTCTCGTGTTCTGACAGGTGGACGTAAGGACGGTACAGACAGGTCATATGTTGGATGTTCGGCTACTCGGGGGAAACACGCTCTCGACATGTCCTCGAGGGACCCGTTTCATTTAACTATTATTTTCCTCATTAACATTTCTTATTGCTTACAGTGTGCTTTTGCAACATTGCATATTTCAAATGATTTGCCTCAATGACTTTTTCAGGACCACCGAAGGCAAGCGATCCGAATAATGTATATATATATATATATTTAAAGGGATTTTACAAATGATACTCAATTGGTATTATGCTCCTGAAAAATGATTAATGGATCAAAATATTGATTTGGGAAGTTTGATAGATAGTCTTAACCGTAACAAAAAAAAAATAAAAAGCAATAACCACTGAGGATGAGCCCTTTGTTAAATCACGGGAGCAACTGCAATGACATGGGAGTATTGTCTTGTTTGGCATTGATCACTTAGAGATTGTCATTTTAAGGGGGAAAATGTGTAATTTAGAGGAACAAATTATTAATTTTTTTTTACATTTCCTTTCCTGGATTGATTTCACTCAAGTTAATAATAATTAAATTTTTTTTTTGTAGGGGTGCGGGTCCCACTTCATGTGGATCTACTTCAGTGGTTCTCAACCTTGTTAAAGCCACGACCCTTATTTAGAGTTCCTCCTGTTATGGCGACCACCAAACACAAAATTATTCTCGTTGCTACTTCATAGCTGTAGAGTATATGTGTTTTCCGATGGGCTTAGGCGACCACTGTGAAAGGGTCGTTCGACCCCTAAAGGGGTCGCGACCCACAGGTTGAGAACCGCTGCTCTACTTGAAGATAAAGAAATGTACTCGGAAAGAACATTTCCAGATCAACTACACATGTCCTAGTATTCTAATTATAGCTAACAGTGGTTGTTAAAAGTATCAAAAACATTCTTATTTCATATAGCGCGAAAAATGTTCTCAAAACCAAAAATGACCCATTCCTAAACCCGTATTCATATTTTATTTTCATGAACTACTATTTATAGCTTTGTATCGTGCTCTGCACATAATAAAAAGATGCGTGTTTCATGTACAGCTATAAAGAGATTATCCTCTAAAAACACGTGTTGGCTGAACCAAAGGTTAGACCAAGTTAACACCCGAAGCCTTCCTGTTAATGCGCACTAAGCGAGGACATGGTCGAGGGGTGGAAATTAGGACATCATTTACGCGCCCAAAAGATAAATTTTAAAGTGCGTCACGTAACATTTAAACCAAAAAAGAAAATGAAAAGAAAAAAAAACAAAACAAAAAACGTAGATGTGCACGGCTGTCTAATTTCTGTCTACAGACTTGGTACATTTTATTTATTTATTTTTTCTTCAGAAAGTCAGTGAAATGTCCCCAGTCCTCAAGAAAACAACAACAAAAAACCAAACACCATCTGTATCTAAATATGTGTGTTATGTGTGGATGGAAAAACAACTACATCCGTATGTATTAAACATTTTAAAATCTTCTTCACACAGTTAATGCACTAAACCAAACTTTTAACTCAATATTTTTCTCAATTAACTTTTTTCTATTAGCAAAGAAAGGGAATGAAAAACACAATTTCTTGTAACTTTCCTGATTTTATGGTCATTAAAGGATTTCGTATTCAATTAATTTTTTATGAAACAGTTATGCATTGAAGAGCAGTTCACGTCCACGCATTGGTGAATTAAGTTTATTTGGTAACAAATTGCGGTGAAAAGTTGCTTTCGCCAGAATTTTTTAATTGTTTATCTTTTCTTTAAAATATAGACGAATCTGGACACGTTAATTTCTGGAAAACTTTAACTCTAATAGAAACCGTAGAGTTGTTTTTTTAAAAAAAAAAAATTTGATTTAGGATAATTAACAATAAGTAAAAAATTGCTTTTTAAAGGTTTTTCAACATTAATTTTGACATTCTTCAATTTTATATTTTGTGTCCTTTTTGTTGGCCATTAGAATTGTTCTATAAATACGCAGCATATCAAGTTTTGAGATAAAAAATCCTTTGAGACAACATGCAGCTAAAATCGTCCTTGATTCAAACCGTTTCAAGTGTACTTATCTCCATTCGTTTGTCAAACAATTCTCCGTCAAAGTACTTTTGGACAGGATTCTCAGCAAACTTTGTCACCCTTGCGACTTCCGTCTTTACCAAAATCTGACTGGACTCCAAGTGACTCGGTATCATCCAGTGGCCGATCGGTCACTCCACGGCTGACCCCTGCTGGTGTGATATCTTCATGCTTCCTGCCGCTTATCAGTGTGACTACGTTTCTGTTGCGGTATCTTCCTGAAACTGTCCACAGGAAGTGCTGAGGTCATCGATCGTATGACACACATCTTCAATCTCCTTGTCAGGACAGGTTTTACTTACCCCTTGTGGACGAGTAAAACCAAATAAACAGGAGACGTAAGGACAAATTGGTGAGCACTTTGTTGGTAAACTAACCTATTGGTGAGCAAGGTACCTTTTCATGATTTATGATGATGCATTTCAGCTACCATGTAAAGTATTTTTCTAGGGGAGCACTACACACACATTTTCGTAATAACTCACTCTTGGAAACTTTTCTTTACTCTTATTTGAAGCCTGTAATCTACAGGAGTTGGGTTAATTAATCGTCTCGATTATTTCATGTCAGGAACTATTTGAAAGAACTTTTTGAAAACATGAGAGGTTCATATTCTGGCAAGTCGATGCCTAGACGAAACCGGAAGTGATGAAATCATTAGAATAATTCCATGAGGCATCCCAGGTCGCAGCCACGTGTTTAGAGACACCTTGTTTTAGAAGAGACACCTTGTTTTAGAAAAGAGATTGTATTGACGGGTTGGTACATTGAACAAAGTAACACACACAGTTAAATAAACATGTATTCGTCCATGCAATAATATCTTTTCACTGATTCTCAGATGTCAACACAAGATATTTTGTTTGTTTTCAACCAACACCTGGCTTTTAATATGAAGCCATATCATCTCCAACTATATCATTGCTTTCCCATGGTAGTGATTGCTTTCCCATGGTATTGATTGCTTTCTCATAGTAGTGATTGCTTTCCAATGGTACTGATTGCTTTCCCATGGTACTGATTGCTTTCCCATGGTATTGATTGCATTAACGTGGTATCGATTACTTTCCCATGGTATCGATTACTTACCCATGGTATTGACATAACAAACGTGTAGCTTTTTATTAAATCAACAATTACATTATTGCCGTAAGTCTGAGTACATGTGGTAGAGAGGCGAGACTCGATTCGGTGAGACAACTACTAGCGAGTCTACTTTACCTATGACCTATAGCTATCTATCTCTGACATTTGGGTTAAGGTTTATCGTCGATATATGCATACCACAATTGGGGGGGGGGGGGAAGAGGGTAAGGAAAGTTATGGCACTGTTGGTGCGGACAAGGTTGGCCATTATGACGTAGGTCATTAGGTGATAGTCATGGAAATGAAATGAGAATAATAAGGATGCTGGAATAGATGTAAGGTTTGTGTGTGTTGTGTAAGAAATGTAAGATTTTCTATTTTGTATGAAATGTAATGTTTGCTATGTTGATAGAAATGTAAGGTTTGTTGAGTTGTAAGACATGTAAGGTTTGTCAATATTGAAAGAAATGTAAGGTTTACTATTTTAGAAAGTATGTAAAGTTTGTCAATGTTGAAAAAAATGTAAGGTTTTCTTATGTTCAAAGAAATGTAAGGTTTTCTATTTTGTATGAAATGTAATGTTTGCTATGTTGATAGAAATGTAAGGTTTGTTGAGTTGTAAGACATCTAAAGTTTGTCAATGTTGAAAAAAATGTAAGGTTTTCTTATGTTCAAAGAAATGTAAGGTTTTCTAATGTTGAAAGAAATGTTAGGTTTTTCTAATGTTGAAAGAATTGTAAGGTGTGCTAATGTTGAAAAAAAAGCTAAGATTTGCTTACGTTAAAAGAAATTTAACCTTGCTGAAGCCGAGAGAAACGTTATGAAGTTCCTGAAACCTTACATCATGTCAGGACGGACGGAAATTTATTTCGGTGAGGTGAGCTGGGCGAAACCGCATCTGTCACTCTCTTGTTGAAGCTGACAGTTCCCGAGGAGGTAGTAGACGAGACGTCTCGTGTTCTGACAGGTGGACGTAAGGACGGTACAGACAGGTCATATGTTGGATGTTCGGCTACTCGGGGGAAACACGCTCTCGACATGTCCTCGAGGGACCCGTTTCATTTAACTATTATTTTCCTCATTAACATTTCTTATTGCTTACAGTGTGCTTTTGCAACATTGCATATTTCAAATGATTTGCCTCAATGACTTTTTCAGGACCACCGAAGGCAAGCGATCCGAATAATGTATATATATATATATATTTAAAGGGATTTTACAAATGATACTCAATTGGTATTATGCTCCTGAAAAATGATTAATGGATCAAAATATTGATTTGGGAAGTTTGATAGATAGTCTTAACCGTAACAAAAAAAAAATAAAAAGCAATAACCACTGAGGATGAGCCCTTTGTTAAATCACGGGAGCAACTGCAATGACATGGGAGTATTGTCTTGTTTGGCATTGATCACTTAGAGATTGTCATTTTAAGGGGGAAAATGTGTAATTTAGAGGAACAAATTATTAATTTTTTTTTACATTTCCTTTCCTGGATTGATTTCACTCAAGTTAATAATAATTAAATTTTTTTTTTGTAGGGGTGCGGGTCCCACTTCATGTGGATCTACTTCAGTGGTTCTCAACCTTGTTAAAGCCACGACCCTTATTTAGAGTTCCTCCTGTTATGGCGACCACCAAACACAAAATTATTCTCGTTGCTACTTCATAGCTGTAGAGTATATGTGTTTTCCGATGGGCTTAGGCGACCACTGTGAAAGGGTCGTTCGACCCCTAAAGGGGTCGCGACCCACAGGTTGAGAACCGCTGCTCTACTTGAAGATAAAGAAATGTACTCGGAAAGAACATTTCCAGATCAACTACACATGTCCTAGTATTCTAATTATAGCTAACAGTGGTTGTTAAAAGTATCAAAAACATTCTTATTTCATATAGCGCGAAAAATGTTCTCAAAACCAAAAATGACCCATTCCTAAACCCGTATTCATATTTTATTTTCATGAACTACTATTTATAGCTTTGTATCGTGCTCTGCACATAATAAAAAGATGCGTGTTTCATGTACAGCTATAAAGAGATTATCCTCTAAAAACACGTGTTGGCTGAACCAAAGGTTAGACCAAGTTAACACCCGAAGCCTTCCTGTTAATGCGCACTAAGCGAGGACATGGTCGAGGGGTGGAAATTAGGACATCATTTACGCGCCCAAAAGATAAATTTTAAAGTGCGTCACGTAACATTTAAACCAAAAAAGAAAATGAAAAGAAAAAAAAACAAAACAAAAAACGTAGATGTGCACGGCTGTCTAATTTCTGTCTACAGACTTGGTACATTTTATTTATTTATTTTTTCTTCAGAAAGTCAGTGAAATGTCCCCAGTCCTCAAGAAAACAACAACAAAAAACCAAACACCATCTGTATCTAAATATGTGTGTTATGTGTGGATGGAAAAACAACTACATCCGTATGTATTAAACATTTTAAAATCTTCTTCACACAGTTAATGCACTAAACCAAACTTTTAACTCAATATTTTTCTCAATTAACTTTTTTCTATTAGCAAAGAAAGGGAATGAAAAACACAATTTCTTGTAACTTTCCTGATTTTATGGTCATTAAAGGATTTCGTATTCAATTAATTTTTTATGAAACAGTTATGCATTGAAGAGCAGTTCACGTCCACGCATTGGTGAATTAAGTTTATTTGGTAACAAATTGCGGTGAAAAGTTGCTTTCGCCAGAATTTTTTAATTGTTTATCTTTTCTTTAAAATATAGACGAATCTGGACACGTTAATTTCTGGAAAACTTTAACTCTAATAGAAACCGTAGAGTTGTTTTTTTAAAAAAAAAAAATTTGATTTAGGATAATTAACAATAAGTAAAAAATTGCTTTTTAAAGGTTTTTCAACATTAATTTTGACATTCTTCAATTTTATATTTTGTGTCCTTTTTGTTGGCCATTAGAATTGTTCTATAAATACGCAGCATATCAAGTTTTGAGATAAAAAATCCTTTGAGACAACATGCAGCTAAAATCGTCCTTGATTCAAACCGTTTCAAGTGTACTTATCTCCATTCGTTTGTCAAACAATTCTCCGTCAAAGTACTTTTGGACAGGATTCTCAGCAAACTTTGTCACCCTTGCGACTTCCGTCTTTACCAAAATCTGACTGGACTCCAAGTGACTCGGTATCATCCAGTGGCCGATCGGTCACTCCACGGCTGACCCCTGCTGGTGTGATATCTTCATGCTTCCTGCCGCTTATCAGTGTGACTACGTTTCTGTTGCGGTATCTTCCTGAAACTGTCCACAGGAAGTGCTGAGGTCATCGATCGTATGACACACATCTTCAATCTCCTTGTCAGGACAGGTTTTACTTACCCCTTGTGGACGAGTAAAACCAAATAAACAGGAGACGTAAGGACGTGCTACGTCTTAGTACAAGTGTTTTATCACAGCAGACAATCTAGAGCAGACGATGTTTTAACTATATCAAGGACATCGCGAGTGCAAAAAAAAAAAAGACAACCTCACGTTAAAAAAAAAAAATAGCCCCATTTCACACAGGAAGTGGCGTTCATATTTTGACATATACTCTGTTTTATGTTACACTGCACCAACAATTTGCCTTACATGGGAGAATTTATTGAATGAGTAAGAAACACAGCTATCATATTTAGGCAATACATCAAATTTAATTTAACGGATAAGTTATGGGGGAAGTTAACATCATAGCGGCCGTTTGAATACGTTAAGCTATCTGTGTTTTATTTTTAAGAACCTAGTTGGGTTTTTTTCCCCAGGTAAATTAGACTACAGTCTACAATAATATCTCCTAGTTTCAATGGGGTTGAGCATTTATTATATTTTTTTTATATTTAATTTTTTTGTTGTTGTATTTTGGTTTATTGTATTTTGTATTTAATTCACGATCTAAATGAAACAGATGCTCATAAAATAAAATTAATTTGTTAAACAAATACCAATCCAAATTTTCAATAAATCATGATTTTTTTTTTTTTTTTTTTTTTTTTTTTTTTTTTTGCTGTTTATTATAGTTACATCAAACAGTCAAGTTATGAAACACGCGGCCACAACAGGAGCTATTGCTCTAAACAAATCACTACACGCCGTTGCAATTCAGCCACTTGTATTCGGTTGCTTCCAATCAAAGTAATTCACCATCTGAGAGCAGCCAAACACAAATAGTTCTTGCAGCGATACCGCCAGCGACGCTCGGCTCGGTGTTTGCGCTTTTTGTTATCTTAAATACAATCTCGGTGCCTTCTGTATCGATACTGTGCTCGGGGGGCTTGTTGACATTTCCGGTGACCGGGCAAAAATATTGGCCCCGCGGGAGATTCTTGGCAGAAGTGGACACGAGTCATGACAACAGAGGCATGCGCCGATTTGTCAACTGGACATTAGAACGTCACCAGAAGGATCTATACTTTTCGAGACCAGTCTGAGAAAATTTGAAGAAAAAGAGACTTAATTATTATAACGTAAAACCGAAAAACTTTGGGTCATAACCTTTGGTCCGGTCGACAACTTAAATGTATCACCAAGCAAAAGGAAAAAGGATCTATTGATGGGGAAAGTAAGCGACAGTTCCCTCCCCTGTTGACACATTTTTATGTAGGATAGTCAATGCCAAGAACTAAACATTTTAATTATGGGCTTAAGGAGAGCAAAGGTTGTTGGAGCTGAAGCACGAAGACGTTAGTTAAAGAGAATCAGATTTGCTAAGATACTTTTTTTTTGTAGACCGAGGACCCCATTCAACGAAACCAGGGTCATAAAGACTTAACTTCTTATATCCTAGACTTAATGACGTCACAGACCTGCCCCAAAGACATAGCAAAAAGAATTTAGAGCTGCTACCTGGGACCTGGGGTTTTCAAGAAGGTGAAACTAACAGACATGTTTTTATTGTTTTCATAACTCGATGCATAGTCTCATTAGTGATAAAAACGTAAGAATATCATATCATAAAGATAAGGAAAAGATAGATATAAAGTTATAAACGTATCGCATAATACTAAGTTACGTACACTTTCAGATGTAAATTTCTAGGGTATTAGGAACTTTCAAATGCAGTAATTGCTAACAAATACTTGAGTTATGTGGCCATATATATATATAAAGAATATAAAACAAATAAACAAAGACAATAACAACGTAATCTTAAGCAAACATATGATAATTTAAAGAATGGTGATCACAAACGAAAGACCTTGGGACGTAACGACAAACACAAAGTAACAGTTTTCACAACAAAACAGAGAATTGACCACATCAAATATCACAAAGTGTCAGCTAAGGATACATTATTATTCCATTCAAATTCTTCTATATGAACATACAATGATTTTATTTTCCTATAAAATGAAATAGAGGAAACGTGTTTGATCAATGGCCAAGACCCTGAACGCAATCTACAAATTAAGAAACAATTAATCCCAGCAGCTACCCAGCTAAACAGCAATAAATGTCTGGGCGTTGAGACTACTCCAGCCATAATTTTTGTGGGATTGGTAACTGCTTTATAAACATGTAACCTTAAAGAACCTGCGGTCCTCAACTCAGTCCTTACTGAAAATTCCCAGTGTGGATGAACACAGAAAAAAGTCGTACGGAGTGCGCTCTTTTGAAGCGATAGCGCCAAAGTTATGGAATATTTTACCTCCATCTTTGAGGAGTACTGACAAGGACAGAAAATTATTTAGGAAACATTTAAAGACTTTTTTGTTTAATAGATTTGATGACACCAGAGCGCAGTGAGCATGCTAAAGTAGCATGGATACCAGCAGTGAGCATGCTAAAGTAGCATGGATACCAGCAGTGAGCATGCTAAAGTAGCATGGATACCAGCGCTATAGAAGTATCCAATCAATCAACTGCAACTACTTCACGCCCTTTCGAGCGTCCGTGACGAAACAACGCCGAGGGGTCGACAAGGTTGATGCGTAAACTCTGATTGTAGACCCCGAAGTAATGTTTTCTTTGGAAAATAACATCTAATGAATATAAATGTAAAGTTGCAGCTTATTTAGATTGCCTAAAAAACATTTTGGATTAAAGGGTAGAAAGAGTCTAAATATATTTTCTTAATTATTCGGGAAGAAACAAGCAATGCGCTGACGTATGAACGTGATTGCCTTATACCGTAGGCGGTGCTTTATTATTATTTTTTACGTGGTTGATCAGATGTTTAACCTTATATATAGTGTTGCAATTTAGAGGGAGACGATGCATTTTTCAAAACATTTTCTAGAGATGTAACCAGTTTTTTCAAGTTTTATTCAGTGTGTTAAATCCTAAGATAGCATCAGAATATAGTTGGCGCTGTTGTTCTATGTATATTTTCAAAACTTTTTATAGAGGTTTAATAGAATGTTTCACTTTTATTGCAGGCTGTTGACCAGAGGAAAAAGTCTTAAATTACAGGCGGGGCTGATGATTCAGATTTTATACAAAAGATTGTTTGTAATTTAGAGAGGATAACCCAATTGCTTAGGAAATGAATCTTCCCTTTAAATGAACATACCAACAAGTGTCACCGCCTCCTACTTCAGATAGCCATCTGTTATCACGAGTAAGGTCCACCATTAGAGGACCAATGTCTCACACAGCCCATCACTCGTTCTTGATGTCTAATACATTAATAGCGGTCATTCAACATCCTCCTCACTACACCGTCATTACAGGTCACTTCCTTGACCGTTCTCTGCCGCCGCGGACATGTTAAGTACCGAATCGTAAATGCGCCAGGGCTCCGGTTGACGTATGACTTGCGTCTGCGAAGTGACCAGAGCTCATTTTAGAATCACTAGGTCTAATAAACACGGGGTACTGGCGCTGTGTTACGATACGTCTCTATCGAGGAGGATATCTGATTTTTAAAGGTTGCCCAAAGCCTTTTTTCTGTGTTGAGAGAGATCCCCCCTATTGGGCCGAACCCCATCCACTCCAGACACACACATTCATACACTAACAATGACTTAAATGTTTATGTTGTTTAAATCCATTAAGAAGAAATGTTTCAATGATGCCAACAGTTTTCATATATTGCGTGCACTGAATACATGGGCACACTGCCAGGAAGGGCCATATTAAGGACTTTGGACACACCATGGGAACAACTAAGACAAGGGGCATATTGCTCTATGTTACCACACGACCCTGTGGAACCAGACGGTGAAATGCAGATGCCTCTTAATTCCGGGTCACGGTCCCGTTGAGCGTCATGGGCCCTGGGGCACGTTGCCCTGCTTGCCCTATGGATAATCTGTGTCAGAGGTTGGGGTTGTCTAGAAAGAAGGTAAAAAAAGATGCCGTAATTTCGACGAAGGAATTGGGAGACACACTGAGATACAATGACATAGACTGAGATACGATGAGATACACTGAGATACATTGAGATACAATGAGATACACTGAGATACACTGAGATACAATGAGATACATTGAGATACAATGAGATACATTGAGATACAATGAGATACACCGCTACTTTACATTATACAGTAGTTTTTGCGGAGACTTGCAATATAAGGGATATAACCCATTTATATTTAAATATGAAATATATGTGTATTGATCTGTGCTTGCATGTTGAATGAGCATCTTCCAAACCTTTACATCTGATAAGCTTTCAATGTGAACACCAGCATACACCCTATCTTCAAAAATTTTGGCAAATTAAAATAATAAAAATCATACACGACTTAAAGGCTGATATTTTAGTTATCACAATAAGGCCAATGATTAATTAAAATTTAAAAAAAGGTTAACGAATTATTAGTCGTGTCAAAAGGCTTTAATAAAATAATAATACAATAAAAAATAATAATAAAATCTATTTTATATAACTTTTGTCCCATATATATTAAAATGAACTTCCGGAGTGATCGTTAAGGAGTTTGTAAAGTTTCAAAGTGGTAGATGTTCACTAGTCCAAAAATCCAGAGCTGCCTACATGACAGTCTGCATGAGTGGGACCGCACACAATAAGGTCACTAGAGTTGTCATATACAGATACCACGTACAGGGTAAACCAAAACTCAATCACGACATTACAATCAATTACAGTATAATCTTTTATCTTAACAACCAGTCACCATCAGGTTATCAGCCCTGAGTACTAACGAACTGGCCGCAAAGCCACCCCCATGTTGGTAAAAGAATGACGTCATGTTGCTGTCCAATAGGTCCTCATTTACTGATTGAAAAAAAAATGGAAGAAGAAAACAGATAAAAAACTCGATGATGGTCATTCTGAAGTTAGGAACGATCGGGAATTTCAACAGCAGCGCTTGTTTATTATTGTGGGAGTTAACAGCGTGGCTCTCATGTGAAAGTTTTTAAAACAAAACACCTGATAGCGCATGTCGCTTGTTAAGCAGTTCAAGATAAAGCCCCAATAGCCGAGCCCAGTGCAACGACTGCAAATCACAAGGTTAAACCAGTATTTAATGAGACGTCTCTTCAGTTCATACAGACTCTAAGATTTCTGCCTTTCCGCCGACCATGGTCAACAACGTCACGGGAATAGAACATATTTTAATCGACCGTTTTATTTGGGGCAAAAATCACATGTTGATCGAGTTGGTGACGTTATACCAAATAATTATTTTGTTGTTTCTCAAAGCTTTCTTTCAACTATGGCTTCCACGAATTCAATAAACTATCTAAAGAATTACATAAGAGCATAAGAGAATTTTAAAAATTGCAAAATTTGACTTTACATTCCTTTACATTTTGAGATTTTTATATATTTTTATTTTTAAAAGAAAATTCAAACCACCACTTTGAAAGTGTAACTATAACCCATAACTTTGATGCTTGTTGGCAAATTTAAATATATATATATATTTTTTTTATTTAATTACTTTAGGAAAAAAAATACCATGAAGTTAAAAAAATTAACATGTTAATATTTTTATAACAACAAATAAAAATTAAAGTTAAGGCTGACATGCGTCTTCTTGAATTAATACAAAATTTTGTTAGTTGAATTTTATAGTCATAAATCTTGACTTGATTAAAGGAATCGTTTGTTAACGAGGGCAGGTTGTGTGTCGAAAGACTTCATTGGCTACTCAGGTATGGACAAGAAAAAGAGATGACACAATAAAGATGAGAACGGATTAGCTTAATTTGGAGTGGAGAGTATTAAACTGTTTGCGGTGACTGGCAGGTTCTGTTTGTTAATGGATAATGGGGCCCTGTTAAAATCATTGTAGGACATCGCCAGCTGAAACCGCTGCAACGTGAACACAATCAGTTTGATAATGCAACGAAGTACGAGGGTTATAAATTTGAAAATTAGCAAGGAAGAAATCTGGCCACATGGCGATTTCCGGGTCATAAGTCACGACGGCCCGTTGTAAGCGATAAGACAAGGATTTAAGAGGCCCTTAAATGTCAATATTTCAAACCCTCTTTTAGCGAGTTGGTCCATATGAACAACTTGTAAATGTAATGATGTCCATAAGGTGGGTCCCAATTATACACTGATTAATATAATGTTATGATGTCCATAAGATGGGTCCCAATTATACACTGATTAATATAATGTAATGATGTCCATAAGGTGGGTCCCAATTATACACTGATTAATATAATGTTATGATGTTGATAAGATGGGTCAGCATAAATACATTAATGAATATACTGATATTATGTCCATAAGAGGGGTCAACATACATACACCAATTAATATAATGTTATAATGTCCATAAGGGGGGTCACCATATGTATACACTAATTAATCTAATGTAATGATGTGTGCAAAGTGGCCAAACTACATGTGTGTATGATGAAACAATAGTTAAGAATTAAAACACGAACATTCACAGGTAGACGGCAAATGTGTTTGCGTCTACAAAGTCAGGGTCACCAAACTTTTTTCACGGCGGGCAGGATAACGGACAAAATGAGGAGAGCGGGCCGGATAATCATTCTGTACAATACTTGCAAGACAGATAATCATTCTGTACAATACTTGCAAGCCAGAACGAAAGCTCTGGGAGAAAAGACGAAAAATTAAGTTAAGTATTCCATGTTAATCATGGGTGAGTGGCATGCAATGTAATCATGGGTGAGTGGCATGCAATGTAATCATGGGTGAGTAGCATGCAATGTAATCATGGGTGAGTGGCGTGCAATGCAATCATGGGTGAGTGGCGTGCAATGTAATCATGGGTGAGTGGCGTGCAATGTAATCATGGGTGAGTGGCGTGCAATTTAATCATGGGTGAGTGGCGTGCAATGTAATCATGGGTGAGTGCGTGTACAAAAAACAAAGAAAACAAAAAGATATTTACTAAACAATTATAAGAGAAGGCGACGTTAGCAAAAAAATAGTTACATCTGACCTAGTGCGACTTGTTTGAATCTCAATAACTAAGCAGCAAAAAAGATTAGTTAGATTTATGTAACTAACGTTTTTGCTTTCAAGATATCATCAATGGTTTGGAATTGCTGCATCCTATCCAAGGAATTATTTTTAAATGTTCATCAGTCACTCTCGTTTGATGTGTTGACTTCACATACTTCAAGCTTTGAAAATGTTTGCTTACAGCCATAAGTTGTTCCAAACACTGATGCCATACCAGCGGCAAATTGCTTTAGTTTCAGAAACTCAGCGTCAGGTAAGCAGCGGTAAAATGCAACAAGTTTTCTTTCTCTGTGCGTCTCTTTCAACTGTAGTTCAACATCATCAAGTTTACAATCAAATAGGTTCTGTAACAGATGAATGTCACTCTCAATACTGACAAGAGCTGAATATCTCTCCAAAGAATGCTTCTACAGTCAAGACTTAATTTTTTTTTGTTCTTCCGGAAAATCGAGGTTGACATCTTCATCGATTGTAGCGCAAAACTGTTTAAAACAGAGAAAATGAGAAAAGTTGTCTCCTTCCAGTTGTGCTTCAATGACAGCTCTCTCCAAAATCCTTTCATGATTCTCTAGAGATCACAGATGAGGTTGTCCTTTCCCAGAAGTCTCAAGTTCAGTCCATCATGTGGGATGTGATGTCGGCCCTAAACTGCTGGTTTCTGTACACAAGAAACATCTAAGTCTTTCCACACAGAGTGCTTGCTGGTGTATTATGCAGGGTATGAACAGAGCGTCCGGAATTTGCACATCTTCCAAATGAGTCCTGAACTGCCCCACCAGAACTTTCCTCACTCGAGCCATGTTTTTCCTCCATCGACAGTAACAAATCGAAGCAGATGTCAGTGACGGTTTTGTTGTACAAACGTTTTGCCCTTCCATGAAAATGTCTCTTCCAGTTGTGTTCCACGCATGCTGCAAACTCTTCCGTGACCTGCAAGTCCAAATTGACACCTCTAATAAACACGAGAAGTTGTGACATAACTGAGAGATCAGTAGACTCATCCAGCGCAAGAGAATACCACAACAAGGTCCTAGTTTTCTCACGTATCTGTAGCGCTATGTTCTCTCCAAGTTCTTCTGTTATCCGCGCAACTGAACTTTCCGAAAGGCTGATAGTTGCAACCGCGGCGACTAAGATTGTCTATGTCCCCGTACGTTTCCGACACTCCTCTTCCTTTCACCCATTTACAGTTTGTTGTAGTTATCACACTATAAGTAAGCTAGCAGTAATCGCCTTAATGGATTTTGATTCTTATTTCATTATTTTTTAAACCAGATTTCCTTTTTAAAAAAAACCCACCTCAATTTACTTGGTACAGTTTTTAAATGATGTCATCGTTTTTTTTAAAACGAATTATTTTTGAAATACATTTTGGTTTATGCTGATCTGAGTTCCATTTTGAGCCACGTTAAATTTTACCAGTAACGTTATTTTTACCAGTGACAGACTGTGATCTGAACGTCCACACAAATATAAATTAGTATCTATTGCAAATATACGTCTGCAAAACAAAGTGAACGCATATTGTAACATTAATGTCGATCATCTACTTTACTAGTCAACTTTTATTAATGTCGATCATCTACTTTACTAGTCAACTTTTATTAATGTCGATCATCTACTTTACTAGTCAACTTTTATTAATGTCGATCATCTACTTTACTAGTCAACTTTTATTAATGTCGATCATCTACTTTACTAGTCAACTTTTTTGTTATGACGCCAGTTAAACTCGATCCCACTAGTCACTGCGATGTGAGTACTTAATATAATATATATAATAAATACAATATATAAACATAATAATATAGTATATATAATGAATACAATTTTATTTATTTGCTATTAATTTACCGTACTGTGCGATATTGTACGATTTTATGAGTTCGAGGGTTAAAAGGTCTGTAATTAACGTTTTTCTTTTGTTTGTTTATCTACTTTGCGTGACTAAGTGAATAAAAGTGTGGTTGCTTGTACTTATTTGCATTCCACGTCAAACATCGGTGGAGATGTAAACGGTTTCAGATTTAAACCAGGGACTGTACATTGCTGGCCATGCATTATTTCACAACATAAAAACGAACGTATCATTAGAGGGTCTCGAAAGACTCAAAGAATTGTCCATTTTTGAAGGGAAAGCGAATACCCACGTCTTTATTCCTGTAACGTGAATCCGAAGT
The DNA here is from genome assembly GCA_964017045.1 of Omphiscola glabra. Taxonomy (NCBI): domain Eukaryota; kingdom Metazoa; phylum Mollusca; class Gastropoda; family Lymnaeidae; genus Omphiscola; species Omphiscola glabra. The sequence continues at coordinate 19,402,464 of OZ024795.1, forward strand.
CATCCTCTGAGTTTTGCCCCCTTTGCCTACAGGCGACCTCCCGAATGCTTGGTATCATGTATCAGTTGAGTCAAACCCTTGTTTTTCAGCACATCCATGAATCCTCAAGAGACGCAAAGATACGAGGGTTTTCCACATATTCGGAAGTACTACGGCAGGAAATCTAGGTACAATTATAACTTGTAACCTTTAACCAGTCTTGCCATTCATATTTCGATACACCCGAGACACATGTAATGGATGAGGTAAAGAAAATAGATTCATGGCTCACATTGAAATAAAATTAGAAGAAATCATTTCGACTCCGAATTTTGAAAGGTGGCCGGAAAGAGTATCGATGCCAAGATCCACTAATCCGTGTTCATGTACTTGTAATACGCTTGGAGATGGGGAGATGCATTACTCGTCGCGTTTTAACAGGAGTTGAGAAATTCCTGTTTCCAGGGAGACAACGCTGTCTACACGAGTGGAGACAACCAAATAGGCAAATTGTGTCAGCGCTTTTGTCATATATCATTACTTATCTCGCACTCCAGGTTCACCCCCACCCACTCCTTTTCAGGAGGTGCCAAGGTACACGAGCACGTTAACATGGTCGCTACCTGGATGCCTCGAGGGATACGTATATGTTGACCTTCGGGTTCAACAGGCAGACCTGCCATTTAACAAAACTCAAGCAAAGTAAGAAAAGTTAGCTTGTGAATCAACGAGTAGAATTAAAAGCAGTGGGCTTTTTTTTTGTAGAAGTCTACACGTTGAGAAGAGTGTTCTTGGTGCTTTGCTCCACACTGCAGTTCTCGGTGCTTTGCTCCACACTGCAGTTCTTGGTGCTTTGCTCCACACTGCAGTTCTTGGTGCTTTGCTCCACACTGCAGTTCTTGGTGCGCACCGCGCATCGGGGAAAACTCTCAACAGTGTCACTTTCCCTTTTTTTTAAATTCATTATATTAACTTCGCTTGTGTTCGTGGCTGGTTGGCAAAATCTTCGGACGGCTAATTAACCCACTTCCCGTCAACCTATCGAGCTGAAATTTGTCATATAGTCTAGTACCGATGATAACACGTTGCCGATGACAACGCATTCTATCAAAATTTCAGCCCACCCGCAAGCCCAACCACCCAAAAATCAGTTGTTGTTTTTTCTGTTATTCAGGGTGAGCACGAAGGAAAATTCTCGATTTCTGCTCTAAATGAGATTATCTTTTTAAAAAATATATCGCAAACTTTTTTTGTTGCTTAACTTTTACTTTTGTTTTTCTGAAATAGTTGATGAAATAAATCTGCATTGTAAAATAATATGGGTCATTAACATATCAATAAAGTTCAGGGGCGTGAATAAATGTTCGGTCGGGAGCCTTTGGGAGGAGTGAACCAATTGGGATTATTATAAGTGTGTCACTTGTATACATTTTCTAGTCAAATGTTCAGCCCCCCCCCCCTTTTTACATTATACAAAGGATTTATAAGAAAAAATTTGTCTTAGTTTTTTTTTTTAATTTAGTGATTTGCTTGTTTTAAAATTGATAAAAACCCGCGCAAGGATATGGCTTTTAAAATACACCATCATTTATGCTATCCTTGTAACTGGGGCACTTAGCTCACATTTTACTCACGCTGTATCTGGTACATCTAATTCCGTTACACTGATTAAACGCATTCTGCAGTTTCATGTATTTTTCATATAAACTTTGCGAACTTGCATGTAATCATCCATGCAAACGATTTGTAAGCCAAAACATGTATGACAAGTTTCATAAAATATAATCCAGAGTAGAGCCTGTAACTTTATCCAATTTCTTCTGCTGTATTATAATAAGATCGTCCGTCGAAAGCCGAATATTATCATATACATCATCGGCTTATTGGTGGGGCTGAATCTGTCTGTTGGGGCGCAGTTGGCTGATCAGCCCGAATCTGTCTGTGGGTGCGCAAAAGGCCGCTCAGGTCGAAGCTGTTTGTAAGTGCGCAGATGGCTGAGCAGGCCGAAGCTGTTTGTAAGTGCGCAGATGGCTGCTCAGGTCGAAGCTGTTTGTAAGTGCGCAGATGACTGAGCAGGCCGAAACTTCTGTTAGGGCGTAAATGGCTGATCCAGCCGAATCGGGCACGATATCTTCTGGTGTAGAAGGTGCAGGAGATTAATGGGACAACTCCAGGTACAGAGCTAAGTCGGGCTTTTTTGCCATACATGGTAATAAGACTCCTATTATAGACCTACTTACCAAGAACAGAAACACATTCATTGTTTTTTTTTAAAAAATTTTTAAATTAATTATCCTTCACACCGAATTTGATGTAAGTTTAAAAACCATTGAATATCACACACTAACGAAATTAAAAGTATGTTTTAATGACGTGAGCACCTGGTAAATTGTTCATCAGTCAAGCTACTACTATGTGTGCTATTTTTTTAAATTCGTCCCAGTGAGTGTACCTCTATCAATCTTCTTTTGTAGTACTCTTGATGATGGATTTATACAAGCTAATTATACAAGCTTTATTGAAAAGCTAATCCTATAAATAGTTTAATAGTTTTTGATGCTTCGCTGGTGTCACTACAAATTTACAGTCGTGTCACAGCTGTTTTTTTTTTATTATTTCCGCAAAATAGAGTATATGGTATTTTACATACAATGTAAAACTGTGGCCTTTCATAAAACCCGGATGTAATATAATCTTTGAAAAAGTATCCAATGGAAGTTGCTATTCACCAAAAATGTATATGACAGAAAAAAAAATAGCTTGTATGATCTTAAGCTACAGTGGGGTCACTAAATAAATGTAACAAGTTTGAATAGCACCGATGTACGCAGACATTTATGAAAAATTACACATATGATAGGGATCTTAAAAATCCAAAACTCCAAAGTTTGGAGGAAACAAAAATTAATGGGATTCTAAGGCTAAAAAGGGAGGGTTTTTTTTCTTTCTTTTCTTCTTTCTGTCTTTTTTAATAGTTATTTATTGAGCTTAGCAATCGAGGCCCACTCGAGTTGTTGCCCACGAAAACGTCCAGAGAGCGTTGTCATCAACGAAACACAACGACGGCTACAAACTGCATGTGTGACGTCTGTCGTAGATTCGTCCTCTAAGGGCAGGTATTTCAGGTGAATGGAGGCCTTGTATTTATCATCCAGTCAGGTAGGACAGGTCGAACTTGAAGCCTTAAAGCCCAGCTTGTCGCCTCGACAAAATTTATTGTTCAAGGTGAGAGTGGGTTGGCGGGGCCTGGGGGGGGGGGGAGGAGGGGGCGAAATCCTGTGGACGTTATTTATAGGCAAGAGTATTTATGACTACTACAAATTATCAAGTGCTAAAAATAAACCAGTTGTCGTTCATCACTTAAGTTTATGGCAGTCTACATTCTTGTTTTTCTATCTTTTTTTTTTTTAAAAGCCTAACAACGATAAAAAATAAATAAATTAATGGTACATTTAAATTCTACGCAGGGTTTTATGAAGCACATGATACGAATCTTACACAGGCGGTCATGAGAAATGACATTATATAAAGTACAATCAAACCTACAGTAACTTTACAACTGATAAAAAAAAAACAACTCATGTTAACATTTACAAGTTATTTCAAAGAAACAAAAAAAAAAAGCAACCCATAACAAAAAAATGTGGCTTTAAAAAAAATGAACACAAACAAATTTGAGATCTCTAAAAACTTGCAACAAAACCATTTGCCTTCTGCTTGCTGATCTTAATCCATCCAAAATATTTTTTTTTTTTTAATGTTGAATGTTCCAAGAATGACGTCACCCCACCCAGGCACCACATAAAACCATCAACACCTTGTATTATCCAAGCTTACCAATACAACGCTTCGGATAAACCCAGACACGCCACTCCATTAAGACAAGTAAGGTTACACTCCACCTGCCCCCCCCCCCCCCCCTGGTCCACTTAGTGGAAGTGATTTGCGCTAAAATGATAATTACTATTATTATTATTATTATACTTAAAAAAGCGTAACTAAGAGACCATGATGACACATCATCAAGACTATTTATGTACGTCCACTACCCAACCCCACCCCCAACAACCGCACGATCTTTTTGTTCATGTCGTTCCATTAACGTTCTATCTTTAGTAACTTACAGTTCCAGACAGTATTATTTGGTTCTTTGTATTGCCCCATCTATCAACGCCAGACACTTTACACGGGTGCTTTGATATTCAGACTATCCGTTGCTTTTAACTTGAATTTTTTTTTTTTTTTAAATTAACTTTTTTTTTAATGAAAAGATGGATGAAAGCAGAAATAATTGAGAACTATATTTATTTTTTTTTGTTGAAATGACGGATGGTAGGCACTGATGTTAAAAAAATAGGCTGCGGTGATTTCCAGGCCATTTAACAGGGTCCCCATGGCGCGACACGCTCACGGCCAACTTCAGACAGAGTTTCCAGACACGGTTCAGAAAAGGACGCTGATTCCCGGCACGTGCAGCGGTTGTTTTTCACGCTCGCGAACACGATGTCCCTCGCACTTCTGGCCCTTGTCGTCGCCTCATAACAACGCTCAACGCGGTCGTGCGGGGGTTAAAGGAAGGCTTCATTACAAAGTTGTGGTGCGGATGTGGTGTGAAATTTGTGTGGATGTGGTGCGGATGTGATGTGGTGTGGATGTGGTGCGGATGTGGTGTTAATATGAGGTTGATGTGGTGTGGATATGATGCGGATGTGGTTTTAATGTGAGGTGGATGCGGTGTGGCTGTGCAATGGATGTTGTGTGGACGTAGTGCGGGTGTGTTTTGGACGCGTTGTGGATGGTGATTTTAAATATAGCGTGTGTGTTTTGGTTCAGAGATTTAAAAAAAAAAAATTGACAACATCTTTTATGTTAAGCATTTTCTTGGCTTGATGACTCTAAGTATAGGCCATGCAGAGCCTCATTCATCAAGGCTTGTTGACTAAGTAGGCCTATAGGCCATGTAGAAACCCACTCATCAAGGCTTGTTGACTAAGTAGGCCTATAGGCCATGTAGAAACCCACTCATCAAGGCTTGCTGCTAATTCTTAACAAACCTTGTGGATATGCTAGCACAGTGGTCGGCAAATCGCCGCTCGCGAGCTGCATGCGGCTCTTTAGCGGCTTGAGTGCGGCTCGGCCAGTCTGCCACAAAGGATTTTGACTCCGAAAAACATCGTTCTTGAAAAGAAATTGGCTCTGTAACATTTTTTAATCGTCCTGCTGCAGATGTTTTGACTCTTTTGACTAATGACTTAGCCGACCACTGTACTAGCAAATGTACCTCCCCCCCTCCCCCCCACCACCCACGAAAAAAATAATCTATTTCTTGTCTTGTTATCTTGTTCAAGAGAATTCTAATTGTCCAACTAATACATTAACAGAGAGCGTAGTCATAACTGTCAGACCCAACTAACACAGAGCTTAGTCCAGGGGTGGGCAAACTACGGCCCGCGGGCCGCATGCGGCCCGGCACCTGATATTATGTGGCCCTCGAAGGCATTTAGAAATTTAAAAAAATTACTATGTTTTTAAGTTATTTTGTTGAATTTTACAGAATTTCATGCACCGTTATGATTTTTAAAACATTTTTTATCAAATTTCTTTCTAATTTTCTTTTTTTTTTAAACAGTCCTTGACCTTTGTCATGTAATGCTAAAATGCGAAACTACCGATTTTAATATAGGGAAATGTTTATCGATATTTAAAAATTGGACATAATATACATGCTGCCCCCCAATAGCTTTACCTTTGTCAATGTGGCCCTCCGCACAAAAAGTTTGCCCACCCCTGGCTTAGTCACAACTTTCAGATCCAACTAACAGAGAGCATAGTCACAACTTTCAGACCCAACTAACACAGAGCTTAGTCACAACTTTCAGACCCAACTAACACAGAGCGTAGTCACAACCTTCAGACCAAACTAACACAGAGCGTAGTCACAACTGTCAGACCCAACTAACACATAGCGTAGTCACAACTTTCAGACCAAACTAACACAGAGCGTAGTCACAACTTTCAGACCAAACTAACACAGGGCGTAGTCACAACTTTCAGACCAAACTAACACAGAGCGTAGTCACAACTTTGAGAACCAACTAACAGAGAAAATTTCATCAAGTCTAGAGCTCTGTCTTCCCAACACGTCCCGAAATAAAAATGTAGTAAAAATTTACAAATAACGCACAGTCGGCTAACGAGCATTAACCGTATAGTTACCATACATAGACAATTTACGCACCGTATATAAATCATATATATAGACAATATATTCATCGTATGTAAACCATAGAATGCAATTTATAAAACAATTTTCAATCCAAATTAAGTCTTTAAAATAACATTTATATTACACAAAAATGCCAATGCCCCTTCGTCCCACCCCCTCAACTTATCACCTTGTCCCCCCCCCCCACTATCTTATCGCTTTTTCCCTACCATTTAATTGCCTTGTCCCCCGCCATCATATCTCCCCCACCATCTTATCGCCGTGTCCCATACCATCTTATCGCTTTTGCCCCCAGCATGTTATCGCCTTTCCCCCCACCATCTTATCAGCTTGCCCCCGCCATCTTATCCCCTTGTCCCCCACCTTCTTATCACCTTGTCCCCCCATTATAGTACCACCTTGTCCCCCACCATCTTATCGATACCTTGCGAAAACCCGTCATTTCCAATCAAGTTTTTTTAAAGTTTTTTTTTAATCCACCGCTTCTGAAGGTAACAATAAAAATTTAACGACATATTTTTGCACACATGTTTGAAGCACGTGACCTCAACATTCATGATCGAAATTCACGGCTGCTACCATCCATCCGTGACCGACAACCATATGACGGCGGGGGTTTTTCAGTAAGTCTTTCTTACTTAATTAGATTACGAATTTTTGTTCAATTATGTACGTGAACGTCGCTGATTTACGAGAGATCTGCTAAGCTGTAACGTGAAGTGATCCAGCAACCATTGTCAAACATGCACGTGGTGCAGGTGCCCTAAATCCCGCACAAGTCCCGCCATTTACAGGTACCAGCCTCCCCCCCCACAATGCAAGGATATTATCACGTCACGTGTTGTCCTAAATTGAACCATTCGCGCGTCTAACGTGGAGTTGTCAAAGGAACGGTGATGCTTGGAGACAATATTGGCGTCAGACACAGCGAGATCTTTGTCTTAAAGAACTAAATTAAGACGTTGATTTCGGAAGCAGGGAGTATGCCAGACCCAATCTTGGTCCCCTTTCCATTGTCTAAATTAACTCAAAGACCCCGCCAGTGGCCGGGACCATGAGGTCTCATTAAATGTATCACTTAGTATGGGACCAATCGAAATACTTTAAATAAACATTCATGCCTTAACATCTGAATCTTGTTTGAGTGGCCCATTAGATGGGCCAAGTTGAGTGGCCCAGGTTAGTGGCCCATTTGATGGGCCAATTTGAGTGGCCCAGGTGTGTGGCCCATTTGATGGGCCAAGTTGAGTGGCCCAGGTTAGTGGCTTAATTGTTGGGCCAATTTGAGTGGCCCAGGTGAGTGGCCCATTTGATGGGCCAAGTTGAGTGGCCCAGGCTAGTGGCCCAGGTTAGTGGCCCAGGTGTCTGGCACAGGTGAGTGGCCATTTGATGCCCCCAGTTGAGTGGCCCATTTGATTGGCCCGTTGGAGTAGCCTAGGTGAGTGGCCCAGTTAAGTGGCCCATTTGAGACGCCCAGGTGATTGGCCAATTGATGGGCCCATTTGAGGGGACCAGGTGAGTAGCACATTTGATGGGCCCAGTTCAGTGGCCCATTTGATTGGCCCAGTAGAGTGGCCCATTTCAGTGGCCCAGATGAGTGTCCCAGTTGAGTGGCCCATTCGAGTGGCCCAGTTGATAAGCCCATTTGAGTGGCCCAGGTGAATGGCGCATTTGATTGGCCTATTGGAGTGGCCCAGGTGGGTGGCCCAGTTAAGTAGCCCAGTTGAGTGACCCAGTTTAATGGACCAGGTGAGTGGCCCAGCTGAGTACCCCGGGTTGAGAGTGTTGATCATAAGATGCCATTTAATTTTTCACTCATCAAAAATTTCTTGTGATAAATTTAAAAGTTTTTGGAAAATTAGCAAATTAAAGCGAAAACCAATTAGATAAAAAAAATATTAAATTAATACATACTATAATAACGTTACAATCTTCATATTTATTGTGTGTAACAAAAGTAGGTCTTTTACGTACGTGAACAAATATCACCCCATCACCCACCCCTTTTTTGTCTTTTTGACTCCCCCCCCCCCCCCCCCCCCCCAAAGCTCCAGGCACCATTTCTATTTACGAATTGTGATAAGTACATCAATGAATGTAATAATTTTCCCTCATTTTCCACGCAAAACATACAAATACTAAGAAATTGTATTACGCATTTTTAGTTTTATAATAATTCTGATACTGAAAATGCACGTTTTATTGGGGGGGGGGGGGTGGGAAGCAAATGATTTAGTTAAACTTTAATGTAAAAACTAGTATATCTCTTCCACTACACATTCGCAATATAACAACCACACAGGCCTTCAAAACTGCACTCAAAACACATCTCTTTAAACTCTACTACCCCGACTGATTCCTCAAATCTGACAGATAAACGATGCTGGTGAGCCTAGCCCTAGGCTGGGGTACCGCGCTATATAAGACAACATATAATAATAATAAAATCTGCTTACTATCTGTAAACAAGAAAATCTCGCTTAAACCCCGTGAGATCTAACGTGTTCTAATTAGTAATTACACTTTGGCATTGGCCATTGGTCACTGGTTATTGGCCTTTAATTCTCTCAGTCACAAATAAAGCATTCCACCTTATATATTATCTAAAAAACACCACTAACATTAGCAGGTACTATTGGGATGTCCAATTATTTCATTCATTTAGAATAACACCGAAGAGTCGATCAATAACATAATTTCTTCATAATTTGTGCTAAACATTTTTCCCATTAATTTAGTAATATTTATTTTTTTAATTTGGAATTAAAATGACGCCCCTAGAATTTGGCAACCCCAGGCCGTTGCGTGCACTGCATGTACCTAAGGACGACCCTGCTTGTGGACCATGGCAGCCTGACATCGGAAAAAAAAAAGACCTAGTCTTTGCTACTTCTAGGATCACAGAGTGCAACCATGGAAATGCTCAGCTCTGTTAGTCCAATAGTTTTGTTAGTCTATAATTAAAAACACGATGAAACAAATCTTTATTGAGCTTATTTATAAACATTCAAAGTATAGATTCAAAGTATAGATTCAAAGTATAGATTCAACTTATAGATTCAAAGTATAGATTCAACTTATAGATTCAAAGTATAGATTCAAAGTATAGATTCAAGGCATAGATTTAAAGTATAGGCTTTAAGTATAGATTCAAAGTAACTTTTAAAAGCTATTAACCTTTTGAGGGTCCCATGGTGAGAGTCTACAAGGCGCAATTTTAACTTATATCCCTTAAAATGGTGCCATGTCAAAATAATTTAGATTTAAATCCCTAAAGTTTAGAAGAAGTTGTATATCAGTTAGGTCAAGCGTTGGGGCCAATAACATGTAGGTACACAGATATTTAGCCTTTATAGGTTGTCTCATTAAAATCTATTGAAGATGTCAGAGATTTTGCCTATTAGAGACAGACACTTAGGAAGAAAGTTGGCTTCATAAATGCCAGAGATTTAGCCAGATATTAAGACTTTTATAAGTCACTAGCGAGTACCCGGCATGCGTTGCAATGCCACTCATCGAAATAAAGTGTCTGCGTTTTAATAATTTTGTTGTAAGTTCTTCTAATAACCACCTTTTTTTAACCGTCTGGTGCGTATTCGAATTAATTAGAAGGTTTTAAGAAGTGTCAGCAGACCACACGCAGCTGCCCGTGTGGGAAGCATGGATTTTCGAAATTTAGTCCCAAAACGTATAGCGATTGATACCCCCATGAAATAGCTATGTTTGGAATTATATTTATATGACTCATTTATTACATATAAACAAATTTAGGGCCCCCGGCCCCAAAAGTAATATTGTGAAATATTTGTACTAAATCAGAAACCTATTTATTAAGTCACATATACAAAATGAAATGTCACAGTTTATATTTAATGTAATTCCACCCACTTATGCAATATCTCTGCTTTGACGTTATATTTACATAGCTCATATAAGAAAAAAAAAAGAATTTAAGGCCCCCGGCCCAAAGCGGAATATTGTAAAATATTTGCACTTCTTTAGAAACCTAATGCGGGCCTGCACACAACAACTCACTGAAAGTTTATCGCATTCAGATGAATAGTATAGGAACTCATACGGAAATTATATTTAAATAGCTCATATTAGAAAGAAAAACTACTATAGGGCCCCGGTCCAAAACTGGTAATTCTTTGTAAAATGAATGGGTTTTGATATTCATGGATATACTTTTGAAAATGTACTTACGTTGTGTTAACGTCATTGATTTTCTTAATTCGTAAAATGAGAATATAGCATCTATTTTTCACAACAGTAATATCATTGGATTTAAAGATATAAAATTGTACACACCCTATTTCCTAACCCCCATATATATGTACCTAAGAAGGCAAATTATTTGTCAAATTCATTTTGTCAACTTCCCCCTCCCCCAAACAGAGTTTTAAAAAAATTAATAAAATCATCCACGGGATTGTAATCCAATTACTTACGCAAAAACAATTTTTTTGCATTTCAAATGCTTTGTTCTTATTTAAATGAGTGATAAGTGCATTAGTGGATGCTATTTGGATATGTAGTTTCGCTGCACTGATTGCATTAAACGGCATTTTCGTATTAAAAGTATATTATAAATTAGTAAAAAAAAACAAAATAACATACTAATTTATAAATTTCATAAATGTATATTTTTGGAAAGAATAAAAGTAAAAATTTATTAAACGTTAAAAATAAAAAGCAACAATTTTATTTCATTTTTTAAATTGTAGCAATTTAAAAAGCAATCTATTATATTTATTAATTTTCTTTTTAGGAAGGGGGAAATACATTATCAATTTTATTAGGCGCGGTTATTAAATCAGATAAATTTTTGCATTGAATAAATAGACAATTTGAGTTCTGAGGTCATTTGCGTTATTATTTAGAATAAATTAATTTTACTTTTATTACGCAATATTTGGAACGTACTTAAAAAATGCACTACAATCAACAGATGTTTTGGTTTCCCCGATAAATGTGATTACATTGTAATTCTTTGATTATAATTTGTTTTATTAATTTTCATAACTTTCAACCACATATAAAATGTTTAAAATAGTTCCTTAGTTGTTACTCCAGATTTATTTGTAATTTATATTATTAATACTTAAAATTTTATTAAAATTAAAGCGAATATACAATATATTTTTCGCATTACCATTGATTCGAGTTCCTTAAAATAATAGAAGAAAACTATGATTGTTTTAAAAAATGGGAACGTATTTAAATCGTATCGGTTCTTTGTGAGTTACGGTCAGCATAGATCATTCTTATATAATAGATGTATTACTACATCATTGCTATTCAAAATCACAACACATTTACAAAGCTATATCCGATTCTAAAATACCTCACAAAATTCAAGCTTATTAATAAAAAACAACAAAAATACTCTCTACACTAAACATGCAAAAACGTGTTTTCTCTGCTCTTGCTACAAATTGATGTCTGTTGGCATTTGTTCAAGGGCGGTTGAGTTGATAGCTCCGTTTGAAATTATTTTGATAAAGTTTGTTAAAGAAAACAAAACGAATTTAAGGACATCGGCCCATGCGAAATATTGTAAAATGTTGTTCTAATTTAGAAACATTTGCGGGAGCGTGCTTATCAATTCACCAAAGTTTTTATCGCAATCGGATGAATGGTATAGGAATGCATACGATAATTATATAGATAATAAATGGTGGAAAACGAATTAAGGCCCCCGGCCACAAACGGAATATTGTAGAATTGTTGTATTACTTCAGAAACCTACTTATTATATCACAAAATTAAAAAAAGAGAAACATATTACTGAAGTTGTATCGCATTCAGATAAATGGTATAGGAGTGCATACGGATATTATTTTTTACAAAGCTCATATAAGAAAAATAACGATTTTGGGGCCAACGGCCAAAAACGGATTATTTTAAAAGTGTTGTAACTACTTCAGAAACCTAATTACTATGTGACACACACAATTTAGTGTCGCTATTTGTATTTTATTAAAAATCTATCCATCCACACATTAGCTCTGTTTGAAATTGTAATTTGTATAGCTCATATAGGAAAAATAGAACATAGGGCCCCTGGCTCAAAAAAGAATATTTTAAACGGTTGTAATAATTTGAAAAGCTTTGCGGACTTGGCTAAAACATTTTACTAAAGTTTTATCGCATTCAGATAAATGATATAGGAGCGCATACAGAAATTATTTTGTACAAAGCTCATATAAGAAAAAAAAAGAATTTGGGAACAACGGCTGAAAACGGAATATTTTAAAAGTATTGTAATTACTCATTAACATGAGTGACCTTATGGACAACCTTTCAACAAAGTTTTGTTGCAATCGCATGAATGGTGTAGGAGCGCATACGGTTTGAAATTATATTTATATAGCTCATATTGGAAAAATAGAACATGGGGCCCCTGGCTCAAAACAGAATATTTTAAACGGTTGTAATAATTGGAAAAGCTTTGCGGGCGTGGGAAAAACCTCTAACTAAAGTTTTATCGCATTCAGAAGAATGGTATAGGAGAGCATACCGAAATTATTTTGTACAAAGCTCATATAAGAAAAAAAAGAATTTGGGGTCAACAGCTGAAAACGGAATATTGTAAAAGTATTGTAATTACTTATTAACATGCACGACTTTATGGACAACCTTTCAAAAAGTTTTGTTGCAATCACATGAATGGTGTAGGAGCGCATACGGTTTGAAATTATATTTATTTAGCTCCTATAAGAAAAAATGAACATGGGGCCCCTGGCTCAAAACGGAATATTTTAAAATGGTTGTAATAATTTAGAAACCTTTGTGGGCATGATCGCAACATCTCGTCAAAGTTTTAGCGTATTCGAATAAATGGTGTAGGAGCGCAGACGAAACCTATAGTTTACAAAGCTCATATCAGAAAAAAAACGATTTTGGGGCCAAGGGCCAAAACAAAATAAGTAAAAAGTGTTATAATGGATCAGTAAAATGCGCAAGCTTATGGAATACAACTCTTCAATGTTTTGTCGCAATCGCATGAATGGTGTAGGAGCGCATTCGGTTTGAAACTATATTTATATAGCTCATATAAGAAAAAACGAACATGGGGCCCCTGGCTCAAAACAGAATATTTTAAAACGGTTGTAATAATTTAGAAACCTTTGTGGGCAAGCTCGCAACATCTCGTCAAAGTTTTAGCGTATTCGAATAAATGGTGTAGGGGCGCAGGCGAAATCTATTGTTTACAAAGCTTATAAAAGAAAAAAAACAATTTTGGGGCCAACGGCCAAAACGAAATATTTTAAAAGTGTTACAATGACTCAGTAAAATGCGCGAGCTTATGGAATACAACTCTTCAATGTTTTGTCGCAATCACATGAATGGTGTAGGAGCGCATTCGGTTTGAAACTATATTTATATAGCTCATATTAGAAAAAACGAACATGAGGCCCCTGGCTCAAAACGGAATATTTTAAAACGGTTGTAATAATTTAGAAACCTTTGTGGGTACGCTCGCAACATCTCGTCAAAGTTTTAGCGTATTCGAATAAATGGTGTAGGAGCGCAGACAAAATCTATTGTTTACAAAGCTCATATAAGAAAAAAAAACGATTTTGGGGCCAACGGCCAAAACAAAATATTTTAAAAGTGTTATAATGACTTAATAAAATGCGCGAGCTTATGGAATACAACTCTCCAATGTTTTGTCGCAATCGCATAAATGGTGTAGGAGCGCATTCGGTTTGAAACTATATTTATAAAGTTTATATAAGAAAAAACGAACATGGGGCCCCTGGCTCAAAACGGAATATTTTAAAATGGTTGTAATAATTTAGAAACCTTTGTGGGCATGCTCGCAACATCTCGTCAAAGTTTTAGCGTATTCAAATAAATGGTGTAGGAGCGCAGACGAAATCTATTGTTTACAAAGCTCATGTAAGAAAAAAAAGTTTTTGGGGCCAACGGCCAAAACGAAATATTTTAAAGGTGTTATAATGACCCAGTAAATTGCGTGAGCTTGTAGAATACAACTCTCCAATGTTTTGTTGCAATCGCATGAATGGTGTAGGAGCGCATACGGTTTGAAATTATATTTATATAGCTCATATAAGAAAAAACGAACATGGGGTCCCTGGCTCAGAACGGAATATTTTAAAACGGTTGTAATAATTTAGAAACCTTTGTGGGCATGATCGCAACATCTCGTCAAAGTTTTAGCGTATTCGAATAAATGGTGTAGGAGCGCAGACGAAATCTATTGTTTACAAAGCTCATATAAGAAAAAAAACGATTTTGGGGCCAACGGCCAAAACGAAATATTTTAAAGTGTTATAATGACTCAGTAAAATGCGCGAGCTTATGAAATACAACTCTCCAATGTTTTGTTGCAATCGCATAAATGGTGTAGGAGCGCATTCGGTTTGAAACTATATTTATATAGCTCATATAAGAAAAAACGAACATGGGGCCCCTGGCTCAAAACGGAATATTTTAAAACGGTTGTAATAATTTAGAAACCTTTGTGGGCATGCTCGCAACATCTCGTCAAAGTTTTAGCGTATTCGAATAAATGGTGTAGGAGCGCAGACGAAATCTATTGTTTACAAAGCTCATATAAGAAAAAAAAACGATTTTGGGGCCAACGGCTAAAACGAAATATTTTAAAAGTGTTATAATGACCCAGTAAAATGCGCGAGCTTGTAGAATACAACTCTCTAATGTTTTGTCGCAATCGCATGAATGGTGTAGGAGCGCATACGGTTTTAAACTATATTTATATAGCTCATATTAGAAAAAACGAACACGGGGCCCCTGGCTCAAAACGGAATATTTTAAAACGTTTATAATTATTTCCAAACCTTTGTGGGCGTGCTTGTAACATTTTACCCAAGGTTTAGCGCATTCAGACGAATGGCGTAGGGCGCAGACGGAAATATTTTTTACAAAGCTCGTATAAGAAAAAAAAAAATGAAGGGCCAACGGCCGAAAACGAAATATTTGAAAAGTTTTTTAATGTCGCAGTTAAATGCCCAGGTAGGTGGCCAACAACTCACCAAAGTTTTGTTGCAATCGCATGAATGGTGTGGGAGCGCATATGAGACAAACATACATACATACATTCATTTTTATATATATAGATTTAATTGGGTGTTAATTTTAAAAAAAAAATTGTTTGAAAGTGTGATGTAATTTAAAAGGAAAGGGAAGGGGGGTGGGTTCCGAGATTTGTGACAGTTTGTGACGGTGAGGAGAGGGGGTAAAATGTATTCTACAAGCTCGCGCATTTTACTGGGTCATTATAACACTTTTAAAATATTTCGTTTTGGCCGTTGGCCCAAAAATCGTTTTTTTTTCTAATATGAGCTTTGTAAACAATAGATTTCGTCTGCGCTCCTACACCATTTATTTTAATACGCTAAAACTTTGACGAGATGTTGCAAGCATGCCCACAAAGGTTTCTAAATTATTACAACCGTTTTAAAATATCCCGTTTTGAGCCAGGGGCCCCATGTTCGTTTTTTCTTATATGAGCTATATAAATATAGTTTCAAAACGAATGCGCTCCTACACCATTCATGCGATTGCGACAAAACATTGAAGAGTTGTATTCCATAAGCTCGCGCATTTTACCGAGTCATTATAACACTTTTAAAATATTTTGTTTTGGCCGTTGGCCCCAAAATCGTTTTTTTTCTTATATGAGCTTTGTAAACTATAGGTTTCGTCTGCGCTCCTACACCATTTATTCGAATACGCTAAAACTTTGACGAGATGTTGCGATCATGCCCACAAAGGTTTCTAAATTATTACAACCATTTTAAAATATTCCGTTTTGAGCCAGGGGCCCCGTGTTCGTTTTTTCTTATATGAGCTATATAAATATAGTTTCAAACCGAATGCGCTCCTACACCATTCATGCGATTGCGACAAAACATTGGAGAGTTGTATTCCATAAGCTCGCGCATTTTACAGAGTCATTATAACACTTTTAAAATATTTTGTTTTGGCCGTTGGCCCCAAAATCGTTTTTTTTCTTATATGAGCTTTGTAAACTATAGGTTTCGTCTGCGCTCCTACACCATTTATTCGAATACGCTAAAACTTTGACGAGATGTTGCGATCATGCCCACAAAGGTTTCTAAATTATTACAACCATTTTAAAATATTCCGTTTTGAGCCAGGGGCCCCATGTTCGTTTTTTCTTATAGGAGCTATATAAATATAATTTCAAACCGTATGCGCTTCTACACCATTTATGTGATTGCAACAAAACTTTTTTGAAAGGTTGTCCATAAAGTCGCGCATGTTAATGAGTAATTAGAATACTTTTAAAATATTCCGTTTTCAGCTGTTGGCCCCAAATTCTTTTTTTTCTTATATGAGCTTTGTACAAAATAATTTCGGTATGCGCTCCTATACCATTATTCTGAATGCGATAAAACTTTAGTTAGATGTTTTTTCCACGCCCGCAAAGCTTTTCCAATTATTACAACCGTTTAAAATATTCTGTTTTGAGCCAGGGGCCCTATGTTCTATTTTTCCTATATGAGCTATACAAATACAATTTCAAACAGAGCTAATGTGTGGATGGATAGATTTTTAATAAAATACAAATAGCGACATTAAATTGTGTGTGTCACATAGTAATTAGGTTTCTGAAGTAGTTACAACACTTTTAAAATAATCCGTTTTTGGCCGTTGGCCCCAAAATCGTTATTTTTCTTATATGAGCTTTGTAAAAAATAATATCCGTATGCACTCCTATACCATTTATCTGAATGCGATACAACTTCAGTAATATGTTTCTCTTTTCTTAATTTTGTGATATAATAAGTAGGTTTCTGAAGTAATACAACAATTCTACAATATTCTGTTTGTGGCCGTGGGCCTTAATTCGTTTTCCACCATTTATTATCTATATAATTATCGTATGCATTCCTATACCATTCATCCGATTGCGATAAAAACTTTGGTGAATTGATATGCGCGCTCCCGCAAATGTTTCTAAATTAGAACAACATTTTACAATATTTCGCATGGGCCGATGTCCTTAAATTCGTTTTGTTTTCTTTAACAAACTTTATCAAAATAATTTCAAACGGAGCTATCAACTCAACCGCCCTTGAACAAATGCCAACAGACATCAATTTGTAGCAAGAGCAGAGAAAACACGTTTTTGCATGTTTAGTGTAGAGAGTATTTTTGTTGTTTTTATTAATAAGCTTGAATTTTGTGACGTATTTTAGAATCGGATATAGCTTTGTAAATGTGTTGTGATTTTGAATAGCAATGATGTAGTAATACATCTATTATATAAGAATGATCTATGCTGACCGTAACTCACAAAGAACCGATACGATTTAAATACGTTCCCATTTTTTAAAACAATCATAGTTTTCTTCTATTATTTTAAGGAACTCGAATCAATGGTAATGCGAAAATGTATTGTATATTCGCTTTAATTTTAATACAATTTTAAGTATTAATAATATTAATTACAAATAAATCTGGAGTAACAACTAAGGAACTATTTTAAACATTTTATATGTGGTTGAAAGTTATAAAAATTAATAAAACAAATTATAATCAAAGAATTACACTGTAATCACATTTATCGGGGAAACCAAAACATCTGTTGATTGAAGTGCATTTTTTAAGTACGTTCCAAATATTGCGTAATAAAAGTAAAATTAATTTGTTCTAAATAATAACGCAAATGACCTCAGAACTCAAATTGTCTATTTATTCAATGCAAAAATTTATCTGATTTAATAACCGCGCCTAATAAAATTGATAATGTATTTCCCCCTTCCTAAAAGTAAAATTAATAAATATAATAGATTGCTTTTTAAATTGCTACAATTTAAAAAATGAAATACAATTTTTGCTTTTTATTTTTAACATTTAATAAATTTTTACTTTTATTCTTTCCAAAAATATACATTTATGAAATTTATAAATTAGTATAAAAAAACCAACTAACCTTTAAATATACTTTTAATACGAAAATGCCGTTTAATGCAATCAGTGCAGCGAAACTACATATCCAAATAGCATCCACTAATGCACTTATCACTCATTTAAATAAGAACAAAGCATTTGAAATGCAAAAAAATTGTTTTTGCGTAAGTAATTGGATTACAATCCCGTGGATGATTTTATTAATTTTTTTAAAACTCTGTTTGGGGGAGGGGGAAGTTGACAAAATGAATTTGACAAATAATTTGCCTTCTTAGGTACATATATATGGGGGTTAGGAAATAGGGTGTGTACAATTTTATATCTTTAAATCCAATGATATTACTGTTGTGAAAAATAGATGCTATATTCTCATTTTACGAATTAAGAAAATCAATGACGTTAACACAACGTAAGTACATTTTCAAAAGTATATCCATGAATATCAAAACCCATTCATTTTACAAAGAATTACCAGTTTTGGACCGGGGCCCTATAGTAGTTTTTCTTTCTAATATGAGCTATTTAAATATAATGTCCGTATGAGTTCCTATACTATTCATCTGAATGCGATAAACTTTCAGTGAGTTGTTGTGTGCAGGCCCGCATTAGGTTTCTAAAGAAGTGCAAATATTTTACAATATTCCGCTTTGGGCCGGGGGCCTTAAATTCTTTTTTTTTTCTTATATGAGCTATGTAAATATAACGTCAAACAGAGCTATTACATAAGTGGGTGGAATTACATTAAATATAAACTGTGACATTTCATTTTGTATATGTGACTTAATAAATAGGTTTCTGATTTAGTACAAATATTTCACAATATTACTTTTGGGGCCGGGGGCCCTAAATTTGTTTATATGTAATAAATGAGTCATATAAATATAATTTCAAACATAGCTATTTCATGGGGGTATCAATCGCTATAAGTTTTGGGACTAAATTTCGAAAATCCATGCTTCCCACACGGGCAGCTGCGTGTGGTCTGCTGACACTTCTTAAAACCTTCTAATTAATTCGAATACGCACCAGACGGTTAAAAAAAGGTGGTTATTAGAAGAACTTACAACAAAATTATTAAAACACAGACACTTTATTTCGATGAGTGGCATTGCAACGCATGCCGGGTACTCGCTAGTTTAATATAAAACACACTTCAATATGAAACTGTAAAAATATAAAATTTCCACTTAAAAGAATGTTCCCATTATTAAAATGAATTTTAATAGTCGAATAGTTAATTGTCAGAAGTTATTACAGTTATTCATTGAAGCAGTAACTCAATCTAGATAGAATTTGAAAAAAAAATAGACTAGACAATTATATAATACACATCATTTATCTGCTGCTTTTTCATTTACAATATGTGTGGTCAAGTTTTGGACAATCTTCCGATTATGCAATCTTTTTACACAGGGTCAGTGGCGTAACAACTGCTTGGCATTGGGGCAGTTGCCAAGGGCGCCGGCCTGCGTCAGTTGAAAAGGGCGTCGCTAATTCTCTAACTTAAATTTTCACTTAAATATCAAGGGCGCCAAAAATAAATTAGCCAGGGGCGTCAAAAACCCAGTTACGCCTCTGCAGAGTGTAAGAAGTAGATTAGCGAAACTTGACCTCACCCAGTGATTAAATAATAAAAAGGAAACAAAACAATTTGACTCAAAAAAGACTTGATTGATAAATTATGTGACAAACTCTTGTGCTATATTGAATCTGTTTATTATGGGCCTGTGCAGTGGCGTAACGAGCTTAACTCGCGCCCGGGGCACAATACCTTTTTAGCGCCCTCAATACCTTTTTAGCGCCCCCTATTCGAAAACCATACAATATTATAGTAAAATATACCATTTGGCGCCCCTTTGTGAGTAGCGCCCGGGGCATGATGCCCCCCTTGCGCCCCCTCACTACGCCACTGGGCCTGTGAATTATGTTTCATTCAAAAATATTTATTGGACATCATCCATCCATGGTGAAGTGAAGTGTTCATCCATATTTACAACTGGAATCAATCTTTCACCATCATAGTTTCCTGGAAGGATAATTGCAGCAGATCAACTTCATCCTCATCTAACCACTCAACATCCTCTGAATGGGCATTTTCTCTTCTGGCAATACAGTTTGGGTTGGCACATTCTCCCGTGCCTCAGCTCTGTGTTGTACTGAATGTTTCTTTAACATTGTTTGTGAGGCAAAGTATAAGTGATATACTTTGCAAATTCGATCAAGTAAGCTAATCTGCAAGGATGGACCATAAAGATCATATAGTTGTACTTTGAAAATTCCTGTTGATCTCGGCATAATGTCATCAAATTTGAGAGTTTGTGCCACAAATAATGAAGGAAATTTATGAATAAATATTTCACAAAATATTCAAATAAAAATTAAAAAATAAAGATTTAGCGGCGCCCTTTTGAACTAGCGCAGGCCGGCGCCCTTGGCAACTGCCCCAATGACAAGCCGTTGTTACGCCTCTGATAAAGTGTATGATAGACCAATCAATTAACAGACAGAAGCCTAAACTGTAGCCGACGAATATTTTAAAAAATCTCATGGACATGAAAGACAAATTGCGGTCCCCTGTGGGTCAACCTGAAAAACCGTATGCTAAATGAATAATGTAAAGATCTGTTGCCTGCTGTTATTCCTTCACGTCTTTCGTTATTGTATTTCCTAGCTCATTTTAAGTAACTTCTAGGTCAATGGTGTAACTAAGGTATGGCAGATTGGTGCTAACTTATTATTATTATTTTTTTTTTAAATGTGATGTGATAGTCTCATCTGGACGGACAACAGTGACTTTAGTTTGTTGAATGGTTTGATGGAAGGTCACCGTTCCATATTGAGAGTTAGTTACAAACAGATTGATCTACATGCAACTACAATCACATATCACAAGAAAAAGTCGAAGGGGCGTGATAACTTGACAAATATCCTCCACTGCATAAAATTTCTTGCACCGAGCTTTGTGTAGACACAGAGAATCCCTTCAGCAAGACGATCATGGCTCCAATTTTGGAAATCGTCTTAACTTATTGAAACTGATGACTGTTTCTGACTCTCTCGTGAAAGAACACTTGACATATAAGAAAGAACACTTGACATATGAGAAGGAACACTTGACATATAAGAAAGAGCACTGACATATAAGAAATAACACTTGACATATAAGAAAGAACACTTGACATTTAAGAAAGAACACTTGACATATAAGAAAGAACGCTGACATATAAGAAAGAACACTGACATATAAGAAAGAACACTTGACATATATGAAAGAACACTTGACATATGTAAAAGAACACTTGATATATATGAAAGACCATGCTGGATCCACGTCGTATCTCTCTCCTCGTGCGCAAAATAAATTCATCCACCTGATGACGTCCACTGTGTGTCAGAATTTACTGAGAACATTCGTAGAGCCAAGTACTATGACGTCATGTTTGACTCGATTCCTGACCAAGCACACCGTGAGCAGATGTCAGGGATAGTGACGTAAGGGAACGTCGATTCTGTGAGGTATGTGTTAAAGAGTCTTTCCTTTGGTTTTACCCAGATAAGCCGGAAGGATCCTTTAGAGCAGTGGTTCCCAACCTTCTTAATGCCGCGACCCTTTAACACAGTTCCTCATGTTGTGGCGCCCCCCCACCCCCGAGACAAAATTATTTTCTTTGCTACTTCATAGCTGTAGATCATGAGTGTTTTCAGAGGGTCTTAAGCGACCCCTTGGGAAAGGATCGTGCGACCCATTAAGGGGTGGCGACCCACAGGTTGAGAACCGCTGCTTTAGAGTTTGGTTCAAGAAATTTTGAACCATGCTACAGAAATACGAAACGGAGCAAGAAGATTGTCGTTTATGGTGCTATAACAACGCTGCTGTGATGGCTGGCCACAGATGTTGGGTCTAACGATGAATAAGTGCGCAAAACCATCTGGCCGTGTCTGTCAATTGTGATAATCACTCGCTCAACGTGGTAGGTTTACATTTAGCAAAGAATGAACCAATGATGGTGACGGTTTTTTTTGGAACCATTCAAGTCTTCTATGTGTTTTTCTCTCGTTCAACACAGCGTTGGGAAAAAAAAACGTTAAAAACCCAGCCCCGTGGTTGTAAAGTTAGGTGGAGTGCTAGATACCCTAGGTACGCCCTTTTTTTAGATACCATATATTTACCGCATATAACACGATATGTCTGTTATCTTGTTCAGCCCACCCCCCTAAATTAGGGTAAAAACTCTTCTCACTAAAACATTAATAATAATACAACATAAATTAACGCCATCAAATTCAAATGTCAAAGACGTTAAATTGTGATAAGTTTTAAAGCGAACTGTTGCAATATCGAAAAGACCAGAGCCAATAAACTGTCAAGGGGCGCTATTTAAATGACTTTCATTACGCGCAGTTTAGATGCGCGCTCGGTGGCCGTATGCGAATGGATCAAGTAAATATATCTTTGTTGCAGAGCAATAAAAGATTAAAATTGTTAAAATTAATATTGCTGACAAGCCGGTTGACGTAATGCAAACCCCTACACTTTAAGTACAACTGAACATGAACTTCTCGCATTATACGCGTTAATATTCGGTGTTGGAGTGTATCCACTCTCACGAAGGTGCGCTATATTTTAAACATATCATTTCTATGACATTGTCAGCTTATTCTCAATGATAGTATGTTATATAGGCGAGATGTTTTTACAATGCCGTACCCAATTCTAGAAATGTCTCTGAAACAGACTATATATCGACAAAGGAGATAGATGAGCGGAGAGAGATTGAGCTGATAGAGATTTGTTATTACGATACGAGACAAAGATTTTGTTTAATAATATTTACCATGTGTGTGTATGTTCCTTTTTCATCATTGTACCGGTACAAGTCATCACTGTACTGTAAGTCAATAGCTTTAGTTTTTTAAAATTCTTTTTGATTTTGTAATTTTAGATTGACCTAAAATAAATTATGAATTGTAATTAGCCCTAGTTTGGGTATCGTTTCTGCATTACTGTATTTTATTTATGGTATCATCTTTTGTTGTGCACTGTTTGTTTTTCGAGCCACATAGTCCAATAAGAGATTAAATTATCTGCATTTATAACGGTATAAGTAACATAGTTTAATAAGCTTCTATCGTTGGAAATTATGGACAAGGTGTGAATGATAATCCATATGGATTTATTTATGTCATAAAATGAATAATATACAAAATAATGAAAAACATATCCATTTATTTGGATCAATAAAAGAATCGTATCTTGTATATTGTTATCTTAATATTAGTGTTTCGTGATTTAAATATATGTATATATATATATATATATATATATATATATATATATATATATATATATACATATTTATTTATTTATTTTTTGCTGGCATCCGTCCGTTACAATATGACAATGGTGTGGATATCGCAGAACGAATTCCACAAGGCCTGGGATTATTCTTCTAGGATTGTAAGCTGGTTCCCAACAGCACATCGCCTCTCTCCAAGCCGCTGATTATACCCAAGGAAACATCATGTGGATGATACAGCTTGGCACCTGTGATGTCACAAGAGTTGTCGGATGTTTTCATTGTATCAATGTTATCCGCCTACGGGACTCCATCTCTGGGTTTGAATTGAGAGTTTCCTTCTCTTAGATGAGTTGCTATCCAAGGTTAACGAGTCCCATCCACCCGGGATACTGGTAATGCTCTTGTCTTCACTGGGCTTTGGATTCAACTCCCGACCATCAACTTGAGATTTGCTCGAAATTTTACTTTTCATTCGCCACAACCGTGGCTTTTTAAAAATCCGTTATATCAACTTCACTTTTGTTCGTGGGTGGCTGAGTGACGGACTTGCTGGCAAAACGCTCAAACGGCGGGGTGGGGGGGGGGCGGGGGGGGGCGACTAATTAGGATGCAGGTTAGGCGTTATACAGAGATAGTTATAATTTTTATTTTTCAACTCTCAATCCGACATCAATTCATTACCTTGCTATCCATTTAATCCATCA
This sequence comes from Omphiscola glabra, assembly GCA_964017045.1. Taxonomy (NCBI): domain Eukaryota; kingdom Metazoa; phylum Mollusca; class Gastropoda; family Lymnaeidae; genus Omphiscola; species Omphiscola glabra. Next base: position 19,426,607 of record OZ024795.1, read on the forward strand.
ACTTATTCTTAAATGTTTTAAAATGTATGATGTCTAGTTATTATACAAACTCATTTATGTATTTATTCATGCTATAATACAAACGCATTAATGTATTCATGCATGGTATAATACAAACTCATTAATGTATTCATTTATGCTATAATACAAACTCATTAATGATTTCATTCTTGTTATAATACAAACTCATTATATTTTCATTCATGTTATTATACAAACTAATTTATGTATTTATTCATGCTATAATACAAACTCATTAATGTATTCATTTATGCTATAATACAAACTCATTAATGTATTCATTTATGCTATAATACAAACTCATTAATGTATTCATTTATGCTATAATACAAACTCATTAATGTATTCATTTATGCTATAATACAAACTCATTAATGTATTCATTTATGCTATAATACAAACTCATTAATGTATTCATTTATGCTATACTGTATTCATTCATGCTATAAAACAAACTTAGTAATATATTCATTCATGAAATACATGAGGCATCTTTCGAAACTGTAGGCTAATTAATATTATGGTTGCTGTTTTTTCTTTTTATTTGAAACATAGTAATAAACAGCCCTTTCCCCTTTCCCCAAACCAGCACGATGACCACTAGGCGTGTCTTTATAATTGCATTTTTAATCAGAATAACATTATAACTAATTTTAGCCAGCCCACCCCCCCCCCCCCTCTATAGAACCGCCTCCAAATACGCCAATCCCTTGTTCATATCCGGTTGTCATGGATACTCTCATCAATCGTGCATATGACAAAAGTTTCGTTCATTCCCTCTTCCCTTGAAAACGCTCTAGTTTGTCTTGGAGCTTGTCTTTGAGTTTTTCTTGGAGTTTTGTCTTGGAGTTTGTCTTAAAATGCGCCTTGGAGTTTGTCCTTGAGCTTGTCTTGGAGCTTGTTTTGGAGCTAGCCTTGGAGTTTGTCTTGGAATTTGTCTTGAAGTTTGTCTTGGAATTTGTCTTGGAGTTTGTATTCTTGGAGTTGTCTTGGAGTTTCTCTTGTTTTGAAAAGACTTAATAGGTCATCAAATATCGACATGAAAAGAACTCCCTATTTTAAACTTAATTTTCTAAACAAAACTCTGCTCGTTAGATAATTTAGATGTTATTTAATTCAGTTCCATTAATTCTTATGACTTTGTGATGTCAGCGACAATGACTCTCAGACTCACACTCACATTTTATTTCTTAAATTCCAACATTAGCACCTTGTATTTCTTACGCTTGAGTTATTGTTTATGTAGAGCAAAGCCATACTGCCGCGTCTCCCAACACTCAAGCGCACACACACGCGTCTCGCCTGTCTGTTCTTCTTCATTTGAGATTAAACGAATTTTCATTGTTTCAGCTTGCAGTATAATAAACGCGTGGGTCTATTAGAATGACGTCAAACTCTGACAGTCTAATGCCCCGAAATGCAGCTACCCGTGGTATGAAGATGTAAAAACAAGGGAAGCTGGGTAAAAATTCATGAGTCGTGAGTAATTTAAGATGCACATCAGGCCAAACATGACAGCCGCGGCCCGAAGAAGATGGAAATTATGACATCAAGGCTTCAACCTTTTGAATGGCCCTCGCTTGGCCCCCTCCCCACCACCACGACATTCTGGACCAGCCGTCTCCGCTTTGGCATTCTGGTGCATGATTCTTCTTGTATTCATAAGCACATCCCAGATACTCGTGTCCCGAGCCCGCGGAATCATCCGGATTACTAAAGTCTTGACTCACTGGAAAGGGTTGGGGGACACCCTACGCCAACCCCCCCCCCCCCTCACCCCGCACACTCCCGCCGTCGAATTACGAGATTCGTTTGGAAAAACTTCAAGACTTGATCCGGCGGACATTCTCTGCATTTAGAGAAAGTTTAACATTCATCCCTCGGACTGAATTCGTAATCCGAGGTGCATTCGTTAAATTACTGCCAATAAGATTTCTTGAATATCTCTCCGTGACCGGCACCGACCTTTCAGGGACAGAAGTCGAGAGGGGAAAAAGGGGGGGGGGGGGTCTCGCGGAGCAGAAGAAAAACTCGGTTATCCGCCCCTTTCCCCCCTGCGCACGCGTGTTGAGGGGACAAGATGTTTCGAGTCACTCCGACAACACTTTTCTACGTCCGCGAGTGCTGTCGACGCCAATTTGGCAAATGAGAATTGGTTTATATGGACGTGACCCGGGTGAGGAAGGAGCCCCCCGGAAACGTCATTAGTTTATGAAATATAATATTTCGCTAATCAATGGAGACGCTGTTTGGTATTCCTGGTGGCCTTCTCGAGGAGACCAGCGGGAGTGGACAGCAGGGATTATGCGAGTGGACGTAATTTGATGCCCGGTCTTACAGTCCGTCCTTTGTGCTAGTGCTGCGACCCAAGTAAAATTAAGGGTAATTTTTGGAGGGAAAAGAAGGGTGGGAGGGTTTTTGGGGGAGTGATCGGCTAGCATGGAGATATTCTGTTCGGTTTTATCTCTCGCAAGGAGAAGTTGGTCTTACACCACCTTAGATGTATCAAAATATGACATCGAAGAATGTAATTATATTTTTGCTTGGGGGGTGATAATAATGAAATAGTACATTGAGGTTCCTTCTCTCGTCTATATAATAAATAGTTGCCTCAAAATTATTGGCGGTGGTTTAAAATTGTTACAAAACTAGTACACAGGAAACCTGAAACCTAGTCTTTTCAACATTATAAAGATGTAACAGCACCCCTTCCCCCCCCCCCGTTTTTTTTTTTGTTTTATATATATTATTATCATATTTTTTTTTTTAAATATCACTTTTTTAAAAATATGACTGATGTTTCGCGGGGCATGTGAAGAGCTTTATTGTTTTGTTTAAATTTCTAAGACATAAATATATGTTTTAATGCATTGCGTAAACTATACATTCTTAATGTTAATTAGTTTAGACAATATGAATTGAGTTTAGAACAAAGGCAATATAGAACAGGCGCTGGTGTAGTAATGATGCGGAGGGTGTGGTGCATCCAGGGGCACACCCCCCTTTTTCTATAGATTGAGCGTTGGTATTTTCGACCAATGCAGTTTTTTTTCTGTGGGCGTAAAATGGGGGTGGGGGGGGGAGGTATGCGACAAAAATCTTAGCCTCTTCGCGTGTGTCACTAACCCTAGCTACGCCACTTAGAAGTTATCATCTATCGTTGCTTTTTCAGCTATGCCTGCTCCACTAACCTTAGCTACGCCACTGAGATTGTGCTACAATATTTTCAACATCCAAAAAGATTAAATTTGGTACATTATAACACGTTTGAGACCCCCTTTTTTTCTATCGTATAAATAGTATCGGAAGAGCACGCGCCTACCGCCAACGCCAAACATCTGCCAGCATAGCAAACGTCTGCCATCATAACAAAAGTCTGCCAGCATAACAAACGTCTGCCAGCATAACAAACGTCTGCCAGCATAACAAACGTCTGCCAGCATAACAAACGTCTGCCAGCATAACAAACGTCTGCCAGCATAGCAAACGTCTACCAGCATAACAAACGTCTGCCAGCATAACAAACGTCTGCCAGCATAACAAACGTCTGCCAGCATAACAAACGTCTGCCAGCATAGCAAACGTCTTCCAGCATACCAAACGTCTGCCAGCATAACATATATCTTCGCTTTTGCGGTTTCTTTATTATTTCCAGACATTCTAGCAATAGTTTAATTGATTTGCAGAAGATGGAAATTGTGACATGGAGGCTTCAACCTTCTGAATAGCCCCCGCTCGCCCCCTATCCCCCCACCACCACGACGACGACTACTTCCTGGACCAGAAGTCCATTTTCTTATTCTGTTTAAATTAATTTACTCTAACTGTTGTTTAAAAAGTCTTAACCATAATTTTATGTCGTATTTCAAACACAAAGCTAAAATTGCCAAAGCTAATTTTTTTTTTTTTTTTTTTAAATTAGAAGACCAAAAAAAAAAAAGAATGCCCGTGCTGTTGACATATTAGAACGGACAGGACACATTTCCCAATCATGACGTGCCCCCCCCCCCCCCCCGAGTGACGCAACGAGTCTTCGTCTCCCTCTAATGCACACAAAAATAAGCCAATCAACTAACGGCATTACGTCCCTTGCACCTGATGTTTTTCCTCTGTAGCCCCAGAGATTAAGTTTCAATTTTCCTAATCCACCGCCCTCTCTTATACCACAACCATTTTCTGGATGCTTCCATCCACTGCGACCCGTTGTGTTCCGAGACGTAACGTAATTTTGTCTCCAAAACAAAAAAAACCACCCTCTTTTCGGCGCTTTCTCGGGCTCTCACACAAAACGCTCGCGCGAAATGGGTCACTAACAAGAAAACCAATAGAATTATCGATGACTTAATTAAGGGCCGTGTCCACGGTCGCTCCTCATTTACGTAAAGGGGCAAAACTTCGTTAAACAAGAAGAGATCCATTCTCTGGCGCCCGGCGACCTAAATGGAAACACAACAGAAGAAACGAAAAGCCAACAATGGCTTATTTTTTTTTTTTTTGTTGTTTTTTTTCTCTCACTCACACACAGACACAAAGAATTGTAATTATAATTTCAAGAAACTTTTGGAGTTCTCTTGTGAATGTGCATCGTTTTGTGGACGAGCTCCGTTGGATTATTTGTTTGTGTGGTTGTGTGTTTGGTTGTGTTGTTTGTTTTCTATTGTTGCAGAGCGTGGCGTGTTGACATTAGCTGGACTTTTTTTTTAATTGTGGCATGACAGTGTCGAGTTGACATGCATAATACCAGTGTATTCGACATGTATAATACCAGTGTATCCGACATGTATAATACCAGTGTATTCGACATGTATAATACCAGTGTATCCGACATGTATAATACCAGTGTATCCGACATGTATAATACCAGTGTATCCGACATGTATAATACCAGTGTATCCGACATGTATATACCAGTGTATCCGACATGTATAATACCAGTGTATCTGACATGTATAATACCAGTGTATCCGACATGTATAATACCAGTGTATCCGACATGTATAATACCAGTGTATCCGACATGTATAATACCAGTGTATCCGACATGTATAATACCAGTGTATTCGACATGTATAATGCCAGTGTATTCGACATGTATAATACCAGTGTATGCGATGTCACACGTGATAAAATATGATCACGTTTAGCAGGTTTAAAAAGAGGTTACAAGAATCGCGCCTGAGGAACTCTTATACCAGACCGATGCGTGGATATCAGGATGAGGATACCAGGATAAAACAAGGATGGCCAGTACAGAATATGGATACTGACTCTGCATACAGATACAACACTGTTTATAGATACCAAACTGTACACAGGTTTTAAAAAATGTACTTAGATACCAATAACACTGTACATAGGTTTAAAAAAATGTACTTAGATACCAATAACACTGTACATTGATACCAATAACACTGTACATTGATACCAATAACACTGTACATTGATACCAATAACACTGTACATCGATACCAAAAATACTAATATTTTCTCCAATTTTTTATTTCGGCGATATTTTCTTTAGCAGCGATTCTCAAATTACAGATTATGTTTCTTTTTGAAAAGTAGCAAACGGACAAATAGAACATTTTTATATAGTTGGAAGGAAGGGATGTGTACGTTGTGAGAACGAAGGATTGTGTACATTGTGGGAACGAAGGATTGTGTACATTGTGAAACGAAGGGGTGTGTACGTTGTGGGAATGACTGATTGTGTACATTGTGTGAACGAAGGGATGTGTACATTGTGGGAATGAAGGGATGTGTACATTGTGGAAACGAAGGATTGTGTACAGTGTGGGAATCAATGATTCTGTACATTGTGGAGTGAAGAATTGTGTACGTTGTGGGAGCAAATGATTGTGTACATTGTGGGAACGAAGGGATATGTACATTGTGTTACAATATTTTCAACATCCAATAATATTAAATTTTGTATCGTATAAATAGTATAAGAGGAGCACGCGCCTACTGCCAACGCAAGCGTCTGCCAGCATACATGCCGGCTATTACATTTCCGAAATAGTCACCTTGTTTGCTTCCAACCCTCCCTATTCCCACCGCAGTGTTCATCAAAGCAAATAGTTGTTTCTAGTTCGGACGGACACATCAAAGAGATCTGTCTTTCTCTTACCTTTGAACCGTGTTGAAACTGGGCAAGTGTCATTAGCACCGTGTCAACACCTCGCCTCCGGCGGTCCTCCAAGTTTCACAATGTCAATGGCAGCACAGAATGTGATCACGATCAGCTTGTGTGTTGGAGCTCAATTTTTTAATTTTTTTTAATTTTGGGGTCCTCCTGTTGTCAGTGGTTAACGTAGTGGTCAATGTGTGTCATCTCTAATAATTATTCTTATTTCTATAAGATGACTTTAAACAAAAAAAAAATAAAGTATACGTGAGCTTTTCATCTACTTAAGTTACCTGACAAAACATGCATTCAAGTGGCGCACTTCATAACGCTTAAATTTATAAGTTTAAAAAAAAACAAAAACAAAACGCTATGTCAGTCAACTCACTTTTTGCCATGATGTTGACGTTTCTTATCTCAAGAAAAGGAGCCACATCTCATTCAGGCCCCATCTAAACCCCCGCCCTCCTTTTTTTCACCTTATATACACGTTAGTGGCTTTTATAACCCCCCACCTACACTGTATATAGAAAACATGATTTAGAAAACACTCCTTTAAAAACCATCTTTTAAAAAAAATGTCCAAATTCATTTGAGAAATCAATTTCAGCTGTATCAATACAGAGGGCCACAAACTCGCGACAAAATAACTTTAATTTCTTTTTTTTTTTTTAAATAATCTAAATTTTCAGGACCCAGAAGTAGATCTTGTATTTCTAAACTTAGCGGACCAAGATCTGGTGGCCGAGATTAAGAGGATCATGGCGGTGAGATATGTTACGGTACCGCAGCTGACCCGCAGACCTTATCGTACGATCAAAAGTGTTCTTCGTGGGGGGGGGGGGGGGCCGGTGTAAAGAAACCTATGAAGTGATTGTAGTGGCGTCTTTTGTCGACCCCTTGAATTCCTGCCGACAAACAGTGTTGCTGGAGAACTGCCATGCCCCAGGCCCAGATATAGTGGATGCGTGATGTTACTGATATAACAAAACTAGTGCAACGCTGTTATGGTATACTGTTTGCAATATGAAACTGTAATACTTTACAAAGACTCATTTAGGCCCTGTTAAGCCGCGATATGTGTTAAGCCAACAAATAACCGCATTTGAGGATTATATATATACAATGAAATAATTAACACAGTAGCGGCTGTTTGAGATTAGCGAACACGTCAGCACCCGATAAGACAACCAGTGTCTTGAAACCCGCTGTGCCTCAACTTTAATTGTCTCGGGTAAGGAAAATATATGTTAGGGACATAATTGGGTTTTTACATCTTTTATCAGTTTTCCTTAGTTCATGTGTACGCGACGTACATTATATCCGTTTAGGAACTGCGTTCAGAGTTTGTCATCTCTTTTTCACTGAACGCTTATCAGAGCAACATTTTGATGCGTACCATAACCCCAGAGGCTTTACATCTTTAAAAAATTAACAAAAACAAAACAAAAAGTAAAAAAACAACCAAGCGATGCAAAGACGTTACATATATAAAGGACATATTCACTTACAAAACGTAGACAGGTGGTTTGACACCACAATCTACAATTTATTGAATTTAAAATTTAAAAAAAAAGTAAATTGTTCTATCGGCACATTTGATATAATAAACACTTTTTGTTCTCCTTACTCCCACTGGCCCACACCACCGCTAACCCTCCCCTCTCCCCACAATCCGGATAAGCTAGATAGAGTTTCAGAACGTTATTGTTTATTTTTGTTATCAAGTCGCCCCTCCCACCCACTCAACCCCATCCCCCCACGCCTTCGCTTAAGGAGGCGGATTCCGATGTCTCCGGGCGCCGCAGGTAATACCCGGACACCTGTCAGTGCCGTGAGTAAACACGCTCTGCTGGGTGACATGCGTGAAGAGCTGAGCAAGGTATTAATGATAGTCCACACTGAATGGCCAACAACGGAACCGCTGGGTAGGTCCTTAGAGAAAACGTCTGATTAGGGCCCTCTAGAAAATAACGGCCACCAAAGAGATTGGTTGTAAACTGGCACGATGGTCGTTATTCGCAATCTAAAGGTCTTAAGGTACGGGAATAAAGTTGGATCTGTTGGCAAAAGTCTAAGTTGTAAAAAATTGCTCTATTCCAAATGCAGGTCAGTTCATCGACGACCATTTTATTGACAGCCGTTTCATTGACAATAATTTCAATGACAGCCATTCCATTGACAGGCCTTTCATTGAAAACCTTTCATTGACCGCCATTTCATTTACAGCCATTTCATTGACATCCCTTTCATTGACAGCCATTTCATTGACAGCCCTTTCATTGACATCCATTTAATGAAAGCCATTTCATTGACAACACTTGATTGACAGCCCTTTCATTGACAGTCATTCAATGACAGCCATTTCATTGACATACATTTCAATGACAACCATTTCATCCACGGGGCACTTCGCTGACAAAACATTTCATAGATAAGCATCATCTAAATCTAACGTTCTCGAAAAATTTCCCAAAATGCACCACAGAAGATTGGCTGGAAGTCCGTCATGAAGACTGGCTGGAAGTCCTTCATGAAAACTGGCTGGAAGTCCGTCGTGAAGACTGGCAGGAAGTCCGTCATGATGGATTCAGGATTAAGTCCTTGCTCGATGGTCTTTAGCTGCTCCTGCAAGTTGATCTTTTCTAATTGGGAAGAAGGATGATGGCCAAGGGAAAACGCCAAAGATCAGATGACTGAAACACATTTAAATGTCTCTCTGCCGAGAAAAGTTGCATTCCCACTTGATCTCCAGCTCCATCCTTGAAAGCAAGAAATATTTCCGCAGAAGATGACTTTCAGTATTGACAGCCAGTAACAAAGTCCACTTAAGGTGTTGGTGCACTCGGTACAGGATTTGTTTTCTTTCTGATTCGTATTGCTTAGCTGGAAAATACTTTGATGGCAATTTTTTGAACCGATTCCAGAGTCCGGGCGGGGGCTGTCCTAGTAGGATGAGAACTCCAACGTGCCGCTTCGCGGCCCGATAGTTACGGGACTTTTCGGGCTTGAAGGGGTAGGGGGTGCTTTGGTGAGTGCATTTAGAGCTTGTATCAGCTCGACGGCTTGCTGGCGCTATTTACAAATGAAAATTTTCATTATTGATACACAGTCCGATATAACATTGATACACAGTCCCATTTAGTATTGATACTCAGTCCCATATAACATTGATACGCAGTACCATATAGCATTGATATGCAGTCCGATATAACATTGATACTCAGTCCCATATAACATTGATACGCAGTCCCATATAACATTGATACTCAGTCCCATATAACATTGATACGCAGTCCCATATAGCATTGATTCGCAGTCCCATATAACATTGATACGCAGTCCCATATAGCATTGATTCGCAGTCCCATATAGCATTGATACGCAGTCCCATATAGCATTGATTCGCAGTCCCATATAGCATTGATACGCAGTCCCATATAGCATTGATTAGCAGTCCCATATAGCATTGATACGCAGTCCCATATAGCATTGATACGCAGTCCCATATAGCATTGATTCGCAGTCCCATATAGCATTGATACGCAGTCCCATATAACATTAATATGCAGTCCCATATAGCATTGATACACAGTTCCATATAGCATTGATACGACAATTTATGCTATGCCAATGATAACGCTGCTTTGTTACTTTCCCCCAATATTTTTGTGTGCACCTTTTACTATTTTTTATGCACCTTTTACCGTGCACACTGTCCATGTGCACGTTAATGTATAGAATTAACCTTGGCCAATTTACATTGTCTCTGATGTACGATATTTGGAAGCTTGCTCCATTGAAATTCAATTACATTTATTGATATATATATATAAGAGTATTTTAGCAGAGTTATATGTTGTTTTTCAAATGTTAGCTGTCGGCAAGCTAACAAATTGCTTGTAAAAAATGAAACAGCAATCCGTAGATAAAAAGCTTAACTTAACGTCTCTTATGGCGAGCACTAACCATAAACCTAACACAACAGAGCAACCTAACTTCACGTGGGGCGAGCACTAACCATAACCCTAACCCAACAGAGCAACCTAACTTCACGTGTGGCGAGCACTAACAATAATACTAACCCAACAGAGCAACCTAACTTCACGTGTGGCGAGAACTAACCATAACCCTAACCCAACAGAGTAACCTAACTTCACGTGTGGCGAGAACTAACCATAACCCTAACCCAACAGAGCAACCTAACTTCACGTGTGGCGAGCACTAACCATAACCCTAAACCAACAGAGCAACCTAACTTCACGTGTGGCGAGAACTAACCATAACCCTAACCCAACAGAGAAACCTAACTTCCCGTGTGGCGAGCACTAACCATAATACTAACCCAATAGAGCAACCTAACTTCACGTGTGGCGAGAAATAACCATAACCCTAACCCAACAGAGTAACCTAACTTCACATGTGGCGAGAACTAACCATAACCCTAACCCAACAGAGCAACCTAACTTCACGTGTGGCGAGAACTAACCATAACCCTAACCCAACAGAGTAACCTAACTTCACGTGTGGCGAGAACTAACCATAACCCTAACCCAACAGAGCAACCTAACTTCACGTGTGGCGAGAACTAACCATAACCCTAACCCAACAGAACAACCTAACTTCCCGTGTGGCGAGAACTAACCATAACCCTAACCCAACAGAGCAACCTAGCTTCACGTGTGGCGAGAACTAACCATAACCCTAACCCAACAGAGCAACCTAACTTCATGTGTGGCGAGAACTAACCATAACCCTAACCCAACAGATCAACCTAACTTCACGTGTGGCGAGCACTAACCATAATACTAACCCAACAGAGTAACCTAACTTCACGTGTGGTGAGCACGAACCATAACCCTAACCCAACAGAGTAACCTAACTTCACGTGTGGCGAGAACTAACCATAACCCTAACCCAACAGAGCAACCTAACTTCACGTGTGGCGAGAACTAACCATAACCCTAACCCAACAGAACAACCTAACTTCCCGTGTGGCGAGAACTAACCATAACCCTAACCCAACAGAGCAACCTAACTTCACGTGTGGCGAGAACTAACCATAACCCTAACCCAACAGAGCAACCTAACTTCATGTGTGGCGAGAACTAACCATAACCCTAACCCAACAGAGTAACCTAACTTCACGTGTGGCGAGAACTAACCATAACCCTAACCCAACAGAGCAACCTAACTTCACGTGTGGCGAGAACTAACCATAACCCTAACCCAACAGAACAACCTAACTTCCCGTGTGGCGAGAACTAACCATAACCCTAACCCAACAGAGCAACCTAGCTTCACGTGTGGCGAGAACTAACCATAACCCTAACCCAACAGAGCAACCTAACTTCATGTGTGGCGAGAACTAACCATAACCCTAACCCAACAGATCAACCTAACTTCACGTGTGGCGAGCACTAACCATAATACTAACCCAACAGAGTAACCTAACTTCACGTGTGGCGAGCACTAACAATAATACTAACCCAACAGAGCAACCTAACTTCACGTGTGGCGAGCACTAACCATAACCCTAACCCAATAGAGCAACCTAACTTCACGTGTGGCGAGAACTAACCATAACCCTAACCCAACAGAGTAACCTAACTTCACGTGTGGCGAGAACTAACCATAACCCTAACCCAACAGAGCAACCTAACTTCACGTGTGGCGAGAACTAACCATAACCCTAACCCAACAGAGCAACCTAACTTCACGTGTGGCGAGAACTAACCATAACCCTAACCCAACAGAGAAAACTAACTTCACGTTTGGCGAGCACTAACCATAATACTAACCCAACAGAGTAACCTAACTTCACGTGTGGCGAGCACGAACCATAATACTAATCCAACAGAGCAACCTAACTTCACGTGTGGCGAGCACTAACAATAATACTAACCCAACAGAGCAACCTAACTTCACGTGTGGCGAGCACTAACCATAACCCTAACCCAATAGAGCAACCTAACTTCACGTGTGGCGAGCACTAACCATAACCCTAACCCAATAGAGCAACCTAACTTCACGTGTGGCGAGAACTAACCATAACCCTAACCCAACAGAGCAACCTAACTTCACGTGTGGCGAGCACTAACCATAACCCTAACCATAGAGTAACTTAACTTCACTTCTGGCGAAAACTAACCAAAACGGACCCAGGTCGAATTCAGATAGTTCACTGATAGCTCTTGTATGTCACGTGTTTTAGTTTGTAGACTCGGAGTTGCTGACCCAGACTTTCAGTTAAAGTATGAAAATACCATTAACAGGCAATTTTCCTTTTCCTAAATTTTAACGCGACGTTATCAAATCTATATAAAGTAAAAGCGAGGTCAAGCTTATCAGTGAACTATTTGCTTGTATTTCAAAAGTGACGGCCTGCAATGTCCAGGCTCATGTCAAACTGGACTTACTCCGGCTAATTAACCATTGACGGGGACCGACTCCATGATCCCACACGCGGGTATTAGCAGAAGCACGATCACATAGTCGACCATAGACAGGCCACTTAAATCAAGTTCTGTGTTCCTTATTGTGTGCCACGGTGTTTTCATATCTTTCTGTCCTGTTTGTCCTACCCGTTGGACGTTGAGGCGGGAACAAATCAACAGAGATAAGAGAAAATAAAGGATTTTTTAGTTTTGCGGTTTGCACGGGTTGGGGAGAAAAAGACGACCAAACTTAACTTGTTTGTCCTCCTACGGGCAGAGTTTTGTGGTGTAGTCGTAAAGGAAAAGAGGAAAAAGGGGGGGGGGGTAAAAGAGGGGTTTGGTGGAAATGATGTATGATTTTGTGGACATTTCAGTGTGTAGGGTGAAGGGAAAACGGTTCAGATGCGTGTGTTCACACTTGGTTGGTAATCCTTTGGTTTGTGAGTTGTCTTCCTTTTAATCTTTATTCATTTTCCCCACCATTGAAAGGGCGGGCATGGTACATATAGAGTCGTGGCACAAAGAGATAGGGTGTGGGGGGAGGGGGTTTGCCGGTTTGGGGGGGGGGGAATATTGGCAAGTTAAATACAATTCCTTGTCATTATTTATTGTAAAGCTGTTTGGTATAATATCTTTTAAACATAAGGGAGAGAAAAGTTCTCCGGAAAATATATGACCAACAAATGATGAACATGGCTGAAAAACACGAACCATATTTGAATTGTATAGTCTAGTTCAAGATCCCAGGCTAGCAGAAAGGCTACGCTGGGCGGGATACTTAGAAAAATTGTCAAATGATAAAGGAGTGATGAGGTTGTGTTGCCAAAACCCCAGAGGAAAATAGCTCAAAGGCAGACCTAGGCTTACATGGATGGATGATGGGGAAAAGATGTACAGCAGCTAGGAATCCAAGAATGGAAAAGAAAAGCATTAATTAGGTCTGAGTGGAAGGAGTCAGTGAGGCAGGCCAAAGCCGTACATGGGCTGTAGCGCCACAGGGATGGATGTTCGATGTAATATAAAAATAATAAGCATCTCTAACAAATTCAAGAAATAGACCTGCGCGGTAAAGAGTTGAAATTATCGAATTTAGAATTTAAAAAAAAATAATGTGTATAAAACTAATTACTTATTATAAACATATGTTTGCAAAGCAATTTATTTTATAAATAGTTTTCAGTAATACATGTTTTTCGTACTGTGCATCTCTTTCTTATCAAATTTATACGCATAAATTTCAGAGAATGATATGTAGGCCTACATATATTCTTAGGCCTCACCCTATGCATTTATATATCGTATTCACAAATCTGGGAATTATATTTAAAGCACAAACAATTCAATAAACATACATTTAAATTCTTCCCCCTTGTCAGAACTGGGACAATAAAAGCGACCACGGACAGACCAGTGTACTTGCGACAAGGTGTTCCACCTGACAACGGGCACTCGTTGGTCACCATGGCAGGCGTGTGTGTGTGCGGGGAGGTGCGGCTCTGGGCTCGTGGCAACGGTCTAGTAGGTGTTCATTCACAAATACAGGCAGCCACCCGGTACATGTCCAGGGATTCGCTCGCTGATGTTATGATGAATGACCTGTTCATGTTGGTGACATGATGAATGACCTGTTCATGTTGGTGACATGATGAATGACCTGTTCATGTTGGAGACATGAAGCATGACCAGTTCATGTTGGTGACATGAATCATGACCAGTTCATGTTGGTGACATGAATCATGACCAGTTCATGTTGGTGACATGAAGAATGACCAGTTCATGTTGGTGACATGAATCATGACCAGTTCATGTTGGTGACATGAAGCATGACCAGTTCATGTTGGTGACATGAAGAATGACCAGTTCATGTTGGTGACATGAAGAATGACCAGTTCATGTTGGTGACATGAATCATGACCAGTTCATGTTGGTGACATAAAGCATGACCAGTTCATATTGGTGACATGAATCATGACCAATTCATGTTGGTGACATGATGAATGACCAGTTCATGTTGGTGACATGAAGAATGACCAGTTCATGTTGGCGACATGAATCATGACCAGTTCATGTTGGTGACATGAATCATGACCAGTTCATGTTGGTGACATGATGAATGATCAGTTCATGCTGGTGACATGAATCATGACCAGTTCATGTTGGTGACATGATGAATGACCAATACCTCCGTATACAATGAAGATTGGTTATGCCGTCTACTTGCTTTTAGAATGAGCACTGACACTTTCCTGTAGGTTGTACAATGAGAGCCCCAACTCTGAAAGTCCTACAATGTCTGAAGATGTTTCCGATGATAGCAATGATGACTGGACTGTTTCTCTTGACATGGAGCATGACCGATGTAATGCTGATGACTTAAACATTACATTATAGTTATATTATCACTCTTGTGTTTCAATTTTTACATCTATGTGTAGACAAACACACATTGTTTCAACTACTAACCACCACCTTATGTTTTAAACACTTCTAATTATATGTCAAATATACATATTATGTATCAACCACCGACCACCACATTGTGTTTAAAAACTTCCATCTATATATCAGCTATACACAGTGTGTATCAACCACCGACCACCACATTGTGTTTAAAAACTTCCATTTATATATCAGCTATACACAGTGTGTATCAACCACCGACCACCACATTGTGTTTATTCTCCTGCAAAAAATGTATAAAAGGTATTTTTTAAATTTATTTTTAGAATAAAAGATATGCTATCTTTAAAAAGCAGTCCTAATTTTAAAGTGATTCAACATTTCTAGCCCCAATAAGCGAAGTCTTTTTTGCTTGTTTTAGGTTAAGTGGTTTCATTTTATGAGTTCCACAACATCGCCAAGTGTTAAATTTATATTTCATGCCTAGAGACACTAGAGTCACTACATCGCCAAGTGTTAAATTTATATTTCATGCCTAGAGTCACTACATCGCCAAGTGTCAAATTTATATTTCATGCCTAGAGACACTAGAGTCACTACATCGCCAAGTGTCAAATTTATATTTCATGCCTAGAGTCACTACATCGCCAAGTGTTAAATTTATATTTCATGCCTAGAGTCACTACATCGCCAAGTGTCAAATTTATATTTCATGCCTAGAGTCACTACATCGCCAAGTGTTAAATTTATATTTCATGCCTAGAGTCACTACATCGCCAAGTGTTAAATTTATATTTCATGCCTAGAGTCACTACATCACCAAGTGTAAAAATTATAAATCATGTCCTTAGTCACAAATTTTGAAGTTATATTTTATGCCTAGAGTCATTGCATCGCCAAGCGTTAAAATGGTATTGCATGCCCTTAGTCACAACAACGGAAGTGTTAAAGTTATATTTCATGCCCTTAGTCACAACATCGGAAGTGTTAAAGTTATATTTCATGCCCTTAGTCACAACATCGGAAGTGTTAAAGTTATATTTCATGACTTACGTTTACCCGTTCTCATTGTAAGGGCCCTCCGGGCTTGTGACGTAAAAATTATAAAACAATCTTGCTTAAAATCTCGATCTCGACAGTTTCTATGGCCGCGTCCCTTATAAGGGTCTTTCAACTCACTAAATATAAATATTATAAATAGCTTTATTAATTTTTTTCAGTTGGACCGAAAGCCTCTACCCTCTGCCTGGGTTTATTTCCTGTAACCACTTTGCTGTAAAACATGTGTCAGGTTCTCTTTGTGAGGCCAACACTATAATCCCAGTAATAAATGGTGGAGTTTACCCTTCCTGAAATAAAAGGCGTTCCGAGTAAGCACTGCACCTGGATTAAACCATCCTGTGATCGGGCAATTTCCGAGTGAGCAAACCGACCGGTGGGATAATCCCCCCAGATCACCAAATCCGTACGCGAGCACGCTGTTGAGGGCTTAACAGTCATCACGTCGTGACGCAATTCTCCATGACCGCACCGGCGTCCATGGCGTGTTTAAAAAATGCGGTATAAAAAAATTGAGTGAAAATACACGCATTGGGTTATACCCCTTGATCGTCTAGGTTTAAAATACACATTGTGAGAGGAGGGGGTGGGGCATAAATTTAAAAAAAAACGTGGGGGGTGGGGGGAAAAATATGTATTATTAGTCAGACAAAATCTCTTTTCTTCCCCCCAGTTTTAAATTGCAGCTGGGGGTGGGGGGGGGGGGGGGGTTGGATTTAAACTCGACATGCTCCTCTTGTAAAGTGTCAATAGATCCGCATGCAGACTATCCGTCATAGAGTGACACCTAATTACAGAGGCGCAGTGTTCATTGGGCAACGACGAGTCTTAAGAAACAAAAGTTTCACAACCATAAACCACTGAATCAACGTATTCTAAAAGATAGAAATCGTGGGGGTGAGGGGGTTTCATCGATGCTAATATAAATGTTTAGTCAGCGGTCACGCACTTTGAAACTTAAGTAAGGACTAATTATCACCACGGGGTGCAGACACAATTAAAAGATTGTAAATTCTTATATCAAGAATTTTTTGTTTTTGCATCTGTAAAATGATTAAATTTTTTTTTTTTTAAAGAATAAATATTATCACCATGAAACACTGATACAGTTGTGCAGACTAGCATACCCTGTCTTGTATACCCTGTCTAGCATACCCTGTCTTGTTTACCCTGTCTAGAATACCCTGTCTAGAATACCCTGTCTAGCATACCCTGTCTTGTATACCCTGTCTAACATACCCTGTCTAGCAAACCCTGTCTAACATACCTTGTCGAACATACTCTGTCTAGCATACCCTGTTTTGTATACCATGTCTAGCATACTCTGTCTAACATGTTCTGTTTAGCATTCCCTGTCTAGCATACCTTGTCTAGGTTACCCTGACTAACATACCCGTCTAGCTTACCATGTCTAACATACCCTGTCTAGCATACCCTACCTAGCGTGTCCTGTCTAGCATACCCTGTCTAGCATACCCTGTCTAACATACCATGTCAGGCATATCCTGTCTAGCATTACCTGTATAGCATACCCTGTCTAGCATATTATGTCTAGCATATCCTGTCTAGCATACCCGTCTAGCTTACCCTGTCTAACATACCCTGTCTAGTATACCCTGTCTAGCATTACCTGTTTAGCATACCCTGTCTAGCATATTATGTCTAGCATATCCTGTCTAGTATACCCTGTTTTGCATACCATGTCTAGCATATTCTGTTTAGCATTTCCTGTCTAGCATATCCTGTCTAGCATACCTGTCTAGCATACCCTGTCTTGCTTAACTTGTCTAGCTTACACTGTCTAGCATTACCTGTCTAGCAAACCCTGTCTAGCATACCCTGTCTTGCATACACTGTCTTGCATTTCCTGTCTAGTCTACTTTGTCGTACCTACCCTGTCTAACATACCATTTGAAGCATACCCAGACTAACATACCCTGTCTAAAATACCACGACTAACATATCCTGTCTAGCATACCCTGTCTAACATAACCTTTGTAGCATACCCTGTCTAACATACCCTGTCTAACATATCCTGTATAGCATACCCTGTCTAACATATCCTGTCTAACATACCTGTCTAACATACCCTGTCTAACATACCCTGTCTAACATATCCTGTCTAACATACCCTGTCTAACATACCCTGTCTAACATATCCTGTCTAAGATATCCTGTCTAACATACCCTGTCTAACATAACCTGTTTAACATCCCCTGTCTAGCATACCCTGTCTAACATACCCTATCTAACATACCCTGTCTAACATACCCTGTCTAACATACCCTGTCTAACATACCCTGTCTAACATACCCTGTCTAACATACCCTGTCTAACATACCCTGTCTAACATACCCTGTCTAACATACCCTGTCTAACATATTTTGTCTAACATACCCTTTCTAACATATCCTGTCTAACATACCCTGTCTAACATATCCTGTCTAGCATACCCTGTCTAACATACCTTTTGTAGCATACCCTGCCTAACATATCCTGCCTAGCATACCCTGTCTAACATATCCTGTCTAACATACCCTGTCTGGCATACTCTGTCAAAGTGTTGGTCTACCAAACCTATTTTAAGTGTCATTTGTCTTTTTATCAAATGTTTTTAATCCGCCTGTTCTCTGTCCATTGGTGTGTGTGTTTCTGTGTGTGTGTGTGTGGTCTAATCGAACATCTTGCTTTAGACCAACTTCCAGATCTCTATTTGAGCTGAAACTTTGTATACTTACCCACCCCTTTTGACAGCACAACCAGACCACATCTGGCCAACCTCTGATAACAATACAACATGACCACAGCTGGGCCACCTCTGATAACAATACAACCAGGCCATAGCTTGCCCACCTCTGATGACAATACAACCAGACCAAAGCTGGCCCACTTCTGATGACAATACAACCAGACCATAGCTTCCACACCTCTGATAACAATACAACCAGAACACAGTGTCCACAGCTGGCCCACCTCTGATAACAATACAACAAGACCATAGCTACCACACCTCTGATGACAATACAACCAGACCACAGCTGACCCACATCTGATAACAATACAACCAGACCACAGCTGGCCCACCTCTGATAACAATACAACCAGGCCATAGCTTGCCCACCCTGATAACAATACAACCAGACCATAGCTTGCCCACCTCTGATAACAATACAGCCAGACCATAGCTTGCCCACCTCTGATAAAAATACAACCAGGCCATAGCTTGCCCACCTCTGATGACAATACAACCTGACTATAGCTGGCCCACCTCTGATAACAATACAACCAGGTTATAAGACATGTTAGATATATATTAATAAAGACTTAATAAAGTACAAATTGAAACAACATAAAAAGATGTTACAGCCATATGACGCCAAAGAACTCAATGTTCTTTGAAAATCCCAAAGACATGCATGCAGCAGTAGCGCAAATGTCATTCCACTTGTCAAAATCTCAATCGATGTTTGAACTCATATTTTCATTATTAAATAATCTGTATCATTAAAATGGTGTCACGTAACAATTTATTCAGCAATAATGCATACTTATACATGCGTGTCAAAATTTTATTTGTGATAAGTAATTTATGGCATATAATTTGTTTTTAATTGTCGCCCCACAATTTTTTTTTTTTTTGAGTTACTCTGACTGTACTGTAACAACTCTGAAGTGTTGGGGGAAATTTGTTGAATATTTTTTTAACATATTTTGGGAAAAGCTTGTGTTTAAATAGTATCTTTTATCGTTTTTTTTATTTATAAAGTTGTCGTCGTAACTTTAATTGAGCCTCGGATTATGAATGAACGACCAAGAACAAATAGTATATAAAACAGAAGGTACAGTTTCCAAGAAACAATGAAGGGCAATAATACAAAAAGTAAAGTTTCCAAGAAACAATGAAGGGCAATAATACAAAAAGTAAAGTTTCCAAGAAACAATGAAGGGCAATAATACAAAAAGTAAATTTTCCAAGAAACAATGAAGGGCAATAATACAAAAAGTAAAGTTTCCAAGAAACAATGAAGGGCAATAATACAAAAAGTAAAGTTTCCAAGAAACAATGAAGGGCAATAATACAAAAAGTAAAGTTTCCAAGAAACAATGAAGGGCAATAATACAAAAAGTAAAGTTTCCAAGAAACAATGAAGGGCAATAATACAAAAAGTAAAGTTTCCAAGAACAAATCAGATGCAATAATACAGATAGTAAATTTGAAGTGATATAAACTGCTAAAAATGTGATAACAATTTAGCAAAAGTTTCACACGATTCGTATTTTCGTATTTAGGGTGTAAAAAAAAAAAAAAAGCATAAATAAAAAAATCCTAAACGCAAAGTTGTGTATAAACCTTTATACAATGTGATGTCGAGCAATGGCGATGTGGCTGAAAATTTGATAAAACACATTTTACAAGAATGTCCTATTAATGATCCCAAACCCCGTCCCCTAAGGCTCGCAACGGCACATATTTTTCATGCCCCTTTACTAATACTACTATATTAATATTCCAATGACTCAATCTCTTTAACACTGCAGATATATTTCACGAACTATTTCAGACAAAAAACAACTTAAAACATTACAAACGCACTTGCGATCCTTTTTTTTTAAAAAGAATCTCAGTTAGCGCTCATCCAGAATTTTATTTCGTGAAATCGTCGTCAAAATATTGTTGAGGTTTGGGGATGAAAATTCTATAGAACGTGTTGTCGTCGGCAGCGAGTTTATAAGCCAAGTTTCAGCTCGATAAGTTGACAGGAAGAAGTCAACAAGCCATCCAAAGATTTCGCCAGCCACTCAGCCAGCCAAAAGCGAAGTCAATACAAAGGATTTTAAAAATTTGAAAAGTTCGTGACAGATGACTGTCACTCGTTTTGACTCGGGAAATGATACTAGACAAATAATAATTATTTTAAAACAAGGTTACGTAAATTTCGATTGGTTACAGTTATAGCTTAAATGAGACTTTTCCGACTTAAGATTACGCTTATCCTTGGAAGTAGTAGTGCAATAATAGTATGGACCAAAGAATAACTCTCACCACCCACGATTGATCGCTGGAGAGTCTACTCCCCCCCCCCCCCCATCGCAGAGATCAACCGGAAACTATTTAAACAAGAAGTTGGACACCCTCCTTGAACGGAGGACACCCTTCTGGAACGGAGGACACCCTCCTGGAACGGAGGACACCGTCCTGGAACGGAGGACACCCTCCTGGAACGGAGGACGCCCTTCTGGAACGGAGGACGTCCTTCTGAAACGGAGGACGCCCTTCTGGAACGTGCCTTTGTGTGTCAACGGTGCATCGATCTGATTGTCCCGTATTCCCAGCATTAGATCAAAAGAGATATGTTGGGTAGTTGTCATGAGAAATTGGTCTCTCGAAGGAGGAAAATGTATTCAAAGTTGCAACATTACCTGCCACCCTTACCTAAAGGTCGTGAATGGGAAAAGGGGTTTGAAAATGATGCCAGAATTATTCAAAGAGAGATTTAATAAGACGGCACCGGGGTACGCGGCTGTACTTTCTATTGTTATGAAATATCGCCGTTACGGAAGTGTACTTACTGTATTATCAATATGGCTCGTAAATGAATTGAAAAAAACAACATGTATAATAAGCTAATATAAAATTTAATGCAGGTCTTATTTAGAACAACTTTTTCATTAAAAAGTTATCTTTCTTCAATGGGCTAAATGAAAATATACTTTAATTTTGAACAAACATAGCAAAATCTCTTAAAAATACAACACAGACACAATGAGGCTTTGATGCGCTCAATGAATTATAAATAGCAAATCTAAATCAATTTAGGTATTGCTTAAATTTGATTATGTAACGTAACGCGTCACTAACTGGTACCCTGAGACTCCCATATCACAAAAGTACTGTAAATTTTATGAAGTTTTTCTTTTTTTAAAAAAAAACAGGCAGTCAAGTAAAACAGGAAGTGACGTTTATTGTTAAATGACCCTATAAACATAATCTAAGTCAATGGACAACGTCGGTACCCAGTAATGGAAGATAACTCTTTCTTTTTTTTTTGTTTAAAGCATGACGCAGTGATTGCAGGGTAGTCTCTCGCTTGGAAGCTCTCCTCTACCACGTCATTAAATCGTATTACCATCCACAAACATGAAAGCAGGTTTTAAGATGCAGCTCTAACCCCGACCAGATCTCAAGTTTGACAGTGCCGTGCTACCCCCCCCCCCCCCAAATCCCCTTAAATTTGACAGTGCCGTGCTACCCCCCCTCAATCCCCTTAAATTTGACAGTGCCGTGCAGCTACCCCCCCCCCCCCGACCCATCCCCTCTGTTCACTCTGGAAGTCACAACCAAACAACACATGAGTTGTACCAAATCCTTCTAAGATTTCTGCCGTTTTTTTTTTTGTTGTCCCTGGCAAGCCTCGCCTAATGACCTACAGCTGTAAGCCTCCTCTGAGCTCCTCGAGGCCTCAGTAGACCAGGATTGGATGAAACTTGTCAGAATGAGTTAAAATTCATCGGCGTGTCTCGCGCTTAATCCCCGCAGTGCTAAGTCTCCTTATGTTGATCGCTGTTAATAGCGGGCAAATGACCGCTTTTGTTGTGATAATCTTTAGATTTGTTTATTTATGTTGTTAGATTTTTTTTACTTCATGTATGAAGGAAGGTAGATGCCAGAAAGAACAAGAACTAAAAAAAAAAATTAAAAAAAATATCACAGTAGGCTGAGTTGGTATCGTGACTCAGAGGGCGTCGTGGCGTGGTTCAGAGGGCGTCGATACGTCTCCCCCGAGCATCTGGGCTTAATGTCTGGGACTGATGGTGCTGGCGGTAGGCTCATAATACAGGCAATCTGTTGATACCTTTAAGAGCCGGATGTCAGTGTAATGTAATGCTAGGTCGCTGATTGCTTGTTTCGGGACGGCTGACGTGCTGAATTGTGCCACAGAAAATATGATTTTTAAATTTTCGATCAGGGCATGTGGATCAACTCCACTGGTTGGTTCATCCCAAATGATCGTCTTAGAGCCCCCAACAAAGGCGAGAGCTACACATAGGCGACGCTTCATGACATACGACAGATATCTGACAGGAGTGCTGACATACATTAAAGGTATTATATATTTACCTTGCTATGTATATCCCTGGAAATACATCACACTCACATACTCACACACATACAAACACACACACAGACAACCCACTAAAAACCTCAAATAAATAAGTTTTTTTCTGATTTGTTTTTTTTACTTGACTTCTGCTCAATTGTTTAAAGTTTGTAAAACATATCTGGCAGTCTGGAACTCTGTTAAAAACCAGTAGCTCAAAGTGTTTTGATTAATTGAACTTTTAAATTACAGATGACTAAAGTGTAAATGGGGCACTAATGGGGTAGGCTGTGGTCAAGCTGGACATATGGACATGAAAACCAATGACAATGCCAAGCTCTAAAAAGATATTTAAAAAGATTCTGATGCAACAAACAACACGATGTTGAGACAGTGATTGTGAAGTGGGACAGACATTATGACGTGAGACAGACATTGTGTCGTGGGACAGACGTTGTGACGTGGGACAGACATTGTGACGTGGGACAGACATTGTGACGTGGGAACGTCATTGTGACGTGGGAACGTCATTGTGACATAAGACAGACATTGTGACGTGGGACAGACATTGTGACGTGGGACGGACATTTTGACGTTGGACTGACGTTGTGACGGGGGACAAACAGCGTGGTGTGTTTTAATAGTTCTTTTATTTACTATTTCTTTTTTTTTTTAGAAGACATTTCCATGTTGCCTCAATACCTCGCTTGTTCCTAAACCCGTGCCTACACCGAGATAATTTTAATGTTGCTAAAATCAACTGTTTTTATTGTTAGTAAAAAATATGTATATACTTTTAAAAACTTACTGTCTTGTACAGCGGTACTCAACCAGTGCGTTGCGACCCCTTTGGGGTCGAACCACCCTTTCCCAGTGGTCGCCTAAGACCATCGGAAAACACATATACTATACAAGTATGAAGTACTAAAGAAAAAAAATTGTGGTTGGGGGTCGCCACAACATAAAGAATCGTATTAAAGGGTCGCGGCATTAAGAA
Organism: Omphiscola glabra; assembly: GCA_964017045.1. Lineage (NCBI taxonomy): Eukaryota > Metazoa > Mollusca > Gastropoda > Lymnaeidae > Omphiscola > Omphiscola glabra. Next base: position 19,450,748 of record OZ024795.1, read on the forward strand.
GGTTGACAACCACTGATCTAGTACATTAGCGTTGAAACACTTTTAATTGAGAATATCACCTATTACATTGCGTCATATTTACGTAAACATTTCGTCTGAACCGTGGCAAACCTGGCCCGGGGCCGGGTTAATAAAGGGGCAACTGCACCGGGGGGGGGGGGCACTTCTGGGGCTTATATACTACATATACATTATTTTTCTCTGTGTGTTTGGGAGCGCATGGTTAGGAATTCGGCCCGGGGATTCATTTAGTCAAGGTACGCGACCGCGTCAGACAGAGTAAGACCGCTTCAAGGAGAGAAATTTGAAGTGTGACAATGTCGTTAAACTGCATCAGTTATTCACATTCAATGTAAAGCCCTCCTCCCCCGTTACAAGATAGTACTAATAGCTAAATCTTCATTAATTCAGTAAGTGTGAATAGAGATTAGAATGAGGCTTAGAGGCAGTAAAGCCACTGCTTGGCCTCTGAGCTTTAGTGAAGAGTCCACATTGAGCATGATGAATCCCGGAGGACTTACTCGTGGGCTTACAGGTGTTGACTGGGATTAAAGTACAAGATGGCTTAAATATTGGTCGAACCAGTCTTTTCGTTTTTTTTTTTTTTGAAGGAGACCTGCAGTGGGTTGATGCAGGGGTCGGGCACTGACTTCCTGTGTTAAACATGGCAGATCTGCGGTGGGTTGATGCAGGGGTCTGGTGTTAAACATGGTAGACCTGCGGTGGGTCGATGCAGGGGTCGGGTGTTAAACATGGCAGACCTGCGGTGGGTCGATGCAGGGGTCGGGTGTTAAACATGGCAGACCTGCGGTGGGTCGATGCAGGGGTCGGGTGTTAAACATGGCAGACCTGCGGTGGGTCGATGGAGGGGTCGGGTGTTAAACATGGCAGACCTGCGGTGGGTCGATGCAGGGGTCGGATGTTAAACATGGCAGACCTGCGGTGGGTCAGGGGCTGGGCACTGACTTCCTGTGTTAAACATGGCAGACCTGCGGTGGGTCGATGCAGGGGTCGGGTGTTAAACATGGCGCTTTGGCTCCAAACAGTGTTTCGCGGGGTACGACGGGCGGAGAGCTCATTGTCATGTTGGCGACAAGACACAAAATCTAACACTGAACTTATGATGACTTCAACACGGAACCTTCCTAAAACATTGGCTGTATATTTAATGATGCTCATCAAATCTATCGGAACAGTTATATTCAACTTTTCAAATTTTCAACTGATTTTTTTCTAAGCTATTTTAAGTTTTACACAAATTTTAATACTTTTTTAAAGTTATTTCTTATTTTAAAATCGAAACATCTAAACGAATATTTTATGAGCCTTCAATTGACTTAAACCTAACGTGTACTGCGCCTGGTTTTGCGTTATTTTCATTACAGGTTGCACGCCAATCTAAGTAAGCCAAAAGAGCCTTTGTTCATTAAACTCCGATTCACGATAAACACAAGAGATCTTTATGCTTTACACCACTAATCTAACATTAGTACACACGCTTATAGGCTATTTGTGTTCATAGCGCCCACACAACCCTAGGGATTCACAAGCTTTGCATGGTCAAGAGTACAACACTTCAACATCTTGCTATCAACTTATCAGAATGTCCAGAGCTACGTCAAGGCTTCAACAAGCTTATACCGTATAGGTAACCCGTTAATCTGGTCAGGAGATGGAGTGGTGTAGTTGTACGGTATCTTAGATACACAAGATTGATGTAAGAGCTTACTAGGCCAGTTTCGATTGAAGGCAATCTAAGCCGGCGCTTCAAACATTCTCTAACTACAGGGGCTTATTATATAAAGCTTGTTACATTTGTTTGTTTGATAGTTTGCAATCTGAGCTGATATAAAATACTCCAAGCACCCACCATCAAAATACCCCAAGCACCCACCATCAAAATACCCCAAGCACCCACCATCAAAATAATCCAAGCACCCACCATCAAAATACCCCCAAGCACCCACCATCAAAATACCCCCAAGCACCCAACATCAAAATACCCAAGCACCCACCATCAAAATACCCCAGCACCCACCATCAAAATACCCCAAGCACCCACCATCAAAATACCCCAAGCACCCACCATCAAAATACCCCAAGCACACACCATCAAAATACCCCAAGCACCCACCATCAAAATACCCCAAGCACCCACCATCAAAATACCCCAGCACCCACCATCAAAATACCCCAAGCACCCACCATTAAAATACCCCAAGCACCCACCATCAAAATACCCCAGCACCCACCATCAAAATACCCCAAGCACCCACCATCAAAATACCCCAAGCACACACCATCAAAATACCCCAAGCACACACCATCAAAATACTCCAAGCACCCACCATCAAAATACCCCAAGCACCCACCATCAAAATACCCCCAAGCACCCACCATCAAAATACCCCCAAGCACCCACCATCAAAATACCCCAAGCACACACCATCAAAACACCCACCATCAAAATACCCCTTGACAGGTACATCTATCACGATTGTGTATGTATGTATGTATAATGAAGGCCTATTTATTGTAATGTATTATATATATATATATATATATATATATGTATTATATATATATATATGTTTAAAAACTACCTTTACGCTTTGCTAAATCTTAATGAGTCATATGAATACTAAAACAATTACAAAGCAATCATATTTATTCTTTATGAGGCTACTTTTTATTTTTAAGTTTATGGTTATGTGAGAATTTTCACTTTATAGAATATTTGTTATCAGTTTCTTTTTTCTTTTTAAAAAGTACATTAATCAGAGCTTTCCTACAAATGTACATTTGAATTCACAATATTTCCACACCTCTATAAAGGACATTGAAAATTAGAAAGGCTCCAACATAGAAAGGTAAATAGAATTATGAATGCAGTTCCCCAATCAAAATCAGAATAATATTCAAGTTATTTTTTTGTTTAAAAATAACTGTATAAGTTTATATTTTTGTATGTGCTCGTCTGTGCTATACACTAAGATGGAAACGCTGTTACTTTGTTGGACACGAGTATACGATATACTGTTACTTTGTTGGATGCGAGTCTACGACATGCTGTTACTTTGTTGGATGCGAGTCTACAATATACTGTTACTTTGTTGGATGCGAGTCTACGATATGCTGTTACTTTGTTGGACGCGAGTCTACAATATGCTGTTACTTTGTTGGACGCGAGTCTACGATATGCTGTTACTTTGTTGGACGCGAGTCTACGATATGCTGTTACTTTGTTGGACACGAGTCTACGATATGCTGTTAACTTAATTGTTTGCCGCATGTCTCTAATGTTCTGTTGCTAGTGGCGAGTCTCTGATGTGCTGTTGCAAGTGGCGAGTCTATGATGTGCTGTTGCAAGTGGCGAGTCTATGATGTGCTGTTCCCAGTGGCGAGTCTCTGGTGTGCTGTTCCCAGTGGCGAGTCTCTGATGTGCTGTTGCAAGTGGCGAGTCTATGATGTGCTGTTGCAAGTGGCGAGTCTATGATGTGCTGTTCCCAGTGGCGAGTCTCTGGTGTGCTGTTCCCAGTGGCGAGTCTCTGATGTGCTGTTCCCAGTGGCGAGTCTATGATGTGCTGTTGCAAGTGGCGAGTCTATGATGTTCTGTTATGTGCTAAGACGCGTGTGCTCAACTTTGTTGTGCTACTCTCCTTAACTGCTCGGGCATCCCACTTACTTCCCTAACGTGTCGTCCATTTTGTGTCAGAGAGGAAGCAGTCAAAGGCTTATCGCGAAAGACAACTCACGCAAGCTTTGTCTCCGCCAGTGGCCCTTGCCGGCACCAACATCCTATTAAGAGACTAACTAACCCCGTCATTATTAGAAAACAAATCTGACCAGATGGATCACTGTATTGTGACCGTTGGAGTGACCACGACGCCCTCAAGCTGGTAGAAGCACTGTGAAGTAGCGCCTAGATAATGTTTGTTATAAGAAGAAATCTAAATGATGTATTCATTAAAGTTGAGAGTTTAAATACACGACTATTCTTAAACTGAAATCTCGATTGAAAAGTGCGAATGACTAATTTACTTCTTTTCAAAAATCACACAACTGATGGTGGCTTATTAGAATCCATACCTTTAGACTTTATACCTTTGTACCGAACTTTAAACTTACCTGTGTACCAAAGTTTAGACTTATTTGTGCACCAAAGCTTAGCCGTATCTAAGTACCAAAGTTTAGACTTACATGTGCACTTCTTTGTACACCAAAGTTTAGACTTACATGTGTACTTCTTTGTACACCAAAGTTTAGACTTACATGTGTACTTCTTTGTACACCAAAGTTTAGACTTATCTGTGTAACACAGTTTAGACTTATCTGTGTACCAAATCTAGACGTGTCTGTGTACCAAAGTTTAGACTTATATGTGTACAAAGTTTAGATTTATCTGTGTACCAAAGTTTAGACTTATTTGTGTTGCAATGAATAGCTTTGAAGCTTTTTGTGGATGCGGGATTTAAGCTTTGCTATAAGGTAATCAAGCAACTAAACACTGTAGAATGTAGATTGATGGAAACATAAATATATACTTACCTACTAATAAGGTAAAGATCATAAATGATGTTTATGTAAATCCCCAACAAAACGTGAAGAGAGTGTCAGCTGGACTTATACGCTTTCTTCACCATTTCTCCTTGACCCTAGTTCGCAGTTTTGCTCGCATTGCTGGTACAATATCTCCATCATTACTTTGCTTTGGCCTGATATAATTTTGTTTTCTTTAAATGATCTATAAAACTACAGACTTGATGCTGTACAGGCGGTCAGAAGAAAGTAATTAAAAGCTGACATTGCAGACGTGAACTTAACTTAGTTTTTTGTTTTTGTTTTCCTTTTGGCGTTGACTTCCCCTCCCCCCCCCCCCAACCCGATTTTAGACTTGTCCGACCCAACTACCATTTTTTTTGTATTTCTCTATTTTTTTGTGTCATTCGTGCATGGCTCATTATGTTAGTGCTTGTCTCGACATGACCTTTGGCCTTTAGAAGCATCCTCGACGTCTGCTTATTCTAGCATTAGACTCGGCTTTAATTTCTCTTCGGTTTTTTCCCCCTTTGTTTTTAAACAATTATTTTCTTTAAAAGTTAAATCTAAATGAGCTATATATGTAGAGCTTTTGGTATGTCTAGTGCAGTGGTTCTAGGACCTTACAATGCGTTGCACGCTAGAACTAACGTATGTTTTCTTTTTCATTAAATATCGCTGTTTTCAGGATTTAACAAAAAACAAATGAATTTTTCTTACATAAAATTTTTTACAAATACGCAACTTTCAAGATTCCAAAAACTATTTGGGGGAAATTGGAGTTGCTAAGCGAGAACCCCTGGCTTAAGGCGTCAAAAAATATAGTGCGCCAGCAAATCCCCCCCCAGCAATTAGTAAAGACAGGAAGATGATTTTAGGGTGTGAAGTGAAGAACACAAATTCTTCCTGTGACAGATGTAATGAAATGTAATACCTTGTCATGTTCGGATTTACTCATAGTTAATAAGCGTGTGTGTCTGTGTGTGTTTCAAGAGGGTGTATGCCGTGGTGGGGGCGAGGAGGACGGGAGATATCCCCAAGTGTCTATTCACACTTGGATTCATTTTTGGAGAGCACCTGAAAATCGGGGTCATAGTTATGTTTTTGGAAATATGACCGGGAGAATAAATGTAAAGTATAAAAGCAGCCATTTATATAACAATACAGGCTTTATTCTTTCTATTAGTAGAACACTCTCTTTAACTCTCGCTCTCTATATCTCTCAATGAACCGTTCTCAACCACCCCCTCTCTCGCTCTCCCACTCCCATGCTCTCTCCCTATCTCTAAATCTATCCCCATCTTGCTCCCACTCTCTACCTTCCTCTACCCCCTCGCCATCTCCAAATATCTTCTCTCTCCCTCTAGCTCTCTCCCTCCCTCTTCCTTTCTCCCTTTTCTCTCCCTCTATTTTTCTCTCTCTCCCTCCCTCTCTCTCTCTCTATCACTCGCTCCCTATCTCTCTCTCCCTATCTATATCTCCCTATTTCTCTCTAGCTCTCTCCCACTCCCTCTCTCCCCTCTCTCTCTTCCTCTCTCTCCCTCTCTCTCTTCCTACAGCTCTCCATCTCTCTCTCTCTCTCTCTACGACCCACCCCTCTTGATATCCCATTATCAATCCTAACTCCTATCTATCTGACTCCTATCTATCTGACTCCTATCTATCTGACTCCTATCTATCTGCCAACTGTTTTAGTTCACTTATTAAAGGTACTTTATATGGTTCAATTTATATGATTGCGTGATCCAATCTAATTACACATAGTCCAGTAAATGTGACCGCCTTCAAAGATTTGATAGACCAACTATAAAAAGCTTGGCGTGAATATGCTGGTATGTATTTGTGCTTGTTAATTTGCTCCTTTATAACAATATAACTAAATAGTGGATCTTTGACATGGTCATAAACATCCTGACAGGGCCGATAACGCTTAAGATGTTGTTATTTTTTATCCACTAAACTCAAACGTGAGCAACTCTGGGTATATTGACTAATATTATAAAAAACATTGAGTTTAAATTGTAAATATGCTTGGGATCGCCTTGGTGGGACTCAATGCTGTACACTTCCTTTTTGTTTGGTCCGTTTAGATCAGGGGTGGGCAAACTACGGCCCGCGGGCCACATGCGGCCCGGCAACTGATATTATGTGGCCCTCGAAAGCATTAAGAATTTTTTTTTTAATTACTTAGTTTTTAAGTTATGTTGTTGAATTTTACAGAATTTCATGTACCGTACCGTTATGATTGTTTTAACAATGTTTGATCAACTTTCTAATTCTCTATTTTTTTAAAACAGTCCTTGACTTTTGTCATGCAAGGCTAAAAAGCGAATTTACCGATTTTAACATAGAGAAATGTTTATCGGCATAAAATTGGACATACTATACATCCGCCCCCCCCCCCCCCAAAATAGCCATTACATTTGTCAATGTGGCCCGCCGCACATAAAGTTTTCCCACCCCTGGTTTAGATCCTTTGACGGAACGGATTTGGGTTGGCTGCTCCCCTTGGTGTGTGGTTGGCTGCTCCCCTTGGTGTGTGGTTGGCTGCTCCCCATGGTGTGTGGTTGGCTGCTCCCCTTGGTGCGCGGCTGGCTGCTCCCCTTGGTGTGTGGCTGGCTGCTCCCCTTGGTGTGTGGTTGGCTGCTCCCCATGGTGTGTGGTTGGCTGCTCCCCTTGGTGTGTGGTTGGCTGCTCCCCTTGGTGCGTGGTTGGCTGCTCCCCATGGTGTGTGTAACTGGCCTGAGCTTTCCAGTCCAAGACACATTGCAGCAGGGTTGGTCAATCAACAACACGCGTTGGACACACTCATAAGTAATTGGTATATATTTAATTAAGATATCTCATATAATATTTATGTTTGTATGGCTGTAGCGCGGTAATAATTCAAAAGGCAAGCAAAATAACATTATCAGAAGCGCTTAAATGTATTCATATAAAGTGCGTTAATTGAATGCATGTTTTGCTAAGTATATTTAGTAGATGGGAGGTTCACGCATTGCCGCCACCATTGTTTAGTAGATGGGAGGTTCACGCATTGCCGCCACCATTGTTTAGTAGATGGGAGGTTCACGCATTGCCGCCACCATTGTTTAGTAGATGGGAGGTTCACGCATTGCCGCCACCATTGTTTAGTAGATGGGAGGTTCACGCATTGCCGCCACCATTGTTTAGTAGATGGGAGGTTCACGCATTGCCGCCACCATTGTTTAGTAGATGGGAGGTTCACGCATTGCCGCCACCATTGTTTAGTAGATGGGAGGTTCACGCATTGCCGCCACCATTGTTTAGTAGATGGGAGGTTCACGCATTGCCGCCACCATTGTTTGGCTGGTTATTTGTGGTATGTATCATAATTTCGGTGTTTTAAAAAAAATCAATTGTTACAGAAACAATTTTATGTCTCAAAACATCTACCAACAATGTTGCATCATTTCACCTTTAGCACACCATCTTCCAAATATCACATTAGGAAATATCACATTAGGAAGTGGCATCAGCGGGCCGCCAAGCTAAAGCTCTTTATGCTCTCCCCAAAGCATACACCCCCCTAAGCCCGAGTATCGGGCCGTGAAGCGGCACATTGGAGATGTCCCTTTGCCAAGGCAGCCCCCACCCGAGTCCGCTTGATCGGGTTCCACCGGAGGCCACCCCAACCTAAGGACACCCGGTCGATCCGACACTGCATACACACACGATCGACTTTCCTAGTAGTCTTCCAAAAAGAAGTCTTTTATTTAAGGCCCCTAATTAAATTGTATATTTTTGCAGCATTACATAAATAGCCAATTTACCCAAACAAAAATATGGTCTCACATTTTTTTGTGATGCTTCTGTCAGAAGTAAATTTGTTTTAAATGTTAAATAAATAAACGGTATATCGTTGACTAAACACTGACTTTAACTTCTCTGACTTTAACTTCTCTGAATTTAGCTGATCTGACTTAAGCTTCTCTGACTTTAGCTTCTTTGACTTTACAATTCTGTGACTTTATCTTCTCTCAGTTTATCTCCCCTGACTAGCTTCTCTTACTTTAGCTTCTCTGACTTTAGCGTCTCTGACTTTAGCCACTGTGACTTTAGCTTCTCTGACTTTAGCTTCTCTGACACATGCCTGAAAGCACACATCCTATTAATGAGGGGGTCTCCAAAGAAGGGAGAGAAAATCATTCGCCTCTACGTCATTGTTTACTCTATTCCAGACTGCCAAAGCCGTCTAAGCCCTCCCCCACTCATATGTAATTGAACTAATAGCTTCTAGGATGAAATAAGACCGACTACCTTCAAGATGGCGTGAAAACTGGGGATATTATATTAGTTTTGTCCCATCAAGCATTTTTTTTCCTTTTAAAATTTTAAGATCACAGAAAAGAAAATGTAAAAAAAAAAAATGGAATGAAAACTTGGATAGCGTTATCAACGAAACAATGTTTCTCGCATGCAGTAGATGACATCGTCGGATCTTGGGGGACTTAATCACTTAATGCCAGAAATTGTTTGCGCCATGGAGGGATGTTGTTCGTCCCTGTGTCGCTAATACACAGGAGAAGAACGTCCTTTTGTGAAGACCTGCTCCGACAAGGGGGATAAGGGTCGGGGGGCGACCCAGGGTGTCGAGTGAAACTGGAGACAGGATCCTTGATGTGGGGGATGAGATCCCGGACACCTTGCTCTGAGTCGAGGGTCTAAGGAGGGTAGAATGGGAAGACGCGGGGAAATAAAAGAGGTTAGAATGGAAGCGGTGAAAGATGAGCGTAGAGAATATTGATGGGGATGTCACGTGCTGTCACGGATCTGTTTTGTCTGACATCTGGGGGATACTCGAACATAAGTGAAAGTGGTGCAAGGGCTTTCAGGAGTGGGTAGGGGCTGGTGCGACTGGGGAGGTGAGGAATGTTCTAATAGAATATGATCAAGAAAGCACATGTGAATATAGATACTATGAAACTCTTAATACGACTTTAGAAACTGTAGATAGCTTTGAAACTGAAATGTGTAGATAGCTTTGAAAACGTAAATGTGTAGATAGCTTTGAAAACTTAAATGTGTGGATAGCTTTGAAACTGAAATGTGTAGATAGCTTTGAAACTGAAATGCTATTGGAAATTGAAATGTGTAGATATCATTAGACCCCTAGTCCACCTAGAGGAGAATGTAAAATCTCCAGGTCATGGTTGATAAAACTGTTCATTTGTGATTTAAGCCGTGGTTAAACTTAAACCGATGAAATAATGTGAAGAAACTGGTGAGATCTTCCAGGTGAGATCTTCCAGGTGAGATCTTCCAGGTGAGATCTTCCAGGTGAGATATTCCAGGTGAGATCTTCCAGGTGAGATCTTCCAGGTGAGATCTTCCAGGTGAGATCTTCCAGGTGAGATCTTCCAGGTGAGATCTTCCAGGTGAGATCTTCCAGGTAAAAAGCTTTAATGATGCCCTCCTCTCTTTTATGTAAGGGTGTGTGTGTGTGGGTGGGGGGTATTTTCACTTGTTCTGAGGGTGTACAAGAAATGTCTGTTATATGTTTAAGTGGATAACCCAATCATCCATCCCTGCGGCGCAACAGCCCATGCAGTGCTTTGGCCGGCCCCACTACTTCCTTCCACTCAGACCTAACTAATGCTTTTCTTTCCCATGCTTGGATTTCCAGTTGTTTTTTTCCACATCATCCATCCATCTAAGCCTAGGTCTGCCTTTGAGCCGTTTTCCTCTGGGGTTTTGGTGATGCACCCTTTTCACGCCTCTGTCATTTGGTATTCTCCCCAAGAGTCCTGCCCAGCGTAGCCTGCCCTTTATTTTATTTCTGCTACTATCGTGGGATACTTAAATAGACTGTGAAATTCATGGTTGGTTTGTATTTTCCATCCATATTCATCCTTTGTTGGTCCACACATTTTCCTTGGATAACCCAATATACATATAAAATATATAGACGATTACCCAATATATAAATACTATAACGACGAAAATACAAACTATCAGATTCATTGCTAACATCACTTTAAAAATCTATTGAGGTTTCTTTCGATTGCGTTAGATATTCATTCTTTTAAAATAAAATATGTTTCTTTGAATGTATTCCTGACACCGAGCCCCCACACGACCTCACTGACTAGACACCTCTTGAAATCTCTTCAGAGTTGTACATTTAAAAAATCTGCTTTCCTCTCCACGCGTTAGCCTCTTCAGTGGTAAGCGTCCGACAGCCACCTTTGGATTACTGGACTAAACGATTATTATAGTCATGAGATTAACAACGTCAACAGAGTATTAAAGGAGGGGCTTAGGTCAATACACTTTAAGGTCCCTTCGGCGGGTTTTAAAAACCCTGACTTATAATGTGTTACTTAAGTGCTGTAATGCCTTGAGAGCCTTCCCTCTTTCTTGTCTCCCTTTTGTACGAGGGTCACGTCAAACACGGTGCTGTCAAAACAGCAGAACGGTTGAAACCTGCTCATGTGTAGTCGAGTACGGAGCAGCGGCCTTCGAAAATTGTAGTTAGTTGAGAACAAAGCAGTGGCCTCTGAAATTGTTGTTAGCTGAGAACGGGGCAGTGGCCTCTGAAATTGTGGTTAGCTGAGAACGGAGCAGGAGCCTCAGATGATGGTTAGCCGAGTACGGAGCAGCGGCCTCTGAAATTGTGTTAGCTGAGAACGGAGCAGGAGCCTCAGATGATGGTTAGCTGAGAACGGAGCAGCAAACTCTGAAATTGTGGTGGGGAAAACCACTGTTAAGGACTAACCTCGAGTCGATTGTAATATTTTAGAAAAAAAGTTACTGTTTTCTCTTTAAACATAACAAACATAAATAATGTATATGAGGGCGGGGCCAAAATGGAGAACTACTGGACAATCTGGAACAGATGGAAGGAAAATCAAACAATCAGTAGCAATAGTAAGGTAAAAGGACATACATTAAGAAAGACACAGCTACGGGATATCAAAATATATAGGGCTATAATGCCGAATATTTACAAGTAGGTTTAAGTCTTGGTGTTTAAACCAATTAGGATAAAGCATATAAAATGCATATAACAAGCATATAACAAGCATATAACATGCATATAACATACAAATAACAAGCATATAGCATTCTTACCAAACACAATCAGGGACTGGAACAAGCTTCCAAAAGGAACAGTTGAGGCTACAACACTTGACTCATTTGCGTCTATTGCCTCAGGCCTTCCAACCCCTAGTGCATGATACCCTCAAACAGTTACTCTTGTAACCAGTGAAATATCCTCATCAACACCAGGCACAGAGACATTGCAAATCCCATCTACATTCATAGGAGCCATAATGATCAATAAATTGATCGTGTGCCCTTAATATATAGAAGAAGAAGATATAACAAGCAAATAACAAGCAAATAACAAGCAAATAACAAGCATATAACAAGCATATAACAAGCATATAACATGCATATAACATGTATATAACATACATATAACAAGCACATAACAAGCATATAAAAAGCATATAACAAGCATATAACAAGCATATAACATGCATATAACATGCATATAACATGCAAATAACATACATATAACAAGCATATAACATAAATATAACAAGAATATAACAAGCATATAACATGCATAATAACACGCATATATCAAGCATATAACATACCTAAAACAAGCATATAACATGCTTATAACATGCATATAACAAGCATATAACATGTATATAATAGGGCTGTATCAAGCATATAACATGCATATAAAATGTGTTAATATGTTATATTAACTAATCTCATTGAGTCAACGCCATTGATGACACAGAGGAAAAAAATGGATTTAAATAAATTGGTAAATCGACGCCACTCGTACACACAGTGTTGTCATTCTTTGAGAAGCTCCCGTTTGAGAAGCCCCCCCCCCCTTTTTTTGTTTGTTTTGAGACCCCCCCCCCTTTTTAAGAAGCCCCCTTCACACGGAGTGACACGTTACTACGGCTGCAGAAATCATTTTAGTCCAATATGACCATGTCGAGTGTTGATGACTAAAGCCCCCCCCCCCTCTCTTCCCTCCCCGCCCCATCCCACACCCTTCCACCAGGTTGAATACTTGGAATAGTATTATGTTGGCGATGTAGCACTAACCCCACGTCTGCTTAAAGATAGCTTGATAATGGCGGGACGAATGAATGCGACGTCAAGGGGGCGGCACCGTCGTGATCTTTGAGAACAACGTCAATACCTTTTAACCAAAATTACTGAAGTGTGTGTGTGGTTCATGAGAGTAGTATGTGTGGTTTGTATGTGTGTAAAAGTGTGTGTGTGTGCGGGGGGTGGGGGGGGGGGGTGGCCAGTTCAGTATAGAAAAACAAACTGACACCACGTAATGCTGTATACATTTATTTTAATATTTTATTGACAACCAGATCCACTTTATTGACAAGCTTCATCCACTTTATTGACAAGCTACATCCACTTTATTGACAAGCTACATCCCCATTATTGACAAGCTACATCCACTTTATTGACAAGCTACATCCACTTTATTGACAAGCTACATCCACTTTATTGACAAGCTACATCCACATTATTGACAAGCCACACCCACGTGATTGACAAGCCACACCCACGTGATTGACAAGCCACACCCACGTGATTGACACACCATATAATAATGTGAAATATAAATTTCATTAATTAATTTGCACATTTAACAATTTTGTTCCCCTTTAAAATCGTGTTTTTTTTTTGTGTGTGAGTTAAATTTGAATGGTCACTTTCTGGGCTACATCAATGAAGCAGAAGGAGAAATACTGGATAATAAAATATAGCAAAATACATCCACTGAGTATTATATACTTAACAGGTTATACATCTAGACAGAACAGAAAAGGAAAACCATTCATAAGAGATATGGGACAGTCCTAGTCCTCTCTGTGGTTTTCAAATGACATGGGGTAGGAGTGACAATGAGCCGAGCTTGCTAAAACGTTGTGCATGCAAACTCCAAAGATGCGCGAATGATATTATATTTTACACCTGGAAATATATGTACCCCTATAAAGAAATTAAATAAGGCGAGCGCCTATACTTTTTTTTAAATATGGGGTACAGTAACAAATTTTGGGAACCACTGGCCCAGGACATGAATTAGGTGGCAGAAGGAAGATATGGAAGAAGAGCATTTGAAAAAAAAAATCGAAGGGATTATTTTGAAATAGGAATATCATAGAGACGCCGAGGCGCTGTGGAGGGCGTCAGTTGAATGAAAGGAAAGTCGAATCTAAGAATGCCAACACGAGTCGACACGGTCCATGAGACACCAGTGAGGGTAAGCCCTCCGTAAACACTCGATTGTTGTTTCGATGCACAGTTCAAAGATCGGTCTCATGTACAAAAAATCTCGGTAGAACGATCTTTTAATATATTCTCTATAAAGCCCAGCAGCTGACTTTTTGCCCTGTGGCCGCGGCCGTCTTCAAATGGTGGTTGGAAAGGGAGGGGGGGGGGGATCGTTTCGGGGACGGACGTGTTGCTTATTTGCTTTGGAGATTTGCTGAAGTCAATCACACGTCATGTCTGCAAATATGTGGGAAGAATGTGATCATTGAGGCGTGACAGCCATAAGGACACACCGCGACACGGTGCGGGATTCATCTGCTAGCTGTGCACAGTTTGGGGGGGGGGGGGGGGAGGGGCTGGGATCTTAAAAATTTTAATGGGGTTCATAGAATATAGCCTGTTACTGGCGTGAACAGTGTTATCAAGGAACTGTGTTGTAGAATGTAGACATTTAAGTTGTGTTGATTCAACCTTTTTTTTTTTTCTCTTTAGTAAGGGCCTTTCGTTGTTCGTGCGTTTACATAGAAGATGAAAGACGTTGAAAGAAATTGAAAGACACTGAAACGCTGTGAAAGAAACAAGAAGTATTTATTTGCAGTTAAAGAAATCGTGGACTAAGGGAGATAATCATGAAAAGTAGCATTTACGTTAGTGTCTACTTTGAAAAGGAGCTGTTTCCCTTTCCTGTACTGATGAAATGTCCATTCATACAACATGTAATCTACCACAATGTCCATATAAAGCTCATAGAGATCTCTTGCTTTTTATGACTGACCTCCTCGCAGGACAACGAAATAACTGTCACTTTAAAGAAAAGACCATCACATGGGTTCTCAAACTATCCACCATCACAATAAATTATTTTTTTAAAAGAAAATATGTTCATCTCTTCTTATCTTTGCCTCACCCTGAGGATCAATGTAACTCTGAATGACACAATGTATGAATTATAAATGTATTATAAATGACACATATCTTTTAGATATGAAACTTGATGGATATTTAAACCTTCGAGGTTTTTTTTTTTTTTTTTTTTTTGAAATGTTCCGATTTCATATATAAATTCTTATTCGTCATTTTAACGTTTTCTGAGCTTTATTTCATGCCCGTCCCTCACCACCTCCTCACCTCCTAACCTCTCCACCTCATCACCTCTCCACCTCCTAACCTCTCCACATCCTCACCTCTCCACCTCCTCACCTTCTCACCGCTCCACCTCTCCACCTCCTCACCTCCTCACCTTTCCACCTCCTCACCTCTCCACATCCTCACCTCTCCACCTCCTCACCTCTCCACCTCCTCACTCCCCACATCTTCAACTCTCCACATCCTCACCTCTCCACTTCCTCACCTCGCCACATCCTCACCTCCTCACCTCTCCACCTCCTCACCTCTCCACCTCCTCACCTCTCCACTTCCTCACCTCTCCACTTCCTCACCTCTCCACCTCCTCACCTCTCCACCTCCTCACCTCTCCACCTCCTCACCTCTCCACATCCTCACCTCTCCACCTCCTCACCTCTCCACCTCTTCACCTCCTCACAGCCCGTGTGCTATACGTCGCCATGCACGTAACTTTATTTTACTCCCAATACGGGTTTACAACATTGGTTACACTCATCGTAGGACAGTAACAACAAGAATCTGTCCTATGTATTGTTTCGTTACGTTGCTTATTGTTACAGTGGACTTGACTATGTTGACTTAAGGCACCAGGCAACAAGGATACAAACTGAATTCTACTTTCGCGACCCCCCCCCCCCCCAACCAGCGCCCTTTACGAAATTTGAGATCCCCTAATCTAGCAACAACAACAAAAAAAGGAAAACAAAAAAAGATGAGTGTCCAGGCATGAGTCGGACCAGAGCTAATCCCCTGTCAATCACGACATAGGGCCCCCCTCATTATTATCCCATAGAATGAAATAAATGACTATAGAAAACAGTGTCCGTCCTCTAATGACCCGAACACGAAATGACAGATTCCGAGTGGTTTTTGTGTGTGGGGAGGAAATCGATCTGGCTCGTCCACGGTTCTGCTTCGTAAAGTCGCTTTTTAACGAGCTTATTACCACTCTTCGTGGCACATGTTATCATAGGTTGTCGGCCGTGGAAGAATCAAGTTTCATTGGGGCGAGGGTCACCATTATTTTTTATATAGCAGTGGCTGGATCGATACATTGAAATCAATATTTCTGGGTTTTTTCTTACTTTACCCATTCGACGATATAAACACAGTTTTAGTTTGTCAATATTTATGTAGTTTTTTAAAAATATTATAATCATATATTAGCATGCTTTGTAGAGAGACTGTTAGCACACCTCCGAGAACTGTGCCAGGACAAATTGAAACTTATATTTTATTTTACAGTGCCACTAGCCCACTGAGCCAATACTCACGTTGACATAAAATAACCAGTTATTCCATGTTCAGATCAAATCATTGTAACCTTAGATTAATGATTAACGTTAAAACGTGTCGCTCTATACATTTTTTTCTTCTTAAATGTCACATATGTTTAAATGATTAAAAGCAACAGAGTAATCTACACGTATATATAGAATTAAATAAAATACTATTTAGAATTGATAAACCACATTTTATTTAATACTCTTTTTAATTAATTCACCCCTCTTGCGTTACAGCCCATGTAGGGCTTTGGCCGGCCTCACTTCTTCCACTCAGACCGAACTAATGCTTTTCTTTTCCATGCTTGGATTCCCATTTGTTGTAGATCTTTTTTGACATCAAACATCCATCTAAGCCTAGGTCTGCCTTTGAGCCGTTTTCCTCTGGGGTATTATTGGTGATGCACCCTCTTCACTCGTCTGTCATTTGGCATTCTCTCCAAGTGTCATGCCCAGCGTAGCCTGCCCTTTTTTTTCATTTCAGCTACTATCGTGGGATCCTGATATAGACTAATCGGGATCCCACCTGCCGGCATTGCAACCTGGTCCCGGAAACGCTGGCGCATCTGTTGACCGAATGTCCCTCACTGGAGCTTCCGGGGGAGGCCAGGGCGGAGGGGGAACCCTATGTGAGGAAAATGTTGTATGGCACAGCTCAGCAGATGGAGCTGGTTGCCAATTTACTAGCCGGGGCCTTAAGAGAGTAATCTCAGGCCCTCACCAGAATATGTGTGTTAGTTAGTATGATAGTATAATTTTGTATAATTTGCGTGATATTATAATTTAACGTGTTTAATCTAAATATTATTTTTTTTCAGTTAAGGAATTTTAAAATAAATATTAAAAAAAATTAGACTTTGGAATAAAAAAAAAATTAAAAATGTTCATTATATTTTTGGTATAAAAAACAAAAACAAAACAATAACAAATACTTTTTTTTTCGTTTTTTAATTCAATCAAAATTACAAATAAAATATTAATGAAAAATTTTGATTTGATAATTATTATAATGTTGGTCCCTCTGTCAGATGTTTGATTTACCCATCTAAAGATTTCATGTGTATGATGCATCCATCTAAAAAATAGTCAGATGTATCCATCTAAAGATGACAGATGTGTATCTCATCAAACATCGTGATGAAATCATTAAACTCCATCCTGTAAACATACATGATATCCAATCTGTATAATTAACATTATATATCACGGTTGGACCGATTATAAAAAAAAGGCCGATTACCGATTAATCGGTCTTAGTTAATTGGGCGATGCAAATTAATCGGCAACTGATTAATTTTGATTTTAAATTGAAATGCTTTATGTAATTATATAATTCAGGTAAATACTAATATTGCATAATTTATCACAATGATAGAGCTAATATCTGTGATGCTTTGAGTAAGGGTAAATTATTATTAAATTATTATGATTATAACCATGCCAAGAACTAGAGCTGATCTCTATAATCAATCAATAAAACATTTGAAATTAGCGCCTAGAGTGGGAAAATAGACTCTAATTGCCAGTATAACAATCTGACTCTCTTTATGCAAAGCTACTATGAATGGACACAGTGCCGGATCAAGGCGGGTACAATGCGTGATCATCACACAGGCCAAGGCGCCAAAACCGCTGAAGGCGGCACAAAAAAAATTCTGAACACTTCCAATAATTTTTCAGAGGGCTACAAATTTTTAACCAACCTAAAAATGTCTAGCGCCGGCACTGAATGGACCAGTGACGTGGCCTAGAACATTGTCATTGAAAAGCGTATCACTTGCAACATTCTTTGCAACACCTGAGCATCAAAAATATGTTTAATGCCCCCCACGCCCCCCACACCTATATTTTCTAAAAAAAATGTTAATGCATCGCCCCCCTTCCCACAGGAACTATAAGACCACTTCCCAAAATAATCTTCAAATTTTCCCCATGTGGGGCGAAAACTCCACTCAGGGAAACACTTGCTGACATCAAATGTGAAGCAGTACAAGTGTGCATGCAATATTAATGGGGCGAAGCAGGGGCCGTGGAATATGGCCGTCATAGACATAGATACACTATTATTATTTATGAAATTAATTATTGTTAAGTTTTAAATAAAAAATTGAAACAATGCGCCTTTAAAAAATAAAAAAAATATTAATCTTTACGTTGTCAACAAAAATTTAATTTAAAAATTTTGAAAATAAAGAAATAATAACAATAATAATAAAGAGGCCAATCAAAAATAGTGCTATTAATTAGTGGCGCTCTCGCTGAGATGCTGGTACGTGTTTCTTTAACATGATAGACACAGACGGAGAAAAGGCCATAATACACAGATTTCTTGAAATTAAATGGAAACTCTCGACTTCCCCCTTCCCCAAAATAAAAAAATAAAACCTATAAAGTAATATGGATCCTTCGATTGATTGGTCGCGCTAGTAGAATTTTAAGTGTTAGGAAAGAATGGTAGACCTAAAGGGAAAAAAAATGCAATTGTTGATGACGTAATTGGAAGCTTTTTTCAAGTTTTGATAGCCTAGGGGAAACATTGGGTAACGTCATTTGCTGTCAGTGTCATTGTGTGAACTGTAATGACATCACACAGACACACAAAATAGACAAGAATTGGGGACAGGGCTGCATTGTAAGACATCAAGCTGACACCCTTGGACAAACCTAATTCGGAACACATTTGTTAAGATCCCATTAAACATGAAATATTTTAATGAAATCGAAATAATAAAGATTTGCATCTCTTGTCCAGAGAGTATTGTCAGTAGCCCGATAAATCGGTCCTAAAAATCATTTTAACGACTAATAAGCAAAATGGCCGAATAGGCCTATTACCGATTATCTGCACATTAATCGGTGCGACCTTAAATATATTAGAGATATTAATTAGAATAATGTATGTTTATTATATTTACTTGTATGTAATAGTAAGTATTTATGGGGACAATAATTACCAGAACTCCCCATCATTTTGAATGTGGAAACGTAAAGTCCTTTGCACAAATTTTGGCAGAGCGTTCATCTCCTTCGACCTGTGGAATGCACGACAAGTGATGATAGGATTAATGTATTGTTGGATGAATGGATAAGTGGATGAATAAGTGGATGATAGGATGAATATATGGAAGTGTTCATTGATGAATCAATCAATAGATGGATAGTGGATATCCTCTTAGATATTTAAATAAAGGGGGTTGGTCTTTAGATATACATATGTGTGTAGTTGTGTAGGTTTAGGTAGAAAGAAAGAAATTAATCTGTCAATTTTATATTATATTCGAAACACTGCTGGTTTGATCCCATCATAAAATAAGTCATTTTGAAACGAATAAGTTAAAGCACATGTGTGCGGTGTAAAACATCTCTTCAGAAGGGCACACATTTTTGTTATACAAATGGTTAAGTTACTGCGTGTTCTGTTTGAGATTAAGCAACATATCTGTTTCTGGGCTGACGTTTCCATGTTCTAGGAAAATCATTTCTGAGTTAATTTAGCAATATAGGACTCACCTGTCTGACCAAGCGCCTTGCCACTCACCACAACCCCAGGGATTCCTCAGACGTATTAGGCTAACCTCTCGACCGCCTGCCTGGATCTGAAGACAATTTGGAATTAGTTAGAATCCCCCAGAGACGCCCTTTTCGATTGTTTTTTTTTTTAAGGTAACAAATACATTTTTAAAATATATATTTCGAATTCCATATCAGGAATAATAGCCCTACATACCAAATGAAGTCCAGTTATGCTGTATGCGTGTCTAGCAATCAAGCCGTTAAGATCCCTATATCTGTTTTGATCAGCAGACTGTAACAAAGAAATTTAATAAGATTTTCGTTGATTAACTTAGGTTTTTTTGTTTGTTTTTTTATTTAAACTCATTTTTCCACGTTGCATCGGTGGCTGGGACAGACTGTTTTGTCTCTTAGTTTTATGTCCACTACATCGGTGGCTGGGACAGACTGTTTTGTCTCTTAGTTTTATGTCCACTGCATCGGTGGCTGGGACAGACTGTTTTGTCTCTTAGTTTTATGTCCACTGTACACATTGATAATGGATTGAATTTGACGTAGAAGCGAAATTAAATCTTCTTCACATAATATGAAGTTTCTTTAATAATTTTTATTTCAAAAGACGTGAAACTAAAATTATTGAAAATGGCTAACTTACATAAATGGCCGCTCCCATGACGGCTTTCTGTAGATAGTATGAATTTAGTTCCTCAAAAAGCTGAGGTGATCCCTTGGTTTGTCCTCGCAGATTAATTTTTTCTGGACGTCCCCCGGTAAGGTCAACCAGAGCGTCAACTATGTGACCACCAATCAGGGCCTCGTAGCTTCCGTGGAGTCTTTGAAGAAAAAAAAGAACAAGGAATTTTAGTTAAAAGATATGCATTTGGAAGATACTTTGATTTGCTAAAGTGATCCTCAAACTGTGGTACAGTTGTAAAAGGTACACAAAGAATAACGAAGTATAGCGGTAGATTCATTGTGTGGTGGGTACTTTGTTTAAAATGTTACCCCAGTCCTTAAGTTTGAGAACCCTTGATGAGTGACTTTATGTCTGTAAATATGAATAGTGCAATGTTAAGATTTTTAAATGTAAACAGATACGCCAGGTCACATTATCTGGATATGAGTTTGGATATATCTATCGCCAATATTTGCAATGCAGCAATTTTCAGCTCTCCAGACTTGGACATTAAAAAAAACAACCAGTCTATTGATGCAAAGTTTATTATCTTTTAATCGTCAACTTAGAATTTACCCCTACCAGACTAGGAATTCAGTATTCCTATATCATGTCTTAATTTTTGGATCCCTTGCAAGTTCATAGAGTCGCAGACAGAGTTTCATAGAAAAAAAAAAGTAATATTAAAAATAATTTTCTGACTATTTGGGATAATACGCGGGTTTTTAATATTAAAATATGGGACCAGATGGGTTCTTTGTATATGACAAAATCTGAAAAAGTGGATGCTTTATATATGACAAAATGGGATCAGATGGGTTCTTTATAAATGGAAAAAATGTGGGTGACTTAAAATGACAAAAATGTTTTCAAGAGATTGCAAACTCCACACCGAAATCCCAACGTTGCCCTCGTGGGATGCCCCAACTGAACCATGCTATACAAAAATGATCATTAATGTTAATTTATTTTAACACCTACAGGTCTTTGTCTCATGACATGTTTGTTTTTTTCCTTTAATACTTATAACCGTACGTACTTTGCGTAGGCTTTCTCCAATAGGCAGGGCCAGTACTCGTTTGGTCTCTCATTATTCCTGCAATACTTTGGCTTAACCCCAGACGCGTCTGTCGGTATGAAATCATCAATGAACACTGGTGTCCATGCCCCCTTCCAGCAGAATTTGAACTCGAATTTTCCTGTAGTAATAATTCAATATCAATTTTGTGTATAGTTTGTTCATTTACCTTGGCAATGGTTACATCTCTTTAAAAAAAATAAATCCAAAGTGGATTCTGGATAGTAAAATTATGCATACTAATTATTTATTTAAATACTAAAGATCCCATTATCGTTTCGTAGAGTCACTCAGAGAGTTTTGAAACAACAACAAAAAACTATATATATATATATTTATTTATTTATTTATATATATAAGAGATTATAGTTGTCACCTGTGTATCGTTGAGAATTGAAAGTCTGGCCAAGGGGGACAACTTTCTTAAATTGTTCAGGGTGATGAGTAGCAAGGGCAGCAGCAGCCGATATAAACCAGCAGTTCCCTTTAAAGGATGTCAATAGGGGAGAAGAAAAAAAAAAACTAAAGCTAAATGTCTAGAAATATCTTGACACTCACGGTAATATTTATTATCTTTTAGAGCCTCTATCATTGCGGTGTTTTTTCTTTATCTTTTTAAATACTTCAACATCCGGTCGACATCAAATTAGATTATTACCCATTTATTTATTTCAAATTATTTATGAAACAAAACTTTAAAAATAAAACATCACTAAACAAACATTGGAAACCTCTTGCACTTTATGGAAAGGGTCGGTTCACACGATCAAATTTTCCTTCAAGCATTTGATGCAATTCGTGTATGAAGCCTCGTCACAACTTTCAAATTACTATTTGATCAAATTCCCCAAAAAGGAAACCACGAACAAAATAGTGCGTTCATACAACAATTTGACGCGAAATTTGATCGTGTGAACCGACCCTTAATTGCTTTCTGTAGTTACACCAGGGGAGATAACAAGTAAATATTGGAATACGAATTAGTACTATCACTGGTTATTCTTGTTTTGTTGTTTTTTTTTCCTTTGTTTCTTTAACGTACCGAAGGACAGTATTATTAATAATAAAATGTGTAAGTAAATCAAAAATCATTTTTTTTTTAAAAATCGTTTAATAACTTCTAGATATAACAAGCCCCCCCCCACTCACCCTCCTCCCCCCCCCCCCTTTACATACGCTTCATGTTTACTCGACTGTTCAATCAGGGGTGCTGGACTCTGAGGAATATCATCATATTATTATAATTCTGAAAAGGGGAGGCGTAGTTTTGTATGTAGCTATGCAGCAGCATATTTCAATCTATTGATTCCACGACTTACCCAAAGCACCTTGGTCCAGATCATGCCTCTTGGCACCATCTACCATAAACTCTGGCTGTCCAGGCATGGCCTGTAATCATAAAACCAGGGGGGGGGGGGATCCGTAAATAGTTTGGTTAGTGCCGCTCTGGATGACACCCTCCTATTATATATATATATATAAGTGCCTCCAGGGGCATACCGCCCCTACCCTTCACACGCTAGTGATAATTTCCCGAATGTATTCGTCCGTCTGTTGTAAAGTAGTTACCCAAAACTAATAAAAAAAAATATACCCCTCTGAAACTCTATGTATACGTCTATGGTTTGGGTGACGCAGAATTCTTGATACACTTAGGACGCGACACTGAACAGAATCATTCATCACTATTAAAACATTATTTAAAGAGCTCATTAGTCCTAAACTCTAATGATTAGTTAGTTGTTGTTTTTTTTTTCTTTCTTTTTTTAAATTTCTAAAACACTAATAAAATGTATATTTTTATAACCCATTACCTACTAGAATAGCATACGTGTATAATAAACCTTCACCATAGTCCTATCTCACCTATTACCTATTGGAATAGCATACATGTATAAAGAAACATTACTCATAGTCCTCTCTCACCTATTACCTATTGGAATAGCATACGTGTATAAAGAAACATTACTCATAGTCCTCTCTCACCTATTGCCTTTTGGAATAGCATACGTGTATAAAGAAACATTACTCATAGTCCTCTCTCACCTATTACCTATGGGAATAGCATACGTGTATAAAGAAACATTACTCATAGTCCTCTCTCACCTATTGCCTTTTGGAATAGCATACGTGTATTAGAACCATTCCCCATAGTCCTGTCTCACCTTCAGAGCTTTAATTCTTACCTTAATATCTTATATTCACAGTGAATATTACAGTGTGTTATGTATGCCGCATTATGTGTCACACCCCTTAACCCATGGTTTTATATTTAATACATTTTTTTGTCACAGAATGTCATAGTCAAATGTCACATGCAGTAGTATCTTTATATCGTTTTATAATACTGTCATAAATTAGTGTCAAATTCTAATATCACAATCTTAAAATATTTTACAGTAATGTTTCATATTCTAGTTTATAAATTTAGTTGATTATGTAAAATTTCGATACCAGTTATCTATCACAAAATCCTCATTAAACGAAAAATTATGACACTATGGGTGACACATACATCTTATGTACTTTAGTTTTACTCACCCAAGGACGTTTCCATACGATATTATCACATACGAAGGCATCCCTTCCCACCCAGCTTCGCGAGTTTCTTGGGAACGTGTCGTCAACAAAGTAACTCTGCATCCTCAACTGGCTCAAGACAAACTTATCGCGTAGTGTCTCCAATAATAGGTTATTTCTTATTCAAAGCTGGCACAACACACGTATTTTGAGATTGACAAATTTTTAAAACATATAATTCTGAAGCGACTGTTATACACCTTTATCATTAATCGTTCATTAAATGTATGATGTTATATATGACTTCACAGCATGATTTTCTCACCGAAACTGACTTTTGAGCTTAGCCGCCTAACGTTAAGTGGAAAAATTGTGATTACCCCCAAATTGAAACTAACGATTTTGTAGGATTACATATGCAGAGTGGACATTTCCGATTCCTCATTTCTGCAAATTTTCCACTCACAGCAAGGAACGGCTTTTCCCGTTTTTTTAAGCATAAATCAATGTTTGAAAATGACTGGCCACGTCATGGTATTTCTCAGAACTTTGTCACTTCCGTTAATTATATTGTAATGGGGAGAGAGACAGAGGGTGGGAGAATGAGAGTAGATTATCGAGGAAGAGGGCAAGGAGAGACAGAGAGAGAAAGGAAAAGTGAGGAAAAAAGAAAATTTTAGGGAGAGGAGAGAGACAAAATGAGGTAGGGAATAAAAATACAGAGAAAGGAAACAAACAGAGAGACATGCGAGAGATAGTGAGAGCGAGTGATGGAGACAGAGAGACACAGAGAGAGAGAGAGAGAGAGGGTGTGGATAAGCCGACAGAGAGAGAGAGAGAGAGAGAATAGATACAACGTTAGTGAAGGAGATTTCGGAGAGACAATGAGGGACAGTGGGAGGGAGGAAGAGATATATGATTTTCTCTAACTTATTCCCCCCCCCCCCCACCTTTTCCGTGAGCCTTGGACTGAGTAGTCTACTCACTTCTTGCAGTGTATAGTTTAAGTGCATTTGTATCTTTACTATCTGACATTAAAAAGTGTGCTTACATTAACATAATTTATTCTATTAGACATAAATCGTAAACGTTGTGAGATTTCCTAAGTAGGCCTTACACAAAATCATGTTGTTATGAAAAATCTGTTAGTAAGTTATCTGATATATAGTGAGCACCGTTGAGACAGCGCGGCAGCACAACACAAGTCCCCACCAAGCTCTTCTGGTGCGTTGCGGCGGCCACAGTATCCCACCACAGACGTCAGCTTACAGAGTATGTTTAGAGATTATATTGATACATAGTCTTAGTTACAATGACATCACATGAAAATCATCATCATCAGGTCCCGTAGTCTTTCGACCATTGAGGCGCCACAGATGACATGAAAACTATCCTTCTCCATTCCTCTCGGTCTCCTGCCCTATGCACAGCATCGCCTAGTTTTAATCCCCTCCATTCTTTGATGTTATCTTCCCATCTTTTTCTCTGTCTTCCTTGTCTTCTTCCTACTCTAGTTGTGCCCTGCAAGACGTCTTTGAAAATAGGCGTTCTCTAATCGTATGAGTAATTAGATATCCCGGAAAAAATTTCTCCTCTGATTGCTCACTTAGTCAACCTGCTCTTCTGATTTCTCCAACGATTTATTGGTCTCAGACTTCCTTAAATAAAATTATTAATCAGCTACAGCTCGTAGTTCGAGTGCACAAACATTATAAATGTATCTATGAGCTCAACGGATTTTCTTTCATTTTCTCTTTAATTTTTTACTTGTAAGAAATTAATTTTTTTTTGCACTGAAGTAGGCTTTTGTCCGACACGTTCGTTGCTTTTTGTGTTGTTGGTGAAGTTTTCACACAACTTATATGGTTCATATTTCAAAGCTCGAGCAACACTTTTGAATTAATCTTTTGATTGACAGACCAGTCCCAAATGTATATTCTCAGACTCAGTTGATTACTTCATCTTAAGCACTGTAATTTAACATTCTTGGTCCCTGTCTTTCATTTCTGATCTGTGATACTTAAATATTGACATGTTTTTTTTTTTAAACCCCGTTTATTTTGTATTAAAGAACTGAGATTTTGCCAATAGCTTATCGTTTTTCGACCTCCATGTCTTATACATTGCAACCAATATGCATACAAAGGCTTAAATTATATGAACTGTTTCACTGCTTTGTGTTATTTGATTCAACACATCATCTCTTTAGGGGATGAAGATTCTTACTTCACATCAGCTCTGCAGGAGCTGGAAGGAAATGTGTTTTGACTCTGAAATTTGTCTGTGTCTATAACGCAGGGGACCTAACCTCTAGACCAGGGGTCGAGAACCTATGGCTCGCAAGTCAGATGTGGCTCTATTGATGGCTGCATCTGCCTCGCAGACAAATGTTCGATTATTAAAAAAAAAGTTTTTTTCAATGGTAAGAAACTCATTATTGATTAGCAACAACATAACAAGGTTATTAAAAAGAATTCAGATACATAATTATTGCATTTTTAGTTTTGAAATTACACAAAATGCACACAATTACTGAATTTTTAGTTTTAAACATAATGTATGGCTCTCACAGAATTACTTTTCAAAATATGTGGTGTCCATGGCTCTCTCATACAAAAAGGTTCCCGACCCCTGCTCTAGACTGATGTACTTTCGGTCCTACCCAGTTCTTGCCCTTTCATCCTTTTTCACCAAAAACTTCCCTTAAATAGCATCACATCAAATAAAATATGACTCTAGACTCTAGAATAGTCTAGAATAAAGGTTCCTCACACTACGACCGACGGGCCACATTCGGTCCACCAAGGGTCATTAATCCTTCCCGACCGATCTTCGTAAAGGTACCTGGCTAGAGGCGCCAAATATGAAACAGAATATTGATCATCACAAAGCCCAACTTCTCTTTGAAGTACAATTAAGTTAATGTTGGATAGAATTTTGTGTCTGTGTGTGTGTGTGTTTAATTTCTTCCAATTTTAAACCCTTTATATTAATTTAAATTCGCTTTTATTCGTGGCTGGCAACACCTATCAAGCGAAACTTGGCAAAAAAGAATCGTAGCCGATAACAGCGCACTCTATCTAATGTTCAGTCCCACCTCTCAACTCCAACCCCCAAAAATCGTTCAAGAAAAGATTAAGGTCATTGGAATATTAATATAGTTCATGGGCGTAAAAAAAGTTGCAGTTGGGAACCTTGAAAAAAAAAAAAGTTGTGCGGGGGGTCCAACTGAGATTCTTATAAAGTGCGTTGCTTTTATGCATGTGTTGTCACATTTTCAGCCCCCCCCCCCCCTCAAACCAAATGCTCAATAATACATTGTATAAAGGATTTATAGTCAAAAAATTTGTTTTTAGGAGTTGTTTAATGCTACTACCTATAAAATGCGACTAGGACGTGCAGTGTGCATAGTGTTTGTTTGTTTGTTTTATATGCTGAACTTGTTATTAGCCTCTCAGTTTTTAGCTTTAAAAGAAGAGCGAAAATGGACACAGTTACTTCAGAAATTGTGCTTCATCAACAATCTATCGTAATTGTTACGCGAGATGATACACTGTGTCACACGGTGACCGTTACTGGGGCGGGTGAGGGGGCGGTCACTGGGGCGGGGGTGTCCACTGGTTGACTTACTGGGGCGGGACAGGAGAGAGAGCTCCAATGTTAGGGTAACGTATGGGTCACGACGGACAGGGTCGGGGGACAAGTTTTGGGGCATGGATACTTTCGGGTTAAGGACCGTAATTCCTAATTGACTGGAAACGATAGGGGTCAGGAATGTGTTAAGAGATAGCATTCTTGGACCAACAAAGAAGTTTGGGTAGGAACGAGGGGTATAAGTAAGGACATCTAATTCGGTAGTTTCACTGAGCACTACGGCCCACACATGAGACTTCTCTCGTCAGAGCTCAGACACATAGACTTACCTAGTAACAGCCTTGCCACAGTAATAACATAGAACAGTATCAACATAGAGAGGTAAGTGTATGTAAGGTGTATGTATGGAGGAGCTTTATGATAGTTACGTTATGTAGAGGTTTAGTATTTTGGAATTCTACGGTAAGTAGTTAGATAGGGCTTAGCATAGATCACTTGGTGTAGGTGACTTATTCATATATTTCAGGAATAGCCACCTTTTAACGTCATTAACTAATCGTCACAAACTCGTGACGGAGTGTGTGCGCAGATGCCAGTGCAGAGAGACAGCGAGAGACGCTAACAACCACGACCATAGGACAGATTCACGCTGTAGAGCAGTCTTGCAAGACTCCACTTCGTCGTATGGTAGCGTTTCGCTTGTATGATTCAGAGTTGTTCAATATTGAGAATCACTATTATAATGTCATTTGAGTAATCATATATGTATGAAAATCATCCTATTACTTCAAAGTGTATTTCTTCATAGCGCATGCTATTATTCTCATTGTATGTCGAATATTACTCTACTTTGCACATTTAAAGAATAAATTAGCTTTAGTCATTTTACGTTATATTGAAGACTTTGTTTATTGTATAGTTATTGTGTTTCCTTGGACACATCAAAACAAGGTGGTGTCAGAGGTGTTGTATAAGAATATAGACCAAGGGTCACTTAGCATAGAGAGCTCGTGACACACAGTATACAAAACCTTGATGTTTTTTGTGTTCAAGCTGTTGTCAAGTACAGTGGTATATTTCAGGTGCAGAAGCGTGTCACGAATTGTTCGTGTGTACGTGTCCGATATCTAGAGTCTAGGGGTTATGATATTTAAACACACTGTCACTGTACACAAACACTGGACACAAGAGTCTAAGAGTTCTTTTAAGTTATTAGTTCTATAATTTCACTTCTCTCTAATCTAATAAGTTCTCATTTTAGTAATGTGGGTTCTGCTAACAAGCTTTGCCAAAGAAACACACATACTACATGGATCACAACACTGCTATTTACTACTAACAACAACTAACAATAACACTGAACCACTGATCCGGTCAGCGTCTTACCCACTCGCTCTCCTCTGCTCTACTGCCCAACTGAACTACTACCGTACTCCCCCCTTTGCCTATACCTAGGCCGATAGTCCGATACGCATTCAGGCACAACACAGACTCTCAGGGGTTCTTACACCTTGACAAAGCGCAGTCCAGTCGTTGTAGAAGTGACCTAACCGTCACATGAGATTTCCCGCAGAAATGCAATAATGTGTCAAGCACAAAAAATTATGCTAAAAAACTATCATTGGTCTTTTTCAGATTTCCGAGTACAGGTAACTCCTTTAAGAACGTGTTTGTACATAACAAGACAGTGAAATATTAGAGTTGACATGACTCACTAGTACAGATAGTGTTAGCAGTTAAGTTTGTTTTAAAAGATTTTGTTTAAACGAAATATAATTTTAAAAATCACTACTAATGTTCAAAGAGTACATTTAAAAAAAAATCAAGAAACACAAGTGATGTCAAACAAATTTAATTGAAAAAAAAAGACATTAAAAAAAAACTTTATTAAAATCTTTGCAATTATCTTAAAAAATGTACCCAAATTTTAAGCTGCTGGGTGGTCTACTTAAAAAATACTAATATATCATATAAAGATATGATTGAATAGTTGAAGTATGAGTCAAAACGAAATTAGATTTGACAAACAAATTGAGACTACTTAATGTTACCTTTCTTAGTAATTAATTTAACGTGTAACACGAGCAAAATCATGCATAATGTTGAGAATGGCATTTGTTCTTAAAATCATTCAAACAGTTAACGTAGACCTGTTTACTCTTACGATTTTGGCGTACAATGTACGATTTTGAGGTATGTACATTATATATACTGTTTGTTTGTTTTTTTACTATTAAGATAATGTAATGAATGATGTTGTGATGATATTGTACGATTTTAAGAGTTTGAGGGTAAACAGGTCTGGCTAACGTACATTTAGAAACAAAGTTCAGATCTTTATAAATGTCAAGATATCAACGTTTCATTTTTAAAATACTTATATTTGTGTGGGTTTGTCTTTAGGTGTAATTTTTAATTTAAATTGTGGAGAATTGTAGTGTAGCGTGTGAACTGAAGAATTAGAGTGAGGCGTTTTCTTTGTCAGTTTAGAAAGTAATGTGCTAAAGTAAAGTCGAGAAAGTAATGTACGGAATCGAACGTAATGTGCTGATTATAGGTTATAATGTATTGTGTTAGATTAAAGGTTAAAATGCAATGTGCTAGATTAAGGCTAAAATGTAATGTGCTAGGTTAAAGATTAAAATGTAATGTGCTAGATTAAAGCCAAGAGTGCAACATAAATGAATGACTAAAGAATAAAGTGTAAAGTGTTAATATTTTGAGAAAATCTTGTCAATATTTTTTCAAATGCCAAAAAATAAGTAATTAAAAATTATCGATGGTTCTTATTTCTATAAATTGTTTTTATTTCATTTGTACTTACTTACACACTAAGTTAAATATTATCCATTGACTTCCCAATCGTTCCCCGTATTTACCAGATACATTTATTTAAAGATATTTATACCTTAGAAAAGTTTCTAAGTTTTTTTGTATTTGAAATTGAGCCAGTAAATTTGATTAAATTTCTACAAATGAAGAAATTGATATTTAAAGAATAGTTGTTAAAGGACCTAAGAAACAATGATTTAATATTTTAACAAATTAATTACGAGACATTATTCCTTTAATTTACCCGTTGTATATTGTATTCATTTAAAGCTTGCAGATGTTGATCTCATCAAACCTAGTAATGAAATCATCGAAGTCCATCCTGCACAACAAATAAAATTAAATATAAGATTTCAGTTTATTTATATGATAAAGATGTGAAAGGTTATCTGTTAAGTGACTATAAATGCTTTCAAAATTTTGCATTAAACAAATGAGTATAGTAATTTTCCGAGCAGCAAGAATATTTTGGATGGTGGCTCCGCTAAGAGAAGATTAAAAATTCTCCGTCCACAAACTTTCGCTGGTGATCGGCTACAAACAAAATGGTTAAAAGATAAGGAAGTAAAACCCAGACAGACACTGTGTCCAGCAGGCGGTTTGACATCGTACTTAATGACACACCGAAAACTCACGATACACCTTTGATGCCCAGCTGTGTGGTCCAAATGACGGAATCACGTGGAGAGGAGGAATAGGCTGATTAGGAAATAGTTGATAGTCAAAATAACAACCTCTTCACTCTTCCATGCGTCGTACCTTGTCTATGATGATGACTTCCATAATGATATGCCCTTTTCATGAATGTCTTTGTTATGTATATTTGACTACCAATATTATGAAATATGTTCGTAACAAAATTACCAGAATTCACCATCGTCTTGAATTTGAAAAAGCAGAGCTTCTTTATCGCCAAAAGGCAGTGCGTTCATTTCCCGTGATCTGTGGAAACACGACTTTCTTTATGTGTATGTATTTGATCATAGCTTAAATATATACATTCATCAGCTCTAACTTAGTTCGCTTGTCCTAATAATTTAATCTTAAATAATAATGCCCAGCTATTCTTTTATTATAATAATCTTATATTGTATTATTTCATGTGCACTATAATATCCTAAATTTAGCTTCCAGCGGTGATTTTTGTTAAACTTTTCAAAACTATTAGTTTGTCATTTGGGGGTTGCTTTTTACAAACAAGTATGCAGCGCTTGGTAAGTTCTTATGTCGGGCACAACATTTCCACGTTAATCTAGTTAGTTAACCTGGACTTACTCGTCTGACCAAGCTCCTTTCCACTCACCACGTCCCCAGGGATTTCTTAGGCGTATCAAGTTGAAGTTTCTCCTCCTTAAAGTGACCTGAAGGCGAGGAAGTGCTTATTAGAAACCCCAACCAAATCAAACGCTCTTTGGTTGTGTCAACCGTTCAAATCAATAAGTGGAAGTATTTAATTCTAAAGAAATTATGTCTCTCTCTAGTGTAGGAATGACAGCCCTACAAACCTGATAGAAACCAGTTATACTGTAAGCATGTCCACTTTCAAGACCATTAAGGAACTGACTTGTCCTGGCTGGTCCTTCCTGTATAACAGAAGTACACTGTTTAGTAACTAGTGTCATGTAGACAACGTGTGTTTTCGTCATGAACTCTAGCAGACAACAAACTCGAGACCGCATTTAAGGTTTGGGTAGCTAAAATTAGTCTCCATTTGACCTTGTTTACAACTAAATAACAATAGTATGTATCCTTCAGAATATGTTAGAAAAATCTGGAGAAAACTGGAAATGAAAACAATGCGAAAGGCGGTTCTGGAAACACGAGTAAAAGAGACTATAAAATGGGACACGAGAGATTTTAGAGAGCAGATCATTTTATCACGAGATACGTGGGGTGTGTTTTTTGTTGTTGCTACGCGACAGAGCTTTGTTTACTGTGTGTAGATTACTTTTCATCAGTGTAGCCTTTTTGGACACTGTGTTTTGTGTAACATCGTACCGGTACAAGCCAAACAGTAGACTGTAAGTCAATCGTTTTAATTATATTTCTTTTGATTTTGTTATTTATTATAATTAATATATTAAAATTTTTAATTAGCCATGGTTTGAGTATCGTATTCTTTGTTATTGTATTTATCATTTGGTATCATCTTTTGTTGTTTACTGTTTTAGAACGAGCCATCCACTTAAATAAGAGATACATTTCTCCACATTGATAACAGTACGTAACACTAGTGTTTCCTTTTTACTTCAAAAATAACACTTTATAATATTTTTTTAAACTTTATTTCCTGTATTAATAATAAGATCCATACAAAAAAAAAACTCTTGATGTTGACGCATTCTTGTTACGTCACTATGTTTAATGGCCACTTTATGCCTGCCAAATGAGACAGTAACAAAGATTTGTTCAAACACAACCAAGTCAACACACACGTACAATTTCTATAGCATCTCTTCTGTTGCTTCCAGATTGACAACCAAGTCAAGACACACGTACAATTCCTCTAGCATCTCTCATCTTGCTCTCACATTGACAACCAAATCAACACGCACGTACAATTCCTCTAGCATCTCTTCTGTTGCTCTCAGATTGAGTTTAGAATGATGCAGAAGTAAATACTTGCATTAATTTGAATATATCAAACATTTCCTGGAGAGGGGCTAAATGATCCCCCCCCCCCCAACCCTGACCCCCAAACCACCACTTTCACATTTAAAATATAATATCTTATTTTGAATTCAAACATTTGAATTAGTTAACTCACGTAAATGCCAGCTCCCATGACGGCCTTCTGTCGATTGTATAAATCCAACTGACCAAACAGCTGAGGTGATCCTTTGGTTTGTCCTCGTAAATCGATCACTTCTGGGCGTCCTCCGGTCAGGTCAACCAGGGCGTTAACTATGCGACCTCCATTCAGTGCCTCGTAACTGCAGTGGAGCCTTGAAGTTGAAGTTAAATATAAGTCATAAAATTAAGTAAGCCACTGACCACCTAGAGGCAGGATTAATGTGTTCTTTAGTGAGTTGGGTCCTTAATTTGTGTATTATCCAACAATAAGCATTTCGTCCACATATTATAGAATAGAATTAAATGTAAAGGATAAATTCTCGGCTTGTGTCACTTCATAATCATATCAGAATTTACGTGGAGTAAGCGTTTTGAGTCAAACCAAATATAGTCGTAACGTGAGCCTTGTTTTTCAGAAGTATATTAAAACGTGAGGCTATGTGATTTCAACATTAGTATTTAGTCGCTATAACTTTATGAATGAGAAACTCATTTTTCCCTACTTTTACAGAAGACACTGAGAAGCTAATAATGTTGTACATAAACTTATTATTGTAAAAAATATAATATAATAACACATGTTATTTATATTCATTGTCATTTTAATAGTCTTGTCATTTAATACGCTATTTCTTATTAATAGTGTTGAAAATTTTCCGCCGTGCAAAGGAGCACGGAGAATGGAATATCTAACATTGATGTAAACAAGGTAAGAACATGGCAACATTTTGATTTTCCCCACTAACTCCGTTTTTAAATGAGAAATTCTAAGTAATAGGATTCCTAATAATTGGGATCAGATTAGCAAACACAAATGTAAACAATTGAGTCAGAGTTTCATCAATGTACAATGTATGATGTTGGCATACTTCCGCCTTCCAGAGGCGATGGTGTGGTATCTGTACAGCCCGATGCTATAGTGGTAGTCTGGGCTGCACTTCTCGCAGAGGAACCTTGACTGATTTTTGTCTATGAGCTTACCTATATGTTGCTATTTTTGCTACAATGACCTCGTTTCGTACATCCTCTAAGTGTTTGATTCCTATAATCTCTACCGTTCGCCAGCAAAAAGGGTGATCAGCAGTTTTGATGTTGCCTTCCCCCACGTATTTTTAACAAACGTTATTATAGTGCAGCCGCGGCCTCTTCATTGCGTCATAACACCCCCCCTCCTTTTTTTCCGTACAACAGGTCCTTCGGAATAGCGGACTTTATCCATTGACTCTATATGGGCCTAAACAGCGAAGTGGCCTCTTACTAAGAATGTAGAAAATGCTGCAATTTTTTGCACTTACGAAAACATCTGTGTTTATATATTTCCGTTATTTCTGATGAACTTAAATGAATTCAAATGTATTTGCAAAATTCAGAGATACGCAGCTCGGTTCAACTGATATGAAATATTGAATGTTTAAATGTTCATTCGGGGAGTTACATCAATATGTGATTATGAAATTGTAATTTTGTCCCTCTACTAATACTCTAAAAGAGTTACATGAAATATTTCAATTTGATATATTTCGTATTCGATGAATTGGAGAAATGCAAAACTTTAATCGAAAAGATATTTCGCCTTACTCAGAGTTGAACCCATTTTCAGCACTCTAAATACAGAACTGTATGAGATATTTCACAAACGACAACGTACCATACACAGCTTAGATCAAAAACAACTTTATACAAAAGTCAACAAAATATGCTTGACACTATTTGACAGGCTCCAAGTTAGGCGGCTATTGTATCAGGCGAGTTCATAGTTGGTCTATAAAATGTACAAAAGTGTCAGTCGAAAAATGAAAAAAATAACATTGTATTTGAAACCGAGTGGTTTTTTTTTTTTTTTTGGGGGGGGGGGGGTCAATACGGTATTGAATTATTACACATGATACAAAAACTGAGGACTTGAGACACGTTAGCTTTTATTACAAAGTAACGCAAACGAAAAACGACAACGAAATTACACATCAATGGCGTGTTCTATCAGTTAGGCTCACTGGTTTCAAAATTGCCAGAACGAGGGCGCTCTCGGTGTATAAAAGGTCTTCGCGGACATATCGGACAGTATGCACTTAGCGCCTAGCGCCGCCTGAACAACTTGCATGTTTAGGCTCCATTGAAGCGGCAAACCTGCCATGACGAGGAGAAGAGTGTCACGTGGTGTGTTTCAGTGCTGGGACACTTAAGGTGGTCGATCAACAAGACGGATCATGATCGCAAAACATAATCGCGTGTAAACCTGGGGTTCCTTAGAGAATAACAACTGAGTTTTATATAGCATTACCGTTTTAAGTGGCAGGGTGCCATAACTAATAATTTTGTATGTGTGTGTGTGTGTGTGTGTGTGTGTGTGTGACAAAATATCTTTAACTCATCAACACAAAGAGTACGTTTTCGTAATGCCATTTTTTGGTCAGTTTTCATCCCATGTCAAGATACAATACTCCTGCTTTTAATGTGACGAGTTTCCCTTAGATTTTGCAGCTGTTACTTCACAATGTCACTTCTAAATAACCCGTTTTTGTACCCTGTGTCTTCTCCAATTTTTAGTTTCACTTCAACGCAACGTTGTGTCAATCAGTCCTCTCCCATTTTTAGTTTGATATTAAATGCCACCGACCTAATATGTAGCGCTGTAGCAACCCCACCCCGCCTTTATTGGGAAACGATTGTTTACGTTAGAAAACATTCCAAATGCCCAAGAGAATGTCGGGTGACGCAATTTCTACATTTTTGGGGAAGATTTCTAACTTACTCCCTATATATATATATATATATATATATATATATATATATATATATATATATATATATACCTGGCCGTTGTTCCTGGCGGGATAGATTTTTTATATTTGTCCTTGACATTTACGAGCCATATTAAAAAGACTGTACTCTTTATGTGTGTGTGTAAATTAATATTTGTATCTTTCGGGCATTTTACTTTTTAACTTACTGTGCTGTAAGGAGATATAACTTTTATTTCTGTCTATTTGAGACATGAATTCTTTATAAAAACATTTATATTATTATTATTAAATTGAATGTGGTAAATGTTAATATCACTAGCTTTGGTATCGTTTTTTCTTTGTATACTGGTTTTCTGTTTTTTCTTGAGTATTTTTCATTCAGTGAGCCAAAGCTTAAAGCAGATACAATTTACAAAAACGAGATAGCGTTACGTAACACTTGTTTTCTTCATAAAAATGTTATACGTTGCAACCGTACTTGGCATAGGCCTTCTCCAAAAGACAAGGCCAGAACTCATTCGGTCTCTGCACATTTCTACAGTAGATCGGCGTTACTCCATCTGTGGGAATGTAATCATCAATTTCAACTTGTATCCATGTCCCTTGCCAGCAAAAATTGAACAGGAATTTTCCTGGATGAAACAAACATGTAATGCTAATATTGACTTTTTCTTTTATTACAATAATTAGTATACTTTATTTCAAACCTTAACTCAAAAGAAAATATATATTTAAAATAGAAAACATAATTTTATTTTTTCTTTCTTAATCCGGTAATAGATGAAAAGTAAAAATGAAAAATAATAAATAAATTATTTTATAATTCTCTTTATGATTCTACTCATAACAAAATGTTTAATATTTCATCTTCCATTAGCCTAGGAACTTTATGTATTTTGGTCTAGGATAATTAATATAGCAACACAGATCTTGATATTCCATTACGAAGACAAGCATATGTTTAAGAAGATACGTTAGCACAGTTGCGTACCAGTGTATTGTGGAGAGCGGAAGGTCTGGCCAAGGGGGACAACTAGCCTAAACCGTTCTGGGTGCTGAGTAGCAAGTGCTGCTGCAGCTGCTAAAAACCAGCAATTTCCTAAATTAAAAAAAAAGCAGGATATCAATTTTAGAGGGGAAAAAAATGAATTTTTTTTTGTTTTTTTTTTTCAATTTAAAACATTTATATTAAAATTTCTTAAAACTAAATCTAAATATTATGGTTGTGAGCTATATATCTAACCATTATGGATGTGAGCTATAATGTTACTATGTTTTTTTTGTCCGTGTGGTAATTTAATCCAGCATTTTGTATTACGAGATAAAACTTATTTTAATTAATTGTGATGTGCAAAAAGCGCTGATAAATCATTTGCAAAAACAATATCGTATTTATAGGGTTATGAAGAAAAGTTAGGTTAGGTTTAGAGGTTAAGGTTTAGAGGTTAAGGTTTAGAGGTTAAGGTGTAGAGGTTAAGGCTTGAGCTAGGGTTAGGGGTAAGGCTGGGTTAAGGTTAAGGCTATGGTTAAGATTACGCTAAGAGAGTTATTTCAAGGTTAGGGATTAGGTAAAGGTAAGGGCTAAGGTTAAGGTTAAGTTTAGGATTCGGGTTGAGTTTATTGTTAGGGAGTAAGGTTAGGGTAAATTTAGGTTAGGGTTAGGTAACTTGGCCACCCAGAACCCTTAGGCCACTTTCTGTCTAGGGAACCAACTTATACACGTAAAAAAAGAAAAAAAAATCCAGTTCTTGTGATTTCGTCCTGCGAATCCTACGCCATTGTGAAGGACGGGTGCCAGGTAGTGAGTTTAGGGTTAGGGAGGAAATTGTTGTTATTATTCTCTACGCTGATTTTATTTTATATATAGATGTAAATAACATACCCAATGCTCCTTGGTCCAGGTCATGACTTGTAGCGCCATCTACAATAAACTCTGGTTGCACAATCAGTTCCTTAATTAAAAACGATTTTTTTTTAAATTTTAATTTTTTTTCAAATGTATTTGATATTAACTTCAAATGAGGTATTTGTTTATGTAAAAAAAAAGAAAATACAATAGATAAAAAAATAATATTTAATAATTATCCTGACAAAAAGTTGTTCAATTTGGCCACACAGTTATACCGTTCTGGAATTTTAAACTAAACAATAGAATAGTTACGGTACATAACAACTGGCATAACATATGTTGTACATTTTTCAAGAAATATTTTGACCACTCACCGAAGGACGTTTCCAGACGATACCTGTATTCCGTATACCGTCTCTCCCATACAAGGACCGTGAGTTTGGAGGGAACTGACTGTCTACAAAATATCGAGACATCCTCAACAACTTGTTCACTGGCTAGGTCGCGTATAGTAACGCCTGTAATAATAGTTATTCAGTGATGCTTATTTATAGAATGCATAGCTAATTTAGTTATTTAAAACGTTTCAAATGTTTCAGTACATCAACTCATTTTGTTAAATTTATTTTTTGCTACATATTGAACTGCCGTTACATTAATTTATCCACATTATTAATTATTTATTAAAGAAGCAGTTTCAACCTGAAATTATACGCCCAGCGTCAAAAGCTTTAACAAGAAAAACAAATGAAAATACGTTTTTTTAAAAATATACTCTTTATAAGTAAGTACACGGTAGCCACTTCGACTTAGCACTACGGAAATTCCCGTTCTTTTAATCAGAAAACCTTTGTTTCGAAATTGCTGTGTCATGGCTTCGGGACTTTTCTGAAAATGTTACCTTCTTGTTGTGGAAGTAAAAAGGGGTTGGGAATTTTTAGAATTATGTTTACTAAAAAAGTAATTTCAACGTTGAAATGAAAATGTGCTTATTAATTTTGTCAAATTTTAAGGGATTATTAACGTTTCAATGATTAATGCTATAAAGCAATCTGACTACAAAATGTATTAATCATTTTAAATTGAGCTCAACCCCCCCCCCTCCCCCCCACCTTAAATTAATTGTTTTGAAGTTTGTTTTTACTTAACTTTTTTTTTCTTTTTTAAAAATGTAAATGGCTAAAAGAGCCACCCAAATAGTACGTACGCACTAATAGGAGATCTTTTATTTTCATTATTTTGTACATTTTGCGTAAACGTGCGAATGGTCCGGGAGGGAGGAGGGGTTACCGGCAGAAAGTATGTTTATTTGTTAAAAACTCTACAGTAATCCATAAGTTCTGAAGTCCAAAAATAGCATATTAAAATATCGCAACATGTAAAAATGTCACGCAATGTTTTATTTCGAGTTATCGTCATAACGTCGCCACGTGTCATCACAAATAAGCTCCCTAGATGTACTCTGATAGTACCCAGAAATAGAGGTATTACAGTAATATTTAGTCCACCATATGTTCAAAGGCCGGGGAAGTATATTTTTTTGGGGCTACG
The DNA here is from genome assembly GCA_964017045.1 of Omphiscola glabra. Classification (NCBI taxonomy): domain Eukaryota; kingdom Metazoa; phylum Mollusca; class Gastropoda; family Lymnaeidae; genus Omphiscola; species Omphiscola glabra. Next base: position 19,490,145 of record OZ024795.1, read on the forward strand.
ACAGTGGTTCCAAGAAATTTTCCATTCGTGGCGCCAATGCCAAATTTAGGTTTGCAACAGACTCAGTGTGTTAAGTTCTTAGAAGTAGAATTCAAAATAGCCGAATAATTAATCAAAAGAGATTCAATGATTGGGTAAACTAAGTAAAACACGTACTACAAACAGTAGCTACTTAATTGGGGTATCTGTTTGTAACACGGTCGCTAGATGTAAAAGTGGATTAACAGTGGAAATAAAATTATGAAAATTGTCTTATGTAACGCCCCTGTGAGGGAGCCGCATCAACCCATAGAGAAAAGTTCCACCCCCCGGGAGGACCAGTAAAAAGACGATTTTTTTTGTGCCCCTTGTTTTTGTAATGTGTTAGGGATTTTATAGTTTAATTCACTATTGAGGTCCTATCTGAAGACGATTTTGGCGCCCCATGATTTTGGCGTATTTTGCTCTTTGCTACATACCCAAGGCCCTGTCCAAGGACACGAGGCACCCAATATGACGTGGCGTATAATGCGGGAAAAACTGGGCTTGCAAAACAGCCAACTGTGAAAACCCAGTGACACATTTTGTTTACCGTGAAGTTATAATTATATTCATATTATTATATTTTTTGTGTGGGTCGGGTGTCGGCCGAGGGGTGTGGGGGTATGTAATCAGGGTAAGAGTATGTGAATCCGTTCCCATATGGGTTCGTACAATGTGTTTTTGCCATGATCACTTACTCCTACCCTGAGCACATACTCTTGCCAAGGTCACATAATCCTACCCTGAAGACATACTCCTGCCCTGATCACATACACCTGCCTTGATCACGTACTCCTGCCAAGATCACTTACTCCTGCCCTGGTCACTTACTCCTGCCCTGATCACTTACTCCTGCCCTGATTACCTACTCCGTTACAGTTCTCTATATTTTTCGAAGTAAGTAATAGAATTATATAAATATATGTATATATATATTAATTTTTTTTTTTGAAGTTTCACCACTGTCTAATTTAATAACTTAATCTACTAAGCTGATTCATAACGCCCTGACAACATAGCTTATACATTTAGTTATTTTTTCATTACTACCAGTGGCGTAGCTAAGGGGATGCGGACCGCAACGGGTGACACCAACTCAGGAGTGTGACACCCAATTGAGAAAAGGTGTATTTACAGAGCACAAACTGCTCAGTCTACTCAAATTTCATGAAAGGAAAACCGATAACACTTAAATTTCCAAAACATGTAACCAATCCAAATGCGTGCTTTATTAAAGGTTCAAGGTTGAACTGTTCGTTAAGTTTCGTAAGTGACAGGAAGCTATATTTAACTCAATTCTGAGAAATAAAGCTTTTCCATTGATACGATGTGGTAGGGCGATTCTACAGTACAGTTCTTAAAAACATTTACCTCCTGACCTTTAATGATTTTTTTTTTGGTCATTGTTATACTGTGAACTTATTTTTACAGGTAGAAGAAAAATCGTGGAAGTAAGGAGGAGGAGGAGTAACACTATGAGTTTACTGCACCGAATGACACCAACCCTAGCTACGCCACTGTTTACTACTATTCATGAAAAACAACGATTGTTACAGAAGACCAAGTGTGCCCACGTAAACGTTAAATGTTAAGCAGGAAACATCAGTCTCCCCTAATCACATACTCTTGCACTGATAGACATATGGTAAACTCAAGTATGAACTCTATCTTGAAAAAGCGGTGTGGGGGGCATAATCCAGCTACACATGCCATACATTTCTGTAACATTAATTTCAATAACTTAAAAGAAACAAATATAATGTGTGACGCAAAAAAAGTGTGTGTTTGTGTGTGTGTGGGGGGGGGGGGGGAGACGGCGCAGCACTATGATATTTTACGACGTACGATCCACGCAATCTTGAAACTGAAACAAACTGCACAATTCCCAGTAAACGATTTTTTCATTTTGATTTTTCTTTCTCTTATTTCGGTTCGGGTCATTGAAGAAAAAAGACTGGTAACATTTTACAATTCCCTTTTAGAATAAAAGCGTGACACCAACTCAGCCAGGGCTCTCTCGTTCTTAAATAGAAAATTACCAACGTCCAGTCCATGGAAGGGAATGGTAATACTTAACCACATTAAAAGACTTTGACCTGTCCAAGACCATTGTAAAAAAATTAGACTCCACCCCCTCCATTTTTTTAACCCCAGCAAATTATCTTTAATATCATAGCAATCACTATAAGTTACATTCCAATTTTTTCTTTGGACTGTTAAATGTCAAGACTTTTTTGTGAGCATATTATGAGTGGTTTTTTTCCCACTAACCCAATCAACTTTACCTTTTCTTCCCTGTCTCTTAATTTCAAATTTATCAGGAAAAAAACAACGTAACGTAATATTTACCATTTCTGGAAATAAACATCAAATTTTATGTTTTGCTTGACCTTTGTGTTTGTTACAACTGGATGGTTATGTCAGAAATAGGAAGCAAATAAAATTTGTTCCAATAGCCGTGTGTCCATAAAACAACAAAAGCATTCTTTCCTAAAAAATTATTACAATCTTATGAACCTGCTCCCATTGATGAATGACCTCGCTAAAATGACCAGGTATTGCTCACATTGATGAATGACCTCGCATAAATGACCAGATATTGCTCCCATTGATGAATGATCTCGCCAAAATGACCAGATATTGCTCCCATTGATGAATGACCTCGCCAAAATGACCAGATATTGCTCACATTGATGAATGACCTCGCTAAAATGACCAGATATTGCTCCCATTGATGAATGACCTCGCTAAAATGACCAGATATTGCTCCCATTGATGAATGACCTCGCTAAAATGACCAGATATTGCTCACATTGATGAATGACCTCGCTAAAATGACCAGATATTGCTCACATTGATGAATGACCTCGCATAAATGACCAGATATTGCTCCCATTGATGAATGACCTCGCTAAAATGACTAGATATTGCTCACATTGATGAATGACCCCGATAAAATGACCAGAAATGCTGTGTTCTGACAGCCGTCCTAGGAACACGTTTATGATTTGTGTTGACATTATTTGTTTCTTTATTCTCCTTAAATCTCTAGCTTGTATGTGTGTCGACACATTCGGTGTATACCAGCAGGGCGGTGCTGTGGAAAAGCGGGGCGAACCGGAAAAGGAAAGACTATTCTGGCGCCCTTTGTCTTTGTGAATTACATGATATTAAAAAGTTGAATTCAACAATGAGGTCTTATGTAAAGACGATTTTGGCGCCCCTACCGATGTTGGTACCCCTCACGATGTTGGCGTTACTCCGCTTGAAAACAATTCGTCTTAAAGGCATCGTACTCTCATAGTCGGCATTTGTTTTAGCTTATGCTAAAATCTTTCGACGATCACGGCAAGAAGGGGTTGTACGGAAAGTTTGAAACTTTATCAACTTACACATTAACCAGGATGGCATTTTACCCTTTAGTACACACTTACACAGAGGCATCGCAGGTTTCAAATATCAGGTTTCCTGTTCTACTTACCTACGCCCCACAAAAACAACAACTAAAGTTAGAGCATGTCCTTTTTTTATCGTCAAAAAATGTCAATGCTTTAAATAAAATCCATAAATAAATGTGTGAATGGAGTGATGTGACTTAAAGACGAACTAAACAAGAGGTTTGTCTTTTCAAAGGTGTCTTTCCTTTTCGAAGATTGTTTTTAAAAAATTACTCATAAAGCGGCACTCTGATTACTTTGTCAACACTGTTAGTTCAATTGTTGATACCGTCAATTGTGAAACTGCTGATACACGATAGCCTGTCGGGTTTGGAGGGGCACTTTATGAACATGGGCGCTGATCATAAAGCACGTAATGAATTTAAAGATGATGTGTCGCCTGTTTAGATTTCAAGATATGCAAAGATTTTCTTATCTATTTTGCTAAATCTCCAAAATTAAATTGCTTTATCTTATTTGCTTAATCTCCAAAACTAAATTGTTTTACCTAATTTGCTTAATCTGCAAAACTACATTTAGACCAGTGGGGATCGAACCTGCTCTTTCTTAGGGGTCCATCAGAAAACACAAATACTCTACATTTATGAAATAGCAACGAAAATAATTCTGTGGCTGGGGGGTCGCCCCAACATGGGGAACTGTATGAAAGGGTCGTGGCATTAAGAAGGTTGAGAACCACTGATTTAGCCGAATGATAAAATTTTACTTTCTAATTATCTCACTTTTTTAAAGACTAGATTTATAAATATTACAAAAAAAGCATGAGTGAATACAGTTATTTATTTTAAAACAGACATTTGAAACAGTTCCATGACATTTTTGAAATTATTAAAAATAATAATTACACGAACATTTTATGTAGCTGAAAACCATTTAAATTGAATTATGTTAGGGTAGGAGGTGGAACATTAGGTGGAACATTAGGTGGAACATTAGGTGGAACATTAGGTGGAAGATTTGTAAAAAAAAAAGAACATTTAGATTTGACAAATGACCTCAGACGAAATAAAAGACCCTCTTCTTTACGTAACTTACGATTATTAAGAAAATAGTCAAAACATTGATTCGTGGGAAATTTTTGACTTTGGTCCGTACAGATGCTTGTATTCACATTCTCGCTAACGAAGATAAGTTTAGAATACCTACATAGCTCAAGATACAGGCATCTAGTGTTCTTCAAATTTGATTTACATCAAGGAGTAGCTTTGTAAAGTTGACAACGTGGGAATTCAAAAATGTAAAGTTGGACGTGTCAGTTTAAACCTTAGTATGTAATGTGTCATTCAAATATGTTTAATTTGTCATTCAAATGTGTGTAATGTGTCATTCAAATGTGAATAATGTGTCATTTTAATGTGTAATGTGTCATTTAAATGAGTCTAATGTATCATTCAAATTTTGTGTAATGTGTCATTCAAATATGCGTAGTGGGTCACTCAAATGTGTGTAATGTGTCATACACATGTGTCTTTTGTGTCTTTCAAGTGAAATGACAGCAGCGTCGCGTGTTAAAACGTGTTTCTTACATGTTTGTATTTTCTTTTGAAGCCCGTGAAAGTCGTCTCTCATTTGGTATTCTCGATGGTGAGCAGGAATGTATCTAAACGTTATTGTGGCCCCATTGCATCTTAGAGCAGATTTCTGAGATTAAACTATTTGAAATGCAGACATTTTTTTGACAGCGCAAAGATGTAAATTCCACAAAACCTTATAAAAATCGAAGTTAAATTGATTTCACTAGGTAATTATAAAGGAAAAAAATCCATGATATTCAAATCGGAAATATGTATAAGCGAAAAACAGTTTTTAAGAAGTCATACATCAGCTACTAAATTCCCTTTCCAAGTTTGATTAGACAATGCAGTTTTTGTTAGTTCTCTTTGTAAGTGGCATTCTTTCAAAGATGGCAGATGGCGATCTCGTCAAACATGGTTATGAAATCATCAAAGTTCATCCTATAACACACACAAAAATGTTTTAAAAATTAAGAATGCTAAAATTTCAATGTGTTTATAAAAAGATATATATGGTTATGTGATATGTGTCTGGGCAAGTTTTCAATATACTACAGAGTGAGTAAAATAAGTTTCCCACGGACGCACCAGTTTAGGATTCTTAAGAGACACCTGAAGTGCAAGAAGAACTTACTTTGTATGGCACAATAAGACAAATGGCGAAAATTCCGTTACAGGGGCTTTGTAGATTTATCAATTCCAGAGAAACTATATCTTATGCTATTTTATGAAACTGTACCCATTATGTGATGTTTTAAAATTATATCAGCACTTTTATATGTAATGAAATATGTATGCAACAAAATTTACCAGAATTCTCCATCATCTTTAATTTCAAAAAGCAACGTTCGTTTCATATCAACGGGCAAGGCGTTCATCTCCTGTGATCTGCAGGAAAATGACAATCTTTAATTGTATGTGCATGTTGTTAGTTAAAAAATATGTTATATTATTTGAAAAGTATTAAAAGTGTACGTTTTTCAGATAAGCCTATAGTGCAGTTGAATATCGTATTCATTTGTATTATGACAGCACGCTGACCGCGGAGATACTAGAACATCTGTTGACTGAGTGCCCCATACTGGATGTTTCGGGGGGGGGGGGGCAGGACGGCGGGACAGTCTTAGGTTACGACGATGTTATATGGCACAGCTCAGGAGCTTGTTGCCATGTACTAGCATGGTCTTTAAGAGCGTAAGTTCAAAACTCAACCAGACGATGTATGTTGGCTAGTTTATCTTTTTATCTTAATTACTACAAAGAGTCATTCAAGCTTTTTTAGTTATAAAAAAAGTATTAAAAATATTTTATAGCAAACAATTTCTTGTTAAAGCTCCTCATTCCTTCCAAAGACAATAATGGAATGGAACAATCTTTCAAAAACAACAGTTGCGGCGACTACACTTGACACATGTGCGGCTCTTGCCTCCTGTCTTGCAACCAGTGAATTATCCCCTTAAAAACCACGCACATTAACATCGCGAACCCCTCTGAACCATAGGAGCCATAATGATCAATGCATTGATCGTGGGCCCTGAAAGCATAGAAGAAGAAGAAAACTATTACGTTGTAGTGCATTTCATTTCTTTTTTTTTAAATTGTTTTATTTTAGATAAGACTAGCCCCCAGTATATATATAGCGTTTCATATGGTTCAAGCCGCGTGTATGACATATGTAGAATTTGAAAGACCAAACAAGACAATAAAAGAGACTTTATGTCTGCACTCTTTCCTCTGCGAACGAAACAATACAACTCAAAATAAAAAGAAGGGAATAAACCATGACGTAGCCCTTTGATCTAATGAGCTGTCCAGGACTTACTTGTCTGACCAAGCACCTTGCCATTCACCTCGACCCCAGGGATTCCTCAGGCGTATCAAATTGACCTTTCTTCCAAATAACTCGACCTGGAGGGGTGGAACAGCTGATTATATTTTCTTCCAGTAATTTCAAAACGTTCTTTCATTACATGCAGAGGCGTAACTTGGTTTTTGGCGCCCTTGGCTAATTTATTTTTTAAATAATAAAAATAAAAAAATTAGAGATTTAGCGGCGCTCTCTTGAACAGGCGCAGGCCGGCGCCCTTGGCAACTGCCCCAATGCCAAGCCGTTGTTACGCCTCTGGTTACATGAACCATTTCTGTAAGCAGTAACAGAAACGTGGTAGTTTTCTAAAGCGTGGTACCCCAGCCGAATGCTGGGCTCACCACGCTGTACATACAATTTAACAAACATAATCATGAACTTAAAAATCTAATTTATTAACACTGCAAACCTGACGAAAACCAGTTATACTGTAAGCATGTCCAGATATGAGACCATTAAGGGCATGGCTGCTCCTGGCTTGACCTCCCTGTAACGCAGAAGTAGGATACCTATTTAACAAGTCTGATAAGAGCATACATTAAATAACATAAGACTTTTTTTTTTGAATTGATGAAATGAACGTCAAGGTGTTTCATTTACGTTTTACACATTCATTTTAATCATATCAAATATATAATTATATATATTTATTTAAGAAACAAATACAGTCAGCTTAACTAAGTACCTTTGATTTAGTCAGTAGGAAATTAATTATAACCTCAATTTTTTTCCAGAAGAAATTCTTTTACAATATTTTATCCGCAATGGTAAAATATAAGAGATATTACTGGATAGTTACAATACACACATTTTGTGATTGGTGATCATATGCAAATTGCTAATTATCTCTTCCAAAATAAATTAAATACTTTAAATTAGCATTCATCATGATAAGTCATGTTTTGATGGATAAATTCATTATTTAATTTAAATTAGCATACATTATGATGTGTCATGTTTTGACTGCTTAATAAAGATAACTAACGTAAATGGCAGCTCCCATGACGTCATTCCGTTGATTGTATGAATACAATCGACCAAACAGCTCAGGCGATCCTCTGATTTGTCCTCGTAGGTTCAGGACTTCTGGGCTACCGCCGGTCAGTGCGACCAGTGCTTTATCCAGCGTTTTGCCCTCTAAACCCCCATCCAATGCTGCGTAGCTGCCGTTCAGTCTTGATAAGAGGATATACAATAAAAGTTAAGGTAGTCACTGGCTCAAAAGCCCATGTATGTTCAGTCTTTTCCCAGTCGATATCCCTATGTTAAGGAAAGTAATCCGCGATTACACTGCATTGAAAGAAACAATATATAATACAAGATGAACCTAAACGATATGGATCATCCATATATATCGAGAAAAGCGATATTTATTAGTGCCATCAATTGTAATCGATGAAAGGCACACATTTCTATTACTTTTAAAAAATATTATAAAAATTTTAATTTAGAAGCTTTTTTATTACAAACCTTAATTTTTTTTATACATTTTCCACCGGTGGGGCACTTGACTTACCCCCCCCCCCCCCCCCAACCAGGTTTTGCCTGAAAAAAAAAACCCTTAATACAAAGCATACAGAAAAAAACTACCAAAATAGTAGGAAGCAGCCATCTTGAAAGGAAGCAGCCGGAAATGGAAGCAGTCCACCAGCAGTTTAATATATATGAGAAAAAAGGGTGAAAGAACACATCGATTTTAAATACGTGAATTTTGGAACTTAAATTCTTCTTTAACACTGGAAATATAATATATATATATTCACTATATATATATATTATGCTTAAAGTTTATCGGAAAACACAATTTGTCGGCCTGGGAATTTTTTTAAAAGTTTGGATTGGTTTGGGGGGGGGGGGGGGGTGCACATTTTATGAACATACCTAGATTTTTAAAAACTGATTTTGATATCGATGTAGAAAATATTCTTTGACATTATTCTTTTAAAATAAGTAAATGGGTGTGTACAAACTATTACCCCAAAAATACACTGGAAGGGGTCAAAATTACAACGTTGTTGGGGTTTATTCTTAGAAAGTTTAAGATACTATAATTTAAATAATATTTCAAAAAAGCACGTATCTTTTTTAAAAACCACAGTACCAAAAATATAAATTAACGCCAGAAAAGACGCTGGTTAAAATCTACTAATAATAGCAAGTATATATGTATATATATATTTGTACTCAACTATTTAACACAAACATTTCAAACGCATCATTACGTCATTCTTCGTATAGTTCTCATCTCCAGGCGATAAACAACACTCCTGACTCTAAAACGATGACTGTACAATCGTCTTGTATCTATAGGTAGCAGTCCACAAAGTCTCTTTTAAATAAATGTTTCTCAAACAAATGTTAGGCATATTCAATCTTACTTGGCATAAGCTTTCTCTAAAAGACAAGGCCAAAACTCCTCTGGTCTCTGCTTATTGCTACAGTAGATCAGCTTGCCTTTGTTTGTGGGTAGGTAGTCATCAATTTCCACTCGTGTCCATGTCCGCTGCCACCAAAAATAGAACTCGAACTTCCCTAGAAGAAACGACCATGAATTATTGCCTCGATTATTATTATTATTATTATTTTGATGACAACGGATCGAAATGTTGCTGTTACATTAAATGTATTAGGAATAACGAAGAATTTGAAATGTGTTCGAGACTTTATGAGTCACCTGTGTAAGGGCGAAAGGTCTGATCAAGGGGAACAACTCTTTTAAACTGGTCTGGGTGCTGAGTAGCAAGGGCTGCAGCAGCAGCTATGAACCAACAGTTTCCTAAAATTTTAGAAATTTAAAAAGTCAATAGTTATGAAATAAAGTTTTGCAATTTAAAATTTTTAATAATTTTTTTTTAAAAAAAGCATTACCTTTTTACGGTGTTAGTTACGTTAGTTATTCTGTAACTTGTTCTTTTGTACCGAATGTTCTTAGCAGCCCCCCTACACACACACCCAATCCCTTTACCACCCACTTCCCTGACGAACTTGCAAAAATATATTACGTTTACAAGCATGACATATGACCATGACATATGACCATGACATATGACCATGACATATGACCATGAATTATGACCATGAAATATGACCATGACATATGACCATGGCATATGACCATGACATATGACCATGACATATGAATCTGACTATGAACATGATATATGACCATGACATATGACCATGACATATGACCATGACATATACCATGACATATGACCATATTCAGACATGTCCCACCAAATAATAATTTTGAGCATGCAGAAAGTAGTTATTTTAACTTCCATCAAACAGGGTAGCGATGGATCTTTTCTACCTGTTGCATGGAATAATGGTGAGATTACTTAAACTTCTGAATCAAATCAAGACAATTTTAGCTAAATCTAGCTTATTACTGACATCATCCTCTTTAATCCAACATTTTTTATCCTCTAGCTAAGAAATTTGAAAATTTGTGCAACTCCCGTATGCCAATATGGCACCACTTGCATAGTGTTCATTATCATACCAAAGTAGGGAAAAGATTTAATTTTAATGAATTATCAAATTTCCTTGAAAATGAAAATCCGTTTAAATAACATGTTAAATGGACTTAGCGCTCCCTTTTTTTTTTGGAAGTCAGCAGATCAGAAGCGATTGTATCTTTAATAAAAAAATAACGCCCTAACTATGGTTAAATTGCTTGCAATACCAAGGCATGAACTATCAGTCTGATAGCCGGCTAACTTCAGCATCCACTATCTTCCAAACACTCAGCTTTAAACCACCTTGTCTTTAGCTATGGCTGGAATGTATCAGGCTATTTATATTTTGAGGTGACTTACGTATGACTTTAAGAACCTGGCATAATTTGTATTAGGAAGAGATCGAAGCGACTATATTTGACTTTCACATTGAGCAATCAACAATGATAAGCTACGCACAGAACATAAACCCTCTTTGTTTTGCTGAGAAGCGTTTTATGACACACTTGACACTTTTCGTGTCTTTAGACAGCTCTTCTGTATACTTCGCACGAGAACTGTTCATAGCACCTCACAGCGTGTGCATTTATCTTTCCTCGAATTGTATTTAAAGTTGACAATCAAAACATAATTTTATTTTTCTCTACCATGCACAATTAAAATTGAAAAGCTCATTAACACTTATTTGTTTTGTCAGCTGACCCTTTGGTAATCCCAGTGCCACCATAAATTTTCTGAGCCTTTCAGCTCATCCCTGAGATATCCACTGCTTCATTGAGGTGTTACCACCCACTTTGAGACTCATTATATTGATGTTATAATAGCCGTAGTAACTTTATTTAAATAGAACATCTACGCCTATTTCTTAGATTAACAAGTCTAAAATAAAATTATTTATTTCCTAGTGTAGATAAAACAAAAATGATGGATGAATTTCAATAAACATTCTTATAGATGGGAAGTTATAAGCTGAGGTTTGGTAAGGTGGGGTAGTGTGATCACACATTCAACTACTAACAAATTTTCTCGGCCTTAATTTAGAATCAGTGGATGACATACCCAATGCTCCTTGGTCCAGGTCATGACTCGTTGCTCCGTCCACAACAAACTCTGGTTGCCGGACAAGCTCCTGCAATTAATGAGATATCATACTTTTTAAGGGAAAAAAAACATTGTTTGAATAAATTACCTTCATGTGCAGATTATTTTTAAGGATATATATATCCAACAAAGTATGTATCAATTTTGTTGTGAGGTTAAAAAAAAAAGGTTAAATTCATTTAAAGGTTTATACAACTGTTTCTTGGAGAGTTTCACAGCTAATATTTGGTAATCCTAGATTCAGGTTTGTTTGTTTATTTTTTTTAAAATTAAGATTATTTGTTTAACAATTATAAGTTTCACAATTCAGAATCTGAAGTGACAAATGAAGTGGAAAAAATGACAGCAAAATATTTAAAGGGCTAACTTTGTGTATGCGGAAGCCAAAATGAAATAGCGTGAAGGACATACCTTGGATCAAATGATTGGGTCTAAAGGAGGGAGAACAGTTTCCTATTTCGTTTATGTAGAAAAAAGGGTAACTTGTAGGCAAAATATTCATGTATGTATGTTTTATGAAGATAATTTAGTGTCGGGATCTATGAGTAAGATTACTTTGTTAGAGTACACGAGGCTAGAGGTCGAGGTCAGAGGTTAGTAAAAGGTTAATGATCTAAAGCAAAATGGCTTGGCTAAATTGTTTGAAGCACCAGGATAAGATTCATTTTTACTCACTGTCCCACCCCCGGCCTTTTAAAAAAAAACTAATTCTTTTCATTAAACAGAATAAAAAGTGCACTTTGGCACCCTCCCACCCTAGTCTGGATAAAGGGGACATATTCCCTCCTCTGCCAACCTCTTGGCTACGCCTCTAATAAGTCACTGCACGCTCAAAGAGACAGTTTGCATGGTCACTAACAGTCTAGTATATTGTTTGAGGATGTCGTGTCAAAAGGCAATGAGACGGGAAAATACGATTTCTTTATGAAGACAAAACTGCACGTAGAAGCCGTGGTGTTATTTTTCCGTCTAGTGTTAGGGAAGGCAGTGATGGGGACAGTTAGCCCGTCTTAGGTTAGATGTTTTATTGCTGTTAAATTCCAGGCCAAGAGCTCAGCAAATTAGGCAGATGGTAAAGAATACATTAAGGGCAAGTTTAACTACTTGGGGGCTCAATTGTTTTACCTGGGCTAAATAGGAAGTAGAGAAATCTTAGTTGTGTTTTATTTAAGTCTCCCATGATTTTTATCTCAACACCCGGATTTATGCAATTCTAAATCACTGCGAGGAACGGTATCGTGCTCATCACTACAATGTTAAGATAGATTGGGACAAGTTGGGGCCGAGGCCTTCCCTTGGAACACACAGCAACAATTCACAAATCGTTTCTTAAAGACATATCACAAAGTCCTACCTCACAGTCTTTTCTAATAGACCTTTCTCACAGCCATACATCACATCTTTAACTCATTTTCTTACAACGTCGTGAAGGAGCAGGTTCAGGCAAACCGGTTGTTGACTTGTTTCTATTATACCAAACCGGTTCTTAAATTTTTACTCTTCTACTGAACAATTCCTTAAAATGTCAATGTAATTGTGATGGTTTGAGGGCTGGAAATTGTAAAATTCTTCCACCGTAAACTTGCCCTGCAAAATAGTATCCCCCCCCCCCCCCTTTTTCTCCCAGTTTGCCTTGCAGTAAAATAACCCGAGTAATCTCCCTAGTTATTATTGGATTCGGACGCGCGACGGCTCAAGCAAAATCGTGATTTTTTTTCACCCCCCCCCCCTTTCCTTTTGCTCCCCTATAATTTTTCTGGGTGGAAGGTCGAACCCGTAATATTATACTGATTGTCAGTGGATGTGAAAACCAACAAATTTTAAGCCGTCCAATTAAAATCGTTCCCCAACTTCAATAAAAAGCGAGAACAGAATATAATCTTTTTTTATGATCATAGCACTTGATTGTGAACGAACGCTGTATAATACTATACTCAGGACTTCATTATTGTGATCATTAGCTGCAACCTAGAATACTAGTTGTATTCTGAAACGACGCACCTTGAATCTGGAAATAGGGGGTCGTTTTTCACGACACACACCAAACTACCTACGGTTACGATAAGGACCACGAGATTCAGGGACTCTTACCACACCAAACTACCTATGGCTAAGATAAGGAGCTGAAAATACAGGGACTCTTACCACACAAAACTACCTACGGCTAAGATAAGGAACTCGAGATACAGGGACTCTCACCACCCACGATTGATCGCTGGAGAGTCTACTCCCCCCCCCCCCATCGCAGAGATCAACCGGAAACTATTGGAACAAGAAGTTGGACACCCTCCTTGAACGAAGGACACCCTTCTGGAACGGAGGACACACTTCTGGAACGGAGGACACCCTCCTGGAACGGAGGACACCCTCCTGGAACGGAGGACACCCTCCTGGAACGGAGGACGCCCTTCTGGAACGGAGGACATCCTTTTGGAACGGAGGACGCCTTTCTGGAACGGAGGACACCCTTCTGGAACGGAGGACGTCCTTCTGGAACGGAGGACACCCTTCTGGAACGGAGGACGCCTTTCTGGAACGGAGGACGCCCTCCTGGAACGGAGGACGCCCTTCTGGAACGGAGGACGTCCTTCTGAAACGGAGGACGCCCTTCTGGAACGGAGGACACCCTTCTGGAACGGAGGACGCCTTTCTGGAACGGAGGACGTCCTTCTGGAACGGAGGACGCCCTTCTGGAACGGAGGACGCCGAGATCAACAGTGAAACTATATAAGGCTAAGTCTACCTCGATTGAACATATGACCTTGAGCAAATATAGCATTTATAATGATGATACTATCAGTATTTCAGAGAGACATGTATTCCAATAACATACATTCAAAATTTTATTATATTACATTTTGTATATATGTACTCTAACAAAAGAGTGAACTACGTGGTTAAATGTAGCTACCCTTCGTGAATAAATACTTTCAGTTATTTTCTCCTTTGACAAAGACTTCGTTTCAGTCTATGTGTATATAGAGATGTTATTTTGTTTGTGTGGTAATTTGGCTTATTAAATTAATCCCCTAGACCAGAGGTCCCCAAACTATTTTGTCTCGTAGACTACTTGCCATGTTTTTTTGGTTTTGGATAGACCCCCTGATTACATGATATTGATATTTTTTGCAAATTCCTTAACTTCAAATGTTTGTTGACAGCCGGTATAGTGCTACTCACTTTGAAAGATTTAAATTTATAACGGTAGTGAAGTGTAGTGCGAAAAAAATAATTTAAAAAAAAGTTAAGTTTTATACATTTATTAATTAAATTCAAATTAAAACGAACCAAATTAAAAATTACTTTCTGTTACATAAAACAGCTGGGCAAAAAATAAATGCTTTTAGTTTGAGGGATGAACCTGATGCTTAATAATACATTTTCAACACTTGGATAGATATTTTTTTTACAAAATAAAACTTTACACGCAGATAAAATAAAAACGTACGCGGGCGGTATCTGCCGGAAACTGCTTGTTTATAATACTTCTTTAACAGTTTCCTATATCAGAAAATATACCTACTAACTTGAATTTTATAATGATTCTTCATCACGTTTCATAAAGATTTATGTTTTTAAATTTTTCACTTCATATGTGTTTTTATAATTTATGTAGGAAGACATGTCTTTAAATTATAAGGTAATAATATGTAAGTAAATAGGTACTATCTGTGTATGTTGATTATTTAATTCAAGGAATGCCAAAATAGAAGTCACGATCTGCTTACATGAGATCCACTATCGTTGACCCCCATTTTCATTTCATGGACCCCCATTTTTTTTTCGCTGACATGGACCCTTGCAAGTTGTCGTCGACCCCTGGGGGTCGATATAGACCACTTTGGGAATCACTGCCCTGAACAGAGTGCCAGGAGGATATCTCATACAAGAGATACCCTTCATAGTTAAAACATAAGCCAGATCCCCACAGTCATAAAAACAAAATACAACAATCTTGACGTATTTTATTTAACCCACATGTACCAACCCAGGTTGTTGTCACGTGATTTGCGAGTACCAACCCAGGTTGTTGTCACTTGATTTGCGAGTACCAACCCAGGTTGTTGTCACTTGATTTGCGAGTACCAAACCAGGTTGTTGTCACGTGATTTGCGAGTGCCAACCCAGGTTGTTGTTCGTGATTTGCGAGTGCTAACCCAGGTTGTTGTCACGTGATTTGCGAGTGCCAACCCAGGTTGTTGTCACGTGATTTGCGAGTGCCAACCCAGGTTGTTGTCACGTGATTTGCGAGTGCCAACACAGGTTGTTGTCACGTGATTTGCGAGTGCCAACCCAGGTTGTTGTCAGTTGATTTGCGAGTACCAACCCAGGTTGTTGTCACGTGATTTCCGGTGTTTCTCTGCTCTCATATCTAACATTTCAATAAAAATTAACTACCACAAATGACATCCTAATGGTATCCGGGTGCGAATGGCGGCGCTGCGTGTCGAGGTCCATTTTGACTAATGCTATTCGGATGTCATTTGCAGTAGTTTATTTTAGTTAAAATGAAGAATAAAGTTTACAAACATTTATTACATTCAAGTATCTTTCATTTGATACCTCATTTGGTCTTACAAACCCAACAATAATATTTTTAATCGTTTTTTAATCCCAACCTCTCAATTCTGGTACCCGTGTACCAATAGGTATTGACTTTTCTCCACAGGCTAGTTTTCAAATTCTTAAGTTTGACTTGGAGAATGTAATACTATTAAAGACAGGAACTTAACATGTCCATCGTTTAAGATGACCACAACTTTCAAACAAATAAGGTCAACGCTACTAATAAATGTTTCGAGTTAAATGTTATGAAAATCTTATTTCAATATTACTAGCAGTTACGCCCGGACATTCCGGGTCTTTTCTACATGCACTGATATTTAATTATTTTTTTACAAATATTTTTACAAACGATGTCACATTTTAAACTAAAAAGAAGTATTTGTGGATAAGGGCACGTTGGGGGGGGGGGACATTTGGGGAGGTCATCCATATAAAACACACAGTTCCCATCCAAGATGACATAGAAAATTTATACCTGGTAGAATTGAAGACCAATAGGTGTGCTTTAAAACAAATAATACTATGACCAACGTTGTCTCTTGTTTCTCAATGTACGTGTTTGCGTCATTCATTAATGGCTGCTTTGAAATCTTATCACAGGCGCACAAATCTAAAAGTAAAAGAATGACAATTGAGTCTCCCTGGGTCTTATCATGGAAAGTGCAAACCTTTACCGCAGTTTCAAAACAAATTTTTTATAATTTTTGACAAAGTGTAAAAAGTTTTTTTGAACGTACTTAGATTATTGGCAATAGCAATGGAACAAATCATAGCTATTTACATCACTTTCTGTTACTGAATGTCTTCGAAAATAATATTAAATTTATCCAAGAAAAATAGATGGAAGAAATGCACTCGTTAATAATTTGAGTTTTTCGTATTGTCATAGTTAGTAATTGGAGTTTTTATTTTGTCATAGTTAATGATTTAAGTAATTCATTTTGTCATAGTTAGTGATTTAAGTAATTCATTTTGTCATAGTTAGTAATTGGATTTTTTCGTTTCGTCATAGTTAGTGATTTGAGTTTTTCGTATTGTCATAGTTACGTTAGTGATTGACATATTTATCTTGTTTAATACCTAAAGAGGATTAAATGATGTGCCAGATTTAATCTGAACACTTTGGGGCTATCTAGGATGATATAATGAGTAAATGTCTATTTAAACTGTATACACTGAGGTCATAATTCTGTCTCGGCTGCACAATGTGTGTTCAATATACCGATAGGGTCATCTATTAGATTACTACTGGGCTTGAGGTTAACAACATCCACCACGTTAATGGCAACGGGTGGCCATGTTTTTCTTTACACACATGGGCGGCACTTTTGGCCAACTGCAGTCTTCGCCATGGCAAGAGTGACGGCTAAAATATTAGCCCGAGCCGGGTGGCACTTATCCTGATACGTCCTTATACATGATATAACATGTAACATTTGCGCCCCCTATACATGATATAACATGTAACATTTGCGGCCCCTATACATGATATAACATGTAACATTTGCGGCCCCTATACATGATATAACATGTTTTTTGTTCTATATTAAGGGTAGCATGCTTGTGTATTTATCATTAGTAGTAGTAGTAGTAGCAGTATAAACACTATTCTGAGAGTGAATCCATGTGTTCGAGTGCAAAACATAGAGGTCTATCAAAATACTCATAAAAACAACTGAATGTTAAATTTAAAGTTAACTTTACATAAGCCTATGTATGGTATACATTATTATATGTCCACGTCAATCTTACCTAGAATTAGTGTCTGTAGAATTATTATAGTATGTTAAAGTCATTTAAAAAAAAAATTGTTGAGCAGATTTAGATGGAGATGGTTCGATATTAAAGAAAATTGCTGATTATATGAATTATCATTAGATGTTTCTGCTATTAAATTCGACTTACCAAAAATATTTAATACATACAATGGTTCAAAATAATTAAATAAAGAGTTATTTTAAAATTAAATAACAAAAAATATGTTACCAAAAATCAAGCTACTTATTAACTCCCTTTTCCACACAAGACTTGTTATCCATGGTTGAATAACCCAGTGTTTTTTTGCTGTTTTTTTTTTTTCATTTGCTGTTTTTTTGGGGTCTCCCTATACGCGTGTCAGAAACGAAACCATCTCAGAGATCTCAACATAAAAATGTGACCATTGACTAAAAAACACGACTCAGTGATAGAGGATAGTCGTGTATCTGGTCTTGGTTAGTAACTTAATAACAGACACTTAACGTGTTCAGTTGTGTACATCATGTACAGAGAAGATTTTGACATGAATGAAAATCAAAAGAAAAATGACCTAACCAAACCTTGTGTTGAAAATATGCAAGTTCTACGAAAGCGTCTAAGGAATACACTGTTATTACTATGATCATTAGATTCACACACTTAAAACATATAAGGTGTCTGGCGTTTTCAGAATTCAGAGCATTAAATTCAGTGAATCTGAAATACCAAAATATGCAAATTATAAACTTCATTGTTAAAGACGACATAGATTGAGAACCGTTCAATTGTCAAATGTGATTTGTAGTATCTATAAGTCAAACATTGTTGTATATTACACAAATCAGATGGCAATGATGTGATACACTGGTGTTCTTTCGTAAAAATTCAGTTTTGATGATGTTAGTATTCAACAAAGAATTGTATTTAGCACGAAAAAGTAATGGATGGAATTCACCTGAAGAAACCAAAATAAAAAATAGTTTTTACATTTCAGATTGGCATTATCAATCTCCTCTTCATTGCCTGAACATCGTGATAAGTATAACCATGGTTTGTATTATTCCATCAGAGTTGAACAAATTTATCAGCCTCTGGTATCTTAAAATTGGGATCGATGTACTATATATTGATAAAAAACTAATAAGTTCGTGATAGGGGAATAATTGTACCAGATTCACCGAATGAATAACAAATGATATTACGTCCAGAAAACGGTTGAAACTTGTGATACTTGAAAGATAAACTGGGTTGATGAGCTGGTAATCGAACTTTTCAGAGAAGATTAGATAATGTCTCGTCCAACATGTGTACCAAAGGTTCTTAAATATCAGCGTTCGTACTCAAGTTACATTGACATCTTAGATAATTCGCACGCATCGATCCCCCCCCCCCAGCCCAAGTTATTGCCAACATAAAATCTTTGCTTCTTGGTGCAACTCCTAATGACAGGCTCTAAAAGTTACAACTTTAGCGCATTGATTATTCAACGCACATAATTTTCTAGCCTTCCAATAGCAAGAATGATACGTCCCGAGCTGTGCATTATTTCATTTACAAATTTGAACTTAAACTGAAATCTATAGTAATGATTTAATTACAGTTACAGAGCTGTTATCATTCTGAGTGCGAGGAAACAAAATCTCCATCATAATTTTGTTTAAAAATGGCTTTGTTCGTGAAAAATAATGTCGAACTTATATGAAAATTAGAAACTCATCACCGCAGTTACAAGATGATTGGTGGCCTGAGATATAAAAAAAATATTGCACTTGCTGTTGAATTAACACCCTGGTTGGTCCGTTCCCTTGTGATCATTTAAATTGAGCTCAGACTTTGTCGTGTTGAGGTGACGTGTGATCATTAACATCTGGGATGTAGCTAAACGTCAAACTTTATCATTGAGCATTATACGCGTCGACATATTACAGATTTAGTGGATATTTTTCGTAATCGCAAGAACCGTCTTTGCGATATTGATATTATCAGAATGGATAACTCAACCAGGCAAGTTGTGAATGATCATGACGCAGTGGTGAAGCATACGGTCGAAGGTTTGTTGACGCACGACACGAGGCGCGTCTTTGAGATAATCAACTACGTGTTTCTCTGCAGCGCCATCGGCCTTTTCGGCATCGTCGCGAACATCATCAACATCGTCGTCTTCTACAAACAGGGCCTCAACAACACCGTCAACATAACCCTGACGGCACTGGCTGTCTCGGACCTTTGCGGCCTCATCATCCTGCTTTGGTTTGACGTCTGCGTGAGCCCGCTGTTTGAGTACCTTAACGTTCCGGTGGCGCCTTCAGAGTTCCAGCACTTGACCGGAGGCTGGCCGCGAGGCTGTTTCTCCCGCGTCGCCAACTGGATCACCGTGTTCATCACGGCCGAGCGTTGTCTGTGCATCACAGCACCGCTGAAGGTTAAGAAAATCATCACGCCCAGGAGAACTACCATCGTGTTGTTTGTCATGTTGGTCATTACAATCCTACCGCTGATACCCGAGTACCTCACAGCGTATCTGGACTGGAAGTACTCCGAAGAAAGAAACATGACAGTCCTCGGCCTGGTGTTTACCCCGAGAAGGTCCGAAGTCGAAGGACTGACCTTCCTTATTTATTTCATCTACATATTCGTCGCTTACTTCCCTCTCATATTTCTCACGGCTTTTTTGAGCTACAAGCTTAAACAGAAAACAAAATGGCGTATGGCATCGACATCTGATGCGAAACAGTCCGAAACGATATCCTCACGTGACAGCAAGACCGTCAACATGGTGGTTGCCATCGCGGTCGTCTTCATCGTGTTCAATGCGCCCTCCGTGATTCTGAAGCTCACTGGTTACGTCCTGCCCGGTTTCGGCGTCATTGGTGTGTACACGAACTACTTTTTTGTGACGTGGTCATTCGCCTACCTGTTCGAATCGATCAGCTCCAGTGTTGATATCATTTTCTACTACAGGATGAGTTCTAAATATAGAAGGACATTTCATGAGGTGTTTGGAGCCTGCGGGAACGACAGCAAAGATAATTCTGTTGAAATTCCTACTAAACCACCTCTGTCGTCTTGAGACTATAGCGAATGGCTTAAATAGCTAAGGGACAATATGATGTACAGTTAAAAGCCATATAGTGTAAAGGGATTAATTGATATTTAGAATCACTTTTCAACATCATAACATGCACCTAAGCTCTTGCAAGGTTTAACATAAAGAGCATACACTCACAACATATTTGTAAAGTAGCTGACATCAAAGAGAAACATGTTTCGAGCTCTAGAGTCTAGCGTAAATTGATCAAAATTAATATCATATTGTATACACAGTGTGTGTATCGGACTATTCATCATCCAAATTTCCATCCATCAATCCTTCTTTCTATTTTTGTCTCTTTGTCTTACCACCGGGCCGTTTAGACTCTCATAAATTTTCTATCTTACCAATCCATCATTCCATCCAAATACTAGTTATAAAAATTTTGGAATTCAATAAAGCGTTAAAATAGATTAATTAGACACGAACAATATGTGTCAATATAACAATATATGTTAAGTTTTAATAATAATTTACATAATATATAAGCACATGCCTTCATCAGTACAGCAACACAACATTTAAATAAGTATAAATTAAATTTACATAATATATATATATATATATATACATATATCCTAACTTTAAAAAAAATGGATTGGGTGCAAAAACCAGACATAAACAACGTAAAGAAGAATGGAAAGGAAGTGACTTGAAGTAAAATTTAAAAAAAAAACAAATAGGATAAAGACATGACAGTTACGTCAAATTGTGGATTTGGATTATCCCGTATGGAGTCAATGTACCAAATCTTGTTATTAATTTATTCTCCACATAGATCTTATCCGGTGTGTTACTAGTATTAAACAGTATACCTGTAACTGCGATGTCTAAAATTACATCATTGTTAGTGCTATTGAAATGTTTGGAGACAGGACAGAGAGCCTGTTTATTTATCTTATAGAAGTGCTCTCTACACCGGTCTTCAAGGCGACGACCTCACTCTCCTACGTATAATTTACCGCACTTTTTACAAAGGATATTGTAAATCATGTTGCGACTTGTGGAGGTAAAGCCATCTTTAATTCTGAATATTTCCAGAGGGAAAGTGATCTTATCCACTTCAATCACTTAGGGACACGTGTTACAACGGCTACGATTGCAACTTTTGATGCCTTTATGTGATTTAATAGCAGGGAGGTGGCTTCTAACTAGCATGTCCTTAAGGCTCTTGTCCATATGTCGATCTATCCATCTATCAGGCTGTTTGTCATTCGGCCTGTCCTCAGATCTATTTCTTTATAGTTATCTATTAGTAAAATAAAGCCAATATTGTAATATCATCAGATAGTGGCAAACTCTCGATACCGCGTGTTCGCCTTGAGACTTATGGAAGGCGCACTTTTGCATTTGCTGGCCCAACAATTTGGAACACCCTTCCTGTCGCTCTCAGAAATAGCCAGTCACTGGAGTCCTTCAATATCGATTTGAAAACACATCTATTTCGCAAACACCTGCTGGGGTGATGCTGTCTACCATCTTTTCCAGCCAGCTATTATCTCTTATATGTATATTGGCTTGTGTTGTATATAGTTGCAAGGGATGAAAGACTTTGAAAGGGTATGCTCGTATGTAGTTTTGTATTGTTGCATTTTGTATTTCAATAGGGTAAAAATAAATTGTTTCATTTCTCTTTTAATATGGTTGACTTCGTAACGCGCTTCGAGCCTTTGGGGATGAAGCGTGATTTTCAAATAAACTTTATTATTATTATTTATTATTAACAAGAAGCATTGATTGTAGGTGCAGACAAAATTCTTACTAGTAAGATAATTGTATTATACCTAATTTAATATACCAACAAAACCTATACCACGTCTTTGTGGATTTCAAGAAGGCATTCGACAGGGTTTGGCATGCTGCTTTAGGGGCCACCATGAGACACTACAACATCAACACAAACTTAGCCAGAAGGATAAGCTGCCTCTATGATAAGGCCACCAGTGCAGTCTTCTTCAACAATAAAATCGGATAATGGTTCAAGACCACGGTTGGAGTACGACAAGGTTGCTTGCTCTCCCCCACCCTGTTCAACATCTTCTTAGAGAGAATTATGTCAGATGCACTGGAAATGCATGTTGGGACAGTCAGCATTGGTGGCAGAACAATCACCAACCTACGCATTACGGATGACATAGACGGATTGGCTGGAAGCGAAGAAGAGCTAGCCAACCTAGTAAAGAGTATCGACAAGACTTCATCCTCCTTTGGCATGCAAATCAGTGCAGAAAAGACAAAATGATGACGAATAGCACCACTGGCATCACCTTTGAAACTAAGGTCGGTGAGGAAAGATTAGAGACAGTTAGCAGCTTCAAGTACCTCGGAGCAACAGTTTCGGAAGAAGGTTCCAAGCCGGAATTGATGGCCAGGATTGCGCAGAACACAACAATATTAAAGAGGCTCAAGAAAATATGGAACGACAAAAATGTAGCTCCCAGCATAAAAATCAGTCTCCATTTTCTTATATGCATGTGAGTCCTGGACATTAACAGCAGAACTTGAAAATAAAGGCAATGGAGATGAGATGTTTCAGAGGCATTCTTAGCATCTGCTATGGAGACCATATCACCAATGAACAAGTAAAAGAAAGGATTCGTCAAGCAACTGGGCAGAACGATGACCTAATGGTGTCTGTAAAAAAGCGCAAACTTGAATGGTATGGCCACGTGACCAGAAAACAAGGGCTCGCCAAAGAAATCTTGCAGGGCACTACTAGAGGAGGAAGATGAAGAGGAAGACAGAGAGAAAGATGGGAAGATAACATCAAAGCGTGGACAGGATTACAACTAGTCGATTCTATGCATAGGGCAGGATACCGAGAGGAATGGAGAAGAATAGTTTTTATTTCATCTTTGGCGCTTCAACGTTCGAAGGACTACGGGACATGATGATGATGATGATGAATTAAGTGTAATAGGCTATGTCATAATATGAGATCTTTCATTATCATTAAATACAACCATGCACTTTGTGGATGCAGTTTTCAAGATTGTCAAATTAGAAAAGCAAATTTATAATTCCCAATTAAGAATCCAAATATGTCCCCCCCCCCCCCCCCAATTTTTTCCGCCCCCTAAAAAAAAAGATGGCAACAGCACAATTGTTTCACGCCCCTGAACTATATTATTATTCTAATGACGCATATGCTTTTACAACGGACAACAGCCATTTCAGAAAAACAAAAGAAAATATCACGCATCAAACTCACTATTTTTGAGTAGCATCTCATTTAGCGCAGTTATCGGGATATTAATATCGTGAGATCAGCGTCATCATATTTATTTCATCTTCCAGTTGCAAAACAGGAAAAACTGATTTTTGCGGGTTGGGGGTAGGACTGAAATTTAGATAGCATGTGCTATCATCAGCAGCAAGTCCATGTGCCCCGTTTCAGCTCGATAGTATGGGGGAAGGTGGGTGATATAGATGATCGAAGATTTTTGCCTGCCACCTAGCCAAACATCCAGCCATCCAGTCAGTCAGCCACGAAAAAAAGAGAAGTTAGTATAAAGGATTCAATTAAACAGCTCGTAAAATCACAGTTCTTCCAATAAATCCTTTAGAAAGTGTCATATCGAGCAATTGGGGGGGGGGGGGGGTGAAAGTTTGACAAACATGCATACCAGTGATGCACTTTATAAGAATCCCAATAAGGCCCCCCCCCCCTTCCCAAGGCTCGCAAATCGCAACCACACATTTTTTACACGCTCCTAAACTATATTCATATTTTAAAGATCTACCCACTTTTATACCGCAGATTTATTTCATCACCTTTTTCAGAAAAACAAAATAAAATATTATGCACCAAATGCACTTGGTAATTTTTTTATTTTTTTTTAAAAAAGAATCTCATTTAGCGCAGTTATGAGAAATTTTCCTTTATGTTCCCGTTGAAAAACAGTGAAATATTAGCCACTTAGGCACAAACAAAATCTAAGTAGGAAATTAGTAAAACACAGTAAGGTTAAACCTGAGAAAAGGAACGCAAGAAAAGAACAAAGTGTCGGCAGGAAGCCTTCATCAGCGAACAAACAGAAAAAACCAATAAAATTTTAAAATATCAAAAAATTATAGTTTCAGGTTTAACCTTAATGTGTTTTATTAATTTCCAATTCTGCTAACCTGATTGCAATCTCCCTCTTTATTACGACAACTAAGTAGCAATACTTTTGCGATCGAAATTACATTAGAGTTAGCTTGAAAATAATATGGGTAGATAAAGGACATAAGCTTAAACTTATATTTCACTATTAAATGGGGATAGTCGCTATAATGCATGCAGAACCCTTCAGTTATTTTATGCAGTGTTCATAGAATTCTATTTTAATTTGAATCAAAGCTACACATGCTATCATCGTTTTTATTTTTAATTAAAGAAACTGTTTATACAGCACATACTTAACATTTTGTTAGAGACTGAGATAATGTGACCTAATGACATATTGACCTATTTAACTATTTCATAAGACATAAACTCCCACCGTTCACCATTTCCAAAATGCCTCATTTCACAGAGAAATCGTTTTCATTTTAAAATTCTCCGAATGTTCTTTTTTTTAAATATTCTGTATATCCGTAATGTTGTTTCGTTTTTTATTTTTTATTTAAAAAAAAAATAATAATTGTGTTTCGTGTTTATGAAAGGTATTTAAAAAACTAGAAGTAGTGGTATAGTCTTTATTTATAGTGGCAACAAGATTTAGAAATATATTGCAGCACACCCACAAAACAACAGATATGCAGAGCAATTAAACAACTAAAGAAAGGCAAGGCGGTAGGTCCAGACATAATTCCGTCAGAAGCCTTGACAGCAGATATTACGTCTAGTAGTGAAATGCAACACACTATTCAAGAAAATATGGGAGGAAGAACAGATACCGATTGAGTGGAAAGAAGGACACCTCATTAAGCTCCAGAAGAAAGGAGACCTTAGTTCTTTTTCTAACTATAGATGAATAACCCTGCTGTCCATTTCAAGCAAATTATTCAACAGAATGCTGCTAAACAGAATGAGGGAGGCAATGGATACCCATCTTAGGTAACAACAAGCAGGTTTCAGAAAAGACAGATCCAGCACAGTCTAGATTGCCATACTGAGAAAATTATAGTGGAACAATCCCTTGCGTGGAACTCGCCACTATACATCAACTTTATTGACTATGAGAAGGCTTTTGATAGTATAGACAGACACTACGGGGTACCACAAAAATTGAGAGACATAATTAAGGTTTCTTACGAAGGACTGTCGTGCAGAATTGTTCATGGCCAACAAACAACTGCGGCTTTTGGGGTACAGACCGGTGTAAGACAGGGGTGTCTGCTCTCGCCTTTCTTATTCCTGTTGACCATTGATTGGATAATGAATATGTCTACAGAGCAGAAGATAAATGGTATCCAGTGGACACTATGGAAACTGCTTGATGATCTGGATTTTGAGGATGATCTAGCCATAATATCACACATACAGCAACAGGTGTAAGAGAAAACTAATTATGTCGCACAGTACTCTGCTTGCATCGGCCTGAACATTCATAGAGGAAAAAGCAAAGTCCTTAAAATAAATACATCAAGCAACACACCTATAGCACTGGAAGGAACAAACCTTGAGGAGGTGAATAGCTTTACATATACCTCGGCAGCATCATTGACATACAAGGAGGGAGACGCCGAAAAAATAGGCAAGGCAAGAGCTGCATTTAACCAGCTAAAAAAAAAGTCTGGAGCTGCTGCAATTTGACCCTCCAGACCAAGGTCAGGATATTCAACACCACAGTGAAGCCTGACTTCCTCTATGAAGGAGAAACATGTCGAACAACAGCAGCTGGTTCAAAAAAGCTACAGACGTTTATCAACTCATGTCTCCGAATGATTCTACGAATCCGCTGGCCCAGGGTCATCACCACCAAGGATCTCTGGTGGCGCACACAACAAGAACCAGTGGAAGAGTTAGTCTGCCAACGCAGATAGAGATGGATTGGTCACACCCTCAGAAATTCCACATCAAGTATCACGAGACAAGCCTTCACTTGGAACCCCCAGGGCAAGAGAAAAAGAGGTCGACCCAAAATGACTTGGAGGAGGGAGTTGGAGGCAGACACAAGTTGATCACCACCTAATCCACACACGTAGATTTCCACCTAAACCATACACTTAGATTACATCTAAATCACTTGTTGATTACCACATAAGCTATACACGTAGATAACATCTAAGCCATACACTTAGATTTACACCTAAACCACACGCTTAGATTACAACCTAAACCATACACATAGATTACCACCTAAACAAGTGTTGCCACGACTAAGCCTTTCTAAAATTCGTATGCACCCTTCCTTATGTATTATATGTACATAATTTTTAATATTGAAAAATTAAATTGTCACTTAATTAAAACTAAATGATATGTTTTAGGACAAATGCTTCAGGAATGTTTAGGTTTTAGGAAGAGAGATGTTTAAGGAAACATAGTATGTACATTTTCAGAACAAATAATGAAGAACTGAAATTCAAATAAAAAATGAAAGTTTTTTCTAAAAAATTTAATTATTTATTATTTCATTTATTACTCATTGTTTATTCATTTTAAAATACAATGAGAGATCACAAATATAGTGTGAGATCACAAATACATTGTGAGATCACAAATACACTGTGAGATCACAAATACATTGTGAGATCACAAATACACTGTGAGATCACAAATACAGTGAGAGATCACAAATACATTGTGAGATCACAAATACACTGTGAGATCACAAATACACTGTGAGATCACAAATACACTGTGAGATCACAAATACACTGTGAGATCACAAATACACTGTGAGATCACAAATACACTGTGAGATCACAAATACAGTGTGAGATCACAAATACACTGTGAGATCACAAATACACTGTGAGATCACAAATACACTGTGAGATCACAAATACACTGTGAGATCACAAATACACTGTGAGATCACAAATACACTGTGAGATCACAAATACACTGTGAGATCACAAATACAGTGTGAGATCACAAATACACTGTGAGATCACAAATACACTGTGAGATCACAAATACAGTGTGAGATCACAAATACAGTGTGAGATCACAAATACACTGTGAGATCACAAATACACTGTGAGATCACAAATACACTGTGAGATCACAAATACACTGTGAGATCACAAATACACTGTGAGATCACAAATACACTGTGAGATCACAAATACACTGTGAGATCACAAATACACTGTGAGATCACAAATACACTGTGAGATCACAAATACACTGTGAGATCACAAATACACTGTGAGATCACAAATACACTGTGAGATCACAAATACACTGTGAGATCACAAATACACTGTGAGATCACAAATACACTGTGAGATCACAAATACACTGTGAGATCACAAATACACTGTGAGATCACAAATACACTGTGAGATCACAAATACACTGTGAGATCACAAATACAGTGTGAGATCACAAATACAGTGTGAGATCACAAATACACTGTGAGATCACAAATACACTGTGAGATCACAAATACACTGTGAGATCACAAATACACTGTGAGATCACAAATACACTGTGAGATCACAAATACACTGTGAGATCACAAATACACTGTGAGATCACAAATACACTGTGAGATCACAAATACACTGTGAGATCACAAATACACTGTGAGATCACAAATACACTGTGAGATCACAAATACACTGTGAGATCACAAATACACTGTGAGATCACAAATACACTGTGAGATCACAAATACACTGTGAGATCACAAATACACTGTGAGATCACAAATACACTGTGAGATCACAAATACACTGTGAGATCACAAATACAGTGTGAGATCACAAATACAGTGTGAGATCACAAATACAGTGTGAGATCACAAATAAGTGTGAGATCACAAATAAGTGTGAGATCACAAATAAGTGTGAGATCACAAATACACTGTGAGATCACAAATACAGTGTGAGATCACAAATACAGTGTGAGATCACAAATAAGTGTGAGATCACAAATAAGTGTGAGATCACAAATAAGTGTGAGATCACAAATACACTGTGAGATCACAAATACAGTGTGAGATCACAAATAAGTGTGAGATCACAAATAAGTGTGAGATCACAAATAAGTGTGAGATCACAAATACACTGTGAGATCACAAATACAGTGTGAGATCACAAATAAGTGTGAGATCACAAATACACTGTGAGATCACAAATACAGTGTGAGATCACAAATAAGTGTGAGATCACAAATACACTGTGAGATCACAAATACAGTGTGAGATCACAATTAAGTGGGAGATCACAAATACAGTGTGAGATCACAAATACAGTGTGAGATCACAAATAAGTGTGAGATCACAAATACACTGAGAGATCACAAATAAGTGTGAGATCACAAATACAGTGTGAGATCACAAATAAGTGTGAGATCACAAATACACTGTGAGATCACAAATACAGTGTGAGATCACAATTAAGTGGGAGATCACAAATACAGTGTGAGATCACAAATACGTGTGAGATCACAAATAAGTGTGAAATCACAAATACACTGTGAAATCACAAATACAGTGTGAGATTACAAATACAGTGTGAGATCACAATTAAAGTGGGAGATCACAAATACGTGTGAGATCACAAATAAGTGTGAAATCACAAATACACTGTGAGATCACAAATACAGTGTGAGATTATAAATACATTGTGAGATCACAATTACAGTTTGGGTTCAAAAAGACAGAGTAAGATCACAAAGACAGAGTAAGATCACAAAGACAGAGTAAGATCACAAAGACAGAGTAAGATGTATAATTTAGTGACAAACATGCGCTTGATGCTTCCTGCAGATACATTTTATGTTAGGCTCCACTTTAGATAGCTTCAGTCTCAAGTATACAGATAGCTTCAAGTGTTGCCGCTGTGTTGTATCAGGCCAATTTCTCTTTTTTAAACAGAAAATCGCTTATGGCACTAAATCCACTTTAAGTTAATATGAAGATGGACTCGGTAACATTTGCTCATTTGGTCTGTTTTCTTACAAAGCCATGCCATCGCTACTCTTGTTCAGAAAATCCATATATTAGCATTATGGAGAACAAATTGAGCGCATTCGAATGTTAACAAACTTTTGTCCCCAGTTACAGGGTGACATCGATTTCAAGGCGATTCTAATAGCTGACAGTTGTGGCTAAAAAAAGGGTTGATAGCCATTGCCATTGTCTTCATCGTGTTCAATGCTCCCTCCGTGATTCTGAAGTTCAAGGGCTACGTACTGCCAAGTTTCAGAGTTATTTGTGTGTACATGAAATAATTTTTGGTAGGTGGTCATTCGCCTGCCTCTTCGAATCCATCAGTTCCAGTGTTAATATCATTTTCTACTACATGATTAGCCTTAAGTATAGAATGACATTTCATGAGGTGTTTGGGACATGCGGTAACGACCAGCAAAGAGACTTCACTTGAAACTGTAACTAACTATCGAGCCAGAGCTAATGAAGTATTCTCAAACATGCCCCCCCCCCCTCTTTTTTTTCCCCTCAACCCAACAAGCGCTCGAATTTTAATCGGGCCGCAAACGGCACGTCGGTGGGATCCCACCGCTGATACAGCCCCATCCACGTTCTTCTCCTCGATTGACCATACGAGTGGGGCGGCATCAATGAAGGAACACCTGGTCGTCTGGTGGTGCTGCACCTGGTCGTGTTGCTCTCACAGCACCTGGTCGGCTGGTGGTGTTGCTCTCACAGCACCTGGTTGGCTGGTGGTGTTGCTCTCACAGTACCTGGTCGGCTGGTGGTGCTGCTCCCACAGCACCTGGTCGTTTGGTGGTGTTGCTCTCACAGCACCTGGTCGGCTGGTGGTGCTGCTCCCACAGCACCTGGTCGGCTTGTGGTGCTGCTCCTACAGCACCTGGTCGGCTGGTGGTGCTGCGTAACACCTGGGTAGAATTTTCTAGGGTATTTTAACGTCCATAAAAACATCCTTTCACATCCCGGGATGGTGGCATGCGCCCTCTGATAAGGATTTATACACGTGTTTTACTTTGTTATTAAGCCACACCGTAGCTGGGACGAAGTTGTTGCCTAGGAACAGTCCCACCACAGGGTGAATGATAGAATCATTGGCATTGGCTGTCTAAACCCATCCATGCCCCATTTCCATTAACGGCAACATGTAATCATATCCCGAAATTTTTCTGGCGATATTTTCAACTGCACTGGGTAGTTACCATGCAGCTGTGCCCTTTAATCCAGATTCCATGCAATACCTTTGTCTCTCACGCGCAGGTACCCAACATGGTGAGATTCCTATTAAACAACTTGGTCATCTTGATATTATGGAATTTCTTCATAAATAAGTGACTATATAGTGTACAGTTTAAAACCATTTAGTATCAACGGATATTTAGAATTGTTTCTCAACATCTCACTTACGAAATATTTGTAAAGTGACTAACAACAAAGCGGAACATCTATTTCTAGACCACGCCTGCACAACATACGGCCCGCGGGCTGAATACGGCCCGCCAGCAACCCCTTTGCGGCCCGACAAGTAACAAAATATTATTTTTTTTAAATTATTTTCTTAATAGCTTTCCCCACTGACCTTTTTTCTTTCGGGGCGCACAAGTTTTTCATAAAGTATTACGGCCCGCCTTACATCTTGAGTGGTGCAGGCCTGCTCTAGACTATCGCATAACTATATTGATATAAAATGTATATTATATAATAGATAACCAATATATCACATTCTATGCATCGGACTATCTATCCGTCGTCTTTCTATCTTTGTCTATCTGTCTTACCATCCAACCGTTTATCCACTCATAAATCGGCCTACTAACCAATTCATCATTTCTACCATTCTGTCGCTCGATCCATCTATTAGACTGTTTGTCATTCGGTCTGTCTATCGACCTATCACTTTATAGATATCTAGCAGCGAAAAACCAAAACAATTGTAATAAGAACCATTGAATGTACTATTAGACTGAAGTCATGTTAAGTTTAGAGACATGCATTTTTATTAGGAAGGTCATGCTACACTTAGTAATATTTAAAATTTTTATCATCCCTCAAGTATAATAGGCTACGTCATACTTGTACTCTTTCCCGTATCATAATTTACAGCCACAACATTTGTGGATGCAATTTTCAACATTGACAAATTAGTAACGTAAAATTATGACATTATTATTATATTTTTAAGAGCGAGACGTATTTTCTAAAACATTACAAAGATCTTGCAGTAAAGAAAAATTTTTTTTTTAACTTTATAATTCTAAATTCTTTAGTAAAATATAAAAATGATCAAGAGTAGTTTTCTTCGTTGTAGACATCAAAATTTAATGTTGTGGACTTTTTTTACCCCAATTCGTTGGCATCTTCTTCTTATATAGAAAGACCTTTAAAATAGCATTTATAGACTACAGAGTCTAGGACTTTTTCTTTTTTCTTTTAAGGCATGGGTCACCAATCTACGGCCCGCGGGCCAGTTAATCCGACCCACCGACGGTACTTGGAACTGTTTGATAAAACGTATCGAAAACGAGACGTTGTGATACAATATAAACTTCAATATTATTTTTAGAATACTAGGAAATGTTCACACGTAGGTAGACCAATTTTCAATTTTAAGCTATTGTGTCTAGATTTTCTTTTTTTATTACAGACGTGTTTACCCTCGAACACCTAAAATCGTACAATAACGTCTCAAAAGCGTAAAATACGGTAACTTAATAGTAAATAAATAAACATGCAGTATGTAAAATGAATACAATAACTACTCGCATTGCAGTGCCTTGTGGGATCGATGCAGTGCCTAGTGGGATCGATGCAGTGCCTAGTGGGATCGATGCAGTGCCAAGTGGTATCGATGCAGTGCCTTGTGGGATCGATGCAGTGCCTAGTGGGATCGATGCAGTGCCAAGTGGGATCGATGCAGTGCCTTGTGGGATCGATGCAGTGCCAAGTGGGATCGATGCAGTGCCTTGTGGGATCGATGCAGTGCCTTGTGGGATCGATGCAGTGCCAAGTGGGATCGATGCAGTGCCTTGTGGGATCGATGCAGTGCCTTGTGGGATCGATGCAGTGCCTTGTGGGATCGATGCAGTGCCTAGTGGGATCGATGCAGTGCCTAGTGGGATCGATGCAGTGCATTGTGGGATCGATGCAGTGCCAAGTGGGATCGATGCAGTGCCTTGTGTGATCGATGCAGTGCCTTGTGGGATCGATGCAGTGCCAAGTGGGATCGATGCAGTGCCTTGTGGGATCGATGCAGTGCCTTGTGGGATCGATGCAGTGCCTTGTGGGATCGATGCAGTGCCTTGTGGGATCGATGCAGTGCCTAGTGGGATCGATGCAGTGCCTAGTGGGATTGATGCAGTGCCTAGTGGGATCGATGCAGTGCCAAGTGGGATCGATGCAGTGTCTTGTGGGATCGATGCAGTGCCTTGTGGGATCGATGCAGTGCCTTGTGGGATCGATGCAGTGCCAAGTGGGATAGAAAGAAAGTTGGCTCCAAAAAAAAGTTAACTACTTAAAGTAGATGACCGAAGTTTATTATTCAATCTGCGGTCACTTTGTTTTGCAGACGTGTATTTGCTATTGATATTAATTTAAATTGAGAGGACGTACAGATCACATTATCACAGTCTATCACTGATAAAAGTAAAGTTACTGGTCAAATTTAACATGGTTTAAACTCGAACTCAGATCAGCATAAAACAAAATGTATTTAAATAAGAATTAGTTAACGAATGATGACATCATTTTAAAAAACGTACCAAGTGACCTGAGGTTGTTGTTTTTATAGCAAAGCTGGATTAAAAAAATTAAATTAGAATCAATATCCATTAAGCCTATTCCCGCTAATATATTTTATCCTCATAACTACCACAAAATGGGTATTAAATGGTTGAAAGAAAGAGGAGTGTTGGAAACATACGGGGACATTAAAAATCATAGTCGCCTCGGTTGGAACTAACATCCCTTCAGTAGTTCAGTTGTACGGAGAACAGAAGAATTGTAGAGAACATGGTGCTACAGATACGCGAGAAAGCTCGGAACTTGATGTGGTATTCTCTGGCGCTAGATGAGTCTACTGATCTCACACAACTTCTCGTGTTTATTTGTGGTGTAAATTTGAACTTTCAGATAATGGAAGAGTTGGCATCCGTTTGTAGCATGCATGGAACAATTTATGTCTGTAAACAAACATTTTCAAAAATAAAGTATGTGAAGTAAATACATCGAACGAGAGGGATTGGTGAACATTTGAAAACATTCTTTTGATTGGATGCAGCAATTCAAAACCAAACATTGATGATATCTTGAAAGTCAAACGTCAGTTTCACAAATCTCACTAACCTTTTTGCTGCTTAGTTTGTGAGATTCAGATATTTGCGCACTAGGTCTGTCGTAATTATATTTTTGCTAAGGTCGCCTTTTTTGATAACATTTTTTAGTACATAAATATTTTGGTTGTCTTTCCTTTTATGTATTGCACGCCACTCAACCATAATTAACATAGAATACTCAACTTAGTTTTTTGTCTTTTTTCCCATAGTTTTAATTCTGGCTTGCAAGTATTGTACAGAATGATTAGCCGGCCCGCGCTTGTCATTATTTCCCGCTATCCGGTCGGCTGTGAAAAATGTTTGGTAACCCCTGTTTTAAGAGGATGTCTCATGTATGCAACAAATAAACTGTCTCTTGGTTTTCTTGGTGTGGTGGGGTCGAGTCGAAAAAATTATAACATTCTTTCATCCTAAACTATCTTATTTAAGAATTTTTTCTTTTCTTTTTTACAACGTTTAATGAGCTCTTGAGATATGCAAGCGACTCAACGTTTATCTCATCAGCCAGAAAGTGTATCAGCCTTATGGCCCAAACCTTTTCAGACTTTAAGATTACGTGTTGTATAATGCTACACTGTACTTGTCATGTAATAGGCACTCCTATTTTTAGAGACTTTCTCTCTATTCGCTTTTCTATCTTATTTAGTGTTATCATTTCCCTCTTGTGGAGCGTTATTTTTGTTTTGACTCGTGGCATTTGAAGTTTGAGTCTTTCTCGTGCAGTGTTCACCTGGTGAACGTCTGGAAATGATTACTCGTTAGAAGGAGGCGGGTTGACACTGTCCATTAAATTATCTATGGTTCACAGCGTCTTATTCATTGCGTCAACGGGTTGGTGAGGTCAGATCTACTTTTTAGTTGTATGCTTAATTAAAGAGTTTTGACACATTTATGCCAGCATTCAATATTTCAAAAATAGTAAAAAATATTTTTTAAAAAAAACCATGTTAGAAAAGCTTCTCTGTTATAGATGAGTGAAAACGCTTCAAAAAAGCAGAAAATAATATTTTTAAAAATAATGATTTACGAAAATAAAGTGTCTGTAGAGAAAATTTTCAAAAATTAATAAAAAAATTAAACATTTGTACGATTTGCCTACATTCAGTTTGGATACCTCGTCTCCAAAGAGCGATATTCTTCATATCCGCACAGTCTTACTTTGCGTAATGCGTTTTAAGAAATGTAATTTTATTTCTAGATTGATTTTTTTCCTTTTTTGGGTGTTTGATAAATATTCTTTTTTATAAATAATTTTTTTAATCTGTCACCAAGACTTGAATGAACTTTTTGAAGTTGATCATTTGCAGTTACAGGAATTCAATTATGTGATTACTACTTATTTAACGATACATTCTTTGCACCACTTCTCACTTTTCAACCTCCGAATTACAGTGTTACACAGAGTTCTGGTTTACTCAGGTAAAAACACTGTTACCCATTGTCATGAGGTCCCTTATGCTCAGTGATACGTTGTCTATTTTGTAAAACACCTTTGTCACCACCATGTTTTAATGTGCTCCGTGAAACACATCAATAATGTAACAATGAAAATAAATCCTCGATTTCAATCAACTTAACAACAGCTAATTTAATAACTGAATATACTATGCAATGAAATATGAAGTCTACCATGAATGCACTGTGAAATATGTATGAAATAGGATACAAGGAATATACAATGAAATATAAGTGGTTGTCACACAAGCATGTCAATTTAATGCACTAAGAGGTATGCTAGGAAACTGTATATGGTTGTCACACAAGCATGTCAATTTAATGCACCAAGAGGTATGCTAGAAAATGTATATGGTTGTCACACAGATGTAACCGATTGTGTGACAAACACAAGAGAAGATGCAATTTAACAATTCTAACATATATTTCATGCAAGACGCTACCCCTCTTTACAGCGGAGTCTTGGATGACTGTCTCTACTGTTCTACTTAAGGGACCGTACCTCTTTACAGCGGAGTCTTGGATGACTGTCTCTACTGTCCTCCTTAAGGGACCGTACCTCTTTACAGCGGAGTCTTGGATGACTGTCTCTACTGTCCTACTTAAGGGACCGTCCTATCGCCCATTATGGTCTCTCGCTCTTTCT
Source organism: Omphiscola glabra (assembly GCA_964017045.1). Lineage (NCBI taxonomy): Eukaryota > Metazoa > Mollusca > Gastropoda > Lymnaeidae > Omphiscola > Omphiscola glabra. The sequence continues at coordinate 19,526,443 of OZ024795.1, forward strand.
CACTTCTCGTGGTCGCAAAGTGTCAACGCGACCACACGCTTGCATTGATCTATCTCAACTAGCCTAAAATAAAGGGTTACTACTCCTGATATATATATATATATATAAGGAAATTCCCTACACTATGTGATATATACTGAGTCCTACCTAACTACTTACCGTAGACTTCCAGAATTACTAAATGTCTACATGATAGAAAAGTCAGTCACGCGGACTATCATAAAGCTTCTACATTCAGACAAGGTACATACATTGACCTCTCTATGTGGATTATTGTGGGAAAAACTGGTACAAGATGGGTTCCAAATCTAAGTCCAAACACGCACATGAGAAGTCTCATGTGAGGACTGAAGCTATTGGTCAGTGAAATAACGAAATCCTGTGTCACTTATATACCCACTCGTACTTCCCCATACCTTCACCCATGACACCTCCTAGTCGCAAATCTCCCCATAGACTGTAATTAAATTCTGACATCACACTACGATAACCTAACGCCTCAAGACATGCTGACGTAAGTCAAAGACGACGTAGAAACACGTTCATGCACTTCCACCTGTGTGACAATAGCCCCAGGGAGACGCCACTTCCATCTGTGTGACAATAGCCCCAGTGAGACGCCACTTCCACCTGTGTGACAATAGCCCCAGGGAGACGCCATTCATGGCCGTTCTACTCTCCCACGATATGTTGAGAGTACCTTGACCATGACGTAACGGTCACGGTCATCCTGTGACACCTATAATCGATTAGCAATAGGTTATGAATTTCATTTTGAGGAACAACATTTCGTGTGCTAAAAATTCAATAACGGCAAATTCTGCCAGTAAAATGTCTGAATACTCTTCGTATTTAATGAGTACTAGATGGACCATATTAACGGCTATGTTGAAAGTCAAGTATAATTGATTCAATGCGGCACAGAACTGGTTTAAACGAGATGCAACTGTCACAGGGAATATTTTAGTAGCAGAGAATGGTAACAAACCACATTTCTGTGACTGATCATCAAGGGTCACATTTGAATGTTCCCAAATGAAACCAATTAGACCAGTGTCGAAACTCATAATTTATACTAAACTTCACTTTCTAAGAAAAAAATATTTTTACCTTAGATGAAACAATATAATGTATCTTTTGAAAGCTTGAAGGACAACTGGAAGTTATTTGAAGATTATGTGCAAACGTTGATGAATTTTCCCACACACTGGAATGTCCATTGGAACAATAATTGTTTTAAAAGATGTATCATCAACAAAACGGTTACTTTGAAAAGAGGTTATGAACATGACAACGACGCCAATGTTAATATGGTCTACGCTTATAATGTAAAAATGTAAAACATTATATCTTCCGCACAAAACTATCAAAATTCCCATTGTCGCGAAAAGAAACAGGATTTTTGGTCTAGCTTTTTCATAAGATTTGCAAGTGTTTCAATCCTAGGCAGGCGAAAGAACCGTGCCTCTCTTGTACCATTTTATTTCTTTGTCTGTGACATTGTAGATAAGGAGTAAATTACAAGTTTGATCAAAAGATTATACCAGTTTTATCAATAATGAAGTCTTTGTTCTTTCAGTAAATGAGATTAAAATATTAATTATTGATACGTCGATAAATCTCGATGTTTTATGAATATTAAATACATGTACAAAAATATATTTAACTAGTCACATTAATAACTTTTATTTTAGTTAAATAAGTTATTAGTCAAAATTATAACAAGAGACTACCAGATTGGTTATTGAGAAAATGACAACCCAATGTTATAAATGATATATACTGGTGTTTTCAGGGTCAACTCATTGCATAATTTCAGAAATATCGATTTTAAATGCGAGGTCTTCTTGCAAGAGTGACTTACCTGGCAGTGCACCGGAAGTAGATCTGAAATTACCATGGTAGTAGAAAGGAGACAAACTTACACACCTAATAGATACAATTAGGACATTAAGTTAACACAAATCAAAACTTTCATTCCTTTACACAAGGATTCGCTCGTCAAATGGGGAGTGAGTTGAAGTCTAATAATAACATTTAGAGCATCGCGATCTATGGGTGTATTCGATAATCATGCAACTACGAAATAGTAAAGATTTTTTAATATTAAATTTATTAGGTAAGCACTCTCGTTGTTTAGTGTATTCGATTATCTTATAAATCTAACACCTTGCATGATTTTCATAAAAATACACTATGAACGTTTTTGGTTCAACTATTAATTTCTAAGGTGTTATTATATCAAAAATTATTGAAACTTTGGGAATTAATTAACGCCACGTCTTATCCTGAATATAATTACAATTATTATTACTTGTGTTTTATATAGTCGAAAATTTCAGTTCAAGATGCTTACAAATGTAGGAATGTGCTTGATGCATGTATGGCCTATGTATTTTCTCTTCAAGAAATAGTTAAGTTAAATACTTGGTCGACATTGAACATAATCATTCTTTAGTTGAATCTAAGAACTTACCATATTTAGTTGTGCATTTTAAAAAAACTGATAATGTTATCTTATGCACTTTACTATGATGTTTTAAAATATTATTTTCTTATTCAAAAATAATTCGAAAAAAAAATATTATGAAAGTAGCTACACCGTAAAAACATTACATGAAAAGAAAATGGAAATCCAATTTAGTAACTACACAACAGACACCGTGAGGGAACAACTGAACGACAACCAAATATCGCTGTCCGATGAAACTAGACGTTATTTTGAGCTGATCAACTACGTCTTTCTCTGCACCACCATCGCCATCTTTGGCATCGTCTCTAACGTGATCAACATCGCCGTATTTTACCGGCAAGGTCTAAACAACACCGTTAACATCAGCTTCACCGCACTGGCCATTTCTGACCTTGGGAGCTTGGTCTCGCTTCTTTGGTTCGACATCTGTGTGAGCCCGCTGTTTCGAACGTTCAATATTCCAGTTTTACCCTTAGAAGTCCAGCACTTGACCGGAGGATGGCCGCGAGGCTGTTTCGCCCGCGTCACGAATTGGATCACCGTTTTCATCACGGCTGAGAGATGTCTTTGTGTCACTGCGCCCCTAAAAGTTAACAATATCATTACGCCGAAGAGAGTCATTGCAATTGTGGTTCTCATTTACGTCTTCATGATAGTCCCGCTAATTCCTGAGTACACCACCGCTTATCAAGACTGGAAAGTTGTCGAAGGCTCAAATGTAACTCTTTTTGGCTTGAAATTTACAGCAGATCGACCGAATGTCGAGGGGTTGGCGTCTTTCATTTACTTTATTTACATATTCTTGGCTTATTTTGGCGTCGTTTTTCTAACGTGTATTTTAATCTACAAGCTGAAGAGAAAAACAAAATGGCGTGCGAAATCCACGTCTCTGACGAACCAATCAGAGTCCATCTCTTCCCGAGACAAGAAGACGGTAAATATGGTTATAGTTATCGCGATAGTCTTCATCGTCTGCTGCGCGCCGTCCATCGTCCTGCAAGTGATCCCGTACATCGTGCCTGGTTATGGTGTCGTCGGGGCGCATTCCAATTTCTTTTTCACGTGCTGGTCTTTCGGCTTCCTGTTTGAGGCAGTCAATGCCAGCGCTGACATAATTCTGTACTATAAGATGAGCTCCAAGTACAGGCGAACTTTTCAGGATATCTTAACCATGTGCATAAAAGCTGAGAAGGACGACTCACGAGAGACCGGGAAATAACATGTTCTCCTGCAATGCATCTTTTTGTAGAAATTTAATTCATACGGTAAATATTTCATGAATACAATGGCTTAGAGCATAGAAGCATTCAGCTGTAACTCTTATTGTAACTCTGGGTTCTTAGTACCTTAACTCATTGAAGTGACCAGTTATGAAACTTGAAAGAGTGCAGTGAAGTTATTTTTACTAAAATAGACATTTTAACACTATAATACAGCAACATAGATTTCAAAACCCAGACATGGACTTAACAGAACGGAGGGGCTGACAGTTTAAATTGGGTTGGAATTCGAACGATAAAAATGGGCATGAGACAACATATCATAATAAGAGCGTAACGTGAGTACTAATACTTATGACACAACTGGGCATAGGCTAAATGATTGGGACACAGCTAGACAGAATACTTATGATTATGAAACAACTGGGCATAGCACAAATGATAGGGACACAGCTAGACAGGATACTTATGACACAACTGGGCATAGGACAAATGATAGGGACGCAGCTAGACAGGATACTTATGATTATGACACAAATAGACATAGAACTGAATCATTACGACACTCTAGGGCAGGATACAAATGATTAGGTCACAAATGGGCATGGAATGAAACAATGAAGATATATTTAGGCAGGAAACAAACGGTTTAGAAACAAGTAGGCATATAATTAAATAATCAAGACACAGTTAGGCATGAAATAAATCATTAGGACACAAATGGGGTAGAGACCACTAGGTGACACACTTTGGCATCAAGTGTAAATGTAATCGATATTATATTTAAATTACAAAAAAAAAATTAGATAAAAAGAGGTAATAAAACTAAACATGTCATAGTGTTATATGGGGCTAGTCGCTACATGCTATATTGTTAGACGGGGCTAGTCGCAACATGCTATATTGTTAGATTGGGCTAGTCGCTACAAGCTATAGTGTTAGACGGGGCTAGTCGCTATATGCTATATTGTTAGATGGGGCTAGTCGCAACATGTTATAGTGTTAGATGGGGCTAGTTGATACATGTTTAAGTGCTAAATGGGGCTAGTCGCTACATGCTATATTGTTAGATGGGGGCTAGTCGCAACATGTTATAGTGTTAGATGGGGCTAGTCGCTACATGCTATATTGTTAGATGTGGCTAGTCGCTACATGTTATAGTGCTAGATGGGGCTAGTCGCTACATGCTATATTGCTAGATGGGGCTAGTCGCAACATGTTATAGTGTTAGATGGGGCTATTTGCTACATGTTATATTGTAGCACTGTTTGCCATGTTATTTTATACACTGTCATTGGAATTCCATTTTTATTGAAGTCGCAGCCACTCATGATATGATAGCTTTTTCTTTAAAAAAAATAATTAATACAGCACATAATTAACATATGTATAGAGACTGGAATAGTGGGACAAGTGACCTAACGACACATTAACCTATCGACTTTTTTAACTACTGCATCAGACGTAAGTTTCCTCTGCTCACCATTTCCATGACGCCCCAGAACTTTCCTTTAGTCACCACTCTACTTTTAAAACTCTCTTAATGTGTTTAATAAAACATGTATGATTCCTTATGTCCAACGTATTGTTTAGTCGTTGTTATTTTTAAATTATAAATGCCCTTTCGTGTTTAATAAAAGTGTTTTTTAAGACTAGAAGCAGAGTTTCATTATTTTTATTGGTGGCAATTCTTGTTTCCCACCACTGTGCTATTTCAAGTCCATAACATGGGCTTTAATATTTCTATAATATAGTTATTTCATACATGCCATTTGATGTCATTGGAAAAGATCTAAGTCTGTTATTTCATGCTTATTTTAGGTTTTTATTGCAATGCTTATTCCTATTTAAATTCGTATGTCACTTTTTAAAAACTAAGACAGAAAATATGTCCTTCATTTTTTTTAAAAAACACACTTCATTTAAAAATTGAATCTCAGTGAATAGTTTGTACTCACGCACGTGGTTACCACTTCAATTTTATAAGGCTTCCCCTTTAGTATGGCTCCAATTATTTTTTATTTTAATTTATTGGATTATAAATGAAAAAATGGATGAAGACAATGAAATCTGCTTTTTTTCAGTAGTGAAAATGTTTTAATTATTCCGGATCTTTTAATTTGTCGTGTACAAACTCCGGTGATGCAATGACCATCAATAATTTCACAGATGTGAGGTGCAACCGTAAGTCAACACTATGGTAGGACACCGTCTAGCCTGGAACTCATCAATCGTCCCATTTATTGCAAGTTTTATGTCAATTGATCATCATTTTTGACAAACTTATGTTGATTTTTTTTCTAAATCTCTGAGTGACGACGTGCTCGGGAGTTATTAAGACAATGAATGATCCCCGAGGGAGTTACTGCACTTTAAATTTAATAACAAGTTTCATTTTAAAAACATAAGCACGACCTACCTGTCGCTTACTATGTATATTTAAAAATTATTTTTAAAAATATTTTTTTTATAATTTATGTCAGGAATTGTGTTTTTGGTAATTCTTTTGAAAATGTTGATTAATGGACAATAGGGAGTCAACAAGATGTAATAGTAATAGGAATATTTAAAATTTAAAAAATTAGGTAAACACATTTTATCCTTCAAATCATAAAGCAGTGTCAGATGTGTAGAGATAAATGAGGATAATGTCTATCCTCATGAAATCACAATATACCTGTCATCTCCCTTTAAAATACTCACATAGATACCTGAATCATACACTTAAATTACCACCTAAACCATACATTTAGATTACCACCCAAGCCAGTAGTCGGCAAACGCATTAGTCAAAATAGCCAAAAATCAGCAACATTACGTTTAAAATAAATTTGGAAAGCTCAATTTATTTTCAAGAACCATTTTTTTCGTAGTATAAAAATGATTTCGGGCCGAATGGCCGAGCCGCACTCAGGTCGCGAGCCGCGATTTGCCGACCACTGACCTAAGCCATACGCTTGGATTACCACCTGAAATGTACATGTATATTACTACCTTTATCGTAAACGTAGATTTCAACTCAAACAACGAATAAAGAATTTTTCTCAAACCACACACGTAGACATCTCAAACAGAAACCGTAGACTTTCCGCAAAGCAAACAGTAGACCTTTCCTCAAAACATGCACTTACACTTCTCCTGAAACACCACGCCTATAGAGCTATCCTCATACCACGCATCGTAGATTTCTCCTCATACCACACACGTAGATTTCTCCTCATACCACGCATCGTAGATTTCTCCTCATACCACGCATCGTAGATTTCTCGTCATACCACACACTTAGATTTCTCCTCATACCACACACGTAGATTTCTCCTCATACCACGCATTGTAGATTTCTCCTCATACCACGCATCGTAGATTTCTCCTCATACCACACACTTAGATTTCTCCTCATACCACACACGTAGATTTCTCCTCATACAACACACGTAGATTTCTCCTCATACCACACACATAGATTTCTCCTCATACCACACACTTAGATTTCTCCTCATACCACACACATAGATTTCTCCTCATACCACACACGTAGATTTCTCATCATACCACACACATAGATTTCTCCTAATACCACACACTTAGATTTCTCCTCATACCACACACGTAGATTTCTGCTCATACCACACACGTAGATTTCTCCTCATACCACACACTTAGATTTCTCCTCATACCACACACTTAGATTTCTCCTCATACCACACACTTAGATTTCTCCTCATACCACACACGTAGATTTCTCCTCATACCACACACGTAGATTTCTCCTCATACCACACACTTAGATTTCTCCTCATACCACACACTTAGATTTCTCCTCATACCACACACTTAGATTTCTCCTCATACCACACACGTAGATTTCTCCTCATACCACACACGTAGATTTCTCCTCATACCACACACTTAGATTTCTCCTCATACCACACACTTAGATTTCTCCTAATACCACACACGTAGATTTCTTCTCATACCACACACGTAGATTTCTCCTCATACCACACACGTAGATTTCTCCTCATACCACACACGTAGATTTCTCCTCATACCACACACTTAGATTTCTCCTCATACCACACACTTAGATTTCTCCTCATACCACACACGTTGATTTCTCCTCATACCACACACGTAGATTTCTCTACAAACAACACAAGTAGACATCTCATCAAACCACACATGTAGACTTCTCATCAAACCACACACTTAGATTTCTCCTCAAACCACACACGTAGATTTCTCATCAAACCGCACATTTAGACTTCTCAACCACACATATAGACTTCTCATCAAACCACACACGTAGATTTCTCATTAAACCACACACGTAGATTTCTCATTACACCACACACGCAGACTTCTCATAAAACCACACACGTAGATTTCTCATCAAACCACACACGTATATTTCTCATCAAACCACACAGGTAGATTTCTCATTAAACCACACACGTAGACTTTTCATCAAACCACACACGTAGATTTCTCATCAAACCGCATATATTTAGACTTCTCATCAAACCACACATGTAGACTTCTCATCAAACCACACACGTAGATTTCTCATCAAACCACACTCGTAGATTTTTCACCAAAACGCACATTTAGATTTCTCATCAAACCACACACATAGAATTCTCATCAAACCACACACGTAGATTTCTCATCAAACCACACTCGTAGATTTTTCATCAAAACGCACATTTAGATTTCTCATCAAACCACACACGTAGAATTCTCATCAAACCTCACACGTAGACTTCTCATCAAACCACACATTTAGACTTCTCATCAAACCGTACATTTAGACTTCTCATCAAACCACACACGTAGACTTCTCATAAAACCAAACACGTAGATTTAAAATCAAACCACACACGTAGACCTCCTCAAACCACGAGCGTAGAGTTCTCAAAGCAAGCGCGTAGTTTCCCCATCCTTCTACCCATCCACCCCATAACACACGTAGTTTCCCCATCCTACTACCCATCCACCCCATAACACACGTAGTTTCCTCATCCTACTACCCATCCACCCCATAACACACGTAGTTTCCCCATCCTACTACCCATCCCCCCATAACACACGTAGTTTCCCCATCCTACTACCCATCCACCCCATAACACACGTAGTTTCCCATCCTACTTCCTATCCACCCCATAACACACGTAGTTTCCCCATCCTACTACCCATCCACCCCATAACACACGTAGTTTCCCCATCCTACTACCCATCCACCTCATAACACACGTAGTGTCCCCATCCTACTACCCATCCACCCCATAACACACGTAGTTTCCCCATCCTACTACCCATCCACCCCATAACACACGTAGTTTCCCCATCCTACTACCCATGCGCCCCATCACACACGTATTTCTAGCAATAAAATACACCTCTACAGCATTCAAACACGAGGACCCATCTTCGATTATGTATTAGATACTGTTAAGTCAACTGCTAAGAAATATTTATGCAGAAAATATCGCATTTTCGAATTCATTGCCATGATTTGTTTGCTCAGCATTAGCAGCTTTCCTAAATGCAACATTCGCTGTTTCGTATGCTGATCTCGCATATCAGAATCGTATCTCAAGAGTAAGATCGACCAATTAAGGGCTCTAAGCCCTGATTAATTAGTTAATCTGTTTCCATTCGTCTGGCAAAAGAAACGGACTAATTGGTTCCCATCATCACATTCTCTGACCTGTTAATGGAGGTCATCAACGTGAAACATTTCGCAAGGTGGATCTTTACTTCGGCTTGAAAGAAAAACAATTCAATTTACAAAATGATATCAGCGTTATAATTAAACTTCTTCTTTTACGAGCACGTGGTGTAAATTGTAGAGGGGTGGGCTGGGAGTGATGATAACCTGACGGGATTTTTTTCAAACTAAATAAGTTCAGATTTGGGGGGTGGGGGTGGTAATAACCTAGCGAGATTTTTAAAAGCTAAATAAATGCAGGTTTCGACCATATTTACATTGAAGAGATTGAGAATTTCTTAGTGCATTCTTATTAGTTTTTTTTTTTTTTTGAATGAGTAGATAATTTTGACTAAATATTTAACACGGTCCCCAAACTCATGTAATACGCAGGTAAATGATTATTTCCTGGGTTCAATCTCGTCCTTGGTAACAAGAGGTCAATTATTCGGATCTGCGAGTATGACCTTAAATCAATACTCTCTGACAGAATGGCTCTGATTACCTTTAAACGAGGTTAAACATGCGTTATTGCTTGGCCACACTTGACTCAATGACTGTACTTAAGTCAACGACGCGTTCAATGTAACGTGTCAGCGATAGTTGAGTTACACCAAACATTAATGGTTGCTGATGTTAAATCCGGATTTTGAAAATTTAACATGCTGCATTGCTAAGATCGCCCGGACTATTTTAACCATCTAAATAATTCCTGTTCTTGAATTTGAACGAAAAGATTTGGCCTTAGAAGTTACTAGTTGTTTACTTTTTGAAAACACGATCGCTTTTTAAACCATTTTATACCTCAGGAAATCTTATTTACAATTATAACTTTGGGTGATTATGACCAGTTCAAATACAGTCAACGATTTTCGTTAAAATATCTATTGATTCTGTCTGACAGAGCGCTAAATGTTTACGCCATGTTGGCATTTCATTCCAAGTAAAACTCCTCTCTACCTCACATTGCTATTTATCTCATTGTAGACATGTCGTCAACGTTACACTCTCTTTAACCTAGTACAACGGTGACTGATGTATACTTAGCTAAATTTCAAGTAGAATCTATTTCTGTGTTGTTCATTGTACCCCGGCTATTCAGTTTGCATCTTACCATTACAAAATTCGCTATATAATTGATAACTATTAATTTATTTTTAAAAATAATTAAATGCATTGTGAGTTTTTTAAAATTTGTATTGGGGTAATCACTGAAAAAAAAAGTAATTATAAGCTCATAATTTTACAAGAGTTTTAAATTTGACCATGTCCAGCAGCCAGACAGTATTTGAGAATTTGCTTCCTGAAGACATTCTTCTAAGTGACGAGACGCGGCACGTGATTGAAGTGATTAACTACGTGTTTTTAAGCAGCTCTCTCGCCCTCTTCGGGATTGTCGGAAACATCGTCACGATCGCCGTCCTGCTCAGGCAATGTCTGGACAAGACGGCCAACATCACGTTCATGGGGCTGGCCGTCTCCGACCTCTGCGGGCTCATCGCCCTCCAGTGGTACATTGTGTGCTTCAACCCCTTGTTCGTCAACTCTGGCGTGCCTATGGTTCCGGCAGAGGTCCAGCATTTGACCGGCGGCTTGGTCAAGGCCTGTTTCACGCGGGTCACCTGTTGGATCACCGTGTTCATCACGGCGGAGAGGTACTTGTGTGTGATCACACCGTTCAAAGCCGGGCGTCTCATAACCCCTAGGAGAGCGACCCTGACCGTGTGCTCTATCTACCTCATCATGAGAGCGTCTCTTTTACCGGAATACTGCACAATGTACATCGGCTGGAAGTTTTACGCGGACAAGAATCAAACCCTCTTGGGCTTGGTCGTTAGAAAGGAAAACGACCACGTATCCGGTCTGACATTTCTACTCTACGCCGTTTATATTTTGGTATCGTTTTTGGTTGAAATCTTACTCACCGCCCTGTTGGTAATCGAACTGAGGCGGAAAACAAAATGGCGCGCAGACTCGACGTCAGATAAAGAGCAATCCGACGCCATGTCCAATAGAGACAAGAAAGCAGTCCGCATGGTCGTTGTCATCGCCAGTGTTTTGATCGTCTGCTTCAGCCCTTCGGTTGTTCTCAGCGCGGCGGGGTTCTTGGTCCCGGGCTTCGGAGTCGTAGGAAAGTACTCGAACCTGTTCTTTGCGACGTGGTCGTTCGGTTTCCTGTTCGACTCTTTCAACTCAAGCGTGACGATAATCTTGTACTACACGATGAGCTCAAAGTACAGGGACACGTTTCATGAACTGTTTACAGTGTGTTACAGAAAGGGAAACGATCCGGGGTGATGTTCGAGAGACAAGACCCAAGGGAAACAATCCTGGAGGATGTTCGAGAGACAATACCTATGTCCAAAAAAATATACAGGTTAAACACGGTCTTTTTATGAAATATTTTTGGTCCAACATTCAAATAGAAAAGTACTCTAGCAATAACATGTCAAGTGGGTTTATTTAAAGTCGATTATTCAATAGTTATCATCTTACCTTGAATGTGAACCTATAGTTTGTAGGTCCAAAGCTCCAACAGCATCTTCACAATTAATTTTTATAATTTATTTTCCAGTCATACCACACACACTTCCGTGACTCAGCAATGTGTCATGTCTCGAGCATATTATATAAAAATAAAGAAGTGGCGAAAATGATTGAACGGGTAAACTGTGCAGAAGTAAAGAATGTTGCAGAAGTAAAGAATGTAGCAGAAGTAAAGAATGTTGCAGAAGTAAAGAATGTGACGGAGATGGACGTGAAAATGTAGGACCAGGTTCAAATATTGCGTTTGTTTTTTATTTTTCTATTAATTTGTACTCTGCCCATTAAGAAAACCATCCAACCTCCACCTTCTATTAAGCCACCTCTCTTGGAGTTAGGGACCAGGACCCTGGCCACTAAGAAAACCATCCAACCTCCACCTTCTATTAAGCCACCTCTCTTGGAGTTAGGGACCAGGACCCTGGCCACTAAGAAAACCATCCGTCCTCCACCTTCTATCAAGCCACCTCTCTTGGAGCGAAGAACCAGGGCCCAGGCCACTAAGAAAACTATCCCTCCTCCACCTTCTATCAAGCCACCTCTCTTGGGGAGAGGGACCGTAAATCTTTTTTTCTGAAACTTCACTCACGTCCTTCTGTACATAACGGATCAGTTTCAGCAACATGGAAAAGTAAATACAAACGCTTTGAATAAGTCAGCATCTTATCAATAGGTACCAGTGTTTGTTTTAGAATGTCAATATTATATTCAGATTTATCAAATTGCAGACATACATTATACTCTCCTCCATTTCAGTTTTACATCTTTATTTGTTATTTATTCACCTTTTCCCCGTCCATGCTGATGTAATGTTTGATTGAAACGGGAAACCGAAAAAAAAAACAAAAGATTTTCATTTGCTTAACATAAGACTATCCAGCTCTCGGTAAATAAAAGGTTTTTTAATAAACTGAAAAAAATTAGACATGTGCCTTTTTTTATATTGCGATAACGGAAGATTTTTAAACCTTCTAAGGTGATATGCTTGGTTTTTTTCAATAACGAATCGGCCAGACAGTATTTGAGAATTTGCTTCCTGAAGAAAATCTTACATAAATAGTTGAGATATTACATAAACAATTGAGATCTTACATAAATAATTGAGATCTTACATAAATAATTGAGATCTTACATAAATAATTCAGATCTTACATAAATAATTCAGATCTTACATGTATAATTGATACTTTACATGCATGATTGAGACCTTACAAACATATAATTCATGTCAAACAAGGATCTTGTTATTCATTAAGCTTGTAAGTAGAAACATCTTCTTAACTTGTATGACGTCATGACACAAGTATGTTTTGGTGTTGTGTTTCAGTTGATTTTTCTCTTCACTTGAAAACTGTCAAGTCTAACAATATTCCAACATTTGGACCACATTTCTAAAACAAAAACATGTGTACCGTCATAAAGACGTGTAACGTCTTATAAAGATTTGTAACGTCATTAAGATGTGTAACGTCATTAAGATGTGTAACGTCATAGAGATGTGTAACGTCATAGAGATGTGAAAAGTCATAAAGATGTGTAACGTCATAGAGATGTGTAACGTCATAGAGATGTGAAACGTCATAAAGATGTCTAACGTCATAAAGGTGTGTAACGCCATCAAGTTGTGTAACGCCATCAAGACGTGTAACGCTATCAAGATGTGTAACGTCATCAAGATGTGTAGCGTCTAAATAACACAATGAGAAGGAAGCAGTGCTTCTTTCAGAAATTTTCCCCCGGGTGGCACTTTTGATGTTCGGGGGATCAGTTGTCAGTGGCCAGAGGCGTAGCTAAGGGGTGGCAGCTGGTACATATGTCCCCGGGCGCCAGACTAGCGGAGCATCTAATGAGCTATAGTGTTAATGGATGAAAATAATAGTTTTCAGAGTTTAACGGGGGGGGGGGGGGCAGCGTAAAAATGAATCTTGTCCCATGTCATCAAAGACTCACAGTGACGTAGATCTTCCCAGGTGTCATTTTTTCTTTAGATAGATTGGCGGGATTTTCGGACATCTGCAGAGTTTCTTTCGAGAAAGGCATCGTGGCAAAAAAGTTAATCCACCTAGGGTGGCGCTAACACTTGGCACGCTGCTGGGCAGTGTATATATCAGCACCAAATTTGGCTGTCGTGGCAAGTAATTTTTATCGGGAAGTAGGGCAGCAGAAAATGTGTGATTATTTAACAGTCAAGAGGTGCATTTTGGAGTAAACATGATTCGAATGTTTTGATAAGACTTTCATTGATCGGGGAAAATAATTTTTCAAGCGTCAGGGGAGGCATTATGGCGCTCAGTGCCATACATAAACTAAGTTCATTCTGGTGGTGGTGCGCCGAAGAAAATCATTTGACACAAGATTAGATTCAACCCGTTAGTCACATTGATCGACGTCAAGGAAAAAAAAGGGGGGGGGGGTTAGCAGAAATTGAGGAATCCGAAGAGTTTAAGCAAAAGTGAGGGCAGGGGTCACCTTAATTTAAAAATAATAAATTCAAAATGCAGTGATACATTGGGGTGCAATTTTTTCTTCTTCTTTTTCTGTATATTAAGGACCCACGATCAATTTATTGATCATTATGGCTCCTATGAATGTAGATGGAATTTGCAATGTTTCTGTGCCTGGTGTTGATGCGGATATTTCACTGGTAACAAGAGTTACCTAGTGAGGGTATCATGCACTGTATTCAATGTTTCTTTAAGATAATGTGTGAAGGGGCATTTCAAACGTTCATATATTTAAACTGTTAGATGTCTCGTAGAAAAATGCTAAGAATACATCAACATTCATCAACTATATGAGGACTAAAAATCAGCTTATGATAGCATATACAGGAAATGCATGAACGATGCTTTGCTGGAACTTGGAGTTCTTAACAAACTTACCCGACTCATACATATGACGATGGATAACTACAAAAGTAGAATCAAAGTACAGAGAGAGTACTTGAGGGAGTTCCCAATCAATCTAGGCCTCAGACAAGGAAATCAGTGTATCCTTTTCAACATTACTTTAGAAGAAAGCATTAGAAACATAAGTGTGAGCACCTGAGAGGTGGTACAGAACAACCATAAGGAACTTTATAAAGCCAGCCACTGCAATACCTGGCCTACACAGACGATATAGTGCTAATTGGTAGAAACAGCATTGATGATATAATTAAAACTTTCAGGGAAGTTGAAGATGTGACGGTCAAAGCTGGTCTTGATGTAAATAAAGCGAAGGCAATATATATATGATAATGTTAGGAAATACTCACTGATGACTTCATCATTATGAACATCTACGCCTTTGAGAGGGTAGCTACTTTCAAATATCTAGTGGTGACTATAAATAAGCTAAAGGAAATACAATCGGAGGTGAAAGAAAGAATAACAGCATGCAACCGTTCTTATTTCAATTTACAAAAGCTACTTCAAAGCAAAAACCTCGCTAAGGGAACAAAGAAGGCAGTATACACCACTATCACAAGACCAGTAGTAACTTATGCAAGTGAGACTTGGTTCCTACCAGAAAAGCAGAGAATCTGCTAAATATATGACCCGATGATAGACAATTTTGTTTTAGGTATCTGTACAAACCAAGAGCTATATCAATTGTACAAATATCCATCCATAGTCACAACAATATAAAAAAGGCAGACTGCCCTGGGCAGGACACATTGAAAGGATGCCGGATTCTGGAGCAACAAAAACGATATACAGGCAGAAACCTAGGGGCAGACAGCTCACCGGTAGAAACCAAGACTGAGATGGATAGACGATGTAGAGAAGGGCTTACAAAGGTTGGGGTTCGCACATGGAGGTGTAAAGCGATGGATCGATCCCAATGTAAGAATGTGGTGGAGCAGGCCAGGGCCTTAAATGGGATGAAGCGCCACTGATGTAAACATTTCAGACATTTGGGTGGGAAGCGCAAGAAATAACGATAACAGGACATCACTAACTCTTCCACCAGCACAATATTAAATAAATTCAGTCCAGTTGGGAGCCCTTATGGTATGTTTTTTATCGAGAGATACTCCTTAGCTTAGACTCGCCCCTTATAACTTTATAGGCCCCGGAATTTTTTTTGATAAATTCAAAATGCAAGAATGCATTTTTTTACATAATTAAATTTAGTTTCGCATCATTATACACTTAACTGTAGAGCAATGGGAGAGCTGCTAGTTAAAATTATATGTGTCTTTTGACCTAAGAGCCATCGTGTGAGGTCTGCAACCCGTATAGCTGCATGGGGCCTCGTATATTTTAGGGGCTCAAAGTTGGGCTGTAATTACATTAAATTATAAACTTTTACTGCTAGGTAGGGAAGGACAAAACCGAAAAGTAGCACGGATGCCATAAAAAGTCAAGCGAGTCTCTGCTTGACTAAGTGTGTTATGCAAACATTTTTTTAAAAATTGAAAAGTAATGTATTTTTAAAGTTATAATTTTAAAATATTTTTGGGGTCAACTACATAAAATAATGAATTTACTACAAAATATTTTTAAAATTAAAAAAAAAAAGAATTCCTTCCAAAAAAGAAATGCTAAAACAGTTTTACATTTTGAACGAAAAAGAAATTCCAACAACATACGTTTATTTCTAAATATTTCCAAGTTTCACCACAGTCAAAAAGAAAAATGCTTGTCTGTACAAAAGGCTATAGACTATATATTTATGGGTTTTCAAAATTGGTATTTATTTATAAATCATATGTAACCGACATAATTGTTCAGAAGTCATGAACTGTTTACAAAAGACATCATATATTTATTAATGTGTGATTTTTTTTTAATGTGTGATAAATTAAAGTTTACATTCTCAATATTCAGTTGATTGAAATGTTAATTAAGATTTTTAGACTACTATAATTTGCTTCAGATCATTACAACTTGCCTCTTCGATATTATACTTCAAAACAATTTTTTTACCAATTATATATAATTTTTTTTAACTACATGTACTACCAACAATGGCATTTACAAGATAATCGAAATACTCGATTTTTTTTTATTCGTTGTTTAAATATATATATTCTTTCTACTGGATTGTCATCATAAAATAATTTTTTTTTTAAATAGTTCAAACAGCGGGGGAGATTGTTTATTATTGTCATATTAACAGAGAAAAGTCATTGGGGATTTAATAAATAAAGACTATTTTTTAAAAAAAAAAGATCATTTTACTCTGTTCCCGAAACTGTTAAAAATTTAGAAACGCACTCGATTTAATAATTATTGATGAAATGTCTACTATTTGCATGCAACCGGTAAATTCCTAATTTTTTGTTTTAAAATTTTTATTAGTATTGTTATTATTTTTTTGTATTTTCATTTTATCTATGTCAGCATACATCTATGGAATCTACTACATTAAAATGTTTGCTAAAAATGATTTTTTAAAGCATGATGCTATTATACAATAAAATTTAAAAACAGATTGCACATGTTTATTACTTAGTAAGAACTATATTCTATTTATAGACATTTATATCGATGTAAAGGTAGGTTAATACAGTGTTATTAAAAAGTCTTTCAACTTGTGCAGCTGCAAAATGTAATTAAATAAAAGATACCGATATCTGCGAATAAGAAAAAGTAAGATTTTAGCTTATGATCAGGAGCGGCCAATTTTCAAAACAATACGATATTCATAATCTATTTCTGCGAGCCTGTAACAAGATTAACTTGAACGATATGGATCATCAATATATATCGAACAAAGCGATATTTTATTTGTTCCAGTAATTGTAATCGAGAAGGCACACATTTCAATAACTTAAAATTTGTTTATAAAAATTAAATTTAGAGTATTTTTAAAATTATTTTTTCTTACACAATTATTTCTTCCCCCCCCCTCCCCCCGGGGTCTGACACGGAAATGACTTCCCGGACCGGTGTATTTTATTTGTTGCTTTTCATTTCCTTCTTGTTAATGATATAACACACTTGTTTCTATTTCTCTTCTTACAAGGTGAAAGTTTAAACACCTCTGGATCTTGAATGTTGCATTGTAACGCATGACAATCACTACCCTGCCTCAGGGGCGTTACCTTGACATTTATTTCATTAGGTTATAGGATGGGTTCCCCACATCGCCCCCAGGCATCTATTGTGAGATTGAACCGAATAACCCCGCAAATGTAATTCTACAACGTTTCATTCAATATCTAACAACACGATTTTTCTGTTTATAGAGTACACCTTATTGTGTGTTTAACCATGTGCAGTGTACTCCTCCAGATTGATCGGGTGTGTGTACACAATAGAATCACTAATACAATTTTCACGGTACAAGTGTTTGACAAGGAGCAAATCGCAAGCAAGGTTTTTTTAATTTTTTTTTTGTTATCTCTGAGAAATAAATTATTCACTAGGAAAAAAACATAATTTTTTTTAAAAATAAACCGGGAAAGTAATTTTGTAAACTTAATTATGATTATTGTTTACATAATTAATTAAAATTCGAAATAAAAAAAATCACTGGCAAGGTATGACAATGCTACGGCGTGACAATGCTACGGTGTGACAATGCTACGGTGTGACAATGCTACGGTGTGACAATTGCTACGGTGTGACAATTGCTACGGTGTGACAATGCTACGGTGTGACAATGCTACGGTGTGACAATGCTACGGTGTGACAAATGCTACGGTGTGACAATTGCTACGGTGTGACAATTGCTACGGTGTGACAATTGCTACGGTGTGACAATGCTACGGTGTGACAATTGCTACGGTGTGACAATGCTAAGGTGTGACAATTGCTACGGTGTGACAATTGCTACGGTGTGACAATGCTACGGTGTGACAATGCTACGGTGTGACAATTGCTACGGTGTGACAATTGCTACGGTGTGACAATGCTAAGGTGTGACAATTGCTACGGTGTGACAATTGCTACGGTGTGACAATGCTACGGTGTGACAATGCTACGGTGTGACAATTGCTACGGTGTGACAATTGCTACGGTGTGACAATGCTACGGTGTGACAATGCTACGGTGTGACAATACTACGGTGTGACAATGCTACGGTGTGACAATTGCTACGGTGTGACAATTGCTACGGTGTGACAATGCTACGGTGTGACAATTGCTACGGTGTGACAATGCTACGGTGTGACAATGCTACGGTGTGACAATGCTACGGTGTGACAATGCTAAGGTGTGACAATTGCTACGGTGTGACAATTGCTACGGTGTGACAATGCTACGGTGTGACAATGCTACGGTGTGACAATGCTAAGGTGTGACATTAGATTAGACTTGCGTCCACTTACGAACAGGAGAAAGGGGTTTGGGGGGTGGGGAGATATCATTCCATTTTAAAAAAAAAACAATTTCATCGATTCTCGGCATTTGTTTAGAGAGAATTTATTAACAACAGTCGTTAACCAATAAATAAAGAATTATGTCAATAACGTCAAGTGCATGTTGCTGAATTTTTAATCTACATGCGCAAATGCTGCTTGATGGGATGCACGTTCAATTATCGCAAAAAAATATTGTTTCCTTAATTGTGTCGATGTTTTAGAGTGGAGTCTAAAAAAACAAGGTGATAAAAAGGTAATTATTTTATAATAACACCCACAACCCACTACACACTCCCAATCCCCTTCATACGCACACACACACACACACCCAGACACACGCACAAACACAGAAGATGCACTCGTCTAAGACGGCTAGGAAGACTTTGGCCATAATCAATGTCTTATTTAAAGCCTTGCCTTTTTAAAAAAAAATATTTTTTCTTTACTAGTATGATTCGTATACATGTCATAAGAAATATTTACGTAGCACTACACATATTAACTTTAACGCTTTAAAGCTTGAGAGTGACTTAAGCTGGTAATAATTTAACCATTTAACCAACAAATGGTTCACTTTAGTGTTAAAAACACTGAAAAATGATCGTGTATCAAGTAAGAGTATGGGGTTTACAATTTATCTTGATAAATGTATCAAAGCAAATTAAAAAGAAAGATGAAATGAGGATTTCCATGCACTTACTTTATCAAGCATTCAAATAAATTCTCGTATATCATGGTCAATAATTAATCTAATGAACTTAAACAAATTTATGGCTTTTTTTAAATTCTAAATTTTGTATAATGGATAATCCAAACAAAGTATCAGAGCAAGTTGTTTTTCGGTTGTTGTTTTTTTTTTTTTTGTTTTTTTTTTATTATGGCCACAACATCTGGACTTTTGTGTCTTAATTTTAGATTTAAAATTGATTGTAACAAGACGTTACATAGAATTACAGATATTTTATTTTCTTTTTAAAAGACCGTTCTAGAACTTTCTAGGAAGTACAAGGGATTTAACGGAACGCCTTAGCACTCTAAAAGAATTTTTAAAGAATTTACACTGTGTAACAATTTTTATTTAATATTTGAATTAAGAAAATATTTTTTTAACCTAAGTAAAGAGGATAAAAATATCCTTAGAAGTTAACGCGCAGTCCAAACTTGCTAACAACATGGCATTAAACAACCTTAAATTAAATAAATAAACACTTTGTTTTCAACTAAAAATACTCAGTCTCCAAGATGCATATAATTTTAAGGATGGTTTGTAATTATTAGGTTTGGGGGGGGGGGGGCGTGTTTGATTACGTTCACTGGTACGACGTTTCATATCTGCGTCTATTTTCACGTGCGGTTATTTGAATTCTAATTTGTATTCCTTTAATCCATCAGTTTTTTTTTTTATATTTCTTCCTTTATTTCAATGTCATCACTTCAAGATATTCCTTTAAAAGTATTTAAATCTTGTAAATTAAAACAATATTCATGTAATCCGTTCATTAAGCCCTGCAAATATCGCTCTTATTAATTTTAATTGTTCCTTATTCGTCCTTCTTACGTCAAGCAAATATCGATTGGAGCGTTCAAGTTAAAAGAAAATGCAGATTTTTTTAAATGTTAGCGGCAAAAACAATATTGTTCCGTTAACTTCGTGAACAAGTCAGCGTTTTTAATTAAACTGCTTTTCTGTGATTAAATTTAATGTTATGCTGAAAATAAATCTTGTGTAAGACTTTGTAGATCTCGAATGTTAATATATTGATTTATTGTTTTTGTGCATGGTTGTACTTTTTAACTCTAATAATTAACTATTTTCGTATTTTTCTGTAGTTACATTATTTATATGTTTGTATTGACTTTAAAAGGGTATTGCATTGAAGCAATTCTCAATATTTAAACCATGGCACTGACATCATGGTTCAAATGCAAGTATGTTAAATCTTTCAAATTAGCAAATAGAATCAGACAAATATCAAATTATACACTATGCATCAAGGTGTATGTCTTCTCCTCACGGCAATGCCACCCAGAGTCGGCTCAAAGTACCGAAACCTCGGGTAGTTGTCCGGGGCGCCATGTGCGTAGGGTGCCATCAACGATCCTCCAAATTAGGAAAAAATAATTGCATGTGGGCGCTATGGGAGAAAAATAGAAAATGCAATTTTTAAAAAAAAATTTTGATCTAAGGTCTAGATAAAGATGTTATCGCTAAGCTAATTGTGCATACTGCCCCCGGTAGGCTAATTGTTCATACCTCCCACGGTAGGCTAATTTTTCATACTCCCCACGGTAGGCTAATTTTTCATACTCCCCACGGTAGGCTAATTGTTCTTAATGCCCACGGTAGGTTAATTGTTCACACTTCCCACGGTAGGCTAATTGGTCACACTGACCACGGTAGGCTAATTGTTCACACTGACCACGGTAGGCTAATTGGTCACACTTCCCACGGTAGGCTAATTGTTCACACTGACCACGGTAGGCTAATTGTTCACACTGACCACGGTAGGCTAATTGGTCACACTTCCCACGGTAGGCTAATTGTTCACACTGACCACGGTAGGCTAATTGGTCACACTTCCCACGGTAGGCTAATTGTTCACACTGACCACGGTAGGCTAATTGTTCACACTGACCACGGTAGGCTAATTGTTCACACTGACCACGGTAGGCTAATTGGTCACACTGACCACGGTAGGCTAATTGTTCACACTGACCACGGTAGGCTAATTGTTCACACTTCCCACGGTAGGCTAATTGTTCACACTGACCACGGTAGGCTAATTGGTCATAGTGTCCAAATACAAGTTAATAAAAATCTTTTTTTTTTGGTTCCTTGTTTGTTTAAAAAAACATCCTTGGTACTAAACTCATTACCTAATCCCCAGTTTTTTCCTTGCACACATTTGTATGATCATACCTAACAGTGGCCCCAAAGTTAAACTTACCAATGGCGACAGCAACCGTAGGACCGGCCCTTATCCCATGGGTCATATTATATTTAATACTGCATCTAATTGTACTTAATCTATTATTAAATTTTTTCAAGTTTACAGTCAAATTTATTGTATTTCACACTCCCGTCTATTTCATAACTGCTCTGTCATAACTTGTCAATTTCATAAATTTTCTATGTCATAACTTGTCAATTTCATAATTTTTCTAATTCACAACTTTTCAATTTCATATTTTGTCTATTTCACAGATTGTCTATTTTATAACTTTCTCTTTAAATTACTTTAACTTTTATCTTATCTTTATTTTAATATTTCACTATTTTGTTTTATTCCAATTTCGTCCAGCACAGAGTTATCCCGCACACTTCGTCCAGCACAGAGTTATCCCGCACACTTCGTCCAGCACAGAGTTATCCCGCACACTTCGTCCAGCACAGAGTTATCCCGCACACTTAGTCCAGCACAGAGTTATCCCGCACACTTCGGCCAGCACAGAGTTATCCCGCACACTTCGTCCAGCACAGAGTTATACCGCACACTTCGTCCAGCACAGTGTAATACCACACACTTCGGCCAGCACAGTGTAATCCCACACATTTAGTACATTCCAGAGTTAGGTGATAAGTTAAAGA
Source organism: Omphiscola glabra (assembly GCA_964017045.1). NCBI lineage: Eukaryota > Metazoa > Mollusca > Gastropoda > Lymnaeidae > Omphiscola > Omphiscola glabra. Next base: position 19,549,273 of record OZ024795.1, read on the forward strand.
GAGATAACTTAGTAAGTATCAGACATCACAACTACGCGAGAAAGAAAAAGGAGTTTGGGGGGGGGGGGGCAGTTGCTTCCAATCTCAAGGGAAAACAATCTCCTCCCCTCTTTCTCGACTTTTGAATTTCTCCACTTAACAAAATCAATATTTGAAAGGAAAGAATAACAATACTCTAAAGTTGATTTATTGTTCTATGTTTGTTTAACTAGCCGGCTACTTACAGTAGCATTTTCACGACTGGTAAACTAACCGGATGTTTCCAAGAGCAGTGCCACGATTGGTTAACTAGCCGGATGTTTCCAAGAGCGGTGCCACGATTGGTTAACTAGCCGGATGTTTCCAAGAGCGGTGCCACGATTGGTTAACTAGCCGGATGTTTCCAAGAGCAGTGCCACGATTGGTTAACTAGCCGGATGTTTCCAAGAGCAGTGCCACGATTGGTTAACTAGCCGGATGTTTCCAAGAGCAGTGCCACGATTGGTTAACTAGCCGGATATTTCCAAGAGCAGTGCCACGATTGGTTAACTAGCCGGATGTTTCCAAGAGCAGTGCCACGATTGGTTAACTAGCCGGATGTTTCCAAGAGCAGTGCCACGATTGGTTAACTAACCAGCCGTATCAAAGAGTAGTGATACGATGTGTTAACATGTCACCTATTTCCAGGAGCAGTTTCACGACGGGTAAGAGGTTTGCCTAACTTACAAGAGACGTGTATCAATGCGATATCTTGCAACGTGTCTAAAAGTTGCGTCACGATGGCTTTCTCCAATGGCGCGACCTTAAGTGCAATCGCCTAAGTAGCAATCCCTGCATGATGACTATATAACATACTTGTAACATAAAACTGCTTAAAACTATTTTTAAAAAGATTGATAACTTGAGCAATTAGTAAGAAAGATGGCATTGCCTTATATAATATCAAGGCGAATATGGAGCATTCAGCGGCAAAGGGGTGGAGTGGGGTGGGGTGGGGTGCATTGTCGTGACCTCAACACACCAACTTATGAACAGTTGACAACCCACTTTAAAGAAATATGGCCCGCAGTAATCTATTTGTGATAGGATATTTATCGTTATGATAGCCTCATTTTCAATTTGACATCCCATGTATACTTGATTTCGTGTTGTTTTTTTTTCATAAGAGTTTTCACCACAAAAAAATCGCAAAACAACAACGTATAATGATCATGTCAGAAATTGAACGATTGAAATTTTTTAAAACTACACTGATAATAGGAGAAATCGAGAATCACTTTAGTATGGGAATAAATAGTCCACATAACCGCCAAGAGTCGAATAAGATCCATTAGGTTAATGTGTAGCTTTCCAGTTTGTTATTGTTTTTATATTATTATTGCTTTATGAAAGAAAAGGGTTTTTAAAAAATTAAAACTTTTGTTTTTCGTTTTCATTTTATTCCTTCTTGTATTTGATTCCTGCTCGATTATTTTGTACTAATAGCAGCGAACCTGGTCGTAAAATGGCTAACCAATTTATAAGTCACGTCTGCTTCTTTCAGCTTCGTCAAAACGGTTTGGGGAACACTAAGCTAATGATGTAAACACTATTATATGGGAAATGAATGATTTTAAGTGTGTCTTGATGGTGGTGGTGTGGGGTGGGTTAGGGCGGGGGTAAGGGTGAGCGCTGATAAGGTCACGTTAATGCATCCTAAGAATGATGGTGACTGGCTTTACTTGATTTGAGTTCTTACTAAACTTGAATGATTGGCTGAAAAAATGGATTGGCTGAACAAATGGATTGGCTGAACAAATGGATTGGCTGAACAAATGCATTGGCTGGACAAATGGATTGGCCGGACAAATGGATTGGCTGAACAAATGGATTGGCTGAACAAATGGATTGGCTGGACAAATGGATTGGCTGGACAAATGGATTGGCTGAACAAATGGATTGGCTGAACAAATGGATTGGCTGAACAAATGGATTGGCTGAACAAATGGCTTGGCTGAACAAATGGATTGGCTGAACAAATGGATTGGCTGAACAATTGGATTGGCTGAACAAATGGATTGGCTGAACAAATGGATTGGCTGAACAAATGGATTGGCTGAAAAAATGGATTGGCTGAATAAATAATTATTTTCTTTATGTAATCAAGAGGGTGATGAAGAAGTCCATGATTTATTCTTGAAAAAAGTATTTGCTCTCAATTCGTGTTCTGTGTTTCTTGTCTTTTAAAACTGCCAGTTTGTAATTATTATTGGTTTAGATTTCACACTTGGAATACGTCTAGGTACGATGAACAACAACACTGTCTGGTATATTATGGTCAGTTGATAACTGTAAGCTAATAGAAACCGTTGACAATGTGAAACAACAAAGACACTATATGAAGCTTTAGAAAGCTATGGTCAAACCTACATCATTGTAAATTGATGTACACACCTGCATCAATGCAGTTTCTCTCTTGGTGTTCTTATGAACAAAAGTCCCAAAATGTCACCTGGTTCAATGATTTCATATATATATATATATATATATATATATATATATATATATATGAATACACTTTACATAAACTTAAACACGGTAAAGTTATACAATCTAAGGACATTTTCGAAGCGTACATTATTTTTAATTGCGGGATGGGCGAGCACAAAGAGTGAACACGTCATAGAAATATTAAAATATATGATTGAATTCTGCCCCTGCCTTTCCACAACCCGTAAGCGAAAAGACAAACTTTGAAATTGACCAAATTTCTTGTTATCTGAAGATTTTTTTTTTAAATACGGCAATTATTGTTAGCTAAGAATAATCGGTCAAAATGACCAAACTAAAACACCAGTCTTAGCACAAGTCAAGGTTAGATTTGTCGTTAAAATGACTACTTATATATTTTATATAAAACAATATTTTTTTATAATACTGTTCCAGATCTATCGTAGCTTTCATTTATTTCATGTTACTCCAACCACTAAAACCAATACAACCAATCCAACCAATCCAAACAATACAACCAATCCAAACCACTCCAACCATGCCAACCAATAAAATTTAAAGAAGTTAACTTCCATGAATCGTAATGCTAAAAAATAAAAAACATGTTCCACTCCAAATAGTATAGTTTGCAATTCATACACTTAATAGATAGATTTCACGACATTTATTTATAATGTTTTTTTCAACACCACTCACTAATATGTTTTTAAATCCGCACTATTAACTTCGCTTTTCTTCGTGTGTTTCTGTGTTTAAGACTAAATCTTCGGATGGCTATTTGATCCACTTTCCGTCAGCATATGGAGCGGAAACTTGGCCCATACAACTCGTTACCAATGACAAAACATTCGATCAAACTACACAGCCCCACTCCCATACCCCTAATAGTGAGTGTTTTTTTCCCCTCTTTTTTTTAAGGGAAAGATGAAGGAAATATGATGCCACTGATTTCACGAAAGACAATTCCCTATAACTACGCTAAATGAGATTCTTGAAAAAGAAAATTGATATGGGTTTGGCGCGGGATATTTCCTTCTGTTTTTTTCTGAAAGAGTCGATGCAATAAATCTGCGGTGTAAAAGCAGGTGGGACATTAGAGTATTAATATAAAATAAAATAATTTTTAAAAAATGCATTTAAAGGAATTATACAAAATACTTTGTTTTAAGGGGCTGGTTAATTTATTTTTAACTTTATGAGCCATTTCGTTGATCTTTGCTAACATACAAAATATAAAATATGTATTTGAAATTAAATTTTTTCTTTTTTTCGTATAGAAATATAAAAATTAAAAAGTTGGTTCATACTAAAATATCTCAACGCCACTCAAACGCGATAGAGTTTTTAAATCAATTCGCTAATTTAATCCTAATTATTAGCTTTCCTTTAACTTTTTAATTCGTTCGCATATAACGTATAATAATAGGACAGTTCACCTGATGCGGCTACCAACGCTAAATAAAATATTGATAACTTCATTACAGAAATTTATGGTGTTTTTTTTTTGTTTTTTTTTAAACTTGTAAGACAATTCCGTGTTTTTTACGTTGAAGCCATGCACATATAATATAGCGCAAAGTGGGTAAGGGTTGATTATCATCTTGTTATACTGTGTTATATAGGGGAAGTGTGGTCGAGGGCCAAGTGGCATACAAATTCTTTTTATATATGTTGGTTTTTATTTATTCTTATTTTTTATTTGCGCTAAATTTCTGCTTTCAGTTTTACAAAATTAGCCTAGATTACTAAAAAATGAAATGTATTTTTTGTAAAATCTTTTTTTTTTTTTTTTTTTTTTTGTAACAAAATATTTCTGGCTTTTTGTTAGAAATTTGTTTGTTTGATACAATTTTTTTGGGGGGAGAGGGGGGTTGGTTGCTAGATATGTTATATAAAATTGGGGTGGGAACAACGGAAATGCTATATAACCTTATAAAAGGTAGGGTGAGTCAAAAATATCATATTTTGTGTTATATAAAATGTGCATTTGATACATTGTTTTTGTGTGGAAATATCATAAAAGACGTAATGCAATTTAAGTAATTTTCAATTGGTTTCCCATTTTTAGTACGTTTAAATGCATCTTTGATAGAAAGTCTTTGAGTTTTTTTGGTTTTTTTTAAAAAAAAGTTTTATTACGACTTTGCTAGTCTTTCATGGCAGTTTTCAATAATTGCTCTACTGGTCGTGTTAGGGTCAAAAATGTGATGACAACCAAGGAGACGAAGCCATTGTGAATTGTAGATATAAAATCGTGACAATTGTTTTCATAGTTCAATCTAGCTCTCGTACAGTAGTTCAATCTAGCTCTACTACAGTAGTTCAGTCTAGCTCTCGTACAGTAGTTCAATCTAGCTCTACTACAGTAGTTCAGTCTAGCTCTCGTACAGTAGTTCAGTCTAGCTCAACTACAGTAGTTATATCTTGCTCTCGTAAAGTGGTTCAATCTAACTCTAGTACAGTAGTTCAATCTAGCTCTCGTACAGTAGTTCAATCTAGCTCTCGTACAGTAGTTCAGTCTAGCTCTCGTACAGTAGTTCAGTCTAGCTCTACTACAGTAGTTATATCTTGCTCTCGTAAAGTGGTTCAATCTAGCTCTCGTACAGTAGTTCAATCTAGCTCTACTACAGTAGTTATATCTTGCTCTCGTAAAGTGGTTCAATCTAACTCTCGTACAGTAGTTCAGTCTAGCTCTACTACAGTAGTTATATCTTGCTCTCGTAAAGTGGTTCAATCTAACTCTCGTACAGTAGTTCAATCTAGCTCTCGTACAGTAGTTCAATCTTGCTCTACTACAGTAGTTATATCTTGCTCTCGTAAAGTGGTTCAATCTAACTCTCGTACAGTAGTTCAATCTAGCTCTCGTACAGTAGTTCAATCTTGCTCTACTACAGTCGTTATATCTTGCTCTCGTAAAGTGGTTCAATCTAACTCTCGTACAGTAGTTCAATCTAGCTCTCGTACAGTAGTTCAATCTTGCTCTACTACAGTAGTTATATCTTGCTCTCGTAAAGTGGTTCAATCTAACTCTCGTACAGTAGTTCAATCTAACTCTCGTACAGTATTTCAATCATGCTCTACTACAGTAGTTCAATCTAGCTCTTGTAAAGTAGTTCAATCGTGTCTCGTACAGTAGTTCAATCGTGTCCCCTCGTAAAGTAGGGTCCACGGCACGCGATATCTCCTCGTTGCCAAAGCGAATGCCAAAGCGAATGAAATAACCGTGTCGTGGACTTCGCGGCTGGCTGTCACGGGTTTGTATTACAGAAATTGTAACAATCTGGAATCCATCGCTGTATGATTCATTTAATTAAAGCTCTGATGATGGCGAGATTTTGGTAAACTGTTTACGTTGTAAGAGAATGGCAACCTAGGTCAGCAGACTGATGTCTTTTCAAAATACAGTTCTCTTTGAAAAGGATTTCCACGTGTCAGACAGTTGGTAATTTTTTAAAATATTTTTTATAATTCTTTCGTCATAATTAAGGTGAAAACCTTAAACTTATTATTTGATAAACAGATATGTTATCTTATGTTGAATGACATATGAACTCATTAATTGTAAGATTGACGTGTCATTGTCACCTGTCTCGGTGACTGATGTGAAGGCGTGTCTCTCATAAAACTGCTAAAACTTACGGAAATGTTACGATTGTTTAGTTATACGAAAGTTTTAATTCATGCTTATCTACGCAAAACGGTCCGCCCTTCAAGCACAAGTGACTCATCAAACATCACCGGCCTTCGAAGTCAATTGTTTCTTCTTACTGTCTGGTAATTGATCTTTGTAGAAATGCTACATTTGTTTTGTTATCTACACATACGCAAGTGAAAGTCTTAAAATATAAAGTAAATAGTTTTACCTTACTCCATTTAAACGATCAAATTTGGCGATACAAAAGTCTAAGTATAATTTTAATTGTCTAACTTTATCAGTCTGTCTCATTATCAAACAGATTTGACAAAACGTCTACACAGCATATTCCTGACAAGTTGCTTTTTTGCAGGTAAATTATCATATATAGAATGGCAGTGAAACAAAACGACACAAACATGACATTCTCAGACTGGGGTAGAAACACAACCACCAGCGGCGATGACGACGTGGTGGTAGGGGTCAGCGTACTGCCCGGTCTACTCAGCGACCACGCCCGTGAGATTTTCATCATCGTCAATCACGTGGTGCTGAGCACCGCCGTCGGTCTGTTCGGAGTCGGCGCCAACGTCATTAACATGGTGGTGTTCGTCAGACAGGGGCTCACAAACTCGATCAACATCAGCTTTTTCGCCATGGCCGTCTCGGATCTGTGCGCTCTGGTAACGCTCCTGTGGCTGAACATCTGCCTGAATCCTTACATCGGCAATGTGGACCCCCCATTAGTGTTCATCGAGATCCAGTACTTGACCGCGGGCTGGCCACACGGGTGCGCGGCCCGCATCACGAGCTGGATCACCGCGTACGTCACGGCCGAGAGGTGCTTGTCGATAGTGCTGCCCCTGAAGGTGAAGCAAATCGTAACTCCCCGGCGCACCACCGTCATTCTCATCTTCATCTACGTCGTCAACATCCTGACGCTCGTCCCGGAGTACTCAACGGTTTACTTCGCGTGGAACTCTTACCCAGGTAAGAACCACACCATGCTTGGTCTGGCGTTCAGGAGCAACCGTCCCGTCACGGAAGGTTTGGTTTTCACTTTCCACGCGGCGTTCGCCATCTTATCTTTCACCGCAAACGTCATATTCACCAGCATCCTGGTCACGAGGCTCAAAACCTCGGCCAAATGGCGGCGGAAGTCAACTATTGACAACGAGCAAAGTGAAATAAAAGCAGCCAGGGACAAGAAGACCATGATTATGATTATACTCGTGGCTATAATCCTGATAATCTGCTACACTCCGACCGTCGTGTTTTCCATAGTCTCTACGATTGTCCCCGAGTTCGGCGTGGTGGGGCGCCAGTCGAATATCTTCCACTCTGCGTGGTCGTTCGCCTTCCTAACCCACTCCATCAACTCAAGCATCAATATATTTCTCTACTACAGCATGAGCTCCAAGTACAAGAGCCACTTCCTGCAACTGTTCGCTGCGTGCAAAAGGAACTCCGGTAACCCTGGTTTAAAGAGAGAGGACGACTCGAAGGTTGACTCTACAAACACAACACAAACAGAAATTGTTTTACGTGACCTGCCAGACTAAACTTCTTTTTTATTAAGCTGAAGAGGGGGTGGCAGAGTTGCGTCCTTATACATGACAGCAAAGGCTCTCAATGACACTGACTTAAATGTTAGTTGCCTTAGAGAGAAGAGGGTGAGGATTGATGACCGTTCTTTGGGTTATCTGTGATCGTGTTTAGAATACAATATCCCGATTTCCGTTAGTCCATTAGCTTGTGAAACCTAATGCAGGTGATGTTAAGACTGGTGATGTTACGACTTGTGATGTTACGACAGGTGATGTCGCGACAGGTGATGTTACGACTGCTGATGTTATGACTGGTGATGCTATGACTGGTGATCTTGTGACAGGGAATGTTACAACAGGCTTGTTCTTTTGTGTCGCTACATTTATTTACACATACAATCGTGGAACTCAATCTATATATGTATCTTATACAGTTAAACTCAAATCTCTATATGTCTCTTATACAGCAAGATATTTTTTGCTCATGCACCAAGACACACTCTCGATGTATTTATGTCTCTCTCTTTCTCTCTCTATCCCTCTCTAATTCTGTTACATCTTTTTCTCTTTTTTTATCTCTTTCTTTTCATCTTTTTACCTCCTTTTTTTCACTAATTTCTCTCTCTATTTCTATCCCCCCTTTTTTCTCTCTCTATCTTATTTTACTTTACTTTATGTCTCTGGTGTGGTCCTTGAAGAGGTTTATATGTTAATATTTCTTCAAATTAGTGTTACTTTTCATCTTTTGTGAATATTTCTGCAACTTAATATGAACAATGAACATTTAAACTTATGACAACACCAATGAATTAAACAGTGTGTTCACTTTTTTTTCCTATATCATTATATGTTTCCTTTCACAATGTTGTGTTTTCACATCCTTTATTTTAACTTCGCCAGGAGTTCTACATGGACCGGGGGGAAGGGGTGGGGGTGTATCGGAATTCTTTTAACACGTGGTGCTGGGTGGCCGAGTGGTCTAAACTGAGCAAACCTCAAGTCGATGGTCTGGAGTTCAATCCCCAGTCAAGCAAAAGCACCACCAGCACACCGGGTGGATGGGACTCGCTAACCTTGGACGGAAACTCATCTACGAGAAGGAAACTCTGAATTCAAACCCGGAGATGGAGTCCCGATAGGCGGATAACATTGAAATGAAACATTCCGGCAACTCCCGGGTGGATGGGACTCGTTAGCCTTGGACGGTAATTCATCTAAGAGAAGGCAAACTTTGAATTAAAACCAGGAGCCAGAATGACCAATAAATTGATCGTGGGCCCTCAAACATAAGAAGAAGAAGACACGTGGTTCACGTGTAAGTACGTCCTGGAGGACGCGAATTCAAGTTTTGGAATCATTATCTACTAAGCAATGAACAAACTGTACAGGATCACGTTCATAACCATTATTGGTCTTAGTAGGACAAAATGTCCTGAATTTGTTTTTCCGGCCCAGTGGTTCTGTTCCAGACATGTAAACGATGCGTCGTCGCATGATGTGTCAAAAAGATCAATGTATGAGCACCGTCCAGATTAGTACAAACAGTTTAGAAGAGACAAGAATCCAAACAAAAATTATTTGGAATCTAAGCAAGGGCGTTTAAAGATTTCTCTGGAAACTACTCAATGATTGATTCAATCCTGAATTCAAATGTGATATCTCATTAGTTTGAAAATCTACATGGTTGCCATAAATTTGAATTTTAATTGTGAGTATGTGTGACTTTATTTACTATTGACCAATAAATATTTAAAAATTGTATCGACTTATTTTATTTACGTGTCAAAACTTTGTCAACCGATCTAACGAACTCAACTAAGTATACCTAAATAACGAACTCAACTAAGTATACCTAAATAACGAACTCATCTTAGTATACCTCAATAACGAACTCATCTTAGTTTACCTAAATAACGAACTTATCTTAGTATGCCTAAATAATGAACTCAACTAAGTATACCTAAATAACGAACTCATCTTAGTATACCTAAATAACGAACGTATCTTAGTATACCTAAATAACGAACTTATCTTAGTATGCCTAAATAACGAACTCAACTAAGTATACCTAAATAACGAACTTATCTTAGCATACCTAAAGAACGAACTCATCTTAGTATACCTAAATAACGAACTTATCTTAGTATACCTAAAGAAAGAACTCATCTTAGTATACCTAAATAACGAACTTATCTTAGTATACCTAAATAACGAACTTATCTTAGTATGCCTAAATAACGAACTCAACTAAGTATACCTAAATAACGAACTCATCTTAGTATACCTAAATAACGAACTTATCTTAGTATACCTAAATAACGAACTTATCTTAGTATACCTAAATAACGAACTTATCATAGTATACCTAAATAACGAACTTATCTAAGTATACCTAAATAACGAACTCATCTTAGTATACCTAAATAACGAACTCAACTAAGTATACCTAAATAACGAACTCATCTTAGTATACCTAAATAACGAACTTATCTTAGTATACCTAAATAACGAACTTATCTTAGTATACCTAAATAACGAACTTATCATAGTATACCTAAATAACGAACTTATCTTAGTATACCTAAATAACGAACTCAACTAAGTATACCTAAATAACGAACTCATCTTAGTATACCTAAATAACGAACTTATCTTAGTATACCTAAATAACGAACTCACCTAAAAAATACCCAAATAACAAACTCAACTAAGTATACCTAAATAACGAACTCAACTAAGTATACCTAAATAACGAACTCAACTAAGTAAACCTAAATAACGAACTCACCTAAAAATACCTAAATAACGAACTCAACTAAGTATACCTGAAAAACGAACTCACCTTAGTAAAGCAAACTAAGGAACTTATCTTAGTATACCTAACTAACAAGATTATCTTAGTTTACCTAACTAACGAAGTCAGCATAGTAAACCTAACTAACGATTTCAACTAATAATACCAAAATAACTCACATTAGTATACCTAACAGTTGCTCAACTTAATATTGATATGTCATGATATCAACAGAGAAATATTCAAGTGATTACAAACCAACAAATGTTATAGCCTCGCAAATTATCAAAGTTTCAACACCAAACCCTCCAGGTAGCCAGGTAGCCAGGTAGCCCAATAGTTATTTAGATGAGAGGTATGCCTCCCTACCCCTACCTCAACACCCCCCCCCCCCGCCCATTTGGTGCCACATGGGCTAGAAGCCATATTTATTTACATGGCTACATGGTATATCAATAATAAAATACTTTTTCAGTTGTTAATAATTTCAAAATAACGAGTACCACCTAGCAGGCTAGACGGGCCACCTTATGTAAATACACCCGACAGAGACAAACTATCGTGAGGTCAGTACATTTCCATCAATATTTAAAGCACATTTTGTCTCAGTGAACCTCGTTAGTATTGAAATATAACTATTTTGATATTTTTTTACAAAACCTATATGCAAAGTAGTTCGTTTAAATCCTTCATAAAATATAATAGCGAGCAATGAGGGTGGGGCTGATAATTTGACAAAGTATTCATACAAGTAACGCACTTTATAGTTCTCACCATCTCCCCCCTCCCCCCCCTCCAGATGCTCACAACCAGGGCCGGATTTACAATTTTAGGGGCCCTAGGCCAAAAAAACTTTGAGGCCCCATTTTAAAAAAAAAAAAAATATTGCTACGTTTTTTAAATTCAATAATATATTTTTTTTTATATACTACTCCCAATTTTGGGGCCCCTTATTTCGCGGGGCCCCTAGGCCACGGCCTAGTCGGCCTGTCTGTAAATTCGGCCCTGCTCACAACCGCACATTTTGTTGACGCCCCTGATCTATATTAATGTTCCAATGAGCCACCTTCTTTTACACCGCAGATTTATTTCACCGAATATTTCAGAAAAAACAGAAGAAAGTATTACGCACTAGCGATTTTTGCTCCTAATTCTCAATGGGGAATTTTCCTTCATGCCCCCTTTGAAAAAAAGGAACAGCTGATTTTTTGGGGGTATGTGTGAAAATTTGATAGAATGTGCTGTCATCTGGCCAAGTTTCAGCTCGATTGATTGATTGGACATGGGTTAATTAGCCATCCGAAGATTTTGCCACTCAGCCAGCCACGAACAAAGGCGAGGTTAATATAAAGGATTTTTTAAATATTGAATAATCTTACCATATATTAAATTTTGTCGCCTCCCCCCTCCCACTGAACCACGGATATGAATTGACATGTGGGGCAATTGTCCACTCACCACCAAACCTCATGTCAATCATTACCAAGCAATTGTTCAGGTCTTGGTTTCACAGGGTCAGTGTCCACTCACCACCAAACCTCATGTCGATCATTACCAAGCAATTGTTCAGGTCTTGGCTTCACACCAGTTGGACAACAATTAAGGCAAGCTGACGCACGGCGTCGGTCGATTTTTTAATCAGGTCAAGGCGGTGATATAACAAGTTTGTTAAAGATCATAAAAAATACACTTTTTGATTGATGCATCTGCGCTTTAAATAACACATTTTAAAAGAAAATGGCTGGAAACCGCATTGCATTTATAGATATTTAACACACCTTTTTAAAGTAACGCTTTTAACTCGACCATCAAATAAATATGATATTAGGACGTGGATTATCAGATTATCAGATTATGAGATTATGAGTGTGCTGCTTATGTTTGAGGTTGTTTTTTGGTTAGAAAATATTAATTTATCAATGGCAAAAAATCTAACAGTTATCATTTTGCACATATATAGATATAGATATATATAAACAGTAAAGGTAAATTTAAAACATGCATAGAAGTACACTAGAACTACAAGTGAATCTATAACACTGCTCTATAACATTGCTCTATAAAATTACTCTATAAAATTACTCTATAAAATTACTCTATAACATTGCACTATAACATTGCTCTATAACATTGCTCTATAAAATTACTCTATAAAATTACTCTATAACATTGCTCTATAACATTGCTATGATTGCATAGAAATAGAATGAAATATTTAAAAGTAATAAATGAGGGACTTTCTATTTCTTGTCATTTCTTTATTTGTCCTGTTTGTTGTGGGGGGCTCTTGGTCGAAACGTTCTTCTCCTATTGTCCTGTCTTTCTATTTCAGGCTTCCACATTCCCTGTTCTTCTATTTCGTTAACCATTAAGCCAACTAACTAGAAAGTACTAGTTCTATTTCAAGTACTTTTAACCAATCAAACCTCACCCCCCTCCAACCCCAAACAGTAAAAGCACTTTCGTATCATCGCCAGTAAACATAAAAATCCTTTAATGTGCAATTGAAATTTGAAACAATTTAGTCAGATTCTATAATGGTTGACTTCCCTGCAGAAGAAGACTCTAGCTCGGGTCGCACGCGTTCACCAGCACAAAACAGTTGATGGAACGTCTGCCTGTACTTGGAACTCATCGTGTAGTACAGCACGATATTCACACTGGAGTTAATGGCGTCGAACAGGAAGCCGAAGGACCAGGCGGTGAAGAAAAAGTTGGCGTATCGCCCGACAACAGTGAATCCGGGCACGACGAATCCGACAACGCTGACGATTACAGACGGGGTGAAACACACGATCAAGACGCCGGCGATTACGATTACCATGTTGATCGTTTTCTTGTCGCGATTCGAGATGTTGTCCGATTGCTTATTGTCGAAAGTCGATTCCTTCCGCCATTTTGTTTTTCGTTTAAGGTTGATGACTAACAAGGCGGTGAGGAGGATGACCACGATGAAAGAGACCGTGATGTAGATGGCGTAGAGGAGAAAAGTCAGCCCCTCCACCGATGACCTGTCTGGAGTGAAGACCAGTCCAAGGAGAGTTCGGTTCGTGTCCGGATAAAACTTCCAGTCGATGTACGTCGTGACGTATTCAGGCAGCAGAGACACGATCATGACGAAGAAGATAAACCCCAGGGCCGCCTTAGCTCTGCGCGGTGTGACTATTTGTTTGACCCTGAGGGGTGCAGTGATACACGGACATCTTTCAGCGGTGATGTACACGGTGACCCAGGCGGTGACCCTCGCGAAACACCCGTGCGGCCACCCCCCGGTCAGATGCTGGACTTCCGAGGGCATCATGGGAACCTGCGAGTGAAGGAAGAGGGGATTGACGCACACGTTGAACCAAAGAAGCGCCACGAGACTGCAGAGGTCCGAGATGGCCAGGGCCGTGAAGCTGATGTTCACGGTGTTGTTGAGGCCTTGCTTGTAGAAAACGGCGATGTTGATGATGTTGGAGACGATGCCGAACACGCAAAAAAAGTTACACAGGAACACGTAGTTTACGAGTTCGAAAAGATGGCGAGCCTCCTCCGACAAGATTCCGTCGTAGACTACCTCATTTAAATAGTTGGTTTCGATAATTGTTTCTAGAAGGCTTTCTGTTTGCTGCATCCTCGCTGCTCATTTGACGGTATTTGAAGTTAAAAAATAAACGTTGTCCTCGTGGTGTCAGTAATCGTGAAACTATGTGCACAGATGCCTATATTTCAAAACTACTTTAACAGGATAGGCAGTTCGAGCGTGTAGAGGAGATTGTCTTCAACTTGTCCACTACTAATTTGTGAATATATATAATAGTGATTAAGCGCTGCACCTCCCAGGGTATGGATTCGTAATTGAAAATTCTGTCTTCTGATCAATATAACCCTTCATTTTATATCTTAGAAACACGTTTATTAGAATTTTTATTGATGTTTGTACCACTTAGAATAAAAATTAATGCATCGCCAACATGTATACATTTTGACTTTTTATTTGTGCAGGAATTTATCTAATTTTTGTTTATACTCTATTTTCAGCCCGGAACATACCGATCATTCATGTATCAGAGTTTGAGAATTACATTGCTTGTGGGCTTTGTTTAAAAAAAAAACATGCAGCATAACTGTAAGATTCCGAGTAGCAACGTGAATCTACTGTACTTCTTGAAGACTCATTTCAAGAAAATAATAGGTCACAATGTAATTTTTTTTTAATACCAACAGTGTATGTTGAAGTATGGAAGCTGACATGCAAATGTCTTTAGACAACTCTACATGTAAGAACGATGCAGACAACTCGACTTCTCTTTAAAACGAATTCATACAAGTGAACTGCAGTAAGCCGCATTCTGTCATTGACCGTTCGAACGAGAAATTCTTTGTTTATGAGAAGAAAGAGAACTGTCAAGAAAAAGCGCATATTTTTTTCTTCAAATTCTTTATAGAAATTTCCTTGACTGCGATTGTGTTATAAATGTATTGTATCTTAAATACGAAAGACCTATGTTTTAAAGTACGGAATTATATAGATTTTTTTATGTAAAATGCATGTGATGATTAATTATAATTGGGGTTGGGGGGGGGGACCATAGGAACTCTAGGTATTTGAACACGTAATTTTAAAAGTTTAATGAAAGGTCAACATGATGCTGACACAATGTATGCAAATATGTGCACCTAGTAAACAGGGAGATCAAACATCGGTCAAATAGGTGTGACGTTGAGTTCGATACTTGACAAGTCAATGATGCTGTAACTCTGTAGGAGGCGGGTCTTAGATCAAACTACCGCACGTGCAAGGAATACGCCCTTTTAAATAGTTCCAATAGTTAAATAACTTCTTGTTACAGGCATTGATTTTATTGTCTAGCATTCTAAAGACAAACACGTTAGTGTAACGTGACTCGCCTAAGTGGGATAAAGCGGAGGGCGACACGTTAAGTGGAATAATGAGCCTGTGACTAATCTGTCACGAAAGTCCTTCTCAGTTTCATAGCCAACTCAACTTGGGGTTTAATGGGGCGCCTTCAATGAACCATCAATGATCTTGTCTGTATACCATGGGCGTATAATAGGGAAGGTGGGTGTGATCAATTAAAAGGAAAAAGAAGGAGGCGGTGTGGGTGTGTGTGCGAAATTAATGACATGAATGGGTGGCTATGACATAGATTCAATAGAACGATGTTTTACAGGTGATACTAGAATACAAATGTATGCAGTAACACAATTATTTCTGCAGTAGATAAAGCCTCAATCAAGATCCGATGTCTTCTTCGGCCATAGCTCAAATATTGCAAAATACGCCCCTGGGCGATGCGTATACGTTTCCATGTGGGGAGGGGGGGGGGAGGTGCCATCAGTTTATAACAATTATATTTGACGATCGTTATTCTTAAACGAAATCGTTCAGTCTCCACTACTCGTTATTACGGAGACTTTTATTGCAATGTATGAAAATGTCCACGGGAATGACCCCCGAGTCAACCACTGTCAATACATTAATGTGCTGGGGGTGGGGTGGGGGGTGGGGGGAATAATTGCACACAAATTATAATTTTGTTAAAGCTAATGCCATGGTTAGAGTGCTCGGGTCACATGGTGCACGACAGAAACACGTGATAGGGCAATGTGGTTTACATTTTCTTCTTTTTTTTTCATCTTAATTTAAATATGTTTAAATTTAAACATATGAAAGTGCAACTTTGGGTTCGTTTTCCTGGATCGAAAATTTGCATTTCTATAAAAAAAACTTTGAGAGATTATGGTGTAGCTTTTTCATTTTGCACGTAGTGTAGTGACTCATTCGTCCTATCTAAAGAGATTTGTCCGTCTACCCTTTAGTGGAATATCCATACATCCTATCCTCACGTTACTTATCCATAATATCCTCGAGTGACGTATCCATCCTAACCTCGAGTTACTTATCCATTCTAACCTCGAGTTACTTATCCATCCTATCCTCAAGTTCTTTATCCATCATATCCTCGAGTGACATATCCGTCCTATATACACTGGAGCAACTTATTCGTCTTATACCCCTCGATTGACTTACCCGTCCTATATCCCTCGATTGACTTATCCGTCATATATACTCATATGGCGGAGTAGTTCACGGTACAGGCGGTCTCATCCCATCTGCACGTCCATGGGAATGCTGCTACCTGTCTTAAATCTCTTGACTTGGCCAGGCAAGCGAAGGCGCCTCTCGCCGAGAGCCGGCAACATCCTGCGTCTTTTGAAAAGTTCAACGATTCCAGTCTTGGGCACTCTGTTCTGTCGTCAAATGCACAGAATGCGCCGCAGAAATTTCAGATGAAAGCTGTCCGAGTTTCAGTTCGTGGCTGGCGTATGTGGCCGAAGCTTCACTGCCGTAACATAGAGGAGGGTACTGGGCGCTCATAGGGTATATCATGGTCGTGACCCTTTCCCCCACAACTGAAGTTAGCAAGACAAATCAAAGTCTACAGTTTAATGACAAACTCGTAGGCCTCATTGAAAGGTTATTCTACTTGTGTATCATTCTATACATGATGAATGGGATTGGAAGAATGAGTGTTGAGATGCAGTGTCGTGGGAAGGGGGGATGCGGAGTGGGGCACTTTTGTTTCTGTAGGGACGGCATTTTCGGCTAATTTTACCTAGTTACGCCATTGCCCAGGTGAGAATCTTACATTGACGCTTGGTTAATCAGGTATGGCTCTTGAGAATGGAATTTAATGTATATTGTTTAGTGGCATTTAATGTATATTGTTTAGTGGCATTTAATGTATATTATTTAGTGGCATTTAATGTATATTATTTAGTGGCATTTAATGTATATTGTTTAGTGGCATTTAATGTATATTGTTTAGTGGCATTTAATGTATATTATTTAGTGGCATTTAATGTATATTATTTAGTGGCTTTTAATGTATATTATTTAGTGGCATTTAATGTATATTGTTTAGTGGCATTTAATGTATATTGTTTAGTGGCTTTTAATGTATATTGTTTAGTGGTATTTAATGTATATTATTTAGTGGCATTTAATGTATATTGTTTAGTGGCATTTAATGTATATTGTTTAGTGGCATTTAATGTATATTGTTTAGTGGCATTTAATGTATATTGTTTAGTGGTATTTAATGTATATTGTTTAATGAGGGCACACATAATAGATTCTTTAGTGTTATAGGTGTTATATGTGTTGAGCGCCCACACAGTGGAGATGAGTTTGAGTCATCACAATTGAAGTGTTAATCGCCGGGCATCATAATTTAATATTATCAAGGGCTGAAAAATCATCTCAATGCAGTCTGAACATAAAGTCATCTGAAATAAATGGGTGTGAAACGATGCTTGTTATAACCAGTGCTGCGTTAAGGGTGCCTTAGGGGGCGTAGGGCTACGTGCATCAAATCAAGGGTACGATTTAAAAAAAAATATTTATTTATTTATTTATTCAATACTTATATTAATATATACATTTTCCGGAAGGTGCCGGTAGCCTTGAAAGGCAAAAAGGGAACCGGCTAATGATCCCCCCCCCTACTCAAATGATGTACCTGATGCCCATTCTTATGATAGTGCAACACTTGGCTACTCCATGGGAAGATGATAGCAGCTAGAAACTATATTATAATTGTCAGCTTTACTGACAATAATAATCATATTTATAACAAAAACAATTATATTTATTATTATTAGTCGTCTTATATAGCGCGGTACCCCAGCCTAGGGCTAGACTCACCGCGCTGTACATAAAATTATTAGAAAAAGAGACATAATCGTGACAATGAAATAAAATACATATATGTAATAAAGAACAGATGTATAGAGACAAAACAAAAACTAATGCATATTCACCCCATCCACACCAGAACTTTTACATGACAAGCCATGGACGGCGGCCAGCAGCAGCATTTATCGGTCAGATGTGGTGAATCAGTCGGGGTAGTAGAGTTTAAAGAGATGTGTTTTGAGTGCAGTTTTGAAGGCTGTGATAGTTGATATATTGCGGATGTGTAGTGGAAGAGAATTATATTGTTTGGGGGCACAGTAAGAGAAAGATCTTTCACTGTATGTTTTTGTGCGAGTCCTGGGGACAGAAAGAATACGCCCGTCTGCGGAGGAGCGAAGCTGTCGAATGGGTGAATAGACAGAGGGAAGTTTGGTTAGATAGGAAGGGCAGGAATTCGAGAAAAAGTTGTGGCAGAGAACAGAGAGTTTATAGTCAATCCTTGCTTGTACAGGGAGGCAATGAAGTGAATGAAGTAGAGGTGTGACGTGATCACGTTTTTTTACCTTTAAAACTAGCCTAGCAGCTGAGTTTTGAACCTTTTGTAGTTTTTCTAAGAAGTGTTTTTGTGAACCTTTAACAAAATTATTATTGATTCTTCATTACAAAATTTAAGTTTAATAAACCCTTTTAACTTGTTGATTAACAAGCTAAAAATGTAATAAAATGTTTTTCCTAAAATTTGGTGCTATTGAAATAGATTAGCACAGAGTAAAATGTATTTATAAATGTATTTATATTATTATTTATTTACTTGTGGGTCATTGAAAGTTTGACAGTTGTTGACAGGGGGGGGGGGTGTCAAAAGTTGTGTAAAAAATTGTCGACATAATTAATGGACGGCCCCTATGAAGAAAAGCACACATTCTCAGCACCATTTATATTTTAAATATATATACATATATAAACCTTATAGAATGACCTTTTTATTTTTCTTTCTTTATTGAAACTATCATCATTCATGTGGTCACTAAAAACTCCACAAAATAGTTGAAGGTAGTTTTTGAATCGCATCGCCAAAAAGCTGCAACATTTATGAACGAAATGTTCCTAATTTTTCAGATTAATTATTTCTTTAACACTGCCCCATATCTTGTTTAACTTGTGATATTCTAAAGCTATTTATTTCTAATTGTTTTAACTAACCATGAAATTGCGGAGAGAGGAGAAGACGTCATTTACATTAAGTTCAAGTAGGTACAGTAGAAGTCCGATAATCCGGCACGTTCGGGACCGGCTCGGTGCAGGACTACCGAAAATTCCGGTCTATCGGGCGGTGCCCCATCTTTTTAGTGTAGGCTTTGCCGTAAAACAAATGTACTTTGTTTTTTTAACTACATACATACATAAATCGTAATTATAAGAACAATTAGATTAATAATTAAACTACAAATACAGTATGCAAATACAACAAAGTTTATTTTACATTTCATATAATATATGTATACGTATTGTAAAACATATTTCACTTAGATTTAAAAAAGTCACGAATGTCTTTTTGTTTTCTTGACTTTTGGCGTTTAGTATAAAATGTATTTCTAATGAAAGCAGTTTCAAAAGTTACGTACGTTCGTGATTGATTAACTGTGCTGCACTGCACCTGTATTTGTTGTGACAGCTGAGACTAGCGGGCCGCTAATTGTTTCCAAACAATACCGAGCGCTTCCGGATGATCCCGAACTACCCCGAAAACTTCCGAATAGCTCTCGAGCGTTTTTATTTGCTTTAAAGACACACTTTTGGAGAAAACCAACATTTTTACAATTTTCCGAAGCGATGCCGGACTATCAGGCATTCCGGACTGTTGGGTGCCGGACTAATGGACTTCTACTGTACTTTGAAGGTCTCACACGCACGCGGTTTGCGCATCCGAAAAATGACGGAAAAACTGTTGTGGCCATTTTACATTCGGCTCCGGGAGGACTTCGTTGTTTACGTCACAGTTTTCTAAGAATAAATTGTTTTGTCATCAGTGACGTAGAGCGCATATTTTTCCAAACAATGCGATATATTTGCATTATGGTGTATTTTTAGCCTGTCATCGAATTTATTATTTTGTATCGGTATGTACTTTAATGGCTTATCACTTTTTTGTGTAAAGTCGTTGGACATAGTGGTTTTACCGTAGTAATGCTGTGATCCTTCACACAAAAGAAATAACTTTACTTCGTTAAGAATGGTTCTTGCAAGAAAAAGCTATGAATTTACAAACTTCAATGAAATTATCAGTTTGCTCCAGTTATCCCCCTTCACAAATAAAACTTGGGTTGTCGGAAATGGATCTTCTTATCAATTTAATATAAAGATATAAAAATATTTTTTATTATGGTTTATCTTTAAAAATTAGTGGAACATTAATCGGTTACTGAATAAGAAAATGTTTTATAATAGTATTAGAAATTAATGAAATACAATAAATTAAAGAGTTTTTATTAATTTTACGTTGTGTAGTTGGGTGAATTTCGGACCAGTTTTGTCCCTTGATTTACATAAATATTATACAATAATAAATGTATTCATATCAATTTAAGATTAGAAATTTTATGAGAGAATGCCTAAACATTTTCTTGCACTAACAAAGTGTGCTAACATTCTGACCATCCATCTGTAATGCACAGACAGCCACAAATTAAATAACTCTTATATTGTTATGTGTTGCTATGTGTAGCAGAAAGCCTACCAATGGCTGGTACGTATCACGTGACAAAACAAGGAAGTGACTCATCGTAGTCCATTGGAGTTATGATTTTTTTGGTGATTTTTTAAACCCTCCTTATTTATCTTTGTATTTAACCGAAAAAACGTGTGACCCGCTTTCCCAATTTCTGCCTTATTTTTCCCAAAACTTTTTTATTTTAAAAGATAATACTTTCAAATTTTCAGGAGACATTCTCAATGCAATATACAACACAATAAACAAGAAAAAATTTATATAACATCAAGACTTTTATTTTTTTTAATATTTATTTCATGGTATGTTAAGAAAAACATGAACAGAAAAATAGGAAAAATTAGGATCTGTAAAGGAAAAAACAAAACAAAATAACATGTTTATCGTATTTAAATGAATTATGGGCTTCAGTTAAATTTTAAATCAATTCTTATATTTATGAAAGGTAAGTAGAAGTCTTTTTGTTACAATAAAGTTGAAGGCATAACATTATAAATAAAAACTAATTATATCACCAATCCAATGCCAATAACACTAATACGAGCATACCAGCAATGGGGTATGTGATGGCAGTATTTGGGATGTTCTGCCTATCATTTTCTATTTAGGCTGCTCTTTAAGCTGCTTGGTCTTGTTGATAAATCAACAATCTCTCTTTCATATACTTTGTCTTAAAGTGCCTACTTGTCGATGGAAGGACTTCTTTAATAGAAAATAAATTTTCTCTTGTGTCTGAATGAAACCTAGAAATAACATCTAATCATATACTGAATCTACACAATTTCTTATTGCTTTATAATAGTATTCAATTTTTTTTTTGTTTGGTAAAACTTATTTCTTTTACTTTTATTTTATTAAAATTAGAAATATTAAATATTTGCCTTTGTAAACTGTTTTTGTATGCCTTAAAATTTTTCCGCTAAGGCTCTGATGGATATCAATGACGTAGATCAGTCAATAGAACTACTTCAAAAATCCATTGAAAAAAAGACAACATCAATGGCTCACTTACTTCTAGCTAAATGTAAAATGAGAAAAATCAAATCAATTTTAAAAAGTAAACAAAATTATCGGAATGCTGAAAATGATAAAGAAATGTATAACAGCGCGCTTGAACACTGTAAGACTTCATATAATCTATCAAACGAAACATATGTTCCTGCCCTGCTTACTTCTATGAAGCTCTGCTTTACTTTAAAAGATTTTGATAAAGCCTTCGAAATTTGTAAACAGATTATTGACAACGAAAACACTCACGTCAATCATGTCAACAGCCTTAAAGACGCCCATGATATTGCTAGTCAGTGTCAAGCTGATTTGAAGATGAGCAATGAACACAAGACTAAAGCCATCAGTCTTGCTGCAGATTTGCTTTCTAGTCATCCAAATCTTAACGAGTGCAAGCAGAAGATGTGGGAATCTATTCTTCCAGGGAATACTTCTGACCTTATAGAAAATGCTCATTGTAAGGTTTTTATCAAATTAGTTATAAAACACAAAGATGTCGGCGTTGTACACGACTTTATAAACACTCTTGCTGATCCTAGTACTTTCAAAGCCACTTTGAAGAAATACTTAAAATCAAACGCTTTTGAGAACGCTCTAGCATTCCTTAATTTGGCCAACACTCATGATTTGAAAAATTCCCTAATGTCTTCAAGTTCAAGAACAGATTTTCAAAACCTAAGCGAAAGAACGTATCTTGTAGCAAGTCTTAATAGACTGGAAAAGAAAACCAAAGACTCCAAGCGTCCATTTCAGCAGATGTTCAAGTTAGTTTATGTACACTGCTCCGGCGACGTTTTTGAACAATCTGATCATCGAAAAGGTGACGTGCTTCTGGTCAATGACGGGTCACAAGATACGATGACGCTCAGCTCAAACTTGAAGCTTGTGTTTGACATCGTATTTGGAATCGATACGAAATTGGTCTTTTGGGTAAGAAATTCATGGCATATACGACTTAAAAAATATTATTTAAGACACAATGCATGAAAAATGGTGGTGAAATTTTCTCAACTCAGGTAAATGCATTATACACTTTAACCCTTGATTTGTATATATTCTTAAACATCTATGTTTATTGCCCTAAACTTGTCTTGCTTGATGTGACAGGCTAATTGGGATCACGTGTTTCATATATGTTAAAGAAACACGTTGCCATAGCACTGAATCTATAGAAATGAATGTTCATCTTAAACGTTGCTATTGCGCATATGAATGAGGCCTCGGGTGGTCCTCGTGAAATATTACACAACTGTAAAGTACGCTCGTGATTAGAACGTTAAGAAACAGTGTCATGAAAGGAGGCTGCCTGGGAACACTTTCATTGTAGGGTAACTTGGTTTCCTTCGTGGTTTTAAAGAAGCATTGCCCGGGACAGAAAAGGCGGGGGGGGGGGGGGGGACTTAAAACTTGGTCGGCTGTAACGTTCTTTATTACCGGAGGCGCCAAAGTACATAGTAATTTAAATAAAACCTGCAAATTCAGGGGGTGGGGGGTCAAATGCCCCCACTCTGCCGTACCCAAATGACGTCCCTGGTTTGGAGGCTAGAGGAATAATGTTTACAATGTTTAGATATATGTCACAATGATGATCAGTGTTATTTTTTTATTTTTTTTATAAATCTTCCTTCGTTGTTCGCAATATTTATTTGTACTAAACTGCTTGTTTCCTGTTTTGTTGAGATGGCCTATCTATGAACATTCATATTTATGTATAACATGTGTTGGGAACTTCAATAAAAGAATACAGTGTTATTTTTGAAGATTGCAGATTTGTAATAATAAAATTTGTTTGATAAAACCAGTGACGTAAACTCAAATGTAAAAAAAAGTGCGATTTTTCATACCTTTTTTGAAAGGATACGGATCAATAAATTTTAATTATATATTGTTTCTTATTATTACAAATTATGAGATTTTAAAAATGGTTCTGTCTTCTGCTCTGGCAAATGAACAAACTAAAATAAAATGAAATAACGAAGTGAAATTTAATACGGCTTGTGGTCAGCAGCAGCAGCAAAGACTTAAATAGACAGCGAAAAACAAGGGGACAAAGTTAATAATTGGTCTACTGTGTAAATAAGATATCGATGGTTCATAACAGCATTGTTCAGTGTGAAATCACACATTCAAATTCATGCAATACAACTTTGAATAATCACACATTCAATACAACTTTTTGGCATTGCATATTCAATAGAACTCTTTGTAATCACACATTAAATAGAACTCTTGCAATCATACATTGAATACAACTCTTTGGAATCACACATTGAATACAACTCTTTGGAATCACACATTGAATACAACTCTTTGGAATCACACATTGAATACAACTCTTTGGAATCACACATTGAATATGACTCTATTTAAAAAATTAAAAAATGGAAATTTAACTTTTATCATGTTTCAATTTTAGTGCCAATGGCAGCATTCCCAAATATCAACTGGATCAGTTTGATGAGAACGTGATTTGGATGATGATACATCATGATCATATCAACCTACTGTAAATACAATCTGCATACGTGTGCCAAATAAATAATATTCAGCGAGTAACAATAAATCTATAGAAACATACGCGTGGGTGCATTAATGGGGGCAAGTTTTAATGGAACATTTATTTTCCGAAAACTCCAAGGGTGAATAGCTGTGACTACGTGAATGTAATGAAACAGAGCACGCATGCATCATAAAGTATCTTTAATTAACAACATTGCTGAAAAAACATCCACTAAGCTCCACATTACAATGAAACTTGTGTATTTGATCCTTTTTTATATTAGAGCAAATTTTCTCTCTACATTTTAAACATACTTTTTAAGTAAAGCTACATAAAAGTGTGTTGTTGTCTTGTCCTGAGTGTTACAGTGTCATGTATAGTGGGAACTTGACATCATTTATAGTTGCATGATTTTTCTCAAGTAATGTTCCTACGGAGATATCATAAATAACGTAAATAAACACTTGAGATTGGATCACCAGATGTTTGTTATCAAGGAGAGGAAAAGACATACTTATTCGCAGAGTAATTGAGATAAAATAGGAACAACTCAGATTTTTACAAAAAATTTAATCAAGACCATTGGGTTTGTTTTTTTCAATGACCGGCACACTGGTATTAGTTATTAACGATATTTGACACATCATAAGAGTTCGTTTTTTTAATATACTATTTGGAGTGTATACTTTTCATCTAATATTTAGAATGAACACTTTTTACTTCGATTTGATCTAATAATATCATACATTTTGCGATACTCGTGTGAACCTTGACCACACACCAGTGTGTTGTGACACGCCAAGTTGAAATTCACTGGTCAAGAGTTTTATTCTGGTACATATTGCAATGTCCAAGACTCTGCTCAATCACCATCATAGAATAAATAATTCAGGTCAACAAAAGACGTTGAGGTGCAATGAATGAACGTCATCGAGTCTGCACATTACACAACGGAATAACAAAAATCGAGATGAAATCTTCGTGTTTTAACATTATAGAAAATTCGTATCACTGCTTCCCTGTTTAGTTTTTAGCTTAAAAATCTGGGAATTATTTAGTAGCGTAAATTGTGGTGTCAATTGTAGGACCCCCGCTTAGGGTCAGTCCGTTAAGCCTTCACTTCCAAACCACCGGAACCATTAATAAAAAGAATTTTATATCAATGGTAAATGCCAATGGTCCACAGCTCGCTAGTCCGGGACTGCATGCGGCTCTCTGATGGAAATGGTACGTTTTTTAATACTAATTTATAAGGACAGTTGAACAGTCATAGACTACATCCTGCTCCCAAAATAATTTCTTAATTTATAGAAATGGCACTGTCATTTACAAATGTTACTGACCCATGGTGTAGGCTGAATTCAGATTCTGGATTTCGTCTTGTTTTCTTATATATTTGTTGGTTCTTAATTCAGCGAGCGGGAGTTTAAAACAATTGATTTAATGTAAATTGACTCTTTCCGTACCAGGCCATGATATATCGTCGAGTTGACTGGTCACGTTTGTGCCAAGCCACGAAAAATTCATGTAGTTTTATGTTCTTAAACTAAGGATAACTTTTTTTTTTTAGTTTAGTTAGATATTAGTTTAGATGAGATTATTTTAGCTCAGGTTGAATAAATACAGTTTACTTTATTTTACACTAGATAATACCCGGCATGCTTTGCAATGCCATTCATCGAAATAAAGTGTCCGTGTTTTAATAATTTTTTGGTAAGTTCTCCTAATAAACACCTTTTTTAACCATCTGGTGCGTATTCGAATTAATTAGAAGGTTTTAAGAAGTGTCAGCAGACCACACGCAGCTGTCCGTGTGGGAAGCATGGATTTTCCAAATTTAGTCCCAAAACTTATAGCGATTGATCCCCCCATGCAATAGCTATGTTTGAAATTATATTTATATGGCTCATTTATTACATATAAACAAATTTAGGGCCCCCGGCACCAAAAGTAATATTGTGAAATATGTGTACTAAATCAGAAACCTATTAATAAGTCACATATACAAAATGAAATGTCACAGTTTATATTTAATGTAATTCCACCCACTTATGCAATAGCTCTGCTTGACGTTATATTTACATAGCTCATATAAGAAAAAAAAAGAATTTAAGGCCCCCGACCCAAAGCAGAATATTGTAAAATATTTGCATTTCTTTAGAAACCTAATGCGGGCCTGCACACAACTACTCACTGAAAGTTTATCGCATTCAGATGAATAGTATAGGAACTCATATGGAAATTAATTTAAATAGCTCATATTAGAAAGAAAAACTACTATAGGGCCCCGGTCCAAAACTGGTAATTCTTTGTAAAATGAATGGGTTTTGATATTAATGGATATACTTTTGTAAATGTACTTACGTTGTGTTAACGTCATTGATTTTCTTAATTTGTAAAATGAGAATATAGCATCTATTTTTCACAACAGTAATATCATTGGATTTAAAGATATAAAATTGTACACACACTATTTCCTAACCCCCATATATATGTACCTAAGAATGCAAATTATTTGTCAAATTCTATTTGAGACGTATAGTGTGCTGCCATGTGCAAATTAAAATATTGAATTACAACTTCCCCCTCCCCCAAACAGAGTTTTAAAGAAATTAATAAAATCATCCACGGGATTGTAATCCACTTACTTACGCAAAAACATTTTTTTTGCATTTCAAATGCTTTGTTCTTATTTAAATGAGTGATAAGTGCATTAGTGGATGTTATTTGGATATGCAGTTTCGCTGCACTGATTGCATTAAACGGCATTTTCGTATTAAAAGTATATTTAAAGGTTAGTTTAATTTGGTGTTTTTTTTACTAATTTATAAATGTATTAATTTTACTTTTAGGAAGGGGGAAATACATTATCAATTTTATTAGGCGTGGTTATTAAATCAGATAAATTTTTGCATTGAATAAATAGACAATTTGAGTTCTGACGTCATTTGCATTATTATTTAGAACAAATTAGTTTTACTTTTATTACGCAATATTTGGAACGTACTTAAAAAATGCACTAAAATCAACAGATGTTTTTGGTTTCCCAGATAAATGTGATTACTGTGTAATTCTTTGATTATCATTTGTTTTACTAATTTTCATAAATTTCAACCACATATAAAATGTTTAAAATAGTTCCTTAGTTGTTACTCCAGATTTATTTGTAATTTATATTATTAATACTTAAAATTTTATTAAAATTAAAGCGAATATACAATATATTTTTCACATTACCATTGATTCGAGTTCCTTAAAATAATAGAAGAAAACTATGATTGTTTTAAAAAATGGGAACATATTTAAATCGTATCGGTTCTTTGTGAGTTACGGTCAGCATAGATCATATTGGAAAAATAGAACATGGGGCCCCTGGCTCAAAACGGAATATTTTAAAATGGTTGTAATAATTTAGAAACCTTTGTGGGCTAGCTCGCAACATCTCGTCAAAGTTTTAGCGTATTCGAATGAATGGTGTAGGAGCGCAGACGAAATCTATTGTTTATAAAGGTCATATAAGAAAAAAAACGATTTTGGGGCCAACGGCCAAAACGAAATATTTCAAAAGTGTTATAATGACCCAGTAAAATGCGCGAGCTTGTGGAATACAACTCTCCAATGTTTTGTCGCAATTGCATGAATGGTGTAGGAGCGCATACGGTTTGAAACTATATTTATATAGCTCATATAAGAAAAAACGAACACGGGCCCCGGCTCAAAACGGAATATTTTAAAACGGTTATAATTATTTCCAAACCTTTGTGGGCTTGCTTGTAACATTTTACCCAAGATTTAGCGCATTCAGCCGAATGGTGTAGGAGCGCAGACGGAAATATTTTTTACAAAGCTCGTATAAGAAAAAAAACGAATGAAGGGCCAACGGCCGAAAACGAAATATTTGAAAAGTTTTTTAATGACGCAGTTGAATGCCCAGGTCGGTGGCCAACAATTCACCAAAGTTTTGTTGCAATCGCATGAATGGTGTGGGAGCGCATATGAGACAAACAGACATACAGACATACATACATACATTCATTTTTATATATATAGATTAATTAACTTTACATTAGATTCGTTTATTTTAGATTGCTTTAGTTTAAATTAGTAAAGTATATTTTAATTTACCTTAGATTAGTTTTGCTTGAAATTGTTTATTTAACTTTATTTTCATTTTAAGATTTATTTGGATGTATTTAGATCAGTTTAGTTTATATTATTTTAGATTATTTCAAGTATGTTACGTTGTTACAATTTAACTCTACTGATCTAAAACTAAAGGAAAATTTACGAAGTTTACCCGTTTTTATTTTAAAGTTAATTATTTTATTTTATTTTTTTGGCGGGAGAGGGGTTTGTCGACTTAAACTCTAGTTCAAGGAGACATTTGGTTTTGGCGGGAAACGCCAGGTTCTTTAGCTTCGGGTTGAGACCAAGGTCACTTAACCCTACTGATCTGGTGCGCCACGAAAAGGCGGAACCTTGTGCACCAGGCAATCTAAACCAATTACAGAACAATCCATAATGGTAGAGATTTAATTTTTAAAAAAATATGTCCTAACTTCCAAACATTTTTAAATTAAGTAATTACATTTTTGCTTTTTGACATACTCTAGGTATTAAATTGGATCTACACTCTGTTAACCTTTTGAAAAATAAAAAGAAATTTAAAAAAAAAAGTAAATAAAAAGATTAACAGAGTTATGTGGAGGGGTATTTTTTACCATATTTTTTTAAGGATTTTTTATGGGGCGTCCCCCCAATATATACCGCAGCCGTCCTCACGGCAGCCGCCGCGATCATGGAACGGACTCAGAGGGGACAATATTCTGTTTTGTGAGGTCTTACATAAAGGCGACACGCGGACGTACTAGAAAACATGCTGCAGTCCTTTGAATGTTCAAGACGTAAAGAAAGCCAAAACAAATTGACGATGTATCGCGGATGTAATTTCCGTAGTTTATTTCGTTTCTTGCGGCTATCAGTTTGGCTTTTTATGTTGTTAAACAAAGGATAACTCTTTCTACCTCCTTCCTGTTAGAAGTAGTGTTTGTTTACTTTTCTTGTTCTTTTCATAGACGCGCCAATTTTTTCGATTTATGCTGAATGTAGGCCGTCAAGTATGCAACAAAACGAGCTATAATTGCAAATTATTGATAATGAAACATCAGACAAAAACTTGAATCATTTTTTAATCTGATTCCTGTGTCAATGATGATGTTTAGCTTTCTGATGGGTCGGTAAATGCGATGTGGGAATATATATTTTGATAGTAATAGTGGTGACAGTCGGCACTTTGGTAAAAATTTGAAAACATTTTTTAAAATATAGATGGGCCTATACCACAGCTGTTTAGAGCCTAGATTTTGGATAACAAAAACAACAAGATCAACTTTCTTGCTTAAGTCTTAGTGACCAAAGAGGTTCAATGGTGGTGAATTTTTAAAAAAAAAACGACAGTGAGGATTAGATAATAATACTCATGGTCCCACAGAGAAAAGTTTAAATTTAACTCTTTCCATGCCAGGCCACGATATATAGTCGAGTTGACTGGTCACGTTTGTGCCAAGCCACGAAAAAATGCATGTAGTTTTATGTTCTTAAACTAAGGACAACTTTTCTTACTTCCTTCCTGTTAGAAGTAGGACATGTTTACATTTTCTAATAATAGCTCAATTTGTGTTGAAACTTTTGTAAACAAAGCAATGGCCACGCCTACTCCAAGCATATCAGGTGTTACCAAACCATGTAGATCAGGTCTGCACATTTTACAGCCCGCGAGCCGCATGCGGCCCGCCAGCACTCACTTTGCGGCCCGCGAATTAGCAAAATATTCTTTATTCTTAGTAATTTCTTAAAAGCATTATCCCCTGTTCTATTTTCTTTTTGGCCCACACAAGTCCTGTCCTATTTTATTTTGGACCGCACAAGCTTTTTATAAAGTATTACGGCTCACCTCACATTTTGAGTTGTGCAGGCCTGATGTAGATTACCACGTTTGCAGGCACAAGACTCACACCAGCTTTTATTGCAAATTATTGATGCTGAAACATTAGAAAAAAGCAATGAATCATTTGAATTAGATTCAAGTGATGATTTTCAGCTTTCTGATGGGCTGATATGTCGGTAAATTTCCGATAGAAGTAGAGCATTGAAGCAGCAAAGTCTAGGAACCAGATACACAGACCATTGGTAGTCTGTTAAGTTTAGATTTTGTGCGCCTTTAAAAAAACAATTGATCTCATAATATTATCAGTAAACTTAAACTATTATCGTTACATTGCTTTAATTGTTACATATTATTATTATCTGTCTAATTTCCGAAAGAGTTCACTTAGGCAGAAAAGATGCAGGAAGAATAGTTTCAGAACACTGGATTACTCACTACTCTAGTTCCCACACTATCAAAGCCAGGGAAAAGGCACATGAACAGTGCAGACCAGCATCTCAGTGAAAATAATCAACTGTTTCCCTATGATGGGCATGATTGACAGTGTGCATACTATTAAGTGCACAAAATAACCAAATGTGGCTGCTATGTATCACAGTGTGTGCATCGGAATCTCAGGATGACCTCATATGTGTGTTAAGGAGTGCTTCAGAAAGGAACACATAGAAAGAAATGTGTACGGTACCAAGTCAAATATTTTGTAAATAATGTTTATGACATTTGTGTGTAGGCTGCGACTATTCGCAACCGGGTACCAGATGTGAGAGGTTGGAATTGAAAAACTATTTAAAATATTATTGTTGGGTTTGTAAGACAAAATTGTATATCAAATGAAAGATAGTTGAATGGACTAAACGGGTCCGAATAGGGGCGCTGCGTGTCCGGGTCCATTTTGACTAAACATGCCAACAGTTGTGTTTAAACACTGAGGGTGGTTACACATGCTCCTGTCAAAACTAAAAACAAACTGAATGTTGTAATGAAACTTGCCAGCAAGGTAGATTTATTTTAAAATAAAGTAATTCATAGTAGGAATAGTTCAAATGAATTCAGTGCCAGCTGGGAATAGTTCAATTGATTTAAAAGCAAGGTAGAAATAGTGCAAATGATTTTAATGCAACATAGGAATAGTTCAAATGAATTAAATGCCAGGTAGGAATAGTTCAAATGAATTCAGTGCCAGCTGGGAATAGTTCAATTGTTTTAAAAGCAAGGTAGAAATAGTGCAAATGATTTTAATGCAACATAGGAATAGTTCAAATGAATTAAATGCCAGGTAGGAATAGTTCAAATGAATTAAATGTCAGGTAGGAATAGTTCAAACGAATTAAATAACAGGTGGGAATAGTTCAAATGAATTCAATGCCAGGTGGGAAAAGTTCAAATAAATTTAATGCAACATAGAAATAGTTCAAATGATTTTAATGCAAAGTAGAATTGTTCAAATGAATTCAATGCCAGGTAGGAATAGTTCAAATGAATTCAATGCTATCTTAAAAATAAACGCTTGGAAAGTGAAGAAAGTTTATTTTAGATTTGTTAAATCATTATAGCTGAAATCATTTCTAAGAGCAAGTGTTTGATTCAATCAGAACCACCTACAGCCACCCTGTGTAAGGAGAAGGATTTTTTCCCATGCTTGCTCAGTGTCAAAGGCTCTGCTATATGTAGCTGCAACACTGGATACACCCTGAGTGGAAACACACAGTGTTAAGGTGAGAATTTCATTTTTTTAAAATGTTTTATTTATGTGAGAAGCAAAATTTCTCAGTTAAATTTTGTCATGTTCTTTAACTCCAAATGTCTCATAGGAGATGGCGTCGATGGGCCGTCGAGCGCGAGCTCTTGATGCCCCCGGCACATCTCCAAACGCCAGGTCTCCCCACTGACAGACCGTGCGTCGGTACGCCGGGAACCTCCCCAGTGACCTGGTGGACGTCCGGTCGACCGAAAACGCTGCGTTAAATCGTTCGCAGTCCACTCTCCCAAGGGTCAGTACGGGTTTGCTTCCACTCCGGAGGGAAGGTGTTGCGTTAACACCCCCCACCACCCAGGGAGTCTTTCGGTCGGGATGTTGAGTTGGGACGAAACGGTTGCCTAGGAGCGGCTTTCTCACGGCCACGTAGCTAAAATCATCGGCATGGGCTTTGGCTGCCACCAAAGCCTCATATCCATCAACGGCAACAAGTAATCATGTTAGACACTGCTACTCCCGTTGCATTGGGAGTCATACGGTCGGTCGGGGTTTTTTGCTTCAGGTGGACAAGTCCATCTTACTAGTCCGCCACGCCCCGAAGAGGCAAACCCCATGTGGGCGCCCCATAGTTTCCTCGGAAGCGCTGCCGCGGTCGCAGCACGGTTCTTTAACTAAGATGTTTTGTTTTTCATGCATTGAAGCACAATGAACTTGAAAGTTTTTAACACATTGATTGGTTTTTATTTGAACATGTGAAGATAATAGTGTTTTAACATGACATAAACTTTTGTAATTAGCTTGCAAACTTTCAGAATGAGATTTGAAATACTTTTTATAAACCAATTATCATATTTATTTTATGAACTGATTGTTTTTAACTTGATTCTTTCATCAGTAAAATACTAATGAAAATCACTTGTAATTATCTCTTGTTCCTCAAAAGTCTAGAGTAAACATCTTTACTTTCCTCGTTACTAATGGGTTTCTTTATTCTCCCCAGACATCATTGACACGGTCAGAGCATGTGATGTCATTCTGTGTCTACATTTTTCAGTGAGTGGTGTGTTGAGTAAATGTTTGGTGTGTTAAATAAACGTGGTGAAGAGTGGGGTGTAATTATTTTTGTGAGCAACAAGAAGCCATTTTTTTAAAGGAATGAGTTAATAATTTGTTGAGCTGAGTAAATCTTCGTATGATGAACAGGAGTTTTCTTTCTTCTACTGTGAGCGCCATTATTACCAAGTTTTTATCAAGGATTTAGAAATGTTATTAATTTCCATACGGTAATCGGGCTCCTAGTTAAACAGAAAAAAATGAAAGAACTTATCGTATCAGTGTTAAATAAAACCAATATAGACTAGAAATATAGACTGCGAGGAATAAACAGCAAATTTTAGCTCGTCATATGTGTAACTCTCGAAACACCAGAGAAATGGTGTGTTATGATTCAACAAATCTCCACTTAGATCAACGATCTCAATGATTGAAAAGCATAACACTTTTTGAGAGAGGTTGAGCGGAACACAATAAATTATTGTTATGGCACAGGATTGTAATCATCTGGATAAATCTCCAGCGAAAATTCCAGACGAGTAAAATGTGCACAGTGGCTTTTAACGGGAAATCACCTTCCTCGCTATCTTGGTGACGAAAACTTCAATGAGTTCACAGTGGCGTAGTGAGGGGGGGGCAAGGGGGGCATCATGCCCCGGGCGCTACTCACAAAGGGGCGCCAAATGGTATATTTTACTATAATATTGTATGGTTTTCGAATAGGGGGGCGCTAAAAAGGTATTTTGCCACGGGCGCGAGTTAAGCTCGCTACGCCACTGTGAGTTCAATCTAGAAAGCTGCCATTCCGTTTAATCAAAGTTGAAAATTGATGATCTCGGGAACTTTTTTTTATTAACTTTAATTTTGAAAACTTCATTTTGCCCTTGCTACGTTTACCAGCATTATTAACATTGTTTTGAACACGATCGCATCTTTCGGAAACGAGACTTACCAGCGGCTCAAGATCTAGAAGACAATGTATTGCTTCCCTCAGGAGCTTCAGTATTTCTAGTCACTTCTGAGAAGTGGTAGATGGGTGTGCAGCCCGTTCATTGTTACGGGGCCCAAGCAGTTCAAAGGCGGCCCATGAAGGGGAGCATTTTACAAAAAATTAATAAGATTAGCAAAATTGCATATGTACTTCAGTCTGTATTTTGTGTGCATTATCTCATGCTGGCACCAAAGAAGGATGGTAAGCATCGAAGTCTATGCTTACATCAACAGACAGGTGGAAGTCTATGGTCAGCAGATAAAAATGACGCTAAAAAGTATGTATTCGCATCCAAAAACATGAAAGAATTAATTGATCATATGCAGCGCTATCTGGCTTGGCGAGAAAAGTATGACAACATGACTAGAAAGTCATTGTTGTGGAATTAATAGGTTACTATAAAGAAGTGGTTCTCAACCTTCATAATGTTGTGGTGACCGCAAACCATAAAAATTATTTTCGTTGTTACTTCATAAATATGTGTTTTCCGATGATCTTAAGTGACATGTATATAAGGGTCGTTTGATACCCAAAGGGTTCGCGACCAACAATTTGAGAACCGCTGTTATAAAGAGAGAGGTTGACCACGGAATGCATAGAGAGAAAATCTCAATAGTACCACGGGGGACGAATGAGGCGAAGAGCAAGAAGAGGAAAAAACAACTTCACTATGTTTACAAAGTAAAGGTAATATTTTTTTAATGGTTTGGAAAGAGTTTTCATTCATTTGTTTGTTGCAAAGCTCAAAAAAAATTTTGTATGAAATTTTACTTTAATAGTAATTAATTAGCCTCAAAGCTTTAGCAACGACGTTACACATCCAACTCACAACCACACTTTTTGTTTGACCATCCAGTCTGTGTACAGTTAAAAACCAAAATTATTCACTGTCCAAGTGAAGCCGTTAAGCCCAGGAGACAGAGTCCATCTCTCACTGTTGGGCGGTGTCACACTTTCACTATGAATGATGTAGAAAAAAATGAAAGATCATTTCGATGCGAATCATAAGATATAAGAAACACATTTAGATTGTTGTCAATCGAGTGAATTCTCTCTTACAAAAATAAAATAAAAATAAGCTTGCTGTCGACAATGCTACAATTATGTCAGGATTTAATTTTTGAACTTACTTTGACAGCCAGTATTTTCTTTTAGCACCCTTTCCCTCGTAGTTTTCTATTTTCATATTTTGGATTATGTCAAGGACGGCCAACCGGGCAACTCCGTTGGCTAAACAGGGACTTATAAATTGCTTTAGATTCAAATTTGAACTAAAATATGGTGTCAACTCCTATGTCTCTTGGATTGGGTCATTCATCCAGTTCTCACAACACGTTGTAATAAGTCTTACTATTCCAATGGACTTCGATGAGTCACTTCCTTGTTTTGTCACGTGATATGAGTAAGCCTCGGTAGCCTATGCTAAACATAACAACACATAACAACAGATAACAGCTGATCAGCCATTGCCATTATAATTAATTTTAAAGCAAAATGTTTGTCTCCATCAGCGCTTCCCCAGTGTTAATTAAAAATTGTACTTTTCAAAATATTCTTGAATACACGCGTTTCTTTAAATGACATTCATTAAATGTGACAATAATTATAATTCAGTTATGATTAAAGGAAGAAAGTTGTTTGAAGAAAAATTTGTGAGCGACTAGTGTGTTGCAAATAGCCTACCGGAAGTCTTACTCGTACTTACGCTTATCACGTGACAAAACAATCGACTCATCGTAGTCCATTCTATAAAAGATAGAAAGATGAAATTGGTGTTTTTGTAAAGCTTATAGCTAGCCCTTTAAAATGATATATAATTTATGGCAATAGGACAATATTCAAAATTTCTGTCAAAGTACCTAGTTTAAGTAATAATAATAAAGCTATTTTTAAAATTCAAGGAAGCATTATTTTACTGCAAGTAACGTCAATTCAATTTAGTCATTAAATTTTTTTAAAAATTAAATTTAAAAAAAAAAAGAAATTAAAAAATAAAAGAAATTATCTTGCCTATGGAAGATGTGTATTTCTATTGCTACTGACATTTACAATTACAGTCCCAATATTGTAGTTACTCTTCTTAGTTCGATCGACAAGCAAGCGGTGGTAAATATTTATTATCATTAGGAACTAAAGAAATATTCTAATAGTGTCCCCTTTTAAAAGATAACAAAATAAATAATCTTTCATTGTAGTGCTCTTCAGTGTTTTAGGTAAAAATATTGCGGAAGCGGAAAACTTGAAAACAAATCTGAGAGAAGACAAACTTGGTGTGGTAAAGGAATATTTCATACTTATTTCTTTACCATTAAATATCATAAGTAGAAAGGAGGTAAATACGATTCTAAACATATTAGGGTAGAGGGCTAATGCTAAGAGATTGGCCCATGACAACATTTGCGTGTTTTGTTAAGTTGCTGTTTTATTTAAATTTATTATGTTGCTGACTGATGACTTTTGTTTTTTTTAGGGTTCAGGTTACTAACGGTTTCAGACTAACGGTTTAGGGATAGATTTAGGGTTCAGGTTAGGCTTAGGGATACATTTAGGTCATTTTTTCATTATTTTTAAACGTTTTATTCTTAATTTTTCGGGTCACGGCAATCAAGTTGGCGGCCATGTTAAAAACGCGGGACTATCTATTCGCATTTACCGGGTAGAGTATGAGTATTTAATGTTGTCGAACTCGTAAATAAAAGGTAAATAAGGTTCTGAACATAATGGGTCGTCTATTAATTACGTCAAAAATGTTTCCACAATATTTGATTTCCCCCCCCCCCCCCCACCTTGTCAACAACTGATTGTTAAACTTTCAATGCCCATCACCTACTAAGCCTATTTAATTATGTCAACATTTTATAACCCCCCCCCCCCCCCCCCCCCAAAAAAAAAAAAAAAAGAATTATAATATAAATAAATGTATAAATACGTTTTTTAATAATAATAATACAAAAGTGTAAGAAAAACATGCTATTTCATCTTTAAATTTTATAATGCAGAATCAATTAAAAGTTAGTTAAAGACTAAATATCATTGTTTGTGGAAGTATAAATATGATTATTGTCAGTATAGCTGACAATTATAGTAGGCCTATAGTAGGCACCCCAATACTTTGCCGCCGGCGGTAGAAAAACGAAGGCCGCCGAGCGGCAATCGCTGTGATGAGCTGGCGCTTTTCGTTTTCGGTAGATGTCGGTGTTTAGCGTTGTTTTGCGTCATTTCTAAAAATAGCGGAATTTCCTTATTTTAATTTGAAGCCTCGATGCATGCCGGTTACGGGGGTATAAATAAATAGGAGATCGGACCATGCTGAGACGATCAATTGAAAGGTTGATTAAGGTAAGTGAGCTTGTTGTGCTTAATTTTTTTATTTATATCCTGTTCGGACTTGGAAATTATTTGTTCGTATAGTTTATATGTTTTTAAAGGGGAAACACTTTTTTAATCGTGTACTGATCATCACACAACTTTATTATAGCTTGACTACCGTGACTAAAAATTCAAGGCTTCCAAGCCGCGGCCATTTTTTTCCACTCGATCTACCGGAGTCTACCGGAAGTGATATATCTCTAATGTAAACAGTGATTATTATTAATTAAAACCTTTTTTAAACGACTAGATAAATATTTCCTGCATTATAACTTAGTTGTTTGAATATAAATATACACTTTTCATAACTGATTTTTATTAATAATTACACTTTAGGCCTAATATAGTTCATATATAATGTAAGAACATGCTTTGAATCAATAATACATGTAAATAAGACTTAGTACAAAGACTTTGACTTTTGGAACAACTTAAATGACTTAATTATTAAATCCTGCATTATCAGTTAATAGTTTGATTATAATTACACTTTAGGCCTTATATAGTTCATATATTAGAGCATGCTTTGGGTCAATAATAGTATTAATACATGTAAATAAGACGACAAAGAGATCTACGTGTGCTGACATGCGATGAGCAATGAATTATGAAGATAGACTAGCCTGTATTACTAAGTTATTAAACAACTATAAATGTACATAAACTAAAGAACATTGTGTGGCCGATCTAAAATTATTTAATTATTATTTATATGTATTCATAATAATCCTAAGTAGTACTCCTGATATTTTTTTTTCTTCAGAATTACTAATTATCATTTCCTGATCAACAAACAACCCAAATTGATATTGACGATGGAGGAAGATGTTTTTAATCTACCAATCGATGAGGATGAAGTGTTGCTGGAGCTCCAGAGCCGCGAACCATGTCCACGATTTTTTTAGACAGTTTCTGCCAATTTAAAAGAGCCCCTAAACTAATGCTTCGACCGGTTTTGTTGATGTCAAGGTTAAAGCTCTGGTCAACAAAACCATGGACTGGGAAGAGAAGGAGTTTATTTGAGATTTAGTCAGGTATGTTAAGAAGTCTGATAAATTTTCATTTTGCTTAGTTGTGTTTTAATGAAATTTATTTCAATTTTCAGTTCACTCATTTTAAAATCAAATTTTTAATATTTTGTATACTTTCAGGTTGACAACATTGTCACATTTAGTTTCTGATATTCTTATGGGAGATTTTTTATTTTGTTTAATTCTGTGTTTTGATGAAATTTATTTGAATTTTCAGCTCACTCATTTTAAAGTTGATATTTAATAATTTGTATACTTTCAGGTTGACAACTTTGTCACACTGAATTTCTGATGTTCTTATGGGAGATTTTTATTTTCTTTGTGTGTTTTGATGAAATTCATTTGAATTCTCAGCTCACTCATTTTAAAGTTCAATTTTTAACATTTTGTATATTTTCAGGTGCACAAGGATACATTCTGTTGCTGTGGACTAGGACACTATCTGTTGCTGTGAACCATGGATTGCAATATTGCATTGGATGTTTTATTATATTTAAATTGTCACTGTCTATTTGTACGTAAGATTTTATTGAATTAGCATGGTTAGTTTAAAAGTTATGCCCAAAAATGCACATCAATGTCAAAAGATTACATGACATTTTTGAATTTTGTATAGCATGATTTTAATAGCTTTTGCAATATTTTAATATTCTGTTACAGTTGAATTGTCACAAACTATTATTAATGAAAATTTTATTGCAGTAGCTTTATTAGTTTAAAAGTTATGTATTTAAATGTAAAAAATGTCTCGGCCGCGGGCGCTTTTCATCAAATATTTTTATAAATTTACATAAATTTTTCTGGTCTGTATTTCAGTTATTTTAAATGTGCCTTACTTTTAGATGGACATAATCTGTTTGTATTGAAAATTTTATAGCAGTAGCATAATTGGTTTAGTAATTATGTCATTTTTTGTAAAATTAAATTTTTCGACAATTGTCGTTATCCACCCCCTGTGCTCATAAAATCATATTTTAACAAATATAATAAATTCATTCACAATTCATGTGTTTTGTTTTGTTACACATTGTATTGTAAATGTCTCCTCCAAATCTGAGAGCTCTAACTTTAATAGCTAAAAAGATACAAGCAAAATAGTACAAAAAGTGTAATAATGCGATCACAGCTTTAAAAATTAAATACAAAGCCGAATAGTGGTGAAAAATAAATCACTAAAAAATTCATAACTTTTCTCCTATAAGTCATAGAAAGATTATCTTGGTGTCATTGGAAAGCTTAGAGCTAGCTCTTTCCAATGACATGCTCTTTGTGTATGTCTGATGTATTTGAAAATTTGAGTTGGAGTGCCTACCTATAGGTACTATAGTCAGTTTCTAGCTGCTATTATCTTCCCATGGCCATGGAATAGCCAGGTGTTGCTCTATGGTAACAATGGTTGACAATGGGCATCAAGAACATCATCGGGGTACTGCAGGGGGGCATTTGCCGTGCCCCCCCTCCCCCTGTTTTGCTGGTTTTATTTAAATTGTTTA
The DNA here is from genome assembly GCA_964017045.1 of Omphiscola glabra. NCBI lineage: Eukaryota > Metazoa > Mollusca > Gastropoda > Lymnaeidae > Omphiscola > Omphiscola glabra. The sequence goes on from OZ024795.1 coordinate 19,589,238, forward strand.
GTACTGTGGCATCTCTAGTAATAAACAACTTAACAAGCCGACCAAGTTTTGGTTAAACCTGAAATGACAACCCTGTTGGGTATAGTCTATAGTTGCTGGTTTATCATTTTCATCTTGGGGAACTGATATACCAGACAAGTCAAGATCATCCTTATCTAACCATTCAACACATTAAATAAAAGCATTGTCTGTGTGAGCAATAGATGCCATAAGCTCTCTCTGTCTTTGAGTTGGTACAGTTGTTATTGAACACCGAAGAGTTTTTAATTGAACACTGTGTACAATGATGTGTAAATCATTCTAGGAAGCGGATTTAGAGAAAAACGACAGGTGAAAAGATGCAAACTTTTGACTTTTCTTGCACTAACAAAGTGTGCTAACATTCTGACCAGCCATCTGTAATGCACAGACAGCCACAAATTAAATAACTCTTATATTGTTAAAAGCCTTAACTTATATGACTATTTAAACTCATTAAATTGTTTAAAATAATATAAGAACCAGTCAATTTATAAGATTAAAATTTTAATAGCAAAACATGATTGTTGATGTCAACTAATCTAATCCCCCCCTCCCCCATGTCAACAACTGTCAAACATTTCCAAACCCCCTTTTCCCCCCCCCCCCCCCCCCCCCCCCCCCCAATCCTCTATTTTATTGAGGTAATTAATGGACACCCCCTAAGTAGCTTAGACCGGTACTAGTACTTGAGTAGTTCTAGTCTTGTGACTAGACTAGAATAGATCTAAAAGTAGAAGTAGTTAGTAGTTACTGTTGTCGAACTCGTATTAAAAAAATCGTTAATGATAAAATCCTGTTCTGGTTTGAAGGTCCATGTAAGTTATTTTTTATTGAATGTGGAGAGATGACCATTGGGTTTTCAGTGGCATAAAAAGAGAGAGTGGGCGCTGTGCCAAAGTGACATGCAATCACTTCATAGGAGTGTATATATATATATATATATCCTTCCAGGCTCACTGATTGTGTTGGAAGGATAGGTGACTTATGGCAACATAAACCCGATCAGACATTAAATATTGATATACTTATACAAACACTCTGTTGAGGTCCATCAACAAAATTTTATTGATCCAAATGAAGCTGGTGACCACATGCAGAATTTTGAAAATGTGGATGCGTGCTAACTGAAAAGACGTTTAGCACAAGCTGCGATCTTTTCCCTTCCTATTTGCTTAAGTTCATGTTCAAGTTCATTACCATTTTCGTGGATATGATATTTTATAAAAATTCATTGTCACCTTGGGGAAGAACAATGCAAGTAGGTAACTCAGACATACAGTTTACATCCTCCAATAGGAATCTTGGTTATTTTCTGTCTCACAATTTGTCTCTTGATAATCCTATATCCCACATTTGTCGCTCTGCATACCCGGCCATGCGTCAGATCAGCTCAATCCGCCACTACCTCACAGCTAGTGCAACAAAAACCCTAGTCTATGCTCTTGTTCTCTCTCGTCTTGACTATTGCAACTCTCTTCTGTCAGGTTCACCAAAACACTTCTTAGAAAAACTACAAAAGGTTCAAAACTCAGCTGCTAGGCTAGTTTTAAAGGCAAAAAAACGTGTTCACGTCACACCACTACTTCATTCACTTCATTGGCTACCTGTACAAGCACGGATTGACTATAAACTCTCTGTTCTCTGCCACAACTTTTTCTCGAATTCTTGCCCTTCCTATCTAACCAAACTTCTCTCTGTCTATTCACCCCTTCGACCGCTTCGCTCCTCCGCAGACGGGCGTATTCTTTCTGTCCCCAAGACTCGCACAAAAACATACGGTGAAAGATCTTTCTCTTACTGTGCCCCCAAACAATGGAATTCTCTTCCACTACACATCCGCAATATATCAACTATCACAGCCTTCAAAACTGCACTCAAAACACATCTCTTTAAACTCTACTACCCCGACTGATTCACCACATCTGACCGATAAATGCTGCTGCTGGCCGCCGTCCATGGCTTGTCATGTAAAATTTCTGGTGTGGATGAGGTGAATATGCATTAGATTTTGTTTTGTCTCTATATATCTGTTCTTTCTTATATATATATGTATTTTATGTTATTGTCACCATTATGTATCTTTTTTAATATTTTTATGTACAGCGCGGTGAGCCTAGCCCTGGGCTGGAGTACCGCACTATATAAGACAACAAATAATAATAATAATAATTTATAAAGTAAACAAACCAGTTGTCTGTCTGAAATCCAAATAACAGAAGTTTGATTATCTTTCTTAGTTTTAACATACTTATCTTTAATAATTCAAAATGGCTGCATTAAATAAAATAAACATTATCACATTTGATCTTTAGGATTTTAAGAGATAAAAGTTTAGACAATATCACATTAAGTAAATGTAGGACTGTCGTTAACTTTAGGCCTATTTATTTATTATTTGGCCTACTCGAAACAAACTTTGTGCTATATTTATAGCATCCCTATGCTGTGCCTTACAATTTTAATCAATAAACGTGTAAATAGTAACTAATTTAAATTTAATATTTTAGTGGAGTTCAACTGAATCTTCAGTTATTTAGTAACGTCTAAAATTATATTATCAAAGTTAATCATATTTTTATTCTTTAAGATATGCAGGCATAAATAAATGATTGTTTAAAAATAAGTTGAAAAACACATTTAAGTTGGGCCCTAAGTCATACTAGCTTGAAATCTTGCAAATAATTAGCTTTAGCAAAATTGCTGTAAAAGATAAACTTTTAGTTAAATTGTTGTAAGTACTTGGTACACGTGAGCTGCTAAGTCATACTAGTCTAAGATTTTGGAAATAATTAGCTCTAAACAACTTACTGTTAAATTTTTAGTTAAATTGTTGGAAGTACTTGGTAGAAGTGAGCTGAATTGAGATTGTGCAGCTATGTAATTTCAGGTGACAGCTTGTAGACTTCTTCTAGCATATAATATTGTAATTTTAAATTTAAAAATGTGTATACTGACAGTGTACTTATGTAATATATTACTGTTGGGTCAAAAACTAAGTTCCTGTTATCTTTCATTATTTTTTTTCTAACATTTATTTGGCACTGAAGTCAGTGGCGTAGTGAGGGGGGAGCAAGGGGGGCATCATGCCCCGGGCGCTACTTACAAAGGGGCGCCAAATGGTATATTTTACATATAATATTGTATGGTTTCAAATGGGGGTGGGGCGCTAAAAAGGTATTGTGCCCTGGGCGCGAGTTAAGCTCGCTATGCCAGTGACTGAAGTACAAAGTTTTTAAATATTTATATTTTCTATTCTCTGTTCCTGTGTTCACATAGCCTCCATGTCGGACCCAATTAAATCAGTTGTGAAGGATCATTTTAGACAGATGTTGGAAATAGGACTTGATGTGAAGAAGAAGGCTTCGCAAGAGACAAAGATATTCAAAGCAGGCATATCAGGTGGGTCTCTTTCTCACAACCCACTGTCTGTCTCTTACCAATCTTTCTACGGGTGGAGTATGGGATTTATTCACTTGATTCTATGAGGTCACAAGAGTGACAAAAGTGTCAAAAATTGATGAATATTATTCATGTGCATTTACTTTTGTTAAAGTTGGCAAATAAAATTTATACAAATGTTGAAATTAATTATTTTGATGATTATTTCTTCAGATCTTCAGCAAAAACTAAATTCTCTATCTTGTAAGGATGAGCAGGAAGAAGAGGAAACTGTGCAGAAATTAAAATCAGAATTACTGACTTTAGATGATGAAATCAATAGAGCAACAGGAACAGAGAATGAACTCCAGAAACAGGTTAAGAAACTAGAGGAAGAATTACAGGCTGCAATGCAGGAAGAAAAGGAAAATAACAAGAACAGGGCTAGGTAATGGATATACTGTAGCAGGGCCAGGTAATGGGTATACTGTGGCAGGGCCAGGTAATGGATATACTGTGACAGGGCCAGGTAATGAATAAACTGACAGGGCCAGGTAATAAATAAACTGTGACAGGGCCAGCTAATGGATAAACTGTGTCAGGGCCAGGTAATGGATAAACTGTGACAGGGCCAGGTAATGGATAAACTGTGACAGGGCCAGGTAATTGATAAACTGTGACAGGGCCAGGTAATGAATAAACTGTGACAGGGCCAGGTAATTGATAAACTGTGACAGGGCCAGGTAATGGATAAACTGTGACAGGGCCTAGGTAATGGATAAACTGTGACGTAAAGGCGATAAATGGATTAAATGCAGCTCTGTTTATTAAAAAATATTTAATCACCTATTTCTTTTAATGTTGTTTCTAAATTTAAAGTACCAGAGTCAGAAGGAGAATATTGCTCTAGGTGTCATGTGCGCACACTGGCTCCCAAGCCACCTGCATGTGGCTCACTTAATACTTTATTATCACATATAATTTACAAAATGGTTTTATAATTTAAACAAAATGTTGCTGACCCAAAGCGATGTCATTGCATCACTGATAGTCCAAGACAAATTAACTTAATAGACCAATGCCCCTTGTCATAGTCTCATCTTGTGCTGGACATTTCTTATGTTTTGTCATATGATTATTACTAAAACATGAACATTAAAACAAACCACATAAAAATATGTTGCACTTTGATCAATTTTTATTCTGTACAGTGCACACTGATATTCCTAAATTTAGATTTAGAGTAGTAAGGGACAATTTGATATACTGAGATGCTTTCATATCTTCAATATCACAAAAATTTCTGTGTCCCAACACTATAACCAGTCCGCTCAGTCTGGATATACTAAGTTTTCTCTGTCCTTCAAAACTGCCTATTCTCATTAAACGGTTTCCAAGGTTTTAATTCTACCTGTGCTATTATAATGTTGTTTTATTGTAATTATTGACTGGTGATTTCTGCTGTAGTGTAATAGCTTTTCTATCCTGAGCTGTCCAATTATTCCCACAGGTCTGCTGTCAATATTTACAGAGAAATTAGTCAAATCACCTGGCAAAAAAGTGAAAGACCTGGGGAAATTAAAGGCTGTATCCTTTTATTTGTAAACAATCTTAGAGACAAATTGCTTGGGAAGTTGCGTGTCTGAGGATTGAGATCTGCTGTCATGTTTTAGTTTTTAGAATACATTACAACTATTAGTTCTTTTTTTTTTCAAAACATTTTTTTTAACCGGTATTGATTATATGTATACATTGATAGGCACAGTGATAAGTTGTGTTGGGTGGGCTGCCACACACACACATACACACACAGCATATCTAAGAGTTGAAGTGAACCAATAACTAGCAATACAAAATTATCTTTGTTCAAGCTAAAACTGTGTGTTATATTTTTCCTTGACCTGCTTCTCCAAGTCATATGTACAAAGCCTGATGAAATCAAGACATTCTGTTTTGACGAAACTAAGCAGTCCCAGTTTTTTATCACCAACAGCCTGTGGGAGATGACGGAAGACGAAACTTGTTGGAACTTGGATGATGCAGCCTTGTGACTGGGACTTTGAAAGGGCTGAATCATAACATTGAACAAGGCACAGATTTAGTTCCCTCATGTCAACCCCCACCCCAACCTGTATTTGTTAAACTTTTTAACCCACTTACAGCAAAGCTCTAACTGTTATAAATCTTATTCTCCGTTACCTCATTCACTGTTTTCCTACTCCCTGTTACCCCACTCAGTTTTCCTGCTCCCTGTTACCCCACTCAGTTTTCCTACTCTCTGTTAACCCACTCACTCTTCATACTCACTGTTACCCCACTCAGTTTTCCTACTCCTTGTTACCCCACTCAGTTTTCCTACTCACTGTTACCCCACTCAGTTTTCATACTCTCGCTGTAATCCAAATTTTTTTGTAACAACCTGGTCTTCTGTCCTCTCTTTACAATAAATTTTTACTGGTTGCAATTTTGTTCTTTGAAACACTTTCTATGTTGTTTTTAATCAAGCTGTTCTCTTTTATAAGGGAGATCAGCGGCCGAATCAATCTTCCTTAATAATTCTTTTGGTTCTCTTTCTTTAAATAATGTTTTAGAGACGATTAATATTTTGTGTTTACACAAATATACAATATTTGATTCTATAAAATGTAATAAAAAGTATAAAATAAATGTCCCCCCAAAAATTCAGACTTGCTACAGCCATGTGATTAAAAAGGAGAATCAATCTTTGGGGGGGAGAAAGACGGACCCATCAAACACAATGATATTATTTGGTATGACTTGACAAATACAATGTTGGACACATGTATACGTTTTACATTGCTGCAGGTAAGTGTTGTGTGACACAATTTTTATGATAAAGGTCATTTAATGATGGAAATATGAGTTCTCACAACTGTCTTGCATTAATGTTCCATCCTCAAATCTATCAAGATCTTGACAAGTGGAATGAAATTAGCTATACCGCTGCGTACATCTTTTTGCGATTTTCAAAAAAGAAATTGAGTTAATGGGCCCCCCAAACTTTTTTAGTCACGTGGCTGCAACAATTCTGAAGTTTTGGGGACATCTTTATTATTCTTTTTAGTCCATTTTTCGGGGGGGGGGAAATCTTTTTTTTGTAAAGTATTTTTTCATATTGTTAAATATTGTACTTTTTAATCTTTATTATCATTTATCTTGAGTTATGGTTTGGTTGTACTACCTTCAGGGGTGGGTAAATGTACAAAGATTCAGTTTAATTTGAGGTCAGGAAATGGGTCGAAATTGGGACCCAAGATTTGACCACACACAAATAGACAGCGCAACCTAAGAAAAAAGCATATAAATAGTATAATATCTAATAATAATTTTTGTTTTAAAATTGAAGTTGACTGTCTTAAACCAAAATCATCTTCATTCAGTTTCAATATTTTTCTATTCCAAGAATATCAATAATAGTAATGTATTTATTCTTATTTCAAAGTAGATATAAAATGCCCGAAGAAAACATGTTTTAAATTTTTTTTTTTTAATCCATCAATATCACTGCCTGTATTTCATTATTGACATTTCTCTCAGCTTGAAGTGACTGTTAAAAATATTGATTTTTTTATATAATTTGCTGTTGGAACGTTTGATACTTTGTCAAAAGTAGTGTTAAAACGAATAAAACAATTGTCAGTTTAAGGTCTGGTGTTTTTTGTTGTTTTTTTAAAAATCTATTTGTATTTGTTGGCTGTTCAGCTTTTATTTTTAAAAATCTGTCTTTACCGTAAATAGAACTGAGGATACGATGCAGTGGCATTTTCAAATTTTTATTTAAAAAGTATAACTTTTTTTTTAAAGGATTTATTCAACAACAGGGTATTGGGTTCATATATTTAGCTTTGATTTTATGCACCTAAGACTGGGATCATTAAGACTTGATTTTGATGGGTACTGATTGTCATTCAAACATATGTAACAGAGATTATTACCTTGCCGTAACAAAGGTTAACTTCACGTTACAGAGATTATTAACTTAATGTAACAGGTTATTAACTTGACTTAACAGAGATTATTAATTTAAATTACAGAGGTTATTAACTGACTTAACAGAGATTATTAACTTAACGTAACAGAAATTTTAACTTGATGTAACACAGATCATTAACTTAAAGTAACAGAGATTTTAACTTGACATTGCAGAGGTTATTAACTTGACATAACAGAGGTTATTAACTTGACATAACAGAGGTTATTAACTTGACATAACAGAGGTTATTAACTTGACGTAACAGAGATTATTAAATTGACGTAACAGAGCTTATTATCTTGATGTAACAGAGGTTACTAATACTATCTTGATATTACATAGATTATTAACTTGACAAGCTGTAATTCTACTTATGAACATAAATTGTGAACTGCTGAGTGACTTGGGGTCCTTAACCAAGTTTCATAATGTGAGGATATGCTTACACCGCTATCGGTCAGATCAGCTCCATCCGCCACTAACTCACAGTTAGTGCAACAAAAACCCTAGTCTATGCTCTTGTTCTCTCTCGTCTTGACTACTGCAACTCTCTTCTGTCACCAAAACACTTCTAACTGCTAGGCTCGTTCTAAAGGCAAAAGAACGTGATCACGTCACACCACAACTTCATTCACTTTATTGGCTCCCTATACACGCACAGATTGACTATAAACCCTTTGTTCTCTGCCACAACCATTTCTCGAATTTCTGCCCTTCCTATCTAACCGAACTTCTCTCTGTCTATTCACCTCTTCGACAGCTTCGCTCTTCCACAGACGCGCACAAAAACATACGGTGAACGATCTTTCCCTTTCTGCTCCCCCAAACAATGGAATTCTCTTCCACTACACATCTGCAATATACCGACCATCACTGCCTTCAAAACTGCACTCAAAACACATCTCTTTAAAATCTACTATCCTGGCTGATTCCCCCCTCTGACCGATAAACGATGCTGCTGGGTGCCGTCCACGGCTTGACATGTAAATAGTTATGGATTTGAGTGAATACACTTTTGTTTTATTTAATTAATGTATGTTCATTTTTAAGTTTATTATTATGTTTGTTAAAGTGTATGTACAGCGTGGTGAGCCCAGCCCTAGGCTGTGGTAACACGCTATACAAAACTACTACTAATGTTAATAATAATTTGGGATTTTATCGCTGGCCACTGTCATGAGAAAACTATTGACAGAAACGCGTTATTTTATTTGTTGTTATGTATAATGTTATCACTTTTTACTGAGCATGGCAACTGTGTTCAGATTGATTCTATCATGATCTTTATTTGAATACCTCACTTGATTTGAAGTTCAAAGTTCTTTAAAGACATAATAGACCCTGAGCTATATAATATGTATACTTCACTTGAGTTGAATCTCAAAGCTGATATTTTCAAAGAGATCAAAATAAATTTTTATGGTAATTTATTTTTGTTACATTTCTTATTGTGTACTTGTTACCACCGGACTTATCATTGTTCTTATCCCGAACATCTCAAGAGATACTCTAAAGTTCAATTAATATTGTTAATTGATAAGTTGGAAATTCAGAAACCCCACACGTCAAGATTTTCCACTAAGGGAAAAAAAAAAGTGATGATTCATTGGCTATACTTCAACCCCTCTTGTTGTCACTTTCTGACGGCCCGCATGTGACGATAAAATGATAAATGGACGATTCTATTATTCATTAGGGAAGGCGAAATATCTTTATTGATCTGCGACAGCTGGTGTTGAGCCTAAACAAGGGAGGCAATTCGAGTTTTTGTGTGAGTGTTTTTTAAAAGATTAAGGTGTCATGCTTACCTGGATCGTGGTTTTTTTACGACTTTGTCTTATTTCAATTGGTTCAATTAATCATGCTTAATGGTGTTATTTCAATTGGTTCAATTAATCATGCTTAATGGTGTTATTTCAATTGGTTCAATTAATCATGCTTAATGGTGTTATTTCAATTGGTTCAATTAATCATGCTTAATGGTGTTACTTCAATTGGTTTATTTAATCATGCTTAATGGTGTTACTTCAATTGGTTCAATTAATCATGCTTAATGGTGTTATTTCAATTGGTTTATTTAATCATGCTTAATGGTGTTACTTCAATTGGTTCAATTAATCATGCTTAATGGTTTTTTTTCAATTGGTTCAATTAATCATGCTTAATGGTGTTACTTCAATTGGTTTATTTAATCATGCTTAATGGTGTTATTTCAATTGGTTCAATTAATCATGCTTAATGGTGTTATTTCGATTGATTCAATTAGTCATGCTTAATGGTGTTACTTCAATTGGTTTATTTAATCATGCTTAATGGTGTTACTTCAATTGGTTCAATTAATCATGCTTAATGGTGTTACTTCAATTGGTTTATTTAATCATGCTTAATGGTGTTATTTCAATTGGTTCAATTAATCATGCTTAATGGTGTTATTTCAATTGATTCAATTAGTCATGCTTAATGGTGTTACTTCAATTGGTTTATTTAATCATGCTTAATGGTGTTACTTCAATTGGTTCAATTAATCATGCTTAATGGTGTTACTTCAATTGGTTTATTTAATCATGCTTAATGGTGTTATTTCGATTGGTTCAATTAATCATGCTTAATGGTGTTATTTCAATTGATTCAATTAGTCATGCTTAATGGTGTTACTTCAATTGGTTTATTTAATCATGCTTAATGGTGTTATTTCAATTGGTTCAATTAATCATGCTTAATGGTGTTATTTCAATTGGTTTATTTAATCATGCTTAATGGTGTTATTTCAATTGGTTCAATTAATCATGCTTAATGGTGTTATTTCAATTGGTTTATTTAATCATGCTTAATGGTGTTATTTCAATTGGTTCAATTAATCATGCTTAATGATGTTATTTCAATTGGTTCAATTAATCTGCTTAATGGTGTTATTTCAATTGGTTCAATTAATCATGCTTAATGGTGTTATTTCAATTGGTTCAATTAATCATGCTTAATGGTGTTACTTCAATTGGTTTATTTAATCATGCTTAATGGTGTTATTTCAATTGGTTCAATTAATCATGCTTAATGGTGTTATTTCAATTGGTTCAATTAATCATGCTTAATGATGTTATTTCAATTGTTTCAATTAATCTGCTTAATGGTGTTATTTCAATTGGTTCAATTAATCATGCTTAATGGTGTTATTTCAATTGGTTCAATTAATCATGCTTAATGGTGTTATTTCAATTGGTTTATTTAATCATGCTTAATGGTGTTATTTCAATTGGTTCAATTAATCATGCTTAATGGTGTTATTTCAATTGGTTTATTTAATCATGCTTAATGGTGTTATTTCAATTGGTTCAATTAATCATGCTTAATGATGTTATTTCAATTGGTTCAATTAATCTGCTTAATGGTGTTATTTCAATTGGTTCAATTAATCATGCTTAATGGTGTTATTTCAATTGATTCAATTAGTCATGCTTAATGGTGTTACTTCAATTGGTTTATTTAATCATGCTTAATGGTGTTATTTCAATTGGTTCAATTAATCATGCTTAATGGTGTTATTTCAATTGGTTCAATTAATCATGCTTAATGGTGTTATTTCAATTGGTTCAATTAATCATGCTTAATGGTGTTATTTCAATTGGTTTATTTAATCATGCTTAATGGTGTTATTTCAATTGGTTCAATTAATCATGCTTAATGATGTTATTTCAATTGGTTCAATTAATCTGCTTAATGGTGTTATTTCAATTGGTTCAATTAATCATGCTTAATGGTGTTATTTCAATTGGTTCAATTAATCATGCTTAATGGTGTTACTTCAATTGGTTTATTTAATCATGCTTAATGGTGTTATTTCAATTGGTTCAATTAATCATGCTTAATGGTGTTATTTCAATTGGTTCAATTAATCATGCTTAATGATGTTATTTCAATTGGTTCAATTAATCTGCTTAATGGTGTTATTTCAATTGGTTCAATTAATCATGCTTAATGGTGTTATTTCAATTGGTTCAATTAATCATGCTTAATGGTGTTATTTCAATTGGTTTATTTAATCATGCTTAATGGTGTTATTTCAATTGGTTCAATTAATCATGCTTAATGGTGTTATTTCAATTGGTTTATTTAATCATGCTTAATGGTGTTATTTCAATTGGTTCAATTAATCATGCTTAATGATGTTATTTCAATTGGTTCAATTAATCTGCTTAATGGTGTTATTTCAATTGGTTCAATTAATCATGCTTAATGGTGTTACTTCAATTGTTTTTTTTAATCATGCTTAATGGTGCTATTTCAAATGTTTCAAATAATCATATTTATGGTATGATTTCAATTAGTTCTCTTTATCATGCTTAATGGTATTGTTTCAATTGGTTCACTTTATCATAATTGTGTTATTTCAATGTGTTCACTTTAATCGTACTCAATTGTCTTATTTCAATTGACTCACTTGAGGGACTTAATATCTTAAAATATTGACTTGTAGTTTAATGATAATCTTATTTCAAGATGTTCACTTAATCGCCCTTAATGGTCCCATTTTGTTCAGATAATTTTAATGACCTTCTTGTAAATATGCCAACACTTTTACAAAGTTGTACCACTGGTGACGTAAGCCTCAATGACTCGTGGATATTTTTAGTATAACATTATGTGTGTCACGCCATTTTGAGTTGGCTAAATGAATGTGTCATTTGAATAATGCTTATGGCATATATTAAAAAACAAGTCATTTTTTTATGTGAGTTCTTAACTCGGTGTTCATACAAAGTTCCGAACCAACACTTATCGTGTCTACGCAAATTATGTTACCATGTGATACCCAGATCATGTGATACAGATAATATGTGATATCCAGATCATGTGATACAGATAATATGTGATATCCAGATCATGTAATACAGATAGTATGTGATATCCAGATCATGTAATACAGATAATATGTGATATCCAGATCATGTAATACAGATAATATATGATATCCAGATCATGTAATACAGATAATATGTGATAGCCAGATCATGTAATACAGATAATATGTGATATCCAGATCATGTAAGTCAGAGAATGTTGCCATGTGATATCCAGATCCTTTAGTTCAGTATTTAAAATAGGACATGACTTTTCGTAGTGTACGGTAGTGGTTTCCCACTGTTGTAGCTCATCTAGCCCTTTGTAGAATCTATGGGGGACACCCCCCCCCCCCCAATGACCTGTTACTTCACTTTCTACTTCAGAGGTGCCTATACCGACCAATATGTTGGCTGATCTCAAATCTGAGTGAGGATGGGGATATGAGTGACCAACATAATGTGGGTGGTAAAATGAGTGACCAACATAATGTGGGTGGGAAAATGAGTGACCAACATAATGTGGGTGGGAAAATGAGTGACCAACATAATGTGGGTGGGAAAATGAGTGACCAACATAATGTGGGTGGGAAATGAGTGACCAACATAATGTGGGTGGGAAAATAAATGACCAACATAATGTGGGTGGTAAAATGAGTGACCAACATAATGTGGGTGGGAAAATGAGTGACCAACATAATGTGGGTGGTAAAATGAATGACCAACATAATGTGGGTGGGAAAATGAATGACCAACATAATGTGGGTGGGAAAATGAGTGACCAACATAATGTGGGTGGGAAAATGAGTTACCAACATAATGTGGGTGGTAAAATGAGTGACCAACATAATGTGGGTGGCTGTTTGTATTACGTGATATTAGAATATTTCCTTGTTAGGGTCTGCTGAGTCGGTCAAACATATGACATGACACCGGAATACTTGCTACGAATACGGACATTTTGTCAACTCCCTGATAAATTATGTGATAATCTGCTAACAGTCTCTGGTTTCTGCTAACGCAGATTTTTGTTCGCATTAAACGGATGTTATATGGAGACCCGTTGGTTAAGCGTGTGGAAGAGAAGAGGGGCGGGCCAATACCCAAGGATTGTAATCAACTAGAAAGTGTGTGTGTGGGCTGATACACATTAGAACATGATATCAAACAGGGAGTGGATATATTTGGCGTGTCCACATTCTGTCTAATGAAATCAAATCCAAAGATCCAGTTGTTGTTTTTTCACATTTGGTTTGTATTGGATTCTATAGTTGTGTTGAGATTTCCCGTTACCAAGACCTGTAGAAAAGTTTGATTTTTAAAAAAAAAACACTTTTATTTCAATAAAGTTGTATATGAAAATTGTTTTAGGCGGCGAGAGGGGCGGGGTGTGAACAAACATCACGATGCAATTTTTCTGCTGATGTTCACTTTGGAAGCTTACAATACATTAAATATTATTTTTGTGATATCCCGTTTCGTATACATAGGCCTATACAATGACTAAAATTATTATATACGAAACATGTTATTAGGTTTCACATTAATCTATTTGGTGTTAACGAAGTCATTTGGTTTATTTTCTAGGTTTTTTTAGGATTTTTTTTTTTGTTAGTTTCTAGTCCCCTGACTGTTTTGGTGTGCGTGTTTATTTTTTTCGTCGGAGCCCATAAATGCATGAATAAAATATCTTCTTAATCATCACGAAGTTACCGGTAAGAATTGAATTGGAACACACAGGCATAGTTCTATTCTATGCTGAAATCCAAGACCAAAATTAGCCCACTGGGTATCCCCGAACGTCATTCTGTCCCACAACTGGCAAAACAGCCACCCACGTCATATATGTTTCAATACCACCCGTTATAAATCAATGAATCTCACCGCCTGCTCGTCCGAACGCCACGGTTTCTTTATCCCGGGAGTGGGGGAGAGTTCTGCGCAGCGGGGTGGAAAAAAATGAAAATATTCGGTCACCTCATTAAACAGGTAAACTGAAAAATAAACAAGCGTTGACAAGTCTTGACTACCACGTGCCTTAGGGTTTGGAGAGTTCAGCGAATTGTGACGATGTTGTTTGGACGAGTCGATTTCTTTTATAACAACTTGGTCTACGTTTGTCTTTTCAATACTTCAGGGATTTAACGCCAGAGTGATGTCATAGAGAATTTGGTGTTGAGCGTAAGGAAATTTAACACTGATCATTTAACCAGCGTCACGTGATAGGATTTTCTTTATTAATTTTACGTCTCCATTTGGTAAACAAAAACAAACAAAAAAGTTTTCTGAGTGTTACAAAGGAAGATAACTTGTGTTCATGGTACCAGGTAACCGTCATGTTTTCGAACTGTTACGGATCATACAAATTGTTACCTTTGGATGTAACGCAGAGGACAGTCAACAAATTGTTACCGTTGGATGTAGCACAGAGGACAGTCAACACATTATTGCCTTTGGATGTAGCACGCACAACGACAGGCAATAAGTTGTTACCTTTGGATTTAACACATATGCGACTCAGGTGAGTTAATGGTGTCACTGAAACACCTCATCATTTCTCGGCAGCAAGTTAACTTCAGCGAACGCGATCGGAGTAATTATTTAGAGTCCAAGTTATTGTTATAGACCATGTTTTAGACAAAGTTATAGACTGTTACATACCAAGTTATAGACCATGTTATATACCAAGTTATAGACCATGTTATATACCAAGTTATAGACCATGTTATATACCAAGTTATAGACCATGTTATATACCAAGTTATAGACCATGTTATATACCAAGTTGTAGACCATGTTATATACCACTTTATAGACCATGTTATATACCAAATTATAGACCATGTTATAGATCAAGTTATAGACCATTTTATAAACAATGTTTTACGTTCCTCTTACTAAAAACTGGAACATGCGGTAAAAAAAAAAGGGGGGGGGGTATTGTGCCTAGACTTAATCAAGTTTGGTCTGACGCTTCTCTTCCCTCCCCCCCCCCTTTTTTTTATTTGGCTCCCTCTGTCTTGCACTTGACATTATTAACCGAAAGTCCACAGATTAGTACAAGCTGAAGGTATAGGAATTGGTGATGCAGGCCAGAATCCTCCATGGGCTGTAGTTCCGGTGATTAGGATAATGATGGTGTCTTACACTTTCCCTCGAGTTGCTCTCTGTATCTCCCTCAGTTCCTCCCTCCCTCTGACTCGCTCAAAATTCAGTTATTCATATATATATATATAGCTGGTCCTCCACCCCCAATTCCATCCTGTCATCAGTACATACAACGTGTCGGTCATTGACAGTGAGTCCTGACGGTGAGTCACGACAGATATATTCAATAAGTTGTTTCTATACTCGTGTAGCTTATTGATTTGTTACACAAGTCGGATCAGCTGTTCACGAGACACTACCTCAATATCATCACCAGTTTGCGAGAGACGGTCTGAGTCTAAAGAGATGTTCACGAGAGACGTTCTTAGTTCTAAAGAGCTGTTCACGAGAGAAGTTCATAGTCTAATGAGCTGTTCACAAGAGATAATCTTATTCTGGTCATTATTCGTTAAAGCAATTGATTAAAATCTTCTGTAATGTCCAATGGTCATTTCGGGGAAATATATTTGAGTTTTGCAGAGAAACGCGTTTTGTTATCACTAGGTGGATACCATGGTTTTTTAGTTTTTAAAAACAACACATTTTTCCATACGATCTGTTTAAATAATATGTTTACATAATATCTGTTTACATACCATTTGTAAACATTCCATCTGTTAATTTGTATAATCAATTTACATACCTTCTCTTTAGAAGTCGTCTGTTTTTATGTCATCTGTTTTACATTGGCCAGAAAATAGAAGTGAACAAAATCTTCCTGTAAATCATCAAAATGCTAACGATGGCATGGTGGACAGTTGGACATTTGGACAGTTGGACATTTGGACATTTGGACAGTGGTATCTTAAGAAAACATTTAAACACATTTTTTTAAAATTTGTGATATGTGAATTAATAAATATTTGCTGTATAACGGAAAAAAGTTTTTCATCACTTTTTGTTTGGAGTTGAACAAAGATGGTCGTTTAAGGTCTTGTAAATTACACTATAGCCCTAACATGACTTGATCAAAGATGGTTGTTTAAGGTCTTGTAAATTACACTATTGCCCTAACATGACTTGATCAAAGATGGTTGTTTAAGGTCTTGTAAATTACACTATTGCCCAAACATGACTTGATCAAAGATGGTTGTTTAAGGTCTTGTAAATTACAACATTACCCTAACATGACTTGAACAAAGATTGTCAATTTGTTGTAATGTACGTCTTTGCCCAAAAACATGACTTATCTCAAACCTTCCCAATGCTACACCAATCTCTACTGTTTCAAAACACCATTTCTTGTCTCATTTAATCTCTGACATGTTAATCCGTTCTATAAAAGAAAGCACCCCGATTGAACCCATAAATACACGAACCTACACTGACCTACAAGGAACTACACGAACCTACATGAACCTAATCCAGTGTTTCCCAACGTGGGTCCCACGCCTTATAAGGGGTAGTTTGATTTTTAAAGGGGCAATTCGAAAATGAGCTGACTAGAATTTGAAAACCAACTGTCTTAAGGCGCATTGGAAGGCCCAACACAGTTGTCATATTATTTCAGATTTAAATTACTCTCACACATTAAAGAAAGAAATTAGAAAAGGAACAATCTTTAAAGTCTCTGTTTACTGCACTTACTGTAACTGTCAATCGTACTCTTGTATGTTTACTGCTTATTCTGCAAGTGTCAATCGTACTCTCGAGGCTACTTATGAAATTTCTTTACTCATTGCTAAATCTGGGGGAAATCATATTATAGGAGAGAATTTAATCAAACCATCAATATCAGCATTTCTTAACACTGTTCTGGAAAATGATGACAAACAGAGACGAGAAAGCTGTGTCACTCAGTATCAGTACTGTTAGTAAAAAAAAATAAAAAAAGATTAAATGAGTGAAGATTTTTAAATAATACTTGTTGAAAACATGAAAAAAACAATTCTCAGCGTAAATGGATGAATCAACTTTGAGAGACAGTTACGCCGTACTGATAACTTACTTAAGATTATATTGATAAAGGAGATTTTGATGAAGAAATATTGTCCTGTAAATCATTAGAAAGCACCACTACCGCCAAAGATGTATATATTGAGCTAAAAAAATTACTTAGATGTCAATACCAATGAAAAATTAAATGTAATATCTTGTGCTGCAGATAGTGCCCCTAATATGATGGGCAAAGAAATGGCTGCTTTAAATTGATGAGAATCCAGAAATGCTTCTTGTGCATTGCGTCTTTCATAGAGAAAACTTAGGAGCTAAAACATTTCACCTGTTCTATATGAAGTAGTAAATTCAGGTATAAAGTGTATCAATGCCATTAAAGCTAATGCCAAATGTGAGCGTCTCTTCAAGCTATTTTGTGAAAAACAAAATGCAGAATATGTGAGACTTTTACTTCACACTGAAGAAATATGCAGAATATGTGAGACTTTTACTTCACCTGAAGTAATGTGGCTCTTAAAGGAAACTGCTTGAAAAGATTTATGGAACTATTTGATACTTTTGCTGACTTTTTGAGTGAGAAACTTGAAATAAGTACCTGATGGTAAAACATTTGTGAGTAATTTAGACGCTATCTTTAAAAAAACTTAATATATTAAATAGCCAACTTCAAGAAACAAATAAAACTCTCGTCGATGCAAAAGCGAAGATATTTCGTTTCATTACGTTTATGAAATTGTGTCAGAAATATGTTTATAACAAAAATGTTGAAAAGTTTCATCGGCTCAAAAAATTTAGATGAAAGATTTTTTTTGATTTAAAACAAACTGATTTTCCAACTTGGATGATGCAGCCAATTTTAGTGGCTTACTTACTTTGTTTCCTTAAATATTCTTCTTAATTGATAATCATTAAAGCCTTTTTTTCTTCTTCCTAAAATATGTCATTTAGTTTTCAGTGAGATGCAATTCAATGTTCAAATATTAAAAATTAGGTGTATGTATATGTTTTATGGGGGAATAGGAATTTTAGAAAGGCTTAGTTGGTGCGTGTCACACAAAAAAAGGTTGGGAAACACTGACCTACACGATCCTACACGGTGCTTTTTATAAGTATAACAATGGCTCAAAGGCACACCTTGTTACTCACCTAACAATTTCAGTCCATGGTAGATTTTTTTACAATAAAATTATTTACATTTTTTTTTACATTCATTATAACTTATTAGAAGCTTCTAATACACAATATGTTTCTGTCTAGATGTTTAAAACTGGCATCCATGAGACAAGGGAGTTAACAACGGTGCTAGAAACCGAACAATGAAAATAAAAAACGATAAAACGTTATTCCAGTATTGATTAAAATGTTAATGTTAATTTTTTATTGATCGGATCGATCTAGGTCCAGACTTGGTACGAATGCACATTATAATGTCTATTTAAACACTATAGTGTTTTGATCTCATGATGATCACCGGTGTAGGGGTCTGGGACACTAATCTTCCTTATACACAATACAGGACCAATCTCTGACATTTTTTTTCAACCGATTTGAATGCGACGACTTAAAATTACGTGATCAATTATTTAGGGTTAATATCTTATTGATAAGTTAAACGTTACCTTTAAAAGGGCCCCCAACCGGGCCACCCCCTTTAACTTAAATGGAAAACGCCTCGAGTTAGGTGTTCTGTTTTTTTAGATGTTTTAGCACTGAAATATGATGACATAAAAGAGTCACTTCTGCAGGTTATTTTTTTTAAATATTTTTTTTTTAAAGTTTCTTCAGTTTTCTTTTTTATTACAGAACGTTCGATTTAAAAAAAAAAAGATTTTAATATTGTATAAATGTTCATTTAATGCTTTTATTTTTCTATAAGTCTCTATGATTATCAAATGTTTTAAATTAGATTTAAAAGATATTTTTGAAGCAATTTTGATATTTTGTAGACAGTTCCAAATGAGTGCAGAAGGCTCTACAATATATTGTCTCTATAACAGCCATAGCTCTACAATATATTGTCTCTATAACAGCCATAGCTCTACAACATATTGTCTCTATAACAGCCATAGCTCTACAACATATTGTCTCTATAACAGCCATAGCTCTACAACATATTGTCTCTATAACAGCCATAGCTCTACAACATATTGTCTCTATAACAGCCATAGCTCTACAACATATTGTCTCTATAACAGCCATAGCTCTACAACATATTGTCTCTATAAAAGCCATAGCTCTACAACATATTGTCTCTATAACAGCCATAGCTCTACAACATATTGTCTCTATAACAGCCATAGCTCTACAACATATTGTCTCTATAACAGCCATAGCTCTACAAGAAGGCTTTCGTTACAATGAAAGCTTTTATGTCAATTGTTGCATCTTGGCCAAACTTGACAAACATATCTTTTATTATACCTTTGAAAATATCAGTGGATTTCAAGCTAATAGTATCCATATCTTTTTGTGCATTCCTTGTGGGGTTCATAGTTTGTTATTTTTTAAAAGAGCTAAATATTTGACATTTTCAACCGAATATAGTGTGACAATTGTATTTAAAAAATTAAGTTTGTCCGTTAAACAACCTAAAATACTCAGTTATAAAGAATTAGAGATCAAGTTCTTTTGGCGCCCAGGGCCCCAATAGTAAAATTGATAGAGGCAGCATCATTGCAAATTCTTTCAGACTGATAATGAATAAAATTGAAACATTAACTTTAGCATTTATCTGAATGATTTATAGAGCGCCCCCTATCTTAGGGATAACTCAAATAACCTTATATGGAATGGGGATCCTATTTTATTTTAAGTGATCAACCAACATACTTTTGATTTTGGAGAAAATCTTTTTTTTTTAAACTAAGACATCTTTTATAACTTAATATCTTTAAATCGTGGTTCTTGGCTTGAATATCAACTGAAACGGAGTTGACTCCAATTTCATTGTTTTCAAGAGTTATTATAAATCCGGCTTTTTATAGGAGAATTTGTAAACAAAAAAAACTGGTAGTTTAGTGAAATGTTTTTGATACGACTGATAACGATTAAGAGAGGCTTTGGGTTTTTTTTGCCGAAAACGAACCCGAGTAAAGCTGGCTGTAATTGCTAGTTGTTGATAAAAATCGATCTGTGCGATAGGCGGGTTGGGATGTAACAATCAATTATCGACCGATTGATTCGTACCTATGCCCGCGAAAGATCAATAATCTGATATCGATTTTGGAGATAACGTTAGATTAATCGTGTCGAAGCCGCTACTGATAATAGTGTTGTTATCACCAGTTAATGCTTATAATTACGCAGTCAGTGAAATTAATGTATCCGTTGCGTGTGTTTTGTAAGACAGTGTAAATTATAGTGTTTGAAAATGTATGTAGGTGTTTGGCATAGTGGACTTTGGGTGGAGATTTGGATTAGTTGGTGGATCCTCATGCAGCAGAACAATGGGTGAGATGGTGGACGTGTACATAAGCTTAGAATCTAAAATACATGTTTTGGTCGCTGTTAAAGATTATTGAGTGATAGCGTCCACTACGAAACATGATGTCATGATCACGTGTTGTGCTCTGAATTACGTCATGGTGTAAACAATAAACTAAAGAAAGATGTCTCCGCGCCTAATCTATTGATCTATTTATAAACTCAAACCATTTATGTTTACCGTATTTAAATGGCGGTCACAGGCCAGGGGTGAATCCCACCGAAAACTGAAAACTCCATGACCCCAGCACTGACCAAAATAAATATTTAAAAAAACAGCTCTTAGCAAGAAACTCTTTCATAATCATGCACCGTTAACGATTTTGGAAGGGAGACATTCGTCTGGACGGGAAAGAGGACACAGCAAAACATGTTGTCCTAATGTAATTGTTAAAGACGGCCCGTTTGCACACCACGGTGTGTTTCAACATTCAAAGTTGTTTTTTAATTGAGCAACCCCCCCCCCCCCAAAAAAAACGTGGTCTCTTGTGTAAATCTAATAGCCACCATCAACATAAACGAATAGAGAGGTGGTGGGGGGGGGGGTTGATGTAAACATCACCACTGGCTAGAGCCACAGCGAAGGCGGCAGGTCCACTCGGTGCTTGTCGTCACAGCCCGCTCATGAAATTATAGGCCCAAAAAACGTCCGGCAAACCTGGGCCTTAGATTCGCACCGAAATCAAAACTAAAGGGTCCGTGACACCTCTGGTCAGAGACACAAGAAGCATTACTCGGTGTGGAAGGATTTCATCGCTAAGAATTTTTTCGTGAAAAGTTACTATCAGATTGGGCAGTAGGGACATAGACTGAATTTTTCTCTGGAACTGTGTATTTGTTGAGTTTTAACAGAGTGAGTAATTCTATATCTGATTCTTTAATACACTAAAGTAGATCAATGCATGAAAGTAGATCAATGCATGAAAGTAGATCAATGCATGAAAGTAGATCAATGCATGAAAGTAGATCAATGCATGAAAGTAGATCAATGCATGAAAGTAGATCAATGCATGAAAGTAGATCAATGCATGGAAGTAGATCAATACACTAAGGTAGATCAGTAAAGTTAAGTAGATCTATATGTGGGCGGTCTAAGGATAACTTTAAAACCCATTTCCGTGACTTTTACAACAAATCAATTCAAATAGCAGGAATCTGTTGAGTAAGTCAATGTAGCTAACAACGTTATCAACACAATCAAAATTGTATCTTATTACAAGTCATCAACAACATGTCCACTTTGGTTGGTTATGTTAACTTTACTATCAGAAGGAAGAGATTCACTTCATCTTAAAAATATTAAAAATAAAAGCAGAGTTACAGAATTCAAACTTGAACTTCAGGGGATGAAATTTTCTTTGGCAAAGTCAGAGCATAGGTCCCATAAAGTTATTCTTCATTTTAACAGCATTTCAAACATAGAAGAAATAATTCAGTACACCGCCGACATTTTTTTTCTTTACACCGGTCCAAAAAAATGTGAACGTTTTTGTCATTGATCACTTTAAATCAGCGGTTCTCAACCTGTGGGTCGCGACCCCTTTGGGGGTCGCACGACCGTTTCACAGGGGTCGCCTAAGACCTTCTGAAAACGCATATACTCCACATTTATAAAGAAACAATGAAAATAATTTTGTGGTTGGTGGTCGCCACAACATGAGGAAATGTATTAAAGGGTCGCGGCGTTAGAAAGGTTGAGAAGCACTGCTTTAAATAAACGAAAATCGTTAAAATAATGTAACTGTTTATTAATTGTGTTAATCTGACTCAATTATTTGTTTTAAAAATTGAGATAAAGTGATATATATGGATGAGTTGGTTTGTTACAAGTTAAAGGCCTGCAGGTCTGTAGCTCACTGCCAACGATTTCATCAGACAGCTCAATATTTGCCCCTTACATTGTATATTATTAAGATTTATATTTGATTTCATTCAATTCTTTATTTATGCGAACTAATAAATACACTGCTACACATTGAGTTATCCCCGCCCTCCCATTTTTATTTATGTATCTAACTTTAAGAGAAACACAGAGGCCTAGCTGAAGTTTTTGGCGCCCGGGGACAATTTTCATTTTTACGCCCCCACTGCCTAAACTCGAACAACCCATTTTTTTTTCATAAATAAATTACCCTCACAGCCCATTTTGGCGCGCCAACTAGTCTGGCGCCTGGGACATCTCCCCCTCCTTCCCCTTTTTTCTTCCAGTAGCTACGCCTCTGGAGAAACAAAGAAAGGGGTTGATTATAATATGACACTTTAAACCAATGCAAATATAGTATAAGAAAACTATCCCTGATTTTCTTTACACTTCGCAATTTGAATCCCCTAATTTTAAACTAAATGTCTGGATTACGATCCAAAGCTTTCCCTCAAACTCTCTGAAGTGGATTGACATATCCGCGCCACGTGATCAGAAGTGTCCACGTTTAAGAGAATTGTACTTAAATTGGCACACGTCTCGACATGTCATCGTAACGGTGTTACAACAGGCACCCCCGGGCTCATGGTTGGCGCAAGTGTAACCTGTGGGTTACGTGAACCAACAAGGGCCACAATAACTGTTTGATTAAACACCAGTGGGGAGATAAGTAAGGGGATGCTACCCGTCGTCAAGATCCATTTGGGGACATTTTTTTTTCTGGGTGGTGAATTTTTAAAAAGCCGTTGCTGAATGTCGTACGTGTGTGTTAAAAATTGTCCAGTTTTAATTTGTCGCCTTCAAATGCCGAAAAATTTCAAGCTGTACTCAATGGAAAATATATTTTTTTTTCTATCTTTCTTCTTTCTGTACAGCAGTAATGGCAAGGTTCTTTTCCACCTTACTGAAGAATGAGCAAGAAATTATTTTAGTTTCAGCTCAGAAATAATGATGTTCTCTAGAACTAGACGTATGCAGGATGTGTGTCTACTTTTGTTTTAAACGGACGTGCTGCCTTGTCGAAATGTTCATCTTAACGAAGTTTAACTCTTGTTGTAATTTTTCCTGATACACAACTATCAATGCTGAATGAACCAGTCTAAGACTTTCATTTTTAACTTGATCATAAAACCTCCCCTAGAGTTTCTAAAGTTCGGAATGCGTTAAAAAAAAAGACTTATGTAACGAAATAAGAAAAAAGTATATATTTACACATATGTTTATCAATTGATTGATTTATATGTATATATGAATTGATTGATTGATTGATTGATATATTTATTGATTTATATATATTTTTTAAATAAAGAAAAAGAATTTAAAAGAAAGTCTAACAATATAGCTATAGTATTATAAACGCTCATCTCACTGTTATCATTACCAGCCTGCTCTATTCCTTTTTGCGCTATTGGTTCTCAACCTTCCTAATGCCGCGACCATTTAATACAGTTCCTCATATTGTGGCGACCCCCAGCCACAAAATTATTTTCGTTGCTACTTCCTAACTGTAGAGTATATGTATTTCCCGATGGTCTTAGGCGACCCCTGGAAAAGGGTCATTCGACCCCCCAGAGGGTCGCGACCCACAAGTTGAGAGCCGCTGCCTCATATGAATTTCAGTACTGAATGTTAAAGACTCTATCCCATGTCTCTCTGACTAACACACTGTATTCTTGGATGCCATTGATAAACTTGAATAGGAAATAATTTAGTCATATCTTATTTACCAGCGTAAAATAGAATTGTCTTTAAAGACCACAACGTCTTTTTCAAGGCAGGTTAAACGGTGAAGTGGGTAAAGGGGGTGTCAACGTTAAACTATCTAGGAACCCCTGATCTGACGCGTGTAAATCAAGTCATACATCAAGTCATACATCAAGTCAAGACCTACATTTCATAATCTGTTTGCTTTAACTTGAGTCATCTCTCTACACAAATGTTTCTATTTGGCGATATTGGTTTGCCCCCGTGTGTGTGCTTATCACGACACCCCCAGTGAGGACTGCACATGAACTCGCTTACACACCATAAACACCTAATCCTACTTCAACGGTCTAGTCGTAGAAGGGTTCTCAAGCTTTTTCTGCAGGGTGTAGATTTTAAAAAAATGAACAACAAATAGTTGTCACTGATAGTAAGCAATTATATCGGCATAGATTGTGGTAGCGCTTATGGTGCTACTAGTCAATTATGTTATTTATTTGTATGTTAAAACTGCGTCTAAGATTTAATACGTACGGGCCGTGTACATATTGAAGCAAAAACATATAACATTTTTACGCACCCCTACCCATTATAATGTTACATAACATAATCATTGAGCATGACCACCCTCTATTATATAGCATTTCTAGTAATCCTTATAAAACTAAATTACAGACAAGTCTAAAACCAAGCCGAAACCAGGCCAATTGCAAGCAAAAAGCAGAATTATATTTTTTTTTTTTAATGTTCTAGTTATTGTAAGTAAACAAATTTTTTATAGTTTTGAATAGTCTAAGCTAATTTCGTAAATTTGAAAAGAAGAAATATATCACAAAAAAAGGAACTTATAAATAAAACAACAAATAAAAAAGAGTTGTTACATAACATTTCTCTCGACCCCCCTTCCCCCCATATGACATTATATAATTAAATGATAAACCAACCACTACCCCCCCCCCTTTTTTTCCCGCGCTCTATAATGTGTGCACGGTCCCATAGATTTTTCACGAACTCAAAGAGAAGCTAAACTACACATGCATGTCTTTACCATACGAATGGTGCATCCAACTTGACTATACCAGTTGACAGTGGTGCAGTCCAGCTATACCATACCAGTTGACAGTGGTGCAGTCCAGCTATACCATACCAGTTCACAGTGGTGCAGTCCAGCTATACCATACCAGTTGACAGTGGTGCATCCAACTTTACCATACCAGTTGACATTGGTGCAGTCCAGCTATACCATACCAGTTGACAGTGGTGCAGTCCAAGATTTCATTGTGCCAAGCTGATATTTAGTTGATTCCACGCGTTTACAATTCTACTCAATCTGTGTACACGGAGAAACAACTTTTTAGAAATGAACCTTCTACAGAGATCCCTACCTGCCTCCCACGCCCTTCCCCACACTCTTCCCTACCTTTCACAACCTCCCCCACTCCCCCACACCCCTCCCCATTCACCTCCCCAAAACCTCCCATCCACTCCCCACCCCCACACACTCCCCTCCCCCACACCAACGCCCCCACACCCCTATCCATACACCGCCTGCACCCCTCCACACAGCTGAGTATTTTGCCTTCATTATCTCGCCTAAGGAGATAAGTAAGTTACTTTATTGGCTAATCTTGACACCTACTTAATGTAACGTCTTTATTCTGTAACCCACAGTTTCTCAACGCTGGCTTTGTGGCCCCCTGGGGTCACTGCTTATTTCTTGGCGGGGGGGGTGTGCATGAAAAATTTGAAAATGGACCCGGACACGCAGCACCGCCATTCGCACCCGGGCCCCATTAAACTAAATGCTA
Organism: Omphiscola glabra; assembly: GCA_964017045.1. NCBI lineage: Eukaryota > Metazoa > Mollusca > Gastropoda > Lymnaeidae > Omphiscola > Omphiscola glabra. The sequence continues at coordinate 19,615,425 of OZ024795.1, forward strand.
TTCGGATGTCATGGTGTTATTTTTGCTAGCTTTATGAAACCCATGGTGTTATTTATGCTAGCTTGGTTAAGTATAGACATTTACAAGTAACATTGTTTTCTTATGTTGTAGAGAGCGGGTGGCGAGGGGACCATGGTCAAGTTGTGAGAGTCACTAATTAAATCCGTGGGGTCGAAATGTACCGATCCCGACTTGGGCCAATTTCAACGAGGCAGTAAGATATATGTGGTTATCGGTAGGTCCAAAATGACCCCAACTCTTTTTTTCTCTTCAAGACTGCATCTACATGTACATCTACACCTACATCTACATCTTCATACTTCTTCGTGTGCGCTTCTTACGACATTTTTGTCGATTGGTTTTTTTCTGATTAAAGAGACAGAGTTTAATTTGGTCATTTATGTCTTTATGTCTTTATGTCTTTATGTCTTTATGTCTTTATGTCTTTATGTCTTTATGTCTTTGAATTTGCATTGATACTGCGACTTTAACGACGATTACGTTTGACTCCATGAGAGAGAGAGAGAGAGAGCGCGGGAGGGAGGGAGGGGAGAGAGGCTGGGATAGTGAGAGAGAGAAATAAAAAGTGAGGGAGAGAAAGTTATAGAGGGAGAGCGAGTGAGAGAGATTGACACAGAAAGAGAGAGAGAGAGAGAGAGAGAGAAAGAGAGAGAGTGTGAAAAAGAAAGCGATAGAGAGAGAAAAGGATATTGATGGAGAGAGAGAAAGATAGAGAGAGAGAGCGCGAGAGAGGTAGGGAAAGGAAGAGATAGATAGATAGAGAATAGTAATCACCAAAAATATAATTTCAGCATGCGTAACACTTATCAAGGGAATATAGCACAGAGAGAGATATCGTTTCAGAAACGTATGTCATTTCCGGAAAAGGAGGTATCGTATTCAGACCGGTAGGTATCGTATCGAGACGCCGATGTATCGTATTCAGGCGATTGTTTAATAACAAAATTAAAGATCCTATCTATTATAGCTACTCATTGAACAGATGAGAAGTCTCAGAAGGGCGGAGCTATTTCAATATAACAGGTGCTCAGTCGTTACTGAAAGAAATAGGGAGAACAAAACAACGTCAGCCATGGTGTGCTGAACACGCCCATTTGCTTAACATGACAAATATAGGTGTCCATATATATACATATATTTAAATATATATGTGCTGGGTGGCCGAGTGGTCTAAAATGAGTCAATCCCAAGCTTGTGGACAGGAGCTCAATACCCAAAGACTAGACAAGTGTAAAAGACCACCAGCTACTCGTTGAAGAGATGGAAAGCTCTGAATTCAAACCCGGAGATGGAGTCCCGTAGGCAGTATGACACTGACACAATGAAAAGTCATCATAAAAAGCATACTGAGACACACAACAGACACTGCTGGTGATCCACTTCATCCTGGTTTATGTGCAGTCGTCTTGACTGAGCCTTGCCAATGGAGCAAATAGATAAGGACGAGAGAGTGAGGTTGACACATTGAGAAACTCTCCCTCACCTCGAACAAATTACAGCTCAAGTCAAGGCTACTACACATCGAACCCTTGGTCATCTACGCATGCGAAGAACGAACACTAATAAGAATATAGTGTCGAGGTGACCCTAACCAAGATGTCCTTCTGCTTATAGGGGATTTGAGATAATCCGTAATCCATCAATGTGAACAGAAATGTCCATACAATTTTTTTAACTTTTTCATGATGATGATGACTTGCTTTATTTTTTATAAAAGAAAACCTCAACACAGCTACGGGGATCCCCTCGTTGTGGGCAACAAGTCTCATGGCAGTGTACTTGTAGTGAGTCAATCATTAGTTTAAGCAACGAGTCAATCATTGGTGTAAACAACAAACCTCGATAAAAATTCAGATATGCCCAAATAAGGTCGTTCTCATGCGGACATTTTATTATTATTATTAAGGTCTTTTTTTACAAATAGTTTTTCTCCCCTAAAAAAATGATCGCCTGCCTTGTTTGTTTGTTTTTTTTTTTTTTTTTTTTTTTTTTAAAGGTTTTAAGTTGTGGCCGATAATTTTGTTCTGATAGGAGACGGAAAATTGTCTCAGCTATTTAAAATGATTGGTGCTAAATTTAATCGGATTGCAGATGACATTTTTTTGTTCAAAAGTATTTTATTCCTGTGCGCCGAGCAGCAGAATAACTTCACAAACTCCTGCTCCCGGAGTCTCTCTTCCTCTCACCTGATCCATTTAAAAAACGTAAGAATTGAAGGATATCCAAAGAACGATATTGTACTTTAAACAATAAAAATACGAACGAAACGATGAAAATCTTGTTCATTTGCTAATAGTCTTCTTGGGGGGGGGGGGGGGAGAATGGAGATGGGACAGAAAGTTAAGATTTATCTAGTGCTAGATCTGATTGATTTGTATAGGTGTCCACATTCAACTGTTGGTTACCTTACCTCGGCCACATGGACTCGTTTCAGTACAAAAACGATTTTGACATAAACCTCTTTTGCTATCGACCTTGGGGAGCGTCCATTATGTTGAGGATGAGATCATACAACAAACACCAGTCAACCTAATCTATTCTCTCCCCTTTTTTACCACTCATCGTCTCGCAAAGGTTATTTTCTAAATTCTCCAATAGCATTCTTGCTAAAGACAACTTCCTTCTATTATAAGCGTATAGGCCTTCTAGTTGTGTGTGACTAACATTGTACAGGCATTGCCCACTAGCTAAAAAAGACGTATGTCAAAAGCATTGCCCTCTAGTGTTCAAACTTATGTCAAAAGCATTGCCCTCTAGTGTTCAAACTTATGTCGAAGGCATTGCCCTCTAGTGTTCAAACGTATGTTGAAGGGATTGTCCTCTAGTGTTCAAACATATGTTGAAGGCATTGTCCTCTAGTGTTCAAACTTATGTCAAAGGCATTGTCCTCTAGTGTTCAGTTATTGGCAGTCCTTGTTTTGCTGTCGGTGACTTGCCGTTAACCTTCTGATGTATAATAGACATTCCGTATGTCAATATTTTGTTATAGAATTGATCAGCTGACATTTCTGAACATCTGTTGCTTAGAGTCTGTGTGGTTTATTACATTCAGAATCACAAAGTATGTCTATATATCACAAAGTATGTCTATATATCACAAAGTATGTCTATATATCACAAAGTATGTCTATATATCACAAAGTATGTCTATATATATTAACTAAGGACGCTTGTAAAAGAAAATCAAGAAATATGTGCACAAAAAGGCCACTCTCTTGGGTGGTTTAAAATATTTGAAAAAAATATTGATTGAACATATGAAATCCCAGATGTTGTATGAGCAGATTTTAATCCAAGTCATTTTTGTCGACAGTTGATATCTGATATCTGATAAAGCCGACCGATAAGACGTGAGCTTTATTTTATTAACACGAGTTCATGTGGTTCACATCAGGAATTTTGGAATGTGTCCATTAGGTCATGGTGTGTCCATTAGGTCGTGGTGTGTCCTTTAGGTCATGGTGTGTCCTTTAGGTTATGCTGTGTCCTTTCGTTATGTTGTCTCTTTTAAGTCATGGTGTCTCTTTTAAGTCGTGGTGTGATCTGCATTTAAGTCATGTGTGGCTTAAGTCACGTGTGGCGTCTAATTTATTGTGTGTCTTTAAGTCATTGTGTCTTTAAGTTATTGTGTGTCCTTTGAGCCATGGTTCGGCATTTAAGTCATTGGGCTTTATATAAGATGTGTGGTTGTTACTTTATTATTATTATTATTATATTATATGTTGTCTTATATAGCGCGGTACCCCAGCCTAGGGCTAGGCTCACCGCGCTGTACATAAAAATATTAGCAAAAGAAACATAATCGTGACAATAAAACACTTTATATATGGGCGTGGCCTTATAGGGTTGCTACTTTATATATGGGCGTGGCCTTATAGGGTTGTTATTTTATATATGGGTGTGGCCTTATAGGGTTGTTACTTTATATATGGGCGTGGCCTTATAGGGTTGTTACTTTATATATGGGTGTGACCTTGTCGGGGCGATCCTTATTGGGATGTGACATCTAGTGTGTGGCTTTAACAGTCGGGTATGTTCACATATCAATCACAGTCAGATCCATAATATCAATTTGATGTCTGTTGGCAATTCAACAAAACATACTTACAGTAAGGTGATTATTTCAAAGTGTATTGGCATCCGTCACGTCACCAATCATTTTAACATTCTTAAAAACTCTGAAAGCCATAAACAGCTTGTTAACAAAGTTGATGGCTTCAATAAATCAACAAGACAGTTGAAACAAGAAGTCTTGCTACGAAACACTTCGTCCGTGTCTGCTCATTTTGGAAACGCTTCACCTTACTTGGCAAAAGTTGTAGTGTTACTATTCTGAGAACTTTCCACCTGCATTAAATTATTTCTGATATGAAGTCTTCGAATACATCATTATATTTTAAATGAAGCATTTGAATACATCATTATTTGAAACACTTTAATGGAGAATCTATGAAAACTTTCCGTTGCAAAATGAATGATGACTTGTAAATCCAAATTGGCCGTCTTCAGTTCCGGATTAACCTGTAGGCAATTGAGGCACTTGTCTGGGGACACAGCGCATTTTAGTGACCACGCTCATTTTAGTGACCACGCTCATTTTAGTGACCACGCTCATTTTAGTGACCACGCTCATTTTAGTGACCACGCTCATTTTAGTGACCACGCTCATTTTAGTGGCCACGCTCATTTTAGTGGCCACGCGCATTTTAGTGACCACGCTCATTTTAGTGGCCACGCGCATTTTAGTGACCACGCTCATTTTAGTGGCCACGCGCATTTTAGTGGCCACGCTCATTTTAGTGGCCACGCGCATTTTAGTGACCACGCTCATTTTAGTGGCCACGCGCATTTTAGTGGCCACGCTCATTTTAGTGGCCACGCTCATTTTAGTGGCCACGCTCATTTTAGTGGCCACGCGCATTTTAGTGACCACGCTCATTTTAGTGGCCACGCGCATTTTAGTGGCCACGCTCAATTTATTGGCCACGCGCATTTTAGTGGCCACGCTCATTTTAGTGGCCACGCTCATTTTAGTGGCCACGCGCATTTTAGTGACCACGCTCATTTTAGTGGTCACGCGCATTTTAGTGGCCACGCGCATTTTAGTGACCACGCGGATTCAGAGACCTCGGGAAAAAGCATCCTTTTTATTAAAAAATTATTTGATCTTATGTTGTTTTTTTTTTTTTTTTTTTATTATTATTGTTTTGTTTTTTATAATTCTACTCATCCCTATATCTGTAACGACTATAATTCCTGTGAGAAATCATTGGATTGACTCGGAACCGTAGACCATGAATCGGGAGTCGAAAAAAATCTATTTGCGACTCTACAGCTCTGGGCTTGAAATAGTCCTTGACAACACCTGGTTACTGTTTCGTTGTTCAATGTTCTTAGCACGAACCTGTGCATTCCGGCCACTGGGTCACTCTATTTCAAAACTGCGTATTTTCGTCAGGTTATTCGCCGGAGGATTTTCACCACATTAATCGCCCTGTCAATAACCCGGCAGTAACATTTACCCCCCACCCCCACCCACCCCTCCCACACCTGTCAACTCTCAATCCCACTTTAATCTATCCACCAACACAATGGCTATCAATATACAATTTCAGTGCTATTCCCATCTCCTTTTTGGCAGCCGTGATCACACACTACACCATTACGCCCAAAACCACAAACACGAAAGCGAAGATACCCCTATAAATAACATGATTCAACGTTAGAGGGGGCATTTGGCCAATTTCAGAATCCCTTGTGTTTCTTTAAAGATTAATACAACGTTAGGATCTTGGTCTTTGTGGCCAGAACGAGACGGCCCGTTGTCAGTCTGTGCGATCACGTAGAGGAGAGAGCACGTCCGGGGAATCAAACTTTTAAACAAAATGATTTGCCTCAAGGGTGTTCTTGTTCACCATTTCAGAGCTCAGCTAGAAGAAACGTCCAAGATGCCGTACGCGTCAGACGACAGCCTCAGCAGTTCCAGCGCTAGTTCACTGGAGACCCCGCAGTCTTCAGACGACTCTATGACCCTGAGCAGCACTGATAGTTTCTGTCACAGCGATGATGGTCAGTTCCCGCCGGTAAAATTGCGCCATTCCCAGCCCCACGGCTGCTACAAGCACAGACGCCATGAGACGATGGGATACAAAGATGGGAAGTCAGGAGCGGAAATTGTGGAGCTTAGCAGTGTTCAGATGGAGGTAAGTTCTTTAGCTTATATTTTGTAACGTTTCTCGAAAGTTCGGGGGTTTTTGTTCCTTGTTTTTTATGCTCATACGATGGATATTGCCAGATGTAAAGATATCGTAGCAACAGATGGAGGAGTTTATCCGATGATTTCGATCGGTTGGGGAGTGCGCAGTGACCCTGTACGCATTAACAGTTATAAGTATGGATTTACAGATTTACATGTCGTGTTGTTATGACAAATAAACAGGGCAAACAAACGAATCTGTCCAATGAAACAATATGACGTCTAAAGATTTTGACAAATGAATAATTATTTTGTTCATTATACGTTCATTATTTTAAAAGCTAGTCTCATACAATTCAACATCAAACAAGTGTTTTTTAAAAAATAAGTTTATATATATTTATTCATATTGAATTTATACTTTTTTCGTTGTTTGTAATTGCAAATTAAATATGAATAAATAATTAAATTATAATTGAAAAAAACCAACCAATAAATAAATCGTTGGTTGAATTAAAAAGTCAACGGGAGAAAAACTAGAATACAAAAATATACTTATAGTATATTAGATATGGTTAGACACCTATATCACAATCTACTTACATTCCCAAAACCACTTTCATTTAAGACTCATCGTCAAATCCCTAATAATCTTTAAAAAAAAAATAATAAAATAAAAAAAAGGTTAAATACCATAATTCATACATTTCCAACGACGTCCTATTTTCCCACAACCTAATCAGATCCTGAAATTCACCGATGTCCCACAAATCATTGAGATCCCACAATTTTCTGTAATCCCAAAAGGTCTATTTTACCCGTTAACGCCATGATGACCTGGACTAAACTCACTTCAATCAGACCATTGATTTGTAGGAAAAGACCAGTTTCCTACTAATTTAGCCAAAAATTTCATCCGAGATACCCCGTCCATATTTAAAGTCTGGGTTTAATGACATCTCACATGACAGCAGTACGGTTGTCACAGATTTTATATTTCCTCCCTTCCTCAAGCCCCCATCCCCCTCTTCAAAAATCCCTTCCGTATTCCCCCTTTTCCATTTTCACTCCTTATCAAATGCAGACGTCAATGGTTTGAAAATGTTGTGTCCTCCATCCCCCCCCCCACAATTTTTCCCCTCCACTTTGCAATTCTCCAAAGGCCAATCTCAAATCCAAGCTCTTCAAAAATCTCTCATCACCACTTATTGGAAGGGAAATTGATTTGAAGCTGGATCTAATTATAGTAACAAGAAATGAGTTGGATATCTTATCTTATTCATTATTTACCTTCCTTTACCCCCCCCCCCCAACTCCTACCCCAGGCCCAACTTAGCAAAACCGAATTATCTCTCATAAAAAAGAATTATATAAATATATAAATGTCATGTGTTATTTCCCCCCCCCCCCCCCCCAAAAAAAACCACCCCGACTGATTACAATGATTCCATTTACTTAGCAACTCTCTACTAGGCCCTAAAGTAGCCATCACAAAGCAATTATCACCTCCCAGCCACCACTGCCCCCCCCCCCCCCCAAACCACCACCACTTTTCCTCTCCACGGTCCGTTATTTAGAAACCGATCATTTACCCGGAAGTTGCTTTTAGAGATTTTCTGGTGAGTAATGAATGGGGTCGCGTGATCCAATAACTCGCGCGGCTCGTCTGCAAACTAGCGTAGTTTTGTGATCTGTGTTATGACTATATGTAGATGATCGAGACTAGATCAAAGGTCACGCTGCTTGAAAGCGTCACGAAGTTGACGTCATCGGCGGAACAAACATATTTTTAATATCTCTATAGCTTTGAAATTACTGAAATAGTCCAGCAAGCATCATTCGTAGTAAGAGAGATCTATAGAACTTCTCATTTTAACTTTTTTTTTAAAAATGGACTACGCACCTGCTACTTCTGTTCGAAACCAGGTCGATTTCACTTTAAATAGTAAATTTGTTTACGTATTCCATTCTTAAGAGTATCGCGTAAATGGTAACTTAAAGCTAATTTTTTTTTTTTAAATATTAAGGTAAATAAGATTATAATGGCAATTACATGCAACCAAGTATTACTATGATAATTATGAAAGGATTTTTGTTAAAATAAATCTATGAACAAATTAACGATCAGTTTAAATTTTATTTTTTTTTAAATTAAGGAAGAATTTCTTGTCGTCCTCACCTCCTTGTATCGAAATTTCTGTACATTCCACCCCCCCCCCCCCCACGCCGGGCCTCATTTACTTTGTCAATATTTCAGCCGTTCAGGTAAATTCAAAAATACCATTTTATCTTTCTCAAAATTCATTGAAAATGTCAAGACACAAAAGACAAATAGGAGGACATATTTGGTGGCTCGCTGCGTCCATGGTCATTGTTGTGTTGTATCAGGTGTCACGGACAAGCTCGGCCAGTGCACAGATGTAGGTCACGTTAAGGTGACATACTGGTCTGGTACGGTCGCGGTGAATTCTGATTTCATAATTATCTCAGTCCAGATTTGTTCGTGACGATAGCATTCTGCCGATCTGACAGACGGTCACAAGGCCAACTGATTTAAATGGGCGGGTGGACCATTGACAACCTTTACCACTTGTGTTTATGATTTAACTTTCGACATTATTACGTTATTAGTCCTGTGATGATACACCGATGGCAGTTTTTTGGAGACGCCTCCGAAGCTGTTCATGTCCTAACACTTTTCCGGTGGCGCATCATCAAACAGAGGCGGATACCAAAATGTCAAAGTCATAACAACTAAGTGCAAATATTTCTCTGGGTTATCTTCTTGTTTTGGAAGATCAAGTGGGACAACTCTTATCAATATATATTTACTACAACACAACATCTAGGTTGTTGCCACTTTGTGTGGCGGCGCAGGTGAAACAGTTGACCCAAACCCCGTGTGACAAAACCACCTGTCCTGGTCACTAACATGGCTGGCTTCACGGAAACAGGGCAACGTTATTACTGGTTGTTAAACAGCTTTAAGAAACATGGTCAATTTATTACGTTGTTCTGTCAGAGGGGGGGGGGGGAGCTAAAAAAATGTGGTTTATTTGCGTTTTGTGGTATGCAGGGAAATTCGTTTAGAAATCGAGAAGGGTGCGACTTGAAAAAAAAAAGTTTTTAAAATAAATTTTAAAAAAAAACTGATGTGTTAAATTCATTTTCAACAATATAACACACAATTTTTACAATTGAAACACATTGTTAAATGAAAATTTGTCAGTCATCTCAGTGGGATTTTCTGCCAGGGTCCAAACAAATTTCATAAGGAAAAATAATTCTCATACATTAAAATGTAAACAATGCTTTTTACGACGTAACCGCGTCTTATCTCACATGTTACACTTATTTCCTGGTATCCATCTCATCTGTTTGGTGCCGCGATTATGCAATGTCCACCTGCCCGCATTCCGTTGAGAGATTACTATACCTGGGTGGTGGATGATACCAGGTAGATAACGAGTACAGGTACTAACTTACACGGTTGGATAAGGCCGATGTATACGATTCTTTTGTTTTCTTTTTTTGCTATGTCGTCATCACTGTTGTGATTTTTTTTAATTCAGGAAGTCGGTTTTCTATTCAGGTTTTAGTTTAGAGACTAGAATTTGGGCTAAAAATTATTTGAACTCGGGGGCGTAAGAAGGAAGGCACTTCTTCCTTATATTGATATGCGCATTTTCGGCTAACAGCTGAATTTTTACCGAGGAATGGGGTCAGCTAAAAGCTTATCGCGCCCTGGCAGTTACCCCAGCCGCGCCACTGCTTGCACTATCTTTTTCGGTTACCGGAAATTTGATCGAAAGAAATTTCGTCGACGGAAAATTGATCGACGGAAATTTGATCGAACGGAAATTTGGTCGAATCTTTTTTTCAGTTCACACGTTAAAATTTTCGTCAAATTTCTTTTTGAACGCACTGTAATAAATAGTAAAACAAAATAATGCATCCAAAAATAAAATTGAAGCAAAATTTTAACGTGTGGACTGAAAAAAAGATTCGACCAAATTTCCGTTCGATCAAATTTCCGTCGATCAATTTTCCGTCGACGAAATTTCTTTCGATCGAATTTCCGGATACGATCTTTTTCATATGTGGGCACCCAGGTACTTATGGATTGGTACTTATGGATTTGTACTTAGTTTATCGACCAGGAGAAACATCGCAGCGCTTCTCATAAGAATTCATTGAGATTAAAATATAAAGCAACGAAGAATTCTGTTTGCCTTGCTGGCATAAACTCAGTCATGTATATGTCCCGAAATCCAATCGTTAATGTAACGTTTCGGGCTGATGATGTATACACATACAAGTCCAACTACCGTGGTGACTTCTTTTCACACAGAAAGAAGATTTGGGATACTCTCTGCGATATTTTTTTTGTATTCATTTGAAATTGTTCAGTTTTTTGAGGGATTTCGTTTTGAATATTCTCACAGGAAAATGTGTGCAAGAAAAACTCAACTCCAACATGGATTCGATGAAACAGTATAAAAAAAACTTTTATGCAATCACTATCTGTTGTCTCCGTTCAGACGCTAATGAACTTCTAGTTACCATCTCATTTTTTGTTAATACATTTGTTTTTAATGAGGTCACCGGCTCATTAGTACAGCATGTTGTTTACACGCAAGATAATCTCGACCTGATCACGTGACACGTGAACAGCGGGCTCGCGAAGTTTGCTCACGACTGAAATGAATATATGAATCCATTACGCGGCTATCTGTTAAGTCAACTAGGTCATCATTGATGACTCATCAACACGCATTTCTCCAGAATTGTGTCACGACGTCAGAAATGGAGGACATATTGTTGTTGAAGTAAAATTGTGAGGCCCCACCGCAAAGATAAATTTACGTGGGGAAAAAAATTTCAATAAAAATAAATAGCTCAAAAGATTTAATAACACATTGCTTGACCATTAAAATCTTTCTAAAGCATCATAGCAATTGCCAAAAGGTTAATATGGGACATGAGAAACTAAACAGAAGTGATGAATTGTACAGCCACGTCCCCCGCCCCCACCCCACTGTACCGACTGTACCATGCTGTCAACCTCTTATGGAGACCTGCACTTCTCCCAATGATGAGCAGTGCCTGGTCGTCTGCCGTCATGTGTCTGGACCTGTAATAGTTTATATCAACATGTGGTTGTCTGCAGCAAAACAAGAAACAAACAGCGCCATTAAGTGTCCATTCAACACACATTAAACGTTAGAACAAACGCAACCGATGGACAGCTTGGCGCTATCTTTAAAAAAAGACACACAAAAAAAGACAAAAAACGACACACACACAAAAACACGAAACAGCTCATCTCCTCAAGAATCCCAAACAACATATCTGGAAATTTGTTTCACTAACATTAGGCGCCATTTAAACACAACAGCGTCCCTTACTCATTCCACACCCCCCCCCCCACCCCGCGGCCACTTGCACACAAAGCACTCCATCCCCCCACACTTTTTTTTTCAACCACAGAAACAATAAAGACGACCTTCCCGGCTTTAAAACAAATAGGTTTTCCACTGAACCGCATGAAGTGATGACGTCATCAACTCATGAACCACATGAAGTGATGACGTCGTCTACTCGTGAAAAGCGTTGTTTTGACCGTGAAGTCACCAAAGTTCATACCAGTAGAGCATGTTCCCTCAAAACGACGTGTTGTTGTAGTCTACATGTAAAGTTTTGTTCAACAAGATCATTGAAAGTGTAACAGCCCTGTGTAAGATTATTGAATTGATTTCTGTTTAGTGCGCTAAATCTGCGCAATTAATTGGGGGGTGGGGAAGAGAGAATATCGCAAACGGACAGCTTTTGTTTTTCATATAAACATATATAATAATATATAATTTATGTTTTGGTTTACAGAGAAAATCGATTGGGGGAATAAGTATTACAACAACCAAACTTGTGTTCGTATCTTGAGAGCATCTCGACGTATTAAGAAAATAACAGAATTTGTATGGGAACTTCTGGGCTCGTGGGAGTCCAGATGTCCAGTGTCTCCTTAACGTGCGTCATCACAGCACCGACACACGTCATGGCGTGACGTTGAAGGTCAGTCGTGTTGATCTAACCCCCAGGGGGAAAAAAGGAAAAGAACACACCAACAATTTCAACAAGCGTTCAGACAATATGCGAGCCGCGCAGGCCAGCGTTGCACCAATAGCTCCAATATTTGGAATCGTTCGCACCGCTCCGGCCTCCTGGCTACGGCAATGTAGAGGTCACGTGACCTAGGACCGGACTGTGTCCACCGTCGACGTGCTGTTTTATCAATGCCCCGTCTTTAAAGAAAGCGTGCGTCACCGAAACTAGTTTTACTAAATAAACCTCCTGTTGATATGGTGCCCATTCACAATATGCCTCTAACTGATATGGTGCCCATTCACAATTTGCCTCTAACTGATATGGTGCCCATTCACAATATGCCTCTAACTGATATGGTGCCCATTCACAATATGCCTCTAACTGATATGGTGCCCATTCACGTCCATTTATGCCATGCCAGTTGATGTCACGACATATTGTATCATGTCAGTTAATTTCACGTCACTTAATGTCACGAAAGTTTCTATCACGTCAGTTAATTTCACCTCACTTAATGTCACGAAAGTTTCTAACACGTCAGTTAATGTCACGTCGGTTGATGTCGAACCAGCAGGGTTGCGTAAAGATAATTAAGATAATGTTTTGGGAAGACTAATGATTATCCCTCTAATAATTAGACAGACTTAGGAAACACCAAATTGCTATTGAGGTGTATCTGGTGTGATTCACTCTTGATTGCACGTGTATTACAAGAAAGAACCCAGCCTTAAGCAATGGCCGGTGACAGCTGGTTCTGATGGTCGCTGAAGGATGGTCAAGTTTCGCCATCCAGAATGCAGAGCATAAGAGGTTTGGTGGGGGGGGGGGTCTGGGGGGTCTCGGAGGGGGGTGTAGGGGTTGTGTTATTTTGTAAAGAGAACAACAAACAGATTGTTGGTTGAATGGTTGGATTTATTGACATCCAACATTGACCCTTCTACTTTTTGTCTGTAGAGCTGGACAGAAGCATGCCTGGCCTTGTTGGCTGGTTTGCCATTGAGAGGGGAGGCTGGAGTTATTTGAAGGGGCCAAAGTTCAAGTTCGTGGCGATGAACTTGTATTCAAAAGAAACCTTGATATTCTCCAAGGTCGGGTGTATGTGACGACTGGGAAATGCCATACGGTGCCATCCACAATTGACGTCAAGCGTGACCTCATTCATTAATGACATCTAAAGTTTGTTTTCTATACTCACTATAAATATAGTTACAGAAAACTGGATCCGGTATTAGTTGGGACACCACATTTGTGGAGTTTAAGGGAACGCGGAAAAATATAATATTTTTTGGTTTCTTTTATTTCCTATAAGAAGAAATTATTTAAAAGGTGATCATTAATAATATCAACATATATTAGAACATCCTAAATGTCTCACAGATTCAACCAGGGAGTATATTAGAGCATCTTAAATGTCTCACAGATTCAACCAGGGAGTATATTAGAGCATCTTAAATGTCTCACAGATTCAACCAGGGACTCTCACAATGATGACACGGACTTCATGAAGATGAAGCACGTGATACATTCTTTATACGACCAATGACGTGACTTACTCTTTATGTCCCCAAAAAATGTTAACAGTATATTTTTTGATGTGTGTCCACAGGTGACGATCAGACTTTTGGAAGGTGAAAAGCGAAGGTTGATGCTGCTGAAACACAACCTGGAGATGTGCTTGTCTCATTCTAATCCCTCAAAGGTAGACAAAACATACTTCATACACACAAGATTGGTAAACAAACATACTTTCATACACACAAGATTGGTAAACAAACATCTTTCATACACACGAGATTGGTAAACAAACATACTTTCATACACACGAGATTGGTAAACAAACATATTTTCATACACACAAGATTGGTAAACAAACATACTCCATACACATAAGATTGGTAAACAAACATACTTTCATACACACAAGATTGGTAAACAAACATACTCCATACACATAAGATTGGTAAACAAACATACTTCATACACACAAGATTGGTAAACAAACATACTCCATACACACAAGATTGGTAAACAAACATACTCCATACACACAAGATTGGTAAACAAACATACTCCATACACACAAGATTGGTAAACAAACATACTCCATACACACAAGATTGGTAAACAAACATACTTTCATACACACAAGATTGGTAAACAAACATACTTTCATACACACAAGATTGGTAAACAAACATACTTTCATACACACAAGATTGGTAAACAAACATACTTTCATACACACAAGATTGGTAAACAAACATACTTTCATACACACAAGATTGGTAAACAAATGGTATACATTTAATGGGATTGATGTCAATTGCAATTACTTTTTTTTAAATGGAATGTGGTTGGGGGGGGGGGCTGCTTGGGGTTTATTTCATGCATTGTGTCCCATTAAAATGATGTACCAACAGCGGTAACAGTACCTAAGGTGATGTCTCGGCTGTTAGAGGCGTAGCTAGAGTGTTTGAAGTCCGGGTACAAGATTCATTTTTACACCCTCCCATGACTCCGAAGCCAATTTAATTTCATCACTAAAATACCACCCCAGTCAATTTTGGTGCGACCATTAGTCAATGGTCCCACCTTAGCTACACCTCTGTCTTAGATGATGCGCTTAGGGCTCTGAGCATATAGTGATGCACCGACGTTGGTGTACCCACGGCAGTTGACATGGGTGGAGTCTGTAGGGCTGTATCCCAAGGGTGGTGCGAGTGGTGCCACCCAAATCAGCCTACATCGGAGCCGGTGCCAAAAATTCTTAATTCAACAAAAAAAAAAAATTCGATGATTCTATTAGTTATTTTGGTGGCCCCATTCTGTTGTCTGCTGTTATGCCTTTGTGCGTAATAGAATATTAATTGTTTGAAGGGTTGAGAATAAGTCATACATTACAGGATATGATTTTCGTTGACATAATTTTTAAACGAAAGTTTAACATGTAAGTAATTGCAGATACGGATAGGAACAATTGACGCGTTCATACCCCCCCCCCCCCTTTTTTTTTTTTTTTGGTGTGTTACAATGAACAAAGTGTGAATTACATCCATAAATGTAATGGTAAATCCCAATGTTAGAAAAAGTTTAAATCGAAATGTTCATGTTACCCTGCACTTCTTATAATGTTAGCCCATGTCTGCTAGCTAACATGTTTTAATGGCTCAAAATAACTTAACGCTCCACACGATTTCTCATAATTCTTTATTTCCCCAAATGTTTCTTCCAGGAGGAGATTGAGATGCTGAAAGAAAACATTGTGTAAGTATTTCATATTTGTCTGAAGATTGTTGTTTTAAAAAAATATGCAAGTTTCACTTTATGGTCAGTGTAAAGTAAAGCCGGTTGGTGCATATGGCAATGGTTCTCAAGTTCCCTAATGCTGTGACCCTTTAATTTCGTTCCTTATGTTGTGTTTCCACCAACCATAAAATTATTTTTGTTGTTACTTCATAAATATGTGCTTACAATGGTCTTAGGCGACCCCTGTGTAAGGGCCCTTCGACCCCCAAAGGGGTCGCGACTCACAGATTGATAAACGCTGCTTTAGGGGAAATCAATCGACGTTAAAATAATTTACTTCATTTTTTTGACAATGTAAGGGAAATTACTGTGTTTGTTTCCTTTAGAGAATTATTAATATAGATTACTTCCCTTTAAATCCTTCATACATTTTAGCATGACATAAAAACACAAATTCTCTTCTCTTCTCTATGTTTTTTTTTTTTTTTTTTTAAATCCAAAACTAAATTAATTTAAAGTTTTATTTAAATTCTAAGTGTCACCGTTTTTTCTTCTTTTTTTTTTTCAATTCTTAAAGTCGGATAGAACTGAAGTGTAAAAACTTGGATGAGGAATACCGTGTGGAGTGTAAGGAGGCGCTACTAAGGAGAATCAACATGGGCAAACGGGTGAGTAGAAATACAAACCTAATGTCTTGCTGGCAAGGGGGGGGGGCTAAAGCTGATGAGGGGGTCACTCAAGATGGGTTGTGAGGTCTTAAAAAAAAAATAAAGGTATTGTAACTAAATATAGAAATGATAATCTCAATTAGGTCAAGGAAGTTTAAATGTTAGGGGAGATAATGATAATAAGATAGAAGGGGGGGAAAAGAGTTTCCCTACTTTAGTCAGGTTTAATCTCTTGTTGACTTGTCACAAGTAAACAACGTCTCGGGGTGAACAACCGGACAAATTATGACGTCAATAAGGAAGTGCAAAATTATTTAAGCAAATCTTTCCTCAGTGAAATATTTTTTGTTGGCTCCAGTCTGGTTGCGAGGCATACTTGAAGTTCTGGTACACAATATCCCTTCGCCTTCTCCTTCCTTATCTCTATTCTTCATTACTCCCCTGTCTACTCTCCTGCCTACTCCCATATCTGCTCCACTCTCTACTCCACTCTCTTCTTTTCTCTCTACTCCCATATCTACTCCACTCTCTACTCCCTTCTCTTCTTTTCTCTCTACTCCCATATCTATTCCACTCTCTTCTTTTCTCTCTACTCCCATATCTACTCCACTCTCTACTCCCCCTCTCTTCTTTTCTCTCTACTCTTTTATCTACTTCACTCTCTAATCCCCTCTCTACTCTCCTCTCTACTCCCCTCTCTAATCCCCTCTCTACTCTCCTCTCTACTCTACTCTCCTCTCTAATCTCCTCTCTACTCCCATATCTAATACCTCTCTACGCTCCTCTCCTCTCTACTCCCATATCTACTCCCCTCTCTACTCTCCTCTCTTCTCTACTCCCATATCTACTCCCCCTCTACGCTCCTCTCCTCTCTACTCCCATATCTACTCCCCTCTCTAGTCCCATCTCTACTCCCCTCTCTACTCTACTCTCCTCTCCTCTCTACTCCCATATCTACTCCACTCTCTAATCCCATCTCTACTCCCCTCCCCTTTCTCCCAAATCTGCCCACTATAAACGCTATTTTGTCTGAAATTGTTCACATATCTTATATTTCAAAGTTTGCTCTCTTTTACAATAAAATAAGTAACTTCATACTTATAAGTTAAAGGTAAGAGAAAAAAAAGGTTCTACTTTTGCGCCAGTTTGACATCTCTGGTTCTCTGATCTGGTTGTCTCGTTCTCTTCTGATGGAAACTTTAAGATGACACTTTTCTTAATGGGCCATTTTGATGGACTCCCTGAAGGACCATCTCTTGAGTCCACCATCCCAGGACGGGAGACACTGTTGCTAGTCATTACAAGCGATGCCGAATTATTTCAACGCATCACTGACCATTGGTCAGGTGTTAGATTTCACAATGTATTTAAAACCACCGCTGTACCCGGGGGGATATATTAACCATTATCGAGAAGAAGGAAGCATGGACGAGGCTTGGAGGATCACACCACATAAATGTTCCATTACCACATACCACTGACGAAAAGGTTACGCATAATGCAGCGGACCAGGCTCCATATTTCGTATGTCCTAAACACATGGGAAAAGTACATTAATATATTTGCAATCTTTTAAAAACCACACCATAAAAAAACAACCAATCGTAAATATAGTAGTTAATCTTAGAAATGTAACAACCTTTTATTTAGCTATTTTAATGGGGGGGGGGGGGCGACTAAAAATCGTGTAAGCACTTCTGCTCTCTCAGTGTGTTAATCCAGCCCTGGTTATTGTCATGAATTAATGATACACGTTTTTCCGTGGGTGACATTTGCCAATCTTATCTGTCAATGAACGATCAAATGTGCGAAACGGTTCCACCCTTCACATCACTAGTACATTGTTGTATCCGTCAACAATGGCGAGATTTGTTAACTTGACAAGTATGATAGGATGATATCTTCAGTATCGAAGATATCCTATATCATTATATTGTAGTGCCCAGTATCATCCCAGGACGTGCACCCTACGGTAGAAATGGCCGACTGATACCGCGCACCTTTCCTGTTCAGGTACGCTCGATTGTGTGCCCGACTCTCACCCCACTTAATGTCCATTACACCCCCACTCGACATCGCGGTATCAGCTCCCCCCCAGTGTTTGTACAAGGCTGATCATTGGCAGACAGTTATCGCGGGCATCGGCGTACCTTTCGGGGCATGACTGATAGGTGGACTGCATCAGGTGCCCATAATTTTGAACTTATAGTATAGAAGCGCTATACTTCTCGGAAATAATGACCCCTACTAGCTTTTATTTCAAGCTGTACATGTGCGTGAACACATGTGCACTCCCACCCACTGTCAAGTTACAATCATTGAATTAACGAGCCAGATGCATGCGTAAGACTTTTTTTTCTGTCTGATACATTGTTGTTTAATCTTGTTTCTGACAGACAATTTCTACTTCGTTCTGTAAGAAACTGCCATAATAATAATAAAAACAAATTTCATTTCAAAAACACGCTTCATCTCTATTTAAGGCTGGAAGCGCGGTGCTATAAGAGTAAAAGACTTAAAATGTTCTGGGCTCAGACTGGGAGTTAGCAATTAGGTCAACGTATTAGAAGAGTATTTTAAATATAATATATTGAAATAATTTGAGAACCATTTTGATCAAATTATTATCAGTTACGATCTGTAAGTCCTAAAATCTTAACTTCTGCCGCCATTTTCATTGAGTGCGTTAAGGTTATCAAGTACAGACGTCTGTACACAACGGCGAGAGTCTGACCCAGCATACTGGATAACGCATTGGTAACTGAACATAGCTTCATGCATCCACTAGTTCCCATCCAACCATCCCATCCACCCGTCCCATCCAACCGCCTTCGCCATCAGTCGCCATCCGTCACTATCCATCAGTCACCATCAAGCAGTCACCATCCATCGGTTACCATCCAGCAGTCACCATACACTAAACATGACTTCGGAGTCGAGTTCTGGCGTCGGGTCCTTATCCGAACACGAAACCATTTTATACTACGAAGCAGAACCCGATAGGTACATATTTTTTTAATGTACTTCTTTGGTTAACCAAATGCCTGGACGTCTTCTACTGGCCTTCCAGTAATCTAAATTCTATGTCTGTGAGAGAGTTCCGTAGTCCCAAGTCCTGCTCCAAAATCTAAATTCTATGTCTGTGAGAGAGTTCCGTAGTCTCAAGTCCTGCTCCACAATCTAAATTCTATGTCTGTGAGAGAGTTCCGTAGTCCCAAGTCCTGCTCCACAATCTAAATTCTATGTCTGTGAGAGAGTTCCGTAGTCCCAAGTCCTACTTTACAAGCTTGCTTCGTGTTACCACACACGTGTTGCCCCTATCAACATGGGTTAATGTGTAGTACACACTGACGGGTCATGTATGTGTGTTACATATAGACTTCTAAATTCACCTTTGAAATATAATGACACGGTAAAGTTCTTAGATAACACGTCTTTGGGTCACGTCGACCTCTAACACATTTGTTTGTTTGTTTCTAAAATATTTTCAACCAATCGAATTTCATCTTTTTAAAATGGATTTCAACGGGAAATGACTAGATGAAAATTCCGGAATCAGTTGTAACGCATAGCTTCCATTAATCAAATTAAATATTTCTGACAAAGCTTCATATTAAATTTAATAGGGGCGATTCTATTGCAGCAGACAGTATGTAAATTCTCCGAACAAATTTTGAACTAACCCGTAGCGCTGTTAAAGTCTTTCTTTGTTCTATTACGGTTACCTGCCCCAGCACATGTTACCGTAACACGTGCCATAGTTGAGTAAATTTTGTTAATTACCATCCCACTAGTGCGCGCGCATGCTTTACAAAAGGTTGGGGGGATGGGTTTACAGCTGTGAAGTGTTGCTGTGAGGGTTTAGTGGTGTCACCTATGTTGTATGTGGGGATATGTAAAGTACAGTATGCGCCAAAAGTAACGGTGCTGAAACGCCAGCTTATTGTGCGCGTACGTGGGTGTGTTAACGGTGCAGAGCTCCAGCTGCCACGTGTTCCCTGTGATGTCAGTAAAGCTGTGTTGGACATTTGTTGTTGTTGTTTTTTTTTAAATTGGTCTCAATCCGGAGGAAAACATGTTCAAAGTTAAGCATTATTTGCGCTCGTGCGTAAGGAACTAAGTGAGTGTGATGTCGGGATAGTGTTTGGGAAAAGAGCGTCAGAGAAAGTCAAAGAAAGAGTAGATAAGACGGGTGACAAATTTATGGTGCTTTTTAATTCGAAATTTTGCCATTATTAAAGTGTATTGATCGTCCAAAGAGGTGGTCTGGTCGACCAGTTAAGTTTACTATACAAAGAATCACGCCTTATTCCCCAGCGGGTGCTGCGTTCTCCCTATACGAAATCTACGAGGAAGTCTCTCAAACTGAACATCATCATACAAACTTTCACCGGTTGTTGAAGAACATAGCTACATTGGGCGGGGGGGGGGGGGGGATAGGAAGGTGTGGCATCGCTCATTCCAACTAGTCTTGATTTACTGAATATCATGTCTAATCGTGCAGTTAATATATCAAATTATTCTCATTTGCATCGAGAATCACGTAAATAAATGATCAAAAAAATTAATTGGTCAGCTATCTATTGATTTATAGAGCCCAGTGATAGATAGAGCATTGCGGGCCATTTTGATATCGCGTTTCCATTTAGCGATATAATATAAACGCTACGTTATTACATACGTTGTGTCCGTCCTCTTAATCCAGCCCTCATAAGTCTCTAGATATTTAATATTCTCTTTTATACCTCGATGGCAGTCCTTCACTCTCCCCCTACTCCATTTTCAATGAAATCTTTAATCTAGAGCAGGGGGTCTTAGTCTATGACCCCCCCCCCCCCCCACACACACACCTTTCTTAAAACTCATATTTAAATGTATAGACCGACAATGAAATTACAAAGAAAATCAAGCCTACGGACGCCCTACACTTTTTTTCATGGGCACCCTAGGCCTAGGCCCACGGGTCAGGAACCCCTGATCTAGGGGTTGAAACACGTGCAATATCAAACGCTTGTGTCTATAACGAAGCGTGTAAGATTAATTGCCTGCCGTATTCTTCCTCGGGGCGATCACGTCACAATAGATACGTCCAGCATTTGTTAGCCCCTTACGGTGAGATTACAATCGATGTGCGGCCATCAGCCGCCCTTGTTGCTACACGGGCGTGACGCATTTATTGACACCTGTCTTTCCCCGAGGGTTGGTCACATGAGTGCATTCAGCTCACCACTTAGTCTCTGTACACAGTACAGATGCATTCGTCTCTCTTTATCTCTGTACACAGTACACATGCATTCATCTCTCTTTGGCTCTGTACATAGTACGCATGTGATCTTCTCACCCAATCAGGACATCGGGAATCAAACGAATGAAACGAAGAAGACATAACTTCCCTGGTCATCAGTGTGAACAACTCATGTTTCAGTTCTGATACATTTTTAAATTACTTATTTAACATATAAACCCGACGGGGTCCGTTCCCATCTGAAGAGATTAGGATGAGTAGGCCTACTATCAATTACTCATGGATATCCAGTGGCGTAGCCTAGTTTTGAAATTATGCCGATTGGGGTTACAGACGTAAAGAAAACACAAAAACAAATGCAAACTAAATTAGATGGTTGGGGGGAGGGCGACCAATGCAGCTGTCTCCATCAGGTTACGCCACTGATTCTTTGAATAACCTAGTTGTCACCATGGTAATACTCACATATATATGACATATTAATAATCATACATACAGACTCATAGAGACGCATAAAAACACGTACATAGATACATAGAGATGCACTGATGCTCTCTCTCTTTCTCTCTCTGTCTCTCTCTCACACACACACACTCACACACACACCACACTCACACTTTGAGCCGAAACTTGTTACTGAAAGGCGTCAACGTTTTAACATCTTGTAGTCCAACCCCCAACATGCTCCTATTTCAACATACGGATCACGTGTCACGTTTATTTATAATGCACCGGGCAGTAGATCCAGTAAAAGGATTCCCACAAAATGTAGAAAGAAGAAGTACTCTTTTAATGAACGCTAACATTAATTTTAATAAAAATGTTCTTAAAATTTTAATTTTGTAATTGCTAACAGTGTTCCCTACAGGTACCACAATCATTAATCCCTTTATCGGCCCCATCACTGATTCCTCCATGTGTGCCCCATCACCGATCCCTTCATGTGTGCCCCATCACTGATCTCATCATTTGGGCCTCATCACCGATCCCTTCATGTGTGCCCCACAAATGATCCATTAATGGACCATCATTCTTGTTCCCTTTAACGACCCCATTATTGACTCCATCATTGACCCCGTTATTGACTCAGTAACTGATGCAATTATTCACCCTAAAATTGTCCTCGTTGACACCATCATCTGACCACATTTTGCCCCGTAGCCACGCAGCTAAGCTGCCACTATACCAAACCAGATATGTTGCTTACATGCAACCAACGGTGCTCAAAAATACGAACTCGGTCCCCATTTCATACAAAAGAAGTCTCGAATTAATTTAAACGAAAAAACAATCAATATAAAGAAAAACTGTGCTGCAAAAAATGTATCCATTGCAAACACTGGGGGCCATTCTAGTGAATCGTATGATACCATTATAAGGGAGCTATATATATGTTAGTGAATCGTATGATACCATCACAGGGTGCTATGTTAGTGAATCGTATGATACCATCACAGGGTGCTGTGCTAGTGAATCGTATTCTGACCAACATACGGTGCTGTCCTATCTGCCCCCGCATTTACATATCTCTTCTCAGCAAATAGCGTCACCGACCAATGAGGTAAATCAAAACACACGTGTACTTTTAAAGTATTAGGTATAGCTGATTCTGTGTGTTCTATAGATATAGCTGATTCTGTGTGTTCTATAGATATAGCTGATTCTGTGTGTTCTATAGATATAGCTGATTCTGTGTGTTCTATAGATAAAGCTGATTCTGTGTGTTCTATAGATATAGCTGATTCTGTGTGTTCTATAGATATAGCTGATTCTGTGTGTTCTATAGATATAGCTGATTCTGTGTGTTCTATAGATAAAGCTGATTCTGTGTGTTCTATAGATATAGCTGATTCTGTGTGTTCTATAGATATAGCTGATTCTGTGTGTTCTATAGATATAGCTGATTCTGTGTGTTCTATAGATATAGCTGATTCTGTGTGTTCTATAGATATAGCTGATTCTGTGTGTTCTAGCTGCAACCTCACAACGCATGCACCCAATGCACTCAATGCTCTTAGTCCCACAAACTGCCACGTTATCACGTGGCCGCTGCTGCTGTCACGTGCCATGAAACACCCTGGGCGTAATGGCCCTTCAATTTGATTATAGGGTCCTCATGAGAACGCATTTGACTCACCCAGATCCTTTCCCCCCCACCCCCCCCCCCTTTTCTTTTTAAATCTGGCATTTTTTATCTGGAATACTTGTTAGAGTCTGTGATGATCATGGGCGTTATTCGGGGTTTGGAGCAGTCAGTGATGGCAAAGAATTGTTTCGCCTTGCGGCAAGGCAATAGTGGACAATAGCACGCCTTATTCTTCTTACTTTATGTAGGAAATAGGTTTAAAATATTGACATTTTTATGTTCACTGGTTTTATTATGGGAATGTGTATTGGACACAACAGGAGAGATTGGGGGGGGGGGGGGGGTCTTTCTTTTGTTTAAAAAAAAGGTGTATTCAAGTTTACGAGTAATGATAAAAAAAATGATTTTACCTGTAGCCCAGATTGTACCCCCCACCCCCATCACCCGTACCCCCGCACCTCCCATAATAAATTAAAAAAAAAAAAAATTTAAAAATCGTTACGATTCTCAATTTTATGTGTAACTTGTTATGACCTTCATATTAGGGGGCCAAAGATATATCTGTTTTAAAAAAAATTAAAACATTTCATCTTCTATATACGATTATCTTAACATTATAAAGGGAGACTATTGGTGTGGGAAACATATTCGGGTGGGCCGGTGAACTGGAAATATTGATGTTTAGTTAGAAGTTAACATATTGACATTGCGTGTGTTGGGGTGTTCGGGGTTAAACGGGCTTCTAAAAGGGGTCCAGCGCACGAATCCGTCTCAGAACCCTTAGCATAATGACTGTCGTGGTGGAAAGATGAACCGGGACACGGGACGAGTTTTCTAAGTTAGACCCTTTGAAGTCGGTTAACAGTGCGTTGAGAATTGCGTTAAGGCATGTAAGGTCACTATTGAGCAAACCCTCAGCAGATGTCAGCCTCGTTTGAATGTTCTGTGTTCAGTTAGGGCGCACTGTTCTGGCACGTGACCTTAAAAGCAGCCAAAGATTTAATGTTATTCACCAGATGTGCAAACTGTTAAGCATTTCTTTAATTCAATGTGTTATTTCTGTGTGTTAAGCTTTCAAGTCAATGCGTTAATACAGTGCTATTTCCTTGTGTTCGGCTTTCAAACCGGTGTGCTAATACAGTGCGTTTGTGCAATTTGAGAATTTGATAGAAATTATACATAAATAACATTATACCAGAGTTGCATTTTATTTTATTACAAAGCATGCGTAAATTACTTTGCAATTGGTGTCCAAATAGTGACCATTAGGTGACCATTAAGTGACCTTTAAGTGACTGTTAAAACTAAATATAGATGTATATTATGTAGGATTGTTTTTAAACATTTTAAATTATAGTATTTAATAATAAATTCATTTATCATAGTGACGTAAAGCTGCTCAGCTGTAAGTGAGAAAGTGTTGAGTCCATGACTCCATGACTCCATGACTTCATGACTCCATGACTCCATGACTTCATGACTCCATGAC
Source organism: Omphiscola glabra (assembly GCA_964017045.1). NCBI lineage: Eukaryota > Metazoa > Mollusca > Gastropoda > Lymnaeidae > Omphiscola > Omphiscola glabra. The sequence continues at coordinate 19,640,481 of OZ024795.1, forward strand.
TCCATGACTCCATGACTTCATGACTTCATGACTCCATGACTTCATGAATCCATGACTCCATGACTCCATGACTTCATGACTCCATGACTCCATGACTCCATGACTTCATGACTCCATGACTCCATGACTTCATGAATCCATGACTCCATGACTCCATGACTTCATGACTCCATGACTCCATGACTCCATGACTTCATGACTCCATGACTCCATGACTCCATGACTATTACACTACTACTTCTACGGGCTTAAAGGATCGAGATTACTTTGCTATACTCGTGAATTTGATTCAACAGCCGTCTCTTATACTATGTATTCTGGACTAGTCTAGATCGTTCTTATATACTGGGTTCAACCGATATTGGTCTACATTCTATATTGTACTGATTTATGGAAATTCACTGCTTTCGTATGGACTGGTCTCGTGTATACTACATTACCCATATTATATGCTCTACGTGTCTGGTCTATCAGGTTATAAATAGTTCACAACAGCTAATACACTCATGTTGCCAAAAGAACAAAAGCTCTCCAACACATAGGGATGCAGTTGTGACCAGCTGTTGCACACCCAGTGTGCAGCATTACCGTGTGTATCGATTAAATACGGATTGGAATATGTTTGGTATGTTCTGAACCGTTTTAAGCAAACTAATCGCACACCTTGTCACACCTTGTCACACCTTGTCACACCTTGTCGGGGTAAATCGCACCGAGCCGTCCAGTCCCAAAAATTAAAATCTATTTCAAAAAGAAAATCGAATGATATAAAATATCGACAATGCTGAAATTGGAGCGTATCAAGCAAAATAGATGTTTGTTGTTAGTAAAAAGATTTGTTTTAAATATTATTGAGATTAAAAGTGGGGGACTCTTTACTGCACGGGGCTGCACCATTTTTCACTGCATTCAGTTCAAACGGAATACAACACGTCATCTTTTTTTTTCCGCACGTCATTCGAAATTTCACTACGAATCCATCGCTCGCATGAAGTGCATAGAGAGATCTTTAAAATATGTAACATAAACTTACAATGGATGGGGCTGTTCTAAGCTCAACAACTGATTCGGATCTTTTTTCATTCTTGATCGGTGAAAGCATTTGATGTCTGTGCTCTGTCAAAGACAAGAGATGATTCAACCATAAGTTAATGCACTACACATGAGATGAACACGTTATGTATAGTTGTCTTCTTTCCTCGAATGAAGTAGTATTCTTACATCATGCCAACCTTCAACGGCGCCGCCCATGTGACCCGCTTCTGTGCCTGTCGCCTCTTATGAACTATCTGTTATCTCCCATGCTTCTTTCCTTTATTACGGCCCCTTTTCCTGTGCAGACCTGAGGTGCGCCACGCGACACAAGGGCCCATAAGGCTTGTCCGTGCATGAACCTTGGAGCCTCGGAGAGTATTTTGAATTTGATTAACCAATGAACGAGAGCCGATGACTGGCTCCTGCTCTTAACTGATAACGTTTTCGTGGAAATGTTCTTTTCTGTTCGTATATGTCGTCTGCGGACTCAATTCCATGGATTGTTTTTAAATAAATTCGGTTAGAGATTATTTTTAAGAACTAAATATCGATTTGAGGCTATCCAAGTGATGTGTAGTGAATTAACTTAGAACTTTGTGTTGAACTTTGTGTTAGATGCAACTTGTGAGTCATTCCTAATTGTATGACCAAATATTTGTGTGGTAAACTTTTGGTTTTCGTTGTAGAATGTCAGCGGTGATTCTTCTGGTGAATATTGTGTAGAATGTCAGCGGTGATTCTTCTGGTGAATATTGTGTAGAATGTCAGCGGTGATTCTTCTGGTGAATATTGTGTAGAATGTCAGCGGTGATTCTTCTGGTGAATATTGTGTAGAATGTCAGCGGTGATTCTTCTGGTGAATATTGTGTAGAATGTCAGCGGTGATTCTTCTGGTGAATATTGTGTAGAATGTCAGCGGTGATTCTTCTGGTGAATATTGTGTAGAATGTCAGCGGTGATTCTTCTGGTGAATATTGTGTAGAATGTCAGCGGTGATTCTTCTGGTGAATATTGTGTAGAATGTCAGCGGTGATTCTTCTGGTGAATATTGTGTAGAATGTCAGCGGTGATTCTTCTGGTGAATATTGTGTAGAATGTCAGCGGTGATTCTTCTGGTGAATATTGTGTAGAATGTCAGCGGTGATTCTTCTGGTGAATATTGTGTAGAATGTCAGCGGTGATTCTTCTGGTGAATATCGTGTAGAATGTCAGCGGTGATTCTTCTGGTGAATATCGTGTAGAATGTCAGCGGTGATTCTTCTGGTGAATATCGTGTAGAATGTCAGCGGTGATTCTTCTGGTGAATATCGTGTAGAATGTCAGCGGTGATTCTTCTGGTGAATATCGTGTAGAATGTCAGCGGTGATTCTTCTGGTGAATATCGTGTAGAATGTCAGCGGTGATTCTTCTGGTGAATATCGTGCAGAATGTCAGCGGTGATTCTTCTGGTGAATATCGTGCAGAATGTCAGCGGTGATTCTTCTGGTGAATATCGTGCAGAATGTCAGCGGTGATTCTTCTGGTGAATATCGTGCAGAATGTCAGCGGTGATTCTTCTGGTGAATATCGTGCAGAATGTCAGCGGTGATTCTTCTGGTGAATATCGTGCAGAATGTCAGCGGTGATTCTTCTGGTGAATATCGTGCAGAATGTCAGCGGTGATTCTTCTGGTGAATATCGTGCAGAATGTCAGCGGTGATTCTTCTGGTGAATATCGTGCAGAATGTCAGCGGTGATTCTTCTGGTGAATATCGTGCAGAATGTCAGCGGTGATTCTTCTGGTGAATATCGTGCAGAATGTCAGCGGTGATTCTTCTGGTGAATATCGTGTAGAATGTCAGCGGTGATTCTTCTGGTGAATATCGTGTAGAATGTCAGCGGTGATTCTTCTGGTGAATATCGTGTAGAATGTCAGCGGTGATTCTTCTGGTGAATATCGTGTAGAATGTCAGCGGTGATTCTTCGGGTGAATATTGTGTAGAATGTCAGCGGTGATTCTTCTGGTGAATATTGTGTAGAATGTCAGCGGTGATTCTTCTGGTGAATATCGTGTAGAATGTCAGCGGTGATTCTTCTGGTGAATATCGTGTAGAATGTCAGCGGTGATTCTTCTGGTGAATATCGTGCAGAATGTCAGCGGTGATTCTTCTGGTGAATATCGTGCACAATGTCAGCGGTGATTCTTCTGGTGAATATCGTGTAGAATGTCAGCGGTGATTCTTCTGGTGAATATCGTGTAGAATGTCAGCGGTGATTCTTCTGGTGAATATTGTGTAGAATGTCAGCGGTGATTCTTCTGGTGAATATCGTGTAGAATGTCAGCGGTGATTCTTCGGGTGAATATTGTGTAGAATGTCAGCGGTGATTCTTCTGGTGAATATCGTGTAGAATGTCAGCGGTGATTCTTCTGGTGAATATCGTGTAGAATGTCAGCGGTGATTCTTCTGGTGAATATTGTGTAGAATGTCAGCGGTGATTCTTCTGGTGAATATCGTGTAGAATGTCAGCGGTGATTCTTCTGGTGAATATCGTGTAGAATGTCAGCGGTGATTCTTCTGGTGAATATCGTGTAGAATGTCAGCGGTGATTCTTCTGGTGAATATCGTGTAGAATGTCAGCGGTGATTCTTCTGGTGAATAATGTGTAGAATGTCAGCGGTGATTCTTCTGGTGAATATTGTGTAGAATGTCAGCGGTGATTCTTCTGGTGAATATTGTGTAGAATGTCAGCGGTGATTCTTCTGGTGAATATTGTGTAGAATGTCAGCGGTGATTCTTCTGGTGAATATCGTGTAGAATGTCAGCGGTGATTCTTCGGGTGAATATTGTGTAGAATGTCAGCGGTGATTCTTCTGGTGAATATCGTGTAGAATGTCAGCGGTGATTCTTCTGGTGAATATCGTGTAGAATGTCAGCGGTGATTCTTCTGGTGAATATTGTGTAGAATGTCAGCGGTGATTCTTCTGGTGAATATCGTGTAGAATGTCAGCGGTGATTCTTCTGGTGAATATCGTGTAGAATGTCAGCGGTGATTCTTCTGGTGAATATCGTGTAGAATGTCAGCGGTGATTCTTCTGGTGAATATCGTGTAGAATGTCAGCGGTGATTCTTCTGGTGAATATTGTGTAGAATGTCAGCGGTGATTCTTCTGGTGAATATTGTGTAGAATGTCAGCGGTGATTCTTCTGGTGAATATTGTGTAGAATGTCAGCGGTGATTCTTCTGGTGAATATTGTGTAGAATGTCAGCGGTGATTCTTGTGGTGAATATTGTGTAGAATGTCAGCGGTGATTCTTCTGGTGAATATCGTGTAGAATGTCAGCGGTGATTCTTCTGGTGAATATTGTGTAGAATGTCAGCGGTGATTCTTCTGGTGAATGTCGTGTAGAATGTCAGCGGTGATTCTTCTGGTGAATATCGTGTAGAATGTCAGCGGTGATTCTTCTGGTGAATATCGTGTAGAATGTCAGCGGTGATTCTTCTGGTGAATATCGTGTAGAATGTCAGCGGTGATTCTTCTGGTGAATATTGTGTAGAATGTCAGCGGTGATTCTTCTGGTGAATATCGTGTAGAATGTCAGCGGTGATTCTTCTGGTGAATATCGTGTAGAATGTCAGCGGTGATTCTTCTGGTGAATATTGTGTAGAATGTCAGCGGTGATTCTTCTGGTGAATATCGTGTAGAATGTCAGCGGTGATTCTTCTGGTGAATATCGTGTAGAATGTCAGCGGTGATTCTTCTGGTGAATATTGTGTAGAATGTCAGCGGTGATTCTTCTGGTGAATATCGTGTAGAATGTCAGCGGTGATTCTTCTGGTGAATATCGTGTAGAATGTCAGCGGTGATTCTTCTGGTGAATATTGTGTAGAATGTCAGCGGTGATTCTTCTGGTGAATATCGTGTAGAATGTCAGCGGTGATTCTTCTGGTGAATATCGTGTAGAATGTCAGCGGTGATTCTTCTGGTGAATATCGTGTAGAATGTAAGCGGTGATTCTTCTGGTGAATATCGTGTAGAATGTCAGCGGTGATTCTTCTGGTGAATATCGTGCATACAATTTATTTTTGAAACAAAAAAAACGCACCAATTAACTTCTGGGTTCTTATTTTGTTCGCGCCTATTGAACACAGCGTTACTGCCAGACAAACGTACCTGGAGAATTATTACTTGCGATACGAACTGTGCTAAATCTAGGTTCTACTGATAGTGTTGCGTTGTTAGGATACACATAAGTTGAACAATTTAAGACGTACAATGCGATGTGAGAAACTCAACACCTGCCATCTTATCGTTCTTCACAGAGCACCACAGCTATCATTTTAGTTTTACAATCCTAACACGCCGTATCTTGGCTCCACCTCTATGGGGAGTAGGTGGGGGGGGGGGCAATTACTGTTACACCAAATATACTGTCGTGTACAATTACAATATAAAAAATGGTTTCCGTTAAACAAACGGTCCTTTGCAATTCCCTATTAAGGGAAATCTATCGAGATGTCACGTGGTCAGGTTTTGGGAATACATTTTTGGGGCAGAAAAGTAATTTCTAAAATGTTACGATACAAAACGAAACAAAAGTAGGAACCAAAAACAAAAAGAAAAAAAGAATAATTTTGACTCAAATGATACAGGAAACAAACAATGAAAAAATGACGCGATATCAGTTCAATACCCAAAAATGGGGAGAATTTGATGGGAATTAACGAGACAGTCATGGGTTTGGCCTTATTCCCAAGTAGACAATAATTAAGGCCGGCGACAAAGTCACCACTCAGCTGATGAACTGCGGACATGGGGGACTGGAAATTTTCTAACTTCACAGGGTCTGGAGATACGACAAATCTCCGAGGTCATTGATTAGGGGTCCCATAGAAAGATTTTTTAGGGATTCTCTGGTGTTACACACTGTCAGCTCAAATTTGTCGTAGAGGGAACAATTTTCAAAAGGGGAAGCTAATATATAATGTGATGTGGGGGTGACGCTGTGTGTGAGATTGCGCTAGCGTCCCTTTAATAAATGGTTGGCTTTGAATAGTCTTTGGTAGATTACGTTTCAACTTTGGCCATGAATTTAATCACCAATTTTGGGCAGAAGCTACAAAATCCCCATTGGAAAATAGATCCTTAACAGACTGGGGGAAAATAATGCCCTGCATCCCCCACCCCCACATGGAAAATAGTGCCCTAACTCCAATGGAAAATAGTGCACTAACTCTAATGGAAAATAGTGCCCTTATTCCAATGGAAAATAGTGCCCTAACTCCAATGGAAAATAGTGCCCTAACTCCAATGGAAAATAGTGCCCTATTTCCAATGGAAAATAGTGCCCTAACTCCAATGGAAAATAGTGCCCTAACCAACATGAGAAAGCAGTGCCACAACTCCCAAGGAACTACAGTGCCACAACTCCCAAGGAACTACAGTGCCACAACTCTCAAGGAACCGCAGTGGCGTAGCCATGTTTCCAAACCCGCGTGTTTTACCCGACGCACCAGCCCCGTTGTAAACAAAGAAAGGTGTTTATTGGGATAAAAATCAATTTTCTTTTCGTCTCCATGGCGTACGCACGTGTCGCTACCCTAGCCCGCGCCGCGGCCCCCCCCCCCCCCCCCCGCCCCAAAATGCACTGTGTGTGTCTTTGAGGACGCTTACCGTTAGTGGTGTCAATTTTACGTGGAAAATTAATACGTGGGCGTGCACTGGTCTTTTCTTTCACGACGTGTGCAACACCCAAAGTCGACAACATCGACCTATAGTAATAATAACTCTTGTTATACATTTGTGATGTGTGCATTTCGACTTTGATGAACATCACTTTGAATTGCAAAATATGTATTTTGTATAAAAGTACGTGATTAAATTACCATAATCCCTTTCATAATTGTTTGAACAATAAAGAAATTCTATTACATGAAATCAAGAGTGACAATAGTAAAAAAACAATGGCGATCGCGCCGGCGCGCATGGCTTCTATAGAAAGTCGCTGGTGCGTAGCTTTTCGCGCGGACGAACTTTAGACTAACGAACGTTCCAGGTTGGACGTTCAGTGCTAGGCCGCACCACCGGGACTGGGCGTGGTCAAATTTAGACGTGCGCTTTCAACAGTCCAACAAAGGATTGCCACTGATGCAGCAGATTATCGGAAATTTTTCCAAACTGCAACTTAACATGATGAGGAATGGTGCAGTCAGGTGCGATATAGCGATCGAAATTTTTAATTTTAACAAGCTCTTATTTATTGTACGATTTTACTTGCTGTTTATTCTTTTCTATGTACACTTAATGAGAATATAATGTTAAATATTGCTTTCAATAAATTGCGTAAGGGTTTTAATTATTTATTTCTATTACACATCTATCAAACTGAAAAAGGGGGGGGGGGGGGGGGTTTTGGTCATTTCTATGTATCTCATGACTTTTGTCCTGTTTGTTTGTTAAGACCGTTAAAAGTAAAATTTTCAATGTAACTAGATTAAAGTCAGGTGACTATATATTAATGATCTCCGTAAGTGGTCGCCACCTTTATGAAGTTATTTTTGTGTTTTTTTTTGTTTTTTTTTAAAAATCAAACCTCTAATTATATGTCAGCATTAGTGTTGAAGTCAAGAGAAAACGTTCTTTCTTTTACTGACATGATGTGGATTCTATTGTTAAAAAAAACACACTCACAAATTATTGACGTCGCACTGAATCTAAAAATAGCAACGATGAAAAAAACAGTTTTTTTTGTGTTCTCGATAATGAGTAAACAGAGTTTCCACATGTTGAATGACGTCACAACTAGCGCGTGGCACGCGGCTCTGTGAGTCAGGCCTGGCAGTACAAGGGCGGGTAGGTGAGCTTGGGTTCTCGTATGCTTCAAAACACTGGGAAATATTCGATCTTTTTTTAAACCTCTCAAGATTAGGTGGGGGGGGGGGGGTTTCCCCCCATTTCGTAATGCGAATGTTCTTTATCTGATGGGGGAAACAATTGCGGAATCGAAGCTGACCTTGGACGGTGCGGTGAACAGTGGGGTTTTCGATATCAGCAGTATCGATTACGTCATGTTTGCTAACAGATTCTCGCAGGAGTGAGACCTCTGATAGAAACTCCGATCACAATAGTTCATGTTTTGTTAAAGCACGTAGAAATTCGATTGTCCCAAGGTATTTTGTATATTTTAATGATTTTTAAAAACATGTTGGTAATACAATATATTTCATTTAGTGTTCTTACTTTTTTAATATAGAAAGTGATTCTATTCTATGATCGTGGCGGGATTAGCACAGATTATTGTGCTTAAATTGTGTATTCTGTGTATTCGATCGATGCGTGTTAAAGAAATCAAAATATGGTAGTAATGTGATTGATTCTAAGAGCGAAATCATTGTTGAAAAATAAATAGTTCGGATTTTTGTGTGTCTCCTTTTAGTTCGAAACATGAAACGCTTTACTCTAATCTGAGGGTTTATCGTTTAGAGATCTAATCTGTAAGCCGATCTTTTAGAGATCTAATCTGTAAGCTGATCTTTTAGAGATCTCATTTGTAAGCTGATCTTTTAGAGATATAATCTGTAAGCTGATCTTTTAGAGATCTAATCTGTAAGCTGATCTTTTAGAGATCTAATCTGTAAGCTGATCTTTTAGAGATCTAATATGTAAGCTGATCTTTTAGAGATCTAATCTGTAAGCTGATCTTTTAGAAATCTCATCTGTTAGCTGATCTTTTAGAGATATTATCTGAAAGCAGATCTTTTAGAGATCTAATCTGTAAGCTGATCTTTTAGAGATCTAATCTGTAAACTGATCTTTTAGAGATCCAATCTGTAAGCCGATCTTTTAGAGATCTAATCTGTAAGCTGATCTTTTAGAGATCCAATCTGTAAGCCGATCTTTTAGAGATCTCATCTGTAAGCTGATCTTTTAGAGATCTTATCTGTAAGCTGATTTTAGAGATCTAATCTGTTATCTGATCTTTTAGAGATCTAATCTGTTATCTGATCTTTTAGAGATCTAATCTGTAAGCTGATCTTTTAGAGATCTAATCCCTAAGCTGATCTTTTAAAGATAAGATTCTACACTGTAAACACCATACTCTTTAACTTGTGGATTTAAAGAAATATGTCGAATTTCCACGCTGACAGTGGCTATGAAAGATAGTGTTGTTCTTCTTGTTGTTTTTTTTAATGAACAGGTTCCTTAAATAGGTCATTCAGTTTATTTTCTAATCGTATCGATTGTTATTTTTTGGTTTTGATCAACGTTCCATTTTAGAGTGATTGTAGATTAATGAAAACATCAGAAGTGGTATTACCTGGATGAATTCTGTTTCATAAATTTAAGAAATTTTAAGATTTTTTCGGTGGGCGGTTTTGAGAGATTGCGATAGATCGAAAATTTTCTTTATGATCGCGCATTGATTGGTATCGATTATGTCGAGTTGGCGTTGATCACGTGTGGGGGTATTATCTCCTAGCAATCGACATGGGAATTCGATTACATGAATTCTATTTTGATGGAATCGTTGGCTTTACGTTTCTTTGATACCGGCGATTTCTTTCTCTCTGTGTTTGGGTAAACGTGTTTGTAATTGTGGTAAGCGCCAGAACAGGATATCCTTAAAGGACCCCACCCCCACACACCCACACCCCAACACCAGATTCCCCTCTCCGCCACTCACATCTTCATGGTCATTCCACAAGGTTGTTTAATCTTAGATCAAACCTGTTCATTCATTATGGTTCTGGTGTTTTGTTTTAGCGCTAATTTGGTAGTTGGATATTCAGAACGGCATTGAATTGTGCTGTGTAAAATTGTGGTCAAAACAAAGTGTAGAGAAACAGATGTAAGTACAGCTGACACGGATTAACACTGCTGACCTCAAGGCAAAAACCTACAATGTCGACCACAGGGTCTCGCCGATCAAGTCTCACCTTTTACTTTCGACCGTTTCAAAAACTTGCCAGTTTTTTACGAAAGGTAAGAAATTAACGATTAATTAGGAATTGTTAATGGGGCATTGGGGGGGGGGGGCAGATGAATTATATAAACTGTTCCCCAACCCCCATTTACGAAAATGAGAAATGTTATATCACATTTCCCTTATTGAGGAAGATTAAATATTTTTTTTTATTTTTCATTTGGTGTGCAAAGGGAGAATGGGCTGTGATGTATCAATGGTAAGAGGGGATGTATCAAAGGGAGGACGTGTTGTATCAAAGGGAGGACGTGTTGTAACATTGGAAGGATGGGGTGTATCAAAGGGAGGATGTGTTGTAGCAATGTGAGGATGGTGTGTATCAAATGAAGGATGTGTTGTAGCAATGGGAGGATGGTGTGTATCAAAGGGAGGATGCGTTGTAGCAATGGGAGGATGGGATTTATCAAAGGAAGGATGTGTTGTAGCAATGGGAGGATGGGGTATATCAAAGGAAGGATGTGTTGTAGCAATGGGAGGATGGGGTATATCAAAGGAAGGATGCGTTGTAGCAATGGGAGGATGGGGTATATCAAAGGAAGGATGTGTTGTAGCAATGGGAGGATGGTGTGTATCAAAGGGAGGATGCGTTGTAGCAATGGGAGGATGGGGTGTATCAAAGGGAGGATGTGTTGTAGCAATGTGAGGATGGAGTGTATCAAAGGGAGGATGTGTTGTAGCAATGTGAAAATGGAGTGTATCAAAGGGAGGATGTGTTGTAGCAATGGGGGGATGGGGTGTATCACAGGAAGTAGCATTACGTCCGGCTGTGAAGAGAAAGAATTCAGTCAAGGAAAGATAAACGAATTATAGTTGAATTTGTAATTTTGCTTAAGTGATCACCGCAGTTAGCTTTTCATAATCAGTATATTTGGACCTTTTGACTTAATTTGGGAGGTAGGGTTTATTCAATGCTTCCGTTTAATTGGTACGTCTTTCGATTTTGTTTCAGGAGCTTTTGTGATTTTAAAAAAGTTGTTTTGTTTATGTGTTCTGAAATATTTAGTAGAATGTTAACTTTAATTATTTTGTGTGTGTGTGTAAAGGAAAAAAAAAAGGGGGGGGGGGGGGGGTTGTGGTTACAAATGAAGGCAATACACTTGACTTTAACTTTTTGCCCGTATTGTGTTTTCTTTATAAGTATAAGACCTCAAAAGTCAAACTCATTGAAACTAATCTAAATAGATACAGAATACATCGTCAATTATATCAACGAGGTTAATTGAAGTTGTTACAACAGCAAAAATTGATGAAGAGGGAAACACAAGACAATAAAAATAATCTTTCTGTATAATTTTTTTTATCTCTGACGATTAAGAAAAATCCCACTCCAATTCAAATGATTCCCAGATCTGGCTGGTGAAGGGCGCGAAACAGATGTGACCTTGTACTTGTGTCATCAGCCGCTCCGCCTTAAGTGTGCATGTGACCAGTTGATGAGTGGTTTGTTTGTTGCTCACTGCTGTAATAGATGACACCCATCAGAGGTTCTCAAACGGGGTATAACTCTGTTTATAATGAATGCCATGATCCTTTGCAGCGTACGTGAAGATTGTTATGAAGTCATCTGACCACTCCACTGTGATGGACAGCTGTTTGCCAATCTTTTTACAGCTTACAGCAAGAAACACACTATCTTTAGATTTCTGGGGGTGGAGGGTGTGGTGGATGTGGAGCGTGTGGATAAATATAACGGATATTGAAGTTGATCTTTTTAACATTATTAAATTCAGTTTTGCTAGCATGTAAACAATAAACATATTTCTTATGACATGCAGTGACAGAGGCAGCGACATTAATTGATTGTGACATTCAGTGACAGAGGTAGCGACATTAATTGATTGTGACATTCAGTGACAGAGGCAGCGACATTGATTGATTGTGACATGCAGTGACAGAGGCAGCGACATTGACTGATTATGACATGCATTGACAGAGGCAGCGACATTAATTGATTGTGACATGCAGTGACAGGGGCAGCGACATTAATTGACTGTTACATTCAGTGACAGGGGCAGCGTATTAATTGATTGTGACATTCAGTGTACTGTGCAGAGCAGCTCATTAGCATCTGATAGAGAAGTTATGAAACTTTTTTTTCTTTTAATGTATCTACCTCTTGGCTTGACAGTCGGGTATGACATACCTTATGTCAATAGGCACTGTGATAATTTAAACAACGTTCGTTGTCTCTATAGACGCTTCACGTATATGTGTGGGACTTATAGACCCCTGGTTTCGTGGATCCCTGGTTTGGTGAATCCCAGGTTTCATGGACCCCTGGTTTCATAGACCCATGGTCTTACGGACCCCTGGTTTCACGGACCCCTGCTTTTATATACCTATGGTACATGGACCACTGGTTTCATTTACCCCTGGTTTTATCGACCCCTGATTTTATCGACCCCTGATTTCTTGGACCCATGTTTCATTGACCCCTGGTTTCATGGACCCCTGGATTCATTGAACACCTGGTATTTATGGACCCTAATTTTCATGGATCGTTAATTCAGAAACGATAAGTTGTCAGCTGTCTACGGCATCTTGACTATAATATTCAAATATTTCCATATACTGTATCATTAGGCCCATCACACTCTCCAATGTTAAAATATATAAGGTTTAAACTTATTAGGGGTTTTCAAAATGGAAGACAAGACTGATAAAGTCATAAGTGCATTAACTTTTTGATCACTTTCCAGCCCCGACTACTTGACAAACAAAATAATCCCGCTACTAACACGACCGACTACAGCTGACCCTCGCTGTGTTACTATATATGGAATGGATTTTTCCCCATCAGCTCAAGGTTTCTCTCCCATTTCTCTTTTAACTTTTAAGATTTGAGAATTGTATTTGTAACCTTTGAACAATGTCATTTAATGACGTAGGAAGATATCTCAGGAGTTCAACAAAAAGGTCTGTGACGTTCTTTCTGAACATGAAACGTGTGTGTTGTTTTATGTACACCTAGTTCCAGGATTCCCAACCCATTGGTCGCGCGTTCCATAACATGCGTTCGCCCCCAAGAGACCTTGTCATATAAATAGTCGAACCATGTTGTGTGCAAGGGCGGCCCCTGATATTTAAAACAACCATACGCATGATCATTGTCACTCCCCACCCATTCTAGTAATTCTTTTCTTTCTTTTTTTTTACCTGCGACCGCGCCCCAGAATCCTCACACGTCTTCCGTCTTGCTCACCAAGATTATTTTATGTCAGGGTGACCTTGATCTTGTGTGTGTTATTGTGATGCTGTTGACGAGGAATTAATGGTGGTTTTCAAATATGTTTGTGTCGGGCAAGACGAATATTTTGGTGATTCTCAAATGTGTTTGTGTCTGACATGACGAAGATTTTGGTGATTCTCAAATGTGTTTGTGTCTGACACAAAGACATTGTGTGTTATGTAGAGTTGAATAATATTTTCGTTATTCCCTATGGCGCTCCACCGCGAGAGCCCCCCCACCTCATATGTCACACTTTCACTTGTAGCGTGTCATTCATTTGTACCATTTTCTAATGTAACAATGACATCATGGTATGTGTATCACTATGCTATCAATTAATCTTTCTTTTTTTTTACATTTTCTACGATGTAGATGAATTTTTCTAACATAATTCTTTCTATAGTAAAGCTTAGGTCTCCATCTGGTAATCACCATAAATTAATCAGCGACTTATCAAATATAATAGCGCACTCTCTAGTTCTCTCTCCCTCTCTCCTCTCTCCCCTCTCTCTCCCTCCCTCTCTCTCAGTGTCCCTCTCTCTCCCTCTCTCTCACTCTCTCTCTCTCCCTCATAAATGATGTCCTTAGCACCCTCCTTAACGTGACACAAGTCATTTACTACACGTATCTTTCTCTCCCTCCCTCTCTCTCACCCTCTCTCTCACCCTCCCTCTCTCCCTCTCTCTCAGTGTCTCTCTCTGTCCCTCATATATGATGTCCTTAACAACCCCCTTAACGTGACACAAGTCATTAATTACACGCATCTCCCCCAACACACGAATAATCAACATAAATCGACCATGAAGCATGGAGGTCATTAAAATGCAACAAGAGCAGTGAGAGAAATTTAAGACACAGATGTCATTGCGTCACTGACTCACGGTGTCGTACAGTCATTGCGTCACTGATTCACGGTGTCGTGCAGTCATTGCTTCACTGACTCATGGTGTCGTGCAGATGTCATTGCGTCACTGACTCACGGTGTCGTGCACATGTCATTGCGTCACTGACTCGCGGTGTCGTGCAGATGTCATTGCGTCACTTACTCGCGGTGTCGTGCAGATGTCATTGCGTCACTGACTCACGGTGTCGTGCAGTAGAGAACTTAAAGGTTTCTGTCGTTGTTTTCCAAGAAGTATTGATTACAAATAAATCTTTCATTGCTCGTTTGTTATTATTGCTCCTCCTGGGCGTGTTTAAATCTTGCTCCGTGAGTAACGTAACATTTGATTGTATAACTAACTATTGTAATAGACCAGCATAATCCCTTTAATAATGCTATTCGTACGGGGTTTTTTTTTTTTTTGGTTAATTTTTAAAACAATTGTTGGAAGATAATTTCAGTTGTGTTGTTTTTCAAAGGGTACATGTACTACGAAACTAATAACAGCACACATATTTTTCATGCAAAACTAAGAAAAAGAAAAGAAATTAATAAAGCCATGCAGATTGTTGAAATGAAAAAAATACAAGTGCAGTAGCACTTGACAAAAAAAGCCCGTGTTTCGTTGGGGCTCCCCTACGGAAGACAAATGACCCACTTGTGTATTTATAGTTTATCTTTTTAACAAGATTCCCCAGAGTTTTTGTCTGAATAAACGGAAAAATCCGTGACGCTTGCTATTTATAGAGTTATTCACGTGCTTCATTTCCAGGGAAACAGTTTACGCGTTATAGCAATAGTCGTGAAATGTAAGATACCCGGTAATAATAAGACATATTTTAACATTTTTTGTAAATACATTTGAATATCGCATTTATTAAACATTACACTGACCTCTAACTAGTAATTCCCTCAAAATTATTTCTTTTTTTAAAAAATAAGTTATATGAATCACCTTTGGCCACAATGAAATATCCAAGGGTCACCAGAGGCCGCAGTTCTCACAGGCCTACGGAGCAGGAGCAAAGTTCATAAATTTTATTTTTCAAAAAGGATATTTTTTAACCTACCCACTCCATTGCCAAAGTGAACTCACATCGCCCACCTCCCTCCCTCCCCCACCCCCACTTCACCCACCCATGCTTGGGTTATGACTCCTGTTGATTGATTGCCCGCTCAGATGTGTCGGCCATGTTGTCGTCAGATCTGGAAACAAGGATCCAAACTAACCTCCCTTTAACTACATCAATCACGTGACAGGAACGAGCTGTTGACGATTTCTGTATGGTCAACAACGTGACATCGATAACGGTCACTTCCTGTCATGTGATCCATTTCCGGTCACGAGCACACATGACAGTTCGGGCTCAAAAAATACGTATTCTAACGTTTAAAACAATGGACAAAACAAACATTGTTTTAAAAAAAATGTCATTTTACTTTAATATAGTAGTCTTTGACCAAGGCAAATGTCACACATTGCTACTCTATTATATCAGCATGTACCCAACATACAGTAGGACTGGAGGAAAATTGGATTATAAAGAGGCTGAGTGGAAACTACTGTACTATGTAGCTATATGCGCCATCTTTCTTGTACTTTTTGCAACTGTATGCGCCATTCTGTCTTAGACATCTGAAAATACGAGGATAGTGAGTCGGGGGCTTGGGTGGGGGGATGAATAAGATTATTGCCAGTAACTGGACCCATGTGTGGAGGAAATGGACTTTGGAAGAACGGAAAAATAAAATGTTGAGCTAAAAAAATTCGGACTAATGATGGAGTTTTTTTAATACTGGAGAAAAGTTTTAGATAACGAATGATCAGCCAGTCAACGGCTCAACATCAAGACACCCAGCAGGTTTGAAACACAATGTAATGAATATTTTGTTTCCCTTCAAATTGAAAGTGGAACGTATAATGGCGAGGGCTGTTTCATATATCAAACAGTTGGGACTTGTAATCTGGAATTCCCTAGAAAATATTTATTCGGCGTGGGTGAGCACAAAGATCGTTATCAGATGTTGAGCACATCCGGGCCAAAGGGTGGATTGGGGAAACTCCCGCAAAACATGTCCGTTGCGTTACATACGCTAGTCACGGGAATTTTAAATGGATCCTGCTTAAAATAAAAACTGGGAAATTCGAAATAGGTCATTTTCTTTAAAAACAACATTTAAAATTTAATTTCGTGAGAGTTTTTCCTTTGTTTTTTGTTGTTGTTTTTTTAAATTCGTATCTTTGAGGTTTCCCACTTCCTTCACTTCAACCAAATCTCTACTTCAACGTATGTAGTTTTGCGTTGTTGCGTTTTGTATTTCAATGTGGTAAAATATAGATCGTTTTCATTTCTCTTTTAATGTGGTTGACTTTGTACCGCGCTTCGAGCCTTTGGGGATGAAACGTGATTTTTTAAACAAACTTTATTATTATTATCATTTCTCTCACTCTCCTTTATTACCTACGCTTCAGTAATATATTACATCTTCTTCATTTCTTTTATTTCCAGTTTTGTCCACCTGTGATTCCACCACGAATCCAATACCTTTGCTTAATATATAACTCTGCCTTATTTTTTTTTCGCGTCAGCGAACGTACCTTCCCTTCTATGACTCTCTTCCCTCCCTTGATCCTCTCTCTCTCTCTCTTCCCTCCCCTGCCCGTCTTTACCCACCCCTTACGTCTCTTCCCTCGCCTGACCATCTCCTCCCTGCCCTAACCACCTCTCCCCTCCCTTGCCGTCTCTTCTCTCCTCTTTACTTTTCTCAGAGCATCTTTTTTTCTCAGTCTTTCGTATTTCCTGTACACCCCCCCCCCCCCCAAACAAAAAAAACCTTTTTTTTTTATTCCACCCGACCAGCTCGCTAAATTAATGTGAAGTCCACCTCCCGATACCCCCACCCATATATTTTTCACTTTTCTAAGCAGAAATAAAATAGTAATGTTTAAGTGTATGTTTAAGTGTATGTTTAAGTGTATGTTTAAGTGTATGTTTAAGTGTATGTTTAAGTGTATGGCATGCGTGGCACGAGCTGCGCCTTCATTAAATCCCATTATTCGACCAATCAGGAATGCGGTCTGTGCGTGATCTTATCTGCAGGGAATCACTGTTGCCACGTAAAGACACCGTTATTACAACTGGGGATGTACCATGTGGTATAGTGGGTCAATCATGTATAGGGGGTCCAGGCATTCATTTGTATAAGGGGTCTAAGCCCGAAATGGAATCCAATCTGTTTAGGGGTCGGGCTCATGTTACCCAACATCTTGTGCAGAGCATCAGGTGAGAATTTGAGAGATTTGGGAGAAGGGGAGATGCTCACGTCACAAATAAGGCAAATGGAGAAGGAGCCCTAATCAAACTGGTCCAAAGGGACATTGTTATGGTCTCTCTTTCTTCTGCGTTCAACAAAGAAACTCATCCATATACAGACTTCAGTTTTTACTTTAAAATTTCACTGTTAATTTTGTAATATGGATAATAGCTTGGCACACTATATATTTAGTTACCACCAGTACTCAGCTCGATTGTAATGCTATCTCATTGCTAAGTTTAAAATTATATATGTTCTTGTTAGTGTTTTCTTTCCACTATAATTGCTCACACATTTCTTCAGATGTTGCTTCGTTTCGTTATAAACTCATACCGACATAGATTTCTAACAATATTTGTTAACGACGACGCTTACTGCAGCAATACAATCAGACCACGTGATGCTTCTAGCTGTCAGAACTGCGCGTTTTGCTTCGGACAATCAAACACCACCGCTGCCCGGATGTGACGTGTAAACACGGGACGAGAATGTTGCGTTTTCTGACCCTGGGAGTATTTCTTTTGTCTGACAAGAATGTTATGCCAAAGTGACCCTTCCCCCATGCCCCCCACCCCATAATTTTTCACTGTCCAATGACCTCACCCCCCTTGCCAACGACCTCTTTTCTTTTTTGTTCATTTCTTTGCTACAATCCAAGTCATCTTACATTGCAATGTGTTTCTCTGGCCATATCTTCTCAGCTCTTCATATTTTGTATGCCGGGTCAAAAGAATGTCCATCAACCAAACACATAATAAGGTCGATACCCTAGACCTAGTCATTTAAAGAGGGGTAATTTAAATAGAAGGTAAACTTATTAGGAGATAATTTAAGCCAGCGGTTCTCAACCTGTGGGTCGCGACCCCTTTGGGGGTCGATCGACCCTTTCACATGGGTCGCCTAAGACCATCGGAAAACACATATACTCTACAGTTAAGAAGTGGCAACGAAAATAATTTTGCGGTTGGGGTTGTTTTGCAACAACATGAGGAACTGTATTAAATGGTCGCGGCATTAGGAAGGTTGAGAACCACTGCTTTAAACACCTAAGTTACGGATCTAAAAATTTATTATTACTTCATATGCATGTTCGATTTTCCTACGTGTGGTTGATTAGAGAAACGTTATAGGTGACGGCCTTGGAATGTACGTTTGACATGCAGCTCTATGCAAATTATGTATCAGAGATTTATTCTCTGTACTGAGTTTCTCAATGAATCGTTAAATAATACTAGAGGGATATAATCACTTTTTTTTTTTTTTTAAAGAGCATGAAAGTTTTTAATATTCAAAGATGTTTTAAGACATTTTAACTACATCGTCAAATGCAACATTGACATAGATGTTTTGTATTTCATTTTCAGTCATCCAGAAGTCAGCCCGCCATTGGAGTCAAGCAGACGCCCAAGTCAAGGGTAAGTAATATTGATTGGACTTCTCTTCTGTACTTCTCTTCTGTACTTGTCAAATAAATGACATGTCTATAAGCCAACACCGTACCCCTCAACTTTTTTTTTTTTTAAAACATCTCTTTCACGGGCAAAGCATTCCCATTCTGGAATCTAGGACGGCCAGGTAATATAAATATACTGTCAAGACTTAAACCGTGACCTTCGTGTGACCAAAACTGAGCATCATCTCAGATGTGTGCCCAAAGATGGTCAAATAAGTGGTTCTCAACCTCGACAGCGTGATCCATGAGGAAAACTTGAGGGCGCATCTGCGTTGTGACAGATCGTGAATCCTGTTAAATAAGTCTGATAGATTTGTCCCCTGAAAGCAAGATGAAAATTTCACATGTATCTCCCCCCCAACCCCCCCCCCCCTCTTTTAACAAATCACTAAGAAATATAGTTGATTGCGATGTGTGTGCGTGTGGTGGTTGGGGAAGGAGCTTTGGTATGTGTGTCACGTTTGGGCTGATTGTTCCAATAGTATCCTAAAATATAATAAACTTGTAAACATAATATCAGAGGATGGCCCTATTTGGTATGTGTGTCACGTTTGGGCTGATAGTTCCAATAGTATCCTAAAATATAATAAACTTGTAAACATAATATCAGAGGATGGCCCTATTTGGTATGTGTGTCACGTTTGGGCTGATAGTTCCAATAGTATCCTAAAATATAATAAACTTGTAAACATAATATCAGAGGATGGCCCTATTTGGTATGTGGACCTAGATGTTGCAACCAACTTACCACCCAATAGTGGGGGGGAGGGGCGAGAGATCGTGACCAACTGACCACCAAATAGAATGCGGCGTTGAGGTCACAACGAAGTGACCAGTATTTATGTAGAGGGGTTGAGGTGAATCATTAACCCCCCCCCCCCCGGGGTCTGTGATATTCTTGGGTTCTGTGATATCCCTGATGATTAATTTTAGCTCCACTGGCCGACAAGGCACCAATTAATTAAGCATGCTGATAGCTCCAGCTGGTATCGATCCATGGTCAAACTCTTTCATTACATGTATATCCTTCGTTCTCTCTTTCTCTCTCTCATTCTCTCTCTCTCTCGTCTATTGCTCTCTCTTTCTCTCTCTCCGTTTCTCTCGCTCATTCTCTATCTCCCTATATATCTCCCTTTCTCTATTTTCTCTATCTTTCTCACTTTCACTCTCCTACTCTTTCACTCTCCAAATATTCCTTTATCCAACTCTTCTATACTATCTAAATCTTCATTTCTCCAACTCTTTCAATCACCACTCTTTCACTCTCCAATTCTTTCACTCACTCACTCTCCAATTCACTCTCCAACTCTCTCACTTAACTTTTTATCTGCCGCTTACTCTTAATCTCACGTATTATATCCGTGTTTAACTATACTAATCCTGTGTACATAACACTGTCGACCCATCTTGTTATAGTTGTATTTGTGTAAACACTGTGTACAATGGTTGCGATTAGGTTTACCAAAATGCGAGAGAGTTAAAGAAGACTGGAACAATGGCGACGGATGGGTCAGAATCGTTGAACCAAGATTAATCACCTGCGTTCACTTCGGGGGAGGGAAAAGGGTGGGCAGCAATGTCCGGTGAATGTTCGCCTGTCGGACAATGCCCATAATTGTTCCACATAATGGCTCTAGAGCCCCACTCCCCACCCCCGCTCCTACACCAAAGAAACCGAAGCATCGCCCAACATACAAAACCGGCCGCTTCTGGAAATAGTTCGGTCTGATTTTCTGTGTCATTTTTTCTTGACTCTAGTTACTTCTGTCATCGGGCTAGTCCTAGATTATGTTACTATTTTTACAGAACAGATCCGGTCTTTCATTTTAAGCTGAAGTTCTTAAACACAAATCTAATTTATTGAGTACGACACAAGTGAGCTAGTCTTTTGTGCAGTACTGAAATATATTGTTGTGGGTTTTTTTGTGTGTTTTTTTTTAAATTTCAAACTGACATAAGAACATTGAAATTTTAAGTAAAAATAAGTTTTCCTCTCGGATAGGTTAATAACGGTATAAGTGGTTCATACATGTTCACCTAACCTTTAAGTGGTTCATACATGTTCACCTAACCTTTAAGTCGTTCATACATGTTCGCCTAACCTTTAAGTGCTTCACACCGGTTCACCTAACCTTTAAGTGCTTCACACCAGGTCTTCTAACCTTTAAGTGGTTGAACCCCGGTTCACCTAACCTAAAAGTGCTGAAAGTATACTTTGTATTCTTACAAAACAAACTATGTTTTACCCTTGTTCTCAGAGATATGACGAGGAAGCAGAGAAGTAGCGAGAGTGAGAACATACTTTTGAATTTCGAAATGTTACCCTTTTCATTCTGCGATTATTGTATTGTTTCATGGTCATCGTATGTCCTGTATCAGAGACTTCCTCCAAAAAAAAATAATAATAAGTTGACGCATAAATTAAAATCCTGCCAAAAACACAAAAAAGTCTGGGACCGAAGCACCAAATGACCTTTGGCAGTTAAGATTTGAAAGTATTTATATTTTTAAAAAAAGAAAACATAGAAACAGCTGGTAAGTTCCTTTATATGAGTCATTCCAATTTGTAAGACGCCGATGGCAATATGAGAACGCTACGATCTGATAGGGCACAATTATGTAGGTCATTCGTCAACCATCGTAATCACTGATTCGTTCGGTCGGTCGTGTGAATGGACATGTGAAGAAAAGGTCACGATTAAGTGGGAGAGTGACCTTGTGTTACCCCTGTATCTTTCAGCGATTGGTCATCGTGGTGACTTGTCCTGTCAGCGATTGGTCGGTCACCATAATTTTTTTTGGGTGGGAAATATCCATGCATAAATTCATCGCGTACAATACACACAAAAAACTCCAGTTCACACCAAACGAACTTGTTACTTGAAGTTACTGACGATTATTTGGAAAGCTAAAACATCCTTATAAAGCAGGGCAATTCCAGAACTTTTATGTGTCATGTAGTGATCCATCATTTCACTATCATTGGATAGGATAAATTTAGTGCAACTTTAATTAGGAATAGTGATTTATAAATGTATAAGTGTTATACTGTGAACCAGTTAATCGGTGTTAAAGAGCTGACCACTAAATCCGAGTTAAAAAGTGAAGCCATTCTTTGATCTCTCACGTGACTTCTACTACTTGCGTACCAAAATCTTCACGGATTATCCATGATACCTTCATCGAATCTGAAGTTTATGCAGCATTGGTGTTGTATCGTGAAAAAATATGTTCCTTCATCCAGCACCCATGACCTTGTTGCGTCAGTGGTAAGTAATTTGTCCATTGTTCTGGTCATTGGATCTCTGATGTTGAGCGATCATCATCATTGGTGGCGCTCACGTCCTTAAAAGCCCCCCCCCCCTGTTCCACCACATCATGCCCATCGGCTTGATCAATGGTATTCTGCATCCATACCCAGCACCACCACCCCCCCTCTCGCTCAAGTAAGTTTTTCCTCTACATCGTCAATCCATCTCAGTCTTGGTGGACAGGTGAGCCGTCTGTGCTTAGGTTTCTGCCTGTATATCACGTTTGCTGCTCAACAATCCGAAATCCTCTCAATGTGGCCTGTCCAGCGCAGTCGGCCTTTTAAAATTGTTGCGACTACTGGTGAGTCCTCGAACAATTGATGTATCTCTAGGTCTGTTCAGACTCCCGATCCATCATTGTCTAGCGCTGGACCGTATATTTTCTTAAGGATTTTTCTCTACCAAAGGTTCTTTTTCGTTGCCAACTTTCTCTACTTTTTTTTTCCTTACTTTTTCCAATCACGTTTTTTTCTTTCTACTAATTTTGGTAGCCACCTTTCTTGTTTCATTAAATATGTTGGTGTCCTTCAGCATTATTAGCTCAGCCTTGTTTCTTCTATAAGTTCTACCATTGGCCGAGCCCTGCTTCTTTCTTCTATAAAATATACCATTAGTCTAGCCCTGCTTCTTTCTTCTATAAAATATACCATTAGTCTAGCCCTGCTTCTTTCTTCTATAAAATCTACCATTAGTCTAGCCCTGCTTCTTTCTTCTATAAAATCTACCATTAGTCTAGCCCTGCTTCTTTCTTCTATAAAATCTACCATTAGTCTAGCCCTGCTTCTTTCTTCTATAAAATCTACCATTAGTCTAGCCCTGCTTCTTTCTTCTATAAAATCTACCATTAGTCTAGCCCTGCTTCTTTCTTCTATAAAATCTACCATTAGTCTAGCCCTGCTTCTTTCTTCTATAAAATCTACCATTAGTCTAGCCCTGCTTCTTTCTTCTATAAAATCTACCATTAGTCTAGCCCCGTTACTTTCTTCTATATGTTCTCTGAATTCTTCGTCATACCACCCTGTTCTTTCCCATGTCCGTTTAAATCGTATTGTTTCCTATGTTACACGTTCAACAATTTTCTTCTCTTTTGTTCCTCATTACTCCTTTATATTGATGTTGTTGGCCGTTTCCTTTGTGATGATTGTAGCTGAGTTTGAATTGTCTTTTGATATGCCTCAATAATTTGTGTGTCTCTAGTTAACTTCTGGCTAGTGTACATGTTAATATATAAACAACCCCACCGTCATATCTGGTGTTTAAATCCTTCCCGCGTAAGGCTCTGCGGGAGAAGGTTGTTTTGAGAAGATTACAGCAGTTTGTCAACAGGGTGGACTCCCATGACGCCTAATTATTAACATTCACTTCTGAAATGGGGTCAGGAGTTGTGTAGCACACCCATCCCCCCCCCCCCAACCCAAGGCGTGACACCCAGCCTAGTATTCATTACTAAATTATCAAAGCAGGATATAATTATCAATATTGTTTGAAGTCTTTTGATAGGACCTCTTTAAAATCAAGCAGTTGTGTCTCCAAGCAAGTGGTCTCACCACAGGTAACATTATTTTGCATACTGTATGCTCAACATCATGGAATAAAATCCACGTATCAATCTTGTAATGCTTATTTACTTATCGCCAAGCACTTCTCCTCCCCGAATACCATCACTGCTCAATGAACACCTTTTAACAACTTTCTTAAAACAAGTGCATGGTACACATTTTAACTTGAACACACTATAGCATATAAGTTCTATACCCCGTGCTCAAATAAACCAGTGTATGCAGGTACTCAGCTGTAGCAAAATACTACAGGCGTCAAATCCAAACTGTCTTTAGGGGTAGTCTACGCAATCATAAGCGAAAACAACAAATTACTAGAGCAAGCCACGGGACCAAAAACTCATGTCTAGAATTCTCCCATGCCGCTGTATATTATCTAATGGAATTTTCCGGACAGGCGAAATTACGCAATCAAAATGTCTGGGGCGGTAGATCGTGAAGGCAAGAAACACTTCTCTGAGAGATTGGTAAAGGCCGCAAGGAGACGGTGGGGGAGACAAGCTTTAGATTAAATGAGTTATCTGAGAAATGATTGATTTGTTTAGCCTCTACAATGGACTTGGTGGATTCAAAGAATTGGACTTTAGGGATTCAAAGAATTAGACTTAAATGATTCAAAGAATTGGACTAGGTGGATTCAAAGAATTGGAGTTGACGGATTCAAAGAATTGGACTTGGTGGATTCAAAGAATTGGAGTTGACGGATTCAAAGAATTGGACTTGGTGGATTCAAAGAATTGGACTTAATGGATTCGGACTTGTGGGTTTCAAATTATTGGATTTGAGGGATTAAAATGATTAGACTTTGTTGGATTAATACTATTCTAACATACGAACAACAAAAAAATGACGTAGAATCCAACGTATTACTTTTATGTCTAGTGACAATCTCTCGACTCCGGGTATAAGGACAGCAAATGAAGTCCCATAACTCTCTCATTCGTTTCCTTGTCTGCACCTTTTGTATAGGATAAAGAGCATTTCGGCCCTCCGTCATTACAAGTCTTTTGTTGGACCAAAGACTTACTACCATAGAACAATACATTCACAACAATATAACTTCTTCATTTACAAAACTTTTGTATTTACAATTTACATCAACAAAACTATTGAATGTACATCAACATAACTATCCTAAAATATAATTCAATATTAATAAAAATATTATAGATTTTATTCCCCCCCCCCCCTTTTTTTTTACTTACACAAACACACACACTTCCTGCCTACCCCACCCCTCACCCAACCGCTGTCAATGAAATTTTTAGTGGCTTTCTTTCTGTCAGGTCCATCATGCTATTTTCTTGTCTCCAGTCCATCACGTGCCATCGATTAGGTGCTGGAGATCATGATTCAGGGCACTGTCATACCCGGAAAGGGGGGGGGGGCTGGGCTGCGGGTAGGGTGAAACCCACATTTTTTCAATTTACCCACGCCCTTGTTATTTCTTGCTTTGTTGTAAAATAAAAATATATCTGCGAAACGAGTGGGACTGGATTATGATAAAGCGTTATGTGGGTTAGCGTGTTATGTGGGTTAGCCACAGCAGTGAGCGGGGGGTGGGGGTCGCTTTATTCCTGACAGAACTCGCCGAAAGGGCGCTTCGGTTTATACTCAAGATTTTGTATTGCGTCTGATACATGTAATCAGAGTTTTAACTTTTTAATGTTTTTTTCTTTTAAAGTGCTCCAAAAAAAAAGATATTTAGAATTCGTAATACTTAGTAATAGGTCTTGTATTCGTAATAGGTCTTGTATTCGTAATAGGTCTTGTATTCGTAATAGGTCTTGTAAACATAATAGGTCTTGTATTCGTAATAGGTATTGTGTTCGTAATAGGTCTTGTATTCGTAATAGGTCTTGTATTTGTAATAGGTCTTTTGTCCGTAATAGGTCTTGTTTTCGTAATAGGTCTTGTTTTCGTAATAGGTCTTGTGTTCGTAGTAGGTCTTCTATTCGTAATAGGTCTTGTATTCGTAATAGGAATTGTATTCGTAATAGGTCTTGTATTCGTAATAGGTCTTGTATTCATAATAGGTCTTGTATTCGTGATATGCGATCTAAACGGTAATTAATGACATTCGATGTTTTGTGTGTTTCTTATTGGGTCTTACATTTGAATTGTGTGTGTATTAATACTCAAAGATCAATTTTCATACACATTAGTAATAGCCTGCCAAACAATGGCGACGGCAATGCGTGAACTTAGCATCTACCAAACAATGGTGGCGGCAATGCGTGAACCTCCCATCTACCAAACAATGGTGGCGGCAATGCGTGAACCTCCCATCTACCAAACAATGGTGGCGGCAATGCGCGAACCTTTTTTTCCCGCCCCTGAACTATATTAATATGCTAATGTTAGGCTCCCCGCGTGAGTCCAAGCTACGTAGGCAATTCTTTCTAGGTAGCTTTCTGTCGGACAGTGCTTGGTTCGCAACTGTGTATGGTTCGCAGCTGTGTATGGTTCGCAACTGTGTATGGTTCGCAACTGTGTATGGTTCGCAACTGTGTATGGTTCGCAACTGTGTATTGTTCGCAACTGTGTATGGTTCGCAACTGTGTATGGTTCGCAACTGTGTATGGTTCGCAACTGTGTATGGTTTTGTTAACTACCATCAAGGTTCACTCTTACTGAGTCGTGGCATGTTGCGGTAGCGCTTCCATGTCGTGGCTCCAACAACCCAAACTTTGAGCCACTCTTTGCGTTTGAGCCAGGCTTTAACTCCCAGTAATTTGGGTCATGGGCCGGTGGGGTTTGGGCTGAGCAGCACCATCTCGCGCCAGGTGTGTCTGTTCTCTTGTTTTGCGTTACCTCAACGTGACAAGGGACCCATGTGCAGGATGACCGCACCGCCTCGTGGAGGACGTCAACTGTTTCCAGAATGGCGTTGACCAATGTTGACTCGACCGAGCTCCTCCCCACAGGTTGGAGAGCAAACTTTTTGTCGGTGAAGACCACAATTGTCGGGAAGCAAACGTTTTCTCGTCGCTAGGCGACAGCACAATTGTTTCAGTTTCAGGGTGACCAAAATTTGCTTCGAAATTAGCATAGACGTTTGCTCGATTCTTGCCGCCTTGCTCTGATACCGCCTCTGGTGGAGGAATCAACACCCCCCCCCCCCGAGTTCACTATGAGTGAACCATATTCAGCGTGGTTCTCGCTTGCGAAACATTAGTCGACAGTAAAGACTTTTGCCACTTGGCCTGTGAAAGCTGCTATCGTCCACAAGAGCTTTTTCCTTATGACTATCTGGTGGGCTGGCCTATGTCACATTTTTTCGCCAGTGACAGACGTATAGCTGGAAGATTAAACCATTCATGCGGGGCCGGTGCTGGGATCAGCCGCATTTTTCCCTTGATGAATATGACTAGTGTTTGGCTCCATAAAGGAGTTAGTTGATTTAACCTTGTACGCTTTACCCACCACTCTTGTAATTGGAAGCTGGGTTCCTTTCTGTCTAACCTGTCCTTTGTGTATCATTCCACCGCTGTCAGTATTGGTTTATTTCGTTTTTTTCTGACACTAAGTGTTTTGCCGAGATTGCTACAGTGACATTGGGTGTGGTACGAACCCTCCCTCCCCACCAGCACAAAAAACGAAGAGCACGGTTTTGATAAGCCTTCGAGAGGCGTGAAGCTTGGGCCAGGAGGCTGTAATCAATGGTACCTCTCATGCTCCCAAGGCAAAGAGCTCTTAGAAGACTTTGCATGAGCTCCCCAGTTAGTGCAGTCTGGCACCCCAGTTAGTGCAGTCTGGCACCCCAGTTAGTGCAGTCTTGCACCACAGTTAGTGCAGTCTGGCACCCTAGTTATTGCAGTCTGGCACCCCAGTTAGTGCAGTCTGGCACCCCAGTTATTGCAGTCTGGCACCCCAGTTAGTGCAGTCTGGCACCCCAGTTAGTGCAGTCCGGCATCCAAGTTTGCGAATGGCTGTTTCTTAACCACACTCAGTTCATACGTTGCTTGGGCACACAATTCAGGTATATATTGTTGTGACCTGGACTTTCTGGTTCAGTTTCAACCCCATAGAGTTTTTTGTCTTATCTCATAACGTGTCTTATCTCATTCGAGTCTCTTCCAATGGTTTACTCTACGTCCCCCTTAAAAGCATTTCTTTCATTTAAAAAAATGGAATGAGTCATTGAATCCGCGCTGACCACCATTTTGCAGAGGAGGACAAAGCGGATAACTTGGTCCATCGGCAGACACCCCTTGTGGGAGGCACTTATTGCGGGAATCACATTGTGTCCGCGGTAAGCCCCAACTTTGTATCTATGATGAGACGCCAAACTTTTCGCTTATCTGCGAGGTTCAGTTTTCCACACGTGCTCACCCACTTGGCCTCTTTCGTCTTTAAGAACACTTCACAGATTTGGGCCCTAAGTTTTGTGTACGCCGCAAGAGCGGCTGGCGTTCTTCCGTGTCTTCTCTCTCAGTTTCACGAGTTCATTTCGACTCTTGTTCCAGTTCCAGTAGGGTTTACAATTTTGCTTGCCATTCGTTCTCGGGATTAAATTTCTGTCAATTTCACGTATCGAGCCACTAAACTCCTAGCAAACGACATTGATGCCGCTGGAGTCGAATTCGACCGAAGCGAGCCTGGTCTATGTTTCGGTCTCGTGTCTCTGCCAGTTGTCTGTACTGAATTACCACATTGTCACTTTTCGAAGAGTGCTTGTGTCGTGTCTAGTGCCATCTCTAGCAGGATTGGGAGGAAGTCACTTCAAACATCACCAAGAACCAGCAGTCTGGGCTGGACCTCGAGGTCCACTGAGATGTTCATATCAGGTATTCAATGTAGATGGTTTGTCAAGATTTGGTAAGAGGCGACCCGAACATTTGGCCTTCTTGGATTTCTCGGAAACAAACATCAAAGCAGACGTTAACTTCTTTCTTTTTTAATGTTTATATTAATCTCATATGAGTATAAAGGCTGCCATGCTTTGAAAGGATGTCACCTGCATCTTGTCTAATGTCTCTAGTTAACTCTATTCTTTTTTGTTTGGTTGGTTGGTTGGTTTTTTATTTGTTTGTTTCGTTGTTTGTTTTTTAGTTGTTGGTTGTTTTTTAAATATTTGAAGATTATTTTTGTTCTTCTTAGAAATCATGCTGTATAAATATTACAACGCTTGACTCAATTCCAAGTATTGGAATGTTTTCCCATCTTCAAACAAACGTGTAAATATAGCAACTTGTTCCCCTGGCCATCTTTTTTCCTTCATATGAAGTCAGTGATACATGAAACATATTTTTATGTTTTATTTTATATTCTGCTTAAACTACACTATTTCTCCCCTCGCCCCCCACCCCCAGTCCCAGTTACTACAATGACACTTGTGAGTATGTTGATGGGGTGGTAAGGGGCGTGGAGAGGGGGATGGTGACGGGAGACAGTAAACAACGCATATCGATTTCAGTTACGTCAATACTCTCCACGTCACTGATTTATTCACGCGCTTTATGACTAATGTTGGATGTGAGTGGCTTCGAGATTCCAGTCTACGAGTGTAGGAAAATTTGCTGTAAAACTGTTCACAGAAGGGGCGCGTTAATTTCGTTGAGTTTATGTTAATAGCTTAGTGTTGCGTTCAACATGTTTTGATGGGAGACATTATGAGTTAGCACCGACATTTATTGAGATCATGAATTTAGACAGGCTTAGTCATTATCTTGAATTATGGGTTAGAGGTGAGTTTTTCTGGTTAGGGTGTAGACGTGTCCATCTGCGACCACCGTGTCTTATAGAGAGCATTGTCGTTGAATAGTCAAAGTAACGCTGTACGGTTATAGCTAGAACAATTTAAAGGTTACATCTGGCTTGACTGAAAGGCTATATTCATATCTTGCTTGACCGAAAGGTTGTAATGATATCGACTTGATGGAACGGTTTACTGGACTGACTAAGTGGCTATATCTGGATTGATAGGTTATTCTGGATAGAAAGGAACGGTCATATATAGAATGATGGAATGACTATACTGTACTGATGAGCGGTTGACTATGGTTTTATTTTAGCATATCTTTTTAAAGCGTTGTCCATGTTATTTCTCCCTTTTTTTGAACTTACAAAACAAGGTGAAACGATTGCGACATAAAAAGCGGTTAATTGCACAGTGGCAGCTTCTAATACTAATAGCTCACCTTATGTCATGGGCAAACGTGGATTTGGTGCAAGTATTTTTGATTTATTTTTTCAGTGGCATTTTGGCAGTTGCTTGTTTGGTTAAGGGAGAGAGAGAGAGAGAGAAATAGTGTGTGTTAAAAATGAGGCAATGGCGTCCACTTCATTTTCTTTCCTCTTCATTTGACGTTTGTAGGCAGAGTGTAGAATGGTTCTTGGTGTCATTTTCTTATGATTCAACTATCTTTGGATACACCAACACCATTATCGATTCGATATCTTTAAAGGATGAGAATGAGAGAGATATAAGAACGAATGAGAAGTGAAGGATGCAGAAAGGGGCTTTGCAATATCATGGTAGGGAGAGAATTAAAGTTAGAGAGAGGGATTGGGAGAGAAATGGGGAGAGAGGGGTGAGAGAGATGGTGAGAGTAACAAATATAATAAATAAACTAGCGAGAGAGGGAGAGAAAGAGAGAAAAGGAGAGAGAGAGAGAGAGAGAGAGAGAGAACGTAAAGGTTCTCTTCATGCTCGAGTAGACGTATTCCATTCAATTATCCAAACACTTGTACCACAGGCCACCGGCTCTGAGACTAGAAATAAAGATAATTCTAGTAATTTACAAAAATAAAAACTATATGCGAATGTGAAAACTCTTCCATTCGATTGGTTGAAATTTTTGAACTTCCACTCGCTGCAGCTTCTCATTGGTTGCGCTTGAACGAAGTAATCGACAAGCGCATTCTTCCTTGTCTTTTACACCATTTTTATTTATCCCCGCTTTTCCCCCAACACTTTTTTTTTTCCTCCGGGGAACGAACTCTTTCAAATGGAAAAGGGTGGAGACGGGTAACGCAGTTCCATTATGCGAGAGTTCTGGTTCTTGGCAACACGTTCTGCTGGGATTCTGTGTTTATCATGGGGTGGGCCACCGGCTACAGGTCTATGGTGGCATCGGATTAGTGCATAGCTTCGTACAGGAATTCAAACGCATGCTTTTTACAGACGCTTGAACAGTGCGGACACATGTACCAGGAGGGGATTCTGGGAATCGTGGATTTTCAACGTGGACGTCATTTCTCTTGTTCATTTTACCGGACGGGCGTGGTTTAGAGGATGTCCGGTGTTGTGCGATAAACTTGTCTTAGTTTCTAGTCTAGCGGTTGTGTACACAGAACTTAGAGACTTAGACTTAGTCGTCTGCCATCACTGCCAATCCACTTTGTAAAAAAAAAAATTGTTATTTATATAAACACGTTTGAACTTAAAATGTGTCAGATAAACCAATAGCTGCCCAGTGTTGGAGATTCACTGGAGTTAAACTAGTATGCATTGTTGACATTTGTTGGGAGTTAAATTGGATCAGCTGACTCGGGTAAGACAAGATAAAGGTAATGCTCACTTGTCTCGCATGTAGGACGTTTTTGAAAATTCGTTTTTAAATTTAAATTATGTTGTTGCTTTTTAAATCAGAGTGTTTTATTTACGGTCAAATTTTTCAAGGAATCAACCTTTTCATTCTTCTGTAAGCTTGTTTCGGTTTGGGGGGGGGGGGGGGGGGGGGGGTTATTGTTATTATTATATGTGTTTTTTGTGTCCCAACAAATAAAAAATTATGCCTACTTGTACGATGATATATATATATATATAAAACATTTTAAAGAAACAGACTGCTTCTGATTTTTGTTTACAAAAAGAGACTGAAAATTATATTTTGATAAGAATCTTTGAAAACATGAGTTTTTAATTTCTGTTAAAATTTGTCCTTTCTTGTTTTGTCCTCTGAAAGTGCGTTTAGCCTAAACCCTCTTTGTGATTGTCTTGTCTTTTATGTCGTGTGTCACATTGTATGTTGTCACTTGCGATGTACATCGATGATGATGCTTCTTTCTTTCTTTTGGGGTTGCCTATAAAACCAAAAAAAAATAAAATATTTAACCACACGGGGGACGGCAATTAATTAGTACCGTTAATTGTCATTTCTTAATTTTAGCTGTTGTTGAGAAATCACCTTTTCTCTAAATAAATAATTAACAAAATAACTAATGGGCAACACTGGCATTATGGGGGTATTTATCGACAATGTGTTTTGAGACAGGACTAGTAGCTGGCTAAGATAGGACGAGTAGGTGGATAATATAGGGCTAGTAGATGGATAAGATAGGACTAGTAGATGGATAACATAGGATTAGTAGGTGGATAAGACGCTTGTTAATTGAAACGTCAAAACAAGTGTCCACCGCGATGTTCTCCTCAAGAGTCAAACGTCTGCTGGCACGCTTGATTGAAAGGCCCAACGATACTGGGGGTTTATAAGGTTTATTTTTAAACAAACTTCTAAGTATCTGCAAGTGAGATCAAATATTTTCAACACACAAACAAAAACAAACATAAGACGGTAAGCTTTGATCCTTCGTGGTATACAATTCTGTAGCCACTATCACCCATCTACGCCCCTGCCTTCTTCACACTTCACTCACGCACAACTTGAGATTCTCATCATGACACCAGAACAAAACCGTCGACTCACAGGAAGGAAACGGAAGTGGGTGTAAAGTGTTGACAACATTAATGGCTGACTACTTGCCACCACACAGTACCCTGCTCATACCTTCAAACGAGGGCACCATTCCAGGGGTTGGTGGGGGGGGTAGTCGGTCGGTCATTTAAGAAGACCATGATATTTCAGGGCGGCCTTATATTGGCTACGACAAATCTCTACTGAAGATTAGCTAAAAATTCTAAACTTTAAAGTAAACATTCTTATTATTAATGCAAAATTATATTTTTCAACGGTGATGGTTTTTTTGGGTTTTTTTTTTTTTTTTTGGGGGGGGGGGGGGGGGGGTGTTTTTTATTCCAATTTCAAGTGTTACTTTTTAAACTCAACGGCAGCCTCAAAAATTTAAGTCTCAACCCCTAAAATTAAATTCTCTAAACACTTTTCAGTGATTATATCCGCAATTAGACCCTCTACTCACCACACGGAGACCCCTGACTCGTCACATCTCAGTGCCAACATCATCTGCACCCCACAACTCACCTCCCCACATCTCACCTCCCCACAACTCACCTCCCCACATCTCACCTCCCCACATCTCAGCTCCCCACAACTCACCTCCCCACATCTCCCCTCCCCACATCTCACCTCCCCACATCTCACCTCCCCACAACTCACCTCCCCACAACTCACCTCCCCACATCTCACCTCCCCACATCTCACCTCCCCACATCTCACCTCCCCACAACTCACCTCCCCACATCTCACCTCCCCACATCTCAGCTCCCCACAACTCACCTCCCCACATCTCCCCTCCCCACATCTCACCTCCCCACATCTCACCTCCCCACAACTCACCTCCCCACAACTCACCTCCCCACATCTCACCTCCCCACATCTCACCTCCCCACATCTCACCTCCCCACAACTCACCTCCCCACATCTCACCTCCCCACATCTCACCTCCCCGCGGTCACGGTGACTGTAGAGAACAGTATTTCAGGAACTCTTGTAGGTGTGCTATTTGACGCGCCCTGCTTCCAACATGGAACAAACATTGACACTTTACACACGTGGGATCAGTCGTGGGTTGTCTAGTGTTAGCTAAACAGAAATAACCGAAAAAGATGTCTTAACTTATGACACGCACCACAAACAAGGGGCTTTTGGTGGGGGGCTGTGGAGGTGGCCGTCTGCCCCTGTCAGCACGTTTATTGTCTTTATTTTGAGGGGCGGCCATTTCGGGCAACAGCAGAGCGATTTCATAGAAGTTGGGCGGCAACCTTGGTCCCTCAACCCCAGCTATGCTGATGATCACAAACAACATAAACAACGCATAATAATATAGTGCCTCGTTTGTTTTAATTCGGGGTGTAGAGGGAGTAGAGAGCTTACTGAGACCCGTGATAGTTTCTTTCAAAAAGGCCATAAAGTAAAGTAAAAGGTATTGTCTATGACAATGGTTCTCAGGCGTTTGTAAATTTACATCATTTTTTCAAAAAATAGCTAAAGATGACTTTACATCCAAAGGCATAGTTTGTCATTCTGACTGAATAACTCAACATTGATCGGCAGAAGGAGATTCCGTCGGCTCCACGTTGACTCAAAGGATGTTCCACGTCACTGGTGCACAACCGTGCGCTATAATATACTTTAAAAATTTCCACTAAGGTTGCGTGCCACGTGTGTAAAATATTAGTAGTGGAACCGACGACTTTAAGATTTACCAATGAAAATGAAATTTATTTATAAAAACTATTTCCTACAAATCGTTTTCTAACGGTATGTCACACGTTGGTTGGACAGTGTGTTATGCGACATGTCACACGTTGGTCGGACAGTTTGTCATTCGATTTGTCACACGTTGGTCGGACGGTGTGTCATGCCACATGTCACACGCTGGTCGGACAGTGAGTCATGCGACATGTCACACGTTGGTCGGACAGTTTGTCATTCGATATGTCACACGTTGGTCGGACGGTGTGTCATGCCACATGTCACACGCTGGTCGGACAGTGTGTCATGCACACCATTAAGGAAACTTGCAGGCTATTATTTTTTTTTAATGAAACGAAACAATGTGCACATCCTTCTGTAGTAAATGAGTCACAGCGGGAAAATACGGCCAAGTTCCTGCTACTTGACAAGGTATAATAGGGTGCAATGAAATAAATGAACTTTACCGTTGCATACTGTTGATTCTGCTCTCTGTATTGAGAGTTATAAGAAATAGTTATCATGCTTTACATCAAGTTATCATACTTAGCATCAATTTGGAATCTCGAAAAAATCAGTTTACCTTAGCCAATTTTTTAATTTTATTCACAATTTTTTTGAAAACAAATTCAATTTAAATCCAACCTCACACCTCCAACCTCACACCTCCAACCTCACGTCTCCAACCTCACATCTCCAACCTCACACCTCCAACCTCATACCTCCAACCCCACACCTCCAACCTAACACCCCTAACCTCACAACCGCACATCACAACCCCAAAACTGACCCCGCAAAACTGTCGTTATTTCGTTTTCTGTGAATACATCAATTCTTTGGTGAAAACCATGTGGCAGTCTGAGTTAACATCAGAATAGCTATGATCATGGTAACCTTCAGAAAGAACATTCGAAAGCGCATTTCTCTGGGGAGAAAAACGTTTATAACAGGAATCAGAAATGCTTCAGCATTGCGTACAAAACTAATGTATAAACAGCCATAGCCTGAAATAAATATGTGGTTTAGTGTTTAAAGTTTATAGTATATAGTTAACATAATGAGTGCTAATTTTTCCCCCATTTCTTGTGTATCTACAGCCCACCATATTTGGGACAGTAACCCCTCAACAGTGTCCTAGTCAAGGCAAGAGAAAAGTAAGTGTTCTAAAGTCAATTTTCTATAGTCAATGTTTTATAGTCAATGTTCTATAGTCAATGTTCTATTGTCAATTTTCTATTGTCAATTTGCAATAGTCAATCTAGTATTTCTTTGATACATTATTTTACAATGTCTTTGTAACTTGACTTTTGTGTCGGAACCTCATGACATCTTTATTCACACAACCTGCCTTACTTTTCTCTCAGTGTCAAACTTTTAATATCCTCTAGCCCCAACCCCCTTATTTTACCATGTGTTAGCACCGCCTGACATCTTCACACCCCACCCCCTTTACTTTACTGTGTGTTAGCACCGCCTGACATCTTCATACCCCACCCCCTTTACTTTACTGTGTGTTAGCACCGCCTGACATCTTCATACCCCACCCCCTTTACTTTACTGTGTGTTAGCACCGCCTGACATCTTCATACCCCACCCCCTTTACTTTACTGTGTGTTAGCACCGCCTGACATCTTCATACCCCACCCCCTTTACTTTACTGTGTGTTAGCACCGCCTGACATCTTCATACCCCACCCCCTTTACTTTACTGTGTGTTAGCACCGCCTGACATCTTCATACCTATGTGTTAGCACCGCCTGACATCTTCATACCTATGTGTTAGCACCGCCTGACATCTTCATTCCCCACCCCCTTTACTTTACTGTGTGTTAGCACCGCCTGACATCTTAATACCCCAACCCTTTACTTTACTGTGTGTTAGCACCGCCTGACATCTTCATACCTATGTGCTAGCACAGCCTGACATCTTCATACCTATGTGTTAGCACCGCCTGACATCTTCATGTCCTTATTCCTGATGTCTTGAACCCTTGTTGTTAAGTCTCCTATTCACACGACCTCCAGCATTATCGACCAGGTTTCTTATTGTCAGACAGTAATCGACTCCAGGAGCGAGAAACGGATCATTTGTTTTGCTTTGACCCCAGGGAAAAGAGAAAACTCCATTGACATCTGAGCAAACATTATACAATGTTGACATCTCAGCAAACATTATACAATATTGACATCTGAGCAGGCATTATACAATGTTGACATCTGAGCAGACATTATACAATGTTGACATCTGAGCAAACATACAATGTGTTGTGCTTAATTAAAGTATAATATGAAACCTCGCGTAGAGCGCTAACAATTATCTCCAACAAACCCGTAGTTTGCGTCACTAGGGGGGGAGGCAGGGTATCAAAGTCGTCTTCGTGGAGTCAGGGATTGAACCATTTCCGACTGTGGAAACCTCTAATTTGCATGATGTGCTCATCTCTAAACTTAAATTATTTATAAATAATATAAAAAATTGCAACAAAACAACTCGC
This sequence comes from Omphiscola glabra, assembly GCA_964017045.1. Lineage (NCBI taxonomy): Eukaryota > Metazoa > Mollusca > Gastropoda > Lymnaeidae > Omphiscola > Omphiscola glabra. Next base: position 19,677,062 of record OZ024795.1, read on the forward strand.
TTCTTCTCGTAATTTCAACAGTTACTGTTTTGTCTAAGGTCTATGTCCTAGAACCGTCTATGTTCTAGAACCGTCTATGTCCTAGAACCGCCTATGCACTAGAACCTTCTATGACGTAAACCGTCTATGTCCTAGAACCGTCTATGTCATACGTCCTAGAACCGTCTACGTCCTAGAAACGTCTATGTCCTAGAACCGTATATGTCCTAGAACCGTTTATGCACTACAACCGTCTATGTCACAGAATCGTCTAACTCTACACTAGAACGGATCATACTATAGATCTGCTATACATAGTTCCTTCATTTCTATTTTTTTTTTAAATCTCGACACATACTAAGAGAAATGTTGAGCTTTGAAATTATTTTTCTTCATATTCTTACATTTTTTCCACCTAACGTTCCCCTCTCCCATGAAATAAACTCTCACATCCACACTCAAACACACACACAAACTAACTCATTAACCCAATTCAAGGCCATCAGGTTGTTTACGTCTCATTCCATAGCCAAAAAAATGTCTGCCATCAAACATCTTCAACTCCCCCACCACCTCGCCCCCCCCCCGCCCCCCCCCATTCCCTATCGTTACGCCTATCTCTGCATGGCACAGCATTCCTTCTGACTAATTAGCCACCTATATCAATTTATGAATGGACATTAAATAAGAGAGAGGAGGAAGGGGGGAGGGGGGCGAGCCTCTCTTGGGGGAACTCTCTAATCTTACGCATCTTCTTAGAAATTAGCTATCCCCTGGATTTGTTTCTCAAGGTCACGAGTCTCATAATATTTGGCATTCACGAGAATGGAGCTCCGACGCAACATTCCCATCACATCCCACCGCCCACTCACCCCCTCCTAATCATTGACTCCACTTCGTCTTCAGTTGGAACGTTTGACTTTCATCGTAAGCATTTTAACATATCGCAGCATTTTAACATTTAACATATCGCAGCATTTGAACATTTAACATATCGTATAGCATTTTAACATTTAACATATCGTATAGCATTTTAACATTTAACATATCGTATAGCATTTTAACATTTAACATATCGTACAGCATTTTGAAATTTATTATATCGTATGGCATTTTAGACTTTAACATATCGTATAGCATTTTAACATTTAACATATCGTATAGCATTTTAGCGTTACTATTTCCCCAAATGCAGGTCGGTCTGTTTCTTGTTTTACAATGAACTGTCTGGTATAGCGGCTTATCCTTACAGCTGTTTTGACCACTAGAGGCTATCTGGACACTCACCTCTGCTGATAAATGTGGTGCCTGGCTGAGGTCATCTCACTTCATTAGCAGACGTCGTGCCAGGAAATGACCAATCACTTGTCTGACTGGCAGGATCATCTCAATTTATATGGGCGTGTGTGGACAATCTGCCCTCGGGGCACATGGGCGTGTGTGGACAATCTACCCTCGGGGCATCTCGACATAATGACATCTTCTCGGTTCAGAACATTGCCCTGCAATATGTGATGTAGTTTGTTATTGATGGGGTGACGTAAACACATCACAGAGTTGTAAATAATAATGAAATAATCCATATATGCTCACTTCCGGTCCTGATGAATTCACTTATTTGAGAATCCCTTAAAAAATTCTTGTTATCTTCAAGACTTAAACATTACATCGAAAAAGTAGTAAGTCAACTTACAGTTTTGACAAAAAAATATTTATATTTAGGATTGTTTGATTTGGCTAAATGACTATAATAAACTCCGTTTTAGTATTTCTCTAGCACGCGAATTATAAAACAGCATATTGATTGAGCATATACTTCTTCTACACTGTACATTATACCATCTTTGTCCTACCTGATGGTTACCACTCTTGCCACTATCCATTTATCTTCTTCTTTTTTTTTAATTGTGCGAAATTAGTAGAAACAAATGGGGAGCCAACAAAAACTGTCCACCCCAAAATTTCAAGTAAACTTTTAACTGAAATGGTCAACGAATTATGTCCCTTTGACGAATTGCCTCCCTGGACGAAGGCAAAAGATCGGGTATCATATTCATTTCGACAGGGTTAAAACGTGTGCTGTATTGAAATTACACAAGTGAGTTTTCGAAGTGTTTCATGAGGTTAAAATGTTCAGACATTCCTACCAGTGCTTGGGGCGCGCGCACACACACACACACACACACACACACACACGCAAGACAATCACAGTGCGACATTTCAGCATCTAAGTCTAACCAGAGACCATCCAAATGCCGGATATTCCATTCGAGTTCTACGTCTTATGCACCTCACCACTTAACCCAGAATATCTCTGCTTCGTTTAGCACACCTGCAGGGTTGGCCAGCCGAGGAGACGGAGAGGGGGTGGTAGTAGAACCCAACAGGTAGACATTAAAATAACGAGCAGGTTGCAGAGTTGTCTCGCCTGTGTTTACATGTAGAAATCGGAAGGTGGCGTGCCGAGTTTGTTTACAACAATGGCACCCACAGCTTTAGGGTGAGCTCCCCTTGAAGATGACGTTTAAAATGGGTGTTCATTGATTTCTTCGTAAAGAATTCTTCAAACATCGCGGAAGTTAATTTACAACACTCTTCTCGTGAAATCTTGTTAAGTATTTGATTTTCATCTTTGATCTCTGCTATTGAAGGGAAGGATAATGTAATGAGACAGACACAAGAATAAGGTCTTGTTATTGCGCGCAATCTTTTGGGGGTCGTTCCTTTTTCTTTTACTTCTTTTCCTTTTTTTTTAAACTTGATGCAAAATTTATTTGGGATCACGTCCCAAAAAAAAAAGGTTGCGAACCGCTGAGCAGTGGCGTAGTGAGGGGGTGGGGGCAAGGGGGGGGGGCATCATGCCCCGGGCGCTACTCACAAAGAGGCGCCAAATGGTATATTTTACTATAATATTGTATGGTTTTCGAATGGGGGGCGCTAAAAAGGTATTGGGGGGGCGCTAAAAAGGTATTGTGCCCCGGGCGCGAGTTAAGCTCGCTACGCCACTGCCGCTGAGCTAGATGAAATGGGTCCTTTATTTCAGAGAGGTTCCTGTTTGAATAGATACTGAGCAATCATAATGACTATTTGAATTAGAGTTAACAATATGACGTGTGAACATATTAAACCCGTTGTATTTCTAACTTAATCACATCTTCTTGTCTTATTGGGGGGAATAAATCTGAATTTACGGTTATGGTGTCTAGAAATAGCTGAGAGAGATGGAAAACAAGAAAGTTATCTCACGAAACAAATAACACTCATAGCGGCACGGACACTGTATCGCATATCACGTACAACATTGATGACTTCCGCCCAGTGCTCGCCTCGGCCTATTAAATTCATTAATACACTGCTACCCCCCCCCCCCTTTTCCCACTTTTTCCCAAAATGCATTGCGCCCACGTGACGTCATTGGCAATGAGTAAAACATGAACACTGCACTTCCGGTATGCTCTACCGATCACTTTTGCACATGGACTGGTGAGCAGCGTGTGCGTCATATTTCGCCAATTATTTGGTTGTGTTCTGTCATTAAAAAGTGCTTAACGTCTTATTGAAAGAATCGTTGCACGCTGCTTCTATTAAGACTTGTCAGTTAATTATTGGCGAAGCTGTCAAAGAATGGAAATAAATAAATAATTGAATGCACCTTAAACACTCTACTATAATCTGCTGCAGATGAAGCGACGATGTGAACCATAGCTTATCAACCGGAAATATCGACTCTAGGTGAATTGAGTTGATTGGTCAACATATGAAGAGCTTATTTTCAAAACGCGGTATCCACCATTTTTAAAAAAATGAAAAAACCTAACCATTTTGTAGAGCAAACCAGGTTCGTTTAGGACATGGTAAATTCTATATACTAAACACATTATATTCCTATTTTATTCGTGTCTAAAAATGATTTAATCCTCTAAACGCTTTATTAATTTTTTGTAAAAAGTTGAATAATCTCAAAACCCCCAAAATGGATATAGAGCATTTTGAAAATCAGCTCTTCATATATTTTAAGGTTTTATGTCTTTCTCACCACCCCCTGTCTTACACTCCAAATTCTCCCACTCTATCTCTCTCAGTTTGTCTCTATCATTATCTCTCATTTTCTGTCTGCTTCTCTCTCTCTCTCTCTCTCGTTCGGTCTCTTTCTCTCTTGCTCTTTACTTCAATCTCGCTCAGTTTTTTTTTCTTCGGTCTTTCTATCTCTCCCCTCTCCTTATTTCTCTCTATCTCTACCCTCTCACTAGAAGCATATCCCGAAAGCTGAAGAAGTATGAATTTAAAAAGGAAAAGGTCAACCTGACCTATAGTCGGATACAATTTTCTTTAATCAAGTTAGTTATCCCAGTCAGATACTACAGTCTGTATCAAGTCATGCAAGTCAGATTTACAGCCTGGTCTTATCGGAACCATTCCTCTCACACAAGTCACACCTCCCCCGGACGCCAGCAATAAGTCCATCCGGTGGCGTGTAGTTGATCCGATAGCGATGCAGTGGTACCGTGTACACGGGTGACCTTTGACCTCTACGTGGAAACATGTGGGTGTGCGCGTGGGTGAATGAACAAAGGTTTAGTCATTCAATGATGGTCACTTCTATATAACGATCCCGTCATTCAATGTTGATCACTTCTATATAACGATCCCGTCATTCAATGTTGATCACTTCTATATAACGATCCCGTCATTCAATGATGGTCACTTCTATATAACTAGCGGTGGTTTGGAGCCGGTTCGGTCAGGTTCGTGCGAACCGTTAGTTCAAAATAAATATGCCTAAAATCAAGTACTAATTTTTTAAAAATCAAAATTGACCGATATGGCATAAGGGGACATACTAATCGCGAACCCTTTTTTACGAATTTGGCAATACACCGCTGTATATAACGATCTCGTTATTCAACGATGGTCATTTCTATATAACGATCCCGTCATTCAATGATGGTCACGATGGTCACATCTATATAACGATCCCGTCATTCAATGATGGTCACTTCTATATGACGATCCCGTCATTCAATGATGGTCACGATGGTCACTTCTATATGACGATCCCGTCATTCAATGATGGTCACGATGGTCACTTCTATATGACGATCCCGTCATTCAATGATGGTCACGATGGTCACTTCTATATGACGATCCCGTCATTCAATGATGGTCACGATGGTCACTTCTATATGACGATCCCGTCATTCAATGATGGTCACGATGGTCACTTCTATATAACGATCCCGTCATTCAATGATGGTCACTTCTATATGACGATCCCGTCATTCAATGATGGTCACTTCTATACAACGATCCATCCTGTCCGGCAATGACTTTTTTTAGGACATGCCATGTATATAAAAGTTCACACAATACTGAATACTTGTTCATCCATTTGAAATAATTTTTTTGTAAAATTGTTAACTCATCTCTCTCCCGGGTTTCTAAACCCAAGCACCTTGTTCCAATTTATAGGTATATACCATGTGTTTTGGCTTTGGGGATTAAACAAGCAATTTTTTCTTAAATTAATTTGTAGGGACATCTTTATAAAACAAGTAATATATTTTAAAAATATTTTTTATGATGCTTTTTTTCCCACGGTAAAAAAAAAAAAACGACAACACTGACTGACGGACTCATTCCTTTTAAAATGTCGTGCTTAGGATTCAAGAGTCCCGTGGGAAATTGTTGTCAGGACTACAGCGTTGGTCAATTCGCCTTAATTGATAAGTATTCCATTACAGTGGGCGCTGCATCTCAAGAGTACAGTAGAACTAGTTGATTCAAGGGCCATCTAGTGGACGAATTAGCCGTGAATGTTGGCATCAGCACAGTTCCGTTCTTTGAAGACTTGTTATATAGCGGGGAGGCTGGATGGCACGGAGGCTGGATGGCACGGAGGCTAAATGGCACGGAGTCTGGGTGGCACGGAGGCTGGTGGAAAGGAGGCTGGATGGCACGGGGGCTGGTGAAAAGGAGGCTAAATGGCACGGAGTCTATGTGGAATGGAGGCTGGTGGCAAGGAGGCTGGGTGGCACGGAGGCTGGGTGGCACGGAGGCTGGGTGGCTCGGAGGCTGGGTGGCACGGAGGCTAAATGGCACGGAGTCTGGGTGGCACGGAGGCTGGATGGCACGGAGGCTGGATGGCACGCAAGCTGGGGTGGCACGGAGGCTAAATGGCACGGAGTCTGGGTGGCATGGAGGCTGGTAGCAAGGAGGCTGGGTGGCACGGAGGTTGGATGGCACGGTGGCTGGGTGGCACGGTGGCTGGGTGGCACGGAGGCTGGGTGGAACGCAGGCTGGGTGGCACGGAGGCTGGGTGGCAAGGAGGCTGGGTGGCACGGAAGTTGGATGGCACGGAGGCTGGATGCTACAAGTGCTAAACGCATTCTCGGACTTTTGCTTTTACAGTGAGTCCCCTCATAATGAACTCCTCTCATAACAAATTATCCTCATAACAAATAAGGACGTCCGGCCCATAATGACTCGCATAGCGAACCGCGATTCGCATAACGAACCGTGCCAGCGTTCGCAAAATCGAAAATAATTGCTAAAAGAAAAGGGAAACGCGTGAGGGTGCACATGGTGCCCTCTGCTGACTCAGCACTTCTGAGGGGGAACAGAAGTTGATGATTCCTCTGATTAAAAAAAAAACCCAAGAGGACAAGAACACAATGAAATTGTACTCCTTTTAACATCCTCCGTGTCCTCTTCTCACCTGGTGGGGTGGGGCGGGAGAAATGTATTTAAGAAGCGTTGTGGCATTTAACAGCTCTGTCGTCTTTTAGTAGTAGTTCCAGTTTCTCTTTCTGACTCCTCTCTCTCTCTCTCTCTCTCTCACTTGTATCTCACAACTCTCTGTGGCTAATTCCCAATTATATATCATCATCTCTCTATCTAGAACTAACCTTCTTGTGGTCATCAATGATCACAGCGCTCAGACATTCTTATAAAGTGTCATCTGTTTCCTAATAACTTCAGTTACCCTCTGCTTAAACGATGTAAAATAGTGCTTACTCTAGCTGCCTAGCGGAATCGATTTTTTTGGGGGGTGGTGGTGGTGTCTGAGTGGCGCTATATTGTAATAAATAAAAACGAAGCAGAGTTTAAAAATGTTCAAGGTGTGCCGCATAGCTCACCTGCTTCCTGCTACATTACATCTTCAAAACTGCTAAACACACAAAACGGACGTACTTCGAGAACGTTGCCAGCTTAATGAGCCACGACACAGTTCTTCGTGTCGCTCAGCTGTCGACAGAAGCTTCAGCCATGCAGATAGCGAAACAAAACAAAAACCAAAAAAAAAAATAATAATAATAATTAATTTCCTTTTTATAAATATTTTTCTTCAATCTATTTTCTTGCGCGGAGTAAAATTAAGCCATTTCTTCATGGCCTCTTCCTTGGCAAACCTCTTCCCTGGCCAAACCACCTCCCCTTTGCACAATCTCATATTTTTCAAACGCTAAGACTTCAAAAAATATAATTAAAAAATAAGACGATTATCTGTTTTTTTATTGTTGTTAAACATGAAATCTCAACGTGCACCTGGCCATGCCTATGTAATAATAGATTTCGAAGTGGCTATTGGTACACGGGTACCAGATTTGAGAGGTTGGGATTAAAAAACGATTTAAAATATTATTGTTGGGTTTGTAAGACCAAATGAGGTATCAAATGAAAGATTATTGAATGGACTATATACGTTTGAAATCTTAATTCTTCAGTTTTACTAAAATAAACTACCACAAATGACATCCGAATAGCATTGAGCCTAATGGTACCCGGGTGCGAATGCCGCGACCCTTTAACATAGTTCTTCATGTTATGGCGACCCCTAACCACACAATTATTATCGTTACTGCTTTATAACTGTAGCGTATACGTGTTTTCCGATGGTCTTTGGCGACCCTCATGTTAAGAACCGCTGTAATAGACTGTAACAACAGTGGATAGATAGATGGGTTTCAACAGAAGTGGAATTCAACAGCTGGGGTTAGTGCGGCCCGGGGCAGAACAAAATATTTTCAGCCCCCCCGCCACTAAGAAAATTATCAGCATTTTGCAGAAAATGAAGCCTTCCGATATAAAGAAAAATATGCGCAACCCCCGCCCCCCAAATCAGAGATGGACCGCCCAATCAGCACCCTCTTCCTACGTTACTAAACGAAATAGACATGAGACAAATAAGACTATCACTACAACAGACAAATGCGATTGTTACTGTAACAACAGAAGTATATGACGGCTACTACCAAAGAGGAAACAAACTGGTACCAAATGACCGTTATCAGCTCAGCCAATGGGTACTGTTTTCTCTCTCTCTCTCTTTCTTTCTCTCTCTCTCTCTCTCTGGCACAGGCTGCACGCGAGGTATCACCATCATTATCTATCTGCCGTCATCATTAACTATCTGTCGTCGTTATTATCTATCTGTGCGTATTATTTCACACTTATCAAGCTGTTCATTAGTGGGCCGGTCACGTGACGTCAGCAATCATTGCTTGCCTGCGTCTCTCTTGTCCACATTCCATGATCCATATCGTGTCTGAAATGTCGTAGAATCAATTGAGGAGTACGGGGGAGGGGGGTGGGGGGGGGGAAGAGCTCATGACAAAAAAAAGGTCCCATCGTCACATATGACATTTACGTCACAAACGACATTTAAGTCACAGATGAGATTTACGTCACATACGACATTTAAGTCACAGATGAGATTTACGTCACATACCACATTTACGTCACAGGGGACATTTACGTCGCATACGACAATTACGTCACATATGACATTTACGCAACAGATGACTTTACGTCACAGATGACATTTACGTCCCAGATATCCATAGCCCTTTCCAGTGCATTAATAAACCTTGAATTTTAAAAGCTCCTCACTATTGAAGCCCCGTACATACCTCATGACGTGAGCTCAAAACTCTGATAATGCGGAGTGTGGTACATATTTTTTTTAACGCCATTGGGCTATGTTTTTAAGTGTGTGAGGCCACGATCCGCAGAGACTTTGATTGCTGTGTATTGGTCACGTGGTGCCCAGGTTACGTCAGCGATCCTGTTATTTACATGTGTAGTGCCTAATGAGCATCGCGATCGTTCTGGTGCTTAATGGTGCTAATTACCACGAGGACTTTCAACAATGCAGATGACTTTGAACATGTGACTCAGTGGCATTTATGACCGCCTTCTCATTTTGTTGAGGATTTAACTATTGCTTGGAGCTAAAAACACCTTTCCAGGTATGTAAACTTTTGATGATATAAATGTGACGTGAGGCCATTTAGTAAGGAATTTCAAAAGCTTGCAAGAAAGATTTGAAGAATTCGAAGAATTCAACCTTAAGGGTATGCTACCTTGATAAGCGTGTGTAACATATGTAAGCGTCTGAGAACTGTAGGCGCACTAAATTGGTGCGTGAGTTAAGGCACGTCCAACCATTCACGTGATCAATATGGTCCAGGTTCTGGTTACAGAAAGCTGGGTTGGGCCGGAACACTGTTTTAATAACGAGAACGTTTGGATCTGAAAGGATGGAACCGATTTCTGTTTAACAAGAGAAAATGGGGAGAAAAGAAAAAAGTGGGTGGGGGGGGGGGGGTGATGCTTGGAATTTTCCTTTGCCAATCTTGATAACAGTTGTAAAGTTCTACTCGCAGTGAGGTCTCAGTTCTACTCGTAGTGAAGTCTTAGTTATACTCGCAGTGAAGTCTTAGTTCTACTTGCTGTGAAGTCTTAGTTCTACTTGCTGTGAAGTCTTAGTTCTTCTTGCTGTAAAGTCTTAGTTCTACTTGCTGTGAAGTATAAGTTCTACTCGCTGTGAAATCTTAGTTCTTCTTGCTGTAAAGTCTTAGTTCTACTTGCTGTGAAGTCTAAGTTCTACTCGCTGTGAAGTCTTAGTTCTACTCGCTGTGAAGTCTTAGTTCTACTTGCTGTCAAGTCTTAGTTCTACTTGCTGTCAAGTCTTAGTTCTACTTGCTGTCAAGACTTAGTTCTACTTGCTGTCAAGTCTTAGTTCTTCTTGCTGTAAAGTCTTAGTTCTACTTGCTGTGAAGTCTTAGTTCTACTTGCAATAGCGTGCTGCAGGTTTTTCCATTATCCTTCCACCAATTTCCAAATAGCAGGCAAGCACCAGATTTATTCGCCCAGTTTGGGAACGAAGCTGAAGCATGCATCTTTACATCTTAATGACAAGATGAATCTGTTAGGCTAAGTGGGTGTTAGTCCTATACGCTAAGAGCGCCACTAGAATCAAGGCTGTTCCCAAGGCCAGGCGCTGAGAATGAAATGGTGTTATCTGTATTACACCAGGCCAGTGTCGGTGTCACGGAACGATCTCTCCAGGAGTCGAGGCTGTGACGTGCTGGTTCCCAAGTTTCCCATCCAATCAACTTTGTTAATATTTAATGTCTAGTGTTAGAGCCAGTCTCTCACTCTCTCTTCTCACTCTCTCTCTTCTCACTCTCTCTCTTCTCTCTCTCTCTTCTCACTCTCTCTCTTCTCACTCTCTCTCTCTTCTCTCTCTCTCTTCTCACTCTCTCTCTTCTCACTCTCTCTATTCTCTCTCTTCTCACTCTCTCTCTTCTCACTCTCTCTATTCTCTCTCTCTCTCTTCTCACTCTCTCTCTTCTCTCTTCCCTTCTCTTTCTTCTCTCTCTCTCTTCTCACTCTCTCTATTCTCTCTTCCCTTCTCTTTCTTCTCTCACTCTCTTCTCACTCTCTCTATTCTCTCTTCCCTTCTCTTTCTTCTCTCTCTCTTCTCACTCTCTCTATTCTCTCTTCCCTTCTCTTTCTTCTCTCTCTCTCTTCTCACTCTCTCTATTCTCTCTTCCCTTCTCTTTCTTCTCTCACTCTCTTCTCTCTCTCTCTATTCTCTCTTCCCTTCTCTTTCTTCTCTCTCTCTCTTCTCACTCTCTCTATTCTCTCTCTTCTCACTCTCTCTATTCTCTCTTCCCTTCTCTTTCTTCTCTCACTCTCTTCTCTCTCTATATATTCTCTCTTCCCTTCTCTTTCTTCTCTCTCTCTCTTCTCACTCTCTCTATTCTCTCTTCCCTTCTCTTTCTTCTCTCTCTCTCTTCTCACTCTCTCTATTCTCTCTTCCCTTCTCTTTCTTCTCTCACTCTCTTCACCCACTCTCTCTCTTCTTTCTCTCTTCTCTCTCTCTCCTCTCTCTCTCTCTATTTTCTTTCTCTATTCTTTCTCTTCTTTCTCTCTTCTGTCTCTTCTCTCTCTAGATGGATCTATCTATGTATCCCTCTCTCACTTTCTCTTTTTCTCTCTCTTTGTTTTTCTCTATCTCACTTTCTCGTTTTCTCTATCTTTGCTTCTCTCTCCCTGTTTCTTTCTGCCCCCCCTCTCTATATTATCTCTCTCTCTTTTTTTCTCTGTCTCTCTACTTTTTCTTCTCTCTCCTCTCGCTCATTTCTAACTCTTCTTTCTCTGTATCTCTGTTTATCCCTTTCTCTCTTTACATCTCTCTTTATCTCTCTCTTTATCTATGTCTGTCTGTCTGTCTCTCTCTCTCTCTCTCTCTCTCTTTTCGCCCAAAAATTCACTCCACAGAACATTTTCCCCGCCTAACCAACTCTCCTGTGTTCTATCACCACCCTGACTCTAAACAAGGTGGACCTCACGTGATCACACCATCGAGCCTATTTTACTTATGCTTAAAGATGTCATGTCCCCGGCACTTTTTCCGAGATGACAACAATAGACAAGGAAATAGACGAACAGAGCAAACTCCGCACGGCCGTGCTCTCGGGTGTTTCAGTGGTGCTTTCTGCTCCAAGTCCGAATAATGCAGCTATAGATGAGCGTGACGATGACAAGGGACGACTGGAATGATACATGGAAATAAGTCACACGATGTACACTGAACAAAAAATAACGAAATGAAACAGCGAACGTGTCGGCAAGAAACCTTCTTTAAAGGAACTGTACAGAACTCAACTGATGTTCTGTGGGGAGAGTTCAAGAGAAGGCATAACCTTGAAATCTTTTCTCCAGATACGCCCCTGTCTTATGATTATTGTTTCCTTTGACTTGGCGTTAAGCCAACACCCCACCATTTTTTTCTTCTTTTTATATTTTAATTACACGTATTGCCATTTTTATCTATATGATCATGGAATTAGAATTGTATCTCCCATAATAATTCTCTATGTGTGTAAGTGTATGTATGTATGGCTGTAACATTATGCTCAATGGGTGGCGCGCAAAAAGAAAGTTCGTGCTTGAATCAATTTGTGAAGTAACATTAGTAGCTAGGAAGTTCGCGCATTTCATCCGCCATTGTTTGGAGGACTACTTATTGTCTTATATAAAATTCGTCATTCATGGATGTGACGCCATCAGATGGGTAGAGTTTAAAGGGATACCGTATGTAAAAAATACACGAGTCAGAGTTCCAGACACGCTCCTGGTTGCTACCCTACTCTCAAACCCAGACCACAGTACAAAATGCCCTGCAATCCAGGAGTCCTTCGCCCCTCTCTCCCGCCATCGTGGTGAGTCCACACACTATCGGTGCGACCACATCGCGAGACCCAGGCCAGGTCTTATGTACAGCCCTCGAGTTGTTTGAACAGCTAAAGTTACCGGAGAGTCCCATCACTGCAGCGCAATCCTGGGGAACAAGCGACGCCCTGGTCTTATCACCCACCACTCACTACCTCTGTATTGTAAGTTGGAAAATAGCGACAACCCCCCCCCCCCCCCCGGTCTTATCACCCACCACTCACTACCTCTGTATTGTAAGTTGGAAAATAGCGACCCCCCCCCCCCCCCAGGTCTTATCACCCACCACTCACTACCTCTGTATTGTAATTTGGAAAATAGCGACCCCCCCCCCCTAGGTCTTATCCCCCAACACTCACTAACTCTGTATTGTTAGGTTAGAAAATAGCGACCCCCAGGTCTTACATTGGGGGGGGGGGGGGGGAGGGGGGAGAGAATATGAATATCCCTAACAACAAAATAGAATTACATAACTTCCTGTTTATTTAGAATCCATTTAATCATGTGAACTTTAATATGGTTCGTTTTTTTTTTTAATTTTAAATAAAAACTATTTTTAATCATTTTAAAATCGATACAAACAATTTTCTCCTCCCATTTTGTCTTTATGCACCAGCTTCAAGAGTTCCGTCAGCACTGAACACAATGCCGAGAGCCACCATCTACTCTATTTATAGCCCGGTTGTTTATCTGTAGGCCAAGTAATTCAACGATGGGTCGAGATGACCCCCCCCCCCAACCCCCCAACCCCATACGATGAAGGGCTGTATTGTAATTAAAACTGAATTTATTCAGACAAATTCTGTCCGCCCTGTGCTTGAAACTTTTCCGTCTTTTATTTTCTTTTTTAATGTCCGAGCACTTAAAGCTGGTGTGTAGGGATGAGTGAATTGATTTCTTTGTCTCTCTCTCCCTATGCTTCTGCCACGGTGAGTACCACCATCACTGCCCCCCACCCACCCTTGGTACAGACATTCAACCTTAACTGCCATAGACCAGGAGTCTGTGGATTATAGGAACTGTTCAGTCTCAGTGGTGGAGGGATGGAGGTCGTTCGTGGATCGAAGACTGGGTGGCGTTTCTTGTGTGAGGTGCTTGTTGGGAGTGAGGTGCTTGTTGGGTGTGAGGTGCTTGTTGGGTGTGAGGTGCTTGTTGGGAGTGAGGTGCTTGTTGGGTGTGAGGTGCTTGTTGGGTGTGAGGTGCTTGTTGGGTGTGAGGTGCTTGTTGGGTGTGAGGTGCTTGTTGATTGTTGGGAGTGAGGTGCTTGTTGGGTGTGAGGTGCTTGTTGGGAGTGAGGTGCTTGTTGGGTGTGAGGTGCTTGTTGGGTGTGAGGTGCTTGTTGGGTGTGAGGTGCTTGTTGGGAGTGAGGTGCTTGTTGGGTGTGAGGTGCTTGTTGGGAGTGAGGTGCTTGTTGGGTGTGAGGTGCTTGTTGGGTGTGAGGTGCTTGTTGGGTGTGAGGTGCTTGTTGATTGTTGGGAGTGAGGTGCTTGTTGATTGTTGGGAGTGAGGTGCTTGTTGATTGTTGGGAATGAGGTGCTTGTTGGGTGTGAGGTGCTTGTTGGGTGTGAGGTGCTTGTTGATTGTTGGGAGTAAGGTGCTTGTTGATTTTTGGGAGTGAGGTGCTTGTTGATTGTTGGGAGTGAGGTGCTTGTTGGGTGTGAGGTGCTTGTTGGGTGTGAGGTGCTTGTTGATTGTTGGGAGTGAGGTGCTTGTTGGGTGTGAGGTGCTTGTTGGGAGTGAGGTGCTTGTTGGGTGTGAGGTGCTTGTTGGGTGTGAGGTGCTTGTTGGGTGTGAGGTGCTTGTTGGGTGTGAGGTGCTTGTTGGGAGTGAGGTGCTTGTTGGGTGTGAGGTGCTTGTTAGGAGTGAGGTGCTTGTTGGGTGTGAGGTGCTTGTTGGGTGTGAGGTGCTTGTTGGGTGTGAGGTGCTTGTTGATTGTTGGGAGTGAGGTGCTTGTTGGGTGTGAGGTGCTTGTTGGGAGTGAGTTGCTTGTTGGGTGTGAGGTGCTTGTTGGGTGTGAGGTGCTTGTTGATTGTTGGGAGTGAGGTGCTTGTTGGGAGTGAGGTGCTTGTTGGGAGTGAGGTGCTTGTTGGGTGTGAGGTGCTTGTTGGGAGTGAGGTGCTTGTTGGGTGTGAGGTGCTTGTTGATTGTTGGGAGTGAGGTGCTTGTTGGGAGTGAGGTGCTTGTTGATTGTTGGGAGTGAGGTGCTTGTTGGGAGTGAGGTGCTTGTTGGGAGTGAGGTACTTTTTGGGAGTGAGGTGCTTGTTGGGAGTGAGGTACTTGTTGGGAGTGAGGTACTTTTTGGGAGTGAGGTACTTGTTGGGAGTGAGGTACTTGTTGGGAGTGAGGTACTTTTTGGGAGTGAGGTGCTTGTTGGGAGTGAGGTACTTGTTGGGAGTGACGTGATTGTTGGGAGTGAGGTGCTTGTTGCGTGTGAGGTTCTTGTTGGGAGTGAGGTACTTGTTGGGAGTGAGGTACTTTTTGGGAGTGAGGTGCTTGTTGGGAGTGAGGTACTTGTTGGGAGTGAGGTGCTTGTTGAGTGTGAGGTGTTTGTTGGGTGTGAGGTGCTTGTTGGGAGTGAGGTACTTGTTGAGTGTGAGGTGTTTGTTGGGTGTGAGGTACTTGTTGGGAGTGAGGTGCTTGTTGAGTGTGAGGTGCTTGTTGGGAGTGAGGTGCTTGTTGGGAGTGAGGTGCTTGTTGGGAGTGAGGTGCTTGTTGGGTGTGAGGTACTTGTTGGGAGTGAGGTGCTTGTTGGGTGTGAGGTACTTGTTGGGTGTGAGGTACTTGTTTGGAGTGAGGTGCTTGTTGGGAGTGAGGTGCTTGTTGGGAGTGAGGTGCTTGTTGGGTGTGAGGTGCTTGTTGGGAGTGAGGTGCTTGTTGGGAGTGAGGTGCTTGTTGGGTGTGAGGTGCTTGTTGGGTGTGAGGTGCTTGTTGGGAGTGAGGTGCTTGTTGGGAGTGAGGTGCTTGTTGGGTGTGAGGTGCTTGTTGGGTGTGAGGTGCTTGTTGGGAGTGAGGTACTTGTTGGGTGTGAGGTACTTGTTGGGTGTGAGGTACTTGTTGGGTGTGAGGTGCTTGTTGGGAGTGAGGTACTTGTTGGGTGTGAGGTACTTGTTGGGTGTGAGGTACTTGTTGGGTGTGAGGTACTTGTTGGGTGTGAGGTGCTTGTTGGGAGTGAGGTGCTTGTTGGGTGTGAGGTACTTGTTGGGTGTGAGGTGCTTGTTGGGAGTGAGGTACTTGTTGGGAGTGAGGTACTTGTTGGGTGTGAGGTGCTTGTTGGGAGTGAGGTGCTTGTTGATCGTCATAAAAAAGGGTGTGGTGGAAAAAAAAGGGGGGGGGGGTTCTTAATGGAGGATGTATGTGATTTGAGCTGTTTTCAAACCCTTGTGTGAGGTGTTTTGGTTGGTCGTTTGTAATTGGTTTTTGTGGCTTATTGTGTTTCTTGGACAATGCTGCGTTTGTGATTCTTCAAAAAGGTGTGTGTGTGCGAGGCCATATGTGGTGCTTATTTGGATGTGCTTATTTATGTGTGTCGTGATTTAATTGATGAGGTTGGCAGCATGTGTAAAAGTAGCACAGCCTTGTTTGGCAGGAAATATATTTACACAAATAGGCTGTCAAAAATTGTAGATCTCACGGCATTTGTACTTCAGAAGATCAAATGTCAGGAATAACCAGTTAAAAATCTTCTGTCATCCAAAAATTTGCCATTAACGCTGGACTGTACAATAACTCACCCCCGTTTCTCATGGTCTGTACAATAACTCACCCCCGTTTCTCATGGTCTGTACAATAACTCACCCCTGTTTCTCATGGTCTGTACAATAATTCACCGCCATTTCTCATGGTCTGTACAATAATTCACCCCCATTTCTCATGGTCTGTACAATAACTCACCCCCATTCTCACTGATACCACCGTCACTCAACACCACCCCCTCCCCTTTCCAAGCACTCACCCGCTATTTTTCAATCCCAGAGATATCACTATAATCTAACACACGATCATTATTACCAGCTGTCAACACCCACTGCTGCTGTCCTCCCCACTGTCACTGTCCCCCCACTGTCACGGTGTATCGATTGTTAAATGATGGGAGGTCTGGAATTGAACTGTCCACCACTGCCGACCCCCATGATAACCTCCCCCCCCCCCCCCCCCCAAGCATTGCTTCCTGGAAGCAATGATGCGTGGGTCTCACATGCTGTGATGTTTTAGATTTTTTTTCTCCTTTCTAAAACTAAACAGCAACCATCGATGCTGCCATTTCCATTATCAAAGCAGTGGATCTCACACGAAGCCACCTGACGTATACGGAAACATCTGTGTGCGGAAACGCGAATAGAGAACTCACATTTCAGCTTAAAGATAAACTGCATTTATATATGCAACAATTACAGTATAAATATTGAATACATTTTGTCGGATTCCTAGTGATACGACATTTTCACCAACCTCTCTGAACTCAAAATTATATCCACAAGTCATTTCGTTTAAAAAGCACATTCGGATAATACAGGTGAACGTGATGACAAGCTTCGTGTCCTCAATTAAGCCTTATTTATCTCTGTGCACTACCATGTCAGCTATTTTCCTTAATCCGGTGCTAAATATACATCAAATGTGTGGGATAAACTAGCAAGGTAGAAAATAGCCTCGGTCCCTTCTCAGGTCATAATGTGTTACCCAGGTGTCGGTTACCTGTCTTTTCGGTTGACCACACAGATAATGCGGATCTCTATTGACCCACATACAATAATATGTCGTATGTGAAACCCGGGCGAATGCTAATCGTAATGTACATAAGCCGTCGCCAACGCTGATTTCTTCACTGCGCTAAGAAGACTGGGGTTTCTTATATTATGTGACACGGAGACCTAGTGTATGCGACACGGAGAACTAGTGTATGTGACACGGAGAACTAGTGTATGCAACATGAAGAACTTCTGCTAGTATTTTTCACCGTCTGCTAAGACGGCCGCTAGACTTCCATTCGTTTATTTGACAGAGTTAGCAGACGGGCTTTAATACAGCGCCAGGTAAACCTCGTGTTGAAACAGGGCTGTTCAAACAGTTGGATTAGATTGCAGCCCAGTCCACCCCGCCCCCGGCTGGAACTTGTTTTGACCTCGACCTCCCAAACCCACAAATAGAAAGCGGTCCTTGCTCAATATCCTGCGGCAAATTCGCGACACCGCTGGTCGCCATAAGAGTGGTCCTCACACGCTATTCTGCCTGCATCTCAATACCTCCTTCAACGATTATGGTACTACTATCTCAGATGTATTTGAACATTTGACATGGAGTGCCTGTTGATACGTCTTTTACCTCTGTTGCGGTGGCTCTCCAGAAGCTTAGTATGTCGCTACGTCTTTCTTCGTATACATAAATATCATTTTACATAGTAACTAATTCATCAAGAAAGAAGTGTCTACTTGAGGTGGGGTGGGGGTGGGGGTGGCCGTGGGTTGAGATTGCAATAAAACCACCCCAGTGAACTGGAAGCAAGAAGTGAAGAAAAAGAAGTAAGAGTTAAGATAAAGAAGAAAGAGCTAAGATAAAGAAGTAAGAGCTAAGAAAAAAGAAGTAAGAGCTAAGATAAAGAAGTAAGAGCTAAGATAAAGAAGTAAGAGCTCAAATGATATCGATTCAGATCATACATTTTTTTTCTTTTTTTTCAAAACGTCAAGTGTAATTTCATGTTTCTCAATTGTTTAAATGATTTGTTTCGCGGTGTCGTGTTAAGCTATAAGATAGATTGTGGTTTTTATTTCATATAATAGGACACATGACTCGATTCAATGCAATATGTTAAAATAGTTTTACATGTTGTTCATTGAAGTAATTGATCTCTTCTATGACTTCCAATCATTTTTTTTTACTATAAAACAACAACAATGTGTTATCATTATATTAAACTTATTTGTAAGACACTTTATTAGACACTTTCATTTATCTACACATTTTTTTTTACAAAAATCAAATGTGTTAAATTCGTTTATGCACAATCCTGCCCCTCTAACCCCTTGCTCCCCTCCCACTAAAGTTGAGAACCGCTGATCAATGTTTCGCTTAACTCGGCCACCTTTGGTATACAGTGAGAGCGGGTTGGTAGTGGTAGTTGGTGGCCTAAATTCGCCGTCATACTACTTTCGGGGCTTCATGCATGGGACACAGTGACTTGTGCTTTCCTGTGCACGGGGGATCTCCTCTTCATGTCTGGATTAAGCCATCCAGGGATCAAGTTCTCGGATTAAACAAGTACCACGTGTCTTCTAGCTGGCTCGTGTGGCATAAATATACCAGGAATTGTTTTCTTTCCAGTTTTTCCATTTCTTGGCGTAAAGGAAGAATTGCCGTTCTCTTAAGTTCAGGTGTGTCTACTACAATGATTACATGTTTCATTCTCAATCTGGAACAGTGACAGTCGGGCTGAACATTAACTCCTTTCGTCTGACAAGATATCATTTCCATTTTTGTATCAAAGGAAAATAGACTTACGTGATTAAGGTTGAAGGATAAACTTTAATAGCAAATAGAGGTTTACTTTCGTTTTGTCAATTGTGATTTGTGGAGACAAGCAGAGGATGCTTCAAGCAGAACTTTTATTTGACAGGAATTCGTACTCAAGATTTAATTTTAACGATCCCACGATCTGTATGTGTGGGGCTGGTTGATAGTGTGACAATTCCTGCCATTTCTCTCAACCGATAATCTCCTAGATAATCTGTATTGTGGATTAGTGGATTGCACCTGTTGGATATGACTGACATTAACCAGGTGAGTTGACTCTGTGTTGTCCATGCTGGCATCACACCAGACAGCTTTACATAACGGCATCCAGGTATGACATGAAATTACACGTTCAGATGTGTGTGGCAGGTGTATGGTTGTGTGTTACAGGTATATGGTTGTGTGTGGCAGGTGCATGGTTGTGTGTGCTAAACATATACAGGGACACGTGCACTTATGCAAATGTGTGTTGTATACACGTAGTTGTGCGTTTTATACATATAGTTGTGTGATATACAAAGTTCTGTGCAACGTTGTGTGTGGTATACAGAGTTGTGTGTGATTTGTGTGGTATACAAAGTTGTGTGTGGTATACAAAGCTGTGTGTGGTATTCAGAGTTGTGTGTGATTTGTGCGGTATACAAAGGTGTGTAATATACAAATAAAATGGTCACACTTCAGATTCATGAAGCTATTCCTGTATATCACTTCAGACTCATGAAGCTATTCCTGTATATCACTTCAGACTCATGAAGCTATTCCTGTATATCACTTCAGACTCATGATGCTATACCGATAGATAATAGTGAAAACAAAGTTAAAAAAAAAACTCTTAACGCGTGTTGATGCCTGTATGAAATCGATGTATATTCCAGGGCCAAACCATATCTGATGTGTCAACCAACTAAAGTACAACCTGCAGACACACGCATCCTGGTACCTTCTTATAACACTAGAATATATGACCCGTGGAATCATGTAATGCACACTGCTCTACTTATATAGTGCGAAGTCACAACGTCTAAAAATCAAATTTTTACGCGTGCCGCTGAATCGAGTTTTGATTTTGTGTCCTCAACAACAACAAAAATATGACGATTTTTCTCGTCATTGAAATATATATTTAGGAAATAGTATATCAGACTTTCCTCATTCTCAAACAGGTATCTATTTCTAGATGTTAACATTTAGAAAATCATTGGGTTTTGAGAAATGTTTATCTTCGTCATAATATAAGCCTACCCAACCACCTTTCACGCATTTTCTAAAAAATGTTAAAAAAACTAGTCCTTAAATGACCACACAAAAAACATACCATTAAAGGATTTTGATAACTTGGTATCTTCCTTAAAAATAGAACCAAACTGTTGCCTCGCTCCTGGTCGATTCTTTCAGAAATTGACAAAGCACATAATTCTTATATCGTGGTGGAAAAAAAAGAGTGGGGTCAGAATGGTGACAGTTGTGATTAGAAACGTCTTAAATTTGACAAGGATCAAGAACGAATTAGAATGTGACATTTATGCAAGTATAAAGTCTAATATCCAGGTTTATTTTCTCGTTTTAAAATGTCAACTATTTAAATTTCCGTTACAAATTTTTCTAGTCGGAAGTTTAAGAGCTTCATTTCTAACAGTCCGACACTTACCACCAGCATATTGCTACGTCGCAAGTGGCCGTGACTTTCGATAAGCTAAGCGGGTGTACAAATGAGGACAAAGGTTAATTCAAAATGATGAGCGATGCTAAAACAATATATGGGTTAAAAGTAAATGGTATGAAATGTTTGCGAGTAGTGGGACTGTGGGAGCGAGGCGGAAATGAAATCTTAATGATACAATAGATTATATTGTACCACACACAAAAGTGTTTTATAACTAGCTAACTATTTATTTTGTACATAGACTCATAAAAAAATTCAGTTTCATTATTAGGATGGCTTACGAATAATACTATGATTAAAATGCGAAAGAAACTTAAAACGAATTACTTTGTACAACAACAGCATCATATAAATATGGAAGAATATATTTTTCTATAAGACTTTGAATATGTCCGTTATGGTATGGACTGACATCATTCCAGGTTCAGATTACGGAAAGTTTATATCAAAAAGATCATATCTGGACCATTGGTGTCCTGAACAATCCCGGGGTCAGTCTTCCAAATGTGATCCCGGGGGGGGGGGTGAGGGGGAGGGTCCAAAGGGTCGAAATACCTGAGCCAAGCATACTACAGGTATGTCATGTAGGTTCCCACGCCCAACCCGATCTCCCGCGACAACAAGTGATCCCTGACCCCGAGTTACTCTGGACGAAGATTATTCTTTTTTTTATGGAATGCAATTGATTAAAGAATACCGCCCCCGCCCCCCCCCCCCCGCACGGGCCCAACCCGTACCACCTCACCCCCGTCATCGGTATTGTTCACCGTCAACGTCAGCGTTGGGTGGACGACAAGCTTGGTCAATGGGTGATCTCTCAACGAATGGTGTCCCCCTGTGGTGGGGTCATTCAGCGGAACACAATGACAAGTATGCGGTTGTGACATTCCTTGAAGCAATGAAGATTTAAACTTGACGGTCGCGGATATGGCGACTGAGGTCAACACCCATGATCCATGGTTAATGCAATCTCCCCACATTAATGTTTGTGTCAAGAAGACGCTGCACTAGCCCAAACAAACCACAGCAGGTCAATGTAGGTGACACGCCGAAATAACTCTAGCTACGCCACTGCTGGCTCTAAAAATTTCCATTGCAATATGTCTACAAACCATTCGTGACAACACCGTTGTTTACTGAGTACAGATCCACTCAAACTTTTCCATCTGTGATCGCTCCTACTTTAGGGCGGTGTCATCACAGGAACGGAAGTAATATCAGCGGGCATCGAAACGAGTTTCTTAATTTAACCATGACAATCCCCCTCCTGTTCATTAACTTAGAGGATGCACTCTTCGTCTGCCAAAGTCCTGCACTTGTAAATGTTCATCAACGAATCACTTTGTTTCTGGCACGCGTAGGTTTCCCCAAATAAATAGGAAAAAGTCTATTTTTGGCACCGGAAGTCAGCCTCGTATGAGCGCAAATGAAGAAGCCCAACTTTCGGGGTAAAATCGCTTGACAGCTTGCGTCATAACAGCTGGAAACTTTTTTGTTAAAACTAAATTTGAGTTTTTCCTCTTGAGATTCTTTGGGTAAAACATAAGTATGTGAAGGTTTTAGTTTCGAGACCCATGGTAAAGTTAAGAGTACAATGAAATATCCGGTGTTTGAATGTAGTGTATTGGATACATTATCCTACAATAAATAACGTCAAAACACCCCCCCCCTTTTCCCCAACACACACGACTATTTGCCATGTGTCACAACGTTCTTGATTCCCCGAAACTCCCCTCCCCCTCCCCCACACTCACTCCCATGTGCCATGTGTCACAAGGTTCTTGATTCCCCGAAACTCCTCCGTAACCATTTGGCTAGTTTCTCAAATTTCCCATTTGACAGTGACAGACAGTAAAAGCGAATCGAAACAGTGGAACAGAATTTTATTTTGGATATATTTATGGATAATGTAAACCCTTAAAATGCAACGCACACTTTTTATTTTAACTAATATTTTTATTGGTAGATGAGTAGTTTTACATTCAATCTCATAAACAACCGGCATCGCCAATTTCTGTATCCATTCTATTATTTAAACCTCTCCTTTCATCTTTTCTGATGTGATGTTATCATGGCTTATCTCAAGTCTCTGTAATTAAAATCAGATTAATATAAAGATTAAAACACAATTATGTAGGCCTACTGTATCTGGAATAATCCCATGCTTTCCATGTCCAATTAATTATTCTTAATCATTCTTAGTGCCACAATCCTCCTACCAATATCTTAGTTTTTCAGTACCACCCCCGCACTGACCAAACCTAAACCAATCCGCTCCTATCAAACTACATTAAACTTAATAGTAATTGAATCCAAGTAATTCTCCAACTCACCGCTGACCCATGTTTACAGTATGTAAGTGCTGTTAATTGCCAGCCTATGACGTGTCATATATTCAGAACATTGCAGATATGAAGTGACCTCGTGTGAGTAGGGCAACCCCCCTTCCCCTCCACCATTTCCCCTGCCCTCTAACTTGTGTAGGTGGTTATTTGTCAAGAGCCTCCACTTAAAAAAAAAAGAAAAGAAAATCTCTCCTCCTTCCCTCGGGCTTATATAAACAGTTGCAACGTTGCCAGCGAGAGTAGCAGTGGTCGCCCTTCAAATTTGAATGCTCAGCCTCGCTGTGAAGAATGTCGCGTTCGCGCTAAAACTTCTTGCGGAGATTCAACATTCTTGCCGGACATTAAAAGTCTCCTACAACAGTCGTTGCTTCATTCATTTGTGAAGAAATAAAGATCTCGAGCTCAGTTTTTCACTTGGAATAATTCTTTAGTAGAGATTTGACCCGTATCAAAGGATTAATCACCTGAGATTTATAATCGCTGACCAGTCGCAGCCAACGCCATGGGCTTAAAGGTATGTGAAAAAGGGCGTCATTTTAATACGTCCACATATTTTGTTTGAAACTTTTCCGCAAACTTTCATGTTATTTGATTTTTAGTGAAGTTTTACATACCGTTTGATTTGTTCGGAGGAAATTTGTTTGAACTGCGGCGTAATTCTTGAGGTACTCTCTAACACAAATTCTTGAGGTACTCTCTAACACAAATTCTTGAGATACTCTCTAACAAAAATTCTTGAGGTACTCTCTAACACAAATTCTTGAGGTACTCTCTAACACAAATTCTTGAGGTACTCTCTAACACAAATTCTTGAGGTACTCTCTAACACAAATTCTTGAGGTACTATCTAACACAAATAATACCTAATACGTATTAAATCATAATATATGATGACCAATAAATAACGAATATGCCTTCTAGCATGAGAGCTATGTGAAAGATACGTTTGCTTTTTTGTCGTTGGTGAGACATGTATGGGGTTCGTCCAAATTAATGTAAAACAGAGTAGCCCTCCCATTGTTGCCGACTACTTTTGTTCTCCAATTTGAGTTGGTTCCAAAATCGTGTTTTGTTTGGAAACTCGATTCCAGTAAGTTGAGTAGGACTCATTAAAACAGACCCAACAATAAAGTTTCAGAAAAGAAAAAAAGCAATCTTTTTACTCTGGATAGTTTATTTCCCCACAATTCACGGTGTCGTCATCCAATCCATGGTTACTTACGAAAACCACAAATGGTATGAGAATTTAAACGATATGAGCCGATCCATTTGCTCTTTTTCTGCGAAAATAAATATTTTTTTCCTTCATAGTTGTACCCCATAACTGGCCCCATTGTGATTTTTCATAATTTTTGTAGAATCTGTCTTTGAATATTTCGACTCATTTACAGAGACCAATTTAAAGTCGTATTAAGATATTGTCCATTTAACGATCTTTAAGCTGGTACTGTCTTGACCTGTTAAAGCCCCAGTTAAAGGTCTTTACGACAGGTACTTTCTCCATCTTTTGGAGTTCTTTGAGCCTGATACTTTTTTGACAATTTAAAGGTCATTATGCCTGCAACTATCTTGACACTACCGGATTGCTAGACAACGATGCATTAAACGGCGATTATTATTTACGGTTAAGGCCGTATTGAGGAAGCGTCCCCACCCACTTGAACCTGGTGAACAGGCAGGTAGACCACAGCGAAATGGCTCTGGTATAAATGTTCACAAAGATACAAACATTACAAATGGGTGATCAGGTGTGAAATGCCAGAAGTCGGTTACCGCGCTCCTGGGCCAAATGAAAAGACAGGGGAGGGGGGCACTAATGATCCCCATGTTTAAAATCTGTCCATGTTGTCAAGATGTGTGAAGTGGCGCCAAAGACAGATGTGCGTATCGTTGCTTTAATGGAGTAATGGGAGTAGAGCGAACCTTGGGGGGGGGGGGGAGGATTACTGCTGCCTTGTCCTCGTCTTTGTATTTATCGGAGGTACCGACATTGGTAGAATGTAACCACGTAGTAGTCTATTAGGTAAACAAATGTTTTGGTTGATGGAGCGGTTTAAAAACTGAAGTGAAGACCCAAAGGCAAAGGGTTCCTTAGATTGTTAAAATTATAGGTTCACGCACAAGTGAAAGGTATTTAAAGTAGCTTGATCTCGTACTGTTATGGACGACCTCGTCTGCCAAGTTGGAAGTGATCTCGTACTGTTATGGATGACCTCGTCTGCCTTGTTGGAAGTGATCTCACACTGTTATGGATGACCTCATCTGCCAAGTTGGAAGTGGATAATATGACATACGCTATACACGTTTTACATATTCACATAATTTTTTTATAATTTGCCATACTCTCAGAAATAAATGCGTAGTTTTGAATCATTTATTTAATGTATAAATGTAATTTATAATTTCACAATAGATTTTTAAAGATTTCATATGTTAAATTTTAATTATGACGCACCGTCACGCCCTCCTTGTTCAAGCATCCCCCCCCCCCCCCCGGGTCCCCCGTTTTTATTGTTCTGGGCTCCATTTCTTTAAATGACCCAAAACTCACCAACAAAACCCAAGTCCTTTGCATGTAGATATCGGACCCTACCACATCAACGACTCCCAATCCCCTTCCCAAACCACCCCTTCCCAAACCACTCCATCCCATCCCCACACAACTCCATCCCCTCCCCAAACAACTCCGTCCCATGTCGGCCTAAATTCCCAATGCACTAATACAATCATCACAGCCTTCTAACAACATATCACCATTAAGCACCGTGTATTAGCTGTTGCCTGGATCCACAACGCGAATGTTCGCCTGGTGTTGCACTTCAGTGAGTGGCATCAATCGCCTGATGACCTTTCGACCCGATCCTCTATTACGACACTGTTCGGGAAATTGTATTCCCATTGCGAAGTTCTATTATATCCCCCCCTTTCCCTCCTCCCTCCTCTATTTTGGGGGGGGGGGGTTCAAATGGTGTTTTTATGTTCAGAATTGAACAATTTTGGATACTGCAGAAATTATCGATAATCCACCACTTAAAGATATTAAAGAACTGGTTTTTGCTTAACAGATCTGGTGTTTTCTACGCCCTACGCAACTCTTTGCAAAAATTTAAAACATTTTAATTAGTCCTACCACCTTTTTTATATTAAGTATTATATTCAATATAAGCATACAACAAGACCACTAATTGCTTTTTTTTTAAAAAAAGCGACGCAAGAGGACTATAGATATAATGGGTATAAAACATATATCTCTTAATGTATGGTCTTGGGTTACTAGTTGGCAAATGCCAAATATGAAGATTGGTTTCAACAAAAGTATCTGTAGCTATTTTTAGCACCTTCCTTGCAAAAATTCGCTTGCATTCCCCTGCCTACTTATCCCAGCATGTAATTAATCCTTGCATTTGTTTTTATCTACCGAATAGCTCGTGATTAACAGACTGTGACATTTTTTCATGCCTAGTCCCCGAAAATAGCCGACATAATAGAGCAGTGGCTCTAACATTGTAATGGGTGTCTCTCATTAAATGTAAGGTACTAACAATGTACTGATAGTTGGAGGATAGTTGGCATTATTTTATGACATCAGGTTCCCAGATAGACGATTTCATCCAACCTTTATAAAAGAAAAATCTAGTTACACCCATGAAATCTCTCAAATCCCCAGAACCCATCCTAAACCACATTACCAGGGGTAGAGGGGGGAAGCTAGTTTGAGAATCTCTCTTGTATTAAAAGAGGAAAATAACTTCCCGAGAGTGAGAAATGGGAGAGCAAAAACAATCTATTTCTGGAACATGCACAGCTGGAGATAGTTCAGTTTCACTCACTATATAGAGGTGATGCTACTCTTGCATTTATTTACATCTTCTGTCTCTGATAAGTGACAAAATGGCTGGTGGGAGTGTCAGTTAATATTGGTTGCATAGAGCTTTACCCCCACCCCCACCACCAGCCCGTACCACTTACCTCATTCGGGAGATTGTTCACCTGGTCGTGGTATCTGCGGTGCACATTTTGAGGCAAATACCTTCAAACGAGTTATTTGACACAATGTTTACCTTGCAGGAGATTATTCTGGGTGCGCATTGTTGCTCATAACAACAAAACTCGCAGTGGTAGTTGTCGGCTCCTACAAGCAGTGGTAGTTGTCGGCTCCTACCCGCAGTGGTAGTTGTCGGCTCCTACCCGCAGTGGTAGTTGTCGGCTCCTACCCGCAGTGGTAGTTGTCGGCTCCTACCCGCAGTGGTAGTTGATGGTTTATGGGTGATACTGTAAAAGTATTGTTTTTCAATATTTTAATTATCATTACTAAATACACCCTCTGATACACAAATGGTCTGTATTACCTGTCCCGTCTACTCTTTTCCAACCCTCTCTCTCTTCATCCATCTCTCCTCCTCTCCCCCTTTTCTCCCCCCCCCCCTCTCTCTTCGTCTTTCACCCCCTCAGCATCGTATATCAATATATTTTCATCTTCCTTAACAGAACCGTGAAAGTGTAGGGCCCCAGATGTTAACCTTGTCCCAGATGTTTGGCTCCGGATCGGGCTACGTCGCTACAGACAACAACAACCACGGCGATGTTGTGGATGGCGACAGAGACGTAAGTAGCAATCGCTGAGAGTCCTCAGCCCTGTAAAACGTCACAATTTATAAATATTAACGTGTATTTATTCTTAGACCATCAATGCGGTGTCGATTTGTGAAGCAATATCCTATTATAAATCTCGTTCAAATGGTTCCCTCATTATCATATCAATCATTGATCCTTGACCCACTAAACAGATAACATTTGTGACTATTGAAATATATATATTCTTTGACGGTTAATATGCGATATGCTAACATATTTTAAATAAGATGGAGATGGCATTTAAAGCGGTTTTGTAAAAGGCGATCGCTGTTCATCGGATCAGATAGTTGAAGTACGGGATAGATGTGGATTACTCCATCTGATCATTCGACAAGCCGGTGGATGACTTGTCATACAGCTTTAGAAGCTGGGCGTCAACTCTGTAAACGCTCGGTACTTGAAACCTCCAACAGTTGAACGCTTGTAAGTTGGTTGGGAAGATGCACAGTGTTTGGAGATGAACCAGCTAGATGTACGGAACAGCAACACTTAACATTTCCTGAGATTTAGCGCTTTTTAAAAAAAAAAAATTATCTTTGTCTTTGTTGGTATTTCAGTTCTAGTGTGATTCATCAGTTATTTAATATTGTGTTGGGACAAAAAATAAAATAAATACAAATAAAATAATGAAAAGAAATTGTGACTAGATGTTTAGAAACAATACTA
This sequence comes from Omphiscola glabra, assembly GCA_964017045.1. Lineage (NCBI taxonomy): Eukaryota > Metazoa > Mollusca > Gastropoda > Lymnaeidae > Omphiscola > Omphiscola glabra. Next base: position 19,705,379 of record OZ024795.1, read on the forward strand.
CTAATTATACGTTACTGCCGGGCGAGTAGTTGTTGGAGCCGAAAGCGTTTAGATTCTGTTCACACGACGTCGTTATCAAACCAATCTGTATACGTCTGCTCCGGATCTATTTTTCTAGCGTCGCCAGTGAGGGTGTTGATGAAAACACCATTCGTTGTTTCTGCGGACGCAAACACAAGAGGTCTTCTGTTTTAGAGGATATTTCATGCGATAGAATCCATGCCGGATGTGGCTAGGTTTTCAAGCCTTTTCATTTTATCTGACTTGAATAGCGCCATGTTAAGTCTTAACAGACGCCCCGATGTCTTAGTGCGGAACAGTCAGGAATAATTCTCCCAAAGTTTAGAAAAAGCGCCTATAAAGATTCAAGGAATAAAGCATTTGTTTTAAAACTGAACTTCGCTTTTCAATGATATCATATTGTGTACCGGAAATAACTTCTATGCCACGCCCACACATAAATCTTGCTTTATCCAAGTCCCTAGCCTTGTTGTCACAGCTTGACAAAAAAATTAAATAACTAAAAACCTCCACCTCATTTTATTTAGCTTGTGTAATCTTAGTAATCTATGACACTGAAGCATTTTGAATTTTTAGTTTAAAGAGTTTAGGAGGCTAAGTTTATCCTAAATCCTGTCCCACCTCCTACCACACTCCCCCCCCCCCCATACACAAATCACCTTTTCTCAATCTTCATGATATATTCTCAACACGTTAATAATTATATAACTTAATTGACTATTAAAATAGTAACCCCTGTTTAATGTTGGTCAAATTTTTGCGGATCAACGTATGAAAGATAACTTTCAGTGAGTAAGTTTAAGAGGATTCCCAGACGAAACGCGGGAAATGTGCACGCTTCTGGGGGGGGGGGGAGGTGGGGGGTTTGTCGCTTACGATTTGAAAGAGTTCCAATTTGGACACTTTTTTTTTCTCTTTCTAATCTGCGGCAATGAAAATAAAGTCATGATGAGAAATTGGCTTCGACGCCTAGTAGACAGCTCGGGTAATTCGATTAAAAAAAGAAAATTATAACTCCACTTCTTTTTCACACATAAATATTATAAGCTCAGTCTGTATGAATGCGATCAGAAGATATTTTTTGGGGTTGGTTTTTTTTTTGGGGGGGGGGGGTGAGATAGAAAGAGGATGGGAATGTATAAAAGGATTTATGATAAGAAAGTTTTGCTTTCATCTGCTGGACGTTGAAATCTTTTCATGTCTAGCCAGCACTGGCCCTCAATCATTCGGCAACCCGCGAGCCATTAGTCGGCGATCCATGAGCTATATTCGACGGTCCGGGAGCCATCATTCGGCCGTCCGCCAGCCATCATTCGGCCGTCCGCCATCGGTGACACATTTATGAAGAACGAAACGTAACAATCTTAAAAATAAATAAATCAGGCATAGACCCCAAATACATTGTTGGCAATTCCTGCTGGTCCGCCACTCTCAAGTGCCCGAGAAGCACTCTTGGTTTTTACCTATCAAAGACCCAGGCCATGACATTTGCGGCAGATGTTAGCAATTTGTCAAACTGCAGAAGGCACAATTTAACACAGTCGAGGAACAATTTAACAACCCACCCCCCCCCCCTTTTTTTAAATTTTTTTCTACCACATCGTCCAGAATGACAGCTAATTATCTCGTTAAAAACTTGCGCTCACTTCATATATCCATGCTCACTTCATATATCCATGCTCACTTCATATATCCATGCTCACTTCATATATCCATGCTCACTTCATATATCCATGCTCACTTCATATATCCATGCTCACTTCATATATCCATGCTCACTTCATATATCCATGCTCACTTCATATGTCCATGCTCACTTCATATATCCATGCTCACTTCATAAATCCATAAATTATCGCCCCACAAATACAGCGATGATCTAGGCATTCTGACACATCCATATAATAAATATCATAGGTCCCGTGACTCGCACCAATAACCATAGGTCCCGTGACTCGTACCAATAACCATACGTCCCGTGACTCGCACCAATAACCATAGGTCCCGTGACTCGCACCAATAACCATAGGTCCCGTGACTCGCACCAATAACCATAGGTCCCGTGACTCGCACCAATAACCATAGGTCCCGTCAATATGTTTAATAAAACGATTCCTTCTTATTCAAAGATTGTTTGTACAATTTTGGCGTCAAGGTCAACTCTAAGACTAACACAAATGCATCTCAGTCTCTTTGAACATATTATTTTGTTACCCATAATCCAACTAGATTTTCGTCACTTCTTCCTATCAAAACCATATCCTATATTCCCGGGGCCAAAAGTTAATAGATAAATGCCATTTGTGGTATGGTTTGGAAAAAATACTTTATATTAAAAATCTACACATTTTTTGGGGGAAAATATCTTATTCCACCGCCCGGTTCATAGGTCAACCCGGTGACGTAAACGCTCTCTTACAAATGAAGAAAGGTTGGCCCTCTAGCACGATAATCACACTGGCTAATCTTCAGTTTAACGTTCTGGAGCATTCAGTTAACCCATGGGAACTGATAATGTCGCACGTTTATTACAGATATATTTTTGGCATTCTCACCAGGGTGAGTACCCCCGCCCTCCCCCTCCACACACCATAGTTCGCGCGGCGGTCAAATTAATTTTGCAACCTGGCAATTTCCTTCTCTTTTTTTTTTTTTTCCAATTCCCAAGTTCTGCGGTGGACATCTTGTGGACATAAGCATGTGACGGCTGCAACATTTCACTTAATTGTTATAGTTGCCTGGATTGGAAGGTGTGGGGTGTGAGTAGAGACCGGTCGAACCTGGGGTTTATCAGATCTGTGTAATGAAAGAACCTCGATGCGCTCCAATGTACAGTGGTAACAACCCTCCCCCCAACCCTTTTTCCCCCTCACACGGGTCCGTCCATCCACACACTCACCTGTGTCTATCGCTCAAAACTGAACCATTTGCGCAGCAGACAATTAGTTTCTCAAACGTCGTGTTTAAAGCTCGTATGTTAGTTAATAGGTAATTACTTCCCTGGGAAATCCTCGCTAACATGTCTGTAGAGGAGTGGTTTCAAAAAATATAATTTTGAAAAAAAGCCAAAATATCTGCATTTATTTCATTTCTCATTGTTTTCCTCCCTCCATCTTAACCGTGTTTGTATTTCATTAACATTAACATTAACATTAACATTGACATTAACATTGACATTAACATTGACATTGACATTAACATTAACATTGACATTGACATTAACATTGACATTGACATTGACATTGACATTGACATTGACATTAACATTAACATTGACATTAACGTTAACGTGTGTTTTATCATCTCTTCAGGCTTTGATATTTCAAAATGGCAACCTGCATTCGGGTCCCCTAGACGCCCTCATTCAACACTTGGTGCCCACATCAGAGTATTACCCCGATGTAAGTATCCCGGTTTTCATACACATCAGTTTTACACCCTTTTATTCAACTTCACGTGAACTTTGTCTTGTCCAATTTTTTTTTTTTTTTTTTTTTTGCTGTTGTTGTTTCAAAAGCCACCGTAAACTAGCTTCCCCATGTCCACAAAATTTGATATTTGGCAGCAAAATTTCATCTCACTGAACATTTTCATATGCCAAAGGTCGTTGGATTCTCCATTTTCCCATTCTGAAATATATGTAGTTATAAAATAAAATATTCTATTCCTAGGAACATAGTAATAAATTTATATCAATAAGAAATAACTTCCAACTGCCTCAAAAATTACTTTATCATTCCAGCAAACTTCCTTTAAATTAAAAGTGATTTTTTAAGTGTTCCAAATTCAGGCTTTTGTTAAACTGAATCTTAACTAACGCTCTGAAATTATTACCAAGCCTTCCTGTTTAATTTACCAAAAGTCCAAAAAAAAAAAAAAAAAAAAAAGTCGTTGTACACATCAAGCATCTTGATTTGACTGTTAGAAAGAACTTTCCAAAAAGCTCAGACAGTGAATAAACACGTCCGCGTTTTCTGGGTCGTACACAGTTTGTTGAATGGCCAGGCATTGGTCAGAAACGCAGTTCTCTTTCTTTTTCCCTCTCCCCACAAGAGAGGCATTGTGAACAATATTTCTTTTTTGCGTTTTTGTTAACTCAAACGATGTTGACACTCGAGCGTAGGAATCCATTGTATGGGGATGGATAAGGTGGGGTGAAATCTGGGCAGACGGCCAAGTCAAACTTAGAGGGTAAATTAAAGGACGATTAGGTGACAAGACAAAAGTTGACTGAAAAAGAGTTTTAAAAAAAATTAAATTAGTTCATTTTTATTATATTTTCTTAATTTCTTTTTTGTTTAAATTATAATTAAAAATGTCTAAAAGTCGACGTTTTTAATTTGTTAAAGTCTCTAAGTCTAAAGTCTTTCTGCTCACATATCTGATGCTAGGTTGTAAGGTTATTCGGTTATTTTCTTTGCACACACGCGGTACATGGCGGTGTAGAGTAGAGCCAACGACAAAACTATGCCGACTGTGAGCATCCCTTATTCAAGTTAAACCTGTTGTAGGTCAGGACTTTCATCTACACCGATAAAACAAAAAAGAAATTCAAGACTGTTTATTTTATTTCCATGACGTCATCTTTGATCTTTGATAATATTCCAAAACAATCGCGAGGGAATAAAAAAAATGTGAATGACGTCAACAGACGAATTCCTATAATAGTGGACTTGAGTTCTTTTAAGGTAAACACGGGGATGATCTTTATGAAAGCCTTTATAGAGTGACAGAGAATGAAAAGCTCTTTAAAATATATAACCCTTATAAAGTAGATTAAAGCAATAAAATAAAGCAATGGAACCTCAACCCCCCACACCCACCGCCCCCTTCAAAAAAAAACAACTGCTTTAACCTTTTATCCATTTGTCTATCTCTACAGAGGACGTACACATTTGCCTTCCTGCTGAGTTCTCGCCTATTTATCAGACCACATGACTTATTGGCTGAAGTGTTCAAGGTAACATATTCTTCTTCAATTCATTCGAAAGATACTCATTAAGTTCATGTTTATCCCTAATGATTTTAAATCTCTGATATCATATGTGTATAGCTTTGGTTTACATTCTTATTTTTCACAAGATTCATAAAGTTGGTCAAGAATTTGATAGGTAAATTAATGCAGTGACCGCATCTTGTACAGTTGATGAAGGAAACTTGGATAAATTTGTTTATTGTTTTTTGGTTCCTTCCATTGACAGTTATGTGTCCTGCAACAGAACCTATCGCAAGATAATGTTGACAAGACAAGGCTTGGTCAGTTTGGACCTCACATTGTTAACCTTCTCAGGTACAGTCCAAGCCCATACCCTAACACAGTGGTTCTCAACCTTCCTAATGATGCGACCCTTTAATACAGTTCTTAATGTTGTTGTGACCCCACAACCACAAAAAAAATTTTCTTTGATACTACATAACTTTAGAGTATATGTGTTTTCTGATGGTCATAGGCTACCCCTGTGAAAGGGTCGGTGCCACTAATATTGGTACACCTTCATTTTTTGTTCACATTTATTTATGTTAACACATATTTTTAGTATTAATAAAACAATTTTTTCTCTCCAGTGAATGGACAGAAATGTTTCCATATGATTTCCGGGATGAAAGAATGATGAAACAGTTAAGGGACATAACTCAACGGATCATAGCCATATATCCAGATCTGCGAAAAGACATCAACAACTTGAGCTACAACCTGGTCACCAAGGTTTGTACCAATCAAAGGATAAAAATTCAACATTAAATTCAAATTTATAACACCAAAATAAGCTGATCAAAATAGCTTTTATTAACCTAATTTTCCTGTGTTAGAGTATGGGTGGCACAACTCTGGGAGCTGGCTTTATTTCCCCTTATCAACATATTTTTTTTTATAACCCTTTGTCTCATTAGAATCTTTTGGCTTCTTATACTGTATTAACCAAATATGCCAGGTAGTTCTGTCTAGACTGTGGTATGCCTTATGCTTGCCAGCTTGGATTAATGAGCCAAGAGTTATTAGAAGCTAACCATAAAGTGATGTAGCTAATTAATGAACTGATAAAAGGGGTTAAAAATAATCACTCAAGATTGTTTTGTTATTTTGTTTAATTATGTAAGGTTATATTATATCATTTTAAAAAAGTAAGTTAATTGGATGCAAAATTTGTGGCTCACAAAGAACACAGAAATTCCTATGAGAACAAACAAGTTTGGCTGGATAAATTCAGTCTCATTTCTTTATTCAAGCTCCAGCTACAGCACTAACAGGAATCAATGAGTTTATCTTTACTTGTCGTAGCTTAACCCTCAAAATTCCCCCCCCCCCCCGGGCACGTCTGGTTGTTAAGTGCAAATCTCTAGTCACCTGTTTTACCCAGGTGAATCTGGCTTTTGCCCCAACCTCATTCTAAACATCCTGTAAATACAGTACAACTTTGGTGAAACCTATTTAGGTTGTTTTTTTTCTTTGCAATGCTGGTGTCCATGTGTACCTGCTGTTTTAAATGTCAATGTGTACCTGCTGTTTTAAATGTCAATGTGTACCTGCTGTTTTAAATGTCAATGTGTACCTGCTGTTTTAAATGTCAATGTGTACCTGCTGTTTTAAATGTCAATGTGTACCTGCTGTTTTAAATGTCAATGTGTACCTGCTGTTTTAAATGTCAATGTGTACCTGCTGTTTTAAATGTCAATGTGTACCTGCTGTTTTAAATGTCAATGTGTACCTGCTGTTTTAAATGTCAATGTGTACCTGCTGTTTTAAATGTCAATGTGTACCTGCTGTTTTAAATGTCAATGTGTACCTGCTGTTTTAAATGTCAATGTGTACCTGCTGTTTTAAATGTCAATGTGTACCTGCTGTTGTAAACATAATTTTGTAAAAAGTAAACAAAAGACTACAATATTTCTTAATGGGGTGTGGCCTATTTTCATATCATGGCCCTTGGTCAAGAGAGCTGGGAAGGTAAAAAAAAAAAGGGGGAGTGGGGAGACAATCTATTGTCTGAACTAGGGGGCCAAGTTAATGGCTGAGATTATTAAAGATATCTGGTATTTACCTGCCCCTGTCTTTTGTCAGCTATGACATTATGTCTTATCCTATCTTTAGTAAAAATGTCTTGTTTTACTGGTCTGCTAAGTGGATAGACAATGGACTTCTTGTACCATTTTTCACTGTAAGTGAGATCAGCCAAAAAGATAGCAAGGGATGAGAAGACAAAGACCCAAATGGTTAAAATGTCCTTTGTTCACTAGTCTTGGTAGATAGTTTTTAATAACTTAGGATTAAGCTGTAAAAATCTGTTTTATTTCTCTGAAAATTGTTTGTTTTAAGAATTAAAAGTATTTAATTTAGCTGTAATCAAATAAAAAAAATTTTTTTTTTTTATTACAGTTGACAAATCTCAAGAGTTATGAGGAGACACTGAACAAAGTTGAAGCTGAAGAACGTCAAAAGGCACAGACACAAGTTGTTGCCACAGTAAGTAAAGCAAATTAAGGAATATATTGTGATTTCCTTTGATCTGAAATTGCTTAGATTGTGGTTATTTATATAGATTGTGGTTATTTATACCAATTTTAAATATAGTAAACCTGGTCACTAATAAACATAAATGCATTACCCTATTTACTGTTAGGATTTATGTGGGCAAAAACAAACAATTTTTCTTGTGTTAAATTTTTTCCTCCTCTTATTGTTCTACAGACTGATGTCATGGACATGTGTCCAAGTCCATTAGTACTAGCCCAGCAGTTGACTCACATTGAACTAGTAAGCCATGCTCATCTTCTTCTGCACAGAAAATTTATTGTAGTTAAATGATGGGATGTTGTACAATTTAGTTATTTGGCAAGGCAAAGAATTCATGAAAAATGAAAAAGATTTTTCTGTCATCATATTAAAATGAAAATATAATTTCATCTTCAGGAAAGACTAAGCATGATTGGCCCAGAAGAGTTTGTCCAAGCTTTTACAAAAGAAAGGTTAAATTCTGATGTAAGTGAACTCAGTTTCTCTTTTGATTGCCTTTTGATAGCACGATGAAATGGGGCATATTTACAGACCTGTTTACTCTTACGATTTTGGCGTACAGTGTATGATTTTGAGTTGTATACATTATATAAACATTATTTTTTAACTATTAAGATAATGTATTGAACGATTTTGTGATGAGATTGTACGATTTTAAGAGTTTGAGGGTAAACAAGTATGTTTTAATGAAAGTTATATTTACTTGTCAAATTATGAAATGACTTTAAGAGTAGAATTTATAATTAATATATTACCCTTATTTATTGCCAAAGAAATCCATTGATAAAACTGTAAAATATATAGGTCTACATTTTCATTTATGTTTGCCTTTCTTTCAGGTCATCAACATTCAAGATATAAAAACAACTCATAATCTTGAGTCCTATGTGCAGTGGTTCAACAGACTCAGTTACTTGGTGGCTTCAGAAATAACTTCAGTAAGTCATAAGCAATTTTATCAAATTTAAAATATTAAAGATTAGCCAATATTTTATACAGGCCTACATCCATTTACAAATGATTGAAAGCAAAATAATGTCTATATTCTTTTTTAAGTTTTTTATCAAAGAGTACAGTAAACCATAAAATATTTCTACTTAATAATTTAACATGTTTTTCAGCATATTAAAAAGAAGAATAGAGTCAAGATGATTGAATACTTTATCGATGTTGCTAAAGAATGTATCAATATTGGAAATTTCAACTCACTGATGGCCATCATTGCTGGGATGAATCTTAGTCCTGTTACTCGTTTAAAGAAAACATGGTCAAAAGTCAACAGGGACAAGTTAAAAATTCTTGAGGTAAGAGAATGAAGAGGATTAGTGTTTTTAAAAAAAAATTGATGCTGTTCTTTCAGATTAGATATTGTCGCTTAAAGTCAGACTTTGGCATTTTTCATAAGATGTTTAGCAATGTTAACTAAAACTTTCAGCGCTAAACGATGAAACTTTGTATTTTTTTTGGGTCCCATCTTTTTATTTCATTAACACAAAAATTATTTTATTTTCAGCATCAAATGGATCCAAGCAACAACTTTGGAAGCTATAGATCATGTTTAAAGGCTGCCATGTGGAGGTCAGAGGGGGCAGCTGAGGAGAGAGAAAAGGTAAGCTTTATGCATTTATTAGTTCTAATCTAAGTCAAGTTAATGCTTACAAAAACAAGTGACATTTTTAAAATAATTTTTCTGTGTATTGGTCATCAGTCATTGATATTTAAAAATAAATGAGCTATTAATAGTATGAATCCTGTAAAAAAAAAATTACATTCAGAAACTTCTTTAATATATACTGTTATATCAGATCCAGAATTTAATATGTATACAATTTATTCTGTCTGGCAGATTGTGATTCCCTTCTTCAGTCTCTTTGTGAAAGATCTTTACTTTTTGAATGAGGGCTGCTCTAGTCGACAGGAGGATGGCACAGTTAACTTTCAGAAATGTTGGCAGATGGCCAAACAGATATCAGATCTCATTGCCTGGCAACAGGTGGAGGTAGGTTTTTTTTAAATTGCTCTGACAGAGAAGTGCATAGCCTTGTCCTTTAGGTGTCTTTGTGAAAATTAAATGTGGCTTAATGTGAAATAAATTTATCATGGAATTTTGTATCTGAAAATAACAGATGTTAATAAAAAAAAATGTTGCTCCAAACCACATATTATTTTGCTTTTATTTTTAATCTTTGACATTAACTTTAATAAACTGGAATAAAAAGTTGTCACTCGGTTAAATGAGGTATATTTATTTCTTTTACAGTGTCCTTTTGAAAGGAACAATGCAGTTATTAATTATGTCCTGACCACACCAATTTACAAAGAATCAAGTAAGTGAAACTGATATGGATTTTTAACACTTTTTTATGATTAACTTTTTTTATAGCCCCTCCCCAAAATGCTTAAAATGGGGGCATAATTTAAACCATTAAAAAAACATTTAAAACTATTTTCAGTTGTGTCTCCTTTCTAAATTTTAAAAATGGTTTCAATTATTTAATTGAGTTTGCTCACTTTCCAGTGTTATCCCTGGCATCATATGAATGTGAGACAGCAGAAACCAGTTATGACAGAGAGCGTTACAAGCAGATTAAGTAAGTTTTAGCTTTAAATTTGTTCTTATATTTTATTTTTTTTTTTAAATTCGTAAAACGAAGTGGCTATTGGTACCCGAGTACCAGAATTGAGAGGTTGGGATTAAAATACGATTTAAAATATTATTGTTGGATTTGTAAGACCAAATGAGATATTAAATGAAAGATGATTGAATGTACTATACGTTTGAAATCTTAATTCTTCAGTTTTACTAAAATAAACTACCACAAATGACATCCGAATAGCATTTAGCTTAATGGTACCCGGGTAAGAATGGCAGCGCTGCGTGTCCGGGTCCATTTTGACTAATGCTATTCGGATGTCATTTGTAGTAGTTTATTTTAGTGAAAATGAAGAATTAAGTTTACAAACATATAGTACATTCAATTATCTTTCATTTGATACATCATTTTGTCTTACAAATCCAACAATAATATTTTAAATAGTTTTTTAATCCCAACCTCTCAATTCTGGTACCTGTGTACCAATAGGTCCTTCGTAAAATAGCATTTTTTTAAAAAGGGTTTCGATAAGGCTAATTAACGATAACTTTCAGATAATTACTTTGCCAAGACTATTTCTGATTATATAATTTTGCTTCATCAGATCTCAGACTTCAATGTCCTCATTATGACTATATGAAAAGCTGAGAAAACCATCATACTCTTGTATCCCGAAATCTTCCACATCTTTATAGAGAACATTTGAGCTCTTCATGTGGAAAGGTTCTGGCTGCATGTGGTGAAGCTCAACAGAAGGCAATATGGAACATATTATTGTGAATTTAATTTATTGATATTTCTTCATGATCTACATTTATTTATTATTTTGGGCCATCTTGTTCAATGTTACTCTCAACGATTCCTGTCCATTTCATATTTTTTTAATGCTTTAATCGCTGGCGATCTTGTAATGTATTCAACTTTACAGAAATTCCTTTTCCTTCAAATACATTGTTATTTTTTAATTTTTTAAATAAATAATTTAGGAATTATAGTGTAGTTCTTAAAATGTCCTTAATAAAATAAATCTTTGATGTACTACACATCATTGACACAAAAAGAAGACCTTCTATTTTAATTATGTTGTTCTGCAACTATCACGTACATGATAGCTAAAATGGCATGTTATAGTTGTCGCCCAATTAATTTATATTATGTACAACATATCAGCATGATATATTTATTATAATCTTGAAGTCAAGTAAAATTATTTTTGTAATCCACTTCAAGCAAAATGTCCCAGCATTTTCTTTGGAAATGTGATAGATATACATATATGTATTATATACTGAGGAAAGAAAGTAAAAAAAAATGGTTTATGGATCCTAGTAAGTAGTTGTCCATAAATATTAAAACTTTAAATATAGTAATAGTGCCTATATTGGAGCAATCGTAAAGTAAATGATATTTTATGTGAATGAATATTCATATTTAAATAATTTACCATTGTTTTAGATAATCATGTAAGGGAAGATTTAGAAAAATGTAGTAATAACTCTAGCAATATATATGAATATATATATATATGTATGCATCAGTTTGTATATATGATGTACGTGGACATAAATTTATTAATGGATGAAAGGTTAAAAAAAAAAATTAGTACTACAAACACTTCTCATTTAACTTCAAATGCAGTATCACCATAACGTTAACTTTCAGTGGTGAATCATTATGCTTGAATCTTGTTTATAAGCTTAAAAAAATTGTTGGTAGGCCTTCCAATTCTTTGCAGCTGTCTCACTAATGATGCATTTGTGATTTAGTGAAAGAAATTTCTAAAAATATTTTTAAAGCAAAGAACTGAGTAGAAAGTTTTATCTATATCTAAGTGCTAAAAAGTAAATAACTTTTTATACTTCAGAAGCCATTTTCAATATTTCAAGCCCTCTTTGAAATTCATAAAATAAAATAGTTTATGTTAATATGCATAAATCTCACTCAGTATCAACATATTTGTACACAATTACTCACAATGGTGTTTTGCTTATGATAAAACGTGTCAGCTGAGATTTGGTGAACAGCTAGTTTCTTCTTTGTGTGTGTGTGTGTGTGTGTGTGTGCACCCATTAATTAGGAGTATTTTGAGTGTGCTTATAATGGCAGTGTTCATATTTAAATGTGTTCAGGTAGTGAATATGAGCTTGAGTTCAGTGAAAGCGTGTGTTTTCTGTCATATGCTATTGTGTGGCTGATACACAGGCAGCAAATCTTTTAATGGAACTTTCATGCTTCTAGTCCCATTTCCATATTTTAAAATATTGGGTTTTTTTAAATTTAAAAACATGTAATATTTATTAGTTATTTTATCAAGCGCAGGAAAAAAAAAAATCATGCATATGAAATTTGACAACACTGAAAATAAGCTATCCAGATTCACCTACTAGCCTTTTCCAAATTATAAAATCTACACGCTGTAAAAAAAAAAATAATGGTTGGAGATATATGTAAATATACTCTTGAACATTGTATTTTAGATGACTTTACAAGCTGGCATGTGAGAAAACTAGACAAATATTTCAACACTGGTAGTATAAAATTTATCACCTATCAAATTTGAAGTTATAAAAGGATGATTATCGGGCATGGAGTGTGTCAGGCATAATGGGATGTCTGAGAAAAAATATAATGAGGCTTGACTTTAAAAATCTCACACGCCAGTAACTGCCTTATGATATCACATTTATTATTCTCTGTATAAATATGCCTAGCTCACGTACACAGAGATCTATGAGATGTACGCGGGGATCACTTATAATGGATGCATTCTCCCCTTGGCTTTATTACAAGGGTGTAACTTAGAATTTCATTCATTCACTGCTGCCACCCAGCAATCTATATGAATTCCGCATTCCCATATCCTTAGTGGAAAAGTTCCATCTATTATGGTGCTTAGCTGAATAAATTATTAAATGTATAGATTAAATATATTTAACAATTAGTCCTTGTGCTTTTGCTCAGTTTTTCATTGAGTTACGCAAACCTTTGTTAATGCTCTTTGTCATCAATTTAAAAATGAAAATGAATCTGGAATATTTGTGGTGTTTTTTTTTTCAAACGTTAACCTTAAAATTATACAAAAGCTGCAGGACCTAAATAATGGGACTGTAACTCTCATGCATTTCCAATAATAGAGGATTTTTTTTAATTTAAAAAAAAAAGGAAACAGACTGTTGAACATTGCTTTTTGATTATTTTTTTTCCTTAATACACGAATCAGTGGACATTAGCAGTTTCCACATTAAAAGAATTATTTACAACACCTGATCTATTTATTAACTGTCTGCAAAACACTAATTTATTTTTTTTTTATTAAAAAAAATTTAGTTGTTTCAAGAAGAGTTATTGTATTAGATTACCTGTATGTCATAGGTGTTACTTGACATTAAATTGCCCTACACTTAGTGGGTAAAATATACACAAAATTAAGTCTCTTGTTCTAATATACTATTTTCTTGACCCGCATAAAACACAGCTGTTTTGACCTTTGATTAACACCTGAGTTGTTGATTACTTAAAAGTACTCTTTTAACTTTATTGTAAAGAAAAGTAACTAGAAAATTTTACATTTCTTGTTTCTTTCTTTAAATTTGTAAAATTACTATCATGTTGTACATATTTGCATTTTCACATTAAAAAATGCCATTGAATGTGATTCAAACCAAAATAAAATAATTGAAACAAAAATATGATTTTGTTATTATTTATTTATTTCTCGTTCCTTATAAATTTATTAAAATACATTGGCAGTCAGATTGATGAACATGATTTTCATCAATTTGTCATGCAACTTTAGTTTTTTTTACATAAAAACAATGCCAAGTACTTGTCAAGATGGCAGCATGTCCATGTTGAACAAATGTCTCATTGTTGGTCGGCCATGGGGACAATTCTAAAACAAAATTTATGATTTAATTGTGCATTTCTCATAATGATATGGCAAAACACATCTGAAGTACCTTAAATAAATATGTCTATGGTATATTTTTTTAAAGGAAAAAACAATGCAGCCAAGAATTACTATTAATAATTATTGCCTTCCATTTTTGCTATAAGAAAATAAATTAAAGTCAATGCTGAAGATTCACAGATACGTTCTTGCTGGGATCATTTTTAATATCACTGAATATATTAGAAAGAAACTTACCCAGGGCTGCTCTATTTCACCCATGTGGCAAACAAGCTGCGGATCAAAGAATGCAACAATTAATTTTTTTTAACTCATTTCTATTTCTTTGTTGCTTCTAGTTATGTCTTGTCTGCTGAGGAAGGCATTTGGCAGAACATTTTCATTTTATTCAACCAACTTTTAAGTTTGGTGGACCAGTTCACATTTTTAGAAATTGCACAGGGACAGGTGCCAGATTTCTAATTATTTTTTTTTTAAATTTCTATTTTACCATAAAAATTCATGTTGTGTGGACTGGCAACTTAAGGCTCGTGGACCGGTGCGGATCCTCCATCTGGGAAACACTTATCTGGCAGATTTAACATTGATTAATAGTTTTAATTCATTAAAAAAACAAACAAAAAGTACAACCACCAAACAAATTCAATGAATTTACCCGTTTCATCTCAGATTTGTTGAGGGCAGTTCCAATCATAACTGATTTCCGGCATGACCGAGATGCAAACATTAGTCTAATTCTGGTGGGACGGCACATTACATTCTGAAAAGGATTTTAATAAAAAGTAAAAACTGTTTTTTTAAAACAGTCAATCATCCCCGTAAATTTATAACTTTATATTTAAACTCAACTATATATATTTTATAAACAAATTAGCCAATCTATTCATAGATGAATATCTTTACTGGTACAACTAAATTTACCTACAGGGGAATCTGTCAGCATAAACAAGAGTTCTTCAATATCTGAAATTCATATAAATTAAGGAAACTAAACTTTAGATATAAATGTAAGAATATAATGTGATAAAGTATGCAAATATTTTAAGGAACATTAAGTATGCAAGTATTGATCCAAATAATTACAATTTTAAAATGTAGTTTTAGAACTCAAAGGCTCTAATATTTTATCATCCAAAACAACTCAGTGTATTGAACTATATAATAAAGAAATATAAGGTTGTTTGTATACATACATTTTGAGGTATCATATTTTTTTCAGTGGCATGGTGAGTGGTAATGAAGAATTTCTGTATGTATCAAGATGTTGAATAACATATTCTGAAAATATCATTTCATAAACTCTAAAAACAAGTTTGTCTGCTTCTCTTTCAACCCACCATCTTTTCCAAAATTCCAGTTCTTGCTTGTTGGAGCTGAAATCAATTTGACTCTTTGAGTTGGTGGAGCTGAAATATCAAAATGCTAATATTATTAAAGGTCAAATATATAATTATAGTTTTAATTTGTATTAAATAAAATATATTTAAAAAAAAAATTAAATTATTATTTGGTGATACAGAATGAAAAGAAACTTGGTAAACTAAATAAATATTTAATATTTTCTTATACCCACATTTTTGGCAGTGAGGCTCATGTATACCTTTTCATTGCATGAGTAAATCTGATAATGAGCCATAATATAAGATCTGATCTTCTGTATAAAACTATAAGAGAACTTTAGGATTAAAAAATAACATATACATCTGCTAACTGTCACGGTCAGATCATGTGTTTACCTTGTCTGTGTATGTTTGGATGACGGTAAGAGAGCGCTCGTGGTATTGCCTGTATTTCCCACGAATTTTCTCAGGCATAGATGACCGTCTTGGTTGGGGGGGGGGGGGAGAAACCCCAGGTGAGGAAGTGTGTGTTGGGAGTTGGGGAAAAATTAAGAGTGGTGAACGAATGTGAACTATTTTTTGATATCACGAGTACATGGTCTGTGAGGGTATAAAAGAGCGAGAGATTATTATTAGAGAGAGAGAGGATATTAATGACTAGTGGATTCGACCAGAGTGTGTTTCTGAGTTCTATTGGACGTAGTGTAAAGTAGTAATTCTTTTAAGTATCTATTGGATTTTTTGGTCATTCTACATGACTTTTTCAGTATAATGTGATGAAGTGAATAAACTTATAGTGTGACATGATGTATTCAGTGTTGTAGTGCATTGGACTAAACATATAGTAAAGCTGCGCTAGTTAGAGAGAGGCCATACCTAACAAAAAGTCGTCGGACAGGAATTAAATATAGTTTGATGAATTGTTGGACTGCCTTGTGTTTTTTCCTTGCAAACCATCGGCTCTTTAGGAGCTCGGAGAATTTACAAATATCAGCTCTGCAGGAGCTCGGAGAATTTACAAATATCAGCTCTTTAGGAGCTCGGAGAATTTACAAATATCAGCTCTTTAGGAGCTCTGAGAATTTACAAATATCAGCTCTGCAGGAGCTGGAGAACAGAAGTTTTTTGACTCTGAAAAACGATTGTATGTGGCTATAGAAGGGACCTAATCTCCTAGACAAACGTACCTTCGGTCACACTAACCTTCTGGTTCAATAAGAAAATCAAATCCATTTTTCTTAAAAATGTCCAGGTTATCCAACAAAATAGTTTCATTGCTGGCAGTAAGCTCCAAACTCTGAGGACTGAAATTGTTTACCTTATTCATTATTCATGCACGTTTCTTCAAAGGCAGTGCAGTGTCATTCATTTCATTATTTTAAAAAAACAATTTTATACATGGATTCTTCATCATTTAAAAATTATTTTTAAAATGTAATATTAATTATTTTTAGTAAACATAATGGTTAAAATGACACTGAAGCAATCAACTGTGACTTAAACCATAATTGTATTCAGTTCAACTTATGTTTCCTTCAACACTGAATTTCAGCTCACACTATCATTCTTTGACTCTGCAACACTGTATTTCTCTGAAGCATTTCAAAATTGTACTTCTCATCTGTGGCATGTTGGTCAACAATAAATAAGTCACTGCCCAGCTTGGTAATAATAAAACCCAGGTTGAACTGGATCGTGAAAAAAAATTCAATAATGAATTAAAAAAAATTTATAATTAGAAGATGAAAGTGAGAAAACTGAGATTAAGATTAGAAAACAAATTTCCATGCCGAAACAAGGAACATTTTATCACATAAAATGGTATTTTTAGAACAGAAACAATTCTAAAACTTAAAAAGAAGATGCCTTTCAATAGTTGTTAAAATGTGACAAAATTTAAACGTACCTGTCCAAGAATCTCCATCTTTGAAAACATATCTTTACTGAAGGAAAGTACATTTAATTTTTTTTATTTATCTGGGAGAAATAACATTTTAAAGAAAAGGAAAAGATGCTAAAAAAACTAGTAAAAATTACTTAATTCTCTTAATTATAGAATATGAACATTATGAAATCTATTAAATTTTTATTTGGCTGTTAGTTATCATGTGGTTTACCTTATCTCTCTTTGCAATTCATCTTCAGCTGAACTATTGTCACCTGGACAGATTTTGGCTCGAAAACTCCTACAAAATGAGGCTTGGTTTTTGGCACTTTCCAGATTCAGGTTTGCCATCCTGTCTTGGAGACTAGAAAGAGAAAACTGTACCATCCTCTCTGAACGTTGAGATGTCTCTTCATGAGTTAGAGGCTGTTTTTTTAAAATGAGAGAAGCAATATTTTAAAACTTTTAAACAAGAGAATAGAAGCATTTAAAAAGTAAAGCAGGTACGAGTGTGGTTGTTTTGAGTGTACAAATGTACAAATAGGGCTGGACAACTTCTGGACTTTGTTAGAATAGGTCACTGAATTTACGAATCGTAGAAATCTATATACTAGATTAAAATAACTATGCTTACCAAATCTAATTCAGTTGTGGAGCTTGTTTCAAAGTTTTTTGGTGAAATGGCTGTTTTATGTGTAGCAATATTTTTCTGACATTCAGTTTCACCATCTACTCCATCAGATGGGTGAGGTGACTGCTCCTCAAATGGGTCAGGTGACTCTACCTCACATGGGTCAGGTGACTTTTTCTCACAGCGTTCAACAGACAAGTTCTTCAAATCATTTTCCTCATCACTACCTAATTCATCATTACAACTTTTTAAACTACTTTGTAATTCTGCTTCTTGATCAGGTATTGCACACAAATCTATAACACTTTTCATTTCAGTCTTGCCACTAAAGTTTTTTAATGCTGGATCTGTCTGACATGGTAGGGGACTAACTGCAAATGCAGTTCTTTCATTTTGATCAGCTTTGCCATCTTCAACACTGTTACATATCAGTTCAGTCACTTCTACCTTTGTATCAGAAGAGTCAAGACTAACTAAAGGATCACTAGGGTCCGTTTCAAAAACTTCACTCAAAGAAAGCTTGGAATCAGATTGACTTTCACTCAACCATTTATAGGTTTTACATGTTGAATCATGTAAGTCAGCTGTGGAGGGTGGCCGCCCCGTAGTGTGTCTGGTTAAGAATTGGGTTATGGTGCCTGCTGGTTTGTGTTGTGAAGGGAGGCTACTTGACTCTGTGAAAACCAATAGGAATATTACTATACCAAGTTATTGCCCATCATATCTGTTGATTATAATATTTTGCATTCTACTCTGATAACATTTTTTGTTCTTTCTAACATTCTGTTATTTCTAAAAATGACAATTTTTGTGCAGTAACAAATAAATATATACATATTATTTTGGACACTGATATATTGTTTTTTTCAAGTGAACCAAATTAACATATTATTTTTATATTATTATTATTGTTCGTCCATCAAAGGCGAACCTTGACCAAGGCTTTGAGGTGAGTAGTAGCCTTGACCAAGGCTTTGAGGTGAGTAGTAGCCTTGACCAAGGCTTTGGGGTGATTAGTAGCCTTGACCAAGGCTTTGAGGTGAGTAGTAGCCTTGACTAGAGCTGTATTTTGTTTAAAGTGAGGGAGAGTTGCTCACTTCCTCAGCCTCACTCTCTCATCCTTGCCTGTTTGTACCAATGGCAAGACTTAAGTCAGATGACTGGAAATAAACCAGGATGCAGTGGATGACCAGCAGGGTTTCTTGTGTCTCACTGTGCCAGGATGCAGTGGATGACCAGCAGTGTGTCTCACTGTGCCAGGATGCAGTGGATGACCAGCAGGGTTTCTTGTGCCTCACTGTCCTCTTATGCAGTTCCACTTTGCATGAGTTGTAGGAGTGGCTAATTAACATATAAAAGTTTCACAATAACATTGGAGATGAGCACTTTAGTTCTAAACAGACTTTGTGAGCAGCAACGAAAGAAATCCAAATATTTCCCTGTGTACAATGTCCTACAAGATATACGACACTCTGACCTCCTGCCACATCAGCAGACTTCAGATTTTTGCAAATTACAATCCTGACCATGATACATTTCTATGAAGTAACCTTGAACTTACTTGACCTTTTGATTGGACTGGTGACTAGGGGGCTGGAGCTTGGGGTGTTCTTATCAAATGCACTGGAAAATGATCTCTTGAGCAGTGCCAGTGAACTGGACACGCTTGGAGTGCTCGCCTGTAATAGGAAATGTTTTTAGGTAAATTAAATAGTCGTCTGGTTTAAATAAAGAGAAATTATGTTTTTCTGCACCGCTCCATGCCATGATCAGTCTCTACCTTTGCTTTTTTTCCTTCCTTATTCATTTACTTTTTTCCCCAGGTTCTATCTAACGTCAATCTTTACTTTTTTTTTTCAGGCTGCTATATTTGCTCTTATTTCCAAGCTAATGGATTTGCTTTCATAGCATGAACTCAATCTTTGAAACACTTCTCGGATTATTCATGTGGTACATATGCCAGTGCATGGATGCAGCAACGTACCCTACCAGAACAGAATGAAATCTGGCATTTCAGATCCAGTTAATTTCAATAAAGTATTTTTTTTTCAAAGCTGCAGTGATTAGAAGTAATAAACAAAACCGTGTTTTTAAAAGAAGTTTGCATAATTAATTTTAGCACAGCTTAAATGCCTGAATGAAACTTAAGATTATTCATATCTGTTATAATGGAAAAAAAAAAAAAAAAGTCTTACAAAAGCCGAACTGTGATGTCATCCAAAGTAACATGTTTTTCTTCCTCTCTATCAACTATCAACTATCAATACCAATACCAATAAAAAGTTATCTTAAAATAAGGTCATACCTGTGGTTTAGACCCTTGATGGCTGCTGATCCTACTGGACAGCAAAGTCAAAGTCTGATCAGTGTTGGGGTCTGAGTTACAGTCATTAGATAATTTATTCTGAGGCAGAGCTGGATGATAAATAAAAAGTCTTATTTTTTATTACTTTTTAAATGTTAACTCAGCAGAATATTAAAAATGCTGGTGATGCATATTAAAGTTGATCCAATATGATGACCAACATTTTTAACACATGTGTTGCCCCTCAAGTGTTTCATTAATTATTTCGAGATAATAAGATAAGATTCTTTTATTGATCCGAATAAATGGGAATGTGTTTTGATTGAAATGTACATGTTCATTTTCAGCACCAAGATAAATGTTCTTACAAAGTCTAATAAAGGCCAAATGTTAAAAGATTTAAGGGCAGGTAGCCACAATTTTTAATTGTGTTTTAAATATTCCAATATTGTGGAACTTACGTGAATGAGATGATAAAATATTATTGACTTTGAACACCGAGTTGGTTGGTTCAAACATCCGAGTCAAAGAAGTCTGAAAAGACATTGAAAAAAAACTCTGGATAAATTTGTAAATAGAAAAAAGGTCTGATGTATAAAATTCCTGAAAACAATTTTTTATTTCTTACAAAGAAATAACATGAAATCTATTCAGAGATTTTTTTATTACCAATTGAAACACATGTGGAATATTTTATGCATGTAATATATCTAATCTACTTAAGAAAATCAGCATCGAGCCGAAGCTCATGAAGTGTTCCCCAGCGCAACCCCCCCCCCCCCCTAACCAACCGGCATTCAAGCACTCCCCAGTCTCTATTCCAGTCAGGCCACGAAGCGGCACGCCAGGGGCTTTTTGCCCCTGAAACAGCCTCACCCATTCTTCCACTCGATTGACTATGGGAGTGAGGCGGCATCAGAGAAGGAACGCCTGGCCGGCCAGGGTGCTGCTTTCACACAGCAACGGGGCTGGACTTTCTTGGGCTGGGGTGGATATATTTTACGCATCTAATGTCCCCCACTCCCACCCCGGGGAGATGCGCAGGTGTTTTACAGACGGCCACTAATAGGTTTACGTGGTTTTGTGTGGTGTGACACCGCAGCTGGCAGAGACTGTATATTTAGAATCATCGGTGAGGGTTGCCACGTTCCCTCACCTCATATCCACACGGCAACTGTAATCATGTCCCGACCCGTTTCTGCACTATTTTCAACTGCACTTGGTAGGAAACCATCCAGCCATGCTCTTTCTAACGCAGTTTCCCTGCGCTACCTTTGCCTTTCAGCGCAAGTCCCCTACACGGTTATCCTGTACCCCGCGTAACGTTTCAGGGGGTATGTTGCAAACGCCTCTTTGTCGGCATGCCATTTTTGGCACAGAGATGCCGACTAGAGCCTTGGGGGGGGAATACATGTAATACTAAATGATGTGAAATAAATGTTCTGTATGAATAGCAATGTCTGACATACTCTAATAACCAAATTGTACTTCATAACAGAGTAAAAAGATTGTACAACCAAATTCAAATATAACACAACCATTAAGTTAGAGTACAACCAATCTTTTGATGCAAGACTCAACAAACCTTTAACACAGCCAGCAAGAGACGTTCCCCTTCCATAAAAATTTGTCTCTTGTCAGGGGTCACATTAACATCCACAGTCTCTGGAGATGCAGAATGTGATTGACACTAAGATACATCATCTATGACAAAATCTATAAAGGCTCAAATAAATTGTGTGACAAATCTATAAAGGCTCAAATAAATTGTGACAAATCTATAAAGGCTCAAATAAATTGTGTGACAAATCTATAAAGCTCAAATAAATTGTGTGACAAATCTATAAAGCTCAAATAAATTGTCTGAATTAAATAAATGCTTTCAAAAGATTTCAACTTGTAATAATCCTAAATTTGGAAAAAAAACTGCCTGCAAATAAATATTAAAATAAATATCTGCTCAGTTAGTGGTAAACAGGGTCAAATAAATTATTTTTATAACTTATGTTTTGAAGGTTAAATGACAATATATCCGCACACCTGTTGAAAAACAATTTTAATAATTAATGAGCAGTATTTGAGCTAGTAAGAAGAAAACTTTGTATCAATACACTGTAGCTCTTATTTGATTTAATTATTGTTCAACCCCAAAGGACAAGGCTAAAATATTTATACAATATATATAGATGATTTTTGAAGACGCATCTTATTATTACCTTTGTCCATTGAAATATTGAGTGCAATAAAAGGAGTTTGGTGCCTATTGTAACTATGGTACACTTCATTAATTATCTTCAAAATCTGTAAAATGAATAAAATGTAACATCAGAATTCAAAAAGATATTATCTTATAATACAAACTTATTTTATCTTTAAAACATAAATGAATAGGTTTAAAGCAGGGGTGGCCATTTATTGACACCAACTGCTGTAATGATGAAAATGTCTAATTATGATATATTTAATCTCACATAACTTTACCAAACATGCATCACTTAAAAAATAAGAAATAAAAGGTTAATTTAATATATTACCTTAGCACTGTCACAAGGTCTTTTGTTGATGAAAATAAATTGCCTATCAGATGAGCTGCGGCCCTGTCCATGCTCACACTTGGAGACAAACCCTTCAATCCTACACAATTATTAGTAAAAGAAAAGAAAAATATTTTAAAAACGGACAACTGCTACGTACTCCTCTGTATTCTGACAGGCAGTTCATTGCAACTGTTACGTACTCCTCTGTATTCTGACAGGCAGTTCATTGCAACTGTTACGTACTCCCCTGTATTCTGACAGGCAGTTCATTGCAACTGTTACGTACTCCCCTGTATTCTGACAGGCTCAATTTTGTCTATGTGGTTTTTTTTCTGTCCACACACGGTATATTAATTAATATGAAAACTGACGCACTGTCCAATTTCCTTCTCCTTTAAAGATTCAGGAAGTAAACAAAATGACTTCATAGTAAACAAAATGATGTCATAGCCTACAAAATGTTATTACAGGATACAAAATGATAACATTGCCTACAAAATGATACATAATATAGTATACATAATGATATCAAAGTATATACAATGATATAATAGTATACATACTGATATTAAAATATACATAATGATGTCATAGGCTACAATATGATATTATAGTATACAAAATGATAGCACAGTAAACAAAATAATATCACAGTATACAAAATGATACCACAGTATACAAAATAATATCACAGTATACAAAATGATACCATAGTATACAAAATGATATTGTATAAAAATCCAAGAAAGAGGTAACAACAACTTGATGACCATTATACTCTCTTTGCAACTAATGCGTCTGCCACTCTCAGAGTAAAAAATTACACCCAGTCTGCAACTCTCAACACTACTCCTCAACAGAACTTGACATCTTCAGACACACTGACTGCTAACATAACTCAACACACTGACTGCTAATATAACTCAACACACTGACTGCTAACATAACTCAACACACTGACTGCTAATATAACTCAACACGCTGACTGCTAACATAATCTCAATATACCAACTGCTACCCCCATGTTCACCAGTATTTAAACAACTCACTTGTTTATGGACCATTTACATAACTAGCCCTAAGCAAACAATTTACCCTAAACTCATCACATTCCACCCACAACCAAATCACTCACACAAAACCAGCAAATGTACAAGGATCACATTTAGTGTAACTCCGATGAAATATCTGCTGTTCAAAAGATTATGAATTCAATACCTGAATTTGACACTTGACTTCTGCTGAGGGTTAATACCAAAGTCACTGCAGATACCATCTTCAGCTTCCACTTGTTTAAACTCCAGCAGACCCTGAAGCTGGAGCAGTTTTGTTAATTTTAATTATGGAATGTCAATGCCACTTAGGTAGTTTCATTTTAGAATTTTACAAAAGATTACTAATCAGCTCAGCATGTAGAGAGGGGTTTTTTTGGGGGGGAGGGGAGAGGAAATGTTCATCTCTAATGTATATTTTTTAAAGAGGACATTGATTGATAAATCATGGTTAAATAAAGTAGCTTCACACAACTTTTATTTAGAAAATTATATCTCTAATAGAATTTTTTTTTAAAAATAATACCAAAAGTCAATCTACTTCTAACAAAGATAAGCACTCCCAGAATTTTACCCTTTTTTGACTCATCATGTGGGCAGTTTATGCTAAAAGGTTGTGGGCAACCAATATAAATGAAATACATTTTTTTAAAAATCAATTTAATTTTAACATTTGATTTTCCTTGTTCTGATGCATTCAGCAAATTTTGTTTCGTTATATTTGCTATGCCGCCCAGTTCATAAAATACAGCTCTTGACAACAAAAACAGAAGAAATACAAAAATGATGACATTCTCACCTGCTTAGGACTGAAGACATTTCCTATGTTATCTCTCATTGTGTCATTCCCATTTGTGGATACAACCAGGTTCCTGCTCCTGTTAATACAAAAATAATAATAATACAAGACTCACTATTTACAACTATTGGTTTTCTCAACTGATTCGAATATCTCCACATGAAATTATAATCTGCATTTTGCTATACATCACAACGCTAATCATTTATTATATTTTTTCTCCAGATAAAATATTTTCATCTAAACATGCAGCTATTGTTGTCCACACACGGTATATTAATTATTACGAAAAACTGACGCACAAACAAATCAGCTAAATGTCTTAGTGACTGGTTTCTTATGTCAGTAAGGATGTAAAGTAATTTTGAATCAGACATGGTCAACTGCACACTTGTGAGACTCACCCCTTTCCCGTCTGGTTGTAGCATGTGATCCTAACACCTGTGTTTATGATACAATACGCATTCAGCACCTGGACAAGCTTACCAAATTCTTTCTTCAGATTTCTCATAAACTCTTTATGGCGCACAGGGAGCGTGTGAAAAATGTTCTGAATGACAACCGTTGTGCCAACCTGTTTAAAAATATCCCTCAAATTAATCATTTTTTTCAAAATATTGCGATAAAATAAAATTTATGATCTTAGGTTCCCTGTGGAGGCCATATATATAAATCAAGCCTTTGGAAATATTTTTAAATTTCATTTTGAAGAACAATACCGATTGAAATTCCTCTTGACTTTGTCCATTATTTTAAAGAAACTGATTAGTTTAAAAATGTGAGGAATCTTTTAAATTTTATGCCCAGCTAGAAATGCTCAGCTGACTTGAAAGTAAAATTTATAAAGCTAGCTAAATGTACACCTTGCCCATGATTACCTGCCTGGGAGCTGACTTCCTGGAAATGATTTTACCATTTAGGTCAAACTCTAGGCGTGTGCCTACGCCAGCAGTTGTGTGTCTGGTTACGACATTCATGTTACTGTTGATGAGATTTAACTTTAATAAAAATGTGTAATGAAATATTTTTAATGATGACAAGCTTATACATTTTATATTGCAATAATAACTGAATTAATGTTCAAATCCATAATGCTGAATGGATTTCAAGGGGTTTTCCTACTTCCTCTGTTGTACATTTGTAACAAGAGGATTCTCAACTTGTACATGCCCCATATGACCAACTTAAGAGATCGTCAGCAAAGTCTGAAAATGCCGCTACTCATATATAGAAAACAGTTCAGCCACGAAATGTTCAAGCAAAAAATGATTTGGCACAAGGGGCGAGAGCCCACTTCCACCCCCTTCACAAGACCCTGGTCCTCAGCCTGTGCTGAGTCATGTCAGGTATCTTCTTGTGTCTACCATTCATTTTTTCTCATTTAAAATTATCTTTTCTGGCATATGACAACCATACAAAGACAAATCGTCTACAGACATAAGGAGTGTCCAAGATCTTGAAAAAAAAAAAGAGAACCCCATGCCAACAGAAAGCCAAGACTCTGTTCAAATTTACAATTTATACTTAAGAACTCAACTGTTATTCATACAGCGCAATTATTTGACAAAAGCCTTGCGAAAGAATAATTTTAAGGAACAACGAAAAACTCAAACTAGGACTTTCAAGACTGAAAAAAATTTGCACAATGAATGAAAAAAACAACAACAAATTTGCATATATTTGGATCAATAAAAGCATCTTATCTTATTTTAATTTTTAGCTTTATTTATAATAAATCTTATTTTAATTTTAAGCTTTATTTATAACTAAATCAATTTTTATAATTATACCTTAAAGCACAAAGAGAGCTGAGTGCTTCCCCTCTGAATCCAAATGTTGTCACATTGATCAAATCTTCAAAGTCTTCTAATTTAGATGTATGATGCTTAAGTGCTTTTTAAAGAAAAAAATTGGTAAATTTTACAATGTTACTGCTGCAAATTAACGACACCAAAATATAAAAATACAATGGTCAAAAACAAGTAATACTGGAATTAAA
The DNA here is from genome assembly GCA_964017045.1 of Omphiscola glabra. Lineage (NCBI taxonomy): Eukaryota > Metazoa > Mollusca > Gastropoda > Lymnaeidae > Omphiscola > Omphiscola glabra. The sequence goes on from OZ024795.1 coordinate 19,731,965, forward strand.
AATGAAAGATTTTAAAAGGTTACTTACTGAGGCCTTCAAAGTTCATCTCATCAACTCCGAAACCATTGTCAATGACTTCAATGCTGTCACTGCCATAATCTTTGAGTCTGATCTCTGACATAAGAATTTATTGTAACGTAAATAAATTACTATAAATTGTATTACAGCAAATAATACTTAACGCATAAAAAAGTAATATGGCAAAGAAAAAATATTGAAAACGTTTTTTTTTTTATCAAAGCAATGATCAGTTAAATTATTAAATGTAATTTAATTAATTTTTTTTATATTTTAATTTTTTAAAATATTTTTAAAGATCATATTAAAAATAAAGAGTGGTTTTAACTAGTGCCCCATGGTGCCTAAGGCACACATGCTTCAGCCTAATGGAATTAAATAAATTGTTTTGAATTTAAATTTTTGTTTTTTTAAGAAGAGTCCAAAATTAAAAATTTTAATCATTCAGCCGGGATATAAGAATTTTATAAAACACCAAGTGGAACTTCCATCAGTCCCTGTGGCACTACAGCCCATGTAGGTCTTTGGCCTTCCTCACCACATCCTTCCACTCAGACCTAACTGTTGTTTTTCCTTTCCATGCTGGGATTCCCAGTTGCTGTAGATCCCTCTCCACATCATCCATCCATCCATCTAAGCCTAGGTCTACCTTTGAACTGCTTTCGTCAGGGTTTTGGTGGTGCACCATCTTCATTCCTCTGTCATTTGGCATTCTCTCTAAGTGTCCAGCCCAGCGTCTTTTTTATTTCTGCTACGAGTGAGGAATCCTGATAAAGACTACACAATTCCTGGTTGGTTCGTATTCTTCATCCATGTTCATCCTTTTTGGTCCGTATATTTTCCTGATAACTTTTCTCTACTATGTGTTTAATAGGATCTGCCATTTTCGCTAGGGCCAAGTTTCACTTGCATATGTTACAACTGGTCTAATTACAGTTTTATAAATAGTTTTCTTTGTTTTTCTTGTAATGTTTTTACTTTTGAGTATTTTCTGCCTACTGAAGTATGCCCTGTTTCCGGCCGATATTCTTTATTTTATTTCTGTAAGTAATTCATTTCTTTCATTTAATAAAGATCCCAAGTAACTGAATTAATTTACATTTTCAAAAGTCTGGTTTCTAATTTAAATGGTTTCATCTGTCTGTTCACTTCTTAACATATTTATTTTGTGTTTTGTTTGTTAACTTCCAGTCCTGCTTGTAGTGATGCGTTTTCTAATTCAATAAAAGCTTTTGATATATCTCTACTTCTTATCCCTAACAGTGCTATGTCATTAGCATATGCAAGATGCTGAAGGGGTTGGTTGTGGAACTTGCTTTGATTCAAACTATTTTAAAGAAGTCTGCTTTTTAAAAAGAACATTGGAAGTTTCAAGCTTACCAACACTTGTAGCTCCAGCGTCAATACTATTTTCTACCAACTCTTTCACAGCAGTGGCAAGAGTAAGTACAACTTGACCGGAACAAATTCTGTGCACTGTTGCCTTGTCAATAGCTTTGATGCTACTTGCTGTTTTTGTGCACGGAGTGGTAACTTCTGTATTGTCTGTATATACCTTGCTTTAAAATAAAATGAAAATAAATTAGGTTTAAGTATTATTTTCTCCATTAAACATAAAATGTTATTCGTAGGCCTAGGCCTAAATAATTTAATAAAAAAAGCACTCGTTATCAGAGGCATACTTAATTGAATCACTTTACACTTAGGGTCTCTAAGTCTAAGCCTAGGACTACCCAGACATTACATGCTCATATAAAATATGCTATACCCATTCAATATTTCAGAAATCTCTGATTTATGATTACTAGGAGTGATCACTATTAGTACTTTTTCATTAAAAACTCCCATTTTAATTTACAAGATGGAACTACAATAATAGATTACATTCAAACACTTCAAATGGTAAATAAGACAAGTATATGCACTACTCCAAACGCCAGTCCCAAATTCAAAACACTGGTAAAAATGCATCTAATGTCTAATGAGCAGTTAATTTGGTAGTTCAATAATGTTTTACAAAGTTCATGAACAAATATGATAACTGTCAATAAACAGCTTCATGTATCGGTACCCTCCAAAAACTTGTTCTTTGTTGCTTTAGTGCTACTGGAAAGCACACAAGTAGCTTGAGGACCAGCCATAGGCGGCCATGGCGTGTTCCACCATATTGAACTTGAAACCAATTCCGAAAATTAAGATGTTGTAATTAACAATGGTGTCCCAACTTTCAATGCGTTTGAAAATCATAACATGCTTGCATTTCACTTCCTTAACCCTGCCAATAGAATATGAATATGATCATAAAAATGATCAGTTATTTGATACTTTTGGTGCCGCAATGCCCCACACGGCCGCCATCTGGTTGCCTAAACCCGTAAAATTAAGAATAAAACGTTAAAAAAATAATGAAAAAATTTCCTAAATGTATCCCTAAACATGACCTAAATTTATCCCTAACCTGGGTTTTGACCCTGTCGGAACCATGGTTTTGACCCTATCGGAACCACCACACGCAAGGCACCAATAGTAACAATGAGCGAAAGTTTTTAATTTTAGGCTTAAACTTAGTTCTTATTTATCAATCTCACTCTCTCACTGCAGACAATAAATAATGATTAATATAATGCTATGAGTATGACTTATTATATAAGTATCAGATGAGCATCAATAATTTGTACTCCTATGTTACTATCATTACTATGACTATGACATAAAAATATGGTGTTCTTATTTCGTTACAGAAAATAAGCTTTTAAATTTAATAAATGATAAACTTAAACCAAAAAAAAAATTGGGCTTATTAAGATAGATCGTACCTCATTTCATTAGGTTAGGTTTAGGGATAGAGTTAGGGTTCAGGTTAGGTTTAGGGATACATTTATTTAGGAAATGTTTTCATTCTTTTATCTATAACGTTTTATTATTACTTTTAACGGCAATCAAGTTGGCGGTCATGCTAAAAAAACACGGTAGGATCTATTCGAATTTACCAAAAATTAATCTGTATAGAAATTATAAAATAATGTGCACGTAAGTCTACACTGCATACCAATCTTGAATTTCTATATCCTTTTGAAAATCTACAAAATCTTTTTCATCGGCCATAATGTTTACAAAAAAACAAGTATGTTAATACATCCCGCCAGTAGGGAGTATTTATTATTATTATTTTTTTTTTACCAAGATACAAATCGAAGCAAATTAGACCTAGTAAATTAGGGAATGTATCATTTTCCACATAAACTTTTTTATTTAGAATTTCAATATTTCTATAAAATGTAAGGTTATCAGTTTTTCAAATGTAAAACCAGGATATTAAAAATCATTTTCATTTATTACTAATAATATTATTTGTGGTTACTCCGAGAACTCTTCTTTTTTAAAAAAAAAAATAATAACTTTTTGTCATCGGAGTCATCGGTTAGTTTTAAGTTGTGATATATATATATATATATTCCCCCCCCCCCCCCCCCCATAGTTATCAGATGAACTCGATATATTGATCAATCATATTTGCTTTTGTAGTCTTTTTTATTAAGCTGTCCTGGTTACAACTCACGACTAACCAGGACCCCATGTCCATATCCTTTACCGCTACTGTTCATGGCATGGAGTTTTCTGCTAAAAACAACAGTTAAATAAGATTATAAAAGAATTAAATGCCACTAACTTAATTATGGCAGGGCTACTAATCATATAATGCCACAGTACAATTAGGTTTTTTTTTCAGCCATCTATGCGGGGGAGAGTCAAGTGCCCTTCCCCCCACCTTTTCCCCGGAGCAAAATGGTGACAACAATATAACGATAATATTTTTTAAAATAAAAAACGACTGCATTGTCTTTTCAAAAAATTTTTTTTAAAGAATATTATTAATAATTTCTTGCCAAATCTCAATCATGCGCAATCTAGTTTTAAATTATATTTCATCATAAAAGCATCACTTTTAAAGTAGGAATAGGTCATAGGTGCTAATTTTAAGTTGTATGTTGCCAATGATGGCATTAGTCTTTAAAAAATAAATGAATTTAATCGATTCTATGTGTGTTGACTTAATTAAAGTTTTTTGTGAACTAGCATTTCGATTGACGTTTAAAAAAATTGTTGGTACTAGTTTTAGAAACAATTCTTATTCCTAATTTGTTAAATCTAAAATAATTATGTGGATTTGGTTTTAAAAAATGTTTTAAAGTAGGCCTATATCTAAAAGGCAATTTGTAATTTATCTGAAAAAAAGTTATAGTTATAGTATTTTGACATTATTACAAATAAACATTACTTTCAACTGAATATTGGGAAATATATACTTTCTATGAATACGATTTCCCTTAGATAAAATCACACATTAATTATTAAATATATAACTTTTTTGTCAACAACTCATATCTTCTTAAAATAGTTACCGTAGCCTTTCATATACGATTTATAAAAATGACCAGTTTTCGAAACCCATGAAAATGTATAGATCTTTCTAATTAAGAGTTGTTGTTTTTTTTTGTTGTTGTTGTTTTTGTTTGTTTGTTTTTATGTCTCTGGTAAAATTTGGAAATATTTAGAAAATGTAGTCTAATAAAAATAATAAGTAAGTTGCTTTTTTTTTTCATTTGCATTCAACATATAAAATCATATTTGCGGTGCTTTTTAGTGATTAAACTCTTTTTTTATTGTTTTTTTGTGTTGAAAATTCATTTATTAATTAAATAGCTATCCCCAAAAATAATGTAAAAATGAAATAAAAGCCATGTTACTATTTGTTAGCAATATAAATTTTGTTTGCATAACACAAACAGGTCAAGGACTTTTCAGTTTTGCCCCCCCCCCCTTTTTTTTTTCTTTCCCTTTTTGCACCCTGCATTGAAAGTTGATAATTAAGAAAATATCCTCATTACATATTTGAACCCCTAACATATCAGAGGCACCCAGCATCGTAATGGTTGCTGGGTGCACACGATTGTTATAAGGTTAAGTGACACCTACATTTTTAAACTTGGATCTCTTCGTTGCTCTCCAATTAGGTGTAGAATGTTTATAACTAAATTCCTATATGTGATAAAATGCCTTCTTGTTCTTTTAATTTATCAAAAATGTTCTGTGGACTATAAAGATTTAACAGTGGTCGGTACACCGCGGCTCGCGAGACGCATGTGGCTCTTTAGCGACCTCAGTGCAGCTCGGCCAGTCGGCCAAAATCGCTTTTGACTCCGAAAAACATGGTTGACAAGTTCTTGAAAAGAAATTTGGCTCTCAAAAATTTTTTTATCGTCCTGCTGCTGATTTTTGGTTCTTTTGACTAATGACGTCTGTCGACTACTGTAATAGGCGATATTAAGCTAGGGCAAAAGCTTACCCTCAAGGGTGACACAACTAGAATGAATTTAGTTTACATCACACAGGTGCGGAATTCTAGATGTCTTTAATAATTATTATGGCTAATTTTTACACTCTCCAACCGAAAGTTTGAAATGCTACCTCAAAATTGTCTCAAAGAATGAACAAATTCAAGTATGCGCCAAAATGCATTTTGAATTTAAATTTTCCCAACTGTCTTTAGTACCCTAAATTTCTGCACCCCTTCGCTCACGCGGATCAGTGATACAGTATGGAGTTGACTATTAAATGATTATTCAGGGGCACGATACAAACGGAGTAAATTCACTTTATGTATGACTCTAGACGCCATAATGCCTCCTACAAAACCTTAAAAATGTCCTTCCCCGTTCAGAAAGTATAATAGAAACATAAATTTGAGTGTATTCAAAAATACACCTCTTGGTTTTGAAATAATCAACAATTTTCTGGAGAGCAGGCTCCCCAGACCCCTCCATCAATCACGGTTCATCAGCGCCCTCAGTTTCCGCCCTCCTTCCCGATGAAAATGATCGCCGATTTTGGTATCGATAGATACACTGCCTAGTTGCGCAGCTATTACTGCCACCATGGGCGGGCACATTTTTTGCCGTGCTCCCTTGCAGTTGTCCTAAAATGTCACACCAGCATGTAAAGAAATCGTGACACCCCGGTGGACAACCCCACCCGCCGTATTTCGACGCAAGATTCATTTTTACGCCCCCCCCCCTCAACTCCGAAACTGATTATTTTCAACCATTAAATACCATTAAAGCCCCCCCCCCCCCTTTACTAGACTGGCATCCGAGACATATGCCCCCGACTGCCACCCCTTAGCTACGCCTCTGGCCACTGGCAAATGACAAAGCCCCCCCCCCCGAAAATTTGAAATGCCACCTGCCCCCCCCCCCCCCCGTCTGAAAGAAACACTGAATGCCACTATATCGTCTAATCATGAATTTGGATGGCCACACCTTCCCTTCCGCCTTCTTAATTTGATAGTGTTAATAAAACCCATTAAAAAAAAAAAATTTAAAAAAGACTTCTTAATAAATTATTAAATTATCTTAAGGAAATATTATTCGAATATTAGGATTGTGGATGAAAAGAAAATGGATCAGAGTTTGAGGTGGCATTTCACTGTTTTCGTGGTAATAACGTGGAGAGACTGCAATCAGGTCAGAAAATGGAAATGAGCGAAACAAAGTATGGGAACACCTTAAAAAAAGAATGCAACAAAACAACGAACGTGTCGACCATATACCTTGATCACTGAACAAACAACAGTAAATACAGAATTAAATAAAAATAACACTTAGTTGAACTGTAGTATCCGAGCGGAATTCCTCTAGCTGTCCTCTCGGATACTACATTTCAGCTAGGTAAAGTGTCAAATAATGATATCCTCAAATATATCGACGCCTCGATATTTGGTTGCAGCAGTTCACTCATTTTAATCGGTGCCTAGCATTTATGATTTGGAACTATTAGAAAATGTTTAGGAAAACAAAATAAGTTGTTGTTTTTAAATAGGCTTTTAGTTTTACATTATTGTTGTGCTATTTTTTTCCCCTGGAGACTGGGGCACTGAAAGAAACATTTATAACGAGGAAAAGGGATTATATTGTAAACAAGAACAAGGTATATATATTTTTTTACTTTCTGTAATTCAAAAAAACTCACAACAGCTGGCAGACTGAGCAGGTCCATGGGGAATTCTGGAAAAAGGGTGGGGGGGGGGGGCACCATGAGTTTACTGCGCTGGTTGACACCATGAGATTACGACACCTTCATATGAACAGCCATTAACAAATTAGATTCTGCCAGATATTCACGACACCTTCATATGAACAGCCATTAACAAATTAGATTCTGCCAGATATTCAAGCCACCTAAAAATGAACCATTTTTGATAACTTCTGTTGATTCTCTAGGTGCCGATCCCCGTGAAGACATACATTTGAGAGTGTTAGTACAACCCATTAAAAAATTTAAACGCAGTACAGCCAAAGCTTTCTTATCTCAAATTTAGCAGGACATGAATTTTAAGATTCCGGACGTTCGATAAGTGAATTGAGTAAGTTGTCGGTGACAGTCTGTGCTGACGTTTCTATCGATGTCTACAAACCTGTTTACAAAAATCGTTGTTTGCAAGAGCACTGTTTGACAAAAAAAAAGTTGTTAATTTTCAAGTTACCGATGAGACTGCCGATTAATACAAAGTAAATGTCCTTTTATTTTCCCATTTAACGTGATCGTAAAAAATTTAAAGTAAATTCGTTAATTTTCATTTTTTTTGGTTGCTTTTGTTCTAATTTTTATATGTATTAAGTTTAAAGGTATATTCCATCTAGATTGCGACATGGTTTTGGCGACACCTGCGGCCAATAACTGACTTAGTGTCGTTGAAGGCTACGGAGCATGTTATTAACAGACTAGCTTATTCAAGCGAATGATCTGAGGTAGATCTTTGGTATACTTTTAGATGTGGGTACCGGCAAGTGGCTTAGCTATTGGATCAGTGCCACCCATGGTGGTCCAAGATTTTTTTGCCCACCTCTTCGATGAAAAAAAAACCAACAACTCTAAGGTGGGCAAAATAACCCTTTAAAAAAAAGAAGAAAAAGTATCACTTTGGGGTAGACAGAACTCCACTTCCTTCCTATGCCACTGGTAAAGGCATTTTATTGTTCATATCAAGAGGGTCTGTTACCGGCATTGCTTTTGAACCTTAACCGATACAATCAATTAATTCGTGAACTTGAATGTGGATGGGACTCGTTAACCTTGGATGGCAACTCATCTAAGAGAAGGAAACTCTGAATTCAAACCCGGAGATGGCGTCCCCCATCGGCGGCAACATCGAAACAATGATTCATTCCGACAACTCCTGCGACGCCCCTGATGCCATCGCTGAGAGCGCAGTGAGCATGCTAAAATAGCATGGATACAAGCGCTATATAAGTATTCAATCAATTAATCAATCAAAACTTCTTCTGTTTTTACTTTACAAAATATGATGCCACTTATTGCTGTTGGCAAGCAACTTTGAATTTGATTTTTCTTTTGATGATTCTTCCGACTGGACCAGAGGAAAACTTAAATTACCTTTGATTAAGGGTACATATTTTGTGAATTATATAATGATGACCCCTTTCCAGCATGTGCCTGGAACGTCTCGCAAAGGAGGTCGATCTTAAAGATAGCCAAATTTTACTTGGACCCAGGTAGTGAAGATGGTATTTTGGCGGCTTTTTGTGACCATAGTTGTCAGTGTGCACTGAGTCATATCTGAATGTAAAAGTTTGTTCCAGCAAATTTGTTTGGAAGCTATTCGTTCGACGGGGATTTCCTCCAATGGAAATTTATGCGAATTCATTAAAAAAAAATAATATTTTAGTAGTTATCTGAAGGTGACCATAAAAAGGTGCGCACCACGCATCAAAACACTACGTGGTTGGCTATTGAAATTGTGTAAGATCACCACCGTAAAATAATAAATAGTGTTTTGGCTTTCAGTTTAGAGTTGTACATAATGGTAATCAAATACATTTGTATGGCATAGACCACCAATCACTATATTATAACAACACATAGGCCATTACAATAACCTTGTAACTTTCTATGGTCTCAATTAAACAAAAAACAAATGTGTAAGGCTAATGCAAGCGGGGGAAGGGGGGGGGGGCTGAGTAGACTTTCCAAGTCTGTTTTGCTCGGCAATAACTACAGTCCCTTACACCACGGACCGGAAGTAGCTAATTTCAGAGTCGCGCGGGCCGGTAATGGCGACATAACTAGCGGCTATCCATCCAGCGCGCACGCCGATAAAACGGCCGTATCTCAAACACGGGGTGGCCATCACTGGCCGAGGCTATCGCGAGGGGCCATGGATTGATGGTGGGTTAGCGAGCCAGCTGTAATAGAGGCGTCTTGAATCGATTTGTCGGGATACTAGTGGCACCCACCCTTGGGGTCTCCCGCGCTCCACCACCCCCGGGCAATAGTATTATTTTTATTTCATTTTTCCATACAATACTTTTCACTATTTCTCAGCGCCTTCTTCCACTTGGAGCAGAATCCGATGTTGGGTTCCGGCCCTCGGAGTTGAAGCGCCCTCGACCGAAGCTTGATGTTTATTTTGGCCTCGTAAATAAGAGCAGGAGCGGGTGACTCTAATAGGGTGGAAAGTTTGACTTGTCAAGTTGTGCGTGTATTGTAATAACGATGAAGTATGTTGTAGGCTTTGTGGATCATCCCCCTTTACGATACTAGCCATCGATCCGTCCTCTAACGCAATAGTTTAGGGAATGGTTAGCACCATACAACGAAATAGTCGAGTGATACTCATAGCACTACAATTCACGAGTTTCCACCCTCCTGCTATTTTTAAGCCCTATTTTATGAGCTATAAATAAATAATTCTGGAAGAAAATCCTTATAAATAAATCCAATAATGAATTAGTTTGACTGACTTTCATCAGCAAGGATAACTTACGATGACAACAGAAGGTGGTGAGACATCAAGCCGAGACATCAAGCCGAGACATCAAGCTGAGACACCAAGCTGAGACATCAAGCTGAGACACCAAGCTGAGAAATCAAGCTGAGACATCAAGCTGAGACAACAAGCTGAGACACCAAGCTGAGACACCAAGCTGAGACATCAAGCTGAGACACCCAGCTGAGACACCAAGCTGAGACATCAAGCTGAGACACCAAGGTGAGACATCAAGCTGAGACACCAAGGTGAGACATCAAGCTGAGACATCAAGCTGAGACACCAAGCTGAGACACCAAGCTGAGACACCAAGCTGAGACACCAAGCTGAGACATCAAGCTGAGACGGTTACCGGAAATTTGATCGAAAGAAATTTGGTCGACGGACAATTGATCGACGGTAATTTGATCGAACGGAAATTTGGTCGAATCTTTTTTTCAGTTCACACGTTAAAATTACCGTCAAATTTCTTTTTGAACGCACTATACTATATAGTAAAACAAAATAATGCGCTCAGAACGATGACAACAGAAGGTGGTGAGACATCAAGCCGAGACATCAAGCTGAGACATCAAGCTGAGACACCAAGCTGAGACATCAAGCTGAGACATCAAGCTGAGACACCAAGCTGAGACACCAAGCTGGGACACCAAGCTGAGACATTAAGCTGAGACATCAAGCTGAGACATCAAACTGAGACATCAAGCTGAGACATCAAGCTGAGACATCAAGCTGCAAGGCATCAACCTTACACCACACAGGGTATGTCAGTGTTTCTGAGAGAGATACACCAAAGCAACGCACTTATCGATCATTGACATTTATCTGCTAAAAGTGTGTGTGTGGGGGGTGGGTGTTATTGGACGGAAGCGTATTAAACAAACAATTTTTTTAATTAACTCAGAATCCATCATCACCTAGGCTGCTATTCTAGTGAGCCTTACAATTCTAACTTTCTACAAGGAAAGATTCTTCTTCCTCTATTTAGCTATAACTTATTATATTTTTACCGTCTTTTTTTTCCTTATGAAGAAGACTTGACTTGAATTTTTTCGGACTATCCGTCGTGAATCCACGGATGGTTGGAAACCTTGCTCCCTATGCTAGTGTCATTGCTTGCTTGCATCTGCATCATGTCTGTGGTCTTATGCATGTAGTCTTATGCCCGTGGTCTCATGCCTATGGTCTTATGTCTGTGGTCTTATGCCCGTGGTCTCATGCCTATGGTCTTATGTCAGTGGTCTTATGTCTGTTGTCTTATGTATGACAATGTGGTCTTATATCTGTGGTCTTATGTCTGTGGTCTTCTGGAAAGTTTATAATTTATATACTTTTTAAAAAATCTTCTTGCAAACATCGGGCTATAAATAGATGTTGATAAAAATTTGCTTATGCCTAAAAACAAGAAGAAGAATTGAAACTTGATACATAGACTCATTACTGATTACAACACATTATTTCGAATTTTCGGCGTTAAACCCGAAACCCCGAAAATAAGTTTTTCAAGGAAATTTGATGACACTGATTTCACGAAATAAAATTCCCAATAACCCGGCTAAATGAGAATCTTTAAAAAAAATTATAGCAATTGCGTTTGGTGCATAATATTTTCTTTTGCTTTTCTCAGTTCTGAAATAGCTAGTTTAATAAATCTGCGCTGTAAAAGTGGAAGGGTCATTAGAATAGTAATATAATTCATTGCTCGATATTACATTTTTATAAAGGATTTATACGAAACCCTTTTTAAAAAAAATATTTTAAGGGTTGTTCAATCAATAGTGAAACGTCTATTTACAATTTGATTGAAGTCGTATTACCGCCAGCCATTTAGCTCGTGGTAACCTATATGCAGTGATTTGTCTTTGATTCGCCGAAATTAACAGGTACCTGCCTCAGATAAATGACACGTAATTTCAGATGTCGTACACATACACATCCTCCTGTCCCGGTTGTCATACACAGTGACATCTTCATTAACTGTCACTCCAGACGTGACCAGTCGGAGAAGTCCGCATTGCGCTAGCAACACGAAGGTCTGACTCAATTATCGAACCTTTGTCCACTCGGATCGGGATAGACAACTCAGTGGAAAGGGACACCACCCGTGGTCAATTAGGTTAGTAGTTGTCTCCCCTTCCTAACGGAGTCTTGAAGACAGCGCCGAGGAAGAAAAGAGGTCGATTCACTCAGTCCTCTCAGTCCTCTCGCGCAGCTCAAAATCAAGCCCGTGCGTCCAGGGGTCTACGGTTACCCCGTTATTTGAATATCCTTTAACTTCATCCGATGTTCTCGTCTGGTCACGTGCAGGCGCGGGACGGCAGTAAGGAAACTCGAGTTGTCACTTAGGAGCAACCGAGATTCGGCGAGGGTGGACGGCGTAGAATAGGTAGCATGCCTCGGAGACAAGGCCGGCGGTAAACTAACCTACTACACGGCCCAGCGGCCGCTCGCGATATCCACGTCTATAGTATCTTAATCAATAGGATATTGGTCAACTTGATTCATCAGCACGAGCTTGTGGTGGTGAAGAGACCAGTGCGTGGGCAACTTAAAGAATCAATTCGACCGCTACAACGAAAGCGTTTTGGGGGGTGGGGAGTTGGGGGGGGGGGAAGGGGGGTGCGGGTCCGGAGCGATTTCGGGTTCCCTATTGCTGGGAGTCCACTTACCCCGTGAGTATTGATGTCTGTTACATCTTCTTGAGCCCATGCATGCGTGCACACCCAAGTGCAACGTGAGCACTGATAAATCTCTAGGGAAGGGACAGCCACCGAGCAATTTCTATAATTGAATTGAAAAAGCCATCTTGTCGTTCCCGTGACGTGTGTATGATAAAATGTATGGGTTTGCCGCTAGAACATTTCTTTCCTTCATTCGTCCATCTTTTTTTTTTCTTCTTCTTTTTTTTGTTTTCTGGTTGTTGTTTTTCCCTCCTCTCTTCTATTTTCGTTTCAGGATAAATCCGATTTATATAGCCAAATGAAAGCAGATGTCGGAGAGGAAGGACCGTAGTGCGTGATGTTTTTGTAGGAATGAATGGAACGGACGAGGAATGCAGCATGTAGAGATATATATAGGAACATACAAACACATGAGCGTATGAGGGAGGCGGGTCATGTGTGTTTGGGTGGGGGGTCTGTAAATTGGCAAGTGACTTAAGAAACTCATGACAGTGTCGATTTTTCATAAGATTATTATTCTTTCTATCTTTGTTGCCCCCCCCCCGGCCCTAAAAATACAAGTGGGGTTGGGGAGGGGGGCAGCATAGAAAGAGATGAAAAGAAGTGCCAGTTTAATTCAATAATAATCATAGTTTATTTCGTTCCCTCTACTGTATTCAACGTTTTCTGATGTCATCTTTATGAACATGATAACATCTTTATTAGTATGACGAAATTTTTATAAATATGACGACATCTTTATTATTAATGTTACGACGTTCTTATTGATGTGACTGGATGTTTATTATTATGATTACATTTGTATGAGAACGACACGTCTTTAGTAATATGGCGACGTCTTTAGTAACATGGCGACGTCTTGAGTAACATGGCGACGTCTTTACTTTAATGACATCTCGCGGAATTTTCCTTAGACTTGCCATGTTTAAATTTGTTCCGCTAAAGTACTTCATTCAAGTATCCGCTCATTCGCTAGTCTCTTCATGATCGCGAGCTTACAACGAGGTCATCATATTAACCCTACCCGGGCATCCGACTGTCGTGTTCAGTCCGTCCACATATCCCTGTCCAGCCCCACACCCAGCTGCTGCCCCCCACACCCACCCACACGCTAGACACGAATGTCAATACACACAGATCTACCGGGCCACTAATCGGATTGACTACGTGATTAGCCGCCAGTGTTCGGTATCTGACCCACGGCTGACCACTCGATCAGGGAATATTGTCACTCTGGTGTATAGAGAGAGAGATGTTTCTGTGCCTGGAACGATGGTAGATTATTTGCGTTTGCCATATGTAGAATATCTCTCTTATATACCGCATACTTATTCTGGCATGTCCTGCTTCCTTTTCGAAACCCCCCTCCCCCACTCCACAAGTATTATATCAATAGTACTGAGTGAAAAAAAGGCTGCCATGCGTGATGTATGAATTCAGGTAAAATACATTCTATAAGGAAAGGTGACTATAATATCTCATATGTATTTTGCTTCTGCTGTGTCCTGCTTCCTCTTCAAAACCGACCTTCCCCCACTCCACATGTGTTATTTCAATAGGACTGAGTGAAAAAAGGCTGTGTCATGCAGAGGCGTAAATGGGTTTTTGGCGCCCTTGGCTAATTTATTTTTTAAATAATAAAAATGTAAAAATTAGAGATTTAGCGGCGCCCTTTTGAACAGGCGCAGGCCGGCGCCCTTGGCAACTGCCCCGATGCCAAGCCGTTGTTACGCCTCTGGTGTCACGCAGCGAGCGTCATGCGTGACGGTTGAACTCAGGTACATAAAAATATGTTTATATTATCTTTGCGGGGAGGCGACCATTTTTTATGAATCAATAATTAGCCGCGGGTATGGTTTAGAACTGTCTCTCTAAAGGCTGGCATATAACAATGAGAGGTTAACTATTTTTTGTTACACTTGACCCACAGGGTATTTAACCGGACCCGGTGTAAAATGCACCCGGTTAAGTTCTAGTTTTGTAATATTGGCGTAGCATTTTCGGATAACATGCATACAAGCCAAATATCTCCCACTCACTGACTCGCTCACTGATTCGCTCACTGACTCGCTCACTGACTCGCTAACTGAATCGCTCAATGGCTCACTCACTGACTAACTCACTGACTCACTCACTGACTCACTCACTGACTCACTCACTGATCACGAGATCTTAAGAGCAACAAGCCCTATAAAGTTTATCTTTTTCATGGAGATCCCTTTTAAACTCTAGGCATACAGGGGAAAGTTGTTTAAACAAAATTAATTTCGGTCTTAAAGTGGCCTGAAATAACCACTGTCTAGAATAAGTTTACTGTTAATAATATTAGTTTTTTGTGTTTTTGATTTTAGCTTTCGAATGTTTCTTTGTTCAGTGAACGTGTTTTGGTGTCGAGATTAATTGAGAGACGTGTATCTACAATCTTGTTTGGGTCAACTTAAAGGAATTATTATGTCATTAAGACGGTGAAATTAGTCAAGATTTCCCCCCCCCCCCTTTGCGTGTAATTAATAGATTAATAGATTGTTTCATTAAATGAAATGCAACATTTAAATGATTTAGAATTTGATAAACCGTATATCCACCGTTTAAAAAAGATAAAATGAAAATCACGTGTACACAAGAGAAGAAGCTACGATATTCAAACATCGGCGACATCTTTTGCAATGATTATTAATATTATAACTACGCAATGTAGGTGGATCGTGAAAAAACTGTCTTAATAATTATTGGATTAATCTGGAGCTACTATGGTATTGGAAACGTAATTATAACTGCCAGTTACCCCGGTAAACATAATGACTGGCAAGACACGGCGATTAAACTCATTAAATGAAACCCGGGTGCTGAATGTTTAGATAGAGCGTCAAATGAGTTAACCCTTTAGTAACCATTTTGATTAGTGTTTGTGTGTGTGTGTGTGTGTGTGTGTTTACCTCGTTTTAAAAAGGCTAATTGAAGGAGTTTTAAGAAAATAATTATAATTTAGCTGTGTATTTGCACAACAGGAACGCTAACGCAATTTTAGATGGCTAACGTGGCCATATGAAGGCCTCGACGCAATACGAGTTGTTTGATATGGCTAACAGTAACAGGGGCATAAAGCTATCACCAAAGACGTCGACTCAATAAGAGTTGTTTGATATGGCTAACAGGGGCATACAGCTATCACCAAAGACGTCGACTCAATAAGAGTTGTTTGATATGGCTAACAGGGGCATAAAGCTATCACCAAAGGCCTCGAGTCAACATGAGTTGAGCTGAGTTTCGAGAGTTTGAAATAACAGCAATAGACTAATGAAGTGTAAGACTCGAAACAGCAGTTAAACTACAATACAACGTGCGCTCGTCACGGGAAGGTACTTACAACTATGTGATATACCGCTCGGTGACATACCTTTTTGGGAGATACAATTATGCGACACACCTTTGTGGGAGATACTTCTGTGACATATCTTTTCGCTACAAATCATTTTTTGACATACCACTGCGTGACTTACCACTGCGTGACATACCACTGTGTGACATACCACTGTGTGACATACCACTGTGTGACATACCACTGCGTGACATACCACTGTGTGACATCCCACTGCGTGACATACTACTGCGTGACATACCACTGCGCGACATACCATAGTTTAACATACTGTTTGACAAATGACTGTTTGCATAACCACTCAGCGACATGCCAATGTGAGACATACCCTAGTTTGACAAATAACAATTCTTCTTACCAGTCAACGACGTGGCACTTAGCACTTGTTCTCACAACCTAACCAGGCCTATTTGAACGTGTCACGGTTAATGTTGTTGTTTTTTACCTCTGTTTGATTGCGATCGTTCAAAACGCGTCATCATTGCCAGGTTGAATGTCTTCGCGTTTTTGTTTTTGTTTTTTTAATGCAGTCTGCACATATCAATTAGTCGTGGCAATATACACCCCTTTACTGCAGATGGTGTCAAGTGATGGTGATAATTATTAAAATTTGAGTTATTATTTTAATGCGCCCGGTAAGATAATTTTAGAGCAGTCTTTCCTTTAATAGATGAAAAGTATCTTGACTATCTTGAATTGACGACATTTGTATAGATTTATTGATAAATACAGCCCAGAGTTTCCATCTTTTGAACCTGTCATTGATTCAAACAAAACTCACTGGAAATCACACACTTCGAGCAGCTAATTATTCAGAAAGTTTTCTAGAAAAAGGAAAGATTGCTGTTCCAAAAAAATCATTAGAGGGAAAACTCTTTTGCCCTCACACCTCATACTCTTCAATTATTGTCTTAATGATAATATTGTGATTGTATTTCACATACTAAGCACAGTGGGGTAAGAATCGTTAGATGGACTACGTCGTCGGGTTGTGGAGCATTCATAACTGGAAAATTCCTTGAACAAAAGGGAAGACTGTGTTTCTATAATTAGTCTTTTAAAGCCCAGAGCTTTTTCCTTATGGAATTGTTTCCCTTATTTTTGACTCATCAAGTATGTAGAAAAGTCGTCTTAAAACGTCTTTAAAGTCTTGGCCGTCCGAGGTTGATTATGGTTTTCTTTACTTTAAATTTTCCTTCAAACAAACAATAAATATATTTAGAAAATGGTTGGACATTGTATCTTCCATGGCAGCAAAACTGATGGGAAAGATTGTAAATGAATGTGGAGAGACAATGGCATTTTCAAAATAATTTTACTTCACTAGTCTGAGATTGATCTACAGTTTGTGAGTTATAAATTAATCAGGTAAAAATGGAACAACTTATAGTGACAAACAATAGTAACACCGAAAATGACGGTTACTCGATGAGACAGATAATTAGTGACCAACTGGCTCAGGACTTATTCTTCATCAACTACGCCAGTCTGGGACAGGCCATCAACCTTTTCGGTATCCTAACCAACATTTTGAACGTTCTGATATTCATCCGCCTCGGGTTCAAGGACACGGTCAACATAAGCCTCTTAGGCCTAACAGTGTCTGACCTTTGCTCTCTGGTGACCTTATTCTTCTTCAACATCTGCCAAACCCCAGCGTTCTACAACCTTGAGCTTTCATTCGAGCCGTACGACCTCGCCTTCATAACCGTCGGCTGGGCGCACGTGGGTTTCACGCGCGTCACGTGCTGTCTGACCGCCTTCATCACCCTTGAGAGATGCCTCTGCATCGCCTTACCGCTCAAGGTGAAGACCTTCCTGGACCCTCGGCGCACCCGTCTCATCGTCGTCGCCACGTTCCCACTAGCATACGCCAGCGTGTTTCCGATCTACTGCACGGCGAGTCTCGCCGAGCAGTTCTCCCACCACCGCAACAGGACCTTGATCGTCATGACGTACAACGACCTCCGAGACGTAATGGAGTCGGTATCTTCGGTGGTGAACAACATCATCCCAGTGTCATCCTTCATCATTATCGTCGTCTGCACCGCCATCATCGTAGTCCAGCTGAACCGGAAGTCAAAATGGAGGAAGTCGGCCGCGGGGAAAGCGAACTCGTCGACTTCGGAAAAAGAGAAAAAGGTGGAGAAGATGGTGCTCTTCATATCGGTCATCTTCATCGTCTGCTACCTGCCTTGTGAGATTTTGTTTGTGTGGATGCTGAAAAAATGAGTCCTTGGATGTGATTATAGTTTTAATTCCAGCAAAAGGTTTTAGTTACCCCTATGTGCCTAGACAACATTTTTGAAAGTCACCACAAAGGTGAAACTACCTTTAAAAGTTTAAACCAAAATGTTGTAGCCATCTCAAAAGTGTGCTAAAAAAAAGGTTTACCTCTGGAATAAACGGACAAAAACAACTCACAACATCCCTCAACTCTATAGTTTGTAAGTCCTGACTGGATTCCTGTTTACGTAGTGGTAAACAGTAAGAAAAATATACCTTCTAGTTATAACACTAATGAAAATTAAAAGCTGTTTTTTTGTCTTTCTTTCGCACAAACTAAAAATACATTGCCATACATTATCCAATTTCATTTTTTTAAAACGTTTTTGCTTCAGTATAACATGCAAACATTGGGAAAGTTATTCCCAGATTGGATATGGTGCTCCATCCGTGGCAAAGATCAACGCCGGCCTTAGTTAAAATTTCACACTGGGCGAAGCACCCGTTCGGCGCCCCCTTCCCTGTCCCTATATGGCTCCGCTCTTTTTCCGATGACGACGTAGGCTATGGAGCACGTGTTATGATGCTCTACATGTAGCTAACCATACGCATTTTAACATGCGCATTAATTTAGACTGTTTGGTTTCTCTGCGGCACTATGTTCCATTGGGGTCGTCCATAATCTGCCCCATTTGAGGTAGGCACTATCGGTGCGTTTTTGTTAAGGGAGTATCCCCAGGTGCGCCCTAAGGCCACGGCGCCCTGTGTGAGGGCAAAGGTCACACACCCTAAAGGCCGACTTTGCGACATTCCGAATAGGTCAGAGGACATTGGCCGACGGAGAACCCTCGGACACAAGTGGTAATACTCTATCAGATAATCAGATTGGCCACATGATTAGCTGCCAGTGTCCAGTGTCTGGACCCACGTCTGACCACTACTGTCCGTGGAGACTTTGTAATGTTGAAAGAATCAACTCGCTCAAGAGCCGAGATCGGGCAGGTAACTGAGGAGAGCCCACTCTGATCAGTGGTTCCTCTAACAAGCCATCAGCGGTTTGTAACCATAGAGACCATGCATTTATATGCTGCGTCACTGGTAAAATTTCAAAGATGAATTGAAGAATCACTCAAATTGTTAATACTTGAGTCAAATAAATTCTTGATACTGATCTCTTTTAGTAATATTAAGGAATAAGCAACATACTGTATGGGAAAATTTGAAAACTCCATAGAACATCGAACATATCCGCACAAACCTTTGTCTTCATAAAACTGGGGTTTGTGAAATGTGGCGTTCATATTGTTGCAAGCTGTCCGCAATGGTACCTTAAACTATTTTCTGTAGTTATTTAAGATTGGTCTTTTACGCGTTATCCCTTACACTCTTTCTATGGAATTTATCATACAATTCTAACATATTTTTTCATAAATTTTAGCCGTCAAACTGTATTTTTAGTTGAATTTGAATCACTTTATTAAGTTCTTCACAGAATTATTTGAATGATTATAAATCTAGTCCGATGCCATTATAACTATAACACAAACTTAACTAAAATAATCTAGCTAAAACTATACCATTAAAACTACAGTATTTGGTGACTAAAACAACTCGTGCAATTGGCACCTAGAACAACTTGGACAATTGGTGTCAAGAACAAATGGGTCAATTGGTGACTAGAACAACTGGGACACCTGTGGAAATTGGTGATTAGAAAAACTATGGCAATATGTGACTAGAACAACTTCAGAAATTGATGACTAGAACAAGTGCGGCACTTAGTGAATACAAAAACTGGAATAATTGATGAATAGAACAACTAGGGCAGTTGGTGACTAGAACAACTTGGGCTATTGGCGACTTAACATCTGAGGAAATCGGTGACTAGATTAAACTGAGGCAATTAGTGATTAGAACACATGTAAAAATAGGTGACTATTGAAGCTTGTGTATTTGGTGACAAACACTAATAGAGCAAACGGTGTTTGTAAGAACTTCGGACATATGGCACACGTACAGCTTTGGCAGTAGGTGACTAATGCAGCTTGGGCAATAGGTGACTAATGCAGCTTGTGCAATAGGTGACTTATGCAGCTTTGGCAATAGGTGATTAATGTAGCCTGGGCAATAGGTGACTCATGCAGCTTTAGCAATAGGTGATTAATGCTGCTTGGGCATTTGATGAATGAAAAATGTCTTTACCAAAATATATAACCAAAATCCGTGTAAAAGAAATAACATTATAAAAATCAAAATTCGATCAGCCAAAAGTCTGTATACTTACAAAAATAATAGCAATGAACAGTAAAGAACAATGCACATTTTCTAAGCAGGGATTCTTAAACTGTTTTGAACACAAGCAACAACATGGTTTTTATGTACACTTAAGTCGTACCAGCATTTGTAGTTATGAACACTAAAATCAGACCAGCCATTGGATAATTATGCACAATAAAGTGACCACAGCAGTACACTACAGTCAGACCAGCACTAGGTGGTAAATTATGTACACTAAAGTGACGAAACGGAACACAAGGCCACAGAGGACCAGCTGATCATGGATTTAGAACCACTGTTTTAAAGCTTATTAAAATTTTTGTATTATTATAGTTTATAATGTGGGCACCTATAGCCAACGGAGAACCTCTAGAGTTCAATTAATAATGCATTAATAAACACTCCCTAATGAGAATTATAGATGCTAGATCGATAAGAGACTTTGAATAATTTTAAGATCTTAAAGCCGTCATTTAGTGCGCCAACCTCTAAACTTTTTTTTTAAAAGTCAGGTTTCTTACATGATATGATTGATGGCTTTCCATTCGACGGGACCGGAAGTTTTGCAGTGACAAAATCCTTTTTCGTGGGGGTATCGTTTCAGCTGACTCAGGTCAATGCACGGGCTGCACCGCTTTCTTTGCACGGTGAGCGCTGTCATGCGCACGTTTTGGTGCGTAATAAGCCGCTCCATGACGTTCTGAACAATACACAAATTCAATAAATCTGACCCACTTGTCGCTCGATCTTTGGCCAGTGCTTGAACCCTGAAGCTCACACAGATTTTGTTTTTAAAATACCACGTGGCTTTATTTAATGGTAAGGGGGAAACCAAAGTTACAGCTGTAGAGTTTTAGAATTTATTTTATGTTTAAAAATACTTTTGTTTCAGCATTTTTATTTCATTTTTTTTACAATAAAAAAAATCAATAGCATGCCATCATATTATAACATTCAACACACAATAACAAATTATAACACATCGTAACATATCTTCTTCTATATAATATGAAGGGCCCACGATCAATGAATAGATCATTCTGGCTCCCTAACACTCTGAAACCCACTATAACACAACAAATGAACGGTTTTGTGAATGGTTTCTTTTTCTTTTTTTAAATTCTTTCTTTTTTAACAAAAATGGGAATTTGATAATAATTTGAAAGCTGTAACAAGGTTTCATACAAAAATCGCATCAAATGTATGAACGGAAATTTGATCGCGTGAACTGAAGCTAACACACCTTAACACACCATAACACACAAATAAACAAATCTAGCGGAGGCGGCGACTTTGACGGTATTAACTCTCACGAGGCATCACATTGGCAACATAAAATCTTTGTCTGGGGAAACTATACATCTTCTATGGGCCGTTAGATTGGCAACATCGCTTCCCCAACCGTTGCACATATGCCAGTATATGGATGCAGCAACGTACCGAACCAGAACTAGAACCAGAACATACGGGGCCATTTCCCTTTTGTAAGAGTAGACACTTATCTGAATGGGCGTTCAATAATGACGCCATAGGTCTCCAAGCAGGTTCGAACCATGGTGAGTCCATCTTCTGACTAATGATGTGTAAATTGTGACTCTGGGGAATTCCCGATGAAGCACCAGCAACACGCGCCATGTCATTAAACCTTTTCACATCCCAAACACTTTCCTTGGACCACCAGGATCTCCGGATTAAGACATTTCTTATGGCCCGAAATGTGTTCCTTCCAACGACACAAAATCAGGAAATAATCTATCAAAAACATTGCGCAACATCCTTCATATCTAACCACTTATGATAACCAGTTTCGCATTACTACACTGAGAAATTTCAATTTCAGCTCAATTAAGATTCATTAATTTTTTTGTACGAAAAGCCAAAACTGGGTAAAAACGCTATAATTTAAGGAAATCATTTTTTTTTTAAGAACTGCAACTGGAGGTATTCCTTGATGCATTTGCTACAATTTAAGAAGATTTTTTTTGAGCACCAGAGCCTGGTATGGTCATGATCGACGCTGATGGCCAGGGCTCACAAACTTTATTGGTGCCTATGTGAAAGGTGGGGGAGAAACTTGTTTATTTGTTAATTAGTGGTTGGAGGCATCTGATCATGGTTTCTTTAAAATTCGTGGTAGATAAATCAGACGAAAAACTATTTGTTAAATCAAACAGAATATATACAATTCAATCATTATCCGACCAAGTACAGATTTAAACGTTAACTACTAATAACATTAAAATAAATTAAAGTTCACATAATATATTCTAATTCTATCTATGGAAATTTCCAAAAAATGACGGATAGAAAAACCATGGGCACAAGTCCCTGAAAAAAAAAAAGAAAAAAAAAAAAAAGAAAAGAAATTATAAAACGGAAAGAAAGTAGATGGATCTACAATATAAAAACCAAAAAGAAAAACGGCAACATTGCTTTTATGTAAAATGGAGAGTTTGATTGACACTGTATAAAGTTAACGTACCAAATCTTTTAAATATAAAAATACCAGTGACTGCAATGAATTATATTACATTCTGATTAGGACTGTTGAAATGTTTAGAAACGGGACATTTATTGATGCTGTACGTGTGTTCTCTAAAACGTTTTCCAAGGCGAAAACCTGACCACCTTACATAGGATTTTCCGCAGTTATTACGAAGGATGTCGTTGATAACGTTGCGAATTGGGCAAGTAAAATAAATTGTGTGTTGCTGAATGTGTCCAGATGGTAAGGGGGGTCGTATTAACATTAATCACATAGGGATACGTGCTGCAGCTTTTGGTCCCTATATTATTATATGCCATAATAGCAGGGAGTTGGCTTCTATCAAGCATTTCCCTAAGACACTGGTTCCACGTGGGAAATATCGTCTCAGGTTGGGAAATATCGTGTTAGCTTTGGAAATATCGTGCAAATATGTGACATTTAGTTTCATTGTGATGTTGTATCGAACGAAACATACGATTTTTCTCATACGTTCTATGTACATATCTTTGATGAGGTGATGTGGAGGAACTGCTACCACGATAACAACTCAACATTAAAGATATGACGCCACAAAATGGGTGGTATCGATTACCACTTCCCTTTCCATTTCCTCAGTCACACGTGCACACTGTAGTGTCCGATTCCACCCAGCTCGCTACAGTTCGCCAACATGGCCCACCTACAAGACACTTGAAACAAATTTATGGACTTTGCCAACATGGCCCACCTACAAGATACTTGAAACAAATTTATGGACTTTGCCAACATGGCCCACCAACAAGACACTTGAAGACAATTTATGGACTTTGCCAACATGGCCCACCAACAAGACACTTGAAACAAATTTATGGACTTTGCCAACATGGCCCACCAACAAGACACTTGAAGACACTGTATGGACTTTGCCAACATAGCCCACCAACAAGACACTTGAAGACAATTTATGGACTTTGCCAACATAGCCCACCAACAAGACACTTGAAGACAATGTATGGACTTTGCCAACATAGCCCACCAACAAGACACTTGAAGACAATTTATGGACTTTGCCAACATGGCCCACCAACAAGACACTTGAAGACAATTTATGGACTTTGCCAACATGGCCCACCAACAAGACACTTGAAACAAATTTATGGACTTTGCCAACATGGCCCACCAACAAGACACTTGAAGACACTGTATGGACTTTGCCAACATAGCCCACCAACAAGACACTTGAAGACAATTTATGGACTTTGCCAACATGGCCAGATATTTTTTTTCTAGATCGCATGATTGGAAAATAGGACAGAAAAATGCCAGAAAAATGTCCAGCGCAGCGAAAGTAGTTTCTTTACATGGAATTAATCAAATACTCTCCTACTAATTTTTATCACTTTCCATGTCTTACTTCTTTTTTCTTATTCCTTATATTTTATGTATCCTAAATATTTTGTTCCGTTAAGGTTCTGGGCCGTATTTTTTAAGGTAGCAATATATATATATATATATATATTCTTTCACTTCCTGTAATCTTGGTTTTGAAAAATCCTACTTCCGGCAACGACAAAGGAGATCTCATTTTTTTTTTTTACTGTACTCTGTTTTATTGTCATATTTTCATTTCTCCTGTTTGCTGAAGAAGGCTCTAAGCCGAACATTCACATCTTATTGTCCTGTTTGCCGAAGAAGGCTCTTAGCTGAACATTCACATCTTATTGTCCTGTTTGCCGAAGAAGGCTCTACTAAGCCGAACATTCACATCTTATTGTCCTGTTTGCTGAAGAAGGCTCTACTAAGCCGAACATTCACATCCTATTGTCGTGTCTTTTGATTCAAGCTTCAACATGCCCTGTTCTACTGTTTCATTCTTTACATGCTGGTGGGAAAATTAGAATGGAAATTAATTTTTTTGGCCGTTCAAACCCTTCAGGGGGAATTAATAGACTGATCAAGTCTATCCGAGATGTTTTAGCTATGCTAGTTTAGAACGTCAATGTTCTGGCTTGCTTTATGACTGTCTCATTGTTTGTAAGCTTAGCGGTGACCTCGACTTGTATGAAAGTGTCATTGCAAGTTTAGCTGTGATCTCGACTTGTATGAAAGTGTCATTGCAAGTTTAGCTGTGACCTCGACTTGTATGACAGTGTCATTGCAAGCTTAGCTGTGACCTCGACTTGTATGAAAGTGTCATTGCAAGTTTAGCTGTGACCTCGACTTGTATGACAGTGTCATTGCAAGTTTAGCTGTGACCTCGACTTGTATGACAGTGTCATTGCAAGCTTAGCTGTGACCTCGACTTGCATGACAGTGTCATTGCAAGTTTAGCTGTGACCTCGACTTGTATGACAGTGTCATTGCAAGATTAGCTGTGATCTTTGCTTGCCTTATGGCTATATCTAATTTTAAAGTTACCTTTGACCTTGACTAAAAACTAATCCCCCGCCCCAAGGACAATAAAAGTCGGAAAGGGCCACTTCTGATTTTTTTCTCGGACCGATTGGCCACAACAACCCACCACTCCATAGCTTGGCCACAACAGCCCACCACTCCATAGCTTGGCCACAACAGCCCACCACTCCATAGCTTGGCCACAACAGCCCACCACTCCATAGCTTGGCCTCAACAGCCCACCGCTCCATTTCTTGGCCACAACAGCCCACCGCTCCATAGCTTGGCCACAACTGCCCACCACTCCATAGGTTGGCCACAACAGGCCACCACTCCATAGATTGGCTACAACAACCCACCACTCCATAGCTTGGCCTCAACAGGCCACCACTGCAAATACCACCTACACTCACACAAGAGTGAATGTAGGTGGTGTTTTTAAAAATAAAATATGAAAGTAGTGCAAGGGAGGCCCACGTACAAGGGAGGCCCACGTACAAGGGAGGCCCACGTACAAGGGAGGCTTACGTACAAGGGCGGCTCACGTACAAGGGCGGCTCACGTACAAGGGCGGCTCACGTACAAGGGCGGCTCACGTACAAGGGAGGCCCACGTACAAGGGCGGCTCACTTACAAGGGCGGCTCACGTACAAGGGTGGCCCACTTACAAGGGCGGCCCACATACACAGGTATCTTCTCCCCGTGTTTACATTGCTCACACAAAATCTAATTCTTTAATTTTTCCAAGGTCATCGACCACTCTCTCTCTATCACTCTCTATCACTCTCTCTCATTTTCTCTCTCACTCTCTCTGATTCTACTCTCTCTCACTCTCTCATACTCTCTCTGTCTTTCCCTGACTCTCTCTGACTCTCACTCTCTCGCACTTTATCTCAGACTCTCTCTCACTCTCTCTGACTCTGACTCTCTCTCTGACTCTGACTCTCTCACCTTGTCTCTCTCTCTGACTCTGACTCTCTCTCACCCTCTCTCTGACTTTCACTAACTCCCACTCTCTTTCACACACTCTCTCTCTGACTCTCACTTTCTCTCTGGCTCTCACTCTCTCTCTGGCTCTCACTCTCTCTCTCTCTCTGACTCTCACTTTCTCTCTGGCTCTCACTCTCTCTCTCTGACTCTCACTTTATCTCTGGCTCTCACTCTCTCTTTGGCTCTCACTCTCTCTCTCTGACTCTCACTCTCTCTTTGGCTCTCACTCTCTCTCTCTCTGACTCTCACTCTCTCTTTGGCTCTCACTCTCTCTCTCTCTGACTCTCACTCTCTCTTTGGCTCTCACTCTCTCTCTCTGACTCTCACTTTCTCTCTGGCTCTCACTCTCTCTCTCTCTCTGACTCTCACTCTCTCTTTGGCTCTGACTCTATCTCTCTGACTCTCACTCTCTCTCTGACTCTCTCTAAAAGACCTCTCTATCTCTCTGACTCTCACTCTATCTCCCACTCACTTTCTCACTCTCTCTCTCACTCTCTCTTTATTAAAGTTATCTTCTCCCCAAATGTGTGAGGAGATCATTTAAATGGCAAAAAAAAAAAAAATTTTTTTTAAAGAAACATTGCCTCCCCATCGAAAGCCTAAAATTTTACCCCCTACAATAAACTCAACAAAATGTCTCTTTATTCCTGCCCTAAATAAAGACCAACCTGACAATAACTCACAAGGAATCCACGTCCTCGTCAATAGGTTTCCAGAAAAAAAGTCTGAAAATAATTCTTGTCGGAATACATTGGAATAAAATGGGTACATGAGTAGTAAAACAATGCTTGGATCCCTCTAGTGAGTCTTGTCTATGTAATACATTTATTTCTATTTGGTGGGTCAAGGCCTTGCCTCAAGAACCAACCCAAATACAATCTAACTAGCATCAAATTTAATCCATTTATTATTAGCGCCCCACTTCATCATTATGCCTTCACAACAGCGCCTATGAACTCCTCTTTACGCCATATCCTCAGGGTTTGTGGAGAGTTGGGGGGAGGGGGACGGGGGCATGGATTTTCCAGAGGGTGAAAAAAGAAATCGAAATCAAGTGAATCGGTAAAAAAATTCAAAACAATATTTTTTAATAAAGTACCCCCTCATGAAAACATCCTCGCCTCCTTCCCCCCCCCCCTCCACTCACCTCCCTCCCGGTCCCCATGAGAACACTGCGACTGCCACACGTCTGATACAACCCCCCCCCCAACCCTAAGTATTGATCCCCGGGTCCACAGAGTGCCAAAATTGTCTAATACAGGCCATATAGCTGGCTGGCTGGTGGCCGCCATAGAGCCAGGGGACAGCACTGTTCACACCGTCTCTACTTGCCCTGCACGAGTTACTAGCCCTAGAAGTCCGGTGTTATCGCGTGGCGATAGTGCAAACATTCCACGAGTGAGTCCCTCCGTCCGTGCGGCACGTGAGTAGAGAAATTTTATTGTGTCTGACACACTCATTCTCCTCTACCATTAGTTTCGACGTCTGCTGCATTTCCACCGATTCCTTTCTCTCCATCTGACACACCTCCTGCTTTTACTTTCTTTCTCCCCTTCTCTCTTTCAACCTCCAGACCAGCGGTTCTCAACCTTCATAATGTCTCGACCCTCTAATACAGTTCCTCATGTCGTGACCCCCAATCTTAAAATTATGTTCGTTGCTACTTCAGAAATATGAGTTTTCCGATGGTCTTAGTAGGCGACCCTTGTGTAAAGGTCGTTCGATCGCCAAAGGGGTCGCGACAAACAGGTTGATAATAGCCGTTCTAGACTTTCTCCCATTCATCTCTTGGCCATTCATTTCTCTGGTGAACAGAGCATCGTTCTAATGTACCTTCGTGTAATAGACACTTCTTTCCCCACTCACTTGTATCTGCTATCTTCAACCTTCGACCGCATTTTTCTCTACATGGTCGTGATCTCTAGCTTCAGTCATCTCCATATAGCTCTGTGCCCGCTTGCCATATGTCTTTGTGTCCTTTTCATCCCATGTACCATCTTCCTTCCTTTTTTTCCAATCTCCCCCCCCCTTCCTTATCTCCCTCTATACCTAGCTACTTCCTACTCCCATCACTCCTTCCTTACAATCTCCCCAATCCCTCCCCTTCCTTTATCTCCACCCCAACCTCCACCCATCTCTCCTCCATTTCTCTCCATCCATTACCCCCCACCTTCTCCTTAACTTTCTTTTTTTCTTTCTTTCTTTCTTTCTTTCTTTCTTTCATTCCTTCTTTCCTTCTTTCTTTCTTTCTTCTTTTCTATCCTTCTTTCTTTCTTTCTTTCTTTCTTTCCTTCTTTCTTTCTACCTTTCTTTCTTTCTTTTTCTTTCTTTCTTTCTTTCTTTCTTTCTTTCTTTCTTTCTTTCTTTCTTACTTTCTTTCTTTCTTTCTTTCCTTCTTTCTTTCTACCTTTCTTTTTCTTTCTTTCTTTCTTTCTTTCTTTCTTTTCCTTCTTGCTCTCTCTTACACTCTCTCCGTACCTATCTCTTCTTTCTTTATGTTTCCCAGACACCACCTCCACGGCAGACATGTTTTGAACGTGTTTTTATTATGTTCGGATTATTGAGTATCAATGTCCGCACATTTTCTGGCGTGTCAACCCTCACCCCCACCCCACCCAACCATTTTTACTTAGATTTCTGCTCTATCTATCCCACAACCGTCATTACAACCATCTATCCCACAACCCACATTACAACCATCTATCCCACAACCGTCATTACAACCATCTATCCTACAACCGTCATTACAACCATCTGTCCCACAACCGTCATTACAACCATCTATCCCACAACCGTCATTACAACCATCTATCCTACAACCGTCATTACAACCATCTGTCCCACAACCGTCATTACAACCATCTATCCCACAACCGTCATTACAACCATCTATCCCACAACCCACATTACAACCATCTATCCCACAACCGTCATTACAACCATCTATCCTACAACCGTCATTACAACCATCTGTCCCACAACCGTCATTACAACCATCTATCCCACAACCGTCATTACAACCATCTATCCTACAACCGTCATTACAACCATCTGTCCCACAACCGTCATTACAACCATCTATCCCACAACCGTCATTACAACCATCTATCCCACAACCGTCATTACAACCATCTATCCCACAACCGTCATTACAACCATCTATTCCACAACCGTCATTACAACCATCTATCCCACAACCGTCATTACAACCATCTATCCCACAACCGTCATTACAACCATCTATCCTACAACCGTCATTACAACCATCTGTCCCACAACCGTCATTACAACCATCTATCCCACAACCGTCATTACAACCATCTATCCTACAACCGTCATTACAACCATCTGTCCCACAACCGTCATTACAACCATCTATCCCACAACCGTCATTACAACCATCTATCCCACAACCGTCATTACAACCATCTATCCCACAACCGTCATTACAACCATCTATCTCACAACCGTCATTACAACCCTCTATCCCACAACCGTCATTACAACCCTCTATCCCACAACCGTCATTACAACCATCTATCCCACAACCGTCATTACAACCATCTATCCCACAACCCTCCTACCAGTGACACGGGGGGGCGTGGTGTTGTGGCAGGGGCGTCACACTGTTCCAAGCTCATCTGTCACGTGACTACGTTAGCCTTATGTCACACGAGAACAACAAAATAATGTGTTTTCTACGTTTATACTTTTATAAATAAAGTATGAAATGTACACATAAACAACACTAATCCCAAGTGTATGCAGTGTTGGCACGCTGTAAAGTGCTCCACTGTAACACGAACCTTGGAGATCACGCGGTCAATAGCAAGACTCCTATAATTTCATGTGTATCGTGTTTATGCCAAGTGTGCGGGTCGTGTGTGTGTCAAGTGTGTGTGTTGTGTGAATGTCATGTGTGTGTGTTGAGTGCATGTCAAGTGTGTGTGTCTGTTGTGCGAATGTCATGTGTGTGTGTTTTGTGTTAATGTTATGGGTGTGTGTTGTGTGAATGTCATGTGTGTGTGTGTGTGTGTGAATGTCATGTGTGTGTGTGTGTGTGTGTGTGTGAATGTCATGTGTGTGTGTGTTGTGTGAATGTCATGTGTTCATTCACGTGATAAAAAAAAGTAGTCACAATATATATTCTCATACAACCAAAATCCTTTAAAACTGGTACTACTTCACCAACACAAAACTCACAAACAACAAAACTCACTAAGAACAAAACTCACTGAAAGAGGAATGTAAAGATTTCAATTATAAAATGTAAAATTAAATGGTACCAGTAATGTAAAGGGTTAAATGAAAGAGGAATGTAAAGGATTTAAATATTTCTGCGATGTAAAGGCTGCAATGAACACGGTTATGTAAAAGGTGCTATTACACAGTTACGTAAAGGGTTCAATAACACAGTTATGTAAAGGGAGCAATGACACATTTATGTAAAGGGTGCAATAACACAGTTATGTAAAGGGTGCAATAACACAGTTATGTAAAGGGTGCAATAACACAGTTATGTAAAGGGTGCAATAACACAGTTATGTAAAGGAGCAATGACACATTTATGTAAAGGGTGCAATAACACAGTAATGCAAAGGGCTAGTCCTCACAGCTGGTGCCAAGGTTTCGTTACAGTATCGATAGCCTTTAATCAGTTTCCATCACCACTGATGGCGATTATCTTATCGGTCAGGGTCGAGTGGGAATCGAATCAGAGGAAAGAGAAAATGATAATAATCGATTACGACATTTCACTTGGTAACGGCTGGGTCATGGTGATAGACGGCGTGATAAGTTGTATGATAAGTTGTATGATAAGTTGTATGATAGATAGGTTGTAAGATAAGTTGTATGATAAGTTGTATGATAAGTTGTATGATAAGTTGTATGATAAGTTGTATGATAAGTTGTAGTTATACGTAGTAATGATAAGTTACCGTGTGTGATAAGTTTTAGTGATAAGTTGGCATTGGAAGAAATGCCTCGCAGTTGGTAATTTCCAACATGGTGATTGATGTGTGACCAGAGTGATTGATGTGTGTCCAGAGTGATTGATGTGAGTCCAGAGTGATTGATGTGTGTCCAGAGTGATTGATGTGTGTCCAGAGTGATTGATGTGTGTCCAGAGTGATTGATGTGTGTCCAGAGTGATTGATGTGTGTCCAGAGTGATTGATGTGTGTCCAGAGTGATTGATGTGTGTCCAGAGTGATTGATGTGTGTCCAGAGTGATTGATGTGTGTCCAGAGTGATTGATGTGTGTCCAGAGTGATTGATGTGTGTCCAGAGTGATTGATGTGTGTCCGTTGTTATGTTTACCATTGTAGCAACTTGTTATAGTGACTTGACTATAGGTGAGAAAAGAGCATTGCGTCTGCATAAAACTATAAAATAACAGCTGATAACGGTCAACGTTAATACTAGAGTTTCTATCTACCCTTGGATCCCAAGCTTTTTTTTTTGGTAAACAAAAGAATTCCCGGGAAAATGTCCCATCCCGGAAAAGTCCCTTTTAGAATGTTTTTTTTTTTTTTTTTTTTTTTTTTTTAGCAAGTCACATTGTTATGTGCCTGGAAATGGTTTCATAGGTTTAACATGTATTAAGATTGGGCTCGTGTGTTGAATTGTACGTTACAAAGGACTGTAATCCAGTATACAAAGAAAAATGACACCAAAGCTTGTGATACTAACAACAATCAATTTAATTATACTATTAGGTTTAGTTAAAAATACAAAATTAAATGTACAGAAATAAATGCTATAGTTAATTAAAGCCCAGCAAATGAAATGGTATAATCGTGTAACGATACAAATAGTAATATATATATATACACACAAGGAGTTCAATTTTGTACAGCTCATAAATGTATATTACGTCTAGTAAATGTCTAGGAAAATTAGCACAAATATCTCCCGCCTGGGAAAAAAAATCTGCCTGTTTATTTATAGGAGGGTGTAAGAACTCTCCAGAACGGAAATTCTAAAAATTAAATCGCCCTATAGCATTCTGTAGAGCATATGAATGGGAAACAACCCTTTCCAATAAAAGGACGGGGGAGGCGTGGTACAGCTCTACGCATTTAATCGGTGACGTCAATGTCAAAGCTAAACAAAAGTGGGAGAGAATTGTGGACGCGTTTGCTCCACGTTGAAGCAAAATTAGGTCGACACACTGGCTATAACGCGCAGACTGTCACAGATTGTCACAGACTGTCACAGACTGTCACAGATTGCCGCTGTAAGGAAGGACCTTGTAAAATTTTGCGAACTGCGCTAGATTACATTAAACTCATTAGTATGTAGGCTCCTCATCTAAATCAAGGAACGACCACATTCAAACATCAGCAAAGGGACCCGTACCACTATATATTGTATAAAAATGCTTTAAATAGGGTTAAATCTTGGAAATGAACAATTGAAATTAGTTTTTTTTTGTCATTACTGTAAGTAACAACATATTTGATGTCATGATTGACATTGTAGATCAAACTAAAAGACTAATGTTAAAAAAGTTGTTCATATAAATCCTTCACATGCGTTTTTATTTGCATTTATGTAATTGTACGTGATGTAACATTTATTAAGAAACGGTTATGTAAATGGATAAACTTGTGGCCAGTGGCGTAGTGAGGGGGGCATGGGGGGGGCATCATGCCCCGGGCGCTACACACAAAGGGGCGCCAAATGGTATATTTTACTATAATATTGTATTGTTTTCGAATAGGGGGGTCTAAAAGGTATTGGGGGGCGCTAAAAGGTATTGTGCCCCGGGCGCGAGTTAAGCTCGCTACGCCACTGCTTGTGGCGAAAACACGTTTCCTAATGCCTTCATTCTCCTCTTCAAAAACACGTTTTATTTTTACTCCATACCCAAATACGTCACAAATACGTAGCCCGTAGCAACTGCTGCACAATTAATCGCCAAACCTAAACACGCACCCATTCATTGAACAAATTATTAACATTCCTCTCCCATTGAAAAACGGGGCAAATAATTTTTTGTGGTGGTAATAGGGCTGAAAATTTGGTCTAATGTGTTGTCATTGGCAACGAGTGTATGTGCCAAGTTTCATCTCGATTGGATGACGGGAAGTGGGTCATTTTGCTTCCCTTTGAAAAAAGGAAAAGCTGATTTTTGGGATGGGGGTGGGGCTGAAAATTTAATAGACTGTGTTGTCGTTTACAACGAGTCTACCAGCAAAGGTTCAGCTTGATAGGATTACGGAGAGTGGGTCAATAGACCTTTCAAGATGTTACCACACACGAACAAGAGAAAATTTAGTATAAAGGATTAGGAATGACATTTCTAAATATTTCTCTTAGTATGTTTTTTAATTGGTGACCCCACAGAAATCCCTTTGAAACACAATTCAAGGTCATGTCGTATGGACTGGGAACCTGTGTTCTAGTAACTTATTATAGTTATTAGTAAGATATGCATGTATGGATACAATTATTAACATTTTTAATAGCTGATACTTTTTATTCCAAACAGCCCCTTGTTTCAAGTTGTTAGAAACATTGGCTTGCAAACATTTCCCGACGGAATTAAAACTACAATAAAAAGTGTAAAGGTTTTTCCTAAAGGAGGTCATGTGGGACTTTCGTCTTGCATGTATATTATTAACTAGTTATCTAGTAAGCTGTCTGTTCTCTGTCACAACTTTTTCTAAGATTCCTGCCCTTCCTATCTAACCGAACGTCTCCAACTTGCGCATCATTCAGGCTTTGTCAGCGGCGCAGTTTTGCCGCGCACCTGAATGCTGTAACTGAATTTCAAATTTTTAGTGACCAGATTTGGTGGGTTTTTTTTTTAGTTGCCCATCAAAAATATTTCCCTCTTAACTGGCATAGACTTTTAAGAGCTGTGGAGGAACCGGCGGTGCTGGGTGAACATTTATCACAGAAACTCCAGAACATTCCATCATTATTACGCCATCATTACGTCATTATTACGATATCGCTACGTCATTATTACGACATTACGTCGCCATGACAACGAACAGCAATAAGACAAGATGGAACACCGCGCCGGGGAATGCTTGTTTATTTTTCTGGTATAAATGGCACGTGGTGTCTGGTGGTCAAACAGATGGTATCACTCACCACGGTGACGTCACCTACTGCAAGATATCCCCCTGGTTACCATCAACAGACATGGCGGGTGGTGGGGGGGGGGTGCGGGGAGGGGGGTGATGAGAAAATGAGTATCGGCCGTTGAATGTCACGGTGACATAACGACAAAAGTTCAACATATCTATGATACAGTCATCGGCAGTTTACCGTAAACAAACGAAATCGTCAATGTTGGCAATGCAATTATCTTACAAGCCCAACAATAATATTTTAAATAGTTTTTTTATCCCAACCTCTCGCTTCTGGTACCCGGGTACGAATAGCCACTTCGATAATAAAAATCAAGAATATAAGGCCTACAACGTAGATCCTTAATAAACAAGACAACTGCCATTGTTCCGTATGTTTGATTTTCAAGTAATAATATACACCCATACCTCGCTTTACGGCCTAGATACGTTCCGGAATAGTTGGCCGTAAAGCGAAAAGCCGTATAATGAATCAATAATTTTGATATAATTAAAAACCCATACAAATTTAATTTGATCTGTTACAATTTGTGTATAAAATAATAAAGTCGTTAGTTCATAAATCATTTTATTCTTTTCATTTCCTATAAAAATAAAAGTACAAAACATTGTAATAGTAAACAGAAATTAAATAAATAAACATATAAATTAAAAAAACAAAAGAAATCATATGCACATATTTATACATAAAATAAAATTCACCAATTAA
The DNA here is from genome assembly GCA_964017045.1 of Omphiscola glabra. Taxonomy (NCBI): domain Eukaryota; kingdom Metazoa; phylum Mollusca; class Gastropoda; family Lymnaeidae; genus Omphiscola; species Omphiscola glabra. The sequence goes on from OZ024795.1 coordinate 19,767,060, forward strand.
TCCAAACAAACAAAACAGAAACAAACACGTCAACTTACTGAGTCACAGGATATGAATAAGGTGGGATAGCACAGGAAATAAGGCAGATTACTAAAGCAGAGCCGCCTAAGGGTAGAAGCTGAAACTAAAGAGAGGATATCTATTGGCCGTATAATGAAACATCGTGGGCTGTAAACCGAAAAAGTGCCATAATTTAAAGTTGGCCGTAAAGCGAAATGCCGTATAAAGAGCGGCCGTATAGCGAGGTATAGGTGTATAGTTTTTTTAAAAATTTATTTATACTCTGAATGGATAGTTCTGAAATGATAGTTCTCAATTGATAGTTCTCATATTGATAGTTCTGAATTGATAGTTCTTAATTGATAGTTGATGATGATGATGATGATTGAGTCCTTTTATAGTGTCCGTGCAATTTTAGCATGCTCACAACGCGTTACTGTTCTTAAATCTATTTAAAGAAAAAAAAAGTCGACATTAGTTTTGAATTAATTGTTCTCGAATGATAGCTCTTAAAAGATAGTTCTCAATTGATAGTTCTTAAGGGATAGTTCCTGATCGATAGTTCTTAAAAGATAGTTCTCAACTGATTGTTCTTAAATGATAATTCCCAATTGATAGTTCTGAAAAGATAGTTCTGAATTGACAGTTCTTAATTGACATTTCTGAATTGATAGTTCTGAATTGATAATTCTGAATTGATAGTTCTGAATCATTAAAATATGCAAGTTATTGCTATGCCTGTTATTTCTGTGCATTTTAGTTCTACACATGTTATTTCCCTGCATGTTATTTCCCTGCATGTTATTTCCCTGCATGTTATTTCCCTGCATGTTTGACGACATCACTTAAACCACCTTCAACCAAGAATTTTTTAACAAACTTTTGGAATGAATCAGCCAGCTTCCTAACCACCTTCAACCAAGAATTTTTTAACAAGCTTTTGGAATGAATCAGCCAGCTTCCTAACCACCTTCAACCAAGAAATTTGTAACAAACTTTTGGAATGAATCAGCCAGCTTCCTAACCACCTTCAACCAAGAATTTTTTAACAAGCTTTTGGAATGAATCAGCCAGCTTCCTAACCACCTTCAACCAAGAAATTTGTAACAAACTTTTGGAATGAATCAGCCAGCTTCCTAACCACCTTCCACGATGCAGGATAGCGATAGAAAATTTCCTTTTCGAGTCAAAAAGCTTGCTTTCATTTCTATAATTTTGGCTTCTTCTCAATCTTGGATTAGCCCCTCCTTCAGCTCACCATGAGTCACAAATACAAACGGACTTATCTAGCAACGTATCTAACAAAGAAAATCCCCATGTCATCGCATCAAGCAAATCAAAAAGTTCTCAATTCCTCTGCATATAATTATATTTCGTCGTACATTATCCTCTTACTTACATTGAATTGGAAAGAGTATAACTAGATAGGACCAACATCAACGTTAATTATCAGTTCAATGTGAAGACGACTGATTTGGTTTTAAAACCGTACGCTTGATCTCATCGTGAAGTTGCGCATTGATGTATTTTTGTATCAAATATTTGAAATATATGAGATATATGTCGTGCTTGATCTCGTTGAGTTCTGCATTTAGAAGCAATTGTGTCTACACAAATCTACGCTATCTTCAGAAATAATTTGTTGTCTCCAACTTTCAGAGTGCCAGGAGTTGTAAATCATTATCAGCTGACATGGGCATCAACTTAATTCATTTCCGTTACAGGGGTATTTTATCAGACGATAGCTGTGTGTTGTAGCATCCTGGTGTTGATGATAAATTGCAACACGAATAGTTAAGAGATTCGGTCACGTCTTTATTTCCTTATAAGTAACAGCTTCCGGTCGCAAAAATGTATTGAAGGTGCTCCATCAGTTGCAACAAGTCATTAACGGTGCTCCATCAGTTACAGCTAGTCAACGAAGGTGCTCCATCAGTTACAACTAGTCAACGAAAGTGCTCTATCATTTACTACTAGTCAACGAAAGTGCTCCATCAGTATCAACTAGTCATTGTAGGCGCTCCGTCAGTTGCAAATAATCATTTAAGTTGTTCCGTCAGTTGCAACAAGTCTTTGAACGCGCCCCGTCTGTTTCAATATAATGTTGTTGGTTTTTTTTAGCGGCATCGCCTTGAAAAACTGCACAACCAAGCCAAATATCAATAACCTAGGTTATTAATATTTCGTTTCTAGGTGTCTTAGAAACAGGGCTTGATCTAAACACGTGTCTGATTCACAAAACGCACAAGTGCGAGATAAAAAAAGATTCATTGTATGTAAGACAAATCGAGTAATTCTGCTGTAATAAAAACTTCCATATTATCAGCGTTGTGTCTATGAACTCAGAAACTCAATTATTGGTTGAAGATGAGTTGTTCACCTACTTCTTGTGATTCTCCAGAGTCAGCAACCAACAATGCATTATTGTGATCCAGGCCAGAAATCTGTTTTTGCTGAGAAGCATAGCAGCAAATACTTGACAATATTTGTAGCAACTTTTTTTTGGGTCCATTTAATTAACAAATTGCAGTCAGCTGACTGTGCCTGGCTAAGCATACAAGGTTTGTTGTTCATAGCCGCGGGTATTTCTGATTAGAAGTTAGACTTACAATGAACTTTACACAACAGTTTTTTTTTAAAATTTGCTGCTTTAAAACATTATGTCACCATTCAATAAAATATATAATTAAAAACTTAATGTTATATATTCTTGATACATATGTGTACAGTTCCTCATTTGACCACCTTAATCACCGTACACGTTCTAATTGTTAACTTGGCTTGGGTGCGCAGATGGCTTATCAGACCGATTCTGACACGAAATGATCTTGATATCATTCCCTAGCGCCCCTCCCCCAAAGCCTTCCTACACCCCTCCCCTAAGCGGGACTTCCCACTTAAGAACAACTGGACTAAATGTCCACTGCACGGTTATCCACCGCTCAGCTGCATATTTTTCATCATCCAAATGTCCACCTTTAAATGTCTATCTCCAAATGTCCATCTCCAAATGTCCATCATCCAAATGTCCATCTCCAAATATCCATCTCCAAATATCCATCTCCAAATGTCCATCTCCAAATATCCATCTCCAAATGTCCATCTCCAAATGTCCATCATCCAAATGTCCATCTCCAAATATCAATCTCCAAATATCCATCTCCAAATGTCCATCTCTAAATGTCCATCTCCAAATATCCATCTCCAAATATCCATCTCCAAATATCCATCTCCAAATATCCATCTCCAAATATCCATCTCCAAATGTCCATCTCCAAATTTCCATCTCCAAATGTCCATCTCCAAATGTCCATCATCCAAATATCCATCTCCAAATATACATCTCCAAACATCCATCTCCCAATGTCCATCTCCAAATATACATCTCCAAATATCCATCTCCAAATGTCCATCTCCAAATGTCCATCTCCAAATATCCATCTCCAAATGTCCATCTCCAAATATCTATCTCCAAATATCCATCTCCAAAAGTCCATCTCCAAATGTGCATCATCTAATGTCCATCATCCAGACGTCCACTGTCAGACTTTGAATCAGCAAGTTGACCGTGACCAGTTGTTGGTTTCGGTGTTTATGGTGAGTCCAAGACTCTTAGTGGGCCGCCGAAAATGTGTCCTAACTAGTGACAGGTCAGGTTCCATTTCTGTCACTGAAGGATCACCAAGGACGCTCTACCATTTTTTAAAAACTGTATGATGATCGCTGTCAAGAAATGAGAACCGCTGCTGCATACACGAGAAAACACTCCGCATATCTTGAGTCTATCAAACGATGTGATCTCAACAATACAATGCTCTCTGTTATTTATCAACCCGATGCTCGCGTTCTGTGATAGCGACGGAGCCGAGCTCTCGAGAGAGCAGACATTCATGGGGGAACCTTGTTTTCTAACCCGCATGCGCGCTGTAGATAACAACAAATAAAACACGTGACACGTGAAATGAAACCGTAAAACAGTTTCCTGGTGAAGGTACTCGTTGAAACATTAAATGGCACTCATTACGTCCGCCATCTTGGGATTGTCCCGCACGTGCAGATCGTCTGGTCGTTATCAGGTGAAGCGCGTGGGTTTATCTGGATTATCTACCTTTGCTTAGTGTCTCAACGATCTGTGTAAGCTGTAAGTTTTAGCTTCCAGGGGAGGATCGAAGCGAAGCGGTTTTTTTAGAGAAAAACCCCCCATTAGTATCTAAGTTATTAAAATTTTCTATACTTTTTTGTCTCTATACTTTCTTGTCTCTATACTTTCTTGTCTCTATACTTTCTTGTCTCTATACTTTCTTGTCTCTATACTTTCTTGTCTATACTTTCTTGTCTCTATACTTTCTTGTCTCTATACTTTCTTGTCTCTATACTTTCTTGTCTCTATACTTTCTTGTCTCTATACTTTCTTGTCTCTATACTTTCTTGTCTCTATACTTTCTTGTCTCTATACTTTCTTGTCTCTATACTTTCTTGTCTCTATACTTTCTTGTCTCAATACATTTTCTATACCTATAAATGACAAAAAAAAATGTGATTGCCACACACCTGGTTAAGTTACTAAACTTTTGCAAAAAGTACAAGAAACGATTGCTTGAGTTTAGGACAGCAGACGGAGAAAATGAGTGAGGGTCGAATTTTCATTAATCAATTGTGTGTGTGCGTGGGTGTAGATATTTATCATTTATATATTTTTTTATTTTTTTTATTGATTTATTATTTTGTTGTTGCTGTTTTTCTTGTAATCAATGTTGCTGGCGATGTTGGTGGCGGCGGAGTGGTTGTGAATTTTCTCTTAGTAAGGTCTTATACTTTTTGTGTCTTTTTAAAAAAAAAATTCCGTTAATTCTTACTTGTAATTAGTTAAACGTTGTAGTTCTATAAAGTCTTTCAATCTGTACAATAAGCCGGACCGACTGCATTCTGAATCATTACTAATGAATTAATAGCCAGACCGACTGCATTCTGAGTCATTACTGATGAATTAATAGCCAGACCGACTGCATTCATAATCATTACTAATGAATTAATAGCCAGACCGACTGCATTCTGAGTCATTACTAATGAATTAATAGCCAGACCGACTGCATTCTGAGTCATTACTTATGTATGAGTCACCCAGACCGACTGCATTCTGAGTCATTACTTATGTATGAGTCATGCCAGACCGACTACATTCTTAGTAATTTTATCTGTAACATAAGCTAGACTAATTGCATTCCTAGTAATTACACATGTATTTGAGCTAGCTTAACTACATTCCGTCAATACATCTGTGTTTTAAGCTAAACTAAATCCTTTACAAGTCATTACATTTGTTTTGTACATATTCTAGACTAACTACATTGCAAGTAAATGCATCATTATTTATGAAATAGATGTATAATTATCCCCCCCCCCCCCTTTTTTCTATCTGTCTGTGAAAGTGTCTGTCGGAGTAGCCAACCATCTTTAACATTTAGTTCAAGCGATACTATTTTCTTAACAGAACGCTTTACTGTGAAGTTCAAGGTGAATACACCACCTTCTACCTCACAATGTCGCATCAATTGAAGAATTTGATTGCTTGAGATTTATCTTTAGGAGATTAAAGATATCAATCAAAAGCTGCTTAGAAAATCTTTCTCTATACCAAAGTATCACTGTTATTGTAGTGAATGCCGTCATTCCAGTCGCATTCCCGGACAAAATTTATCCAGCAGGTGGGAATCCAAGCATGGAAAAGAAAAGCACCAGTTTGGTCTGAGTGGAAGGAAGTGGTGAGGCACGCCAAAGCCCTACATGGGATCTAACGCGTCCGGGATGGAAATATGGATTCCTGTCGTAAATGTATAAATTCCCTTTCGCATTTCTGCCTGGAACTAACACTAAGGAATAAGACCTTTGGTGGAACTGTTAGCTACCTTATCAAACACCAACATTTACTACAATGGCAATTTATTTTACAAATTATACAGAAACCCCGCTTAACTTTAAGATAGATGAAGCACCAATTTGTTCAATCAGACTTTAACATAAATGAAGCATCAATTTGTTCAATCAAAGACTTTAACATAAATGAAGCACCAATTTGTTCAATCAAAGAACAACCGTTAAATGCAAACAGAAATAAAAATGACTCAACTAATTACAGTAAGTAATCACCATGGCAACAACGCTCGTGTTTCAAAAGAACAGTAAACATTATTCCAAACGTCCCAAAGATTGCTAACTTGACAGACCGATGACGCCAAAATGTAGCATTGGCTCGTAAGAATGTAGCCCTCGATCCCAGGCGCCTCGTAACTTTCACCTCCACGAGACAGTTTTATTCTCGGCAGAAAATTACCCTCAGCTGAACGAGCATTGTTTGAGGATTCCTTCCATGGTTCTCTCCCTTCTTTTCCCACCGCCATTTTAATTTGAAGGCCATCGCTACTGGGATTGGTGTGTCCTTCCATAATCCTCAACTTTCGGTTGACCTTTCACTGAACCCCAAATGGTTTCATTTGATATACTCAACGTCAGGGACGTTGAAAGTTTTGGGATTTGGGAATAACAAGTTGGCTACCTCAAAACATCTTACTGAACTTTGCAGAGGTGCATTTTGTGGCTACTAGTGAGTATCTAAACAAAAGTAGGTTACGTGTATGTTGTTTTGCAATGTCATAAATTCCGTGAACTTGAGAACCCGTTTGGGGGCGAAGTATTTGGCCTGGGGATCACTAATTTGGAAATTTACTCATTTCTAATACTTGTAACATACTGATATTTGTTATTAATGAAAAGTTGAGTGAAAAGCACCATTTCTTGTCAGAGTAGTGATATATAGATATAAAAATAGAAAGGGGAAAATTTCAAGAGCAGACGTCTTATATTGAATGAAGAGACAGTGGGGAAGCTTTTGGTCTAATGTTATTTTTTAAAAGAAATAGATGTACAATGACTGAACTGTATTTCATCTTCATGTCTTTATTCATCAAATGTGAACCTTCTTCTCTGTAGGGTTACTCGTAAATAAATAAGTGTGAAGTGAAAACCTTGGACTTCATATTATTACACCCGTGAGGAATTATTAGTAGTTATCACACCCCCCCCCCTTTTTTTACCCGATAAGCATTGTGTTATCCCCTCTGGTCATAAAAACTTGTAACAGTAACGGTTAACATGGTATAGGAAGAAATGTTACACTATTCAAGTTACATTTAAAGTAATCAAGTAAAAAGTAAATAGACTGATAAAGCTGAGCTTGTACTGCAGCACTTAGAATAAATGATTTATTTGAGCTACTTGATGGTTTTAATGGAATCGTCACTATAAATAAAAGGCTGCACCTATTGGTACACGTGTACCAGAATTGAGAGGTTGGGATTAAAAAACGATTTAAAATATTTTTGTTGGGTTTGTAAGACCAAATGAGATATAAATGAAAAATAATTGAATGTACTATACGTTTTTAAGCTTAATTTTTCCTTTTAACTAAAATAAACTACCACAAATGACATCCGAATAGCATTAGTCAAAATGGACCCGGACACGCAGCGCCCCCTTTCGGACCCGGGACACATTTACTCCAGTATGCCTTCCAGAACAACAGCGAGGGGATATACATCCACACTAGAGCAGACGGGAGATTGTTCAGCATTGCGCGCCTTAGAGCTAAGACCAAAATAAGAAAGGTCATGCTTCGTGAGCTCTTATTTGCAGATGACGCCGCTTTAGTATCTCACTCAGCAGACGGCCTGCAGAGCCTTGTATCCAGTTTATCCGCTGCCTGCAAAGAGTTTGGCATGATCATCAGCTTAAAGAAAACCAACATTATGGCTCAGGACGCTGACACTCCCCCCACTATCTCCATCGACGACTGCGACTTGGATGCTGTTGACAGATTCACATATCTAGGGTCGAACATTTCGAGCACTCTCTCAATGGAGGATGAGATAAGTGGTAGGATAGGGAGGGCCGCAACTGTCATGACGAGATTGAAGAAAAGAGTCTGGTCCAATGCCAAGCTCACAACAAGAACTAAGCTGCAGGTATACCAGGCCTGCGTACTGAGCACACTCCTCTATGGATGTGAGTCTTGGACCACATACAACAGGCACGGAAAAAGGCTCAATGGCTTCCACCTCAGATGCCTGCGCCGCATCCTTGACATCAAATGGCAGGAAAAAGTCCCCAACACGGATGTCCTGTCTCAAACAAATATGTGCAGCGTCCCAGCCCTTTTAATCCAAAGACGCCTCCGCTGGCTTGGGCACGTCAAGCGAATGCAACCTGGTCGCATACCTAAGGACGTGCTGTACAGCGAGCTGGCGATAGGGAAAAGGTCAGTTGGACGGCCTCGTCTCAGATACATAGACATTTGCAAAAGAGATATGAAGGCGGCTAACATCAACATCTCAAATTGGGAGGACTTGGCGGAGGATCGATCCACATGGCGGGGCACCGTGAAGGAAGGATCACTACGTGCCGAGGAGGTCTACAGGGCGGAAGCAGCTGTGAAGAGAGCGCGGAGAAAGGCAAGAAAACACTACTCCACTGCATTCGTGGGCGGGACATGCACAAGAGACTGCCATTCAAGGATCGGTCTCATTAGCCACACGAAGAGCTGTAACCAGACAAGATAATCTATCGTCTCTCGTAGACGGAAAGATGCCATACCATACACGATCACGTCGTGGGAGTTAATTTTGTAGAAAAAAATGTATGAGCCTAACAAGAGTTCCATTTTGATGTATGCAGAGTTGTGTAGTTCAGCACAATTTTAAAAAACAACACCAGTGCGATTTGAAAATCATTTTGTCTTATAGAGCTCAGCACTTTGTCATAGAGAGCTTAGCACTTTGTCATTATATAGAGCTCAGGACTTTGTCACAGAGAGCTCAGCACTTTGTCATTATAGAGAGCTCAGAACTTTGTCATAGAGAGCTCAGCATTTTTGTCATTATAGAGAGCTCAGCACTTTGTCATACAGAGCTCAGCACTTTGTCATAGAGAGCTCAGCACTTTGTCATATAGAGCTCAGCACTGTGTCATAGAGAGCTCAGCACTTTGTCATAGAGAGCTCAGCACTGTGTCATAGAGAGCTCAGCACTTTGTCATTATAGAGAGCTTAGCACTTTGTCATAGAGAGCTCAGCACTTTGTCATATAGAGCTCAGCACGTTCAGCGCTTTGGCAAGCATATCAAGGAACTTTTCCTACTAATATGGACTCCTGCAACGCTACTCAGACTGTATCAATTCTCTATACCATTAAACATTTTTCTCGGAGATCGTTATGTCTACGTGTTATCTAAGATCATTTTTCTATACTGTCATTACCTATGTATTTCCATCCGATGTCCCCAGGGTTCTACTTCAGCCAATTATCCAGACCATTTCTCCCCTGGGGGATCTCTACAACCGTCAGTCGGATAAGTCCCTGCCACAGAACACCAAATCCTATTTACTGGGGCACACCACGGCACAGGGCACTGTCAATATCCGCGGCCATCCTAAACAATAAATATACATAAGCCATCAGCAACGATATTATCCTCTTGATATTATCCACAAACCACGTGGATAACCTAAATTTTAAAGGATACACTTTTCGCCATCGTTCTGAAAGACCAAGTTATTTGGAAAACCCAAGTTAATTGGATGGAAAGATCAAATTAGTTGGAACGACCAAGTTAGTTGGATGGAAAGATTAAGTTAGTTTGATGTGAAAGACAAAGACCAAGTTATTTAGATGAAAAGACCAAGTTAGTAAAACAGAAGGACCAAGTTAGTTAAATAGAAAGACCAAGTTAGTTAAATAGAGAGACCAAATTAGTTGGATGGAAAGATCAAATTTTTTAGATGAAAGACCAAGTTAGTTAGATGGAAAGACCAAGTTAGTTAGATGGAAGGACCAAGCTAGTTAGTTGGAAAGACCAAGCTAGTTAGTTGGAAAGACCAAGTTAGTTATCCAACTCACACATTAAAAAAACTTCAACAGAACTATTAAAATATGTTATCTTAAGGCATATGAATTTTTTTTCTTGCATTCATTAATTCTTAAAGAAATGATACTTCTCCAGTTGTATGTGGTTCTAAAGCAGCGGTTCTCATCCTGGGGGGGGTCGCGACCCCTTTGGGGTTCGAACGACCCTTTCAAAGGGGTCACCTAAGACCATCGAAAAACACATATACTCTACAGGTATGAAGTATCAATGAAAATAATGTGGTTTGGGGTCGCCACAACATGAGGATCTGTATTAAAGGGTCGCGACATTAGGAAGGCCGAGAACCACTGCTATAAAGTATAATGAATTAATACAATGACGTCATCCTGCAAGGTATTACTTTACTTTGACTGACAGAGCGTGATATAGACACCTCGGTGTAGTAGACCTGGATGATGAATTTGGTTAATATTTTACCACAAAAATATTTTTAACGCCTATAAGAGAAAATTAAAAACTTTCGTTATGACCCCCCCCCCCCCCCCACTTTTTTTTCCATTTTTTTCCTTTCATTTTTTACCTTCCTATTATAAAAAAACAGATTTCTACACAGCCACTTCGCCCTCGACATAATAGAGCTGTACATTGAGTTAGGATATGAGCTTCAATAAATGTTTGCCGTGTCTACATCGCCTTCACCCCGTGGGGTGGTCCCCCGACAAGCCGGCCAATAGTGAGAGAGATGATCGCCAAATATGGCTAATTGTCAACGCAAACTCGGCCTGCACCGTACCCTCAAGGTGTTCGATCAGTGATCGATAAGATTTGTCAGAAAATCAAAATAGTTTGCTTTTTTTTTAACCGGGTATAATCCCCCCAAATACGTTTAGGTATGTCATGTACCTTTGAAACGAAGTAACAGCCATATTTTGCATTGAGATTCAAATGTATAATTTCTTTCCTTGTCCACGGAGGACAGCTTTGCCTGTAAATGTAATTCTCTATACTTAAATTAACACGGGTGGGTTGTTTTAAAGACTCGACTAAATTGGGAGATGTGTTCTTTGCTTAATATTGACAGAACCCCTAAAAGCAAAGTTGTTCGTATAAATCCTTTATATGCATGTTTGTTCCTTTAATTGTACGTGATTTATCATTTATTATGAAGCGGTTATGTGAATGGGTAAACTTTTGGCGCAATCAAGCTCCATATTTCCTTCATTTTACCCTTCAAAAATACTTCTTATTTTTACTGCATACCCAAATATGCCACAAATGTAAAGCACATAGGAACAGCTACACAATTAACTTCCACACCAAAACAACCGCCCATAGAAAAAATGATATTTCCTTCACATTCCTATTGAAAAACAGGAAAAATTCATTTTTTTTTTTTGGAGGTTGGGGGTAGGAATGAACATTTGGTCTAATGTGTTGTCGTCGGCAACGAGTCTATGTTCCACGTTTCAGTTTGATGGGATGACGGGAAGTGGGTCATTTAGCCTTCCGAAGATTTTGACAGAAGCGCACGGAACAAAAGCAAAGTTCATATAAAGGATTTTTAAAATACATTGACATTTCAGCTACATTTATCTCGTTAAAGGCCAATCGCTGATTCATTTAACATTGACAGATTTCAAAGTACCGTGACAATCAGCCCGTAACACGTCTCTCCTCTAAAGCTTAACGGCTATCAACCAAACTTTTACCATTTCCAACGTTATTGAACATTTGGTGCAAAACAATCTTGAATGTTCAAATGAACAAAAAAAACAACCTACTAATAAGTGAAGATCAATACAAAAATGTTTTGATAAAAATGTGCTTTGTTGTTGAAAGTTGTTTCGAACTTGTTTCGTTTACAAACTGTAGAAGCCCGTTTACAAACTGTAGAAGCCCTGTCAGACTGATAGAGGACAGACCTGGTCTTAAGAAGACTTGTTATTATGGGAAACCATTTCGATAGCCTGCGGAAACATTCATTAGGGGACTGAACTCACCTCAGAGTAACAATTTATTTGGCAAGAAACAGCCTCGCCAGTTGTTCTCTCCCCTCTGTGCTGTAGGCCATTACTTCCCCCGCGCGCGATGCCTTGACATTAAGAGAACTTCAGGAATGTTCGGAAAAACAGAACAAGATCCTGGAAAGGTTGATTCCCTCCCACCCCCCACCCACACCCACACCCAAACGCGTTTTTCCGCCCCAAGAGCTCTGGGCGACAAGTGAATGACTTGACAATCACGGATAATTCAACTTTAAATAATCTGAAACCGGCAGGGTTGCCGAAATACCACTTTGGTAGTTGTATCCAGGGCGAGGTAGTCATTAAGTACCAATCAGGCTTTTTTTGTTGTTGCGTAGCTGGAATTGAATTAAATACTGATGTATCTAAATCTTGATAGATCATACACAACGATTTTAAACGTCAATCTCTATATATATAAGAATGAGGTATGGGGAAATAACGCTTAAACCCGAAAATATTTTGATACGTTCGGACTCTTAAAAACAATCATAGTTATTTTCTATTATTTTACGGAAATCGAATAAATTTACATGCGCAAAAAAATATTATATTTCCGCTTTTATTTTAGCAAAGGTTTAAGTATTATTATAAATTACAAATACATATAAAGAAACAAATAAGGAACTATCTTAAGCATTTTATATGCGTTTGAAAGTTACGAAAAAAAATTAAATAGAAAAAATATGATCAAAGAAATACACAGTAATTACATTCATCGGGAAAACCTAAACATCAGTTGTTGTTAGTGCGTTCTTTAGCGCGTTGTCAATAAGGCGAAATAAAATTAAAATTAATTTGTTCTAAATAATCACGCAAATGACGTCATAGTGAAAATTGCCTATTTAGACAAAGCTAAAAGATTTCTGATTTAATAAAAGAGCGTGACAAAACTGTACATTCCCCTTCTTATAAGTAAAATTAATAAATTGCATTGATTGCTTTTTAAATTGCTAAACTTAAATACTAATTTAGCTTTGTATTTTTAACATTTAATAAGTTTGTACTTTTTATTCATTCCAAAAATAAACTTTGATGAAATTTATAAAGTAGTAAAATCTCTACATTTAAAAATAATTTTAATAAGAATATGCCGTTTAATTAAATTAATGCAGCAAAACTAAATAGCCAAATAGCATTTTTAATGCACTTATCACTGATCTAGATAAGAATAAAGCATATTAAATGAAAAAAAAATCTTTTTTACGTATGTACGGGGGCTATAATTCAGTGTATGATTTATTTATTTTTTTAAAACTCTGTAGGCGGGGAGTAATACTATACATTCATTTTGCCCAATGCAGCACAAGATAAGCCTCAGAATAAATTTGATCAATAATTAACCTTCTTCGATACATTTATATCGATGGTAGGAAATAGAATTCATGCATTTTTACTTGGATGACAATATCTTTCAATCCAATGACATTTCAGTTGTAATAAAAAGAAGCTATATTCTCATTTTACATATGAACATATGTTAACCAATTAAGAACATCAGTGACTTTAACAAAACGTAAATATATTTACATTTACTTACCCATGGATATCAAAACCCAATCACTTTACACAATTCAAAATTTAATTTAAAAATAGAGATTTTATTAGATAGAGAGATAGACAGAAATACAGACAGACAGACAAATACACAGATAGATTATAGATAGATATATAGAGAGGTAGATAAAAGATAGATAGACGGATGGATTGATGGATGGATGAAATGATGGATGGATGGAAGTGTGTGTGTGGGTGAGAAGATGAATGGATGGATTTATAGATAGGTAGGTAGGTAGGTTGGCAGGTAGATAAGTAGGTAGATAGATATGTAGGTAGGTAGGTAGGGAGATAGGTAGATAGATAGAAATATGGGTAGATAGATACAGACCTGTTTACTCTTACGATTTTGACGTACATTGTACGCTTTTGAGGTGTATACATTATATATACTGTGTTTTTTTACTATAAAGATAATGTATTGAATGATTTTGTGATATTGTACGATTTTAAGATTTTGAGGGTAAACAGGTCTGTAGATAGTAGCTGGATAGGTAGATAGTTAGGTAGATAGGTAGGTAGGTAGGTAGGTAGTTAGGTAGGTAGGTAGGTGGGCGGGTAGGTAGGTAGGCAGGTAGGTAGGTAGGCAGGTAGGTAGGTAGGCAGGCAGGCATGTAGATGGTAAATAGGTAGATAGGTAGATAGATAGATAAACAGACAGACAGACAAACTGAAGGCAGTCAGACAGACAGAGAGACAGAAGGAGAGACAGAAAGAGAGACAGTCAGAGAAACAAACAGAGAGACAGAGATACAGACAGAGAGACAGACAGAGAGATAGACAGAGAGACAGACAGACATAATGATAGAGAGACAGAGAGATAGACAGAGAGATAGATAGAGAGACAGAGACTGACAGTGAGACAGACTGAGAGACAGCTTGAGAGACAAACAGAGAGACAGACAGACAGAGAGACATATAGACCGGCAGAGAAACAGAGAGACAGACAGAGAGACATACAGACAGACAAAATGACAGAGAGAAGACAGAGAGACAGACAGAGAGACAGACAGTCAGACAGACAGATCATCTTTGAATAATTGCAAAAAAGTTATCTTAATTCGGTAAACTAAATCTATACATATATAAGTATGTCCCGTATGTGCTTCTATACCATTAATCCAAAGTGATGAAAATTGTGTGAATTGTAAAAAAAATGCAAATGTTTCTGAATTATTACACACATTTAAATATTCCGTTTTGGGACCGGGGACCTAAATTCTTTTTTCCCCCATTTTATGAGCTAAATATAATTTTCGTATGCGTTCCTATATCATTCATCCGATTGCGATAAAACTTTGGTAAGTTGTTGTGCGCACAAAAGGTTTCTGAATTATCTTATTCATTTTGAAATATTTTTAAAGAGACCCAAATTATTTTGTTCTTATATGAGCTATACAAATATAATTTCAATCAGTGCTATTGCATGGGTGGCTAGAAATCAACAAAATACAAACGAAATTTCAGTTTGTGTGTGACATAAGTACAATCATTTAAAAAATTTTCGTTTGGGGCCGGGGGCCTTATTTTAAAAATAATAAATATTTGAGCTATCTAAATATAATTTAAAACAGAGCTACTGCGTTGATGGATCAATCGCTAAAATTGTGTGGACTAAATTTTGAAAATACATGCTTCTCACGTGGACAGCTATATGTTGCCTGCTCGCGCGTCGAAAAAAAAGTCTAATTTATTTGTGTACACAGCAGACGGAAAAAACTATAAATATTTTCTATTTAAAATTTACTTTGAATCTTAATTAAAACACAAACACTTTTTTCATTGAGTGGCATGCAACGCATGCCGGGTTCTCGCTAGTACTTTATAAACACACAAAAAAAAATACAAGAAAATATCTTCTTAACGACATCTACCTACTAGTTAAGACCTGCCATTAATTCTTTTCGACCACGCGTCTCACTTAGACAGATGTTTAAATCTTCACGTCCATAAACCTGTTAATTCCTACAGGAGCTAACTGCATTCTTGACGTGTTAACTGTAGTATCCAGTGTCATCTTGTTTACACGGCTAACGGTTGAAGGACTGCGTTCTAGCTGTGTGAAAGAAATAGTAGGACAAGGTGTGTGAAAGCTTGATACAAAAGACAGGTCAATGGATATGAACGTAAAGGCCAAGAGCCTTCCTCGGCAGACAGGACAAATGAAAATACGCCAAGAAATAAAGAAACTAGTTAAAAACTTATCTAAAAAATATATTTGTTTCATGATTGTAGTATCATCAGATTCAAGGATAGAGTCAGCCACATACAAATATATTTGTTTCATGATTGTAATATCATCAGATTCAAGGATAGAGTCAGCCACATACAAATATATTTGTTTCATGATTGTAATATCATCAGATTCAAGGATAGAGTCAGCCACATACAAATATATTTGTTTCATGAATGTAATATCATCAGATTCAAGGATAGAGTCAGCCACATGCAAATATATTTGTTTCATGAATGTAGTATCATCAGATTCAAGGATAGAGTCAGCCACATGCAAATATATTTGTTTCATGATTGTAATATCATCAGATTCAAGGATAGAGTCAGCCACATACAAATATATTTGTTTCCTGATTGTAATATCATCAGATTCAAGGATAGAGTCAGCCACATACAAATATATTTGTTTCATGATTGTAATATCATCAGATTCAAGGATAGAGTCAGCCACATACAAATATATTTGTTTCATGAATGTAATATCATCAGATTCAAGGATAGAGTCAGCCACATACAAATATATTTGTTTCACGATTGTAATATCATCAGATTCAAGGATAGAGTCAGCCACATACAAATATATTTGTTTCACGATTGTAATATCATCAGATTCAAGGATAGAGTCAGCCACATACAAATATATTTGTTTCATGATTGTAGTATCATCAGATTGAAGGATAGAGTCAGCTACACACACACACGCAGACACCCTCTTTCCTCCCACGGAAATGTGTATTTGAAAAGATCGTTAAATGCATTATTTCATTAGTTTTCAAAACCAGCTGTATGCAAATTTCGGGTGTCTAAAATGTTAGTGCTTTGATTTATTGCTAGTTTCATAAAATAAGCCCACTTTACTGTGGCTCATCCTGTGCCGCCTGGGGCAAAATCTAAACAACGCGGCCCGCTCCTCCACAAGAAAGTGATTATAAAAATAATAAAAGTGACCCCTGGATGGTAACACCCCCCCCCCCTTTCTGGTATGGCAGCGCACGCCTGTACACTATATTAACATTTTAATGGCCCGCCCCCTTTTACCACGCAATGTGCTACATATTCTTTTTCTTTTTATTAGTTAAAACTGTATATCCGTAGATTTGAATTTTTTAAAATTTATTTTAATATTAAAATCCATATTTAAGTTCAAATATGCAACATTATCAGGTTTTGAGAATATATATATATATATATATATATATATATATATATATATATATATATATATATATATATATAAATTATATATAGATGATCCCACCCACATTACTTTGCCCTTGCGATGTAAAAACAGGATATGATAAAATACTTACTTAAGACTTCCCTTTTAAAAATTAAAATTGATTTAAATTAATAACAGAGAAACATAGGTAATAATTTTTAAAAAATTCCAATCCTCTTTTATACAAAAGCTTAGCTCTCACAATCAGACAATTACTTAAAATGTTTCTTTAATTATAATACTATATTTTTTTTGTTGTAATTAATAATAATACTACTTACATATTAAAGATTACTTGTACATACGTATAACTATCAACATGGCTCTTTTGTTTTTAGAATCTGAAATTCAAAAATCCATTTTATATTTACGTGATTGCTTACTTCCGTTTATAATAATATTTCTATAGTGTCCAACCCAATTATTCAAATTGACTCATTCTGGTTCTGGTTCGGTACGTTGCTGCATCCATATACTGGCATATGTGCAACGGTTGGGGAAGCGATGTTGCCAATCTAACGGCTCCTAGCAGATGCCAGGGCGGCCTTGAAGCTTTCGATCGTTGTCGAGTTCACGGCGGTATTGTCCAGGTTGTTCCAAGCAATTATGGTGCGTGGAAAGAATGACTGCTTATGTTGCACTGTGTTACTCCGAGTCACAGTGAAGCATTTGTTATTGTTTCGGGTGTAATTTCTCGTGGGGTTGTCAGATGTTAAGTCAGTGTTAAGTGACTGTTTGGCTCTAATTAATCGGCCTGGCTTCTGTGGGGTAAGATAATTGTTAGCTGGTATGGCCGGAATTAGCCCCATGGCCATTTTATATAAGAATGTTAGGCGGATCTTTTCTCGTCTGTCCTTGAGAGTGGGGATGTCAAATCTGTTTAAAAGGCCAGTGACGTAGCCAGGAGTGGTGGTTTTATAGTCACGTGCTATGAAGCGCATTGCGTTACGTTGGATTCGCTCCAATTTGTCCACGTCTTGCTTGAGGTATGGGTCCCAGATGATTGCACCATATTCTAGTATCGGACGAACGAGTGCAAGATAGGCATTTCGTTTGCAGGATGTTGGGCAGTGGCGCAGATTTCTTCTAATAAAACCTAGTGTGGAGTTGGCTTTTTTTGAAATTTTGTTTATATGGGGTGACCATTTTAGGTTATTTGAGAAGAGAATTCCAAGGTATGGATTATTTGTTACTTGTTGAAGGATTGTCCTAGTTAGGGTGTACATATAGCTTGATGGGTTTTTTTTTGAGATGCTCATTATGTAGCATTTGGTTTCATTAAATTTCATGCCCCATTTGTCTGCCCAATTCATAAGGCACTCCAAATCTGCTTGAAGTTGGTTGTGGTCATCGTTAATCAAATATCAAACATAAAAAAGTATTAGTTGGTACACCATGAAAGCTTAAACCGTTTATGATTTTCTTTAATACCAAGTTTGTCGATATGTCGCGGACAAAGAACCAGCTATTTTATATCAAGAAGAAGCTACCCCCCCTGACGCTTTATTTTTAGAATCGGAAATACAAAACCCGCCGAAATGCAAGTTTCATATTCATATAAGAATTATTTTTTTTAAAAATAAGATCATGTTGGAATCTCAGACACGAAACAATTAGTCAAACTAATTTTTTTTTATTTTCTCCTCACAAAAACATAGCTCGGAGTTTTTTAACTAATAAAAAATTAGCGCTGGCTAAACTCACAAAATCTTCATTGATATAAAAATACAAGCTATTGGAAAGCCCCTTATTATCATATTTTAAACTGAGTAATAGAGACCACTTTCAACAAGATGGCGACGGCCTTAGTATTTCTAGATCCGGCCCTAGGAAACGTGTCAATAAGCAGATATAGTTTATCATATTCAACTTGATTCGGCTTCCTTAAAATAATACAAAAATCACTATCACTGTTTTTTTTAAAGTCTCCAAGAGCAACACATCAGCTACACTGGCTCCTTCTCATAGATATGCTCTAGAACAGTGCTACTCAAAGTGGTGGTCCGCGGACCGGTGCCGGTCCGTGGGCCATCATCCGCCGGTCCGCAGAAGTTCTCAAGAAAACTCTTTTGCTACCACGTCAGTAAAAGAAAAATAGGGCACCGGTCCCTGGTGCAATGGAAAAATTCCGGCCGGTCCGCCATACTAACTAACATACTTAAGAAAATCAGCAGACCATCGAGCCAAGGCTCATAAGGTCTTCCCCAACACACCTCCACCGCCCCCAACTGGCATTCAACCACTCCCCCAGTGGTCTTTATTCCAGTCAGGCCGCGAAGCGGCATGCCGAGGGCTCCCCGCCCCTGAGACAGCCCCACCCACCCTTCCACTCGATTGGCTATGCGAGTGAGGCCGCATCAGAGAAGGGACGCCTGGCCAGCCGGGTTGATGCTTACACAGCAACCGGGCCGGACTTCCTTGGGCTGGGGTGGATATAATTTACGTCTCTAAAGACCCCCCCTCCCACCCCGGGGGGACTCGTAGGTGTTAACAGACGCCCTCTAATAGGGTTTACGTGGTTTTCTGCGGCATGACTAATTCACACCGCAGCTGGGAAATTACAAAAAGAGAAGGTTGCCTAGGAGCAGTACCCTCACGTCTGCATATTTAAAAATATGGCATTATGGTCCGCCATACTAAAAAGTTTGAGAAGCACTGCTCTAGAAAATATGACCCAGTATTAACGGGGTAGAAATGAAAGACATTTGCATTACGAGCTACCTGCTATAACGAAGTGTTAAAATCTAATGATTTCTATGTATGTAACTGTATCGGGTTAAGAGATATTGTATTCTCAACAAAAAAAAATTTACTAACATTTTCCATGCCATTCAATCGAATATTAGGAATAGTCAATCAAACGTAATCTTTTTTAAGTATTATCCATAAAAGATTTATACATTTTTAACATCATTCGGTTTTGAGAAATATCTAACTTCTCTATTAAATAGCCCCCCCACCACCCAACCCTTTTTCACGCTCCTGAGCTACAAAGAAAATATAATTTCTAAAAATTGTACAAAAATGTCTTTTGATGTAAAAAAAAATCTATGTACAATTTTAATTATCTTTAGCATTAAATTATTTTGATATATTGGTATCTTCATTAATGTTGTAAAATCGTTAAAAGTTGAATTCTTAACTATCTAGAAAATTCTCTTAAACTCATTTTCTCGTATGTAAGAACCCTTGCGGTTTTAAGAAATATTATTAATCTAATGAAAAATTTAAGAGTACTTTTTTTATAAACAGAATTTGGCGCAAAGTAGAAAAACAAAAATCTTCTTATTGCCACACAAAGTTCAATTACATTTTAAATATCTTCTCACCCATTTCGTCGTGGAAGAACTGTCTAGAAGTGTTTGTTGCATTTCTGACCTTTCAGGCTTATATCACTTCATATATTCATATTAGTTGCATTAGAAAGGTTTATCTTATACATACTTTTATAGAGACTAACCATTTCCAAACTGTTCAACGCGACAGCCGCACTTGATGGCCCGACAACCCCCGACCCTAAATGACATCCTTTAGAACACCACCCCCTTCCATTCAAATCGACCCATTCAAATCTTAGCTCGCCGCTTTGTAACAAAAGATCGATTGTATTTGCATCGAACTCCCAAGGTTTTACACACAACCCCCCACCCCAAACTCCAATCCTGACCCCCCCCCCCCCCCCCCAGAGCAGCCGGCCTTAATGATCACTGAGTGTATGTACATTATCTGGACACCGGCCATTTTCTCCGCCATTTCGAGCAATCTGTCTCCATCCGGTTCCATGGCAGTTACCAGCCCCCCATTTTTTCCTAACCCCAGCCCTTGCAGTGTGTCATGTGGGAATTTCAACACAGAATCAGAGGTTGAGACAAATGGCAGATCTCCGAGTGTGAAGACTTTGCATTTATTTAATAAAAATTTACAGTGAAGAAAACGCAATGATATAATAGGTCCGAAACTAAGTTGAAATATCTATTTTAAAAAGTTCACACATACGAAATATGAGTATTAACGTTTATTTAATTAGTGGTGGACAAGAGACTTGTAAGGCAACTAAGACGTAAAACTGTGTAAAACTGAAAACCAATTTTTTGGGGGTTCTTGTTATCAATCCTCACTAGATTGTTGTGTTGATTTTAAGATTTAATGTCATGACGAGAAGCAATATGATGACTAGATTCAATGTCATGACTAGATTCAGTATCATGACTTGATTCAATGTCATCCTTAGATTTTATGTCAGGACTAGATTCAATATCATGACTAGATCCAATTCTTGTCATGACTAGATTCAATGAAATTTCTTGATTCAATATCATGAAAAGAGTCAATATCATTACTAGATTCAATGTCATGACTAGATTCAATGTCATGACTAGATTCAATGTCACGACTAGGTTCAAAATCATGATTAGATTCAGCGTCATGACTTGATTTAATATCACAGCAGATATTTGCATTTTATGAAATTGTTTTCAAATAAGGACTTATGTTCGTGTCAAGTGAGACAAATGGAACAACCGGATATGGTAGAAGGGTTACAGTTGAGGAGTACAAGGTAAGTAGGGAGTGGGGAGCACGTTTGTACGGAAAAGGTTTGCTGGTTTATTTATTTGAAGTGTGTCCCAGCATGTTGATGTTTGTTGCTTGAAGTGTCCCAGCATGTTGATGTTTATTGTTGAAGCTAACACACATGGGTGTGTTTAAAACAAACATGTAATAATTGCTTAAAATGTTAAGCCATGGAATAATGTCTAGGACCTAGGATAACGAAAGCCAATATTTTAAGTAGTCTTACAGCAGCAGACACAACTGAGTAATGTATTGAGATGACGCCAGTCACCCATTTCAGCAGTCCTACAGCAGAAGACAACATGGATTAATGTCTGCAGGTGACGACATTCAATCATTTCGACAGGCTTACAGCAGCAGACAACATGGAGCAATGTCTTGAGGTGACGACAGCCAATTCTTTCAGAAGTCTACAGTAGCGAAAAAAAATTGTCACGACAGTCCGGGGCTTTGAATATTCATAGGTTCTGTACCCCAGTCGTTGGTCGGACCTAACTGGCCTATTGGTTTATTCATGCTCTAGCACCTGGTCTGACCTGTATGCTAATGACGTCACATCCGTCCTGTGCCCTTGGCCAGGCAATAAATCTAATGGTGTACAGGCCACGGCAAATTGTGTGACGTATTCCCTTACTCTGGTCCGTTATCTCCCTCATTGAATTCATGGTAGATGAGGTTTGTTGCCCCCGGGGTGGGGGAGGGGGGGGCTTGTAACTATAAAACCAACGATGAGTTTGAGGTGTTATCAATAAGCAAAAGAAATAATTGTTCGGGAAACTGAAAGCTGGTATCGATTATTTACTGAAGTTCTGAAAGAGCAGCTTCTTGGATTAATTGTGTAACTAAATGTATTTGGAATGAAATTGAAAGATATATTTCGCAGTTAAGTTTCAATGACAAAGAATGTTTTTTGGATCATTTATCAGAAATGCCATGGTAATCGCAAAACGAACTGTTTAAAATAGCAGACGTCTGGATATTTTTATGACAGGAACAAATATTATTGATATAATCGGGTATTATATAATAAATAATAAAAATGTATCATCTTTGAAACGAAAATACCCCCCCCCCCCCCCGGCCAAACTGAACCAAAATCTTTCTTTAAAATAAATTTTAGTGATGACCGTTGGATGTCGGAAGAATTCAATAATTTGGAAAAGTTTAGTTTCATTCTATGACCAACAAGACATACAGCACGGGTCGTTGTAACCCTGACAACGAAAGAGTTGATAAGTAGAAAAAAGAAACAGCCAGAAAAATAATGCACTTTACACCACATAATACAATCCGAAGCCCCTACTGCTGATATTTTACATTGCTATGATCACCCTCGTTCCGCCCCTGACAACCTCTCATCCTATTACGCCCCCACCACTTCCACCACCACAACTACCCCCCCCCCCCCCCCACACCAAAATAAAAACCAACCATGTCAGTACAAGACTAGAGGCCAAACCCATTTTGGAGTGGGCTAAGTTGAGACTATTCTCCTAATTCAAATTGGCAGCTCGCAGCTCACGACCCCCAAGCTGGCAGCTCACGACCCCCAAGCTGGCAACCCCCCGTAAGGATTAATGCTTCGTCTAATGTGATTTCAATAAAGCGCTTCCAAAATCCTTAAAAAAGACAGAGAGGCCCCCTCAACATAAGGCGCTGTAGCTTTTCTCTCTCTCAATCTATTTTTTTGTTTCTTTTCTACCTCGTTCCGTCAAACTCTCTCCCTCTCTCTCTCTCTCTCTCTAACTATCTCTTTTTCTCACTAATTTTCTCTGTCTCCCTCCCTCTCTGTTCCGTTTCTCCCTCTATCGGTTTCTCGGCCCCTCTCTTTCTCTCTCTGTATTTACCTTAATATTTTCGATTTATTTACTGCACTTCCGATTGCTTGCGACGTTTATACATTTCTATCATGGATTCCTCGCACTCATTGAGCAGAGGCGTGGCGAAGGAGGGGGCAGATATTACTAGGCTCTAGACTAGTTGGGTGCGACAGAATGGTGTTACGTACCGTTATCAATATGGAGAAATTAATCTCTTAATTACGTGTATCGCTCGTTCTAAAACAGTACACAACAAAAGACGACACCAAATGATAAATACAATAACAAAGAATACGACACTCAAACCAGGGCTAATTACAATTAATACGTTTGTTTCAATGTGTTAATTATAATAAATTGCAAAATCAAAAGAAAATATATTAAACTATTGACTTACAGTATATTGTTTGGCTTGTACCGGTACGATGCTAATAAAACACAATGTGCAGAAAGGGTACAATGATGAAAAGAAATCTACACACACACACACACAGTAAACAAAGCGCTGTCTCGTGGTGAAAATAACACACACGATAGTATCTCGTGATAAATGATCTGCCTCCCCCGTCATTTGTCTCCACACGCTTTTATAGTCTATTCTACTCATCTTTCGAGAACCGCCTTACGCATTGTTTTCCTTTCCAGTTTTATCCAGATGTTTCTATAATATTCTGAATGAAACGGACAATACTAAGCTTGTTGTAAACAAGGTTAAAGGGAGACTATTAGTTTGCTACCCACACCTTAAATGCTGTCACGAGTTTGCTGTCTGCTAGAGTTCATGCACGGGGAAAACATGAAGCAAACAAGTCACCTACATAACAACGGGCTTTGGGGGGCATTTTATTGATGAAAATTATGGGTTTCAGGATTGAGGTGGGGGAAGCTTAAAATGAATCGTGTCCATTGGTGCTAACTACTGTAGCTACGCCTCTGTCAGTGAGTAATGATACTATTTGACGTAGGCCCTATTGAAAAAGTGGAGAGATTGGCGTAGGGAAAGCTATGCAGGAATAATTCAAAGGACGAGAAGCTCTCAACATTTACTGACCGCGGGTTTCGATTGTTATCCCTACTCCTTCAGATGACGTCATGCCTGGCTCTTCTTTTCCCCTTAAGATAGCCATGACGTATGGCGTACACATTTATTGACCCTTTATGTTGTTGTAATCGTTGCTACATCTGTTTTATTATGTTCGCTTTCAACTCGCCGGAATTCGTTTATTTAAAAAGAAGGTCAAATGTGAAAAATAACTTTAAAAAACTAAATGATAAAATTATGACTGAGGTGAGGGAGGATATGGAGTGTTGGCGGGAGGGGTGTGTGTGTGTGTGGGGGGGGAGCATCGTCTAAATCAGTGGTTCTCAACCTTTCTATTGCCGCGACCCTTTAAAACAGTTCCTCATGTTGTGGCGACCCCAATTTTTTTCGTTGCTACTTCATAACTGTAGAGTATATGTCTTTTCCGATAGTCTTAGGCGACCCCTGGGAAAGGGTCATTCGACCGCCCCCCCCCCAAAAGGGTCGCGACCCACAGGTTGAGAACCGCCGGTCTAAACGAACAATAATAAACAGCAGACAATTTAAAAGTAATGAGAGCTCGAGGCATGGGGTTGGGTTGGAGCACGGGGTGGAGAATAACATCCCCGGCTGACATTCCTGGCCCCCCCCCAGGTCACTTCGCCTGACAATTTGTGACCCTCCAACGAGACATTTCGCCTATTGCCAAATCCTATTAACCCCTGGGTGGCTGGTGTACAAGCACAGGAACAGGGCTGTTTTATTTGGCTGTCTTATTTGTGCTACCAGGAGAACATCTTCCTGGAGTATGTTTCTAAATAGAATAACAATCGATCTAAATGCGCTCTTAAGCACGTTTCACTCATTAAAACACTGCACTCCCCCCCCCCCCCCCCCCAAAAAAAAAGGAGAAATCTTTGATAGTATATACGAATAATATAGTTTTGATGATTCTACAGATTTTAACAAAAAATGTTATTTAACTCAATACCAAATACAGAAATATAAAAACAAAGTTATAATCCCGCTTGTACTAAACACCATTACCAATGAAGACAATCTTCTTGATTATGGTTAATCTTTTTTTTAACTCTGTTTAAAAAATTGGAAAATTTATTTACCAATTTTACTCACTACTTATTTTAAAACTCAAGTACAGCAAAAAAATTCAAACAGGTCAAAATAAACGTTTCTCTCTCTCACTATCTGAAAAAAAAGAAGCAGTTTCTCTGTCTATCATTTCCTGTCCCTTTCTCTTACAACACGCTCTCTTTCTATCTCTTCCGATTTCCCCCCCCCCCCCCCCCCCAAAACCCCGTATTTATCTCTTTGTTGTTTTTTTTCCTGTCACACAACAATTTTTTTTCCAGTATTTTCTTCCTTTACTCTCCCCCCCCCCCACCAACACACTCTATATCAAACACACACTATGTCTCTCTTTAACACCCGTCCCTTCCTTGTCTCTCTACCTTTCTCTATTTCTTTCTTTCATTACTGTTCACTATTTCATTATCCCTCCTTATTTCTTTTCTTTTCTAATTTTTTTCTCTTCCACTCTCTTCCTTTATAAATAAGTTAATATCTTTTTAATCAAGTTTGACTTTAATGATTTTAGATTCTTTTTATAAAGTAGGCAACATATCATAAAACATTGCTAATGTTAACAGCGGGTGACCTGCTTACCATTTGCACTTTCCTTAAGGTCGAACCAGTAGATAGTTCGCACCATTAGTTTGGGGTTGGCAAAGTGGATATTTGCGGGTTAACCACGAGTAGTTCGCTCCCTTAGTTTGAGGAGTTACGTGGCCCTTTAATAATGTAAATTAAATATGACAAGTATTTCTTGAACAAACATCACAAAATGTTTCCATAACAACGGGAAAAATGGAAAGCATAAACTACGACATTAACTACCTCATATAAACTACGTCAGAAAATTCAGCACAAACTGCGTCATAAACTATGTCATAAATTGCGACATTAACGATGTCATAAACAACGGGATCTTTAACAAATATTTATTTTTGATAAAAAATTGTCGAGTGTTAGTGACAGCAATTCAGACAACGATTCTCAGACGTTTCGTATAAATGACTACAACGTTCAATAACAGTAAAAAAAATTGATGTAAAAAAAAAGGTTAGACCTTTACGCTAGTATATACGGTACTTATATGATGGTACAATAGTGCAAGGGTCACGGTACTTATATGCTGGTACAATAGTGCAAGGGTCACGGTACTTATATTCTCGTACAATAGTGCAAGGGTGACGGTACTTACATGATGGTACAATAATGCAGGGGTCACGACACTTATATGCTGGTACGATAGTGCAGGGGTCACGGTACTTATATGCGGGTACAATAGTGCACGAGTCGACAACATTTTGGTAATATGGCCCAAAATATGATGTTTCAATTGATTCCCCGTGTCCACGGCCTTATGTCTACCTTATGAGATGAAGTTTTGTATTACTAATAAACTTATACAAATTCTTTTCTCACTTTTTTCCCCATACCATTGAAAATCGCGCTGGCTTTTGCTGACCCTTGCCATAGGGGTACATTTCTTTAACATCTTTGTTTTGGACTTAACAGTCTAAATCTTTAAGCATTCTTATGAATAATAATTTATTTTTAAATACCGAAGAAGGATAATTGGCTTCATGTAATTTGATTTAAATTAAACTTTCTGAAATACATTTTAAAGATTTTAAGTTATATTATTCACATTGGTAGGATATTACTCAACGAGGCGTCAGGGGCGTAGCGAGCTTAACTCGCGCCCGGGGCACAATACATTTTTAGCGCCCCCCCTATTCGAAAACCATACAATATTTATGTAAAATATACCATTTGGCGCCCCTTCGTGAGTAGCGCCCGGGTTCATGATGCCCCCTTGCCCCCCCTCGCTACGCCACTGCGAGGCGTGTAGACACGCATTTCTTTAGTTCATATATTTAACAATAAGCGAATATTGGTAATAACTCTTTGCTAAATTTTCTCTGATGCACAACTGAATTCCCCGATGCTAAGTATACCCGAGGTCAACCATTGGTGTTAAATATATAGAAACAAAATAAAAGAACTAACTCGTCCTTTAGTTCACCCCGGCACCAAGTGGCGTCTTGAGCTGCGGTATCTCAGTGGAATTGTCCGATTCGCTTTGTCACTCTCTGTAATCAGACTTGGTCAAAGTGAGATTTCGCCGAGGGTTTACCGTGGTCCGCGAGTGGGCTTTTCAGTGGCGTAGCGAGCTTAACTCGCGCCCGGGGCACAATACATTTTAGCGCCCCCCAATACCTTTTTAGCGCCCCCCCTATTCGAAAACCATACAATATTATAGTAAAATATACCATTTGGCGCCCCTTTGTGAGTAGCGCCCGGGGCATGATGCCCCCCTTGCCCCCCCTCACTACGCCACTGGGGCTTGTGACCGGATTGTACCCGGATCCCACACGGATCGGGGCCCGAGTCCGAAGGACTGAGAATACCATTTGACTGTTGGACGTGTTGGCGCGTCATTCATTCCATGAATGTAGAGAGTCAGCATGGCTTAATCCAGGATTGGTTGAATTGAGTCCTACTTTCGGCCGCGTCAGGTATTGGTAAATGGGGAGAAGTAAATAACTGACCTTTTGATTGATGAATTGCTTTGCAAAACGGTTAAATGCTACAAAAGTTGCCATAAAGGTTAGTTTCGGGTGTTTTTGATCAAACAAAACCTCAGTTGGCGTAAGATGACCAAGCCAACTCGAAGTAAATCGTCATTTGATTTTTTTTTTTAAACTTAGCGTAGTTACAGTGAAGTAAATCTAGGTCGATTACTCAATGATATTTAAATTTTAAAATGACAGGTGGTAGTCGCTAAGATAAGATTAAAAAATTGTTGTGTTTTTTTTAAAAGTCATTTGTGAAGATCTCCAGAAACCTCCAGCATAATGTCGGGCGACTTATCCAGTTGTCGTGACCCTCAACTTGAGAGCCTTGGAAGTTTAGGTATCTAGAAGATGTGTGTTTATACTTTACCCGCCTTCCACAATGACGTGTAAGTCTCGTTCACTGTCAGAAGATCTTATTGACATTCTTTCATTGAATACATTTTGTTTTCACTTATTGACGATGCGTCACTGACCCTCTTTAACTAATTGCCTAAACTTTTAAAAAAATACACAGAAAAACGCGATAAATGCCTAGATTATTTTTTTCCGTCAGTAATAACATTGTTATTGGAGTAAATGTGTTTAATTTAGAGATACATAATATAAGAAAGATCATATAATTTCAGGAAAAGGATTATTACAGCACGTGGTTTAAAAATAGCATCAGCTGAAAGCTCAGCAGCCCGAAATGACTAACGCAATATCCTGGAACCCTCTCAACTCTGCATGAAAAGCGCGTTCAACAACAAAACAAAACAAAAAGCTCCCCCACACGACACGGCCAATAAGGCTTCTTGGAAACATCAACAAAGAAAACATTTCACGTGGAGTGAGCCACCACCACGTCTTTGAAGTGGCACTACGCCCCCCCCCCCCGGTCCCTCTCCTCTCGACCTATTCCTTGCACAATCAAATTTGGGATATTCATCTTTTCTGCACACTGTCCGTGCCTAACCCAATTTAGCTTTCATTCAACGAGACCAGTTGCATTTTAAGCAAACATGTTTGATTTTCAAGTATTCCATAGCGCGGTGCAAAACCAAAGGGCTCTCCCGACTCCATCAGAAAATTGCATTGAGGACGTGGCTCGCGGCCAGTGAGCGCTTTAAACGTTTAAATTAAATGGTAGGGTCTGCTTAAGGAGGTGGGTGGGGGGTGCGATCTCTAACAGAGATGGAGGGATGACCAGTGGTTCTTAACATATTTTTTTTAGGCCTAGCCCTAAACCTTCTACGGCGTCACTTTGGTTTTTTGTCTGACGTTCATTTAACTTTGGGGAGATGGATTCTTCTTTTCCTCAAAGCTGAAATATTTTGGCATCTAAAACTGTAGGTGACCTGTGGGTGTTTATGGGCTGCCATCGTGTGTCATACATAGCAGCTAAGTGTTATTTTTATGTTGTATTTACAGGGGTCAACAATTTGTTGTTCCCTGACGAAGGCTTCTTGCCTACACATTCGTTGATTTGTCCTTTTATTCAGGTTTTCCCCATACCTTGCTTCGCTCATGTCCCTTACGCTAACCTGAATGCAGTCTCCCCCCCCCCCCCCACCCACCTTTATAACCAATAATATTTCCAAAATCAAACCATTCCATCTTCTAAAAATGAGACATCTTCTTTTAAGTCTGAATTATTTCTTGTGATAGGGGCGTTGACATTTTTGTCGTCTGAGTAAAAAAAAAATGTTTATGGCTTCAGTCCTCGTACGATCTCATCGCAGGCAAAGCAGAAATAAAAATTAAGAAGACGTTTGAGTAGAGCCATCGGATTTTCTTGTGTTACCCGTTAGAATGCCCACACAGGAAGCCATATTTTTGGTTTGTCTAGGGATTCGGAGATTTAGCCAAGTGGTACCGGTACGGTTGTTTCTAAGTCGGGGTTAGGATGGCTAGGGCTTGGAATATGAAAGACAAATATAAAGACGATGAGGTGAGAGATCAGTGCAGACACGTCACTTCCTGTCGTTGTGCTTGGGATGGTGGAGTGGAGTTTGATGAGTTCCACCAACACGGATTCCGTCTCTAGACACACGAAGACTTGTCTCCCCTGTTGACACGCCGATGGCAGTCCGGAGACCGGACGTAATGCATGGCTTAATAATTCTCTTCACGGCCCTGGCATCTTTAATTGTTTGACCTCTGTGTTTTGGTGCTGAGTTGATTTCGTAGCTGAGCGAAAATTTTGATGGATTTTTAATTACTTATGTATTTCGGAGTTTCGCAACCGGCTGTGGGGGCCATGGCACCACTGAATATTTTACTATAAGGTCCCCTGTGTTACCGTGTCCATAAGAGAAGGTATTTGAACCACGCGGCTCGAAGAAGTGTAATGCCACCAAGGATGCGCACCACGTATTTATGTGATCAACAGTGACCGGTGTTTGCCAGGGGACCTAAGCTCTTTAACAGACATTCATAATTGAAATCCATAACTAACATCCAAAATTAACTGACAAATATATATGACGTCCATATCTGACGTCTGTAACTGACATTCTTAAATGACTTGCACAGGACCGTGTGCCCAAAATATGTCTGTACAAAACCAGGTTCCAAGATACAACAGTCGATCAATACACACAAACATGGTGAAATAACAGAAGTAGTTCCTTTAATTGTTTTCACGGCCGTAGACGGTGACAACCAAAAAAACACTTGGTTTCAAACAGCTTCTACCATCCCTAATGGCTGTTACATTAATCTATAAATACTTTATTTTTTAAATTGGCTTCGCGACATTTTGCCGCTTTGTTCTAAAACGTGAGTTTAAAAAAACGTAATTATTCCAAATGTGTTCAATAATTTGCAGTAGAAGACATTGGAAGACAAAAGGCTGCAAGGTTGTCAACCTTCCTAATGCCGCTAACCCTTATTACAGTTTCTCATGTTGTAGCGACCCCCAACCACAAAATTATTTTCGCTTCTATTTCATAACTGTAGAGTATTTTTTTTTCCCCCCGATGGTTTTAGGCGACCACTGGGAATGGGTCGTTCGACCTCCAAAGAGGTCTCGCTCCACAGGTTGAGAACCGCTGAGTTAGAGGATTCTAAAAGTAATGGACATTATTTAACTGTTAATTGTTTAAACTTAAGCGAGCCTGTAAGACGCATTATCTAATATAGTTACGTTTTTTTTGTTTTCTTTTAAAGTTGTCCGAGTTCCATTAGACGCACACGAATAATTTAAAACGTATTTAAGAGCTGACCAACAGGCGCGTACTTTCCAATTTAGCCGTGTATTTTATCTCCTTAAACGTGTTCGCAAGTCAGCTAGCAAATTTGTAGTTAACTCTGGGAATGAATTCAATGATTAAAATATACCAACTGTATCCTGTTCATGAAATACTTGTAGTGGAGGCCGCGCTCACATTGAGGCGTCATGTGTTAAGGCAGTGGTTACATGTATATTATTAACCAGTTTATTACTAGGGTTAAACATGTGAAAATGAAGCAGCTAGAGCAGTGGTTCTCAACCTTCCTAATGCCGCGACCCTTTTATACAGTTCCTCATGTTGTGGCGACCCAAAGCCACACAATTATTTTTGTTTTTGCTTCATAACTGTAGAGTATATGTGTTTTCAGATGGTCTTAGGCGACCCCCGGGAAAGGGTCGCGCGACCCCCAAAGGGGTCGCGACCCAAGGTTGAGAACCGCTGTGTTAAGGGCTGGGTCACTTTTGTAGCTAGTACCCCGAAATATATTTGTTCAAGCCGACGTTACCCCGCGAATTTAAGAAGAGAATTAAATAGAATATTAAAATTCAAAATGATTTAATGGAATCTGTTTATATGGAGAATATAAATGTTATAGCATAAAGTAATAGAACCCTGAAACTTTTAGAGTACTATTAAAGCAAAGATGGCTAAGACGAAGTGGCGGACACAAGACAAGATTTGCGGTTTTGTTAACTGTCTGAGTCACTTCTAACCTTACTATATCGAGAGCGATTTACTATATCACGGGCCAGATACATTGTTACAAGAAAAATATGTGTTTCTTGTGTAACGAGAAATACCCTTTTAAATATAACTAGATTTATGACTATTGAACCTTCATCACCCCCAGATTTTGATTGCTACCCAATGTTGGGTAATGTTCACCGACCACCTGCTCTATATTATAGTGTCTGATTTCACTTAAATTCACTCCGTTATTGAACATTGCAGTAATGTCATTATGCATGAGCAGTCTGTCAACTATTCACTGTACGATATCTCCAGCTGTCAAACACCGTAGTGACATAAACCTGCTCTAAAGTGTCTGGACTGGACTTGACAGTTTAGGCCTCTACGCTCACAGTTCAAGGCATGTTTGTGTGGTCAGTTATGGTCAGTTTGTGGTCAGCTTGTGGTCAGTATGTGGTCAGTATGTGGTCAGTATGTGGACAGTATGTGGTCAGTATGTGGTCAGTTGTGGTCAGTATGTGGTCAGTTTTGGACAGTATATGGTCAGGTGTGGTCAATTTGTGGTCAGTTGTGGTCAGTATGTGGTCAGTTCTCTCACATCATCGTATCTTTTCTCCCAGACCGCATCTTTAGATGGTCATTTCTATCTCTCCATCATCTTACCTCTTCTCTTAGACCACTTGTTTATATGGTCAGTTCTCTCACCATCACCGGACCTCTTCTCTCAGACCGCATATTTAAATGGTCAGTTCTCTCTCTCACCATCACCGGACCTCTTCTCTCAGACCGCATATTTAAATGGTCAGTTCTCTCACCATCACCGTACCTCTTCTCTCAGACCGCATATTTAAATGGTCAGTTCTCTCTCTCACCATCACCGGATTTCTTCTCTCAGACCGCATATTTAAATGGTCAGTTCTCTCACCATCACCGTACCTCTTCTCTCAGACCGCATATTTAAATGGTCAGTTCTCTCACCATCACCGGACCTCTTCTCTCAGACCGCATATTTAAATGGTCAGTTCTCTCACCATCACCGTACCTCTTCTCTCAGACCGCATATTTAAATGGTCAGTTCTCTCAACATCATCGGGCCTCTTCTTTCAGACAATATCCACCCCCCCTCCAACCCAACCGATCCTTCTTCCCCCTCACCCTTCCAACTCGATCCATGATCTCTTTTCTCTTAGCGTCTCTGATCCATCTTTCTTGGAATGAATCCCATCCATCTCTTCCTGTCTGGTGTCCCCCATCCTACCAACCCCTCCCCCCCAACCACCCCGACATGTCCATTGCTACAATTGAGAGAGATGAGAGACGACAGCATGAAAGATGAAAATGGGATCCAGTGAGTTAGACACGTCACCACCGACCGTTGATCAGTAAGACCATTTTTTTGGTTATAACTTCTCTCCCATTTTCTGGCTGGGTGTTACGCCCCCTTGGCTCGTGCCGTTTCCACGAATCACTTTCATGCCTTCTGTAACTGCTGACTCCTGTTAGCCATCAAAATTTATATAGCTCCAGCTCGTGTCGACCTGCAGGACCTTGCTCTTTCATAACTAAGTCATGAGGAAATTTCCAAATCTCTTGAGTCGAGGTCCGTGTTTTATTTAGAATTATCTTACATTTGTTAAACAAAATAAAACTCTCTTTAAAAAAACTCCTTTTGCTAAGATGACGCATTATTTCATGTATCCACAAATAAGAGAAATAGGTTGCGTCAATTGCGTAAAGTTTTCTTCTATTAAATTTGTATCCAGATATTAAGTTTTTTTTTTTAAAGTTAAATTCACACCTCCCCCTTCAACCATGCACATGATTGGTCCATTATTCTATTGTGATGTATTATAATTTGTACATAGGGAAAATTGTACATATTTCATATTGTACATGGATCATATTGTACATATATTATATTGTACATAGAACATATTGTACATGGATCATATGGTACATCGATTATATTTTACATGGATCATATTGTACATGGCCAAATTGTACATTGATCATTAGTACATAGATCATATTGTACATGGATCATATGGTACATGGATCATATTGTAAATTGATCATAATGTAAATTGATCATATTATACGTAGAGCATATTGTACATATAGTATATTGTACATATAATTTTTGTTCATGCATCATATTTAACATAGATCATATTGTACATAGAGCATAATGTAAATGGATCATATTGTACATGACCAAATTGTACATAAATCGTATATCGAATATTATCATATTGAGCATATTGTACATGGATCATATTGGTATCTCATTAAAATATTTGGATCAGGGCCGGTGCTAGGAGGGTGCGGGGCCTTGGGCAAATTGAATTTTGCGGGGCCGTTGACGTTATATATTCCGCCGATAGGATATTAAGACATGTTATAGTCGTGGTGGGGCCTTGCTGACAGGGCCGGCGCTAGGAGAGCGATGAAGGCTAAACAAAAGGTTAACGGGTCTATTTACAGTATAAAATTCCATGATAATCCCCTTTCGTCTGCTTAACATGCGCCCAGAGGTCTTCCCGAGATTCATCTCGGAAGGATAGTATGGGCGCCAGACTGACCTTCATACCATTTGACTATCTAATAACTCCGAATATTGTGTTGACTGGATTAGGAACTATTAGTAGGCTTAGGTATGTTTTAAATATACTACGGCAACGCGCGGGGCGGTCGCCCACTTCGCCATCCCCTAACGCCGGCCCTGGTTGGATGAAAATAAAACTAGAAATATTCTTATTTCCTTTTTAAGAATCCGTGATCTATTCAGAGAATGTGCTCATCCAAGCCAATAGTATACAAACCCCACCTTCAGTGCGAAGCACCTACAAACCCCACTGTAGTGCGAACAACCTAAATATCTCACCTATAGTGCGAACCATCTACAAATCTCACCTATAGTGCGAACCATCTACAAATCTCACCTATAGTGCGAACCATCTACATATCTCACCTATAGTGCGAACCATCTACAAATCTTACCTATAGTGCCAACCATATACAAATCTCACCTATAGTGCGAACCATCTACAAATCTCACCTATAGTTGGAACCATCTACAAATCTCACCTATATTGCGAACCATCTTCAACTCCCACCTATAGTGCGAACCACCTACAAATCTCACCTATAATGCGAACCATCTACAAATCTCACCAATAGTGCGAACCACCTACAAATCTCCTCTATAGTGCGAACCATCTTTAATAATATAAACAAACGGAATTGATTGTCTGGTTGTATTTGTATAACTTAGCAAGAGATGTGTGACTTTGTTAGCTATGAGAAACCAACCATTCGATCCAAAGTTTAGTCTTGTGTTACCATTAATGTATCGAAATGTCCCACACATTCGATGCACATGGTTAAAAAAAAAATAATAACGTTAAAATTTGTATCGTCTAATTTCGACCATCCAGACCCTCATGGTAAATATGCAAAAAAAGCTTTATTTTTTAAATTATTTTTGTATTTGTTTTTAAATTTTATTTTTTTTATTTGTTTTCTATGGACACAGAAACCGTTGGCAAATTTCTAATACAAAAATGAATATTAAAATGCAACGCCGTAAGTCTCATTAAAAAAAGTCCACACAATTAAAATAGTCGTAAAATTTCTTTTTGAACTCACTATGTTGTAACACAAAATGGTGCGCTCAAAAAGAAATGTGATGAAAATTTGACGGAAATTTGACGAAAATTTTACAAAAATTTGACGGACATTTGTCAAAAATTTGATAAAATTCATCAACATGGTCTATGGCATACAGTAAATTTAAATAATTTAAAAACAAACCTATTGTAACAACTATGTTAAAGACGGTCTGTGCTCAAATCGTCTGTACTTTTAAAAATTAATTTTGCAAATTTTAAAAAAAAAAGTGTTTTTTAGAACTACTTATCTGTTACATTAAGTGACTGCTGCTGTTTTACAATCGGTTCTATTCTCAGGCCTGTTCCAGTAATCTATCTCTTTTCCAAATGAATGTTTATAGAACAAGTTGGTTGGGGGTCATTGGAAGTCCATTAAACCCACAGTGATCCAATTTGAAATCCGAGAGTTCTTCATTTGGATCAGTTAAAGAAGTATCTTTTACACTCTGTTGCCTTTTTATCATCAATAACACTATAAAGAGAAATTAAGTGCAGTCATGTGTGAAATTGTCTTTAAGTTCTGGTTTGATACCTCTTGAGTTCAGTGGTTCTCAAATTATTTACAGCTGTTTGACTTTATGAAAAACTATTTTCTTTATATATTTTTTGCTTGTGTTTGAACTCAATTTTGTTCACAAAAAAAAAAAACGCGTATAAAAAGAACCACTTATAGTCCCCGGAGCTCCGGTTGACAAGCCTGTGTTGGCTTGCTGATTGGGAGGCGTTGGCCACGGACCCCCTCGACGTTACCCGGGGAGCAAGACCACAATTGCGATTCCCGAGTGGGCAGACAAGGGACATGCATGGTACCTGCCGGAATAAAAACAGTACCTACAGGGCTGCCAACTGTGACGTTTTACAGTTGGAAGTAATGGCAGAGACAGGATAGGGATCATGATTACAAGTTGCTGCTAATGGATATGAGGCCAGAGGCTAAGGTGGAAGCCTCTAGCCGATGATTCTAAATACGCAGCCCTGAGAAAGCTGCTCCTAGGCAACCGTTTGTGGGGTGTAGAACCCCTCATAAAGGCCGTCTGACGCTTCACCCGCGATGGGTGGGGTAAGATATTAGGACGTTAATGTACCATCCCGACTCCTTGGGAGAATCGGCCGTAGACGCTTTAAATGCAGCGTTTTTGGTCGACCGGACGTCCTCGGGTGGGAAAGCCTCCATTTGCAAATCCAATTAAGCGTGTGCGGGTGGGGGCGATCCAGGCCGGGGGAGGTCCCTGGCGTGCCGCCGCGCGGTCCGGCATCGGGGAGGCTCGGCGTTTGGGCTGCGTGGAGGTGCATCGGGGAGGGCATTAAGAGCTCACGCCGACGCCATTTCCCAATGTAACATATTTAGTCCTTTTGTGGTAAACAATATTCTCCCCAACCATGTTTCGTACAAACTTTTTTTTTAATGAATTGCTAATGTGATCACCTTTTACAGTTGCCAAACTATGACCCTGACCCCACTCAACTTTACTTGATTCGCCTCTCAGCACGATCTCAATATCCTCGCTATGGGCCTCACTTTGTAAAGACAGTAAGATTTGTAAACGTTCTTTAAGTTTCACAGCGTCCAAATGTAATTTAGACGTGAAGTTTCACCATTGCATCTCGGCAACTTGACAGCCTTATACCATATTATGTACGTTGCGGCCATGATCTGATTGGTTGCAACATTCACGCTACAAGCATCTTCACGTGGTTTTTATAGGGATAAATGGTGGACAAGAAAAGCTATTTTTTTAAGACTGCGTTCAAAGCCCACCAAATGTATCGGCAAATTGGCCGGATTATGTCCGCGTGTTAGCCAAGCGTTAAGGCAGGAGATATCCAATTAGATTCTCTTACAGCCCCATCGCCTGGCATGCCCTGTACAAGGAACTCTAATGTTGCCCCAGACATGGGTGGATAGGTGTTATTGCCAGGGCAAGACTTGCTGGGAGCTAAAGTGCATGTTTGGTGGGAGTAAAAGGGCCTGTTTGGTGTGAGCTAAGGGCATATTTGGGGTGAGCTAAAGGGCATTTAAGTGGATCCTAGAAGGCATGCATTTTGGGAGCTAAATGGAATGCTTGGTGTTGGCGTAGGGGCATGTTTGGTGGGAGTTAAATGGCATGTTTTGTGATAGCTTAAGGGCATGCTTGGTGGGAGCTGAATTGCAAGTTTGTAGAGCTGACAGACATGGATTGGTTTAATGAGCTGACAGACATGGATTAGTTTGTTGGGCTAAAAGACATGGAACGGTTTCTTGAGCTAAAAGACATGGATTGGTTTGTTGGGCTAAAAGACATGGAACGGTTTCTTGAGCTAAAAGACATGGATTGCTTCCATTTAGCTTTAGAACTTTTATTTATGTGTGATGAAGATATAAAGGGCATTTTTTTAATTGGACGCTTTAGTGTATAAATAAAGACAGGACAACAAAAGGAGAACGTTTCGACTGAGAGCTTTGTTCAACAGACAGGACACGAGAAGATGCAAGAAAGATTATGTCCTTGGCACAGCTTGAACGTTTCGGCTGGGAGCTTTGTTCAGCAGACAGGACACGAGAAAATGCAAGAAAGATTATGTCCTTGGCACAGCTTGAACGTTTCGGCTGGGAGCTTTGTTCAGCAGACAGGACATGAGAAGATACAAGAAAGATTATGTCCTTGGCACAGCTTGAACGTTTCGGCTGGGAGCTTTGTTCAGCAGACAGGACACGAGAAGATGCAAGAAAGATTATGTCCTTGGCACAGCTTAAACTTTAGGGCTGGGAGCTTTGTTCAGCAGACAGGACAC
Source organism: Omphiscola glabra (assembly GCA_964017045.1). Taxonomy (NCBI): domain Eukaryota; kingdom Metazoa; phylum Mollusca; class Gastropoda; family Lymnaeidae; genus Omphiscola; species Omphiscola glabra. Next base: position 19,805,433 of record OZ024795.1, read on the forward strand.
GAGAAGATACAAGAAATATTTTGTCCTTGGCACATTTTGAACGCAGTCCTAAATTTATTACCCTTTAGCTCCTGGAGGCCTTTCTACCAATAAGCGTAATTGAAGTGTTTGATCTACGTTAAGGTAAACACTATTCTCTACCCTATTTACGTAGTTCACCTCAGTTTCACCCCTACCCCCCAGTGGCTTCCCCCCCCCCCCCTAGACTGTTGTGACAGCCGGTAATGATAAAACTTCAATCTTTCCATGCATTATTTTCAATTAACGAATTCCTTTTTTTTTTTTTTTTTAAAACATGCCTTCCTGGAAAATCACTTCAGTTACCTCCTTTGATGAACCAACAGCGTGATGTCATTAATTGAGACATCTTTTTTATTACACATCACAGAGATTCCTAACTCCTCCACTGATTGGCTATTTTGTTAACAAGATTTTCTTCCTCCTCTTAGCGCTCTTGTCAGGATTGTTCTGGGACGTAATATAATAAGACTATTAAATTAAATCAAAGCGAAAGTACTTTTCGGCCTCAGCTCACTCCCCCGGATGTGAATGGAAGTTATTCCGCCCGGTTAGCTAAAGCCCGTGCAGATATTAGCGCTCATCGCCCCGATCACGTGGTCATGCGTCAACACCGTTAGTGATACGGACTGTTGAAGCAAAGCGTTTTTTTTTCTTTCATCATTTGAGCCGATTCAAACGTAACGTGTCATGTTCTTGGCGGTGTCTGTTCAAGAAATAAAAAAAAAATTGTTTTACATTTACGTTTCTCTTTGCTCTTGTTTGTTTGCCTTTTCCTCGGAGCACTTAAACTTAAACAGCTTTTATTTAAACATCCTACGTGTAACGTTCAGCAAGCTGTAGAGACTTGGCTGCGATGGGAGTTTCAATTGTAACTTTATGCCAGACAGTTGTCTCCATTGGGAGTTTGACAATTACACAAACTTTTTTTTTCGACAGGTTTCTAGAAACGAGGTTAAAATTGTGACTTGTTGTTTTATTAGATGAACACGTTAAAAATACATAAGAGATTCAATATATTTTCACAATAACTAACTGAATGCACATTTTAATAATGTGCTCGTTTACAGGTCAATGGAACTCAGATAAAACTTCGCCTTTTCGGTAACTGCAGACCAAATTATGCCGTTATGTTTACGTATCTTTGGATCATTGATGTCAAAACTGAGTGGTCACGTGATTCTAATTTTAGACTTTTTGTTTTGTTTTTGTTGTTGTTGCCGTTTTCTACCCCACAGTCGCTACAATGGAACGTTACTCTGTGGTGAACGTGATTGGGATGTCCTTTTTGACAGGTTTCACTGTTTGCGATATGTTGATAGACATGCGTTTATTTATAAAACTTCCTGCAGTAATAATGTTACACGAGTGCCGTGTTTACCATGAGCATGTTCAAATTGAGAACATATATTTACTTCTAGCTACATCTCAGTACATAAAACCAAAACACGAACATGTCTTTAAAATATTGCCTGTTAATCGGACACATATTTTATCACATCTGACATGGCGGCACCGCCACACATTTGGACTAATCTTGTCATAAAATTCTTCACGCGATGTTTAATTAGGTGACCTTGTCTAAACAGCAGTATTAGAATAACCAGGTTTGTGTAGTTTAAGACAATGGGCTGATAGGGATAACCAGGTTGGTGGAGTTTGAGACATTGGGCTGATAGGGATAACCAGGTTGGTGGAGTTTGAGACAATGGGCTGATAGGGATAACCAGGTTTGTGGAGTTTAAGACAATGGGCTGATAGGGATAACCAGGTTTGTGGAGTTTAAGACAATGGGCTGATAGGGATAACCAGGTTTGTGGAGTTTAAGACAATGGGCTCATAGGGATAACCAGGTTTGTGGAGTTTAAGACAATGGGCTGATAGGGATAACCAGGTTTGTGGAGTTTAAGACAATGGGCTGATAGGGATAACCAGGTTTGTGGAGTTTAAGACAATGGGCTGATAGGGATAACCAGGTTTGTGGAGTTTAAGACAATGGGCTGATAGGGATAACCAGGTTTGTGGAGTTTAAGACAATGGGCTGATAGGGATAACCAGGTTTGTGGAGTTTAAGACAATGGGCTGATAGGGATAACCAGGTTTGTGGAGTTTAAGACAATGGGCTGATAGGGATAACCAGGTTTGTGGAGTTTAAGACAATGGGCTGATAGGGATAACCAGGTTTGTGGAGTTTAAGACATTGGGCTGATCATAAAATTACCAGATAAAATATCCCTTTAGTTTCAGATAAAAAGATGGAATGTATGACACTATTCCGTATAGCTTTCCCTCCCCCCACCCGGTTGGGGGTGGGGGTGGGGTGGGGGTCATGAAATGAAACATAGTGGCGTCATATGCTGAAATTAGAGTTCTATTCCTGTTGTCTGAGGAACTAAGCTTTTTCCGGTCACGAATGACCAGAGCCCCAACTAGACTTTTTAGGCACCAGATGCCACCTCTGAATCTTGGCGCACCCCATCTCCCCCGGACCCGAAAGCTTAAAAGATTCCTTAATTGGCGCTCCCATTGTTTTCTCGTCCTTCCACCGGGGGCGACCGCCCCATGTGGCCCACCCATTGTTTCGGCTCTGCCATTGGGATCACCTGTCTGTTTAATAAGTCCCAGGTCTTTAAACTTCAATAAGCCCTCATTGCCAGTAATAACTTCATCAACGTCCGTGGTCACGAAGAATCGTCACGTGTTCCTGGCCCAGTGGTTTCTGATGACTTCATTTACCTTCAAGACCACGTGCATTCGAGACAGGTAGCGGATGAAATTAAAAGTAAATTTTTGCTCGTGTCTTCCTCTTATTTTTTTTAAAAAGAAGTTTCTAATAATAGAACCGTACCGAGTGTTTCTGCGGTGCATCTGGTGACCCCAGAGCAGTTAGCTACCCGCAACCCAAAACATGTTGGGAATAACCCCGAAAATGAAGCGTTCACGTTACCAGGTGGGACAGGTGAGATATGTCTATGTACATATAAACAGCACATACCTTTATGGGTGGCACACTTGTGATTTGACATGTTATGTGCTAGCCATTGTATCAGACGATACTGTACCGTTGATGCGGGTAACGGGTGGGGGGGGGGGGGGTTAAAGGGGATGGGGGTGGGGCGGAGTTGCTATGCCGGAATCGAAACCTTTAGTAATAGAATTAATGACATTAAAGGAATTTGAATTCTAAAGTAAAGGCTGAAAACTAAAGTGAAAAGATATAACTTTGTTTGTGTGTGTAGTTGGCCTAACTCATTCACTCGTTCAATGATTCACTTATTCGATGATTAAATGACTCACTCATTCACAGATTCATTCATTCACCCATTCACAGATTCATCATTCACCCATTCACAGATTCATCATTCACCCATTCACAGATTCATCATTCACCCATTCACAGATTCATCATTCACCCATTCACAGATTCATTCATTCACCCATTCACAGATTCATCATTCACCCATTCACAGATTCATCATTCACCCATTCACAGATTCATCATTCACCCATTCACAGATTCATCATTCACTCATTCACAGATTCATCATTCACCCATTCACAGATTCATTCATTCACCCATTCACAGATTCATCATTCACCCATTCACAGATTCATCATTCACCCATTCACAGATTCATTCATTCACCCATTCACAGATTCATCATTCACCCATTCACAGATTCATCATTCACCCATTCACAGATTCATCATTCACCCATTCACAGATTCATCATTCACTCATTCACAGATTCATCATTCACCCATTCACAGATTCATTCATTCACCCATTCACAGATTCATCATTCACCCATTCACAGATTCATCATTCACCCATTCACAGATTCATCATTCACTCATTCACAGATTCATCATTCACCCATTCACAGATTCATCATTCACTCATTCACAGATTCATCATTCACCCATTCACAGATTCATCATTCACCCATTCACAGATTCATCATTCACCCATTCACAGATTCATCATTCACTCATTCACAGATTCATCATTCACCCATTCACAGATTCATCATTCACTCATTCACAGATTCATCATTCACCCATTCACAGATTCATCATTCACCCATTCACAGATTCATCATTCACTCATTCACAGATTCATCATTCACCCATTCACAGATTCATTCATTCACCCATTCACAGATTCATCATTCACTCATTCACAGATTCATCATTCACCCATTCACAGATTCATCATTCACCCATTCACAGATTCATCATTCACCCATTCACAGATTCATTCATTCACCCATTCACAGATTCATCATTCACCCATTCACAGATTCATCATTCACCCATTCACAGATTCATCATTCACTCATTCACAGATTCATCATTCACCCATTCACAGATTCATCATTCACTCATTCACAGATTCATCATTCACCCATTCACAGATTCATCATTCACCCATTCACAGATTCATCATTCACTCATTCACAGATTCATCATTCACTCATTCACAGATTCATCATTCACCCATTCACAGATTCATCATTCACTCATTCACAGATTCATCATTCACCCATTCACAGATTCATCATTCACCCATTCACAGATTCATCATTCACTCATTCACAGATTCATCATTCACCCATTCACAGATTCATCATTCACCCATTCACAGATTCATCATTCACCCATTCACAGATTCATCATTCACCCATTCACAGATTCATTCATTCACCCATTCACAGATTCATCATTCACCCATTCACAGATTCATCATTCACTCATTCACAGATTCATCATTCACCCATTCACAGATTCATCATTCACCCATTCACAGATTCATCATTCACCCATTCACAGATTCATCATTCACTCATTCACAGATTCATCATTCACCCATTCACAGATTCATCATTCACCCATTCACAGATTCATCATTCACCCATTCACAGATTAATCATTCACCCATTCACAGATTCATCATTCACCCATTCACAGATTCATCATTCACCCATTCACAGATTCATCATTCACCCATTCACAGATTCATCATTCAACCATTCACAGATTCATCATTCACCCATTCACAGATTCATCATTCACCCATTCACAGATTCATCATTCACCCATTCACAGATTCATCATTCACCCATTCACAGATTCATCATTCACCCATTCACAGATTCATCATTCACCCATTCACAGATTCATCATTCACCCATTCACAGATTCATCATTCACCCATTCACAGATTCATCATTCACCCATTCACAGATTCATCATTCACCCATTCACAGATTCATCATTCACCCATTCACAGATTCATCATTCACCCATTCACAGATTCATCATTCACCCATTCACAGATTCATCATTCACCCATTCACAGATTCATCATTTACCCATTCACAGATTCATCATTCACCCATTCACAGATTCATCATTCACCCATTCACAGATTCATCAATCACCCATTCACAGATTCATCATTCACCCATTCACAGATTCATCATTCACCCATTCACAGATTCATCATTCACCCATTCACAGATTCATCATTCACCCATTCACAGATTCATCATTCACTCATTCACAGATTCATCATTCACCCATTCACAGATTCATCATTCACCCATTCACAGATTCATCATTCACCCATTCACAGATTCATCATTCACCCATTCACAGATTCATCATTCACCCATTCACAGATTCATCATTCACCCATTCACAGATTCATCATTCACCCATTCACAGATTCATCATTCACTCATTCACAGATTCATCATTCACCCATTCACAGATTCATCATTCACCCATTCACAGATTCATCATTCACTCATTCACAGATTCATCATTCACCCATTCACACATTCATCATTCACCCATTCACAGATTCATCATTCACCCATTCACAGATTCATCATTCACTCATTCACAGATTCATCATTCACCCATTCACAGATTCATCATTCACCCATTCACAGATTCATCATTCACTCATTCACAGATTCATCATTCACCCATTCACAGATTCATCATTCACCCATTCACAGATTCATCATTCACCCATTCACAGATTCATCATTCACCCATTCACAGATTCATCATTCACTCATTCACAGATTCATCATTCACCCATTCACAGATTCATCATTCACCCATTCACAGATTCATCATTCACTCATTCACAGATTCATCATTCACCCATTCACAGATTCATCATTCACCCATTCACAGATTCATCATTCACTCATTCACAGATTCATCATTCACCCATTCACAGATTCATCATTCACCCATTCACAGATTCATCATTCACTCATTCACAGATTCATCATTCACCCATTCACAGATTCATCATTCACCCATTCACAGATTCATCATTCACCCATTCACAGATTCATCATTCACCCATTCACAGATTCATCATTCACTCATTCACAGATTCATCATTCACCCATTCACAGATTCATCATTCACCCATTCACAGATTCATCATTCACTCATTCACAGATTCATCATTCACCCATTCACAGATTCATCATTCACCCATTCACAGATTCATCATTCACCCATTCACAGATTCATCATTCACCCATTCACAGATTCATTCATTCACCCATTCACAGATTCATCATTCACCCATTCACAGATTCATCATTCACTCATTCACAGATTCATCATTCACCCATTCACAGATTCATCATTCACTCATTCACAGATTCATCATTCAACCATTCACAGATTCATCATTCACCCATTCACAGATTCATCATTCACCCATTCACAGATTCATCATTCACCCATTCACAGATTCATCATTCACCCATTCACAGATTCATCATTCACCCATTCACAGATTCATTCATTCACCCATTCACAGATTCATCATTCACCCATTCACAGATTCATCATTCACTCATTCACAGATTCATCATTCACCCATTCACAGATTCATCATTCACTCATTCACAGATTCATCATTCACCCATTCACAGATTCATCATTCACCCATTCACAGATTCATCATTCACCCATTCATAGTTGTTACCGAAATTTCTGCTCTCTGATGCTATATTCTCTATTGTTTAGTCTGCGAGTGTCCATCCATGGTGCGACACACTTGACATTAATGTGTGTCCATCCATGGTGCGACACACTTGACATTAATGTGTGTCCATCCATGGTGCGACACACTTGACATTAATGTGTGTCCATCCATGGTGCGCCACACTTGACATTAATGTGTGTCCATCCATGGTGCGCCACACTTGACATTAATGTGTGTCCATCCATGGTGCGCCACACTTGACATTAATGTGTGTCCATCCATGGTGCGACACACTTGACATTAATGTGTGTCCATCCATGGTGCGCCACACTTGACATTAATATGTGTCCATCCATGGTGCGACACACTTGACATTAATGTGTGTCCATCCATGGTGCGCCACACTTGACATTAATGTGTGTCCATCCATGGTGCGCCACACTTGACATTAATGTGTGTCCATCCATGGTGCGCCACACTTGACATTAATGTGTGTCCATCCATGGTGCGCCACACTTGACATTAATGTGTGTCCATCCATGGTGCGCCACACTTGACATTAATGTGTGTCCATCCATGGTGCGCCACACTTGACATTAATGTGTGTCCATTTCTGGTGTGTCACAGTTGACATTTATGGCCGACCCAGAAGTGTTATGATGATGTCATCTCAAACACGCTTTTAAAGTATATCCTGTAGTTGCCGATGCTTGCTATTAGAATATAGAGACATGTGTAGTTTCCAATGTGTCATTATTTTTCTTGTTTTGTGTCCGGTGTGTGACGTTTTGTGTCCGGTGTTTGACGTTTTGTGTGCGGTGTGTGACGTTTGTGTCCGGTGTGTGACATTTTGTGTCCAGTGTGTGACGTTTTGTGTCCGGTGTGTAACGTTTGTGTCCGGTGTCTGACGTTTTGTGTCCGGTGTGTGACGTTTTGTGTCCGGTGTGTGACGTTTTGTGTCCGGTGTGTGACGTTTTGTGTCCGGTGTTTGACGTTCTGTGTCCGGTGTGTGGCGTTTTGTGTCCGGTGTGTGACTTTTGTGTCCGGTGTGCGACGTTTTATTGATTGAATGATCACTTTCAGGGGCGGCTACTCTTTCAACGATAGGTTATTGCCCCTTGGGTCTTTCATTGTTTCCCTTTTCGCTCCTATTTCCTTACATTTTATATCATTTAATTACCTCGCTTATTTAATTTATACGTTCGCAATAATGCAGCCTTGACCTTTAGGATTGATTGTAAAATATACGTCAAACTAAATGACAATGATCAAAAATTTCCATATGGCTTGCCAGGGGCGTCTAATCAAGAAGGGGTGGGGGAGAGAAAGGGGGCAATAGATCCTGATCTACCAGTTCAGAAATGATACATTTTTTACAGTTTTGTTCTTCCTTCGAACCCGGTGATGACCGAGTCTATGTTCAACGGTGAGTACACTTGCGAGTCCTATTTGTGCCTGGAAAGCTTTTCCCGCACGTAAGTCACTCGTGTTTTGGGGTCCTAGTTGGATTGGAGTCGATTTCTGCTTTTTCCTTGCTGTGCGCGCTCTTTGGACATCACCAGTGCGTTAACTCACTAAGGATTGTGCTCTAACAATGAGTCGGCAGCGTCAGCTTGTACGATCTATAGCAAATGTTTCCCACAAATTTTGGTCGATGTCCATGGATTTGACAGTCTTTAAAGCGTTTTATTCTTCCCACCAGCTGAGCGTGTCCCTCTTGAGAGTTCACCGAACAATAGCTGTTTAGGAAGTCTGCTGTCTGGCATTCTCGAATTAACCACCAACATCATGACCCATAGAATTAACTTAGGTGGTGGGGATGGGTGGTTTTTACCACTAGGAGGAGGGGGGATAGACGTCCCTTTGGGCTGTATATATGTGTATTTGTCTGCGTGTGTTGTATGTAATGAAAACTGACCAGCCGGCTGTGTTGTATGAAAATTCTAAAAGAAAAGTTTTGATTCCAAACAGCGTTTTTCGTTTTTAATTTCTGAATTTAAAACCCAACGTCTCCGAGTTCTCATTTAGAGATCCAACAAATGTTGTTTTTAAATGAAGATCCTGGAGGAAAATACTGCTACATCCCTTCCCCCTCGTCCCTCACCTCCTGCCTTCCCCTCCATCTTCCTCCCTCTCCTCCTACCTCCCCCTCCTCCCCAACCCCCCTCCTCCTAAGCCCCCTCCCCAATGTTGAGACCTAAGTTGTTCGCCCATGCGTCTAGACCAGTGGTTCTCAACCTATTTAATGCCGCGACCCTTTAATACAGTTCCTAATGTTGTGGCGACCCCCAGCCACAAAATTATTTTCGTTGCTACTACATAACTGTAGAGTATATGTGTTTTCCGATGGTCTTAGGCGACCCCTGGGAAAGGGTCGTTCGACTTCCAAAGGGGGTCTTGACCCACAGGTTGAGAACCGCTGGTCTAGAGAGATATGTAGCTTACAAGCTTCACTAGGGCCTCGCGATGGCGGGAAAAAATGGCCAGAAATAGATTTTTAAAATTAGACATTTTCGCCATTTTGTCATTTTTATTTTTACTTTATATTTTTACTTTATATTTTTATTTCTATCTTTTTTTAGAGTAGTAAATCAAGCGAACGAAGCCATTTATTCAACGTGTAACGCTGATATAAATTGACATCATCTCACAAACCGTTCACAAAAATGTCGGTCAAGTTAATGAACTGTGTGGATTGAGTGAAGCTTATCTAGGGAATAATCTTGGAATGTTCTTTTTGCATGTATGTAGTCCAATCTTAATTAATATATTACTTTAGACGTATCTAGTCACCCTCTCTATTTTCTTCATCTCCTCTTCTCTCTATCTCTCTCTCTTTCTCTCTCTCTCATACTCTCTCCCTACCCCTCTCTATATCCTTTTATCTCTCACTCTCTCTCTCTCTTTCTCTCTCTCTCTATTTCTTTCTCTCTCTCTCTTATACTCTCTCCCTATCCCTCTCTATATCCTTTTATCTCTCACTCTCTCTCTCTTTCTCTCTCTCTCTCTTTCTTTCTCTCTCTCTCTCTCATACTCTCTCCCTACCCCTCTCTATATCCTTTTATCTCTCACTCTCTCTCTCTCTTTCTCTCTCTCTCTATTTCTTTCTCTCTCTCTCTTATACTCTCTCCCTATCCCTCTCTATATCCTTTTATCTCCCACTCTCTCACTGTCACTCCCCCTCTCTCTCCCTCTCTCCGTCTCTCACTTTCTCTCTCTCTCCCACTCCCCGTCTCTCACTCTCTGACTCTCTCTCTCACTCTCATATGTGTCTCTAATACTGTGATCCTAAACTTCGCCGACGTAAAATGTGTTTATCGAAAGTAAAAGTAGCTATGTCGCCTCAGCCCCCCCCCCCCCCAATTACATAAGGATGTCACTTACCCAAAGTGTCTGTGTTTAATAAATCCCCTTTGACTCTATACTTTGTGTCTTTACTCCTCTGCATCTCTAGCTTTACGAATTTTTATCATTCTTGGTCCCTAAACCAATGGATCTTTTAAAGATTTTCTCTCTATCTGTGTCCACCAGCCCAAATCCCTCCTTCACCTCCTTCCTCCGTCTCGAGAAATCCATCTTCTATTTTTTGTTTCCTCTCCCGTCCATGGCAATCTGTTAAATGAAGATATCCTGTTAGATAGCGATCTCTTAAATTATTCTTTTCCGGAAATATAAAAAAAAAAGTTAAATTTTTTTAAAAAATCAAATGGAAAAGTTATAGAGCAGATTTGTACGCAATGTTAACTGATATCCAAAGCATCGAAAGCTTCACTGAAGAAGCACGCAGTGTAAAAAAAATCCATACTAGATCTCCGGTAAGTACGACAAATTAACAATAAGAGTATCGGCCAAAAGCCTTCTTCGGAGAGCAACAATGACGATTATAGCTGGTGATTAAAACCATTGCCTCCACGGACCGACCACTCGGCATTACAATTTAAAGCAATATTTTATCGAACACATTAGAACGCCGATTATCCGAAACGCCTGTCTTTTGAACTTCCCTCCCAGTGTTCATTTAATAAAAGTATCGTATGCGTTGTCCTTGGCATGGAACTTTGACTGTCAAACACCGGGAAACAGTTCCGACGGCTGACGCACAATCCCGTTAAAATCTAGATAAGTACAGGACATGCGGTCATCAATCAGACTGGGATAATGCGATCTGCAAACTTATTTAAAAAAATACATATTGCAGAAGACACGCCTGGAAAGACAAGCTGACCTCGGAATTTGAATTTTGAAACAACAGACAATTAATGATTACTGTACATAATAATCCGTACAAAAATGCATCCTACATCTCTAAGGTACGGACACTTAGCATTAAGTGCGATAACTTATCTAAATGAACTTTTCCCTGGGAGTGTTCGATTAACCGAAAATAGTTATAAAAATTAATAAGCGAAACCCGGTCCCAATTAATTCGGATAATCCACGCTCTACGGTTAAAGTTTCTTTGAGACGAGATGCCCAATGGAATCCACAGAGCAATTCATCGTTGTCGACACTGGATAAAATGTACAATTCCATGGCTACGATTCCATTACGCCTTATTGCAATGCTTCGATTCCACTATTCTTGATTTTCCTGCTCGATTCCACTATTTTATATTTCAGTGGTTTCAAGCTGTATATAAGCTCCACCTCAACTTCACCATCGTCTGCTTTATTGCATAATACAGAGTTTACACATACATTTAAGTTTACCCCCCCCCCCCCCAAAATCCTTTACACCCCATCCCCTCAACCATCTTTTGCGTGCTCCCCGTTGTCGGTAGACTGACTTATGTCCCGTATCTTTCATCTTGGAAGCGTCTGCTCGATATCTACCTACCGTGCCATAAATAAAAAACCATAACTGACTTAATGTAAAATGAAGGAACTTATTAGTCAATTAAGAAGAATTGATCAGACGATAATATTAGTAGGTACAGCCCCCAACCCTTTTTCCCCCCACAACGATGCTATTGTTATAAGGTTTGGGTAATTCGGAGAATGGAGATTAGAGGATATGACAGCCTAGGTTGTTGTTTTTTTTTTTTTGGTTTATTTGTGTGTTGGTTTTTTGTTTTTGAACGAAAATAAACCAAGAAAAAAGTCAGTTGATAAAGGGTGAACGAAAACCAGTGACCGTTGGGTAGTTTAGTGGATCGTTCACTGTCGGCTAACTCTGTAAGCTTTCAGGATCGTTTGGAGCCAGCCATAGATTGTTCAAAGCACATGGCCCCCTGGTGAATTAGTTGGGGCAGAAAAACATGGCCGGCGAGTATTTCCATAAACTGGTTTCGGGTCTTTTGCTGATGTTTGCAGCTCGCTGTCCCGGGGTCATAGGGGGTTAATTGAGTTAAGTTAAGGAATATTGAAGAACACATTTTATACGCTACGTGGCTTTTTTTTAGTTCATCAACGCATTACAGTTCAATTTAACCTTGGTTTCTAGCTAGCTATTTTTATTTTTATTTTTCAATTTAGAGTCTTTCGTTTCGTTAATGTTTATTTGTTTATTTTTCTTGGTTTTTTTAGCAACTTTTTCTTTGTATTCTGCATTTTTACAAATCATCCTATTTCTATCTTTATCCATCCATCTTCCGTAGATTTCAGTTTTGTTCTAGCATTGTTTTTTATTATGGTGTACATTTATTATATATATTATAGAAATATCGTGTAGATCTTATTTGGTGACCATGACAGGAATGTCCAGGTTATTGGACCATACAGAGACTGTGATTATTGGACCATTCTTGATGTAATGACAACTCTAGGACTGTCTTGATGCTATAACTTTTTTTCTGGGACTGTCTTCATGCTAGGGAAATTCCGGGAGTGTCTTGATTCTATAACAATAGTGTCAGGTCGTCCGTCGACTCGATCATGTCCCCTTTAAACATCGGATTCGCGCTGGGGGCTGATTCCGTCTGTGGGTTGCCAGATGGCCGATGAGACCCATTCTGGAACGAAATGGTCTTGTGCCGTCGCTGAAAGGGATGGATGGGACATCTCCAGGTGTTGAGTTAGCCTGGGCTTTTCTGGCATGTCTTTTGTGCTAAGTAAGCAGGGGGCTGTTCTGACGCCTTCGTGCTGCACGGACTGTTGTGTAAGGAGTAAGGATACTCGATCCTTTGCCGATTCTTCCCACATGTCCTGGATTATATCCAAAGCTTTCATTGAGGCTTTTGGGTTGTCTTTACAACTTTTCTTCTGTCCTCCAGCACAACCGCCTTCGATGCTCAAGCTCGCCATTCTTTTGTGGTGACAGTCATCTGATATTCTAACATGTCCAGCCCAGTGATAATTCTATGACAAGTTTAGGACTGTTATGAAGATGTCTTCTGTCTATGACCATGCTAAGAGTGTATTGATTCTTAACAATGGTAGGATTACCTAGACAGGTTGAAAATTATCGGACTCTCTCAACTGGTGACAGAGCCAAGACGGTCTTGTCAGGATGAGTGAAGCCCACATTGAAATGCTAATAAAACCGCCATCACGTGACGCCGTCTAGAAGCCCCAAATGTCGAAAAACGTTAATGTATTGGTGTGTACCAATATTCCCTGTCCAATCTAGGCGCCAAAAATGGTTGTCACGTAGCATCCCTTGTGTCATTAAACATGCATGACTTTTCCTGTGGACTACGTCAAAAATGTGCTCTACCCTTACAGTGTGGGGCTCGGGGTCGGGATATTGAGCTCACGTGTTGTTTAGGTTTAGGTTTTTAAACTAGCTATACAGTTATGTAGTAGCAACGAAAATAATTTTGTGGCTGGGGGTCGCCACAACATTAGGAACTGTATTAAAGGGTCGCGGCATTAACTAACTATACTTATAATGGAAGGTTTTTAAACTAGCTATACTTATAATGGAAGGTTTTTAAACTAGCTATACTTATAATGGAAGGTTTTTAAACTAGCTAGTCTTATAATGGAAGGTTTTTAAACTAGCTATACTTATAATGGAAGGTTTTTAAACTTATTATACTAATAATGGAAGGTTTTTAAACTAGCTACACTTATAATGGAAGATTTTTTAAACTAGCTATACTTATAAAGGAAGATTTTTTAAACTAGCTATACTTATAATGGAATTTTTTCAAACAAACTATTCTTATAACTGTAGGTTTTTTAAAACAAACTATACTTATAATGGACGATTTTTAAAACTATACTTATAATGAAGTGTTTTTAAGACTAACTACACTCATATAGAATTTTTAAAACTAACTTTACTTATGATAGAATGTTTTTTATACCAACTATACTAAATATGAATTTTTTTTAAAAACTATACTTACAATTGAATTTTTTTTATCTAAGCTCTTCTTTGAGTTCATTCCCCCCTCACCCACCCACCCCGCCCCGCCCCACTACCCCCACCCCACCCCCAAAGCGCTCAACCATTCGTTTATTCTCAGATATCTCCGAATACATTGGCTTGTCTTACCCACGCCTGGTTGTTTACCAATAAATTACCACAGTAGAAACCAACAAGGCCGTGACTGGTGTTGCCCATGAACGCCTTTCCACCACCTCCACCGTCACAAAACATGTCCCCCCCCACCCCCCCCCACCCCCCCCCACCCCCACCCCCCCCCCAAATTTCTGATGGTGCATTTTCGCTTCATTGCAGCCGCCATCATTCGCTACACAACCGGAAGCTAGAATTGCTTCATCACCCCCGCAGACGAGATTAGTACCGGGCAGAATGTTTCTCTTTTCAGATATTAGTCTTCTTGTCACGCGCACGAGCCCGGCAAATTGAAATGTGTCAAGTTCTTTATCATCTTCACGGTCCCTCTATTTACTTCGGATTCATTCTTTTTTTTTTTCATTCTTCTCTCCTACAATCTTCCGAAGTACGGAGGGGAAAAAAATGAATTCATAAGACACGCCAATGAGATATCTTGGCCAGGGCGAGTTACACAATTAGACAAGGGATGCCACAACGCCGTTTTGTTTAATCTCTACCTCCAACCCTGGCAGCCAGCAATCTCTACCTGCAACCCTTGCAGCCAGACTTTCACTTTAACGTTGTGGGGCTTGGTGGGGCTTGGTGGGACTGGGTGGGGCTGGGTGGGGCTTGGTGGCACACGTTGACTGGGCTGCTTCATGTTGCATGTTTTTTATATATCTTATTGTAAGATAGAGCAGACGTGTCAACAGTGGCCGAGTTTAGACTTTTGGTGGGTCTTTTAATTAAAATAATGTGTCTGTTTTAGTTTCTTTGTTGATATATATATATACTATTTTCAACTATGAAACTGATTTGAAACATTACGGACTTTTCTAAACAAAAAATGTTTTTCTTAAAAACTTTTAAATATTTAATTTAACGTCAAGACAACAACACAAAATGTGGAGATTAATTACGAGACACAATACATTTTTCTGGCTTTTGTTATTAAAAAAATTGAACACCCAGTAGAAGTTAATTTGATGTCATTATTTAACACTGCGATAATTTACTAGTTCAGTCAAACTCCAGAATGAAAATTAATTTTAGGAATGTCGAGATGTTAAATTTCCCTTAAACATCTGTTGGTTTTTTGTTGTTTTTTTTTTTTTTTATTGTTTTTTTTTTTTGTTGTTTGTTTGTTGGACAGACATAAAAACGACATTGTTGCATCAGTAACAGCCAGAAGTAAATTACTGCTCAGGTGAGGGAGGTCCCCAACAATTGCTGAATGCTTGTAAAGAAATAGTTTCAATCTCTAAACTACAGAAACAAAACCAAACAAGAATACTATGCAAACGTTAAAAAAATAGTTTAAATGATGCTTGGTTACAAAAAGTATATGAATCGATTATGGCTAAAATTTGACCGATTATAAGAAAATCTGCCCTCCTGTTGCATACTCCAGAGTAACACCAGCCAAGTGAAAATGAAAGTACCTCTGTGGTTTCCAAACGTCGCTATAGTCGCCACCACCCTATGCCCGTTAACAACCCACTCCAACCGGGGCATGTTACAAGAGCTACTGTGTTGACCTCCGTATGTTGGACACTATGGCGCGTCGGTGTCATTGTCATTACAGTTGTCTGTTAGGTGACACGTGCACGTGTATTCGTGCCATCAACGAGCGTGTCAAGTGAGATTCGGTCATTCAAATGGGAACATTTCTTTTTATTGTGTGTTTTGAAGTAAAGCATGAATAAAAAAATGTGTGGACTGATCTGCAGCTGCTATTTTTTGTAGATACACTTTCAATATTTACTAGTTCTTTTATTAGTCAATGTCGTGTTAAGAAAAAGCTGCGCCTTGGGTGAAGTCTAAAAGTTGGCGCCCCCGTCGGACAAAAGTCAGATAGTTCTTTAGTTTGTCTTAAAAAATTTCAAGATTTAGCACATCTGTCCTTATAATTTAATGACGATTTAGCACATCGGTTCTTATAATTTAATGAAGATTTAGCACATCTGTCCTTATAATTTAATGAAGATTTAGCACATCTGTCCTTATAATTTAATGAAGATTTAGCACATCTGTCCTTATAATTTAATGAAGATTTAGCACATTTGTCCTTATAATTTAATGAAGATTTAGCACATCTGTCCTTATAATTTAGTGAAGATTTAGCACATCTGTCCTTATAATTTAGTGAAGATTTAGCACATCTGTCCTTATAATTTAGTGAAGAATTAGCACATCTGTCAGTAAAAATATAAATTTTAAAAATTTTATTTGGCATGCCTGGTTAAGAATGATTAGATTCTTTATAAAGGATTTTTTTTTTACACACACAGTAAAACTAGTTTATCGTAAATGAGACAATGCCGTGCCTAAACCATATTCTAGGCTCAAATATAGTATCCACAATTTCCTAGGCATTGCTTTATATAACTATTTTTTTTTCGAAGGCATGAACAAAACTCTGTCACACAATCCTATAACTCATGCACTATCTACAATTTGCGATAAAAACTTCATATCATCCCTGGGCCAAACACATTTCATTGCAATCCAATCACAGGCCAGGACCAAGCCCTTCCATACAATCTCATCACAGGCCAGGACCAAGCCCTTCCATACAACCTTATCACAGGCCTGGACCAAGCCCTTCCATACAACCCTATCAAAGGCCCGGACCAAGCCCTTCCATACAATCCCATCACAGGCCCGGACCAAGCTCTGTCACAGAATACCGTATCTCCGACCCTAACTACTTTTTGCCATACAATCCACTTCCTTCCTACACTTACCAAACGTTCTAATAATCAAATGCAAACGTACCCGATCCCCGTCCCCGAGCAGCTTCCCCCCTCCCCCTTGTGGTGGCGTGCCGTGGAGTTTAGGTAGCAGGCTGTCACGCGAGGCGTAGGTGAGTGCAGCACGTTACACCACCGAGCAGGAGTTATCATAAATATTTCATGCCTTTCCATCCCACCGCTTTCATGGACCGTGTTGATCTTTTATTTACCTGTAATTACATTTTGGGGGAAGATGGACTGTGTGGGTGTTCTCTGTACGTTTTTGTTCAATCCTTCTGTCTTTTTTTGGCCTCGCATTTTATGCCTTTACCGTATTTTATTCTTTTGATCTCATTCTATGTTTATTCTCAATGTTTTAACATAAATGTATTCTCCCATCCCTGTAGCCATTTCTTTGCATTATTCTTTATATCTCTTATTTCGTTTTTGGAAGAAGCACAAATACGCCCTTTTTTTTATTATATTATACATATTTAGTTTACAAAAATGAAGTGCGGTCAGACTGCTTGACGTTGCTCTTTTTATACAACTAGTCATTAGGAATGTACGCTACTCTTTCGCGGTCTGTTTACACTTATTTGAAACTGGTATTAACCGATTTCCTTACCTAATTAATACTTTCAAAACATTTTAATATGTCAAAAATTTAACGAAATTTACTGATTTTACTTGTGAAGTGTCAATTTTTTAAATGTATTATTTTTATTAAAAAAATTTGTTTTTGAGAAATTCAAAGCAACAAATTTAAGGTTGTTTTGTTTTTGTGAGACTTGCTTTGGG
Source organism: Omphiscola glabra (assembly GCA_964017045.1). Taxonomy (NCBI): domain Eukaryota; kingdom Metazoa; phylum Mollusca; class Gastropoda; family Lymnaeidae; genus Omphiscola; species Omphiscola glabra. The sequence goes on from OZ024795.1 coordinate 19,823,460, forward strand.
GCACTTTGATTTGGGGCACTTTGATTTGGGGCACTTTGCTTTGGGGCACTTTGATTTGGGGCACTTTGCTTTGGGGCACTTTGCTTTGGGGCACTTTGCTTTGGGGCGCTTTGCTTTGGGGAACTTTGATTTGGGGCACTTTGATTTGGGGCACTTTGATTTGGGGCACTTTGCTTTGGGGCGCTTTGCTTTGGGGCACTTTGCTTTGTGGCGCTTTGCTTTGGGGCACTTTGCTTTCGGGCGCTTGGCATAGTGACGTTTTGCTTCTACCAAAGGTTAAATAAAACTTTGCATTAAAAAAAAAAAAACTTGTTTCATAGGTGTATCAATAGACTTTAACATTTTACTATGGCGGATCAAAAGAAAACGACTGGGAACATGTCAGCATTCTATTCATAGATTTGATATCGAACTTAAAAACAGTTTATTTAACAGTTCATTGCTTTGTCGACACCACACCCGCCAACCCACACTTCGTTGTATCCACACTGTTTTAAAGTCTTCGCCATAAGAGACTGGTTTTTTTTCCTTCAGTATTCATTTAATTTTTTAAACAACTTTAACGTTCTAGTAAAATCTTCTCTTCTTTTTCTTTCCACAATTGTTCATCAAAACTGCTTTGCTCAAATAGCTTGGCCATACAGGTGCAACAAACTAATACTTTGGTCATACAGGTATCACAAACATATATCTTGGCTATACAGGTATCACAAACATATATCTTGGTTATACAGGTATCACAAACAAATATCTTGGCTATAATACGGGTTTCAAAAACATATATCTTGGTTATACAGGTATCACAAAGATATATCTTGGCTATAATACAGGTATCACAAACATATATCTTGGCTATAATACAGGTATCACAAACACATATCTTGGCTATAATACAGGTATCACAAACATATATCTTGGCTATAATACAGGTATCACAAACATATATCTTGGCTATACAGGTATCACAAACATATATCTTGGCTATAATACAGGTATCACAAACATATATCTTGGCTATAATACAGGTATCACAAACATATATCTTGGCTATAATACAGGTATCACAAACATATATCTTGGCTATACAGGTATCACAAACATATATCTTGGCTATAATACAGGTATCACAAACATATATCTTGCCTATACAGGTATCGCAAACATATATCTTGGTTATACAGGTATACCTAAATTATACCTTGCATCGTCATACATTTACACCAACTTTATCCACCTAGCCTTACAGGTACAACTACATCATGCACCAGCCTTACAGGTACAACTACATCATGCACCAGTCTTACAGGTACAACTACGTCATGCATCAGCCTTACTGGCACAAGAAACACATACATTGGTATACTAGGTACAACAAACATCTGGTATGCCTGGCCATTAAGATACAACATGAACATCGACGCTGATACCTGGCCGTTCAGATACCCCCAACTCGGCCTTATCATGACATCGCAGATCAAGATGAACGCCTCTTCGTGGAGACGACCATCGTTCAGAACAGTTCTCAGCGTGACGTATCGCTTGCATCAACATCTCCATGAAGTACGGTGAATGTGGTTTTCCTTCTAAATCAATTTTCATATCTCTATCACGTGAGTTTAATGTAAGAGCGGAGGGGTCCTCAAACTCAGCGTACCGACCTTCGCGTATGAGAATATCTGATGTGTGGACACGCCAGTGAAAAGATTTCGCAAAACAACTGTTTAAAATAACGGTTTGCTCCTACATCTCAAAACATGTTAAATTCTTTAGTTCTAAAACCATAATTTTGAACCTAAATCTTCGTCACAATATGCAAACATTGCATCCATCAATTCCTTAAAGTCTCTTGAACTAATCTCAGAGACAAACAGTATTTATAGAATAAACTCTTTATTGGGTTTGAATATCCTTTCATCTTTCTTTGTAATTCTAAACAAAAAATTAACTTACCGGATCCTATACTATTACATAGATTCGACTTCTTGTAAGGGAGAGCTGCCCCCTTACCCCCCACCCCCACCCCTGGATTATAGAACACGTGAAACTGATTCTGAATAGCCTTGGCGAACTTTGGTTGAAACGGTCGACAAGCGGCGTCGCATCAGCAAGGGGCAGGCGACCACTGCTGTTAGCTTATCTGAATTTAATATAAGAGTAATGGCACGTGCCTCTATATAAAACGCACGACGTCTACGAATAGAAGCGCAACGTTGTGTCGATAAACTGTTCTACTCACAGCGGTTCCAAACGGGATGACATTAAGGGTTATGCCGAGTTAATACTCTCCAACACTATCTGGCAAAACGTACCACATTAACCCGAACTCCTGCCATAACATTGGGCATCACAAATTAGTCCGAATGGTTTGAGGGGCGTGTGGGGGGCGGGGGGGGGTTTGTGTATGATATTGACAAATATTTTTTAAACATATGTCAGTTAGATGTGAGTTCTAAAAAAATAAATGATTTGTCGGCACCCCGACCATACAATACAACGATAAGTATATTTTTTAGTTAAAAAATCATGTTTGCTTAATTTTTTATAAAATAATTGGATGCATCACCCTTCAAAACTAAGTTAAACCTCGACCTTCCAATCACCCACAGCCAAGCGTACCCCCCTTCCCCCTAGAAGACCACCTAAAATCTCCATCTTGAAGTCATCACAGTCAAGTGCATTCCCCTCATAGACCCCTCACAGCCCCCCTCACAGAGCTCCCTCACAGGACCCCCCCACACACACACACAGCACGCAAAATCTCCATCTTGAAGTCATCACAACCAACTGCCCTCCCCTGACAGACCCCCTCACAAGCGCCCCTGACTGACACCCCTCACAGACACCCCCTCACAGACCCCTTCACAGCCCCTTCACAGACCCCTCACAGAAAACCCTCACAGGACCCCCCCCCCCCACACACACACAAACTGCGCCAAATCTCCATCTTGAAGTCATCACAACCAAGTGCACTTCCCTGACAGACCCACTCACAGGTGCCCCATCACAGACACCCCTCACAGACAACCCCTCACAGACCCCCACACAGACCACCCTCACAGGAACCCCCCCTCCCCCACAAACCACGCCAAATCTCCATCTTGAAATCATCACAGCCAAGGTTAAGACTCGAACTTTTCAATTTTCTTTTAAATGCCGGAGGTTTTTTTTTTTTACTGGTTAAAAGAAAAGGTTGCAATTATGTCAACACTGATAATCGTCAGACCAAATTGTATAGACCCCCAAAGCAGTTCTTTTAAGTGTAGTTAAGTCACAAATGAGATACTATTCACTGCGACTAATAAAACATGAAATGACATGTTCGTTATCACTGAGATGAATCGATAACTCTGTACCCTAAACGAGTTACAACCAGAGAGTTATCTTCTCGTTAAGCCGGTTGCGTGGTATAAACCAATTAGTGCTACGAATATTTCGGTCTTAATTACCTGAATTATCTCCCCTCTTCAGCATCATGATATAAGAATTAACTAAGTAACAGGCTATCGCGCTGACGCACTCCAATTTGGGGCCGAATGGGAATAACGCGATCTCATCAAACCGTAATAAAATGGATTAGTTGTGTTTATAGGCTTTTTAATTTCCCATTATAATTTGCGATTCAACAAATTACCGTTGTTTGGTTGTGATTATGATGGAAGGTTTGCACTGTCTCGCGGGAAGGCTCTGACTTTTGATGGCCGATACAAAATGGAGGATGCCCCGAGGCTGGTGCTTTACATTGTCTAAATTTTAAAGAGAAAGAAAATAATTACCTATTTTTGCTAGTTTTTAACATTAAATAACATTTTTTTTTATCAAAACCAGTGAGCTTTTGTTTCTGCCATTGCAATGTACTCTCGGGATATGTTTCCGTTATTAGTGTCGATTTTCTGCACTTCTTCTATTTGTAAATAATTATTGTTTGCGTTGGGCAGCCAAATTGTACCACGTGATCTTCAAAATGCAAGCTAGGGAAGTGGAACATGAAAATATTCCAAATGAGATTAGATTAGCGGGGCAAAAAATCTGTTCCCTTGTGTGACGTCACGGAAAGTTTTCTCTGTAGGATTTAATTTTTTTTTAATTTACAAACTGTTGATGTTATTTGCTTTAGTTTCTATTAAATTTAACAGACCGTTAATATTATTTGCTTTATTTTTTTACTTGTAAATTTACAAACAGTTGACATTATTTGCTACTTAATTGTTTTAAAATTTACAGAAAAGTTATATTATTTTTCTTATTTTATTTTTAAACTTACAGACACTTGTACAGACCGTTAATATTATTTGCTTTATTATTTTATTAATGTACATTGTTGACCTGCTTTTGCCACTTCAATGATGCTAGTTTAGTGGCATTTATGTTTGACCTTAGCCATACATCAGTCAATGCATTATTAATTTCAATTTCGCTGCTTTGGCTTTACGATGTGTGTATCAACACCTAGCCTCTCACTGCGCCTCAAAGTTATCGAGAGTTTTGGGCCATAGCTTACTTTTCGGAACAATCTCCATTTGTAAATAAAAAAACAAAATCTGGGTTTCGGATTAGTCCTGTTCTATCATGTCCTGTAATTAAACTCCTGCAGTTATGAAGCTGGCGTCATGTCTGCGTCCCAACTCAGATCTCCAGTTACTTAAGTAAAAATAAAAATCCGTCGCTATACAATTGCAATTCTTGGACCAACTAGAGCTGTGCTCCCAAACTTTTGATATTTACCGCGTCATCACATTTACCCCCCCCCCCTCTCACACTTTTTGCTTCCGTCGCGTTCAAACCATCATCTTTACCCGCCCCCCATGAGAGCCGGCTGTCACTCACATAAAACCTTCCAATTTTGTTTGTGACAACTTCTCACCGGCTCCGATGTGCTGCTAGATAAACTACCAGATTGGATTTAAAATAACTAACTGAAACGCTGGCCGACTTGTCGCCGGTTTGAGCGGAAGGGGTGGGGGGAAGGCGGTGGATCGGATGGGATATGGGGAATGGCAGGGCATCCAGTGGGGTAAGGGGGGCTCGTCTGGATCATGGGAACGTGTTTTAAGATGTCAACACTGCCAAGTCTGAGAATGACCCTCTCCACTGACCTCATCAAGACCACATTGAGACCATTCCAATAACTTGAACGACGAACTGGTGGTCTCTATAACTTCCCCATCTGCGAATCTTGTTCCCACTGACTGCGCTGGGTTGAAACTCTTCTCTGATCTTCTTTCATTTTTTTTTTCTTGCCCCATTTATGAATTCCGACATCTTGCTGCTCATTTGGAAATGTTGTCTTTTAACTTTCAGACGATAAAATTCGATTTCTCTCCAATGCGGAGATGTGGTTTCAATGCCTGTTAGTTTGGAAAAGATTGAAAACTTCCACAGAGATGCTGTACACGATATGTCTGATCCCGGCAATCTTGAGTTGGCTGGTTGCATTGTCATGTAACAGATATGAAAACAGCAGAACTTAACCAAATCTGTGGCATCAGAAGATTGAAACAGGTCTTGGCATTTGTGGGTTGGTCGTCATCTAAAATAGTGTGGGTTTAAGTGTTCGCGTGTGTTGGCGAGATTGTGTGTGTATGTAGTCTAAGTGTGCGGGGTTGAGTTTTTGTGTGCTTGAAAGGTGTGTGTGTGGGATGGGGTAAGCACTCACATTCATGTCATGAATCTCTTTCCCCACTGCAGTTTCCTGAAAAGTTTGATACATCGTTTAACTTTTGAAAGTTCGTAAGAGTTAACAGGGTATGTAAGAATAAACTAGCGTCACTGCTGAGAACATTACGTATGAACCATTTTGTTTTCATTGTACCCGGGATTTTGTAAGCTTTCGTTGTTAAACAAAAGTTATTCGATTGAGGGTAATTACAGTTTAAATTTTCGTATTAAAAGGTAGCGAATTTTAAAAAAAATTCAATTAATATTATAACTCTCTAAAAAGTAGAAAAATTTTCAAAATATTTCAACTCAATGTAAAGGAAACTACAATATGCTAATTTATTTCCCTTTTTTTTTTTTTTAAATATTTTCTGCAGACTTTCTTTGCGTAATGAATCTTAAGAAGTTTTAAGAGAATTATTTAAAACTTTTTAGTGCGTTTAAAGTCGTCTTCGAAAGAAAGTCTTTCAACAATAAAATAATTGTATATTTATTTATGGATTTTTTTTGGGTCTCCTTTATTTGTAAAGTGTATTTTTATTTCTATATTTTTATTTTCGATCCTTCATTTCATAGCCATTTAAAATGTTATCTTTGATGATGATGATGATTTTATTGATTAATTGTATAGCGCTCGTGTCCACACTATTCTAACATACTCACAGCGCTCTGATGTCATAAAATCTATTAAAATAAAAACCTCTTAAATGTGTTTTTTAATCATTTTTAATTTCCCTTAAAGGTTAAGGCAAACTGATCCATAATTTCGGCGCTATCGCTTCAAAAGAGCTCACTCCGTATGACTTCTTTCTGTGTCCATCAACACTGGGAACTCTCAGTAAGGACTATGATGAAGAGCGCAGGTTCTTTTAGGATACATGTTTGGAAACAAGTTCTTTACGATATTCAGGTGCAGAGCCCTCTATACAGCTGTGTGGTTTCTTAGGTTTGGCCTCTGTGTGGTTTCTTGCTTATCTTTTGTTTAAAAACTCAATACCACTCACAAATATAAGATGAATTCAGACTGTCAGAAACATTACCTACACAAAACTCAATACCAATCTCAAATATACGGTGAACTCAGACCGTCAGAAACATTACCTACACAAAACTCAATACCGGGTTGAGGGATCGGATGGAGGGGTCGGGTGGAGGGGTCGGATGGAGGGGTCGGTCTGCATGGGCGTCACTTTTCTTTAAATATATTGAGGGGCGGCATTTTTGGCAAACCGAAGATTTTTGTGTGTGTGGGAATAGGATGTAAAATGATCTTGTCGTTCCTGGTTACCACTGACCCTAGCTACGCCACTGACGTGCATCTATTGGCGTAAAGTAGTGTGATACTGTACAGCGAAACAAGCACTTCACGACATTGACTGCCTTTTAACTCCACTTCATCATCCGGGAACTCGTCTGATCAAATGATCAGTACCCAGGGTCCCAGGTCGGTCATCCTTACCACAGAGCGGTTAATGATGCTGAGAGAAGGGTAACAAGGAGATTTTTTCAAGTTTAATTTGGCTGAGACAGGGCAGGAGGACAGTAATGGAAAGAGGTGGGGTGTGATAAGGAGTAGGTGGGGTGTGATAAGGAGTAGGTTTGGTATGGAAATGTTGGGGTGTACTGGCGGAGTGAGGAAAGGATAAGAGTGTTTGGTGGGATGGGGTAGTTGTGGCATGGGGGTGTGTTGTGTTGGAATGGAGTGGGGTTTTGGGACGGGAGGGGAAGTGTTGGGGTGGTCTAGGGGTGCTATTGTGGGTTTTTTATGGTATGGTTTAAGGTGGGATGGGTTGTGTTGGGTAGAGATGGTGAGTGTTAGGATGGGATGGGGAGTTTTGAGGTGATGGGGTGTTTTGGGATGGGAAACTAATCTGAAGGCGATATCCTAACATAATCGATCTAGGATGCTGCGAATGGCTGCATAAAGATCGTAGTGGTACAATGCTAGCCTGACCAGGATATAGTACAACTACCCAAAGGTAGTCAACTATGCCGGGTAATAGAAACAATCTGAACGATGACCAGCGTCTTTACCATAATATTTATTGCAGAATCATTTTGGGTGCTGGATATGATCAGAAATCAGAAGTGCCTGGTTAAATTTAAGCTATTTTATTACTTAAAGTAGAGTAAGTAAGAAATTATTGATAATTTGAAGACGACTGCACTAACTTAGAGCCCCCCCCCCCCCCCAAACTGCCCAAACCCCGTAGCTCCAATAGCCACTTTTGTCAAATTATGTTTCTGTGTCGGAAGAAGGGACTCAGATGGTAACATAGTGTTATACGCAATGCATAGATACTTTTGTAATTGTAACAGCGCTGTTATTTAACGTGAGACTATCGATACATTTGTGGAGAAACTAAAAATCACAACACTGAGATTGGACGTTGTGGAGATAAAGACGCAAAACAATCTTTGTCGTTCATATGATCGTTTCATAACCAGTGTAATAGTTTTTGTTCATACACACTTAACCAACCAAGCACGACGTCAGGTTATAATGGCATGTCCACTATAGCTTAAGACACACGAGCAATAAGACTGATTCCCATAAAAGATGGTGCCCTCCATATCAAAAGTTCATCGCGTTCAGCTCCGTGAGGCGTACCCCCCACCACTCCATGCCTAATTACAAGTGGTTAACCAGCAGGTTAAGCACAAACATGTACAAGGGTCACATCAACATGCGACCAGCCTCTCGCCCTAATTTGCACATATGGGCGTGGAACAGATCAACTAACTAACGCACATATTCTGGTGAGGGTCTGAGATTTCTCTCTTATGACCTCGGCTTGTACATTGGCTACCAGCTCCATCTGCTGAGCCATATAACATCCTCGTTACATAGGGCTCTCCCACTGCCCTGGCCTCCCCCGAAACCTCTAGTGGGGGACATTCGGTCAACAGATGCGCTAGTGTTTTTGGGACCAGACTGCAATGCCGGTAGGTAGGGTCCCTGTATGTGCCGATGGGGCCATGAGACAGATGAACTCAATGGTTCCTATTCCAATTTAGTTTTACTTTCGGTCTGGGCACTCTACTGGAAATCCCAACTTTAAAGGGAGAAAACACTCTTTGCGGTATCTCAACTAGTTCTGTATCGTAAAAACAAAGAGACCTAATAATTATAACAAACATGAGGTAGCACATGACAAATGACTGTAGAGAGTTGTGGATTTGGTGGGTGTGCTACATGTCTCCTGTTGCTCTGGCAATGTTCTTTTAACGACAAAAAATGGAAGAAATACAACCATTAAATGTCATCAATAGAATGTCATGGCGCCTGTGATGTCATTGTTCACGGTTGTCGATTTCTTGTGATTACGTCACCGTTGTCGAGTTCTTGTGATTACATCACGGTTGTCGATTTCTTGTGATTACATCACGGTTGTCGATTTCTTGTGATTACGTCACGGTTGTCGATTTCTTGTGATTACGTCACCGTTGTCGATTTCTTGTGATTACATCACGGTTGTCGATTTCTTGTGATTACATCACGGTTGTCGATTTCTTGTGATTACATCACGGTTGTCGATTTCTTGTGATTACGTCACGGTTGTCGATTTCTTGTGATTACATCACGGTTGTCGATTTCTTGTGATTACATCACGGTTGTCGATTTCTTGTGATTACATCACGGTTGTCGATTTCTTGTGATTACATCACGGTTGTCGATTTCTTGTGATTACGTCAAGGTTCTCGATTTCTTGTGCTTACGTTTTACTGCAAGTTGGGTGCAAGACACTATTTTTTGAGAATCATTGTTTCATTAGCAGTGGCTTGCATAATGAGCTGCAGCATCTCAGTGCAAGAAGGTACTTGTAAAGACAAAGTGGTATCGCAATGCATGAGAAATACAAGGAGATGGGACAGCAGTCTAGCTCACGGGGCATGGACAGGGCCGGATTTACAATTTTAGGGGCCCTAGGCCAAAAGAATTTGAGGCCCCATTTTGGAGAAATAAAAAAATATTGCTAAGTTTTTTAAATTCAAAAATATATATTTTTAAATACAACTCCCAATTTTGGGGCCCCTTATTTCGCGGGGCCCCTAGGCCACGGCCTAGTCGGCCTGTCTGTAAATCAGGCCCTGGGCATGGGTTCCTGGAATTTCATTGGATTCACAGAAAATGTTTTTTTTGTATGTAATACATGGATTCTGCAATGTTTTTAGAGTTAAGCGAAGCTATGTCATCACGTAACACAGGGAACCTCACTCTGGAAATTAAGTAAATGATAGATAACAAATTCAACGCATGGTTGACAAATCATGTATAGAGCTCCCATTTTGGAACCACTTAGCATACTTTAAACTGTTTAAGTGGTTTTGATTCATGTAGTTTAACATGTTTTCTTCCATGGACTTATTGCTTAAATATTTTAACTTCGCCGTTAAAATTTACTTTACTACAAAGACTCTGCCTATTACATACTCATATTACGCTATCTCCCTTTCGCCCTTAACGTCATCACGGGACTATCATGGCCATCAAGTTTGTTTCGCGTGCTATCCCACTAGGATTGGGTTCAAACCCACACGAGCTGTTCGATGTCTGCCCAGAAAAAATGAACTCATCCTGACAGAAAACACAAAAAAAGACAGTTCAGGGTGTTATCTGCCTGGGGTGAACTTACGCTGCACCGGTCGACAAGACGCAGCCGGGGTCATTTGCTTGTCGGGGGTGCAGATATCATTCTCCATCAGAAGCGGTCCGACAACTTCCTCAACCCTTAATTGTGACACAACCATCAGTCTCTCTCTCTCTCTCTCTCTCTCTCTCTCTCTCTCTCTCGTCAATGCTCGAGCTACGCATCTTTTGTCAGGTTTCTGAGTTCTTCAACTGTCTTCCCGTGCACCATTGCAACGCCTGGCCGTTATCTCCCACCCCCCCACCTTCCACTGCAGCAGGCGCCATTGTCGAAGAGTGAAGTTTGGGTCACTCAGTGCGTTATCAGTTTGTGCCGCAACTTGCATCGCTCATGGCTCACGACTGCCTTCAATTTTAACAACGCCTGCAGATTTTCAAGAGTTTTATCTGAAACAGGCCAATGTTGGTCGTTTTAAACTATAGCTGTTGTTTTTTCAAAATGCAAAATAGTATATTTTATATTTAGTGCATTCTCGACTAAATTGATCCTCAAAATAGTTGTGTGAAAGCTGGTACTTTGACATTATGAAAGTACTATAATTTAAATTATGATCAGCTTTGATTAAATGATATCGGCTTTTTAAAAAAAATCATCTTTGAATTGATTACCGTTATATTGACAAGTAAATAAGCACGCCTTATGGTCTTCTTTACTTTAATGAGTCTGGTTTCAAGACTTCATTATTTGAATGACTCTATCTTCAATTCCTCATTAAGTATGTAGCAAGGTGCCACATCATATTTTTAATAATAGGATGATGGGTGGTCGAGCGGTCTAAACTAAGTCAATAACAAACTAGTGGACAGGACTTCACTCCTCAGCAAATGCCTAGACGAGCAAAAACGTCACCAGCACCCCTAGTAGATGGGAGATGACTCGTTAAACTTGAATGGCAACTCATCTAAGAGAAGGCAAACTCTGAAATCAAACCCGGATATGGATTCCCGTAGGCGGTATGACATTGACATAATGAAAATTTAACAATTCCTGCGAAGTTGAACGCATAAAGAACACAGTGAAACACACACACCCTGCTGGTCATATATTGCTTCCTGGTCTATTTCCAGTCGTCTTGACAAGTCTTGGCATTGGAACAAATAGGCAAGGACGAGAGAATGAGACTGACAAATTGAGCAACTCTCCTTTGCATTAAACAAAATGCAGCTCAAGTCAAGGCTCCTTCTCATGTCGAAAATTGCCTTGGTCATCTTCGCGTGCTTAAATGTAGCACAAAAGATGTGTTGCACCTATTTAGGCTAGTGTCACTCATGCACGGTGACTGACAATCCCGTGACCAACACAAGACCCACCCTCTCTTTCTCTGTGCTACTGGGACGGCGGTGGCTTCATTGTCCTCCCATATGTCCAGAAGGGTCCTATATCAGAAAGGTGCGACATTTAAATTGAGAGAGCAACGCTATTTCTTAATTAGTAAGTAAAGCGCATTTTATGTCCTAATTGCGTAGAGCAGAGTTCCCCAAATGGTGATCCACTGACCAACAAAGGTCCGAGAATCTTACATTGCTGGTCTGCAAAATATGATTGTGTATATTTATGGTCAAATAAATATAAATAAATAAATCCCAACGGTCCCCGATTCATGTTCGAAACGTGTCCACTGGTGCGCAAAACTTAAAATTTGGGGAAACGAACGCTTGTGTAGAGTACATATTATTACATGGTTGCAATCGGCGGTTTCTGTTCCTTACTGATCATGTTAAGAGGGTCTTCAATTGACTTACTTGTCAAGCTCATTAAACCTATTGTTTCACATGTTCCCATTTGTATCATCCTATTTCTTGTCACTTCTCTAAGAACAAATAAAGCTCTAACTCTCAAGACCCGGTTGCCTTGGAACCTTAAAAAGATTTAAAACTGCAGTAACCCGACCACTTACTCACCACTTACTCACCACTTACTCACCACTTATTCACCACGCTACACTTGCAAGTGAACACCTCTATTTTCGATACTTCATTGTGTGAATCGTGACACATCTCATTCCACGGTGCAAACCTTTCACTGTTTAAAAAGATCCTGTTAACTCGCTCACCTTGATCAATGTGATAGTAACACTGAGCGCACGTCCCGAAATGAAGGTAAGACAAGATTGGATGCAGCAGAACACGGCGATATCTCTGTGACAATATCTGTTGGTGGGTCTCTAGCTGACGCTGTGGGCTCACGTTAGACTTATGACAATATCTTGTCAGTCGACGTCGATGTCCCGGGATCATGTCAGGTGACCTGCCCGGTTCCCGTAATTTGTTCACCGGCATTCATGTGTGAATCGTGCCAACCCTGTCAACCGAGATGCCAAACCCGTCTCCGGCATTACCTGGAATTCCGACAGGAAACCGGAATCTCCGTTATCTGTTAACAAGAAAAGGGGGTGGGGGCGCGAGACGTTATCGGATGTTTAGTACGCAGCAGAGTCTGGGCCAGAGTTGGGGCTGTGGGATGGAGGCTACATTCGGACCCTGGACCGACCTTGGAAACATGTCAAAAATTTAGGAAAAATTCTGAATTTGTGTCATTAATGGTCAATGTTTTGAAATAGAAATAATTTGAATGACGGCGAATACACTGGTCGGAGTTGCGTTTCATTGTTCCAAACCCAGAACTACATCTGTCAGCGGTCTTAACTTCAGATAGTGGGCAGTGTGAGCGGTCCTAATTTTAGATGGGGGGCAGTTTGAGCGGTCCTCCCTTCAGATAATGGTCAGAGGGAGCGGTCCACTCGAATCGTCGACTCGCATGCTGGTAGAGCTTTAGACTCGAAGTATGCGGAGCCGAAAATTCACCTGTAGATTTATTGTCTGCTTGCACCGAAGGAATGACTAGAATATGAAGGCAAACATGTGGACCATGTCTATTGGGGGGGGGGGGGGGGGTTATGGAAAACAAATAATTGCACGTTTGTGTTGACATGCGGGACTTTTTAAACAGGATCAGCAAATGGTGGTATCTATGACGAAAAAAGTGATAAAACACATAATATTATGATAAAAATGTGTATGTGTTTTTTGTTGTTGTTATATTAATTAAGAGCCACGGGTATGATTTAGAAGTGTCTGAAGGAGTATGTCAGCAAGAAGGGTGTAGCACTGTCGTTAGGCCTATTGTTAAGGGTCAACAAGTAGGTTTTAGGACTGTCTGTATGACTATTGTTTAAAGGCCGGCAGGTAGGGTGTAGGGCTGTCTGTATGACTATTGTTTAAAGGCCGGCAGGTAGGGTGTAGGGCTGTCTGTATGACTATTGGTTAAAGGCCGGCAGGTAGGGTGTAGGACTGTCTGTATGCCTATTGTTTAAAGGCCGGCTGGTAGGGTGTAGGACTGTCTGTATGCCTATTGTTTAAAGGCCGGCTGGTAGGGTGTAGGGCTGTCTGTATGCCTATTGTTTAAAGGCCGGCAGGTAGGGTGTAGGACTGTCTGTATGCCTATTGTTTAAAGGCCGGCAGGTAGGGTGTAGGACTGTCTGTATGCCTATTGTTTAAAGGCCGGCTGGTAGGTTGTAGGACTGTCTGTATGCCTATTGTTTAAAGGCCGGCAGGTAGGGTGTAGGACTGTCTGTATGCCTATTGTTTAAAGGCCGGCAGGTAGGGTGTAGGACTGTCTGTATGCCTATTGTTTAAAGGCCGGCTGGTAGGGTGTAGGACTGTCTGTATGCCTATTGTTTAAAGGCCGGCAGGTAGGGTGTAGGACTGTCTGTATGCCTATTGTTTAAAGGCCGGCAGGTAGGGTGTAGGACTGTCTGTATGCCTATTGTTTAAAGGCCGGCTGGTAGGGTGTAGGACTGTCTGTATGCCTATTGTTTAAAGGCCGGCAGGTAGGGTGTAGGACTGTCTGTATGCCTATTGTTTAAAGGCCGGCAGGTAGGGTGTAGGACTGTCTGTATGCATATTGTTTAAAGACCGGCTGGTAGTGTGTAGGACTGTCTGTATGCCTATTGTTTAAAGGCCGGCTGGTTGGGTGTAGGGCTGTCTGTATGCCTATTGTTTAAAGGCCGGCAGGTAGGGTGTAGGACTGTCTGTATGCCTATTGTTTAAAGGCCGGCAGGTAGGGTGTAGGACTGTCTGTATGCCTATTGTTTAAAGGCCGGCTGGTAGGTTGTAGGACTGTCTGTATGCCTATTGTTTAAAGGCCGGCAGGTAGGGTGTAGGACTGTCTGTATGCCTATTATTTAAAGGCCGGCAGGTAGGGTGTAGGACTGTCTGTATGCCTATTGTTTAAAGGCCGGCTGGTAGGGTGTAGGACTGTCTGTATGCCTATTGTTTAAAGGCCGGCAGGTAGGGTGTAGGACTGTCTGTATGCCTATTGTTTAAAGGCCGGCAGGAATGGTGTAGGACTGTCTGTATGCCTATTGTTTAAAGGCCGGCTGGTAGGGTGTAGGACTGTCTGTATGCCTATTGTTTAAAGGCCGGCAGGTAGGGTGTAGGACTGTCTGTATGCCTATTGTTTAAAGGCCGGCAGGTAGGGTGTAGGACTGTCTGTATGCCTATTGTTTAAAGGCCGGCTGGTAGGGTGTAGGACTGTCTGTATGCCTATTGTTTAAAGGCCGGCAGGTAGGGTGTAGGACTGTCTGTATGCCTATTGTTTAAAGGTCGGCAGGTAGGGTGTAGGACTGTCTGTATGCCTATTGTTTAAAGGCCGGCTGGTAGGGTGTAGGACTGTCTGTATGCCTATTGTTTAAAGGCCGGCTGGTAGGGTGTAGGGCTGTCTGTATGCCTATTGTTTAAAGGCCGGCAGGTAGGGTGTAGGACTGTCTGTATGCCTATTGTTTAAAGGCCGGCAGGTAGGGTGTAGGACTGTCTGTATGCCTATTGTTTAAAGGCCGGCTGGTAGGTTGTAGGACTGTCTGTATGCCTATTGTTTAAAGGCCGGCAGGTAGGGTGTAGGACTGTCTGTATGCCTATTGTTTAAAGGCCGGCAGGTAGGGTGTAGGACTGTCTTTATGCCTATTGTTTAAAGGCCGGCTGGTAGGGTGTAGGACTGTCTGTATGCCTATTGTTTAAAGGCCGGCAGGTAGGGTGTAGGACTGTCTGTATGCCTATTGTTTAAAGGCCGGCAGGTAGGGTGTAGGACTGTCTGTATGCCTATTGTTTAAAGGCCGGCTGGTAGGGTGTAGGACTGTCTGTATGCCTATTGTTTAAAGGCCGGCAGGTAGGGTGTAGGACTGTCTGTATGCCTATTGTTTAAAGGCCGGCAGGTAGGGTGTAGGACTGTCTGTATGCCTATTGTTTAAAGGCCGGCTGGTAGGGTGTAGGACTGTCTGTATGCCTATTGTTTAAAGGCCGGCAGGTAGGGTGTAGGACTGTCTGTATGCCTATTGTTTAAAGGCCGGCAGGTAGGGTGTAGGGCTGTCTGTATGCCTATTGTTTAAAGGCCGGCAGGTAGGGTGTAGGACTGTCTGTATGCCTAGTGTTTAAAGGCTGGCTGGTAGGGTGTAGGACTGTCTGTATGCCTATTGTTTAAAGGCCGGCAGGTAGGGTGTAGGACTGTCTGTATGACTATTGTTTAAAGGCCGGCAGGTAGGGTGTAGGACTGTCTGTATGACTATTGTTTAAAGGCCGGCAGGTAGGGTGTAGGACTGTCTGTATGACTATTGTTTAAAGGCCGGCAGGTAGGGTGTAGGACTGTCTGTATGCCTATTGTTTAAAGGCCGGCTGGTAGGGTGTTGGACTGTCTGTATGCCTATTGTTTAAAGGCCGGCAGGTAGGGTGTAGGACTGTCTGTATGACTATTGTTTAAAGGCCGGCATGTAGGGTGTAGGACTGTCTGTATGACTATTGTTTAAAGGCCGGCAGGTAGGGTGTAGGACTGTCTGTATGCCTATTGTTTAAAGGCCGGCATCTATTATAGAAAATGAGAAGTTAACTCTTTTTGTTGTTGTAACACTTAGACCCACCGAACATTTCCTCAAAATACCCAGACCCGGGGTAAGAAACTTAAGCCTGTTATGCTCTAGTATAAATATAAATTAACATGAAAAATAGACGATCTTGAATATTTAACTAAGTTTATCATCTCTAAATTTATTTTTTCACTTGTATTTCACAATTTATATATCTTTCCCAAGGAAACAGCCATTGGCGGAATATCCCGTCGGCGTTCCGACGGTGAAATAGCGATGGCGAATTGTCCCATCCCCATATGGAAAATGGTGACAACTACAGACTTATTCAAGTTAGAAAATAAGGGTTTTGTAATCAGTATATGGTTTTAGTAAAATTGAATATTGAATATTTAATAAAAATGTTTATACACTTTGAAAAAGCGGTATGTTAATTTGAGAACTGTGAAAATACCGTACTAAAGTTTGTAAATTTTGATAGTGCCGTAATCAAGTTAGTAAACAGAGAGCAATACCGCACTTTAGTTTGTTAAACTTAGAGAATACCGTACTTATCAGTGTAAAATGTGAGAAATCCGTACTAAAGTTTGTAAACAGCGAGAATACCGTACTAAAGTTTGAAAACCGCGAGAATACTGTGCTTACGTTTGTAAACTGACAGACTAGTGAAGGTTGTAAAAACACCACACCGAGCATTGTGAAGAGTCCGTACGTAAACTGCCAGAACACCACACCGCCCCGAGGAACGTTACGGCACTTGTCTTCCAAAGGTCACGCGCCTGCACTTTTTTGTTCTCCGAGAGCGAATGCTGAAAGGACAAGATAAATACCCAGTGCTCCGTTTACACAGAAGAGAAGTTTACAACACCCGCGACATCTTTCAGGTCTTCTTTTCAAATGAGGTTTGGGGTGGACAAGAAGTGAGGATTGACCCTAAATCAAACATCAGATAAACGCAATAAGCATCAGTGGCGTAGAAAGGGGGGTGTACAGGATCGTGCGCTGCGGGTGGCACTTTTATACATGCAAGGGCGCAGATTTTAGGCCAATGCTGAGTTTTTCGTGGAGGGTGCGGCGAAAATCATTACCGGCCCCGGGCGGCACTAACCCTATCTACGCCCCTGATCAGATTCCACGGTTTAAAGATTAGTTTCCGTCTAGTTTTACTTTTGACAAAAGTAATTCACCTTATCGCAAAAATAGCCGTCACTTCTCCTGGTATACGCAACTCCTGTTAAAAGGGATGAAAGGATTCAAGTTTTATTTATAGAGCCATTAAGTCTATAAACTGGGAGGGTTACCTAAGCAATGTGATTATCTTTCACACCTGCGATAACGTTAGAGTGTCCAGGTATTTTGGAACTGTCTGGGAACGTGTATTTTGATAAATGTCTGTTGAAAGGATTGGTTGGGTTGAACTTTTGGGAGCTGACTTCAACCATTTATACGTAATTATTCTGGAATGCAATTTGCCATTGAAAATATTCGTTCGAAAGGTAGTTATTCAAATCAAAAACATACTATATCTCTAGCAATACATAACCTTACAAAATTATTTTATAATATAAGAGCTAGAATTAAGATACATTACTTTTCGCGCACTAATATCTTATTATGCAGGGCCGGCGCTAGGGGATGGCGAAGTAGGCGACCGCCCAAGGCCCCGCGTTTGCAATCCCCGCGCGTTGGTATAGTATATTAACTGTTATAGAACAAAAACAGAAATTTCGGAAACTAACCGAGTGAACAAATATCCGTTATGACACGTCCCGTTATGACCAGCAAGGCCCCAGTACGTCACGTCCCATTATGACCAGCAAGGCCCCAGTACGTCACGTCCCATTATGACCAGCAAGGCCCCAGTACGACTCTTTCCATTATGACCAGCAAGGCCCCAGTACGACACGTCCCATTATGACCAGCAAGGCCCCAGTACGACACGTCCCATTATGACCAGCATGGCCCCAGTACGACACGTCCCATTATGACCAACAAGGCCCCAGTATGACACGTCCCATTATGACTAGCAAGGCCCCATGACGACTATAACGTGACTTAATATCCTATCGGCGGAATATATAACGTCAACGGCCCCGCAAAATTCAGTTTGCCCAAGGCCCAGCACCCTCCCAGCGCCGGCCCTGATAAAATGTGTAACCTTTGACCCATGAAAAAATCAAGTATCAATACCATTTTTAAAAATCCTTTCAATTTTCCATTTCACTTTTGTTCGTGGGTGTCTATCAATTTCTTCGGACGGTTAATTAACCCACTTCCCGTCAACCTATCAAGCTGAAACTTGGCACATATACTTGTCACCGATGACAAAACATTCTGTCAAATTTTCAGCTCCACCGCCAAACCCCAAAACACAATTTTTCGTGTTTTTCAATGGAAACATGGAGGAAAATACCTGATAACTTCGCTAAATGAGATTCGTTAAAAAAAAGTCTGCGGTGTAAAAGCGGGTGGGTCCTCAGAATATTAATTTTGTCAATTTTCAGCCCCACCCCCCCTTGCTCGATATTCCATTTTAAAAAAAATGTATACGAAAAACTTTGTTTTTATTGGTTGTTTAATTACTATTCATGTTTAATTGCATAAAGAAAAGATGTTACAATAACTGATCCAAGACCGGGGGGGGGGGGGGGGGGGGAACAGAGCTTTTGTACCCCCAGGACCACAACAAACAAAATTATAATTTTGTCCCTTTATCCTATAAAACAATTCACACCCTCTAACATCCACCCAACTCCATCATCATCATTATTATGTCCCTTTGTCCTTGGACCGTTGGGGCGCCACAGATGACATAAAAAGTATCCTTCTCCATTCCTCTCTGTTTTCCCCAACTTACGAGCCATCTTAAAAACTATTCATCTCTCAAAAATGGCTGTTAATGTATGTGCGTTTTCCTAAACCCATATTCATTAAACAATCACCGACTCTCCCAATCACTGACTCTCCCAATCACTGACTCTCCCAATCACCGACTCTCCCAATCACGACTCTCCCAATCACTGACTCTCCCAATCACTGACTCTCCAAAATCACTGACTCTCCCAATCACTGACTCTCCCAATCAGTGACTCTCCCAATCACCGACTCTCCCAATCACTGACTTTCCCAATCACTGACTCTCCCAATCACTGACTTTTCAAATCACTGACTCTCCCAATCACTGACTCTCCCAATCCCTGACTCTCCCAATCACTGACTCTCCCAACCCCTTAACGAAATTTGAACCGTCACTGCAGCCGAGGCCATCTACCAATAAATCCAGCGTCCAATCCACATACAAATGCTTCCAACAACCAGAGCCGACCCTACAATTGCGGGGCCCTATGCGAAACGGATTGCGCGGGGCTCAATCTGGATAGAGGATAAGGATAATAAGTGAAAATTAAGATTTTGTATTAGAAAATAAATTCGGGGCGGGGCCTATGAAAGTGCGGGGTCCATTGCGGCCGCATAGTTTGCAGTGGCCTAAGGCCGGCCCTACCAACAA
Organism: Omphiscola glabra; assembly: GCA_964017045.1. NCBI lineage: Eukaryota > Metazoa > Mollusca > Gastropoda > Lymnaeidae > Omphiscola > Omphiscola glabra. The sequence goes on from OZ024795.1 coordinate 19,843,129, forward strand.
CTATCCGCTTTCCCCATCCACCAATAAATCCAGCGTCATATCCACATACAAATACTTCCAGCAACTGCACCCTTATCCCCATCCACCAATACACAACCGGCTCATTACAATAAATTTGGTTTTATCTCCGTCAGTTTGTTGATATTATTCCCTTCCCTTGCACCTTTCATTCTCACAAAGGGAATGCCCCCCCACCCCACCCCTCCCCAGATCTGCCTAATCCATTAATATTTTCCCTGTTTGTTTAATAAATAAGACGAGCACTTCAGATTGTGTATTTTTAGTCCAGCCTCCTTCATAGCTCGTGTTTAATAAATGCTCTTCTATGATTGGACGATTCTCTTACATCACAATGACGTCAGACGAACAGGTTCGCAATTTACTTTGAGGCTATGCAAGATGGTCACGGAAAATGTAAGGAATAAGTGGCGCATATTTTGTTTGGACTGTTGAGTCAAAGCGATGGCTAATAAGAAGAATGGATGCTACGGTAGAATGTTTCCAAGCCGATATAGTGGATTGAGGAGTCGAAGGCTCATAAGGAAATTTTACTACTCCAGTTCTTAATCGAAATTATGAGTTCAAGAACAATTACTGTATTAGATACGATGTTTTCAATAAATGACGTCATATTGTTGTTGTTTTTTTTAAATTCTTTATATTAACTTCACTTTAGTTCGTGTGTTTCTTTCTTTCTGTCTGGGTGTGTGGCTGAATCTTCGGATGACTAACTGATCCACCTCCCGTCGACCTATTTAGCTGAAACTTGGCCCATAGACTCGTTGCCAACGGCAACACATTCTTTCAAATATTCAGTTCCACCACAACCCCAAAAAATCTGTTTTTCAAGGGGAAGATAAATGGAAATATTACACCACTGATTCCACGAAATAAAATTCCCCATAACTGCGCTAAATGAGATTCTTGAACATATCGCAGGTGCGTTTGGTGTGTAATATTTTCTTTTGTTTTTTTCTGAACTAGTTGATGTAGTAATAAATCTGAGATTTTTATATATGTTAACTAGCGAGTACCCGGCATGCGTTGCAATGCCACTCATCGAAATAAAGTGTCCGTGTTTTAATAATTTTTTGGTAAGTTCTTCTAATAAACACCTTTTTTTAACCGTCTGGTGCGTATTCGAATTAATTAGAAGGTTTTAAGAAGTGTCAGCAGACCACACGCAGCTGTCCGTGTGGGAAGCATGGATTTTCCAAATTTAGTCCCAAAACTTATAACGATTGATCCCCCCATGCAATAGCTATGTTTGAAATTATATTTATATGGCTCATTTATTACAAATAAACAAATTTAGGGCCCCCGGCCCCAAAAGTAATATTGTGAAATATTTGTACTAAATCAGAAACCTATTTATTAAGTCACATATACAAAATAAAATGTCACAGTTTATATTTAATGTAATTCCACCCACTTATGCAATAGCTCTGCTTGACGTTATATTTACATAGCTCATATAAGAAAAAAAAAGAATTTAAGGCCCCCGGCCCAAAGCGGAATATTGTAAAATATTTGCACTTCTTTAGAAACCTAATGCGGGCCTGCACACAACAACTCACTGAAAGTTTATCGCATTCAGATGAATAGTATAGGAACTCATACGGAAATTATATTTAAATAGCTCATATTAGAAAGAAAAACTACTATAGGGTCCCGGTCCAAAACTGGTAATTCTTTGTAAAATGAATGGGTTTTGATATTCATGAATATACTTTTGTAAATGTACTTACGTTGTGTTAACGTCATTGATTTTCTTAATTCGTAAAATGAGAATATAGCATCTATTTTTCACAACAGAAATATCATTGGATTTAAAGATATAAAATTGTACACACCCTATTTCCTAACCCCCATATATATGTACCTAAGAAGGCAAATTATTTGTCAAATTCATTTTGAGACGTATAGTGTGCTGCCATGTGCAAATTAAACTATTGAATTACAACTTCCCCCTCCCCCAAACAGAAATTAATAAAATCATCCACGGGATTGTAATCCACTTACTTACGCAAAAACAATTTTTTTGCATTTCAAATGCTTTGTTCTTATTTAAATGAGTGATAAGTGCATTAGTGAATGCTATTTGGATATGTAGTTTCGCTGCACTGATTGCATTAAACGGCATTTTCGTATTAAAAGTATATTTAAAGGTTAGGTTGTTTTTTTTTTTTACTAATTTATAAATTTCATAAATGTATATTTTTGAAAGAATAAAAGTAAAAATTTAGTAAACGTTAAAAATAAAAAGCAAAAATTGTATTTCATTTTTTAAATTGTAGCAATTTAAGAAGCAATCTATTATATTTTATAATTTTACTTTTAGGAAGGGGGAAATACATTATCAATTTTATTAGGCGCGGTTATTAAATCAGATACATTTTTGCATTGAATAAATAGACAATTTGAGTTCTGACGTCATTTGCGTTATTATTTAGAACAAATTAATTTTACTTTTATTACGCAATATTTGGAACGTACTTTAAAAATGCACTAAAATCAACAGGTGTTTAGGTTTCCCCGATAAATGTGATTACAGTGTAATTCTTTGATCATAATTTGTTTTATTAATTTTCATAACTTTCAACCACATATAAAATCTTTAAAATAGTTCCTTAGTTGTTACTCCAAATTTATTTGTAATTTATATTATTAATACTTAAAATTTTATTAAAATTAAAGCGAATATACAATATATTTTTCGCATTACCATTGATTCGAGTTCCTTAAAATAATAGAAGAAAACTATGATTGTTTTAAAAAATGGGAACGTATTTAAATCGTATCGGTTCTTTGTGAGTTACGGTCAGCATAGATCATTCTTATATAATAGATGTATTACTACATCATTGCTATTCAAAATCACAACACATTTACAAAGCTATATCCGATTCTAAAATACGTCACAAAATTCAAGCTTATTTATAAAAACAACAAAAATACTCTCTACACTAAACATGCAAAAACGTGTTTTCTCTGCTCTTGCTACAAATTGATGTCTGTTGGCATTTGTTCAAGGGCGGTTGAGTTGATAGCTCCGTTTGAAATTATTTTGATAAAGTTTGTTAAAGAAAACAAAACGAATTTAAGGACATCGGCCCATGCGAAATATTGAAAATGTTGTTCTAATTTAGAAACATTTGCGGGAGCGCGCATATCAATTCACCAAAGTTTTTATCGCAATCGGATGAATGGTATAGGAATGCATACGATAATTATATAGATAATATAAGGGTGGAAAACGAATTAAGGCCCCCGGCCACAAGCGGAATATTGTAGAATTGTTGTATTACTTCAGAAACCTACTTATTATATCACAAAATTAAAAAAAGAGAAACATATTACTGAAGTTGTATCGCATTCAGATAAATGGTATAGGAGCGCATACGGATATTATTTTTTACAAAGCTCATATAATAAAAATAACGATTTTGGGGCCAACGGCCAAAAACGGATTATTTTAAAAGTGTTGTAACTACTTCAGAAACCTAATACACACACAATTTAATGTCGCTATTTGTATTTGATTAAAAATCTATCCATCCACACATTAGCTCTGTTTGAAATTTTATTTGTATAGCTCCTATAAGAAAAAACGAACATGGGGCCCCTGGCTCAAAATGTAATATTTTAAAACGGTTGTAATAATTTAGAAACCTTTGCGGGCATGCTTGCAACATCTTATCAAAGTTTTAGCGTATTCGAATAAATGGTGTAGGAGCGCAGACGAAATCTATTGTTTACAAAGCTCATATAAGAAAAAAAACGATTTTGGGGCCAACGGCCAAAACGAAATATTTTAAAAGTGTTATAATGACCAATGTTTTGTCGCAATCGCATGAATGGTGTAGGAGCGAATACGGTTTGAAACTATATTTATATAGCTCATTTAAGAAAAAACGAACATGGGGCCCCTGGCTAAAAACGGAATATTTTAAAACGGTTATAATTATTTCCAAACCTTTGTGAGCGTGCTTGCAACATTTTACCAAAGATTTAGCGCATCCAGACGAATGGTGTAGGAGCGCAGACGGAAATATTGTTTACAAAGCTCGTATAAGAAAAAAAACGAATGAAGGGCCAACGGCCGAAAACGAAATAATTGAAAAGTTTTTTAATGACGCAGTTAAATGCCCAGGTAGGTGGCCAACAACTCACCAAAGTTTTGTTGCAATCGCATGAATAGTGTGGGAGCGCATATGAGACAGACATACAGACATACATTCATTTTTATATATATAGATATATTTCAGGGGCTTTGGAGAAATAATCTTTGCGAGTTATTTTTCTTGTTTTTTAAGGTGGGGGGTGGGGGGCTACATTGAATTCTTTTAAAGTACGCTACGTGTTTACATATTTTGTAAGATTCTAAGCCCACTCCCCAAAATTACCGGATATTACATTCAGTAAAGGATTTTTTTTTTTTTAAAAAGAACTTTGTTTTTAGAGGTTGTTTAATTCATTCATACATTTAAAATAATAAAAAAAACACACACACAAAGTCTAGCCTCTGAATTATTCAAAATTATTTCCCCGAAACTTACGTTTTAAACAGTCTCTCAAATCTATAAAACAAAAAAAAAATTGCATGAAATATTATTTGCTGATAACATAAATATTAACGGACATCTATTGATAGACCAATCATAAACTGTACTGATGTTGTGGGTAAACATTTGCCCTTAATTAACCACGAACTAAACTTAGATTTGCTTCGTGTGATCCGTTCGGTTCGCCAAACAACCATTGCCCTCAGATGCCAGATTATTTTCTTCTTTTTTTTTTTTTTTTTTTCTTTTCATGATTGAAATGGTGAAGAGAAAAAAAACGAAAGGTGCCTGCCACCCGGAAGATGTCAATTTAAAAATAAGTGGTAGAAAATGTAATTAAACGTAATCAAAGGGTAGGCAGATTTAAGAGTCCGTGGGAGATGGCGGTGTTAACACAAATCAAACATCCAGGTTTTTTTTTCCTCAGCTTTAATGAACCCTGGGTTTGCCAACAGATCTATTTATTTATTTGTTTGAATCAGTAGTTGAGTCGGGGGGGGGGGGGGGGGGGATCTAAAGAAAATGTATAAGGTTGAATATGGACTCGTGCTAAGTTAATTTTAGTTGCATGACCTTTCTCTCCACAGATTATACGGCCATTGCCATCTATTGTAGCATTAAACATGTATAACTTTCTATTGTATCGTTATACAGTTATAACTTTCTATTGTATCGCTATACAGGTATAATTTTTCATTACATCGTTATACATGTATAACTTTCTATTGTATCATTATACAGTTATAACTTTCTATTGTATCGCTATCCAGGTATAATTTTTCATTACATCGTTATACATGTATAACTTTCTATTGTATCGTTATACAGGTATAGCTTTCTATTGTATCGTTATACAGGTATAGCTTTCTATTGTATCGTTATACAGGTATAGCTTTCTAATTTACCTTTAGCTATTCGTCTTGGTTACCTCCCTTAGCATTATATTTATATAACTATATTAACTTCGCTTTTGTTCGTTTGTATAAGGCAAAATCTTCGGACGGCTAATTGACCCACTTCCCGTCATCCTATCGACTAAAACATGGCACATAGACCCTTTGCCATTACAACACGTTCTGTTAAATTTTCAGACCCTACCCCACCCCCATCCCACAAAAATCTGTTTCCCATGTTTTTCAAGGTGAAGAGTAATGAAATATGATTTGTTCAATGGGTGCGTATTTTGGTGTCGAGATTAGCTGAGTAGCTGTTGCTATGTGCTTTGTATTTGTGACGTATTTGGGTATGCAGTAAAAATTAAGTGTATTTTTGAAGGGGAAAATGAAGAAAAATGAAGAGTGTTTTCGCCAGAAGTTTACCAACTGACATAACCGTTTCTTAATAAATGACAGATATTTCGACACGACAAGGGGGCAGAGGCATAGGAAGGAGGTGTGGCTAGGCGGTCCTCCCCGGGGACATTACTTCCTTAGTTTGAGGGAGTTGTTTTCGGCCAATTGCAAGAAATTGTTCGTGTAGCGGGGGGGGGGGGATATCTTGGCCCACCCCAGGTGACATTAACCCTAGCTACGCCACTGCAATGGGAGAGAAGATGCATAAATATAATGTAATTCAAAAATCATATCGGAAAGTCATATTGAAAATAAAGAGCGTATGTTAACTGCCTGCAATGTACAGCAGAGCATATTCTCTGTTGTAAAATGGCTCACTCTTCTTTGGTGGGTCACACAACTCTAACCTGATATGTAAGTAAATGAAATGATACTATTTAATGTCCGTTAGGATTATTGATATTCTCAGACTGATGCCAATTAAAGCCCTTGATCCAAGCTCCACATGCAGTTATAGGGCTTATTTAAGGACTCTAAATGGACGAGGGCAGTGTGTCGTACATATGAGGTAATTTAAATTATTCTGTTTTGAAGAAAATACAAGCTGAATTGAGGTAGTATGTGAACTTGCACGGTGTATCTCAAACCTTTTAGCGTGACAGAGCGGTAAGATTCGCAGGAAGAATCAGTCCCTTTATGTGTACATTCTTATTGCGGTAATGCGATGTTGTACGTCATAAGTTGTGTAATGTGGATAATTATGAAGGATATTTGTGACATGTTTTATTGCTTTTTATGTTGATAGATGTGTTCCTGAGATCGTGTAGGGTGGAAGGAACTCATTTCGGGGCATGAGAAATGTCTGGATTCGGATATCAGGGTGGTCAAAAGAAAGTGTTTGGGATGTGAACAGGTTTAATGAGATGGCGTGTGTTGTTTGTGTTCCGCCGAGAATTCAACGAGACGTCACTTACACGTCATAAGTCAGAAGATAGACGCACCCCGGTGCGACCCTGTGCGGGTACGTACAGCACTGTCACTGAACGCTGATTTAGACTGCTCTTACAAAAGGGATATGGCCATAGATGTAGAATTTCACAGACTCCTCACAAAGGTTTGTATGTTACAAACTAGACGCCCCGAGAAAGTTAATACAACCGAAGGTGGCACCTCTGCTAGTTATTATTATTTTTCGATCTTCTTGCATTTATAACCGACGCCTAGGGGTTCATTGCCCAGCACCTGTTCGCGAATTACCAATTTTCGAGCGCCGAAGTGCTGAAACGCTACTGTTTATCATTAATTGGGTCTATAAAAACATAATATATCAAAATTGCTTCGCATTATTCCTGTGCAATAATAGTAACTAGATATAGCACACCATACATTGGCGACAGCAATGCGTGAACTTCCCATCTACCAAAGTTACTTGACAAAACATGAATTCAAGTAACGCACATTTAAGAATCCCAATATTCGACACCCCTTCCCCCACTTTTTATTTCACGCCCATGAACTATATTAAATATTCTGATGTCCCAACAACTTTTAAACCAAATATTTTTTACACTATACTAGAATTGAGACGATTTCATTTTCCGAAAAAGAAAATATTACACGCTAACCACAATTGCGTTATTAAAAAAATCTTTTTGCGTAGTTATCGGGTATTATATTTTGTGAACTCATTATTGAACCATACTTCCTTTCAAACATTTAGAATTATTTGTAATATACTCTCGATACCAAATTCGCTGATTAGTAAGCAGTCGATTTTGAAGTAGTCCACGAGTCACTCCAGAAGGGTTATATATTTAAATATTTGTTTTTCTTTGTTTTCGTAACTAAATTATTAACGTTATAAAGTTTGTATTGTACCCTTATTAGGGGTTCTCTCACGAGACCTCGAGATCCGGTGATCCCGCGCGATTTTTTAAAACAAAAGACCTCCCGTAAAATTTTCTCTGCCCGGGAAATCCCAGTTACACACGTTCTTACTTGTTTTCAAGTCACGACCACATTCGTATAGACGCTAAGTGCCCTTACCACGATATATGGGGGTTGGGGAGGGGGAAATCAGTTTTAAGTATGGTACATTTTTGGAAAGGAAAACAGTTTAAAACCTAATTTTCCAATATAATGTTAGTGACGACATATTCAATGTCATGATTGGATTTGAAATGAAAATAGAAAACTATTTACAAATCAATTCTCTTAGTCTGTTTCAGCCGGTGTCCCCAACATAAATACTTTGCAACCCTATTTGAGGTAAGCTCGCATGGGCTGGAAACCTGTGTGCTCTACTACAGTGTTTCTCAGTCTGTGTTATGCGTACCCCTGGATGCACAGGCCAGACTGCTTGGGCTTAAGCAAAAAAAAAATTTACATTTGAGGAGCCAAATTTCAATATGTAGCGGTATTTTAACAACACATCTTTAAGCACACTGATAGTCTTCCAATAAAATTACTAATGAGAACACGGCATATTGTAAATATATTATTTAAGTCCGATGTCAATACTTTTTATTGATTTATTTCTCATTTTATGTCCAAATATTATACTGAAATGTGTATTTTTGGTATTCGTTTTACCGGAAGACATTTTGTAAACTATTTAGCTGTTGTCCAAAGAACATTCTTATCTTATACAGAACATTCTTATCTTATACATATTTTATGAATAAATATCGCAATGAACTTGAGGCTATATCTATATTATTATAATCCTGGTCTTATTCAAAAGGGTGTCCATGAAAGAAGCTCAATGATAATATTGTACTTTTAATAATGTACCTAGTCACATTGGACCTTTTGCATACAAGATGAATCATTCTTATTTTAGAGCCAATACATAGTTTTGTACTTTCATCAGGATAATAAGCGAAGGATTGCATTGAAGCTGTATGAAGGAAATGGTGGAACAATGCATGTGGAAGCTTGATAAGAAAGACACGACAATAAACAGAGAACGTTTCGGCTAAGAGCCTTCTTCAGCAGACCGGACAAAAAAAACGAAATTTTTAAGAAACACTTGTGTTTCTTCTCTTGTCCCTTCTTAATTAAATTAATTTTATCCCGATAAGCAAACCCCAGGAAATGGTAAACCCTAATCTCTGGTATATCTCTGTTCTATTTCTCCTGTATCTATTGATCGCTGACGTATTTTGCAGTCACATACCGCAGACGCAAATCTATTGATTCCGTCAGTGGGATGGCATTTCCTCTATTTACCTGGCCACCTTTTATACCTAACTGCTGTTAACGCAAATATCAGTTATTCGAATTATTGTTATCGGTAAATATTGTTAGTATTAAGGAATTATTTTTGTTAAACCCTGTTTGGTTATTACTAATTTATTTTTTTTTTAAATATTCCCGGCGTATGATACGCACTCAGTGGCGTAACAACGGCTTGGCAAAATCCCACGCCTCTGGGCGTATCTATGAAACAGAACCCAGCTGTCTTATGACCTCACAATACGCGATGTGTGCAGTATCAAACCAAAATGAACACAAACAAAAACTTTTTCTCAATAACTTCTGCTTGTTCTCTATCTCTGTGCATGAGCGCTCCTCATTGAAGCAGACATCGCTGTCAGCCACTGTGGGCAGCACATACATCATAGAGAAATCATCTAAAAATAAACATCTCCGTCGATAACTTCATAAATATTTACCGATCATTTCTGCTCTTAACTCGATGTTTTGCTTTGTTGGTGTCATTACTGCCTCCTGAAGCGCCATCTCGCGGCCAACAATTCCCTGGAATTGCGTGGCGTAAGAGGCGGGCAATGTGTGAGTGAGGCTTTTTTTATACAGGAGGGGTGGGGGGAAAGGAGCAATTTGTTTTGCAAAGCTTGTTTGAATAATTCGGGAATAGCAAGGCGAGCGTGTGAGTAGATCAAACACAAGGGACACAAAAACTGCAAATACACGAAAAGTTGTAGAGTTGTGTGCAAATGGGGAAACCCCGCATAAATGCGCAAACAAGTCTTGGGACCTAAACTTTGAAAAGTTTGTTTCACGTATTCCCGTCTGTTGACTGCGTGAGCAGCAAATTGGCGCATTCAAGGGACGTTTCTTTTCTGTGCGGTGTTGGTGCTTTATTTCATTTCAAACTCCGCCACATTTATGCGTGCGCACCACATTGATCTCTTTAAACTTTAACCGGACGGTTGCGATGTTGGCGGGTTCTTTCGGTTTAAAACTCAGCAACATTCAAACGTTCAGCTACTTGTTTAACTAGCACTGCTGCAAGGCATGGTAAGGAAGTTTCAAGTCTATACAACGGAATGTAGATAGCTGTTAACTGCTGATATGATCCAAAGACATTCAGATTAGTTTGCATAGTTGGATAACTTTAATATAGCCTGGTTTTTTTTTCCAGTTATGATAATATTCTCTTCCACTACACATCCGAAATATATCAACCATCACAGCCTTCAAAACTGCACTCAAAACACATCTCTTTAAACTCTACAATCTTGACTGATCCCCCCTCTGACCGTTAAACGATGCTGCTGAGTGCCATCCATGGCTTGACATGTAAATTGTTATGGAATGGTTGGGCGAATACACATTTGTTTTGTTTTCTTTTTTAATTAATGTATGTTAATTTTTAATTTCATGATTATGTTTGTTAAATTGTATGTACAGCGTGGTGAGCCCAGCCTTAGGCTGGGGTACTACTCTATAGAAAACTACCAATAAAAAATAATAATAATAATATTCTTTCTCCAAGCAAATAGTTAATTTGTTTTCATTAGCGCTGGATACATTGTGATCATTCGAAAAACCCCTTAAGATAAGTTTAGGGGGAATGGAATGGGAGGGGGGAGGGGGGATTTTTACCACAACGTCAAATACACTTTAAGATGCGAGTTAAAGTTTTTCTTTTATTCGCAGTGGGTGTCAAGGTTTGTAGCAAAAATGTACAACAGTCCAAGTCTTGAATAAGGAGCATGAACGTTACTTTTCTTTACCCAATTCCGCTATCTTTCAGGAATGCGTGTAGATTCGTAGATTGTTAAAGCAGAAATGTGTCGACCTATTGTCGTTGTATCGGTCAGATGTAAACAAGATTCCCACTTCCGGATCTAGAAATAGTAAAAGCACAGCCATCTAGATGTAATTGAATTCTGCTGAGCGGGATGTCGCTTGAAAAGTCGACAGGTGGCGTCAGTCAGTAGAATTTTGATGTCCAGATTCTGACATTACGTGAACATATATAGTGTTATGAAGGATGACGTGTTTTGATACACGCTTAGCCCGCATTCCACGTGCATGACCTCTTTTCAGTCAAGGCCGTTTTGGGGGTGGCTAGAAAAATATCATTTTGTTGACATTTTAGCTTACTATCGTCTTTTCAGTCGAACGATGTAGAATGATCTCGAGAATGCGGGAAGCAGTGAGACTGCGTCTTATTTTCTAGAATGATAATTTGAAGTAGAATATAAAAGGCTGAACGACTGAACGTGTGGAGAGAGATTTTTTCCTTTCCTTTACCACGAGATGGGCTGTGTCATTATTTAATACTTTGTTGTGTGTAGATTTTTCTATTTCCTCGTTGTACAATTTCGTGCTCATTGTATTTTTATACACAGTACCGTGTAGTACCGGTACCTGCAAACTGTAAGATAATGACTTTTAATCACATTCTTTTGCTGTTGTAATTTAATTGAAATTCATACATTAAAAACGTATTAATTGCAGTGTTTCTTTCAGGCATACCTCCGGGGGGCCACTGCCCCCCCGGAGCAAGTCAAGTGCCCCCCCGGGGGAAAATGTGTAAGAAAAAAAAAGAAAAAAAAAACTACTCTAAATTTAATTTTTATAAAATTTTTAAAAGTTATTGAAATGTGTGCCTTTAATCGATTACAATTATTGGAACAAATAAAATATCGCTTTGTTCGATATATATTGATGATCCATAGCGTTCAGGTTAATCTTGTTAAAGGCTCGCAGAAATCGATTATAAACATGGTATTGTTTTGAAAATTGGCCGCTCCTGATTATAAGCTAAATCCTACTTTTTCTGATTCGCAGATATCGGTATCTTTTATTTAATTACATTTTGCAGCTGCAAAAGTTGAAAGACTTTTTAATAACCCTGTATTAAACTACCTTTTCATCGATATAAATGTCTGTAAATTAAATATAGTTCTTGCTAAGAAATAAACATATGCAATCTATTTTCAAATTATATTGTATAATAGCATCATTCTTTAAAAAATTATTTTTAGCAAACACTTTCATGTAGTAGATTCCATAGATGTATGCTGACATAGATAAAATGAAAATTTAAACATAATAATAATAATAATTTTAAAACACAAAATTAGGAATTTACCGGTTACATACAAATAGTGGACATTTCATCATAATTATCAAATCGAGTGTTTCTAATTTTTTAACACAGTTTCGGGAACAGAGTAAAATGATTTTTAAAAAAATAGTCTTTATTTATTAAATCCCCAATGACTTTCTCTGTTAATATAACAATAATAAACAATCTTCCCCAGCTGTTTGAACTATTTAAAAAAAAATATTTTAAGATGATAATCCAGTAGAAAGAATATAATATATATTTAAACAACGAATTAAAAAAAAATCGAGTATTTCGATTATCTTGTAAATACCATTTTTGGTAGTAGTTAAAAAAAAAGTATATGGAATTGGTAAAAAAAATTGATTTCAAGTATAATATCGAAGAGGCAAGTTGTAATGATCTGAAGCAAATTATAGTAGTCTAAATTTCTTAATTAACATTTCAATCAACTGAATATTGAGAATTGAAACTTTAATAAATTATACGAAAAAAAATCACTCATTAATAAATATATGAGTCTTTTGTAAACAATTCTTGACTTCTGAACAATTATGTCGGTTACATATGATTTATAAATAAATACCAATATTGAAAACCCATAAAGATATATTCTTTAGCCTTTTGTACAGAAAAGCTTTTTTTCTTTTTGACTTTGGTGAAACTTGGAAATATTTTGAAATAAACATATGTTTTTGGTTTTTCTTTGTCGTTCAAAATGTAAAACTATTTTAGCATTTCTTTTTTGGGATGGATACCTTTTTTGGAAGGAATTCTTTTTTTCTTAATTTTAAAAATATTTTGTAGTAAATTCATTATTTTTATGTAGTTGATCCCAAAAATATTTTAAAATAATAACTTTAAAAATACCTTACTTTTCAATTTTAAAAAAAAATGTTTGCATACCACACTTAGTCAAGCAGAGACGTCGCTTGACTTTTTATGGCACCCGTGCTACTTTTCGGTTTTTTCCTTCCCTACCTAGCAGTAAAAGTTGATAATTTAATGTAATTACAGCCCAACTTTAAGCCCCTAAAATATACGAGGCCCTATGCAGCTATGTGGGTTGCAGACCGCACACGATGGCTCTTAGGTGAAATGACACATAACATCTTAACTAGCATCTCTCCCGTTGCTCTACAGTTAAGTGTTTAATGATGCGAAACTAAATTTAACTACGGTGTGTAAAAAAAATGCATTCTTGCATTTTGAATTTATCAAAAAATGTCCGGGGCCTATAAAGTTTTAAGGGGCGAGTCTAAGCTAAGGAGTATCTCTCGATAAAAAAACATACCCTAATGGCTCCCAACTGGATTGAATTTATTTAATATTGTGCTGGTGGAAGAGTTAGTGATGTCCTGTTATTATCGTTATTTCTAGCGCTTCCCACCCAAATGTCTGAAATGTTTACATCAGTGGCGCTTCATCCCATATAGGGCCTTGGCCTGCTCCACCCCATTCTTCCGTTGGGATCGATCCATCGCTTTACACCTCCATGTGCGAACCCCTACCTTTGTAAGCCCTTCTCTACATTGTCAATCCATCTCAGTCTTGGTCGACCGGTGAGCCGTCTGCCCCTATGTTTCTGCCTGTAGATCGTTTTTGTTGCTCCAGAATCCGGCATCCTTTCAATGTGTCCTGCCGAGGGCAGTCTGCCTTTTTTTTATATTGTTGTGACTATGGATGGGTATTTGTACAATTGATATAGCTCTTAGTTTGTACGGATTCCCAAAACAAAATTGTCTATCATTGGGTCATATATTTAGCAGGTTCTCTGCTTTTCGTGTAGGAACCAAGTCTCACTACTGGTCTTGTGATAGTGGTGTATACTGCCTTCTTTGTTCCATTCGCGAGATTTTTGCTTTGAAGTAGCTTTTGTAAATTGAAATAAGAACGGTTGCATGCTGTTATTCTTTCTTGCACCTCCGATTGTATTTCCTCGTGCTTATTTATAGTCACCCCAAGATATTTGAAAGTAGCTACCCTCTCAAAGGCGTAGATGTTCATATTGATGAAGTCATCAGTGGGTATTTCCTGACATTATCATAAATATTGCCTTCGCTTTATTTTCGAATGCTTTTTTCTAAAGTGATGTTGAAAATGATACACGGATTTCCTTGTCTGAGGCCCAGATTGATTGGGAACTCCCTCAAGTACTCCCTCTGTACTTTGATTATACTTTTGTAGTTATCCATCGTCATATGTGTGAGTCGGGTAAGTTTGTTAAGGACTCCAAGTACCAGCACAGCATCGTTCACGTATTTCCTGTCTATGCTATCATAACCTGATTTGTAGTCCAAATATAGTTGGTGTATGTTGATGTATTCTTAGTATTTTTCTACGAGACATCTAACAGTAAATATATGAACATTTGAAATGCCCCTTCACACATTGTCTTAAAGATAAATTGAATACAGTGTATGATACCCCCACTAGGTAACTCTTGTTACTAGTGAAATATCCGCATCAACACCAGGCACAGAAACATTGCAAATCCCATCTACATTCATAGGAGCCATAATGATCAATAAATTGATCGTGGGGCCTTAATAGACAGAAAAAGAAGAAGAAAAATTTGCACCACAATGCATCACTGCATTTTGAATTTATTATTTTTGCCCTCACTTTTGCTCAAACTCTTCGGATTCCTCAATTTCTGCTACCCTCCCCACCTTTTTTTCCCTTGACGTCGATCAATGTGACTACCGGGTTGAATCTAATCTTGTGTCAAATGATTTTCTTCGGCACACCACAACCAGAATGAATTTAGTTTGTGTCTGGCACTGGTCGCCATAATGCCTCCCCCGACGCTTGAAAAATTATTTCCCCCGATCAAATGAAAGTCTTATCAAAACATTCGAATCATGTATACTCCAAAATGCACCTTTTGATTGTTAAACAATCACACATTTTCTGCTGCCATACTTCCCGATAAAAATTATTTGCCATGACAGCCAAATTTGGTGCTGATATATACACTGCCCAGCGGCGTGCCTAGTGTTAGCGCCACCCTAGGTGGTTTAACTTTTTTGCCACGCTAGCTTTCTCGATAGAAACTCTGCAGATGTCCGAAAATCCCGCCGCTCTATCTAAAGAAAAAATGACACCTGGGAAGACCAAATGTTCGCCCCCCACTTCTACGTCATTGATGTGAGTCTTTGATGACAGGGGACAAGATTCATTTTTACACTCACCCCCCCCCCCCCACACCCGCTAAACTCTGGAACCTATTATTTTCATCCATTAACACTATAGCCCATTAGATGCCCCCGCTAGTCTGGTGCCCGGGGACATATGTCCCATCTGCCACCCCTTAGCTACGCCTCTGGCCACTGAAAAACTGTCACTGAAAAACTGGCACTGCCCCCCCGAACGTCAAAAGTGCCCCCTCGGGGGAAAATTTCTGAAAGAAACACTGATTAATTGTAATTAGCTCTGGCTTTGTGTGTCGTGTTATTTGTTATTATTTTTAAACTTTGGTATCGTCCTTTATTATGGACTGTTTTTAGAACGAGCCATAGACAAAAGATAAGAGATTAAATTCTCCATTTATAACGGTCCGTAATAATAGTAAGGACTTAAGATTGAAATTATGACAGCTAAGGTTGGACATCTGGCACAAGTCCTTTCGAGACAGTTTGGGAATTTATTTGTTGTATTGAAATAGTGCATAGTATGAACGTTGCTATATATTAGATCATAAGGACATTGTTGCTGGAAAACATTGGAGTTTTTAAAGAATGTTTCTTATTTCATATCTACAATTGTCTCCAAGCCCGTAAACAAACCAGGGTTGGAATTTTAAAAAAAACGGTGATTCTGGATTTAAAGAGAGAGGTGGGGAATGGAATTGGAGGGGGGCTTTTGAACACAACGTCAAATACACTTTAAGATGAGTTAAAGTTTGGTCTTGTGGTATAGATATGATCAGCGGTGTATTGCCAAATTCGTAACAAAGGGTTCGCAGTTAATATGTCCCCTTATGCCATATCGGTCAATTTTGATTTTTTTTAAAAATTAGTACTTGATTTTAGGCATATTTATTTGAACTAACGGTTCGCACGAACCTGACCGAACCGGCTCCAAACCACCGATGGATATGACCATTGGCACCTCTGAGCTTTCTGCCCAAATTAATTATCTTTTAGTAAACCAAGTATGCAGCGATTGCACCATGAAAATTTCATTTATTTGTACGAGCTCAGACTGAAATGTCTTTATGCAATTTATATTATTTTTATTCTCCCACAATTTCTAAGAACATTTTTTAAAGTATTAGTTTAAGAACACACACAAGTCAGTTCCACGATCCGAGGCATGCATTTTTTCAATACACATAAGTTGTACGGTGTTAGCTGATCATGTAGTCACCTCAAGTCAGTTCCACGATCAGAGGCATGCAGTTTATCAATACACATAAGTTGTACGGTGTTACCTGATCATGTAGTCACCTCAAGTCTGTAACCTTCCAGCTTCTAAAAAAAGTTAATGTCGACGTTATCCCAATGCTTCATCCGTGTGAGCGTGTGGTGTGTTGATGTGAGCAGTTCTTTTACATGCAGACGGTTATGTCTTCTATCATTCCATGCAATCCATCACATTATCCACCGTGATAATTGCCTTTTATTGTTAACACGCCCATTTCCCTCTCTTTCTTCATCATTCTCTTTCTCTAACTATCACACTTTACTAAACTCTCACTTTCTCTCCATCCCTCTCTATCATACTTTTTCCAAATTATAACTTTCACTCTATACCTCTCTCCAAATCATTCCATCGCTCCTAAACGTGTATTACTTTGCTCTCATCCTCTCTCTCTCAAACTCTCTCTCTCTCCCTCTCTCTCTCTCTCTATCCGACAGTCCCTCAAGCCGTCTAACTCATGTTCACTTTCGCATACAAAAAACATATTTTTCATTTTCTCTCTCAATCTCAGAAATATCTTTTCTCTCAATAACAACAAACTTTATCCTTTTACTCACTGTCTCTATCACTCACTCATTTTCTTTAATTTCTAACTCCTTTATAAAAACTCACCATCTCCTCTACTCATTATTTACATGGTTTAAGACACTCTATGTTTTACACCAAATCTTAAATTCCCTCCTACCCCCCCCCCCAACTGGACTCTGAATGTCATCACATGATCAAACCCTCTTTTCTTAAAACATCATATCTCCCCGTTTCACCCCTCCCCCCACGCCATATGACTGTTAGAACGTGCCGCCTGCAAGCCAGGTAATTCGCTTTTCCATTAAAACAGGATTAGATGGAGGCAGATGTGATGAATTTTGATGGAGCAAATCTCAAGAAACTTCGAGCGAAACTGTCAGTGAGGATTGGCAAAAAAAGACATTTCAATTTTTGGTTTATCACCATCAATAGTTCCTGGTCGATTAATGTTAAGTAAATGTGGAGTAAACGAGTTCTGCTTTTAAAGGAAGACAGAAAAAGTAAAAAACGTGTGTGTGTGGGGAGGGGGGGTTTGCCTGGGTATTATAAATGGGAGTTTATCCAGGGGTTGAACAAATTTGAATTTATTTCAAATATTTCTTTTGTTTCCTGTAGGATTTTTTAATGCTTACTTTTATTAAAAGTATATTTTTCAAAGTATTTTTCCCCCATATTTATACGAACAAATGGATTTGTTTCGTTTACACGATTGTTTAAAGCCATTTGCGCTAACAATAACATGTTAAATGTCTCTAACTTAATATCCGTCTGGTTAAATTTGAGTGACAGAGTAAGTCCTAGTTTTTTAATTTCCTGTTGATTTACCACTAAAATGCTTTATTTTCTTGTTGAAATCTAAAGCCTTTTTGTTTACGTTGACTTTATGACGTCATATTAGAGCAATAAATTAGCTGCGTCTGAAATTAGAGATACGTTTGAGATAATTTTAGGAGACATTTTTCGAAGTTCTGAAAGCAAATTATTAACTGTCAAGGTCATGGAATCAGTGGCAGAGTGTGTGTGTTGATTTGGGAGAAATGAGGAGAAATGAGGTATGTGAGCGAGGTGAGCGATTGTCATGTCACGGATGTGTGAATGACTTGTGAGATGTTTAAGCTATAAAAGGGGGTTAACTGTTATGTTCGAGAGAGATATTATTATGTTAGAGAGAGAGGCTGATATGTTCACGAACGAGCTGTGTGTGTCCGAGTCTGACAGAGAACTATTGTGAACGAATGATTGTGGTGTACCTCCGGACTGTGGAGTGGTATTATATGCATTGCGAGATGTACTATTGAGAATAAAGAGCATTAACCAATGGACTTATTGTGTTGTGCCTCGGACTTAATAGATTTATTAAGTGTACTATAGAGAGAAGCAGAGAAAATGATCGTCAGAGTAGAGTATAGTCGCACTCTACCGCTCATCGACCCTAGACAAACATCATGAGCCATCATATTCTGACAAGGGACCAGAATATTTGA
Organism: Omphiscola glabra; assembly: GCA_964017045.1. Taxonomy (NCBI): domain Eukaryota; kingdom Metazoa; phylum Mollusca; class Gastropoda; family Lymnaeidae; genus Omphiscola; species Omphiscola glabra. The sequence continues at coordinate 19,861,748 of OZ024795.1, forward strand.
CATTGACCGCTAACTTGACCCTGTACGTCTTGCGAATACATAAACCCGTTATTAAAAAATGAAACTTTTAACAAAAAAATAACAATTTTGAGAAAATTGTCTCAAGAATTCTATTTTTGTACATGCACACGTTTCAACATACAATCTTTAGCGGGAGCTCACCTGTTAGATCCGATACCTTTAGAATCGACTCCCTTATACTCTTTAAAAATAATTTTAACTTGAAGTCGACCGATCTCTATTTTTAAAAGTAATCAAATATTACTTCTGTTTCTGAATCGAATACAAAATCCTAAAGTTTTCGTTCCTGCTTACATTCCATATAAATTTTCTTAGAAATGAATTTATCGCCTCTATCCGCATTCGAGGGCAGACATAAATTCAAGAGAAGAGAATGATAGGAGCTGTAATTTTCTCCAGCAGACAGAAGGAGTCCTGACATTTCTGAAACAGCCAACAACTGCTGCACATATAACATTCTGACTTCTGTACATAACATATCCATCTTTCTCTTTCCCCCCTCTCTCTCTCTTTATCTCTCTCCCTCTCCACCGTTTCTCCCTGTCTCTCTCCCCTCTCAATCTCACACTCTCCCTCTCTCATCTCTTTGTCTCCCCCCTCTCTCTCTCCCTCTCTCATCTCTCTCTCTCCCTCTCTCTGTCTCTCTTTGGTACTCACTGAATTTGACAGTTGCACATGTTCAGCCGATGGTCCACATAAATAATTTTTAAAACTTGAAAAGCTAACTAATTCATTAGGCTGCAAATTGTTTTCAAAAAATTTGAGTAAGTTATTCAAGATAAACTTATTGATCTCTACTACACAATTTCTTAAGGTATGTTATCGTCTGCTCCAAGCTGTTCAGATTATGAAAATAAAACACTATAGAGATTTTAACCCGAAAAAAGTACGAAATTCTTTTTTTATTATGTAATAATTTTCTTTCTTTCTTTTTTTCTGTGAACTTTAGAAATCCCAAATAATTATTGAATCAAAATAAGCATGTTTATTCTGGCACAACGATTTACAGGAACTAATGAATTGAATATTGCTATAGTAACATTTAATGTGAAGTAAATCGCTTGGAATATTGTAGTTGAAGCGCGATTATATAAAGTAGTGTTAAAAATGTTGTAAAGGATAGTTGAAGACTTGTAGTGGATTGTTGCAGATTGGTAAGGGTCAATGTCACTATTAAATGAGGCCACTGAGCATTCGAAGCGTTCCAGTCAATGGCTTAAGTTTCGTGAGGGAAGGTGTTTGGGGGGGGGGGGGGTGTTGTAAGGGAGTTGTGGAGAAATTTGTTCGGGGAGGCTAGAACATTGTTTTTTTCGGGGGATGACATTGAATACTTGGGTGATGAATTGTTACCGCTGTACGTCTGTTGTAGCCAGGTCACGCCTGTTGAAATATTTCCCTGTTTCCACGGCCACAGCTGACATCCTCCCTGTCATCTTCATGGCTGTTGCTGATTAGTGAGGAAGAAATGTCAAATCGCCTCATTATCTCCGGCATTAGCTCTGTGCTTTGGTTTGCTAGCTGAGTACTGGGCAATTATTTCAGTTTTAATATGTGCTTTCAAATAAGAAAACTTGCATTTAAACGGAGGAGATATAGGCAGGAGGAGAGAGAGGAAGAAGTAGAGTATTAGAGTGCTGTGAGGAAAAAGGATACGTGAGAGAGAAAATGAGAAAATGAAAAGTGGGGATATGAGAGACCATAAGGATGTGGAGAGAGAAGAAAGAGAGAGGAGGAGGAGAGAGAGGTAGGAGAGAGAGGTAGGAGAGAGAGGTAGGAGAGTGAGGGAGAAGAGAGAGGGAGGAGAGAGAGGGAGGAGAGAGAGGCAGGAGAGAGAGGCAGGAGAGAGAGGCAGGAGGCAGGAGAGAGAAGGAGTAGAGAGGGGGAGGAGAGAGAGGGGGAGGAGAGAGAGGGGGGAGAGAGAGGGGGAGGAGAGAGAGGGGAGAGAGAGGGAGGAGAGAGAGGGAAGAGAGAGAGGTTGGAGAGAGAGAGGAAGGAGATAGATGGAGGATAGAGAGGGAGGAGAAGAAAGAGGAACGAGAGAGGGAGGAGAGGCAGGGAGGAGAGAGAGGGAGGAGAGAGTTGGAATAGAGAGAGAAAGGATTGGAGGAGGGAAGGATCAGCTTCTTTTCTGAAAATACATTGTCTGATCTGGTACTTTGCCTTTGTCTGTCACTAGAATAGTCTGGTCTAGTACTCCAGTTCTACAACATCTTGGCTATATGTACATCTATTGCAAGTGTATCTTATGTTGCATTTGGAGGGCTCCGCAGAAGTGTGGGGGAGCCAAGTGGTCTCCATCTTGTCTCTAAGTTCTTGCTACAACCCACCTTAATAAGCACATCCATTCAACGACCCCAACCCACTTCCGCACCTAGCCTAGAATACATCATCCACCCAGACACCCTTATCCCTCATTACCTCTCGTGAAGATGACGTAGACTTTATTACCTTCCAAATGTAACCCATAAAACTACTCCGGTTCCAAAACAGCTCTTATTTATTTGTCATGAATCTTCCCGTGGAACCAATACAAACGTTTCGTTCTGTACCTTTCAATAAAGATAGCTCGTTTCCGCTTTGAGATACCACCGTAATGCCTGTAGTTAAGATAGATGCGACCAGATGCCGTTCGTGTAAATTTACGTTTGTTTTGTTGAATATCGTCTGCGCCACACCCCTTATGGAATCCTCATTTCGGGTTTCCTCAGGTAGCTCCGGCGTGCAAAGACACAGTCAGTTTTACCTGCGTGACGTAACTAAACTCGTAGAGCCTCTCAGACAGAACGCATAATGCATTCACAGTGCATCAACTGCTTGTCTACCAGCACCCCACCCCCAGCACCGACAAGACACCCAACTTAGCACCTGCCATGCACCCATTATAGCACCCACCAAAACACCCTTCTTTAACCCGGGCACCCACCAGTCAGCCGTCTTAGTACCCTCCAAGCATCCATCCCAACACTCATCCAAGCATCCATCCCAACACTCATCAGCACACATCCAAGCATCCATCCCAACACTCATCAGCACTCATCCTAGCATCCGCCTGACACCCATCTTAGCACCCAACAAAACAGACTTCTATAACCAGGTCACCCAAGTAGCATCCAACAAAACAGACTTCTATAACCAGGTCACCCAAGTAGCATCCAACAAAACAGACTTCTATAACCTGGGCACCCAAGTAGCATCCACCAAAACAGACTTCTATAACCAGGTCACCCAAGTAGCATCCAACAAAACAGACTTCTATAACCAGGTCACCCAAGTAGCATCCAACAAAACAGACTTCTATAACCTGGTCACCCAAGTAGCATCCAACAAAACAGACTTCTATAACCAGGTCACCCAAGTAGCATCCAACAAAACAGACTTCTATAACCTGGGCACCCAAGTAGCATCCAACAAAACAGACTTCTATAACCCGGGCACCCAAGTAGCATCCAACAAAACAGACTTCTATAACCAGGGTCACCCAAGTAGCATCCAACAAAACAGACTTGTATAACCCGCGCACCCAAGTAGCATCCAACAAAACAGACTTGTATAACCCAACCAACCCAGTGGCACCAACCCCACACGACCAACCCTGAATACGTTATTATTATTCTTTACATTTATGTTTTAAATTGTTTATTGATAATACGTACACTAACCCACTGTTCTCAACCGCTTCAATTTGTCTCATAATTTCTACACCAATTTTTCATATTTTTAAAAAAATATATTCTTTGAAACTATATCAATGTAAAGAAATTACTATCTTTTAAGATTTGCCCGTCTGGATTCCAAGTTGTTTCTACAAACACCACTCTTATGATTGTGTAGAAAATAGGGCAGACCGTTTGAAAGTGTATATTGTCAGTACTTGTTCCCATGCAAAGCGTAGGTTCAAGACACTTTATCATTAGTCGTGCCATTTGAAACGGTAATCAAGCGAAAAACGTGAGAAACTGCTGAATCGGGTCAATAAGAAGCACCAATAAAGGCGATATGTAGTGAACCAAATTGTGACCAGTCATTTAGTTCAAATACGTCCACACAACCGCTTCAAATAACTTTATCTACAATTGAAAACTGACAGGACTGTTGAAATACAGACTGAGAATCCCAGCGTTCCACATTGTATACATATCAAGCAAGTACTCGACTTCAAGTGAGATAGTGAGATATTGTTGTGTTGAAGAAGTTAAAAAAAAGTGCGCAAAGAGAAAGAGATTTTTTCAAGGCACTTTGTTTATTTTTGGAAAGAAAACTAATGTTAGCTGTTGTCGCTAATGGCTCCCAAGTCACTGTTTGGAACGCCGCCTGGCGGTGGATTCCTCTTGTATTGTGAGTTGTCGGTGGTAGTCCAACTGTTTATTGTTGTGTTCCCAGAGGGCGCCTGCACTTGCTGTACGATTCGTGCCTCACGATAAGACTGAAAACTTTCATTGCACGGAGTTTGAGAAAGGAACAATTCCATGCCTGTAAGTTGTGTGTGATCTCAGCGATGGAAGGTTTGCAATGTTTGTAGGATTATATTTGTAAAGTTTAAGTAAAATATCTTTTGTTAACTACCGCATGGCCAGGTGGTTGGTGGAAATGCCCGTGATGCTGATCCATGTTGCGATGCACAATTTTTTATATTTATTTTTGTGAGAGGATCTTGGTATGAATTTTTTTTCTCAAATTTCTTATGATGCTGGTGGACATTTTTTTATGGTGTTTTTTGGTGGTGTTTTTTGGTAGACCGTTTTTAGTAAATGCCAATTATGTTACTATGTTAGTGAAGCACATACTTTCTGTAGAATACATTTCTTGTTTACTAATTGTCGTGACGTCGTTTGGTGGCACAGAATTGAGGAAACGATTGTAAATGATTATGCGGGGACGAAGGCTCTTAAATATTTTAGAAGAATAGATTTACATACAGTGATACTTTGAGAAAGGTCCTTAGTCACTTGTCATTTACATACAGTGATACCTTGAGAAAGGTCCTAGGTCACGTGTCATTTACATACAGTGATACCTTGAGAAAGGTCCTAGGTCACGTGTCATTTACATACAATGATACCTTGAGAAAGGTCCTAGGTCACGTGTCATTTACATACAGTGATACCTTGAGAAAGGTCCTAGGTCACGTGTCATTTACATACAGTGCTACCTTGAGAAAGGTCCTAGGTCACTTGTCATTTACATACAGTGATACCTTGAGAAAGGTCCTAGGTCACGTGTCAATTACATACAGTGATACCTTGAGAAAGGTCCTAGGTCACGTGTAATTTACATACAATGATACCTTGAGAAAGGTCATAAGTCACGTGTCATTTACATACAGTGCTACCTTGAGAAAGGTCCTAGGTCACTTGTCATTTACATACAGTGATACCTTGAGAAAGGTCCTAGGTCACGTGTCATTTACATACAGTGATACCTTGAGAAAGGTCCTAGGTCACGTGTAATTTACATACAATGATACATTGAGAAAGGTCATAAGTCACGTGTCATTTACATACAGTGATACCTTGAGAAAGGTCCTAGGTCACTTGTCATTTACATACAGTGATACCTTGAGAAAGGTCCTAGGTCACTTTTCATTACAGAATTGTATACAGTGATACCATGTGAAAGGTTCTAAGTAACTTGTCATTTACATACAGTGATACCTTGAGCAAGTTCCTAGGTCACTTTTCATTTACATGCAGTGATACCTTGAGAACGGTCCTAGATCACGTGTCATTTATATACAGTGATACCTTGAGAAAGGTCCTAGGTCACTTGTCATTACTGAAATGTATACAATGATACCATTTGAAAGGTTCTAAGTAACTTGTCATTTACATACAGTGATACCTTGAGCAAGGTCCTAGGTCACTTGTCATTACTGAAATGTTTGAAACTTTATCGAGCATCAAACAAGACGAGCTTTTCAATATTACTGGCTTTTTTGTCATTTTTAATGACTTGGCACTACACCGCCTGCCTCAAAGAAAACACAGCAAAGAACCATATAGAGACTCTTGTGAGCGAATCATTAAATAAAGATGGTTTTAATTAGAGAACGCAGTGATCAGGCAGCTAAATCTTTGTACATATTTACTAACAAAGCCGAGAAACTCTGAACTGAAAGAGATGTGGAACGTCTTTAGGTCTATGTATTTATAGAAGTCAAGTCTAGACACAAAGCTGGGACAGAGAGAAGTCTAGACACAAAGCTGGGACAGAGACAAGTCTAGACACAAAGCTGGGACAGAGAGAAGTCTAGACACAAAGCTGGGACAGAGACAAGTCTAGACACAAAGCTGGGACAGAGACAAGTTTAGACACAAAGCTGGGACAGAGACAAGTCTAGACACAAAGCTGGGACTGAGACACGTCTAAACACAAAGCTGGGACAGAGACAAGTCTAGACACAAAGCTGGGACAGAGACAAGTCTAGACAACAAGCTGGGACTGAGAAAAATCTAGACACAAAGCTGAGACAGAGACAAGTCTAGACACAAAGCTGAGACAGAAACAAATCTAGACACAAAGCTAATACAGAGATAACTCTAGACACAAAGCTGGGACAGAGACAAGTCTAGACACAAAGCTGGGGCAGAGACTAGTCTAGACACAAAGCTGGGACAGAGACAAGTCTAGACACAAAGCTGGGACAGAGAGAACTCTAGACACAAAGCTGGGACAGAGACAAGTCTAGACACAAAGCTGGGACAAAGAGAAGTCTAGACACAAAGCTGGGACAGAGACAAGTCTAGACACAAAGCTGGGACAGAGAGAAGTCTAGACACAAAGCTGGGACAGAGAGAAGTCTAGACACAAAGCTGGGACAGAGACAAGTCTAGACACAAAGCTGGGACAGAGACAAGTCTAGACAAAAAGCTGGGACTGAGAAAAATCTAGACACAAAGCTGAGACAGAGACAAGTCTAGACACAAAGCTGAGACAGAGACAAATCTAGACACAAAGCTGGGACAGAGATAACTCTAGACACAAAGCTGAGACAGAGAGAAGTCTAGACACAAAGCTGGGACAGAGACAAGTCTAGACACAAAGCTGGGACAGGGACAAGTCTAGACACAAAGCTGGGACAGAGAGAAGTCTAGACACAAAGCTGGGACAGAGACAAGTCTAGACACAAAGCTGGGACAGAGACAAGTCTAGACACAAAGCTGGGACAGAGAGAAGTTTGGTATTTTTCGTGCATATAAGTAAAATGAAAAAAAGAACACGTATGGTATTTATTTTTCATTTAATTATATTTTTTTAACGAAGAAAAAAACTATTGCCGAATTTTACGGACATTTCTCTAAAGATACATTCAAAAGTCGAGACATATATATTTTTTTTTTTGCCCAGCTGTAAAGATTAAGATAAAAAGAATATTTATTTTTCTATCGGATGAATGGGCGCTGTAGGGTGGAAATCTCGTGACTTATTTACAAGTGATTACAGCTCCACTTCATGAAACTATCTCTCATTTCATTCACGTGAACGGCTGTGCAAACGATGGTCTATACTTATATTGTCATACTTGCTTCCCTTTGATACCCAGATTTTTTTAAATATTTTTTTTTTAATATAAAAAAAGGAATAACCCTGCTTTCACAAGTTCGATTAACGAAAAAATATTGAATCGATTCCACTAATTCTTTCTCCATAAAAATATCGATACTTAATGAGTGTCACAAGATACGATCATTCAAACAGCCCCGGGCCACGCCCATCGTATTGGTACGCCCCCTTCCATTTCCTAACTAGAGTATGCATTAAATTTGATCCAAATATTATAAGAGGAGGAAAGCTAATTTGTACAAGCACGCGATCAAATCATCAATTTCTCAGAGGAATCAATTAAATCACCCACCGCAAACCCATCATTGGGGAGACTGCACACACACACCCCCCCCCCCACGCCCACGTCCCCCGCTCCCTCCACCTTCCCGCTTCATAAGATCGCCGTCAGTATTTGAGAAGTTATTGAAATTTTTCATAGCTCTAACGAGTTTCTCAACGTCACCGGGAACTTTTAGGGCCCCAGGGTTACTGACGCAGTGGGTCGAGGGGGGGAAGGGTACTTCTTCAAGGGTTCCTTTTATTGTGGATAATACAGATACAAGGCAAGGGGTGAAACTTAGAGTGGAATGTAGGGGAGGCGACCTACAGGGGGAGATAATTTTAGCAATAAAGTTTCTAGAGAAGAATCAGGGTGTGTGGTCCGTCTGAGGGGAGGGAAAAGAAGGGGACATAGGAAGGCTGAAATAAAGAGGCGTGTCAAGTAAATTGTCGTGTTGAAATGGCTGCTAGGTGTGCTCGGGAAATTGTCGTGTTGAAATGGCTGCTAGGTGTGCTCGGGAAATTGTCGTGTTAAAATGGCTGCTAGGCGTGCTGAGGAAATTGTCGCATTAAAATGGCTGCTAGGCGTGCTCGCGAAATTGTCGTGTTGAAATGGCTGCTAGGTGTGCTCGGAAAATTGTCGTGTTGAAATGGCTGCTAGGTGTGCTCGGGAAATTGTCGTGTTAAAATGGCTGCTAGGCGTGCTGAGGAAATTGTCGCATTAAAATGGCTGCTAGGCGTGCTCGCGAAATTGTCGTGTTGAAATGGCTGCCGGGCGTGACAAGGAATCTGTCTTGCAATAAGGGATTTGGATCGGGCTATAAGTGTCTTCTGGCAAGCTGGATTAGATAATCGTTCAGTTATTAAATCCCGAGGGCCTGTGTCTCAACAGTGGGCTAGACCCTAGAAATGACGTCACACAGACGAGATTAGAATAGTCTTATACATCATTAAATTATGTTTGTAATGAAACGTGTGGCGCTGCAGTTGCTCATTAAATTATTGTTGGGACGGTGCCAGGAGAAGATATCATGAGCAAGAAAATTCATTTGTTGGTTCATTTTATCGTTAAACTTATCAAAGTATCGACAACTTGACATGTTTTTAAATTGTTTCTTTCTCAGCAACAAAACATTTTAGTCTATTAAGGCCTTCATACTTAGTGGCCTAACCTAAACTTAGCAACATATTTTGGTCTTTTACGGCCTTCATACTTAGTGGCCTAACCTAAACTTAGCAACATAACATTTTGGTCTTTTAAGGCCTTCATACTTAGTGGCCTAACCTAAACTTTGCAACATAACATTTTGGTCTTTTAAGGCCTTCATACTTAGTGGCCTAACCTAAACTTAGCAAAATAATTTGGTCTTTTATGGCCTTACTACTCAGTGGTCTAACCCTAACTTAGCAACATAGTTTATTATATTAAGGCCTTCATACTTAGTGTCCTGATCCTAACTTAGCAACATAGTTTGTTCTATTAAGGCCTTCATACTTAGTGTCCTGACCCTAACTTAGCAACATAGTTTTTTATATTAAGGCCTTTATACTTAGTGTCCTGACACTAACCCAGCAACATAATTTGCTCTTTTATAGCCTTACTATATAATGACTCAAATCTAATTTATTTAAACAGAATTTCGATTTGTAATTTCACTTATAAAAACAAAATGCTGATGGCTTTGAGTATCTATAATAAAATCAATAGACGTATAACATACAGCTTGTACTAGCTTGGATGGAACAGAAACCATTACACAAGGGGGTCCTCAACCAGGTAGTACAGGAAGACCCAGAAAAAAATCAGGTTTATTTTTACTTTATCAGCCATTTTATCAGCGGTATGCGGGAAACATGTTCTGAAATCAAGATGAGGTCTCTGTAAATGTTATGAAAACTAGAGGGGTCGAACCGCTAGCCTAAATGCTTAAGAAACCCTGCCATAGACCGACGTGGTCCGCAAAATTCCACTTTTTCTAAAATTAAGTTTAGGTGACATGCGCGAAAAAAAAATAATTATAAGTTGTTGCAGATCCGGATTCCACGGCAACAGGATGTTTACCCACCTGCGTGAACTGGATGTCCGGTATTATCAATAAGTTAAGAGACGAGCTCATCGGGTCATAAATAAAACAAATATACAAGCCCTTCTCGTCGTTATGGTATTCCGGAAGTTGAGCGTCTTATCTATGAATCGAACCGACATTTTTTTTCTTTTTAACAAAGTCGAAGAGAGAAAGTGGAGTGACGTAGTTTGGGGGCGTCTTTTTTTTTCTTTTGTGTTTATTTATATACTCCGGGATTATCCGTAATTGATAACACCGATCCTAGAAAGGAGTGGGACTCATTAAATGAATTAGCACAGGAACCACAGCACAAACATTGGACGAATACAAAGAATTACTTAAGGTTACTAGGACCTTTAAACTAATGCCAAAGAGGCCAATTATTCTCCATGAATATATCCAAACGAACATCTAGATCCTATTAATTTCTGGCTAACTGTCCAGGGTCTACCCCCCCCCCCCCCCACCCCGGGCCATCCCTGCCTCCTGGTTGATGGGCACGACGATAAACCATACACGATGGATTGCATTTTGGAATTGAAAAAAAATCTGGCTACATGACTATATGAAATGCTCGGGTTTAGTGGATAATGCGTCCGGGGCTTTTGGAACCCTCGGCAGGGCCTCGTCCAGACCCCCATAAAGATTGATTTAAAGACATGATCTAGAGGTCGAGGACTCCTGTGGCCGGCTAATGTTGTTCTGCTGTTGTTATTTTCTTTATTCTCCAGATAATGGGTTATCGAATTTAAGCTTTGCGTGACGATTTTCCATAAAAATAATAGTGGGCGAAAATTTTCAACTGACTCTACGGTCTTCGGTTTTGAATGGACCAGTACAGAGGTTCTCAATATCTTATCACCATACCGAATTGGAGTTTCATGAATTATTTTTGGATCTATTGGAGGGGTTTTTTGGTCAAGTTTCCGTAACATTAATCCATGAAATCTGCATTGTCTCGCTTCGCACTCTTGGATAAATTGGAATAACATATTGATTTTCCAGTCTTTAAATAAAGCAAGGTCCAAAAACTGACCAATGAGGATGCATGGCGGGGTGTGACGCTATATAAAAAAAACCCAGAAAATTGTAGACTGTGTGTTGACCTAATTTATGTCAACGTAGAGGTAAAGTGTTCACATTTCTCACCCCCTTCCCCCGTCTTTTTATTTCAATCTTAAATTTCCGTCACCGATTAAATATGTAGCATTGTACCATGCCGCCCCCCCCCCCTTCTGTTGACTGGAAAATTTGTTTTACGTTCAAATTCTTCTAAAGAAAGTTATCGTGTGATGATATTTCTAGAATGTATTTTCTGGATGGTTCTAAATCCTTTCCTACAAATAAACAGGCAGCTTTCCCAGCCGAGAGATATTTGCCAGATTTCCTAGACACGAGACTTATGATACGTAACGTACTTACAGTAGCCTTAACATGTTTTACTCTTTGAGTGTGTTTCTTAATATTTGTTTCTTTCGACGATTATACTTGTTCACTCGCTGTGCTTTAAATTTCATAGCATAATTAAACTGAATATTATTTGTGTAACCAGCTATGGTTGGTTTATCTCTGTATACTGATTTCAAGTCCCTTGTTTGGCATTGTTCATCGAACGAGCCAAATTTTAAAACATAGCCAATGTTCAGAAATCATATAAAGGTAAGTAACAACGTCCCTTAAGGGAGACCATTCTATAACAACAAAAGGCTTACAGTGTAAAACAAAGGGCTCTGATGACCAAGCGATTAAAATGGAATATCTTCAGTATGTAAAATATATTTAGTTTCTATTGGAATTAGGATGCTTGATCGCGTAGGCGGAAACCTTTGGGAACAATTTGATAATGATCCAGGGCCGCCCGGTGATCAGCTCTCTAGCACGCGACCAGGTATTCTGGGATGGTAATCAGAGACACCGGTTCGTGTAATCCATTCAAGAGTCGGGCGGTTGGTTGACCCGGGCTAGGTGTCTGCATTCTGAATGGTCAGTTCGGTTTAAATATAAATGTGGCTATTAGCTCTTCAATAAACCCATTGCTAGTTATAAGTGTTGGCTGTGTTGTTGAACTATTTAAGTAAATAAATAGTGGGACAATTATGTTTCGGCTTGATCAAAAGAGACAGAACAATTAAAAGGACGTTTCGGCAGAATGCTTTCTTCCATACAAAACAAGAAAAACTAATTATTTGAAATCGAAAAACTTAAATGTTCCCACATCACGATGTAGCTCTCTCACTTAAGTGCTCCCACATCACGATGTAGCTCTCTCACTTAAGTGCTCCCACATCACGATGTAGCTCTCTCAGTCTTTTTGTAGAGACAAAGGCACATTATAAAAACGAAAGTTATTTAAAACCACTAGGTGCCTCTCACATAATTATGTGTTGCGTACTGTCAGGTTTAAAGAATTTAACTATAATTGATGTAAAATTAATATTTTAAACTACAAAAAAAAATAATAATAAGAATAGGAATAGAGATAAATTGAGGGTTAATAGTACGAGAGAATTTGACTTTTTCCATATGGTGATATGGTGTCGAAAATCTTAATTAATTTGCCTTCATTCTTCACTCTCACTGATGTATTACTGTATGAAATTAGAGCCGTGGTGGAAAAATATGATGTGCCCCCTGTGTTCATCTCCGTTTAAATAGGACGAAATCAGGGATGGCTTGTTTTGTTCAATATCTCGAAGATGTTCACTGAATCTATAGTACTCTTCCCGTTCTCACCTATATAAGAGGAGCGACATCTTTGGCACAAAAAAAAAATCAAATTTATCCAATTTCCCTTGTTACATGCGATGCCCTCTTTAAAGGTTAAAGTTCACCTTAGGAAATCCAATGTGTTCAGTTTCTATAGGGGCAAGTCCTAAACCGGAATCTTAAACATGGTTTAGTTCCAAAAGGAGAAGGGTCGGCTAGAATGAAACAGTGAGCCAGAAGACCACTTAGAGTTTATACCGTCTGAAGACAATCAGTTGAGTGGATGAGAAAACCCTGTTTTAGTTTCAGTGTCAGCAAGGAATATATGACGGTTCTATAAGAATATTTTTAATCACTTTGTAAAAGCTGGTAGGTAAGGATGAGTTTTGTTCGACCTTCATTTTGGTTTAAGCGAGATTCGGAAGCATCTTTACTCGTGATTGCGGTAAGAACGTTTGAGTTTCGAAACTAGGGAAGGAGTCCATCAGTTCATTTGCCCTAACTGAAAAGTCTTCCTCTGACTTAAAGAAAGCGCCGTAGTCTAAGAAGTTGGGAAATGTTTCTGGAGTCTTTGCATGATTTGGGGTGAGAAGATGAATACAACAAACATAAATAGGGATATCGGTTTGTAGTAGGCTGAGGTGACTAATCCGTTGTTTTAAAGGTAAGGGCTTTGTTATGTGGATGATGTGTTTTGTTACACGCATAGCCCGCCTTCCACGTGCATGACTCCTCGTGAACTTTTTTGACCGCCTTTGAAGTGTGGCTAACAAAAACTTTCCCTTGTTTACAAAAAGCTTCGTTATTCAGAACCTTATAGAAGGATCTGGATAAAACGGGAAAGCAAAACAATGCATTAGACGGTTCTAGACATTAGTAGGAAATGCCTTTAAAAATGGCTGACCGATAGAGAGAGAGAGAGATTTTCTTTCCTTGATTACGAGGCATGCTGTGTGTCATTATACTTTGTTGTGTGTAGATTTTTCTATTTCCTTGTTGCACACATTTTTGCTCATTGTATTTTTATATACAGTACCGGTACCAGCAAATCTGTAAGTTTATAATTTTAATCATATTTCTCTTGATGTTATTATTTAATTGAAGTTCACAAATTAAAAGGTTATTAATTGTAATTATTTCTGGCCTTGATTGTCTTTTATTTGTTATTATTTTTAAAACTTTGGTATCGTCCTTTATTATGGACTGTTTCTAGAACGAGCCATAGAATAAAATTAAGGGATTAAATTCTCCATTTATAACGGTCCGTAATAGGCTTTGTCCAGAAAGTTTACAGAGTTCTCGGAGATTTGTGTGGTGAATTCAGTAGATGAATGGAATGAGGTGAGAAAATCAAGAAACTGCTGGAGTTCACTATTTTCCATGGTAGTGATGCCAATGACGTCATCAATGCATCTTTTGTAAAATTCTAGAATACAGTCAATATATGCCTTCTCTACCATGTGTTCAAAGTGACCCATAAAAAGGAAGGTGGAACTAGGACCCGTTTCGGTACCCATTGCCAATCCACAAACTTTGTCAAAGAAATGACCGTTACATTCAAAAGAGTTTGAGGGTAGGTACCAGTTTGGCCAGTCGGATAAAGATGTTCGTTTGAACTAACGTATGTGCTTTGTTTTCTAGGAAAAATAATATCCTTTTAAATACTTAACTTCGTGGAATTATCTGTTAAGCAACTTTTCCTAAGGTCAAAGAAAGGTGAACTTCGGAACATTTGTGACCACGAGTCTTTGATCTATCAAATTATGACATGAATCTGTCACGTACTACTGTATGAGGTGTCTAGATTCAATAGACTATTAGAATGAATCCGAGTTGTAAAATAGATGCAGATCTTTTGAGTTTTATTAAATGATTTGAAGTCTGCCTCGTGCAAGTTTAAGCAGTCCAGTATTTGCAAAGCGAAAAAAAACAACTAAAAATACCAAACCAGATTCTCCTTGACCCCTGCGATCATGTAAACATTCCATATCTGTGAGAGAGTGCCGCTAATTAATCTGCTAGTGGCTCTTCTGTACCTCGTTATGTCACGGACACCTCTCCAGTCGCCGGAGCTCGAGTTTGTGTCACACGGCACTCGAGTCAGGTGCCGAGGGCCAGGCCTGGTGCACAACGGACGACCAATTAACGAGATGCCAAAAACTCCACCAAAAACAAAGTCATTTACTCCGCGGTGAGAGTCGATCTTGACCCAAATACTCCCTGTTGACTACACGACCTTTGGCCCTTAATATCAGCAAGTGTTGCAGTAGAGATCGTGCTAATAAAGGTATCATAGCAACTCTTTATTGGGCCGTTCGTTGGAATGTAGAGTTGGTTGTACCCAGTGTTAACTAAATGTCTGTGCGAGAAGCGGGTAGTTGATAGGTGCCAAGACATGCCGTCATGTTAACTACAACTACAACAGTAAAAATACTTTGAGCTAGTAAAAGAAAAAATACGTGCTTAGAATCCTGACGTGGAACCGCTTGTAAAGCGAATCAAATGTGACGCGAACAGTCACCAGTAGGAATACAGGGCCATTTTAGCAGACGGACTGGCTTTTATCTCGATATCCATGTCGCTTTTCAGTTTCATAACTATGGCTTACATGTCACCCTTATTTTAACATCTAGACAATGGATTTTTCGTTTATACAAGCAGCATCATTCGCAAGGTGAATATATTTCCCAATAGCATTGTATTGATAAATTTATTACCGATTACCTTAACATCATTTGAGACCAACGAAGAATTTCCCATGGCGTTAAACACAACATTTCATGAGATGCCTGTGCTAGCATCGATATGGAGTGGATCGATACTCGAAGTCACGCTGCTACCCCGAATCCCTTAGATCAGATATGATCTGCATTAGCACTTAAAGTTTTAGTTCTAACATGCCAATTTTTTTTAGATATTGCATCTTTTGTTTTTAAATGTCATTGTTCCAGTCAGCCTAAGTCATTGTTCTTGTCAGACTAAGTCAATGTTCCTGTCAGACTAAGTCAATGTTCCTGTCAGACTAAGTCAATGTTCCTGTCAGCGTAAGTAATTGTTCCCGTCAGCGTAAGTCATTTATCCGGTCAGACTAAGTCATTGATCTTGTCAGCGTAAGTCATTTATCCGGTCAGACTAAGTCATTGATCTTGTCAGCGTAAGTCATTTATCCGGTCAGACTAAGTCATTGTTCCCGTCAGCGTAAGTCATTTATCCGGTCAGACTAAGTCATTGATCTTGTCAGCATAAGTTCATTGGGAAAAAATGAAGGAATTATTTCTATCAACCATCTAGAGGTATCAAGCTGGCAGGTAAATAAATTTCTAATCTATTCATCAATCAACTTATTAGTCTAGTAATTAATCTACCTATTAATCTTCTATGACGTTTTCGGCGGTCTAAATTTTATGTCATTGGTTTGCGACGCCCCGCTCAGTGTCTCATAACTACGTCGCCCTCGGTGTCTCAGAACGACTTCTCAATCTGTGTCTCATAACGACATGGTACCTAGTATCTCATAACGACGCCCCGCTCAGTGTCTCACAACGACGTCTCACCTAATATCTCATAACGACGCCCCGCTCAGTGTCTCACAAAGACGTCCCATTCAGGTGTGTAAAGTGTTGAATTTTCCTCGGTATGGAATCTTTTCTTTAAAACAAAGGCCAATTCTCCTCCGGACACTCTATCATGTGATCTGGTATCTAACATTTGGTCAATCTAACACTCCAGCGCTGGTAATATCAATCGTGTAACTTACACATCAAAACTAAAGCCATATCTATAAATGCATCCCCATTGAGCGTCTTTTGAAGTAAGATCACTGCCAATTCGTTCATGTCTCATCGTGATATATTGTCTCGCACAGGTAAAAATACCCACCTGTCAGCTGCGACCAAACTTCACAACCATCCTCTCCATCATTAACATCATCTACCTCTCGAAACGGTCAATTCCCACAAACACTGCACACATCCTCTGCACTCGACTACCTATTATCGTACGCCCGGCCCACATTCTCCAGAAACCAACACTTGAGTCCCACTTAAACAACAAAAGAGCGCGACTTGTGATCGCGGAGCTCCATGTTTTATACGACCGGAAATTGTACGTTCGATTGCCCGTGTAGAGTATTAAAAAAAATCGCCATACATCGATGCCGGGCTACTAAAGATTATTTCAGCTCTCGTTTTTTGTTTCATCATTTTCCACCCTCCCAGTCGCCTCGGGTCGTGATTGAATTTGAAATTGTTTCACTTTGAGTCTCAGCTTTTCTCGTACTTCCATTCAGATTTATCTGCCCCCTTCAGGGGATTTCATGCATTAATGCGACGCTTGGGGGCGCCCTTTGTGGAATTTAATATCTGGGGTGAAATTTAAATTGGAGAAGAAAAAAACTTGAAAGAATATTTGCTCTCTGCTCCATGGACGTCTGTCATGTCATCAAAAAAATAAATAATCTAGATAATCCCTTGGATTATTGTGAAAAAAATTTGAGAATGTTTAAATTTCATTTTTTTATTTGCAATATTGACACTTATTTTTGCTTATTTTTTTTATACGTGAACTTAGTGTGAGGTGTGAACAAAGACGTGTTTGATGAGAACCACTGGCTAATGAGAACGTGAACTTAGTGTGAGGTGTGAACAAAGACGTGTTTGATGAGACCCACTGGCTAATGAGAACGTGAACTTAGTGTGAGGTATGAACAAATACGTGTGTCATGAGAACCACTGGCTAATGAGAATGTGAACTTAGTGTGAGGTATGAACAAAGACGTGTGTCATGAGAACCACCGGCTAATGAGAATGATCTGTGCCTTCAAGTTTTTCTCATGTGATTTTTATTTAGATATATATTCAAACGGGTTTCAGCTATCCAAAATGATGGTCCTCATATTACTCACTGTCCTTCGCTCTTTATCTCCCATGCAATCTTCCCATCTCCAAACTTAAAATCTTTTCCCAGACCCATTCGATGACACCATTCACCTTCAACACATGTCCTCTCAACATGACACCACTTACCCTCAACATATGTCCTCTCAACGTGACACCATTCACCATCAACATATGCCCTCTCAACATGACACCATTCACCATCAACATATTTCCTCTTCTTGAATACCAAATAAAATTTATATATCCTTTATCCGTCAGATTTTCAGAGGATGAAGCGAATTTAATTAGGAAGACGCTACCTTCACTTTCTGATCATTGGATTTATTACCCGCTTCTTAAAGATAAGGTAAGTTTTTTGAAGAATTTAATAAGTCCGGGTAATTTTATTTAAGACTTTAAGCCAGGGGTGGGCAAACTACGGCCCGCGGGCCGCATGCGACCCGACAACTGATATTATGCGGCCCTCTAAGACATTTATTAATTAAAAAAAAACTCTTTGTTTTTAAGTCATATTGTTGATTTTCACAGAATTTCATGTACCGTTATAATTGTTTTAACATTTTGTATACAAAATTTTTAAATTTTTAAACAGTCCTTGACTTTTGTCTTGTACTTGTAATGCTAAAATGCGATTTTTAATATAGAGAAATGTTTATCGACACGTAAAAATTGGACATAATATACATGCGGCCCCCCAAATAGTTTTACATATGTCAATGTGGCCCTCAGCACAAAAAGTTTGCCCACCCCTGCTTTAAGCGTACTTTTTCTTCTATATATTGAGGGACCACGTTCAATATATTGATCGTTCTGGCTCCTACGTTTCAGAGAGGTTCGCGATGTAACTGTGCGTGGTTTTGAAGGGGATACTTCCCTGGTTGCAAGGGCTACTCAGCAATTGTGTTATGAACTGGAGGTTGGAAGGGAGGAGGCAATAGCAGCAAATGTGTCAAGTGTAGTCGCCTTAACTGTTGCTTTTGGAAGTTTGTTCCGGTCCCGTATTGTCTTTGGCAGGAATTAGGAGTTCTTGTTTTAATGAGCCGGAACTGCCTGGCATGGCCTGGTCGCTCACTAGGGAGGAGAGGGACGAGTTTATGTTTAATGCTGGAGCAGTGGGCAAGCCCATTGGTGACAAGCCCATGTTTTATCTTGTACACCATAGAGAGCCTGGATAGTCATCGTTCCTTCGATGGTGACCAGCCCAATGGTGACCAGCCCAATGGTGACAAGCCCAATGGTGACCAGCCCAATGGTGACCAGCCCAATGGTGACCAGCCCACAAGTGACTTTGTACTAACATATATCTTAGCATCCCAACATCTTGCACAACCTTCACATTTCCTACAGCAGATATTTGTACGAAGTGATGGCTGACATATTTCGTTGATGAAAATTGAAAAAATATTACATTTGTGGTGTGCATGTACAAAATATGTTACAGAATGACATCGCCTATAAGATTGTGTTCGTTTCAAATGGGGCATACAACTATTTCAAATGTCCCAGGAAATTATTGCTTATTCACATAAATAAGATGAACTATGAGTTTAAATGTACAATATTTAATTATAAAATACACTTTTGATTATACAGCAAATTTGACATATTACGCTGGTGATATATTTTAAGATTCTAGAATGTATACTAGATCTTCTACAAGAAATAAACCAGAACATACTTCCTTTACAAGAAATATACTTGAACGTACAAAGAGAACAGAAAACAATAGGCGAGATACACGCCGAGCAGTATAGGCCCAATATAACTAGACTATACACAGCCTAGACAAGAAAGGGCTAGACCAGACAGGCCGAAGACATCCAGATCTAACAAATCTTATGCCATTAAGTGCTTGATCACATGAGGCCAAGATCATACATCCTTAGACCAACCAAGTCAAGAGCACACACC
This sequence comes from Omphiscola glabra, assembly GCA_964017045.1. Classification (NCBI taxonomy): domain Eukaryota; kingdom Metazoa; phylum Mollusca; class Gastropoda; family Lymnaeidae; genus Omphiscola; species Omphiscola glabra. The sequence continues at coordinate 19,881,171 of OZ024795.1, forward strand.
CCTTTGCCAAGCAAGCCAAGAGCATACAGTCCTTTACCAAGCAAGCCAAGATCATACATCCCTAGACCAGGAAGGCGAAGAGCATACACACCTAGACCTGTCAAGTCAAGATCATACATCCCTAGACCAGGCAAGCCAAGAGCATAAACTCCTAGACCAGGCAAGCCAAGAGCATACACTCCTAGACCAGGCAATCCAAGTGCATACGCCCCTAGACCAGACAAGCCAAGAACATACGCCCCTAGACCAGGCAAGCCAAGAGCATACACACCTAGACCAGGCAAGCCAAGATCATGCATCCCTAGACCAGGCAAGCCAAGAGCATACACTCCTAGACCAGGCCAGCCAAGAGCATACACTCCTAGACCAGGCAAGCCAAGAGCATACGCCCCTAGACCAGGCAAGCCAAGAGCATACGCCCCTAGACCAGGCAAGCCAAGAGCATACGCACCTAGACCAGGCAAGCCAAGATCATACATCCCTAGACCAGGCAAGCCAAGAGCATACACTCCTAGACCAGGCAAGCCAAGAGCATACACTCCTAGACCAGGCAAGCCAAGAGCATACACTCCTAGACCAGGCAAGCCAAGAGCATACACTCATAGACCAGGCAAGCCAAGAGCATACACTCCTAGACCAGGCAAGCGAAGTGCATACACTCCTAGACCAGGCAAGCCATATAGTTCAGTAGAAACCCTAACCAAACGCTGCTGAACTCAGACCGTTAAACAATGCAATGGAAATTTAATTAAAATTGTCGATAGTCACTTCTGCTTGTCCGAGTCATTGATTCATTTCCGGGATATTTATTCCGTTTCGACCAATTTGCCTAATTTGTGTCTTTACCATGAATTTAAAATCGGACCAACATGAGACCAACAGCTCACGATAATGAAATATTAAACACTCCATCAATTCCTAGAAAATAATGTATGCCTTCTGAGCCACCCCATGAGTAAAAAAAAAATTTTAAGAAAGAAAGAAAACTAGTATCGATTCTGACATTATGCCTCGAGTTTCGGAGCATCGATTCTGTGTTAGCACTTGTGTTTCTCGTACAACAAGACGGGTGCGCACCGGTGCGCAAGAATGCTTGATTTAACACTGAAAAATTTGGCTTCTCTGGGAAATGAAAAAGACAGTTTTATTGGCTTCACTGGGACAAGAAAATCTGCATCACGGTCTGGTATAGCTGTGCTGGTCATTTCACTCCTGTCGAAAATAATGTGTAGGACATTTTTTTTTTTAAACTTAATGAACCATCGTATTTTACTAAAAATGGAATATTCTGAACTCATAGAGGGTGTCATGTCTTGAATATTTGGTGAAGCATTAACTTCAGTCGACGATGACTTTTGGTAATTTAGGGTCATTTTGTCTGGTTGACTGGAACTTTTGGATTGTGGGGGTTATAGAAAAGGTCATCGGTGAGGTATTTACAGACCGTGGAGCATCATGAATCATCACAGACTTGAAAAAACAAAAAAAGATAACCCTATTTTTTTTATGGAAAATACAAGTTCGTTAAAGAGCCACAATCCAACCATTCCCTCTCTCTTCCCACGTTTCGACAAACATCAATTCCAACCATTCCCACGTTTCGACAAACAACAATGCTTTACAAACAAAAATGCCTTACAAAAACTAAATTTAGTGCCATTATAAAGTTTTAAAATTGTAAATGCCCCTCCAGTGGATCGATGAATCGTCAAAGCCGTGAGTCAATACACTTTGGTAGGATATTACCAGATGTATAATGATAATAACAAAGACAGATGTTTAATACAAATAACAGATGGATAAAAGAAAAAGATGGAAAATACCAAGGACGGATGGATAATAACAAGGGCATCTAGATAATACAAAGGGCAGATGAATTATACAAATAGATGCATAATGGATACTACGAAGGGCAGGCAGAGCTATAATATAAATAGAAGATGGATAATACCAAGTGCAGTGAGATAATACAAATTGGAGGTTTTTAATTCCAAGGGCAGATGGATAGTGCCAGTGGAAGTTGGATAGTGCCAGTGGCAGTTGGATAGTTCCAGTGGCAGTTGGATAGTGCCAGTGGTAGTTGGATAGTGCCAGTGGCAGTTGGATAGTGCCAGTGGCAGTTGGATAGTGCCAGTGGCAGTTGGATAGTGCCAGTGGCAGTTGGATAGTGCTAGTGGCCATTATGAGAGGAGTAATTTAAGAATATTTTTTCTTGAGTAAAAAATTCGTAAGTTTATTTTGTAATGATGTTGTTATCTTGTACTACAATTGCTACCGGTTGGAAGAGCGGGACCTCTCTGAGTTTTAACATATAGGACAGGCGTGCATAAACGTATAGATGTTATGTTTCCTGTTGCTGTTCACATCACCGAGAGTCTTAAAGGAATAATCGAGTCACTGACTCAAACACTAACATGTTGTTATGGCGCTTGGTGCTTACAAAAACTGCTGGTCGCAAGCTGCCGGCCACAAAAAAGGTGAATGAGAAGGTCGAAAGAGAACAATATCTATAATCTGAGAACCATTCCCTGCTGAAATCCGCATATTACTTTTTTTTCTTTCAGTCCGTCACGCTAAGAAGGTTTGGGAATCACTGGTATGCTTAATTCTAAATCGAAATTGAAAAATATTTAATGCAGAGATTATCGTGCTAATAATTTACAAACTAAAGACCCCTCTCGGAACTTGAGTGGGGAAATTACCACAAAACCTCTGTCTGGTTAATGGCATCGTTCTCAAGACATTAGTTCCGTATCGAACTTCAAAAAAAGTCAATTCGTCAAATCAATATTTGAACATGGGGCTTGGAGAACGTGTTCAATAATCGAGTCAGTTTTTTTTTTTTTTTTTTTTTTTTTTTTTTTTTTTTTTTTTTTGTGGTAGGCGAATATTTGTTGGTGGTGACATTGAATAGGTGTGTTATTCTTAGCCCACAGGCTTGATACATTGGTAGCCAACCTTTCAGGTGTATTCGAAGAGTTTCTTTTTTGTTTTTTCTAATTGTTAGACCCGGAATAAATTGTTTGGACATTCCATGATATCATCACCATGACGTCGGTCCTTAACCCATGGGCCTTTTACCCGAAGGCCTTTAGAAGCAATTCATAGTTTAACATGGAAATGGAAAATAACTCTCGCAATGGCCTACAACATAATGATGTTACACATGAACGTTTGTCTTCATTACAATTACCATCACAAAAATTTAACAATGACCAATTATATTTGCATCCTAAATTAAATATTTTATTCTTAGTGGTCTTAGTATATACATTATGATGTCTTTTATATTGTTATGTGGTGTATCTGTGCTAAGTTTTGTATAATCGGTATGTGTTTTGTTTTGTATATATGTTGTGTTGTATATAGGTTATGTGTTGTATATATGTTATGTGTTGTATATAGGTTATGTGTTGTATATATGTTATGTGTGGTATGCATATATATTATGGGCATCATAAAGTCATGTTTATTATACGGTGGTTGAGAAATAAGAAATGAAAATGTAAAAAGTGTGGGGGGGGGGGGGGTGTGGCCGCAAAAGAAACGGGGGACATCATTAAGCTATAAACTACACATCTGCCTATAACCTGCCTCTTTATAAGTAGTGTGTACTAAGACACAATTGCACGGGATGGAAAAAGACAATGATAGAATTAGAATAGAAAAAAAAATTGGTAAGAACGAGATATTAGCCAATACATTTTCTCTGCTTTAGATCAAGCCTGATGTGTTGGCGAGGGGGGTTCGCCTCTTTGTCTAAATGTTCCTCTAATTAAAGCATCCCCCTAGCTAGGCCCGTCATCTCCCTAATTGTATTTATGCGCTATCTCTCAACCGTCTCATGTAGTCCGACCACGGATTTTATAAAAAAAAAGTTATTTCCCTTCCCCCCCCCCCCCCCACACCCCCACACCATAAACCACTCGTATGAAACTGCACTTAAATTTTAAGGCGGCCGCGCCCACAATGGGCGGTAATGACTTAATCAATGCGAGCAGGTCTGAAGGCACGCGTCTGCCGCAGATGCCAAGGACTCGGCTCTTTGATCCCGCGTTCAAGGGAAAGCTCCAGGACCGGAACTATGCCGGCATCTGAAATCATTAAAAAGTAGCCTGGATTCCGATGGCTCTGGTACGAAAGAAAATAATGAAGGGGCTGAGATGCAAAAATATAATTTTAACAACATACGTTTTATTTTGGGAGGTTTTCGTTTGGTTTCTTATTATTATTATTTTTATATAGATTTTGGAGAGACAGAAGTATGTAAAAAGATAGCTTACAGACATTTTAGGATGAATATACCCTGTTCTCTATTGTTAATAGATTGATTAGACACGAACAATCTGTGTCAATATAAAAATATATGATAAGCTTTAATAATAATTTTACACTATACATAAGTAGACGTTTCGGCACAGGCCTTCACCAGTACAACAAAAAGACATTTAAATAACTGTAAATTAAATTTTCATTATATATATTATAAAATTTAACTTATACATATATCCTACCTAAAAAAAGAGTGAAAAAAAGGAGTCGGCAAAAAACCCAGACGGATACAAAATAAAGAAGAATGGAAAAGAAGTGACTTGAAGTAAAATGTAAAAGCCCAATCATGAAAACGACATGACAGTTACGTAAAATTGTGGATTTGGTTTATCCCATATGGAGTCAACGTACCAAATCGTGTTATTAATTTATTCTCCACATAGATCTTATCCGGTGTGTTACTAGTATTAAACAGTTTACCAGTAACTGCGATGTCTAAAATTACATCATTGTTAGTGCTATTGAAATGTTTAGAGACTGGACTGAGAGCCTTTTTATTTATGTTATAGAGGTGTTCTCTAAACCGGTCTCCAAGGCGACGACCTGTCTCTCCTACGTATAATTTACCGCACTTTTCACAAAGGATGGTGCAAATCACGTTGCGATTTTTGCAGATAAAGCCATCTTTTATTGTGAATATTTCCAGAGTGAAAGTGATCGTATCAACTTGAATCACTTAGGGACATGTGTTACGACGGCTACGATTGCAACTTTTGGTTCCCTAAATGTGCTTTAACAGCCGGGAGGTAGCTTGTAACTAGCATGTCCCTAAGACTCTTGTCCCTCCGAAAAGCGAAAAGAGGAGGTTTTCTGAAAATCTCTTTGGTGACAAGGTCTGCCATAAGAATTGAGCGGTTTTTCAGAATTAGATGACGAGTCTTAAGGTTATGGGGATGAAAAGTTAAAATAAATTTAGACCTGTCACTAGCGTCAGAATGAGTAGCTTTAAAAGAATCCTGTCTATTGCATTTCATTGACATGAAAGCTCCTTTTATTTCCCTACCTTACACCCTTCCTATATACCCTGTCAACATACATACCCTGCCTACCTACCATGTCTACATACCCCCGCCTACATACCCTGCCTAAATACCCCCGCCTACAGACACTGTCTACATACCCTGTCTACAGACAATGTCTACATACCCTGCCTACAGACACTGTCTACATACCCTGCCTACAGACACTGTCTATATACCCTGCCTACAGACACTGTCTACATACCCTGCCTACAGACACTGTCTACATACCCTGCCTACAGACACTGTCTACATACCCTGCCTACAGACACTGTCTACATACCCTACATACCTTGCCTACAGACATTGTCTACATACCCTGCCCGCAGACGCTGTCTACATACCCTGCCTACAGACACTGTCTACATACCCTGCCTACAGACACTGTCTACATACCCTGCCTACAGACACTGTCTACATACCCTACAACCTCTTATCCTTAAATGTGTTACAATAGTCTCACGTTAAGGAGCGTAGAATATTATTACTATTACTCTCCATCGTACATTCTGGGAAGGGGCCCGGGGGTTGGGTTTGTGGAGATGAACAAACATCGCCTAGTCCATCTCCCATTTCATCTTCGTCTCATATCGACTTAAGATGTCTGACATTTGATTGAAACATCTTTAAGAGGAGGGCCCGGGCAAAGTTTTGGACAAAAGGAAGAAATAGATCCCCCCCCCCCTTTTTTTTCCCCCAACGTTACAGCCGCCGTCTCATCAGATCTGCCCAATTACGTGGGGTGGAGACTAAACGGCAGATCAATGGCTCTCAACTTGTGATCAATACCCACCACGGTAACCAATACTTCCTCTATAGTTAGCTCGGACATGTTATTCAAGACCCCAAAAATCAACTAATCCAAGCGTGTATTTCTCTCTTGGTATAATCAGTGATATTTTTATATTTGCCCGAAGGTCACAAAGCCAAAAAACCTGCTAGTCATAAGGCCCACAGTGTTAAGTGCTTTTATGCTAAATTGGCCCGCTGTGCTGATGGCGTGTGCTAGGCTCAAGGCCTGCTAGACTTAGAAGTCTTCCGTAATACCAACGGCCTGCTTGGCTTAAAGTCCTTTACCCTTAAGGATAGGTGAACAAGACTTCTAGGATTAGGCAAACTGAACTATAGGCTAACTAAGCTATAGGCCAACTGGGATATAGGTCTGCTATGCATGTGACATGCCATGTTGAAAACATCCTATGTCTGGAGTGCAGAAGGACCGTTGTGGGGGGGGGGGGGGTGATTATACCGTTCTAATTTACCAATGAACCTTGTGTGCGTGCGTGTGTATGTGTCTGTGTGCATGTGTTGATAAATCCTCTTTAGTAGTTACCCTGCGTTAACGGGCTCCACTGCTCGACCCTTCCACTGACGTCCCCCGCCTCCCATTGTCACCCGATTCCCCAGAATGTTAAAATAAAAACTTCTTTTACATTGATTTAATCAAGTTGAGAACCGTCGATTTAAATGAGTACTAACTACGTGATCAGTGTCACGACTTATTGAACAGGCAACAGATCACGAATAGTGCTGTAGCGTTTGGTTGCGTTAAGCATTGGGGGGGGGGGGGGGGCGGGTGCGTCGCTGTAGTTAGTGTATCGTGAAAGATCGAATGTTGAATGTTTAATTGAGCGATCGTTAAACACATATACTAGGAATGGTAACTCTTGAGCTTCTTACACTTACACTGCCGAGTTGTCCTTCATCGTCTGCTGACTGACATCTCGGGATGTTATCTTTAAGGCTTTTCTCTGGGCGGATGTCTGGGGAAGACCACATCAAAGATGGCGGATGATAATGAAACGTTGCGCCATCGGAAAGAAGAGGAAAAAAAGGAAAAGATTTGAAAGATGGCTGGGAAAGTGATTTCACCCACAAATCCGCAATTTGAGGGAACTGAACATCTGCATCTTAGAGTAGAAGGATAATAGAGAAGCTAGTGAAAAAGATCTCATGTCATGGAGATTGCTTCTTTGAGAAGTACGTGATTGCCTGTTGTCTGGTTCCATCCATATCAAATGGTTTCCTAGTGTTGCATGACTTGTGTTCTGTTTCAAAGATTTAGGTTTTAAGCCTGATCGATTCTTAAAACTATCAAATGAGAAATATTGATAAATAGACCTACGTGATCTAGTAAATAGACCTACATGATCTAATAAATAGACCTACATTATCTAGTAATTAGACCTACTTGATATAGTAAATAGACCTACATGATCTAGTAAATAGACTCACACTGTCTAGTAAATAGACCTACACCGTCTAGTAAATAGACCTACACCGTCTAGTAAATTTTTAATAGACCTACTTGATCTAGTAAATAGACAAACATGATCTAATAAATTGACCTACATTATCTAGTAAATAGACTCACACCGTCTAGTAAATAGACCTACTTGATCTAGTAAATAGACCTACATGATCTAGCAAATAGACCTACATGATCTAGCAAATAGACCTACGTGATCTAGTAAATAGACCTACATGATCTAGTAAATAGACCTACATGATCTAATAAAAAGACCTACATGATCTAATAAATAGACCTACACTATCTAGAAAAGCCTTAATCAAACATCTATTATTCTTATATTCATTATAGTATTTGTGATACGTCATTAACGTATTGCCCGCCCCCCCCCCACTGCCCTGTAGGTAACCACTCTGCAATCCTTTTTTTATTACCCATACCAAGTGACGTCAACAAAATGTCTATGTTCCCTTAGTGCTATCACATGTTCCCTCAGTGCTTCTGTCACATGTTCCCTTAGCGCTACCATCACATGTTCCTTTAGCGCTACCATCATATGTTTCCTTAGCGTTACTATCACATGTTCCCTTAGTGCCAATTTCACATGTTCCCTTAGCGATCATACAGATTTCTTGTATTTTTCTTTTTGCGTCTCACAGCTGTGCGAAGGATCTTTTTTTTTATATATCTCTTTTATTTGTATTTGGTACCTTTCTTATTCCTGTCCAGGTATGCCGTTGACGATACAAAAATCGACTTTCTAGTGATAAGTCTTTATTTCCATTGAAACTGGCCAGTGATATTTCTGTATCTCACTTGGAAATGGCCAGTGATAAGTCTTTATTTCCATTGAAACTGGCCAGTGATATTTCTGTATCTCACTTGGAAACGGCCAGTGATAAGTCTTTATTTGACTTGAAATTGACCAGTGATATTTCTGTATCTCACTTGGAAATGGCCAGTGATAAGACTTTATTTTACTTGACACTTCCCAGGTTTACGTTTGTGTTTCACTTGTGACGGCCCAGCGAAGGCGAGGGGCGCGCTATTGATGACGAGGTGGTCATTTTCTCTCCTCCCCTCCCAGCGATGTGTAGCCTATCAAATTAGCCTTACCCGACGAGCCAGGGGGCTCATCCAGAGATCATTACTTTCCAGGCAAAAAACAAGCTTGGCGACACCGCTAACCACGTCACACGCTTCAACGTTACAAAATAACGTATCTCGGTCGCAGATTTGACCCCCCCCCCCTCTTCAGCGCACATACTCCCCTCTTAAACTGACCGCGGTTTCCATTTCGAGCCGGTCAAATCAGGATCGCTTGTCTCGAGTGCCCTTAAATTGGTAGATGCATGTAATGAGCCGAGTGAGATGACCAGCGTCCGTTGAGTGGACGCAATCCACTTGGAGATTCGTCCTGGTGATATCTGTGCGTTCGTTAGGATATCTTGACGAGTAGTTTGTGTTTAATGAGGATGAAACCCTTCAACTTTTGGAAGGATTCGTTCAGTTAAAGGAAGTCTTCTCTTTCCCTTTTGTAAGCATGCTTGGGGTTCTTCTGGGATACTTAACTCGATTAGACTCTTGTAATCGACTCTGACTAGCTTCGTTGAATTCAGTTCTACCTATCGGACACCGGCGTATCGAAGACCTACATCAAGCGACCACGAAAACTTTAAGTGATACCCAACTCTGGTCATTTGTGAAAATAAATCAAATGGACTTTGTTGATTGGCGTGTCCCATTAAACATGCTGCATGGTTTCACTGCTACTATTGATGGCTTACGAGATCAATCGATGATCATTAATTGAAAATGGGACGGAGAGATCTATTATTAGACATTGAAGAAACATGAAATTGAGAGAGATCTATTATTAGACATTGAGGAAACATGAAATTGAGAGAGATATATTATTAGAAATTGAAGAAACATGAAATTGCGAGATATCTATTATTAGACAGCGAAGAAGCACGTCAAACGATTTGTTTTATTACAATACTAAATATTTCGAGGCACTATGGTGGTCAATGGTAGCTCTCAATGCCGAAAAACACTTCGCCTGCTTCAACTAATTGATGTGTTTTACGTGTCAGAACAAATTGTTGTATTTGCAGATCTATGAAAAGAAGTTGGTGCCCTTAATAAATATGTCTTTCGTTTCGCCTCTGTCTCTATAATGCTAATTTAAAATCTTTTGGAAATCGAAGTTTGTCGATACAACATCTGCGTAACCTTTTTATAATAAAAATATCTGCAAAATTATTATATTATAGATCCAGTGTCACCAAGCAAAGGTCGTAGTTTCTCGGTTACGCACCGCTGATCTAAACGATCTATGTATGGGACATAGCACACAAAGAAATATCTTTAGGAGGTGAAACTGATCAATGTATATAGAACATACTCTGATCAATCAATTGGACATAGCACACAAAGAAATATCTTTAGGAGGTGAAACTGATCAATGTATATAGAACATACTCTGATCAATCTATTGGACATAGCACACAAAGAAATATCTTGAGGAGGTGAAACTGATCAATGTATATAGAACATACTCTGATCAATCTATTGGACATACCACACAAAGAAACATCTTTAGGAGGTGAAACTGATCAATGTATGGAACATACTCTGATCAATCTATTGGACATAGCACACAAAGAAATATCTTTAGGAGGTGAAACTGATCAATGTATATAACATACTCTGATCAATCTATTGGACATAGCACACAAAGAAACTTCTTTAGAATGTGAACTTCTTACAAGAACCCGTTTTGTGCTTTCTCAAATACTCAAATCCCTAATTTACATCCCTCTTCTCTCGACACTTCGCCACTGTACATTTTTCTGTCGTAGCATCGGTCATAGGAGTTTTTAAATGGGGGTGGTGCACACTTCCCCCTCCCACTTGTTCAAGGTTTTGCGTCTGATTTTTACGCCACTTCCAATAAGGCTCCCGGTTCGATCGCGCTCATGAACCACCCATGACGCACATTACAGTTCATGAACTGTTCATTTGGTTTATCGTCTAAGTCGATTGACGTCGGCAATCACGACCACCGGGATATCTTGTCGCGTTAAGTAGCTTTGTCACAGTATGTCTTTGTAGTTCATGAGTATGTCCTCATCACGAGAAATCTTCTTTTTTGTCTCTCTATCTCTCTCTCTCTCAGGTGGCGTAGTTAGCATTGTCAGACTCGTTCGTCTTGTTTCTGTGTGATCTATAAAGGTACGTGCTGTAGGTGAGAAGAACACGTGTTGTAGAAGAAACGATTTACCAGTCGTTGGAGAGAAGAGGTACGTCTTGTATGTAAGAAGAGATACTTATGGTTGGAGAGAAGCGATACGCCTTGCATTTGAGAAGAGATACTTATGGTTGGAGAGAAGCAATACGTCTTGCATTTGAGAAGAGATACTTATGGTTGGAGAGAAGCAATACGTCTTGCATTTGAGAAGAGATACTTATGGTTGGAGAGAAGCAATACGTCTTGCATTTGAGAAGAGATACTTATGGTTGGAGAGAAGCAATACGCCTTGCATTTGAGAAGAGATACTTATGGTTGGAGAGAAGCAATACGTCTTGCATTTGAGAAGAGATACTTATGGTTGGAGAGAAGCGATACGCCTTGCATTTGAGAAGAGATACTTATTGTTAGAAAGGAGATACGTATTTAAGTGCGAAGAGTTAAAAAAAGATATGTGAGAAAAGATAAGAATGGGAGATGAAAAGAGGTGCTTAAGACATAATGATGCTCAGCTATTCATGCAGTCAGAGTCTGACCGTGACGCATGCTGCCATGTTGTCTGTCTCGCCAGTAAGGACTGATTCATTCACAATTAGTATTAGTTGCCCCACTCACTACACTACACACATTGCCATTAGTTGCTCGGCTCACCACGCTACACAAATTGCCATTAGTTGCCCGACTCACCACACTACACACATTGCCATTAGTTGCCTGACTCACCACACTACACACATTGCCATTAGTTGCCCCACTCACCACGCTACACACGTTGCCATTAGTGGCCTGACTCACCACACTACACACATTGCCATTAGTTGCCCCACTCACCACACTACACACATTGCCATTAGTTGCCCTAATCACCACGCTACACACATTGCCATTAGTTGCCCCAATAACCACACTACACACATTTCCATTAGTTGCCCCACTTACCACACTACACACATTTCCATTAGTTGCCCCACTTACCACGCTACACACATTACCATTAGTTGCCCCACTCACCACACTACACACATTTCCATTAGTTGCCCCACTCACCACACTACACACATTGCCATTAGTTGCCCCACTCACCACATCATTTCTTGTTGTAAACCATACACCAGTATCGAGTAGAGTATTACCAATGTCCATATGCCGTATTCCTTTCTTCTCTGGCTTTAATTGATATCGATACTGTTCGAAATACATTCGAATAATTGTACTGTAAACATAACTTAGTTAAGTCAAAATTTCAAATAAAATAGATGAAAGCTATATCATCATCATCATCATCATCATGTCCCGTAGTCTTTCGACCGTTGGGGCGCCACAGATGACATAAAAACGATTCTTCTCCATTCCTCTCGGTCTCCTGCCCTATGCATAGCATCGCCTAGTTGTAATCCCGTCCATTCTTTGATGTTATCTTCCCATCTCTTTCTCTGTCTTCCTCTTCTTCTTCCTCCTCTAGTTGTGCCCTGCAAGATTTCTTTGGCGAGCCCTTGTTTTCTGGTCACGTGGCCATACCATTAACGTTTGCGCTTTTTTACAGACGCCAGGAGGTCATCGTACTGCCCAGTTGCTTGACGAATCCTTTCTTTTACTTGTTCATTGGTGATATGGTCTCTATAGCAGATGCCAAGAATGCCTCTGAAACATCTCATCTCCATCGCCTTTATTTATCAATGGATTTAAGAATTCACATTTATGTTTAATTTCTTTTCTTTAACGCTTTCAATAGAAAACTATAAATCTTTACTTATAAGGCTCAAAACAGCATCACGTATAATTAGCGTCAGTTCACACGATCAAATTTCGCGTCAAATTATTGTATGAACGCACTATTTTGTGCGTGGTTTCTTTTTGGGGGGATTTGATCAAATTGTAATTTGAAAGTTGTGACAAGGCTTCATACACGAATTGCATCAAATGCTTGAAGGAAAATTGGATCGTGTGAACCGATCCTTATAGTTCTCTGTTTATGAAGGTATGTCTGTTGGGCTGCACGCTGTGTTGAAAGGGAGCGTAAAAAAACAATTTCCCTGAAGTTAGCACTAGTTTGGGGTTCCTATAAAGTGCACTACTTGAAAGCATGTTTTGTCAAGTTCACACATTGCCGCCGCCATAGTTTGTTGGTTCATTTCGAGTTTTATTAGAATTGCAATGTCCAAAGCCAACGATTCATTTAAGGCGAATTATTTCTCTGCATTGATGTTTGTGAAGTCTGGTGTGGATATGTCAGTCTCTACTAAACCTAACCTGTGGATATGTCAGTCTCTACTAAACCTAACATGTGGATATGTCAGTCTCTACTAAGCCTAACCTGTGGATATGTCAGTCTCTACTAAACCTAACCTGTGGATATGTCAGTCTCTACTAAACCTAACCTGTGGATATGTCAGTCTCTACTAAACCTAACCTGTGGATATGTCAGTCTCTACTAAGCCTAACATGTGGATATGTCAGTCTCTACTAAACCTAACCTGTGGATATGTCAGTCTCTACTAAACCTAACCTGTGGATATGTCAGTCTCTACTAAACCTAACCTGTGGATATGTCAGTCTCTACTAAACCTAACCTGTGGATATGTCAGTCTCTACTAAACCTAACCTGTGGATATGTCAGTCTCTACTAAACCTAACCTGTGGATATGTCAGTCTCTACTAAACCTAACCTGTGGATATGTCAGTCTCTACTAAACCTAACCTGTGGATATGTCAGTCTCTACTAAACCTAACCTGTGGATATGTCAGTCTCTACTAAACCTAACCTGTGGATATGTCAGTCTCTACTAAACCTAACCTGTTGATATGTCAGTCTCTACTAAACCTAACCTGTGGATATGTCAGTCTCTACTAAACCTAACCTGTGGATATGTCAGTCTCTACTAAACCTAACCTGTGGATATGTCAGTCTCTACTAAACCTAACATGTGGATATGTCAGTCTCTACTAAACCTAACCTGTGGATATGTCAGTCTCTACTAAACCTAACCTGTGGATATGTCAGTCTCTACTAAACCTAACCTGTGGATATGTCAGTCTCTACTAAACCTAACCTGTGGATATGTCAGTCTCTACTAAACCTAACCTGTGGATATGTCAGTCTCTACTAAACCTAACCTGTGGATATGTCAGTCTCTACTAAACCTAACCTGTGGATATGTCAGTCTCTACTAAACCTAACCTGTGGATATGTCAGTCTCTACTAAACCTAACCTGTGGATATGTCAGTCTCTACTAAACCTAGCCCTAACACAGATATTTCCACCAGATGCTATATAACTTTATAGAGCACAACTATCCCAAGATACACGTCAAGTATTGGGCCTTATTGGTCATTGAGACTAAGTCAAAAGTGCGAGGCGCGGGGGGGGGGGGGGGTTGGGGGACATACTACTTTGGGCAAGTATGCTAAGAAAGAGTACTCGACAGTCAGACAAATAGGTAGACAAACAGACAAACAGACTGGGCTCTTCTAGCCCCCACGAGGATTCCAGCGCCCCAATATCTGAGCATCTCACGCCGGCGTGTGTCAGCCTTCACAAGGGGGTGGGCGCAGGAGATTGGGGGCGCAGAGACGGGGGGCGCCTGGGGGAAGCGATTCTCCGCAGCTCAAGTGTTATTAATTTCAATATTTGTCGGCACTGGAGTGTCAATAATGTGAGAGTTTATTCGCATTTTTCTATCCCTCTCTGCCCCCGCCCCCCTCTCACTGGGATGATATCCAGAAGAGGGTCTCTTATATAGCACTGGTTCAAAACGAGTTTGAGTATGGTCGCGCCATTCTTCATTTATCGCACTCACCCTAGGGCGGGGGGGGGGGCAGCGGAGCGAGGGGTCACTTAGAGCCTCTAATTCAATGTAATTCGACTTGTACGTGAGCGAGTAACTGATGCTTTTACTGCAAACGGATGACGTCAATAACCCATGAGAAGATATGGTTGGTTTTGACCCACATTTTCTGGATTTTAAAAAAAAAAAAAAAAAAAAATTCATTTCATGAAATATTTTATTATTTTTCAATAACAGACATCCAGCAGGGTGTCTAAATAAAAGAAACTCATAATTTTGGGCTGGAACACTTTTTTTAAAACTGAGTGTAAATAATTGAAAATTGTAAATGTTTTGAAGTTTCTGATGAAAAACTAATGGAGGTTTTAGCTTGTGGCAGATGGCGTCTGGTTATATGCAGCTCTTGCCTTTTGAAATCGTTGTTTGTGTTTGTGTAGCAGGGCTTTTTTTTACAGGAAAGGGTTGCTAGCCCTTCGCCCAACCCTGCTCCTTTCTCACCCGGGTTTGGGACCGGCTACAGCGGGGTTAACCAGCTAAAGAAAAGTCTGGAGCTGCAGCAACTTGTCCCTCCAGACCAAGATCAGGATATTCAACACCACAGTGAAACCTGTCTTGCTATATGGAGCAGAAACATGGCGAACAACAGCAGCTGGTTCAAAAAAAGGTACAGACGTTTATCAACTCAAGTCTCCGAATGATTCTACGAATCCGCTGGCCCAGCGTCATCACCAACGAGGATATCTGGCGGCGCACACAACAAGAACCATTGGAAGAGTTAGTCTGCCAGCGCAGATGGAGATGGATTGGTCACACCCTCAGAAAGTCCACATCAAGTATCACGAGACAAGCCCTCACTTGGAACCCCCAGGGGAAAGAGAAAAAGAGGTCGATCCAAAATGACTTGGAGAAGGGAGCTGGAGGTAGACACCAAAAATAGTGGGCACAACTGGGGACAGCTGGAGAGACTTGCCCAAGACCGGGATGCCTGGAGAGCCTTTGTTTGTGGCCTATGCCCCAGACGGGACGACAGGCGATGATGATGATGATGATGTGATGGCGTCTAAAATAAAATTGGTCTGGTCTACTGCAGTACTCCTGTTCCAGTGTACGGCCTTACACATGGCTGAATCGTAATGAATAAAAATGATTTAAAGCATACCTTTTAACAGCTACTCTCCATAGTAAGGTGATGTCGGTGTTCTGACGGGGCGTGATGTCGGTGTTCTGTCCAACTGGCTATCGGTATTCTTTCTGGGCGTGCTGTCAGTGCTCTATCGGACGTAACAAGGGTCTGGCCATATTAAAGTGAAGTTGGTGTTCTATCGGACGTGCCGTCAGTGTTATATTGAACGTGATGTCGGTGTTCTATCGGACGTGCTGTCGGCGTTCTGTCGTAAATAGCAAGGCCCTGGCCATAGTTCACAAATCTCATAATTATGTCGTCTAAACTGCTCATATATTCAAACGATATTTCCAATAATTGGTCCATATGGTGCTCGATCATGTAACCCTTGGTATGCTCTAACAATTGCATATGTCGATTCGTAAAATCAATGAACTACCCTTCACGGAATTTTCTTCGATAAATTTTATCACGGCTAAATTATTTGTGTCACAAAATGCAACAACATCCTCTCGCCTTAACGTTATCAGTAGCGAATTTTGTTTCTGAGCACTCTGGACCGGAACCAGTGTTAGAACCCCTGGGAAGAAAAGCACCTGTAGGCAGACGCACCTTTATTGGGGGTTACCTCCCATTATTCCCTTTAATTGAATTATTTGGTAGTCGGCAAATTATCCCTCCCGCCATTGTAGTCCCGCGCCGAATGGTTAAACGCAATCAGATCTTGCTTTGGTCGCCATCGATCTCAGCCCCGCAGTGAATAATGGCATTGTGTGCGGAGTTTAAACATGGCGAACAAACAATGCTGATGCATTTGTTAACAGTTTCGCTTTGTGGGGCCATCAATAGAAATTGGTGATTTGAGAAGAGAATGGGAGGAGAAATAGAGTTTGTCAAAGGGAGGCGGGGAAGTAAGGGGGTGTAGCTGTATGCATAGTATGTCAATAAAATATATAGATTTAATGAATCGAATCAGAAGCTGAATTCTGATCGTACTGACTGGTTAAATTTTCATCGTTGATCTGAACACCGGGGTATAATAATATTGACGTCTTGGAAATTGGTTCTGGAAGATGAAAAAAAAAGTGTGTGTGGGGGGGGGGGGGGGGGGAGATCTTTAGTACCGTCAAGATTTCCATAAATGCACCAAAATTCATTTTTTTTTTTAAATTACGATGCTAATGAATGAGTTTGAGACATAAACTGAAGTTGATTTTGCCCATAAATTATTTTGATTGCTTTGTTTTTATATATGTTTTTATTTTAAACAATAAACATATACATAAATAAATATATATAATAGCAAGCTCTCAATAATGTTGACTCTATGCTGGCCTCCGGAACACACATTTCACGCACACAATCACTACAGGCCGTGCGCATGCACGCCGCTCTACCCGGTGGGCTGTCCGAGCGGTGAAGTACGCTGGTCCATTATAATAGTTATGTAAATGGGATTAGATGTTCATTTGATGTTCAGGATCTTTCTAAGGTAACATCAATTGGCCAACAAAAAACTACTGGAAAAGACATACCAGGAGTCTATTGCTGAAGATACCTTAAGGAAAAGATGGAGGTGGGTAGGGAACACTCTTGAATTCCCCCCCCCCCCCCCCCCGATAACATCACTAGACAATCCCAAACATGGAATCCACAAGGGAGAAGAAAGAGACGAATGTCATAAATACATTCAGACTTGAGTTACAAGAACGCTAACTCTTAATTCTTAAAATTGAGTTGCAAGTTGTTGGCTCCTGCTTTGAGGCATGAACGGCCCTAATTTTACGAATCATTTCGACCAGTATTCCATTTGGAGGTTTGGGGTGTAAAATACATTAGATTATGGTTAATATTATTTATTTTTAGTTGTTTTGTTTAGATTTTCAATTTGGATGTTGCATACTTAGTCAGTCTCCCTAAACCTAGTTGAATTTATTATCAATTTAAATATCTATTCGCCCCACCCCATTACCCCTAAATGTATTACTTAAACTGTCTCTACTCTGAACTGCTGCTTTCATATCCCAATGTCCTAAGTCTAATTTACAGTTATGGACCATATAACTAAATTCCACTGGTAGATGTTTGTGTGTTAAGACCTCTTGTTCCCGGTATGCTCCCATAAGTCTGGGATACAGCTCGTTATAACATAGAACTAAGGACTGTTGGGGAACGCACCATTTCTCGTCGGCTTGGGAGACTCCACGCTATAAGTTCACCGCTATTTATTAACAATCGATTAGGTCTGACCGGATTATTATAAGCCTGGACTATGACCAAGGCTGCGTCCAGGCTGACCTCAGCGATGCTGACCAGTGGGGCCAGGGGCTGTAATTGATCGTGAGCAATGTTATTTTTATGACGGATGACCGTGATATCTATGAGTTTTCCATCACTGGACCACAAGTTCATAAACAGCCAGCCTCCGAGTCAAGAGCGCCGGCACGCCACTACCACGAGCCTGTTACCCCCAAGCATCTCCACTCTTTCTAGACCCTTCATCCTTATCATGAATTTAATTGATAGTCTGACTATTTTGGATAAGTCATGTTATTTGTTATACTAAAATTTTATCATAGATTTATAGTAACTTCCAATGCAATCGCTTGTAGCCCCGACGTTTTTGAATGTTAAAATTGAAAATCAAACTTTGATATTTTTAAAAACAAATTGAGTTTTTACAGCTAAGTCAACGCAAATTTCTGTTTAGCAAACATCCTACTCTATATAAAACTAAAAAACTTCATCTTTCCCAACACGACAGCCATTACGAAAGTCATTTCAGAGTATTGGACCCAATCATAAACTATAGATCAACCTCTCAGTTTGCGGGCCGACAAGGGGCCACCCTCCCTACTCCACAAAACCCATCAGTCCTCTGGGTTCATTCCCTTGCCCACAAATCTATTAACTGGGGGGCGACGGGTAAAAAAAAAAAAGATCTGAAGATACGAATCAGTCTAGATAGATATAAGCACGTCTAGATAGATTTGAACGAGTCAATGTTTGGAAGATTGAGTGAAAATGATGAATGGACAAGGGGGACGCGCTTCAAGTGATCCAAGTTAATAGGGAAACACGGGGCTGTCTCTAGCTTATTTTTTATTAATTTTGTCTTCTTTTTTTTTCACGGACTGCTGTGGTCCAACATTGCTCAGAACCTGGCATAAATATTTATTTTTATTTGAGAAAACGTCCCAAGTTTTGATTAAAAGTGAGCTTAAAAACGTTTATTTGGGGAAAATGTATACAGTACATGAACTCAATTTTAGGGAAGTGACCAAAAAAAAAAACCTTCAGAGTTTGTCATATTTGTTAGGCATGGAGAGATGGGTAATTTTATGAGGTTTGCAATTTTCTGTAACAAAAAGCTCAATCTCGGAATGTTTGAAGAAAAAAATGGGAAACAATCTCAGCAGACCGGATATCGCGATAATGATAGCCGCTACATGCGTTCAAAATGGCGCTGGTTCCCCATTTCCGGCACACTGGCAATCTTTGCGCATGTCTGCTCGTCCTCGTCTGGGAATTTCAGACACGGACAATCACGTCGCAACGGCGATATCTAGATGAAAAAAAAATCAGTGTAGATGTCTCGTGTTCGCTACAACTCCGATATGTTTCGCTTATTGATCATATTCCTAAGCAAGGCTTTGTAGTTGTTTTTTAAAACAAACAAAAAATATGTATATTGACCAGTAACAAAGCCAACTGTTTATGGAAACAAAGAGAAGGTGTTTTTAAAGTTATCTTGTGTTTACTTGTTCCACGATTCAACCATTATATTTTTAAGCAGTCCTTACAGTTGATGAATACTCCGAGAAGGAATGTAAAAGCTTTCAGATGCCTAATTTTGAGTCAAAAAGTTTGTAAGATTTACAAATTTATTACCCATGAAAGCGATGGGCTTCCTACTGTCAGTGGATATAACTACGGCCGGTTATTAAGAGGTACATTTTATGTTCTGAAAAAGATGTGGTCTAATCTTATCTCCACTTAATCTATCTGTGGTATCTTGTCTCCATTTTATCTATCTGTGTTATCTTGTCTCCATTTCATCTATCTATGATATCTTGTCTCCATTTTATCTATCTGTGATATCTTGTCTCCATTTCATCCATCTATGATATCTTGTCTCCATTTTATCTATCTGTGATATCTTGTCTCCATTTCCTCTATCTGTGATATCTTGTCTCCATTTCATCTATCTGCTTAAGATGAGCTGCACACGCATCCATGTGTTTGAAGCCACCATAAAACTGTCGGACTGCGTTAAAGCTTTCAAGTAGCCTAACGAGACACACAACCAATCTGTTTAAATAGAACAATATGTTTTAAGATTAAACAAAATTGAAATTTAAACGCTTCGACAAATAACTTCTTCAGTACAACAAAACACATTAATGTGTGTATACTACATTACATTTACACAATACATATTTCATTGGCCAAAACCTTTCAATGTGTCTTTTGTGTATCTATAACTAAAGCTTAACATAATATACTGACGCAAATATTGCTTTTGTCTAATTGAAAACACCTTTAACTTACATGAGCTCAATTTTTGCGTTGTAAATTAAGTGAATAAATGATGCTATTTTGGGTTGTGTTTGTTGTTTTATTTCCCTTACTTTCCATTGTATATTGTATGAATACAAAAAAATCATCTTAAGAAAATCGTATTCGTCACTTAACTACACTTTATGATTTTTACCCAATACACCACTCGTCCAAAACAATTGAACTAACAAACTTCAAGTCAGCGGCGTTATACATTTCGTCACCCAATACCGACTGGTCTTACAATACCGACTTGTATTACAATACCGACTGGTCTTACAATACCGACTGGTCTTACAATACCGACTGGTCTTACAATACCGACTGATCTTACAATAAGCGCGTTTTTTTGGTCAAGAACCGAAACAAGCTTAAATATTTAGTTAGTAACTTTTTTTCTTCAAAAATGGCTCTCTTCATTCAGTATGTTCCTTTCGTAAGGGTTTCTATATGGTTATCCCCAAGACGATTACGCATTAATACAAGATCACACAAATAAATATATTTTTTAAAGCATCAGATTTTTATGTAATAAAACATTTTAAAATGTTATTTTTTAAAATATATTTTAAAATAAAAGAAACTTAATATAGAAAAAGTGTGTGTGTGTGTGGGGGGGGGGGGGGCTCCATATTTAAAACATCTACTGTTAAGCAATTATAAATAATAATAATAATAAAAAGCCGTTGAATTTTTATGTTTTAAAAAAAATACTAAAATGGTCAAATCACTTAAATACTTGATTGTATGAACGTTCACGTTCAATCAGATAACAGGTGCTCTCTTAACTTGCAAGGCTTCGACTGTCAGCACTTCAGTGATAAACATCAGCATTTCAAGAGATCTCTCGTGTTCACATTGCCATTACTTAACATGCGTTTAACTTTGATCAGAATCAAACGGATCGATTACATTTTAATAAATGTTTTTTATATTTTTTTAATTTTTTTTTTAAAACATTCAATCGGATCAATCCATAGTCCACTAAAAGATGTTTCAAATAATTTCCACGTCGTTTCGAGATGTGTGGTGTCAGTGTTGAGGGTATGTTTTCATTTAAAACTCATTATGTCATTAAAAAAATGTTTAAAGTAATTGCGTGTCACAACCATAACCCAACTGAAATTCAGCTAATTGCTCAAACTGGAAATATTCCAATATTATTACCATGTGACCATTCTTGCATACACATTTAATTTAGGGAGAAAAAAGTGTCAACTGGCTAGCCATACGAAACGCAACAATCAATTTGTGAGGGTGACTTCTTACCCCGTTCTGTGAGAGATGGGGGGACATGACTGGAAGTTCTAATCTCTGCCATCTTTTTAGTGCATTCCAATCGAGGACTTCTGGGGAATAAAGCTTGTGGATGAAAGAATAGAACAACACTGCTCTCGCTAACCCTAACCAGCTTAACTGAAAGAATAGAATAACACTGCTCTCGCTAACCCTAACCAGCTTAACGTTTACCAGTTAGATGTGTGAATAATGTGCCATCTCGATCTTTTAATCAAGTTTTTTAATCATTTTTTTCCTCACAAATATCATCTTCTACTCTAGACGGTAATTTTTCAAATTCTGAATATCGTGTTGCACTCGATCGCCATCTTTGACTGAACTCGACAGTAATGAAAAGTACTTAAACCCCCAGCACTCTCTGTACCGCATTCATTAAATAGTTCATGTACATATGCATGCTTTGTATTGTTGTTCAATTTCTGTAAAAACACAATTCTTGAACCTTCCTTTCTTGTTGTTATAATACTTTTCAGACCAACCCCACTTTTCCAGTAGATCAAGGTAGAGATATTTTCGTCTAAGTCAATATTTTTTTCCCGTGTGTCCCTCGCCATATTACCGGTGAGAGGAGCATCCGACACCAAATGATTTATTGACTCGTGAGATAGTGCGCGCAGTTTTCTGATTGCTGATTGGTCAACAATGAAGGGGGAGATTTCTTCGCCAGGTCGCTTTCTACGGGGCCGGCCAGCCAGGGACCGGGTCATTTTGTAATTTTCATTGTCTTAAACAAACACAAGTGACATGTGAAAGTCGATAGCCCATGTTTAAATCAAATGATGGATGGGGTTGTGATTGCACGGCTAATCACCGCTCACAGTAGGTCTCACTCTGAGAGAAACAGAAATATGGGCGAGTATGTCGGGAACCAGAAGAGGCTACAAGACAGATTTACTAGCACCGGTGTTGCGGTCGAAACCGTGGCAGTGCCGTAGGAAGAGGGGTAAAGTGGCGTCCGTCCCCAGGGCGGAACTTTTTTCTTTATTTTTAGGGGAGGATTTTTCAGCAAACCGAATTATTGATTAGGGTTTTTTCGTGGACGGGGGCGGCTAAAATCACGGCACGCCCCTGGTCGGCTCTAACTCTAGTTGCGCCACTGAGTCACGGTATGGAGGGGGCAGATTTACCCATTTTATATATTTTAATAACTGTTACTCGTGTAATCGAACGAGACAGTCATTGCGCTGAAATGGTTATTGTTATTGGTGGTCATGTTATTCGTTAAAATGTTTGAGAACCCCTCATTGACTCAGTGGCACGGAGTTTTGTTGCAGGTTGGATTATTTGAGAACCCTCCATTGACTCAGTGGCACGGAGTTTTGTTGCAGGTTGGATTGTTTGAGAACCCCTCATTGACTCGGTGGCACAGAGTTTTGTTGCAGGTTATTAGGGAAGTTTAAAATTTTGTCATGTCTATTTATTTTGGCTTCTTTGAAATACGTGACCATCTCACTGACCACCTGGGGTCTACAGGAATAGGTCTGTAGTATCATGTTCGCCGTGCTTTAAATCGGACGTTGTTTACATCATACAGTTAATGGACAGAAGAGTCCCTAGAAAACTGTCAAAAACACTGGAACTGTAAAAAAAAAACAATTAAAAAAAAAAACAATGGAAATGTCAAATACACTGGAACTATGAAAAAGGGAATTGTTCGTGCCTATTTTTCAAACTGTCAAAATTAATGGAACCGTCAAAAACACTGGAACTGTCAAATACACTGGAACTATGAAAAGGGGAATTGTTCGTGCCTATTTTTCAAACTGTCAAAATTAATGGAACCGTCAAAAACACTGGAACTGTCAAAAACACTGGAACTGTGAAAAACACTGGAACTGTCAAAAACACTGGAACTGTGAAAAACACTGGAACTGTGAAAAACACTGGAACTGTGAAAAACACTGGAACTGTCAAAAACGCTGGAACTGTGAAAAACACTGGAACTGTCAAAAACACTGGAACTGTGAAAAACACTGGAACTGTCAAAAACACTGGAACTGTGAAGCACGCGGGCACTGTCAGAAACACTGGATTTATCAAAAAGGGAATAGGTCGTGCTTATTTGTCACACTGGAAAGTTTGACAATTTGAGCACTGCTCCAGGAGCTTAACTAATGTGTCCTTAAAGATATTGAAACTATGAGAAATTATATGTACATGAATTCATTCATTTCTGTCTGATACTGATCTCATAAATGCCTAAAACACCGCCTTGCTGTAGACGGCATGAGGTCGAAGATGCTTTGCAACAGTCTCCAACTACTACACAGTGGTCTCAAGTATCACTGGCCATTTCTAATTTTTCCAGTTCCAGATACAGATAAAAGTGCATTTTTTCAATGTATCCCCCATTTTATTCCCAATTTTATTTTTAAGTATTGGAAATGAAATATTTTTCAAGCTCTTGCAATACATAATCTTCTATTCGCGCACAAATTTTGATTTGAATAAAAAAAAACAAGTTAATGACCTCTCTTGTTTTAATAATTAAATTAAAGTACCAGAGTTGGGTGCAAAATAAATAATGTCATTAGAATCTCTAAACCTTTCTCCGCTTCAGTTTGTTAATGAAAATAAAATGAATTGATGTAGCTAGAGAGTACAGTGAGCCGTAGATCAACGAAGGATGACGTGTTAGAGAGATGGGCTTAGTTTGAGAGTATAGGGTGCTGACTAAGTTGGATCTGGTTGGGTAAATGGTTTTTAAACCTTAGCGCCTGTCCAAAAAATCAATGAAATTGACACATTTTGAATATCCGTTATCAATTTAGGCTCAACTGGAGTACGGTATGTAAGATATTCAGTTCAAGTGGGACCGCACCATCTTAGGCACCATTTTCTTTAAATAGTTCATTGTCTTGTCAAATATCTCTAATGTTTTGAAATTTACCTGCCCCCCCCCCCTTTTCCCAACTACCCCTTGGCTATAATCCACGTTCTCCACTCATTCACTAAAGTGCATTTTCCTGTCAGGTAGCAAGCAGATGGCCCCCACTTGAAAGTTGGTATTATCTTTTTGGAAGGTTCGACTTGTACGTTTTCACTGTGACCATTTCATGGCCGTTGCTGAAATTCATTTTTTTTTTGGTTTAAACTGCTCTGTACTTGCTAGTTATACATAAAACAGTAATATTTTTGGTATTGATAAACACAAATGATAAGCAACATTAACTTAAGACTTCTAAACATGTATAACAAATTAGTATATTGTTACTAATCACGGATACAAGTTTCATTGTAAAGTTTATGGTAAGATTGTTTCATTGCATTGGCAAATTACATTCTTATAGTATATTCCTGATTTTTAAAATCCTTTCAAATATTTCGTTTCTCTGTGATTTATGTTAGTTCTTTATCGCTCATGTTGTTGATGCCGTCATTACAATTCCTTATTAACGTACATCTCTAAACAAACAAGCAAAAAATTCGTGTTGCCTGTGCCGGATCGCCCAATGAAATTAGAGGTAGCCGTCAAGTCTCCACGGAATATTTGTCAAGCGTGTCTTCAACATCATGAAGAGATAACGGCCAATGAAAAGCGAACGTAATTTAATCCAATGAGTAGGTGAGCCCCCAACAAAACTACATCACGATTAACTGCGCATGACTAAACCGGAAACCAATGAGATGAAACAGAAAGGAAGAAAAAACAACATCCAATGGCGTGTATCGCTTTTACTGGGAATACCCGGTGTAGTTCAGACGGCAACAAAAGCGGGAATTAATTTAGGTCAATTCAAGCCACGTAATTGCAGCCCCTCATTAGATCACGTGATACGTCCGCCATGCAAGTAGGAACACGGCCGTTATTGGATTGGAAACCAATTAAAAAGTTTCAGCATGGCGTTGGACCACGGTATGTGAACGTTGTTTTTCTTCTTTTTTCCAACGGCATCACATTCTTCAATTAAGTTAGAAATGTTTTCCTGAAATTTTTTTTTTTTTTTCTTTTTTTTTTGAAGCCCGATATACATTAACGTCCTCGAGCAACTTTTTCATCAGCCTTTTTATCTTCTTAATTAGAAGAGAATTGGGTTTTTTTTTTGTTTTGTGGGATTTTTTTCCCTTTCTCTCTACTTAATGTGTATCAGGGTGGATAGTTTTCAGTTTTTTAAAAATATTTTTTTAGTTTTTTCAAATATTGTTTCAGTTTTTATATGTTTTGTTTTTTCAATATTATTTCAGTTTTTATATGTTTTCAGTGGTCTGTCTGCTAATTGTTCTAAAGTCACAGAGTGTAGCTTAGTTTTTTTCAATATTATTTCAGTTTTTATATGTTTTCAGTGGTCTGTCTGCTAATTGTTCTAAAGTCACAGAGTGTAGCTTAGCAATAAAATGAAGCTGTGTCCCATTACAGAGCGTGCATTGTCCGGCCTTTGGGCTCCTTTGTATCACGCTAGTGACCATTTCCCTTCTTTTCTTTTCGCACTATTCTAGCGACCTGATCCTATCCTTCGACTTGTGACATTTTTGTTTTAGATATTGAACAACACAGGTGAAGAGACCAAACCTCTCACGTGATAAATGTGTCCTTGTTGTATTAACTTTCTGTTGACATGATATGGGCGATGATATTAACCGTGTAAACCAGCGGTTCTCAACCTGTGGGTCGCGACCCTTTTGGGGGTCGAACGGCCCTTTCACAATGGTCGCCTAAGACCATCGGAAAACATATATAATCTACAGTTATGAAGTAGCAACAAAAATAATTTTATGGTTTGGGGGTCGCCACAACATGAAGAACTGTATTAAGGGGTCGTGGCATTAGAAAGGTTGAGAACCACTGGTGTAAATAGAAGCGAACGATATATTAGTACAGCATTACATTAGTTGAAACTGCGTGTGTTATAGATCAGTGCAGCTGTGTGTCGAAACATAAACATCGCTGTTCTCATCACAATAAATAGAGGAAAGATGTATTTTTTAAATGTAAGTTTGTGTGAATTTTACTTTTACCAAATGACCCTTACACAAACCCCTACCAGAAGCGAGCCTCCCCCCCCCCCCCCACAAGCCATGCGCGTAACGCTGCGAGTAGACCTGCCCAGGCCGGTAGTTAGTGAGCGCACGAGAGAGCGGCCCTCCGACCGTTACTGACTTGTCTACTCACCGCCCACAGCAGTCGGTGGGGACGCATGAACCCGTGTGAGAGCAAACGCGTCGATACCCTGGGATAGTGTGAAGCAGTTCCAAGAATTTTATATCGGTGTATCACACAAAGTTACTGTTCGGTGTATGTTTTACAGGCACGCCGATACTGTGCTAATATTTCTCGGACGATAAAACAAGTTGTGAAAGAGTTGTTTTCCCGATCTCTGTGGATTTACCCGAGGCACACGTGTCAGGTAATGTTAGCAGTTAACAATTTTGTTTTGTTGTTGTTGTTTAAAACATTTTGTTTTTTATTCTTATCATAGATACAGATATCATCAAAACTCATGTACAAGGCCAATATCATATATGGGTTTGTCCTGCTACCTTAGCTATCATAGCTTGTCTTTGAGCAATAGATAAAGAGAGTTTTTGTTTGTTTGTTTGTGCTTGGGTTAGCTGTCTAAAACTCTATGATAAGTCCTGTAGATGTTTGTTTTATGGATATATAAATATTAACAATTTAAAATGGTATTCCAGCTCTCATAAATTAAATAAGTGTTAATTTTAATGTATTATTTTATTAAAACTACCTCGAGTCCGGCATATTTGGAAATCTTAATACGTACGGTAAATATTTGAATAGATTCTACAAATTGTCCCTTAACCGCCGTGACCGCGTAATCAGAATATTTCTGATACATGTAGCACCGTGATGCAGGTAGCACCGTGATACAGGTAGCACCGTGATGCAGGTAGCACCGTGATACAGGTGGCACCGTGATGCAGGTAGCACCGTGATACATGTTGCACCGTGCGTGACGATTGGCGTTTTACCGATCATGCATAAGATCTTAAAAATTATTTTTTTAAAAATTCTTCACATAAATTCGAAAGAGAACAAAAACAAAAGAAATTTGATAAATAACACACACGCACAAACACACGCACAAACACGCACAAACACAAGATGAAACATATCATAACATCAGATCGATATAGAACTATGAAAATAAGATCGAATAGATCCGATTGGCTTGACTACTTAAGTATGTAAAAGATGTGATAGAAGGGACACCATGATGTTAGGCTGACATAAAGATCTATAGCATTAAGCTTAAGGGCTTATGCCCGCACTCTCACAGACCACCGTTCTTCTGTCATTGGCTCACACCTGTCGACACACGGCACAGTAGTTGGCCCATGATGTTGTTCGAATCGGGGACTCTCAACTCGTGGCAATCAGAAGAAAAACACATATTTAAAAACATTATACTGCTTAAGATATACAAATAAGATCACAGAACCATTGATCTGATGAGTTTAAAACAGAGCAGAAATTACTAAATTTTTGGATCTAAAATTATTTACTTTTCCAATTTTTTAACTCGTTTAGAAATGAAGTACTTACACTTCAACCGTTATTTCAACATTACATAATATCATTGTGTATGTACATTTAAAGTAGAGGGAATTTGAAACGTGAATTTTTTAGCTAATTTGTATAAGATATATAGGTAATCAATTTATCATGTGCGTAATCAATGTATCATATAGGTAATCAATTGAACATATAGGTAATTAATGAACTCTGGCGGTGATCAATAAATATATACACAATGGTAATATGGACACGGGCTGTGGAGGAGATTTATATTACAGATTTGGAACAAACGAACATTGGGAAAATTTACCACAAAGACAAACAAACACTGCGGACAATTTACCACAAAGACAAACAAACAAACATTGGGAAAAATGTACCACAAAGACAAACAGTTCCAAACAATCCTTAGTTGTTGTTTGTCGCTGAGGTATCTAACCAAATATTTATTGGAAAGCCTGGACTACGATAAAGCTGAAAAGTAAGTTAAACGAAAAAAAAAACATTATCTTAGACCAATCTTATTTCAACAGTGGTTTTTTTTTTTTACTATACTCTTAAAACTTGTGTTTAAATATTCGCGAAAACAAACTTTATTATTAAGAACAAAATCGCCTGTTTAAGCAGGTACCGCAGTCCAAAATAAAGTAATACTATAATTATCTTTTTGTCATTCGTTTAGATCTATTCAAGGTTAAATCTGTTTTTTTTAATGTGTTTAATTTTCACTCCATTCCTTAATATCAGATATCTACAATAAATTCTTGCATATATTTTCGGGGGGGGGGGGGGGGGGTGACTTGGACCAAAGATAAATTATATTGTTAGCACTCTCCATTACGGCGTACGGGTTGTCAAAAGTTTAGCCACTGACATAACCAGATTGGATTACTTTGTAGCACTGGTTACATTATAACAACAATAAAAACGATGTATTTCATAATATACATTTTTTGTTTTTGTTTTGCTGTTATACAGCTGTTATTTATTACATAAATGTATTTTATTTTAATGTCACGATTCTGTCTCTTTGGCTAATATATTTATGTACAGCGCGGTGAGACTAGCCCTAGGCTGTTGTGCCGCACTGAAAATGTCGCATAAGAGATGGAGTCGGTGGGCCGTCGAGCGCGAGCTCTTAATGCCCCCCCCCCCCGGCGCTACCCCACACAAACCAGAGCACTGAAGGACTTAACCCGACTTCAGCCCGTGCGGGAGGGCGCCGGGAACCTCCCCCTTGACCTAGGGGAGGCCCGGTCGACCGAGGACGCTGCGTTTAAAGCGTCCGCAGTTAACTCTCTGTGGGTCAGGACGGCTTTGCTTCCACTCCGGGGGTTGGTGTTGCGTTACCACTCCCCACCGCCCAGGGAGTCTTTCGGTCGGGACGTTGGTAGTGGCGGGACGAAACGGTTGCCTAGGAGCGGCTTTCTCACGGCCGCGTATCTAAAATCATCGGCATGGGTTTTGAGGGCCACCCAAACCTCATATCCATTAACAGCAACTAGTAATCATGTTAGTGGCAGCTCCCGTTGCGTTAGGAGTCATACGTTTGGCCTGGGTTTTTTAGCTTCGGGTGGACAAGTCCCCCCTACTAGTCTGCCACGCCACGAAGAAGCAAAACCCCATGTGGACGCCCCCAAGTCACCTCGAGGACGCTGCCGCTTACGCAGCACAGTTGTGCCGCACTATATAAGACCACTAATAATAATAATAATATTGTGTTTAAAGTCATCAAAGCCTGGATTATGAATCATTCAGCCATCGACCTGCCTTGTTTATGTGATTTATTGGTTGATAGAAATATTTCTGTTACAAGCTGTATCGGTGTGAGTGTACTTCCGTGAGTGTAGTTCCACGGGGTGTACTTCAGTGAGTGTACTTTCGTGAGTGTACTTCCGTGAACGAAATTCTGCGAGTGTACTTCCGTGATTGTACATCCACGAGTGTACCTTCCTTGAGCGTACCTCCGTGAGCGTACTTATGTGTGCGTACTTCCGTGTGCGTACTTCCGTGGGTCGACGAGATCATTAAAATATGCGAATGATCAAAGGAAACTATTCTCATCATTTAAGTAAAAACACACATCCAATGTTTGTTTATTGATCCAACTATCAACCATCAATCCATTTGTTGGCAAGTCTGACAGACGATGTATCTGTCAATCTGTCTGAGTATCCGTATTCTGACTTACATCACTGGCCTTTGAACCCCGCTAAACTTATTATTGTTATCTTTATTAATAACCCCATCATTTCTATGCTTTCCAAAACATTTTCGCCTTGCCAGGTGTTAGTGCATTTGTCGTTGGCTTCTATCAGAGGTCAGCTCTTCTCCGACTCAGATAGTTCGGCGTTGGCTCGAAGACAGTGGTTCTTAAAATTGTGATATTTTCTTCATTTATTAAAACGGCATCCGACTGGTATGTTAAAATGAAATTTAAATAAAATGAACATTTACATTCAGAATTTATTCACGTTTACATGTGGGGAATAATACGAATATAAAAAGTTCAAAATTTGAAATATTTAAACAAACATTTGCGTCTAGGTAAGGGAAGTAGTGGACACACTAACGGCATATCATCTACAGGGGTCATTTAAGGTCAAGCCATAGTTTTCATGAGACTTTCTTGATGTGATGTATACTTAATAACATACTTTCTGGCGTTTTCAAACGTTAGACCCAAGTAAAAGCTTTGTAACATGTAAACAGGTTCAAATAGATTGAACGTCTTCGGTGTTACCGAACATTGGTTGTTTGGTTGTCAAGGGATAGAGAAGTTTCTAATGACCGGGTAGAATGACCCGGTAGAATGACCCGGTAGAATTAACTCCTAGAATGACCCGGTAGAATGACTCGACTGAATGACCCAGCAGAATGACCCGGTAGAATGACCCGGTTGAATTAACTCGTCGAATGACTCGGTAGAATGACCCGGTGGCCATGATTATGACGCAAAACAAGACAACAAGCAAAATGTAAGAACCCCTTCGCTTAGAACCACAGCCGGTCTCAGCTTATCTGGGGCCGCAGATTACTCTATGGTAAATATCCTCTAAGTGTAGGTTAGATTGATCCACGAGATTAATAAATACTCTCTGCCCCGCAGGTGGATGTGGATGGCAAGAGGCCCCGGGACTGAGATAAAGGTGGTTCCCCCAAACACCCAACCCTCGAGACCCGGGAAACGAGCCGTCTGCGAGAGATGGCTTATTTACGGGGGCCTCTAGCAATATCGGACCGAGGTTTTTATTATTGCTATCCAGGTGTGAGCATATTTTGGAGCGTCTCGCTAAATCTACCAATCCCCCACCCAACGGGTATCTGTTAATGTTGGTGAGCCCATGAATGGGACTGTGAGCCCTGTCAATGTTGACTTAGTGGGGGCTGGTTTGGGCTGGGTTGCTGTAGGGGGGGGGCTTGTTTGGCCTGGGGGTGAGCACTCATAAAAGCACACACTGGTCTGCCATGAAAGGTGCTTTGTTTTGAGAGTCTTGCTCTTGTTCTAACAAACATTTCCGATGCTATATATATATTTATTTATTTTTGGGATTCGCGGATTTCGATTACCTTGACCTACGGACGTTACTAATTTGGCAACGAGGCAGACGCAATGTTTAAAATGTATTGTTTAACTTAAATTTTACGTTTGACCCTAATATTAATTCGTTTATTTATATAAAGTAGAAATACCGATAAACTTTGTGAAAGCTTGCAGTATCGAATCACATTATTGCTGCCCTCCATTATTTCAATAGAACGTATTGAAGCGGTCCATCTTAAATTTTAGTACCCAAAAGTTATTTTTTTAAAATTTTGTAACTGTACCAACTTTTGCAATTAATTTGTTTAATTGTACCTACTTTTGCAATTAATTTGTTTAATTGTACCAACTTTTGCAATTAATTTGTTTAATTGTACCAACTTTTGCAATTAATGTGTTTAATTGTACCAACTTTTGCAATTAATTTGTTTAATTGTACCAACTTTTACAATTAATTTTTTTTTAATTGCACCAACTTTTGAAATTACATTTTTTAATTTTACCAATTTTTGCAATTAATTTTTTAATTGTACTAACTTTCGTAGAAAATATAATTTATTGAACTAAGTTTTGTATTTTTTATTTTTTTAAACATCGGATGTATCTTAAACTTCAACCTGCGGGTTGGCAAGTAGGTCACGTGATTCACGTGTTTGTCGGGAGTCCAAAGCTTGATTTTTTTTTCCGGACAGCTCAACAATCGCTGTTTGGGTGCATCTTGGGGACACTCTGCTCAAGTCAAAGTGATGCACCGGGTAACATTTCATCACGTCTGCTGTCCACAATCAGCGTCACGTTGTTTTCACGAAATATCGCCTTTCACAAATAGCATTACCCTCTTTCACAAAATATATTACCTTCTTATACAATTTTCATTACCCTTTTCTTTTAAACAGCATTACCTCCTTCCACAAACAGCATTGCACTCCTACACAAACAGCATTACCTTCTTTCACAAACAGCATACCCTCCTACATAAACATCATAACCTTCTTTCACAAACAGCATACCCTCCTACATAAACATCATTACCTTCTTTCACAAACAGCATTACCCTTCTACACAAAAGCATAGCCCTCCCAAAGCTTCCTTTAATCAATACTCAACTATAAATCAAGAAATCCAAAAGCCCAAAATGAATGGGGGATAAAAACGTTGAACATCATCTAATGAATATTTTCTTGACCACAAGATGACCGCTACAGCGAAGCGTCTTCGGGAATTTGCATTATTTGCCCACAGGAAGTGCTTGTCCATCTCATACCGCTAGAAAAGAGGATTTTTTCTCTCCGATGGCTTTGACTTGCTTATTAATTGAGATCGTCCGCTGTAATCACGCAATGTATGTCTGCTAAATAAATATTTAGATCATACGTGATGAGTCATATGTCCAGAGGCGGATCCTGCAGAGAAAGAGGAAAAGTTGAGGGCAAAACGAGTATTCGCCAACCCGTCGAGAATGTAATGGAAGGTGACGACTGTTAGAACTCTGTAAAATGGAAGGTGACGACTGTTAGAACTCTGTAAAATGGAAGGTGACGACTGTTAGAACTCTGTAAAATGGAAGGTGACGACTGTTAGAACTCTGTAAAATGGAAGGTGACGACTGTTAGAACTCTGTAAAATGGAAGGTGACGACTGTTAGAACTCTGTAAAAT
Organism: Omphiscola glabra; assembly: GCA_964017045.1. Lineage (NCBI taxonomy): Eukaryota > Metazoa > Mollusca > Gastropoda > Lymnaeidae > Omphiscola > Omphiscola glabra. The sequence goes on from OZ024795.1 coordinate 19,914,471, forward strand.
GGAAGGTGACGACTGTTAGAACTCTGTAAATCAATGTTGCTCAAAGTCTAAAATAGTCAAATCTCTGGTGACCTATAATATCCATCTGGCCTAATATGTTACCTGTCATTAAAGTGTGCCCCTCTGTTATAACATGATATCCATCTTAATATATTCTATAAATGTTGTCGTGAAAAAATATCCATCTTTCATAATGTAATGTCCCTCGTAAAAAATATAATATACTTCTGTCTGAATGTAATATACATTATTTTATTTTTATGATTATGTTAGAAATTATAATTATGTTAATAATTAAACATTATGATCATTATTTCTATTTCTATTTCAACACCAAATAGCATACATGGGGGCAATTTTTTTTATATTTTTTGTTACTTTTCATATTATGTCTTAAGAATCACGACGTTACATATTTTAAAATTTAATTTTCTATTTAGAAAAAAAAAATGTAATAATATTTTTTAAAAACAAACAGGGTTTTGCTTTCTTTTCCAATGGTGACGTACTCTATGGGTTCAAGCAGAACTGATCACATCACAACCATAAGACGCCGCGCTTGATCGCCCCGTGAAACCCAATCACCCGCTGAACTAACATACAGCTAATGTCACAATTTTCATCCGCGCAGTTTAATTCTAAATTTAACCTCGCGCGGTACAAAGTCATCAAACCGCGATGAATCAATCGGCGTGAATGGCGTCCTTTTGGGTACTATCGGAGCACATCTCGGCTGTAATGGGTTTTCGCGGGACTTTGGGGGGGGGGGGGGGCCACCTCGGCTTAGACGACACTACAAAGAACCCCCCCCCCCTAGAACCAATGGAATTTGGTATATCATTCGGTGCGAGATGCAATCGCTTATAATCGATTTCCTTCATAGTTATCGATATTAATAGAGGAACGAAGCAAATAGTTGTTGTAGTTGGTTATTTATTTGGCATAAGAGTCAGTGGAAAGTGCGGCGTCTAGCGAGGGCCAATGATTATTTTATTTGGGATAAGAGTCAGTGGAAAGTGCAGCGTCTAGCGAGGGCCAATGATTATTTTATTTGGGATAAGAGTCAGTGGAAAGTGCAGCGTCTAGCGAGGGCCAATGATTATTTTATTTGGGATAAGAGTTAGTGTAAAGTATGGCGTCTAGCGAGGGCCAATGATTATTTTATTTGGGATAAGGGTCAGTGTAAAGTGCGGCGTCTAGCGAGGGCCAATGATTATTTTATTTGGGATAAGGGTCAGTGTAAAGTGCAGCGTCTAGCGAGGGCCAATGATTATTTTATTTGGGATAAGGGTCAGTGTAAAGTGCAGCGTCTAGTGAGGGACAGTGTTTATATTACTTTAAAAAATGAATAAATCATGGGAAATATTTTCCACGGAAAAGTTGTTTGTGGGGTGTGATATTGAATACAATAGTAATAAGTATCCTTTTTAAATTAAATTTCAACAATACAAAATCGGACCACATTGTTTTCAAGTGTACTTTTGTACATCTGTCTGTTGTACGTCCATCTGTTGTACGTCCGCCTGGTGTACGTCTGCCTGTTGTACGTCCATCTGTCTGCCTGTTGTACGTCCGCCTGTTGTACGTCCATCTGTTGTACGTCAATCTGTTGTACGTCTGCCTGTTGTACGTCCGTCTGCTGTACGTCCATCTGTTGTACGTCCGCCTGCTGTTCTTCTGCCCGTTGTACGTCTGTGTGTTGTTTCTCTTCAATTAAAATCTAATGTAAAGTTATAAACACAACTATCTGTTAACAAACTGTTTATTTGATTTCGTTATTTCCGTAATTTTAAAATGTTGTTGACCAGCAAAATATTTTTTCAAGTATTCGCAACGGAAGGCCAATACTATTCTCTACAAAAAGTAAATGAGAGATTCTCTATAAGTGTATGTTTGGTTATAGACCTACCACCAGTGAGTCCAACTATGTCCAATGTAAAGTATGTTGTAGCCAGACAATACGATACTGGACGTAGTTGTTTTAGAGCAGTGTTTCCCAAGCTTTTTTAGCTTGCCGGACCAGTGGACACGTTTTGACATTTCATCAGGGTCTGGTGCCTGATTTATTCATTACATTTTCTTTTTATTCGAAACATAAATATTCATGTTGTGCGGACAGACAAAGTAAAACTCGAGGACCGGTGACAGTCCGCGAACCACCATTTCCATTTGAGAAACATTTTTTTAGATTATTTGAGGTTAGCATGTGAGCATGAATCCGTTGTTTCGAAAAACGCAATGTGCCTTTCTTCATCACTATCCAGTCTGTCCAGGTGTTAAGCGCCCCGTGACATGGACAATACGGGTTCATCATCGTCATCATGTCCCTTAGTCCTTGGACCGTTGGGGCGCCATAGATGACAAGACAACTATCCTTTTCCATTCCTCTCGGTCTTCTGCCCTACGCATAGCATCGCCTAGTTTTAATCCCGTCCATTCTTTGATGTTATCTTCCCATCTTTTTCTCTGTCTTCCCCTTCTTCTTCCTCCTCTAGTTGTGCCCTGCATGATTTCTTTGGCGAGCCCTTGCTTTATGGTCACGTGGCCATACCACTCAAGTTTGCGCTTTTTTTACAAATCGGGTTAGCAATACGATTACAATGAAAGACTCAAGCGATTTAAATTTGTAGCATAAATTTAAATAATTACATAAAAGGCCACATGGAAAAAAATATTTTTACATCGAGCACAACCTCCAGGCATTCGTAGCGTGTTCATGTGAAAACCTGATGGGACGGACTATCCACAGAGCACAGTGGGCTACGAGAATACGACACCTGATGGATCATTTGGCCCCGAAGCGCGGCTTTAAAGGCTTACATCTGGTTTACAAATTTTTTTTAAAATAAAAATATATTTTGTTTTTAAAAAAATGGTCTTTTTATGAGCCGTGTCAATGACCTGCCAAAGTCTTCATCCGTTTCTGAACACGTTCATTTTTGATTGAGTAAATTAATCTTTGGTCATCCACACTGACACAAACAAAACGCACACTATCGGCGGTCGTCAAATATTAGCTTAACACCGTTAAAAGGAAGCTCTATTTCTATAGTGAGTCCACATACCTGTTAATGTTAATTTCCTATAGCTCGGGTGTTATGTCCACTTGGACATGAGATTCTTTACTACAGCAACCTTTGCGTTTGAAGGTCATAGAAATATTCTCTTGCACCTTTGTGTATTATGTCATGCAGGTGCTCAATTGGGCGTTAACGAAACAGTTCTGCCGTAGATCGCTGTGTTCAAGATGTGTGTGGGGGGGGGGGGGACCCCAATCATTCTGTTACGTTCAGTGGTTCGCAAAATTATTTGTGTTCGAAAGGGTAATAGTGATGGTGTTTCTTTGAATAATTTGAACATTTTAGCTTTTCCAATCACAAATGAGAGGATGGGAGTACTTTTCCCATGTACTCACTCGCACAAGCACACACACTAACAAACACACAAAACAAGAACAACACACAAACAAAAAGAAGATTCAAACATCAAGACGGTATAATGCGCAAAAAATCCAATTGAGTAACTGTAGGGACAATATGTAGGGATAATATGTAGGGGTAATATGTAAGGATACTATTCTAAATTCTAAATGATTCTACATATGCAGCCCTGAGAAAGCTGCTCCTAGGCAACCGTTTCGTCCCAGCTACTTCGCAAACTAGTTGCGATGTGGAAACCCATTGTAGAACCCCTCTTATAGGGCTTCCGATGCTTCCCCGGGATGGGTGGGGGAGATATTAGGACGTAAATTTACCATCTCAAATCCTAGGAAAGTCGATTATGTCCACTGTGTGTATGCGCAGTGTCGGATCGACAGAGTGTCCTAGGGTCGGGGCGGCCCCCAGCTGAAATCCCGATCGAGCGGACTTGGGGGGGGGGGCTGTCCTGGCAAAAGGGACATCTCCAACGTGCCGCTTCGTTGCCCTATACTCGGGCTTTGGGGATGGCATAAAGGGCAATAGGTCAACGGCCCGCTGACGCCATTTCCTAATGTGACATTTCAGTAGGTATAATATGTAGAGACAATGTGTAGGGATAATATGTAGGGACAACATATAGGGATAATATGTTAGATTGGCGGAACAGTTACTTAAATGCAGTTATTATAGACAATTCTAATGTAAATATATCGAAATAAGATTTTAGAACCGTTGAATTAGGCTCGGTATTAGTTTTTAGAAACAAAAATAATTTCGTTAATTTTAAAACGAACTGTTTTTGTATCATTTACAGAATTGTATGACATACTCAGTAGTGCGTATCATGTAAATGAGCAATCATAGTAATATGTTTTTGTTATTTAAAAATTCTATAATTTATTATTATTATATTAATATTATTAACATATTATTTTGTTCTACTTATTATGTAAATTGCAAAAATAATAATAATTTTTGTATATTTTTTTTAAGGTCAATAATATATTTTCACACTATATTTAATAACTAACATAAAATAATTGATAGTTTCCATGTTATATTAAATTAGCACCAGACTGTTGTTTTCACTCATTTTAATAGGTGCTATTTAACCTGAACTTAGCACTAGATTGTTGTTTACACTAATTTTAATAGGTACTATTTAACCTGAACTAAGCACTAGGCTGTTGTTTTCACTAATTTAAAAGGTGCTATTTAACCTGAACTTAGCCAAGACTGCACGCCCCATTCCTGTACAGTACAAATACATTTACACAGTATCGCAGGAGAGTTTGGGTGTGTAAAGCGTGGTCCACCCCGGGGGCGGCATTTCGGCCACCAGCAGAGGTCTTTTCCGTTGAAGTGAGCTGAAAATTCTCTGCGCCCCCCCCCACCCGGCACTAACTCTAGCTTCGCCTCTGCCTAATACATCAATCATTCTCAAACATTCCAGTGTGACGGCTCGACAAGAACTACTCATAATTAAATTATTGTAATAATCACTACTTTATCATATTGTATCTTTTTAATTGTTTCGCCTGTTAAACACCGGCGGCATTCGGTCCAAAGGCGGGTCCACTGACCTCCACTTTGAGAAGCACTGATAATGAGTATCAACATATTTCTATGCTCATTTTTGCTTTATTTTTAATATATGAATTTCTTACTAAACAGAAAATGCTTCGTTTTGTTTAACATTTATTTGGTTAAATTTCTGATATAATTGAATTGCCTAGTCGATTAATCTATTTTTATATTCAACATTTACGATGTTAATTGAAATGACATTGACCTTAAGTCGGTCGATATTTTAAGGAACTCATAGAAGACATTGTGTTTTATGTAAATGTATGTCAAATAAACTTATCTTATGCGTTCCAGGCCGCCAGTGGGAGAGTACTGATCTAAAGCCCACCTACTTAACTTAAAGCCGCGATTTGCCCGCCTGCATGTAGCCATGATTAGCCCGTCTACTTTAAGCCGTAATTTGCATGCCTACTTTAGGCCGTAATTAGCATGCCTACTTTAGGCCGAAATTAGCATACCTACTTTGGGCCGTAAGTAGCATGCCTACTTTAGGCCGAAATTAGCATGCCTACTTTAGGCCGTAATTAGCATATCTACTTTAGGCCGTAATTATCATGCCTACTTTAGGCCGAAATTAGCATGCCTACTTTAGGCCGTAATTAGCATGCCTACTTTAGGCCGTATCTAGCATGCCTACTTTAGGCCGTGGTTAGCATGCCTACTTTAAGCCATGGAGATAGGCAGATACAGTTCACACGCAACGTTGCAAAAATAGGCAGATACAGTTCACACGAATCGTTGCAAAAAACGCCACCCGACACAAACCATTTTAGCAGGACGCAAGACTGCGATATCCAGGCCGACACGTCCGTAATTTGACTTATGACTTGACCTTCTATTTAAAGGGCCGAGATTACTCTCTTATGGCCGTTTTTTTTTTGTTTTTTTTTTTTTTGTTTTACAAACATCTTGCGTCATCAGGGGGCCATCGCCACGTGTTCTCCGTGTTCAGTAAGTTGACTGAACGGTGGGAAATCCATCCACTCGATTAATCACATGTCTCTGATCATTACAACCGCCTTTGTCTTAGAGAGTAATCTTGGACGCGTGAGTCAGAGAGAAGTCTGACATAACCGCAACCTTAACTACTTGCCAGAAGTATTGTTTAATACAGTGGTTCTCAACCTGTGGGTCGCAACACCCTTAAGGATCGCACTACCCTTACCCAGGGGTCGCCTAAGAGCATCGTAAAACACACATACTCTACAGTTATGAAGTAGCAATGAAAATAATTTTGTGGTTGGGGGTCGCCACGACATGAGGAACTTTATTAAAGGGTCGCGGCATTAGGAAGGTTGAGAACCACTGGTTTATTAGCTGTGGTTAGCAGTTTGAACGCTCAGTAAAACAAAATAGACAGATTTTTAAAAAATGTATCCTTACCGTTGACAGTGCGAGGGGGAGAAAGGCGTAATGATTTGTTATTAAATAGCGCCACATATAATAGACAACGGCGTATGGATTTTCTTCCTGTGCTTGCTTGTTCCTACCGTAGATATACAGGGAGGAATTATTTTAACCCTCGCGAAAACAAGACTTCAATAAAGCAGATATTTACCCGCGGAAGCAACAAGGTGAGTAACTCTTGTGTGCTCACGTAGGGGAGATAATATTTGGCTCCCTTTTTTTTCAAGACGTCTCGCCGGGTAATTATTCTTTTTCGTCGCCGCGTCTTTTCTAGCTCTTTCCAATTCGTTTCTCTCGTGTGATTTAATGTTGGTCATAGTGCTGTTTTTCTCAAATAACTATGTATGATATGTGAATAGAAACGCATGCATGAATTTTATCACGTCCTTAAGGGCTAACAAAGCTCTCCTCAAAGCACGCATCCAATCCACTTATCCACATCCTTCGTGTCAAACATTCACCTCCCAATCATTCACCACCCAATCATGCTCGTGTCAAACATTCACCTCCAAATCATTCACCACCCAATCATACTCATGTCAAACATTCACCTCCCAATCATTCACCACCAAATCATAAGCGTGCTAAACATTCACCTCCCAATCATTCACCACCCAATCATTCACCTCTTAATCATTCACCTCCCAAACATTCACCTCCCAATCATTCACCTCCCAATCATTAACCACCTAATCATACTCGTGCCAAACATTCACCTCCCAATCATTCACCTCCCAATCATTCACCTCCCAATCATTCACCACCCAATCAGACGTGCCAAACATTCACCTCCAAATCATTCACCTCCCAATCATTCACCACCCAATCATACTCGTGCCAAACATTCACCTCCCAATCATTCACCTCCCATTCATTCACCACCTAATCATACTCGTGTCAAACATTCACCTCCCAATCATTCACCTCCCAATCATTCACCCCCAATCAGACTCGTGCCAAACATTCACCTCCCAATCGTTCACCCCCCAATCATTCACCACCCAATCATACTCGTGCCAAACATTCACCTCCCAAACATTCACCATCCAATCATTTACCATCCAATCATTTACCATCCAATCATTCCCCCCTAACAAGCACAAACTGCAACACCTTTCACCCCTCCCATAAAGTGGTCATCTCCAGCCTCCAACGATTCACACCAATCACCCCACACCCAAAACTGTGTACATTAATTCACCCCTTATATGTACATCAATTCAAACTCGGTGTACGTCAATTATGATCAAATCCCCCCCCCCCTCCTGTCAACTTGTGTTAATCGGTTCAACCCCCCACCCCCCATTGTACATCAATTATGATCAATTCACCCCCTCCTGTGTACATCCATGCATCCCAGTGCACATCATGCATCCCATATTTCCTCCCAAAGCCACCTACATAGGACCGGGGGTAGTCCGATCATCCAGATCTCTTTAACTGATTGCAACAAAGTCATTTCACACCTTGCCGTTACCCTGAAGGTTTTAACACGCGCTTCGGGATCAACTTTTTTTTTAATCCTTGCAAGCAGCGGTTCTAAAAGTTGTTACATAAACCTTGTATCTAGATATTACTTTAATCCAAAGATAGCGAAATATTCCCCGAAGAAATCATATTGTTTACATTTTACAAGTGTATAAATCCCGCCTTTGGGGTATGCTCACCTTGCTGTAGCTTCATGTTACCCATGATTCTTACTTTGAGAACCTTTGGTTTGAACCTTGAAATGCAAAAACAGACCTCCGTGTTCTTTCAAATTTTTTGTTCCTTTCAGTCGCCAGGCGGTGGGGAATTTTTTTTGCTTCCATCCTCGATTTCTTTCACTTCAGTTTGAGGGGTTTTTTTTGTTTTTTTTCCTTCCATCCGTGAATGATCTCTACACGCTCCGGTGTTGATTTAACTCCCAAAAGTTTGCGAGTTTATCAAAGTTAATGAATTTGACATTTGAAAGGGTGGCTATTAAAATGTGATAGAGTCGTGCCCGCCATGTTTTCTTTAGCCTGCCACGCGCGCACGTAACCTGTCCGAGGTGAGCTCCCCACCCCCCTCCCCCCTGGCTTGTGTAAACCCGGTGCCAGACCTGGCTACACTCGTTGTGTCACTGAGCTTCTCGAGACGTGATCGAGTTTACAAATAGCATTCTTTTTTTTCTTCTTCTCCTCAACAATTGCATTTTTGTTAATTTAAAAAACGAATCTGCTTTACAAACGATAGGCCGATAGGAATATCTCCATTGCTTTACAAAATGTAATCCTCATAAAAATATGAATTGCTTCTTAAAAAATTAGAAATGATATAAATTCAATTTTTATTGCTTAAACATTATTCTCTCCAGTATATCGTGTCTCGTACAGATCGATTGTGTCCGCTATAAATTGAATAAAATAGTTATTTTTATGTAAACTTTCATTGAAGATTATTCCGTAGTCAACCAAATCTTTTTTAAGAAACGCTCTTAATTACTCTTTTTTACTATTATTGTCATTTTTATAGAACAAAACAATGTATCTATTGTTGGTGTTAAAAATAATCTACGTTCCTCGTAGAAAACAATGGTGTCACTGTGATATATGTATATTACATTGTGCTATATATTTATAACAAGTGTATTTGAACTCAGAAAGAGGTTGGGGAAAAGGAAGAAGGGGTGCAGGGGACAGTTGCCAACCCCCCCCCCCCCCCAACCACCAAAATCAAGTGTTGAAGGAAAAAGATCTGGTAAAAACATTATGTGATGATGTGTAGAACGAGAGATGTGTAGAACGAGAGATGTGTAGAACGAGAGATGTGTAGAACGAGAGATGTGTAGAACGAGAGATGTGTAGGACGAGAGATGTGTAGAACGAGAGATGTGTAGAATGAGAGATGTGTAGAACGAGAGATGTGTAGGACGAGAGATGTGTAGGACGAGAGATGTGTGGAACGAGAGATGTGTGGAACAAGAGCTGTGTGGAACGAGAGATGTGTAGAACGAGAGATGTGTAGAACGAGAGATGTGTAGGAGAGATGTGTAGAAAGAGGTATGTGTAGGACGAGAGATGTGCAGAACGAGAGATTTGCAGAGCGAGAGATGGGCAGAACACGAGATGTGCAGAACAAGAGATGTGCAGAACGAGAGACGTGTAGAACGGGAGATGTCTAACCACGAGTGGGTGTCGTCCGTGTCGGTTTAAGTTTATCACTTTTCATTCATGCATTTAACATTTATGGTCACGGTCTGCCTGTCATTGTATTTGTTTCTGGCGACTCCCCGGAAATCTACTTGTGGCTCTGCTACCAGTAGTAATATATTGTGTTTTCATTTCCCAAGCTACATATTGTTTTAGAATTTCGGTATATTTATCTATGAACATTGTAGTATTTCACTCTGCCTTTTCACGTTTGATCATGTCCTTTGTGTAGAGTTCCTTCCTCTCTCTCTCTATATATATATATTTATCTATTTATTTATTTAGAGAGCGATAGAGAGAGAGAGAGAGAGAGAGCGAGAGAGAGAGCGAGAGAGAGAGAGAGTTACAGAGACATATGTAAATGTTTCTCTCTCGTTATTAGCCCTCTTATTATAAGATTATTAATATGGCCAATGGCAGTAGGTGGTGTAGGAAGTGGTACAGGCGATTGGGGGTAGTTTTGGCATGATTTGGGGGAGGGGGGAAGAAGTGGGTAGGAGATGGAGACAAATGCCTCCCCCCCCCCCCCCCAGTATGTGCTTCAATGCCTGGGCAACGGGCGCGAGGTCCTTCTATTTAAATTCTTCATTTTGAGTCTCTGAAAATAAGGGGACTTCTCCTTCTAAAGGCCACTGTCTGAATCCATCAATCTGTCTGTACCCATCATTCGGTCTGTATCCATTCATAAGTCAGTATCCATCAATTTACATGAATCCATCAATCTGTCTTTAACCACAAATCCGTCTGTATCCATCAATCTGTCCGACCGTCTATCAAAGCAATATCCCACCGCTTATGTTTTCATGAAATAGATACTTATTTTTATTTCACAACCACTTTCCGTTATTGTTTTTCAAACTGTTTCCCCCCCCCCCCCCCAAATCCTCCCCCCCTCCCCACCCTGGGTTAACGCCAAGACTGATTTAAATATTTATTTGAAACAATGACGGCTAATGAGAGAGAAATCCACACCAAGGCAACCGATCTTTGTTGTGTTTTTTGTTGTTTTTTTTCTTCGAATCCTCCCAGGTGATTTGCCCAACACAATTTTTGCCCGTGGCTCGTGAAGAGTGAAGAGCAGGAGTGAAACTTTCCGACATCTGATGAGTTATCTCCCTCAGCGGTTGTCCCATTCTGAAAATGATACATAGCCCTGTTTTAATTATTATTTTTATTTTAACTTGCGATGAAAATTTAAAATTATTTAGGAAATTTAATATTTTTCATGGAAGATTTCATTTTGAATAATAAATTTCTAAATATCTTAAACATGGGTCTAGGTACCACTTACATCGACTAGAGAATTACCGCTATAAGGTTTCCAGGAATGGCCCGGCCTTAACGGTTCCACGTATCTGGTTTCCGTTTGATTTGGAAGATGTTTGTTTTTTTGTTTTCATTTTTTGTTTAGTATTTTTGTCAACATTTTTTCTTTCCATACCTTGGGGGCTTTTTTACTATATTTCCAAGCAAAGGGAAAAACAATAACACTATTTAGGATTCATGTCAAGCATTCGAAATGTTGCAAATGAGTTGTGTAGACAGTGGCGTAGGAAGGGAATATTGATTGGAGTGCTGGGGGGGGGGGGGACACATTTGTTTTTATTTGAGTGGCGGCATTTTCAGCCAACTGAAGAGGATTTTTTTCGCGGAATGGGGGAGTCAAAATTCTCAGCCAGCCCCGGGTGACACTAACCTCAGCTATACCGCCACGGTTTCTCGCATAACTTCAGCTATACCGCCATTGTTTCACGCATAACTTCAGCTTATAATTATAATGAAATTTTTTTTTTTTAAATATGACAATTTCTTTGAACCCTGGGTGAGTTGCATAATTTGACTTTGAAACGTACCCACCAGCTAAATGCTGAAGTGGTGCGTACTTACTTACAGATAAATCTATTGACCATTTATGGAGCTCGATTTTTTTTTGTGTGGTCATTTCTCTTCACATATCGCTTTTCTCACCCCGGCCTGAAAACCTCAATTATCGAACGTATTGAGTTCATCAGCGATGTTTTACCCACTTTAAGAATGTATCTGTTGTTGTTTGTTTTTGTTTTACCCACTTTAAGAATGTATCTGTTGTTGTTTGTTTTTGTTTTACCCAATTCAAGAATGGATCTGTTGTTTGTTTTTGTTTTACCCAATTCAAGAATAGATCTGCTGTTTGTTTTTGTTTTACCCAATTCAAGAATGGATCTGTTGTTATTTGTTTTTGTTGTTTGATTCCGTATAAACTACGCAACACAGGCTGATGCACAAACAACATCATTTATTTTGACGCCGTCAGAAATGACACATTTAAATGAACGGAGTGGCACGGCCAACATGTTTTGATGCTAACATGGCTGATCTAGTGGAAATATTTAGATTTACATCTCAATCCATTGAACTGTGGAGCCTCCTGTGCGGTTATTAAAAGCAAGCATAGAGAAGCGAGAATCTGGTTACAGGGATTTCCGGGTAAACATAGGGATGGTGTGCTAGTTACAGGAGATTTCATGGTAAACATGGGGACGGTGTGCTAGTTACAGGGGATTTCATGGTAAACATAGGGATGGTGTGCTAGTTACAGGGGATTTCAGGGTAAACATAGGGATGGTGTGCTAGTTCCCGGTGGAAGAAAACGCAGTGGGGTAAAGTATAAAGATTTGTATAGCCCCCCCCCCCACACACACACAAACACTCAACGCACACACCCACACACATCCACCCCGACCCAAAGACACGCACATTCGTTAAACGTACGTTGTTGAAGAACATATTAAAATATGAATTAAAAATAATTCCAAAATTTGTGCTATAATATGGTAAAGAGTTTTTGGGGGGTTATTTCAGTTTGAGATTCCTCGATGGTGTTTAATATCCTCGGTAAAGTTAAGAGTTCTCAAACGTGGGCACGCGCTACTTATCTTCAACGGTCACCCCTACCCACTCTGGCCATCCTGCACAGCTCAGTGATCTTTTATAATACAGGATTGTGCTATCTCGGGTCTTCTTAACAGGAAATAAAAGGTAGTGGGGGTGCTCGGCAAAGTAATGCAATGTGGCCCCCTATTCCTGCAATGAGGCCCCCTATTCCTGCAATGAGGCCCCTTATTCCTCTTTCACCGATTCAGGTTCTTTTAGGAAAAGTCTTTGGGGTTCATGTTGGCCCATACTTTGGGGCTCATGTTGATCCATACTTTGGGGCTCATGTTGGCCCATACTTTGGGGATCATGTTGGCCCATACTTTGGGGCTCATGTTGGCCCATACTTTGGGGCTCATGTTGGCCCATACTTTGGGGCTCATGTTGGCCCATACTTTGGGGCTCATGTTGGCACATACTTTGGGGCTCATGTTGGCCCATACTTTGGGACTCATGTTGGCCCATATACTTTATGACCAGTGTTTCTTTCATACAATTTTAACGGGGAGGGGAGTGGGTCATGGCGTTCAGCAAGGGGAAGCAGGTTCAGCTCTGACTCTGTCGCACTTGCAATACAATAACATCAATTCATTCCAGTTGTTGCTAAGCCTGGGGGTACAGTTTTTGGGCCCAGCTAGGTTTCGCCACTGGAATCTACAAAGTAAGTTCAACTAATAAAAATAGAAATCACATTTTCAAAGTTCAAGAAAATCATTTTAATAACTAACATGAGTTTGATCAAACAACGTAGAATCTCGAGGCATCAATTCAATCCCCGTGGTCACATTTTTCGGATGCTCAGGTGGGGCACACACACAAAAAATGGTCGGGAACCTCTGCTTTAAGATAAAATAATAAAATTGTAGAAGACAGATTGTTCATAAGAATTAAGATTGACACATTCAATTTTCCCACAAGACAGTCTCAAAATCTACTTTAGAAATGTTAGTGTCCTTAGATCCTTAAAAGGTTCAGTTTTGCGATTCATTTTAATGACATCATTCAAACGTAAATGTTCACTTCGGCGCGTTGCAACATCATTATTTTAAGGCAGTGGTTCTCAAAAAGGTAAAGTGTGGGAGCCGATCTCTGTTCACCCAAGACAGTAATTATATTATTGACATTGTTTTCATTTATTTAAGTGTACCGGGTTAAGGGGGGTGGGTGTGGTGGAGGGGGGTGCTGATCAGATAAATTAGGAATGTTGAAGGATGAGAGACAGAGTTTTAAAAAAAGATACCATTTCAAAGTCACCAATAAAGATTAGACAGTAGGGGATGGCTGCCATTCAACCCCTCTCAGTCTAAGTGCACAAACTATGCTAATTCCTTACTGACTCTATCTAAATGAAATTAGAACAAAACTCGAGATAGGGTGACCGTTTTTACATGTATTAGCATATTAGGGTACAAGCTGTATAAATAGATTGAGGACTGCTGTATAATTGGATTCGGGCTGTGCGTTAGCGAAAAAATGTCACTGACAAATTGAATTGAAGCAAATGGCATCTAAAAGCAATGCCCCGCCCTTTCCTGCCTTGTGCCCGGGCGCAATTACCCATACACACTCATACACACACACTCATACACACACACTCATACACACACACTCATACACACACACTCATACACACACACTCATACACACACACTCATACACACACAGATACTCACACACACACACACGAGCACGCACGCCTGGCTGAGAGTTAGCACGAACAAGGAATTATCCAACCTGAACTTTCCGATATGCCATTGGTGACGTCACTGCCCTTACAGGAAGTCCGTGTCTCCTATATTTGTCATGATCCAAAGCGAGGCTCATAAAACCTCACTAAATACCAGCAGGATTAGTTGCGCGTGGTCTGCACGCGTGATGGCGTGATGGCGTGATGGCGTGATGGCGTGATCCGTTGGGATATCTTGACTATAAATATGCATTGATGATAATAATAATTAAAGATGAGAGAATCATGAAGTGTCCGTGAGAGGAAGAAGGTCAAATCCCGCCCCTTTTTCCTCCCCGTTCCCCATCCGTCAATGGAATGACCCCCCCCCCCCCCCCATTTCTATAGCTCTGACCAAAAATAAAGCATCCCGAAAGTGGTCTGTTCGATTATTGAATCATCGTCGCCATATTTGTATTGTCACGTGACCTGGCCTTTCATTCAAATGTTTACTTTATTTAAAGCAAGTCACAACTGTACACCTGACCTTTTCCATGACTTTATTTACAGCAAGTTACAACTGTACACCTGACCTTTTCCATGACGTACGTGGGACAATCTTACCATCTTTTTTTTAATGCATTCCTTTGGGTTTAAGCTCGTGATCTCTTGACATTGCATCATACCATATATGGGCATTACATTCACGGAGTCAGAGCGACTTTATACAATTATTTTTTTTGTCCATACAACATCGAGCATTGCATAGCAACCATTTGGTCTTTACACCATGAAATTCTTAAATAAAGAATGCTTCCCCCCCCCCCCCCCCCCCCCCAATTTAACTGGTGTGCAAACCCTTTAGACTCACAGTTTCGAAGATGACGGTTGACACTATTTTATTTAGAAGAATTCTCATTCTTCAAAGAGATCAGTTCAAACATCCAGCCCCCCCCCCCCCCCCACCTTTTCTAACCCACTAACACACATCTTTGGCAGACTAGATTACTTTTAAGCATATATTATTTAAGCAATGACCTATTTCGCACATTCATCTCCGTTTCACTGGAGGGCGTACAGCTATAATGACCGAAATGATAAGATGGAGGCTAACATATTGTGAGTCTTCTCGCTGTTGTGTTTGGTTTTTTTGAGTCTGAAATATCCTGGCGTGCAGGGAAGACAGGTGTGGCCACTTGTTTGCGGTAGATGTATTCAGGGGCGCCGCCCCTTGTTGTTCTCAATGCACAAAGGAATGTGTATATGATGGCAGTGTTGATTTTTAAATGTCTGCAAGGGGCGCGCATTCTGTAACGTCATTCGCCGTGAAATCTTTAAAGATCTTTGTGAGCTTTGTTTTACATCTGCCCATATGATCACAAAGTGCACAGTGTACATGTGGTGTACGGGTGATGTGCGGCGGTGTACGGGCGGTCTACGGGTGATGTACGGGTGGTGTACGTGTGATGTACGAGTGGTGTACGATTGGTGTACGGGTGGTGTACGAGTGATATACGAGTGGTGTACGAGTGGTGTACGGGTGGTGCACTGGCGATGTACGGGCGATGTACGGGTGGTGTACGAGTGATATACGAGTGATGTACGAGTGGTGTACGAGTGGTGTACGGGTGGTGTACGTGTGATTTACGAGTGGGTGTGCGAGTGGTGTACGGGTGGTGTACGGGCGATGTACGGGTGGTGTACGTGTGATGTACGAGTGGTGTACGAGTGGTGTACGGGTGGTGTACGGGCGATGTACGGGTGGTGTATGGGTGGTGTACGAGTGGTGTACGAGTGGTGTATGGGTGGTGTACAATTGATGCATGGGCGATGTACGGGTGGTGTAAGAGTGGTGTACGAGTGGTGTACTGGCGGTGTACGGTCGATGTACGGGTGGTGTACGGGCAGTGTACAGAAGGGGTCCTCGCTGGCAAATACGAATGATTTTAATAGTGGTTTCCTTTGGCATGTAGCATCATAATTGAAATTTTTTTCTTATGAAATCTCTTCCTATGGGAGCAACATTTTTTTTGTATTATCAATCTCCTTTTAATTTGATTGTTCACAATACTTAAACTCTATCACATCCATCGTATTTACGTGTTGTACTCAATGACTTACTATTAAATGAAATGCACGCACACAAACTAACTATCAAGCATGTTTAGAACAAACATTATGTCTGTGATAGTAACGAGACATTTCTGTTACTAGTAACGTGAATTGTTGGACTAAACTGACGGATTGGGTTAGCCAGTCTCAGGCTAACAGATGATTTAGCCGGTCTCAGGCTAACAGATGATTTAGCCGGTCTCAGGCTAACAGATGATTTAGCCGGTCTCAGGCTAACAGATGATTTAGCCGGTCTCAGGCCAACAGTTGATTTAGCCGGTCTCAGACTAACAGATGATTTAGCCAGTCTCAGACCAACCGTTGATTTAGCCAGTCTCAGACTAACTGTTGATTTAGCCAGTCTCAGACTAACAGTTGATTTAACCAGTCTCAGACTAACAGTTGATTTAACCGGTCTCAGACTAAATATTGATTTAGCCAGTCTCAGACTAATAGTTGATTTAGCCAGTCTCAGACCAACAGTTGATTTAGTCAGTCTCAGACCAACAGTTGATTTAGCCAGTCTCAGACCAACAGTTGATTTAGCCAGTCTCAGACTAACAGTTGATTTAGCCAGTCTCAGACCAACAGTTGATTTAGTCAGTCTCAGACCAACAGTTGATTTAGCCAGTCTCAGACTAACAGTTGATTTAGCCAGTCTCAGACCAACAGTTGATTTAGTCAGTCTCAGACCAACAGTTGATTTAGTCAGTCTCAGACCAACAGTTGATTTAGCCAGTCTCAGACCAACAGTTGATTTAGCCAGTCTCAGACTAACAGTTGATTTAGCCAGTCTCAGACCAACAGTTGATTTAGTCAGTCTCAGACCAACAGCTGATTTAGCCAGTCTCAGACCAACAGTTGATTTAGCCAGTCTCAGACCAACAGTTGATTTAGTCAGTCTCAGACCAACAGTTGATTTAGCCAGTCGCAGACCAACAGTTGATTTAGTAAGTCTCAGACCAACAGGTTATTTATGCCTTCTGTGGTAGGGGGCGGAAGTTAAAATGTTTAAATTATTGTCAAATCAATGGAAGAAATCCCATTATCAAGTCAGGGCTGGAGGTCAAGGGTCACGTTAATGAATTTAGCGAGCGGGCTTGTATTAGTCGCACGACATTTAAAGATTTCATTAGCATAATAGCATAAGGAATCGACCAAAGGAAGCTGACGTGGCACTCACGCGATAGCACGTGGGGTGAAGGTCAATGGGGAATCCACTTCTGCTACGATGTGACCATGTGACTCGTCTATAGTCTATACAAAATTACATAACTGCTTGTACGGGCATGTAAAAAAAAATAGAAAGCAGTTGTGGTAAAGATCGTGAATTATTTAACCAGTTTCCTGTGCAGTCTCAGAATTGCAAATTGCACGTCACTAACTGGAATTTACGGGGCCTTTAATAGGATTACATTTGCGCCAAGGTCGTTAACTCTCGCTGCCCATTTTATGGGTAGTCAGGTGATTCACAGAGCAGAGTCGTATCCCTTTTGTTTTCGAAACACAACACAGTGGAAGAAACTTGGATCATCTTAGACGGTTTATATATACACACAGTTGGGTTATTTAAAAAGTCCAAGTCCAAGATTAGATAAGTGGGGGAAAACACGGGAATATTGTCTGAATTAACTACGAGTCCATGGGCTGATGGAAGAGGCCTTTTGCTCTTTGACTCAGAAGTAACCAACGAGTCCATGGGCTGATGGAAGAGACCTTTTGCTTTTTGACTCGGAAGTAACCAACGAGTCCATGGGATTATGGAAGAGGCTTTTTGCTCTTTGACTCAGAAGTAACCAACGAGTCCATGGGCTGATGGAAGAGACCTTTTGCTTTTTGACTCGGAAGTAACCAACGAGTCCATGGGATGATGGAAGAGACATTTTGCTCTTTGATTCAGAAGTAACCAACTCCTTTTACAATCTTTTACATTTGGTAGAAGTCGTTTTACTAAGGGTTCTGCTTGAGACATAGAACATGAATGACATGTATTATTTTGAATTACTTGAATTTACCGAGTAATGATACTTGTTATTAATTTTGTTATAGTTATTTTTATTTAATAGTCAATTAAAAAGGCTAACTTATTATATCATATTTGAGGTATTTACAAAAATTTCAGTATATTTTCAGCTTTTTGCGATAACTTTATTAATAATTTCCGAATTTTAGCAATGCACAAGTGTTAAATATATTTATTTTTTTACATTTTGCGGAGTGAGGGGGGGGGGCAGAACAGGTTCACCATCACTTCTAGACCAAATACACTCGCCTACTATCCTCATCCTTTACAAGATCCCCTTCAATTTTCACGACTAGCACCGCGGGAGCCACAAAAATCCTAGCTTCACGCTGTAAGATGCTGCACATCTCGTGTTCACTAAACCAGGCTAAATTGAAGTACAACATGTCTAGCGAACTTTATTCAAGGCATGCAATTGATGCTAAGAACTTTTACTATCGACTATCATGGTTCATTTTTTTTAAACTTTTAATTTAAACTTTCGATTGATTGTTCTTCTAATGCATGCCAAATATTCAACGTGTTATTGATGGGACTTTAAAGCTTGTATAATAAAAAGAAAAACACTCTACGTGACAACTTTATTTCATCATTAGTGGATAATTAGTGGATATTTTGGTAAATGTAGCGAGATCGTACCTCTTATTTTACTATGGCCGCCACCTTGGTAGCCCCGACCCGCTAACTTTTACGTGTTCACGGGTCGGGACAACCAAGATGGCAGCCGTGGAAAAATAAAATAACTCATGTTTTTACTAAAATTACGAATAAAACATTTTAAAAAATGAAAAATGACCTAAATCTATCCCTCACCCTAACCTGAACCCTAAATCTATCCCTCACCCTAACCTGAACCCTAAATCTATCGCTCACCCTAACCTGAACCCTAAATCTATCCCTCACCCTAACCTGAACCCTAAATCTATCCCTCACCATAACCTGAACCCTAAATCTATCCCTCACCCTAACCTGAACCCTAAATATATCCCCCACCCTAACCTGAACCCTAAATCTATCCCTAAACCTAACCTGAACCCTAAATCTATCCCTCACCCTAACCTGAACCCTAAATCTATCCCTCACCCTAACCTGAACCCTAAATCTATCCCTAAACCTAACCTGAACCCTAAATCTATCCCTCACCATAACCTGAACCCTAAATATATCCCCCACCCTAACCTGAACCCTAAATCTATCCCTCACAATAACCTGAACCCTAAATCTATCCCTCACCCTAACCTGAACCCTAAATATATCCCCCACCCTAACCTGAACCCTAAATCTATCCCTCACCCTAACCTGAACCCTAAATCTATCCCTAAACCTAACCTGAACCCTAAATCTATCCCTCACCCTAACATTGACCATATCGGAACCAGCATTTTGACTCTCTCCCTAGGAAAATGAAAAAAAACAAAGAAAAATGGCCAAAATTAATTATAAAATGAAGAAGTAATGAAAACCCAACTTACAGTTTCATGGAATACACTTTTACACACTTTATTTCAGGTTCCAACGAAACGAATATACAAAAATTAATGAAACACAGTCTGGTCAACCTCTAAAATCATCTTATAAAATGGCGGAGCACATTAACATATTAATAGGCCAACCAATGAAATTTTAAAAATTATAATTAATCAACCAATAAAAATTAGCCACCTTCACATTAATGAAAATGTAACTCTAATTAACAAAAACAAATAAAGGGAAGTGACTCCCAATAAACACGCAAATGAAATGAGGTACGATCTATTTGAATAAGCCGATATTTTTTTAATACTTAATATATTTCTTATCGTAAACCTAATAGTGCCCATTCTTTGTCTCCTCTCTTGCCAACTTCTTTTCACGTTTACATTGTGGTTATAACAAACTGGGATTTTTTTGTTAGTTTATCGGCAACAACAAGTTGTAAAGTAGCAAACTGTAGCCATCGGTAGCTAGTGTGTAAAGTAGCAAACTGTAGCCATTGGTAGCTAGTGTGTAAAGTAGCAAAGTTTAGCCACCAATAACAAGTTTGTAAAGTAGCAAACTGTAGCCATCCGTAGCTAGTGTGTAAAGTAGCAAAGTGTAGCCATCGGTAGCTAGTGTGTAAAGTAGCAAATTGTAGCCATCAATAGCAAGTTTGTAAAGTAGCAAACTGTAGCCATCGGTAGCTAGTGTGTAAAGTAGCAAAGTGTAGCCATCAATAGCAAGTTTGTAAAGTAGCAAACTGTAGCCATCGGTAGCTAGTGTGTAAAGTAGCAAATTGTAGCCATCGGTAGCTAGTGTGTAAAGTAGCAAGGTGTAGCCATCAATAGCAAGTTTGTAAAGTAGCCAACTGTAGCCATCGGTAGCTAGTGTGTAAAGTAGCAAACTTTAGCCAACAATAACAAGCTTTTAAAGCAGCCAACTGTAGCCAAAAGTTTTTTCACGTTCACGGAGAAGCCGAATTATGTATGGGCAAACAAAAACATACCCTACTAAACATGAGGTCTTCGAACACAAACAGGAAACAAGAGATCACACCATTTACCTGCAGCCATTTGAGAAATTCTTCTTAGCTTCTTTTAAACCATGTCACTTTCGCATCCCTTTGTCTCCCCGGCTGCACCCGCGTTCAGTAGAATGTGCCAGGCGGTGCAAAGCATTGTTGGCAACAAACTGCGCAACAAAAAGATATAAAAAAAAAACACAACAAAAAAGCATTTTAAAAAAATCAAGAATGCATAATAAAGTGGCTGCACGGCGCTAAAAACTTGTTAAATCTTTTCAAAGTGCCTAATTGGTTGGATCGGTTTTATGTGGACATCAAAGAGACAGATCCCCATTATTTATCAATTTTTCCATTTTCTCTTCTTTTTTTTTCTTTATTGTATCCATGGAAAATGCGGAAAAACTAATGGGTGGGATACGTGGATATCGATGAAATTGACTTTTTCCCCTTTTAGCATCGATTGATTGAAGTCTTCACAATCGTGCTTTGTAGCGTTAAATGGAAGCACCCTGGAACACAATGTACTCAAGGGCTGGTGCCATTGCGGTGATAATCTCTGCACGTGCCGAGCTGTTATCGAAGGAAGTACGGTAACCCAATTGGATTAGAGTTAAGGAGACCGACTAGTGCACAGGAAACAGGAAATGCGTGAAACTTAGCTAATATTTTAGGGGTTGGCCATTTGGTAGCATAAAATATAACGGTACGAATATTGTTGATCTCCTGGATAAGTTGAATAATAGAACTCATCAGTATGACCCATTGCTTTGTATATTGTTATCACTTAGCCGCTAGTCAGGTCGACAAGGCGATAGGTGTTTGACGATCTTGATATCTCGAAAATTGCATAATTCTTTATTTGTTGTAATGGGAGACGCAAAACCTTTTTGAAGCCAGAAATGTACTAAGACGTCTTTGGGACGGTGGGCATCGGTGTTAATAAGACGCCCATAGTATGGTGGGCTATGGGCTTACTAAGATGGTGGGCAAGAGGCTTAGTAAGACGTCCTTATCATTGTAGGCAAGGGACTTAGTAAGACGTCCCTGGGATTGTGGTCAAGGGGCTTAGTAAGACGTCCCTGGGATGGTGGTCAAGGGGTTTAGTAAGACGTCCCTGGGATTGTAATCATGGGACTTAGTAAGACGTCCCTGGGATGGTGGTCAAGGGGTTTAGTAAGACGTCCCTGGGATTGTGGTCAAGGGACTTAGTAAGACGTCCCTGGGATTGTGGTCAAGGGGTTTAGTAAGACGTCCCTGGGATGGTGGTCAATGGGTTTAGTACAAGAAACGTAAATAAATAGTTATATTTATTCCATGGTTTGCTGGATGGGTCGGGTCTGCTGCAGTATAAGTTATAAATAGACGCATGTTGCCTAAAACAAGGATTGACCGTCTTTACTTAGAGAATTTGAGCTTAGTACATAAGATATGAAATTTGATACCACCAAGCTCTAATATTAACAATGTCTACTGGCGCTAACAAGATAGACAGGACTCATTAATTTTCACCAAAATGAGAATGTGAAAACGAGGAGAGGAAAAAAAAAATCAAACCGGCCGGTACGCCGGGACAAGTCTGTTAAACCGGGACGATCCCCGCTGAAGCCCAACTAAAGGTCAAAGGTTCGTGTTTATTCATAAATATTCCTAAATATTCAAGTGGCATATAAGTCATGAATTGTGTTTCCCTTGCCCCACTTATTCATATCATTGCTGGAAACATTTTTTTTTCAAAATTATACTGAGAATATCCGCAGTCACGATTTTATTGATTTCCGATTCTTATCAAATGAACCCCAAAACAGTTAATATAAGAACTATCTCGATTTCAGTGTTAAGCTGGATTTATAAACGTTACTGAAAGATATATTGTGTATAAACATCATGTGCATGTTCCTTGTCGAAATACCCGCAAGGGTCGCAGTCAAGCTATTAAAGTCTCCGGTATGAGACCCATTGCTACAGATGCTCCACTAGTGGTTGTTCAGATACCGTGAGTTTATTTACACATGAGGCTTGACGCAGCCGTGATGGGAGCTGGAGGAAATATGATGGGGGAATTGATCGGTTTTATTGTCTTGGAGGAGCTATAGACCAGATGTTGCCGCTCCTGGACATGCCCGCCAGGTGTGCTTACGGCAGTGTTTCTCAAATTGAACTTGCCTGAA
Organism: Omphiscola glabra; assembly: GCA_964017045.1. NCBI lineage: Eukaryota > Metazoa > Mollusca > Gastropoda > Lymnaeidae > Omphiscola > Omphiscola glabra. The sequence goes on from OZ024795.1 coordinate 19,937,418, forward strand.
AATCCTTACAGAAAGGTTCACTGTCAATAGAATGAGATACGTCGCACGGTAACGTTTGAGAATCAATGTTTTACAGCATCTCGTATCCTAATTGTAAAACTCGCAGGCCATATATGACTCAGTGACACAGTGGCGGAGACCTGAGGAGCACCGACCCCCATGTCCCTTATTATGACTGAAGTGACACAGTGACAGAGTCTTGTGGGGCACCTGGCCCCATGCCCATTATCATGACTCACGTGACATAGTAACAGAGTCTTGTGGGACACCTGGCCCCATGCCCCTTATTATGACTCAAGTGACACAGTGACAGAGTCTTAAGGGGCACCGAGTCCATGTCCCTTATTATGACTCAATGGATACAGTGGCAGGGTCTTGAGGGGCACCGAAGCCCATGACCCTTATCTTAAAGCTATATAAAATCCTTTATATTAACCTCGCTTTGTTCGTGGTTTGGTTGGCAAAATCTTCGGACAGCTTATTGACCCACTTTCCGTCAATCTATCGAGATGAAACTGGGCACACAGACACGTTGCCGATGACAACACATTCTATATCAAATTTTCACCCCCAACCCAAAAAAAAAACAGTTTTTCAAGGAGAATAAGGAAATATGAAAATGAGTGAAACAAAGTATGGGAAAACCTGAAAGTAAGAACACAATAAAACAACGAACGTGTCGGCAAGAAGCCTTCATCAGCGAACAAACAACAGTAAAACCCGAAAAAAATATCACTTAGCTGAAAAGTAGCATCCGAGAGAACAGCAAGAAATATGATGCCACTAATGAAATTCCCGAAATGAAATTCCCGATAACTGCGCTTAAAATATCTTAAGTGCGTTTGGTGCGTAATATTTTGTTTTGTTTTTCTAAAACAGTTGGTGACATAAATCTGCGGTGTTAAAGCGGATGGGACATTTGAATATTAATATAAAATAAAATTATTAAAATGCATATAAAGGATTTATACGAAAAACTTAGTTTTAAAGGTTGCTTAATCCTATTATATTTAATTATTTACAAATCTTTAATTCTCTTTAAATTTGTTTTTGTTTAAATACATTTTGTTTTTGTTTTTAAAAATAAAACATCTTTCAAAGTATTTGAATATAATGGTTAGTTGTCATGAAATATTCCAGTGCATTGGATTTAACTTCATAAGTGTTGGCGGCACATGACAGAACGCGGCTCATGACAGAATGCGGCACATGCCAGAATGCGGCACATGACAGAATGCGGCACACGAAAAAATGCGGCACATGACAGAATGCGGCACATGACAGAATGCGGCACATGAGGCAATTTAGCCGGGTATTGAGATTTTTAGCGGATCAAGAAAGGAAAGGGGGGAGGGGATTGGGGGAGGGGGGGTAAAGTTAATTAATATTCTTTGACTAGAGGCTGGAACAAATCTTCTTTGAGAAGAAATTCAGGTAATTTTGTTTTTATGCTTCAACATGTTGAATAAAAAATGTTTGATGTCCAGCTATTAAGGTTGGGTGTAGGCGAATTTACTCTTTGGGGTGAAAGTACTTAATAATTTAAAACGGATTTTTGGGGGGGGGGGGAACTAGACAGGACAAAAAGAGGTGGGGGCATTTCACTTTGTTAGGTGCTCAAGTGAGTCAAAAAGTAGTGGGGAATACTGATCTATTTGAAGTCTTGCGTTTGAGGTGGCAAGTTAACAAGATGTTAGTTGTGGAATGCGTTCGTAGCGGGTTAAGGCGTGGGGACGTTGGGGGAGATGTTACGTGAAGCATGTTGATATATTATGTTGCGAGTTTGTTCGACACGGGTTGACGGGGGTGGGGGTGATGAGGGCGTCATTTCATCGATTTCATCAAACCCGATGCTATTAAATTCTGGTCACGTGATTTCATGCTAATTGTGCCATTTGTTTTTTTTTCTACTGCTCCCCGACCCGAGACATATCGATTATAATGAAAGGTGATATTTCTCAAACTGTAATGTGATGGCATTTTCTCTTACTTAATTGGGCCCTGATGGTTGGCCCGTGACAGCTTAATTGAACTCATTTTTTTTTTTAATTTTTGTCTTCTTTTTTTCAGTTTCCTAGTCTAAAATTGAATAATTTCAAGAAGGAAATAATTATAAATATGTTTTGTTAATGTGTAGAATGTCATGATAATAATAATTTAAATACAAAACGTTTGAGATTTTGACTAAATAAACTGACCTAATTGAGAGTTGAACTGACCTAGTTGTGAGTTAAACTGACCTAGTTGAGATTTGAACTGACCTAGTTGAGATTTGAACTGACCTAGTTATGAGTTAAATTGGCCTAGTTGAGAGTTAAACTGGCCTGGTTGAGAGTTCAACTGAATTATTTGAGAGTTAAATTGACCTAGTTGAGAGTGGGCAATTGTTGATTAGAAAACTATTTTTACTCATGAGATTTGATGTGAATTTTATAAATCAGTTTCAACAATGATTGATAGACTGACAGACACATTCATCTCTTGTAAAAAATATATATACATTTAAAGTTTTAATTCTAATGTGTACGTTTGATTTGTGAACTATTTATCTGAGACAAATCAAAATGTGAACTTATTTACGTCCCTCTAACTCCCAACCTCCATTCCCGTTTTCTCCCCCAAAACATGCACACATACTTCATAAACATACGCTTGTACACACATATGCCACATAAATATACTCAGATACGTACTCATATTTCTCACAAAAATAAATATCTTTGACCGTAACCAGAGAGGTCCTCTCAAACTCATCAGCTTGAACTCACCAGCCTTGATTGTGGCCAGAGACGTCCCCTTCCACTGACCAACTTCAACTCACCAGCTTCCACTCACCAGCTTCAACTCACCATCTTCATCTCACCAGCTTCAATTCACCAGCTTCAACTCACCAGCTTCAACTCACCAGCTTCAACTCACCAGCTTCAACTCACCAGCTTCAACTCACCAGCTTCCACTCACCAGCTTCAACTCACCAGCTTCAACTCACCAGCTTCAACTCACCAGTTTCAACTCACCAGCTTCAACTCACCAGCTTCAACTCACCAGCTTCAACTCACCAGCTTCAACTCACCAGCTCCAACTCACCAGCTTCATCTCACCAGCATCAACTCGGCCCAGCCCTGATTGAATCCATTTTACTTGTCACAAATTTAAGAAGTGTACAAAAAGAGTGTCCGTTGAAAGAACATAAATTTGACAGGAACAAAACAAAAGTGTTGATGAAACTTTGAAGTTATGAGGCTGTGGCGTTCCGCTGTTAGCTTTCTCCGCCTCTCAAGAATCGTTATCATAGTCGTAATCGTAAACCTGGAATCGTATTTCGATTCGTAATCGTAGTTCTAGTCCCTATCGTAATCACAGTGTTAATGGCAACCGAAGTGGAAGTCGGTTCAACAGATTTAATCGTGTTTTTTGTCATATTTATTTATTTTTTTTATAACTTTTTAAAATTCTACTTTTATCTGTTCAATGAATGAATTTGCCCCAGTCAGTAACAGATCTCCACGTGACACCAGCATCGTTACGGAATTGTTCTCAACACAGTATTAATTTCTAAATATTCTTTCTTTATTTAATACGAGCTGATATGACCCGGCGTTAGCCAGGAACAAATTTAATTATTTTAAAAAAAAAGCTTCAGGTGTTAAGGGACTTTGATCAAACGTAACAGGAACCATGTGAGGGTCAAGACGTATGGCCATGTGAGGGTCAAGACTTATGGACATGTGAGGGTCAAGACTTATAGTCATGTGAGGGTCAAGACTTATGGCCATGTGAGGGTCAAGATGTATGGCCATGTGAGGGTCAAGACTTATGGACATGTGAGGGTCAAGACTTATGGACATGTGAGGGTCAAGACTTATGGCCATGTGAGGGTCAAGACTTATGGCCATGTGAGGGTCAAGACTTATAGTCATGTGAGGGTCAAGACTTATGGCCATGTGAGGGTCAAGATTTATGACCATGTGAGGGTCAAGACTTATGGCCATGTGAGGGTCAAGACTTATGGCCATGTCGAACTAGGTTGCGATCCATTGTTGGGGCTTGATTTTTTTTTTAATTAACACTGTTAAATACATGCATAGTCACACTTCCGTTTAAATAGTCGATCAAGGCCGTCTCCCAGTAAGTGTATTTATCATTTTTGTTGCTGTTAAATCACTTTCATTACCAATTCAACTGAGTTACTCGCAAAGCGTTGTCTAAATATCCGGCTTGATTAATTTCTTGCTATATTTATGAAGGACTGTTTTAAATATGTAAAAACATTTATGACTAGGTTAAACAGTTAATGTTTCATAACGTAAAGAATTGGTCTTCTGGACTGCTTCAAATAATTTCTCACCACGTTCGACTCAAGTCTTTTATTTTTATGGGACCATCCTTACCTTAACTTCAAGAATTCACAAAGTTTGGGCCACCTATTTACAAATGACTTGGGCCACCTATTTACAAATGACTTGGGCCACCTACTTACAAATGACTTGGGCTACCTATTTACAAATGACTTGGGCCACCTATTTACAAATGACTTGGGCCACCTACTTACAAATGACTTGGGCTACCTATTTACAAATGACTTGGGTCACCTACTTACAAATGACTTGGGCCACCTATTTACAAATGACTTGGGCCACCTATTTACAAATGACTTGGGCCACCTACTTACAAATGACTTTGCCCATCCACTTACAAATGACTTGGCCCATCCACTTACAAATGACTTTGGCCACCCACTTACAAATGGCTTGGGCCACCTACTTACAAATGACTGGGGCCACCCACTTACGCCCGCCTTTAAGCCTCACAATTCCTGAGCCCCGCTACGCTGCCAGGTAGGCAATAAACAATCGCGCTAAACAAACAGCCATTTAACGGCTGTGTTGATACAAGGATGAAACCGTTGAGACGAACACTCTCCAGGAGCTTGGACACGGGTGGGAGAACTACGCTGTTAGGTGACATGACAAGTTTACAACACACAGCTCCTGTCAGCTGGAATAACGGTATCCAGTGTTTTGTAAGCGATTGGCAGACGTCACTAATTGGTACAAAAGGGATATAATACCGCCTAAAACTATATATAGTGCAACCCACTCAGTGGTACAAAGATGATAAGATCAATTGTTTGTCTCAACTGTTTGTCTCAATTGTTTGTCTCAATTGTTTGTCTCAATTGTCTGTCTCAATTGTTTGTCTCTAACGTTAAATGTCTCAATATTATATATATTTACCACAGCTGAAAATCCTAGAGGCTCAACAACACAATAACTATCTCCTGGTGATGCACTTAATAATGACCATTTCCTGGCGATGCACTTAATAATGACCATATCCTGGTGATGCACTTAATAATGACCATTTCCTGGTGATGCACTTAATAATGACCATTTCCTGGTGATGCACTTAATAATGACCATCTCCTGGTGATGCACTTAATAATGACCATTTCCTGGTGATGCACTTAATAATGACCATCTCCTGGTGATGCACTTAATAATGACCATTTCCTGGTGATGCACTTAATAATGACCATTTCCTGGTGATGCACTTAATAATGACCATTTCCTGGTGATGCACTTAATAATGACCATTTCCTTGTGATGCACTTAATAATGACCATTTCCTGGTGATGCACTTAATAATGACCATTTCCTGGTGATGCACTTAATAATGACCATCTCCTGGTGATGCACTTAATAATGACCATCTCTTGGGCCAGATCGTATCAAGGAAGAGTTGCGCATAAATTAAACAGCCCCTAAAAACTAAGTTTTTCGTATAAATCCTTTATATGCATTTTTACTTTTTTTTAAATTTTATATTATTACTCTAATATGACCCACCGGCTTTTACACCACACATTTAGATCACCGGCTTTTACACCACACATTTAGATCATCAGCTTTTACACCACACATTTGGATCATCAGCTTTTACACCACAGATTTAGATCACCGGCTTTTACACCACAGATTTAGATCACCGGCTTTTACACCACAGATTTAGATCACCGGCTTTTACACCACAGATTTAGATCACCGGCTTTTACACCACAGATTTAGATTACCGGCTATTTCAGAAAAAACAAAAATATTATTCACCAAACGCTCTTGCAATATTTTAAAGAATCTCATTTAGCTCAGTTGTCAGGAATTTTGTTTCTGAAAATTCGTGGCATCATATTTCCTTCATCTTCCCCTTGAGAAATAGAAAATAACTGATTTAGGGGGGGGGGGGGGGGTTGGGGTTGGGAATGAGTCAATGTGCCAAGTTTCAGCTTGATAGGTTGGCGGGAAGTGGATCAATTAGCCGTCCAGAGACTTTGCCCTAAACACACAAAATTGACCTTAATAATATAGGATTTAAAAATGGCGTTTTCCCACACTTTTCATCAATATATAGCAAATACACACTCGCATATATACTTCAACTATTTTCGTGGAGTGTATTGACGATGTATGCGCCCCATGCTTTTTTTTTCCGCCCGTGTCAAGCGTCTCATTCGCAAGTGCCTGTCCCTGGGGTTGTTGGTTCATGCTCATTGGTATAAGTTTTAACTGTCCCAGGCCACAGAATATTTTAACACACAACCACTCTTCCTTTTATTTAAAAACAAGTTCTACATTCTAGTCACTCCGTGGCCCTCTATCGCTGGGGGGGGGGGGAGTTTTGGCTCTTCCTGGCCCCAGCTTTTCTAAACCTCTGAAAGACACCATGTGATAATTATTTTTTGTATAGACACCATGTCATATCTCTATCTCTTATAGACACCATGTCATACCTGTTTATCCTATAGACACCGCATCAGAGCAATTTCTCATTCAGGAAGAAAGTCGAAAGCGCCCACCCCACTCCCTTTTCCTACCCCCTTTTTGACACACTGATAAAAGTTGATGCTGATGTGGATTTATCTGTCCACAGCTATTAAAAGTTTCCTCACTGTTGATATCTCAATCGTCTGGCAAACTATCAACCTTTACCACAGCTAACAGTGCACGAAACGTGTGGTGCCGTAGAATAGGAAACAGTTATCAAATTTGTTAAAATTGCTTTTCAGAGAAACTTTGATAGAGTGATTCAAATTCAGACATACCCGCTGCTCGGCCTTTTTTAAAAAAGTATGCGACTTTTTTTATCCTCCACCCCATCACCAATGAGCCCATGTAGTAGAGTCAGTCAGTGGTTTAAAGATGCGTTTCACCTGAGCAAAGGCAACGCCACTGACATTATAGGAAGGCCCACGTCTAAGATAGTACATTTCTCTTCCTCCGTACCCTACCAGTGGCGTACCTTGGGTTAGAGCCGCCGGGGGTGGGCTAAGAATTTAGCCGCCCCATGCCATGGAAAAAAACTCTACGGTTGGTCAAAAATGCTACCCTTCCTAATAAAGAAAAAAGCGCAGCTCGGGGTGGACTGCCTCCCATAGCACCCCTTTCATACGCCATTTCCCCCTCCCTACCTACCCCCATTCACTGACCTCGGTATGTTCACCCCTCCAGTTTGGGACACTCACCCATTCTCCCTCCCTAACCCCATCCCCCCCCCTCCGGTGTGGGTAATGGCAAGTTTAACAATTGGTAATCCCAGGTTTTGGGAGGGGGTCGGGGTGGGTTAATGAAGAGTGGTAACTAATGTATACACCTGTTCAAGGAACGTCTGTGTGTTATGTAAACACCTCTTGAGATCTAACCTCAACCCCACCCCATCCTCATCCACCGCCCCCCTCCCACCCCCTCCACGCATGTTTTCTTTCAACAACAAACAAAAAAACGTATCTGAGGTGGGTACCCGCACGTGTCCTGACATCTCACTCTAAGGTTTTCTTGTATTGGGATCAGTGCATTTACATTTCAAGACGCATCAGAAGTCTGCGTCTCAGAACAAATGCTTCGACACTTGACGTTAGAGCGCCTTATTTTTATTTCATTTTTCGGTACATAAACGTCATCTGATTCTAACAAATACATTTACATGTTGTGTTTCATTCATCTGTTGTCAGTTTGTCAGAAGATGCGCATGTCGGGTCAAAATAATAAATATTTATTGATTTATTTATGATTAAGATTATATTAGTAGGGGCCTAAATAGTAAGTAACGTTTTTTTTTTCTTTTGGTCAATTTTTACACCCTCCCTCCCCGTCATATTTATCACAACCCCCCCCCCCCCACAACCCGCCCAATGTACGTTACACTTTCCAAATACAAACAAAATCAAAATTTTAATTAAAAAATAATAATTTAATCTAAATTACACTTACTATAAAACTAATTAATTTATCAAGTTGAACTCATCTGTTAAAATGCATCGATTACAACAGCAAGTTCAGCACCACGGCCAATGTCACTGTTTTGTATGTGTGATAGAAATATATAATGAGTGACGTCAGACATGACCTTAATCCCACCCGTGCCACACAACAAACTGTCACACTTCCTTAACCACCCCTCCTTCCCCACCCTTTCCGTGGCGTGACGTACTTTATGGACGACCTCTCACAGGATTTTTGTTTTTAATACTCTAAAAGAAGAGTTATAAATACATCGGGGATTCTTCCTACCTTGTGACGACATTCAATGCTTCGCCTTTCTGTATATAATTCTGTGTAACAAAATTAATATATATTCCTTTTCTTACGGGACGTTATTGGCCCGGGGGTTCCCTTAAGATTTAAGTCTTAATTGGTTCAATATTGATAAATCTATCTATAACGGCTATATCAGCACCATCGGCAATGTCGGCTATATGGACAACGTCGGCTATATCGCTCATATCGGCTGTAGCAGCTATATCGGCAATATCGGCTATATTGCTCATATCGGCTGTAGCAGCCGTATCGGTAATATCGGCTAGATTGCTCATATCGGCTGTAGCAGCTAAATCGGTAATATCGTCTATATTGCACATATCGGCTGTATCAGCTGTATCGGTAATATCGGCACTATCGGTAGCGCTGGCTCCGTCTGTTTCTTTTACTAGTGTATCTCTTGTGTGCCGTCTACCGTGACCTTCTTGAGAAAACTCTCACTAATGCCCAAATGGTACGCGTCATGAGGTGCCCTTTACGGGCGAATGAATTGGTTGTCTACCCCTGTACAGCCAGTTAAGAGACAATAAAATACAGATAGGGGGGGGGCTAAAATTGTTTTTTCTGAACACGGGGAAGTGTGGCAATGCATGGGGCGTGTGGTGTGGCAATACATTGGGCAAAGGGTTCCGACAGTTTTCTTCAAATTATTTCAGGGTCATGTCTTACAACTGAAAAGATCGGAAAATGTGTTGTTTTTTTAAAAATAATCTCAAAGGGTTGATTTATACGTTGAAATGAGAACCGCTGGGAAAACAGACATCTTAGTAAATAAACGCCACCGAGATTTCACGATATGGCGAGAACATGCATGTGTGTTTTTATCAATGACATGTCAGGGGTAGGGTAGGGAGGGGTCACCAATGATATCATCAGTGCCATAACTATGACTGTTGGTGACATCCACGGTTAGACACTGGATAACCTCAGACGTAGGATGGACATATATCACGGTTATACCCTAGAGGAGATATTTGAAAACACGACCGATTGGCTTTAAATATCTCCTGGCGTGTCTCATTTGTTCTATGCTAACCGGCGTTTCCTCTGTGGGATTATATTTCTTCTGAGTACCTCAAAATAGATAAGGTCAGAAAAACAATTAACAATAGTTTATATATATATATATATATATATATATATATATATATATATATACAGGGCCGGCCTTAGGCCAATGCAACCTATGCGGCCGCATTGGGCCCCGCACTTCCATAGGCCCCGCACTTTCATAGGCCCCGCGCTAATTCTAGGTAAATTATTAAATTAAAGCATTATAACTTATAATCATGTATAGTTCAGAGTGTTTATTCTGTTTTTATTTTTTTACAGTGTTTTATATATGTGGGCGAGAATTAGCAGATGAAATGGAATCTTTAAGACATATTCTACCAAATACCGCCAAAACCCCGGTAAAAATGTTGGCTTATCTGTCCACTAATGAAAGATACACTGCTTTCCCAAAATACTTTGTTGCACTCAGCATATTTTTAACAATACCGGTAACTGTGGCATCTGGTGAAAGAAGCTTCTCGCGCCTCAACTAGTCAAGAATTACTTGAGGTCAACAATTCAGGAAGATAGATTGAACAATTTGGCAATTCTTGCTATTGAGCGTGATCTATGTATTATAGGAAACAGAATCTTGCTGATATACTGTATGACTTCGCTACACGCAAGGCTCGTAAAGTAAAGTTAATTTGTGATTTTGTACTTAGTAAAGAATGAATAAAATGCAAAGACGAATTTATTTTCTAATACAAAATCTTAATTTTCACTTATTATCCTTATCCCTACCCAGACTGGGCCCCGCGCAATCCGTTTCGCATAGGGCCCCGCAATTGTTAGGGCCGGCCCTGTATATATATATATATATATTGTTAAAATTATATTGATGTGTTCAAAGTGCGATCACGTCGTTTTTATCTCAAGTTTCAATCTGTACGTAACAAATGTGTGATGCATTATATGAAGGAATGTTCTTCATTGTTACGTCTAAACATTGTAAAAATAGATCTGTAACACAATTCTCCAACCATGCTGTTCACCAGTGCTTTGCAAATACGTCAGCTTCATTGAAAGGCAGGACCCTATTTTCAGCAGGAACCTTTTTTCTAGCGTTATCTGTTTGGATGTTTGGAGATTTTGGGTGTGGTTAAGAGCGGGTGTATACTGACGTTATATGTTGTCAGTATCACGTGGATATAACAACCAATAGGCACTCTCTGGAACCAATAGGCACTCTCTGGAACCAATAGGCACTCTCTGGAACCAATAGGCACTCTCTGGAACCAATATGAACTCTCTGGAACCAATAGGCACTCTCTGGAACCAATAGGCACTCTCTGGAACCAATAGACAATCTCTGGAACAAATAGGCACTCTCTGGAACCAATAGGCACTCTCTGGAACCAATAGGCACTCTCTAGAACCAAAAGGCAATTTCTACAACCAGCCCCTTTAGTATCATGCAAATTCTAATGACGTAGCACTGTTTGGGAAAAGTAGTAAAGATATATAAAAAGGTTTTTTTTGAATTAGAAGACACATTACAAGTAGGGCTGGAAGTTAACAACAACAACAACAACAAAAATTTTAATGACAATGTGAAGAGAAGAATTGGCAAATGAAATAATTAAAATTAGAGACCACACTTTTGAAAAGTAAACTCAATTAAAATCTATAGGATCCTTAATACATAACAGACATGCCTTACTAACTACTGACAGAAATAAAAGAAAGAAGCTTCCCTTAACTTTGGGAATGGTACCCTAGCCTTTGTGGTTTCGCCCTGGGTATTTGATTTCCCCAGTAACTACCATATCTGGTGGGGATTCCTCTATCCGCCACCTGGGGAGGCGCTCGATGGGAGATCAGAAACTCCACATGAGGGACATTGTCTAGATCTAGCAATATACCAAATTTCCCATATGTTTGGGTCTCGCTTAAGACATGACTGTCCATGTATTTTTAAGGTGAAGAGTTGTGACAGTGAAGTACTATCGCACAGCCGTGATTCCATCATTAACTCGAACACGGGTATATCCTTAGATAAATTAAGACGTTAAAACGATATATCTACGTTTCCAAACCAAGTCCCGTGAACATTTCCCTTCAGCCAGGCGTGACTCAACCATTTCAGCACTGCCGGTGCTATATCTCACATGTACCTCACAATTTTTGTCACTCTCCGTCACTCACCATGCGTGACCAAACACAATTTCAGCACTGTCCTCTGTTAGGAAAAGAGAAATCTGATGACGCCAATGTGTATCACTTTTTTAATTCTTTTTAAAATGTTCTCTTTCTTTTAGCTAAAAGTTCTATAGAATATAATTCACCCTGTAAACATTTCTTGTAAGTTAGTGTGATTTGTTTTGATTTTTTTTCCTTGTAAGGGCTGGGGTCGGGAAAGGGGAGCTCGAGAGATGCAACAAAACGTGTTGGGATGATGCAAAACTATGTTGTCGATCCAGTCAAAAGGGAAATATGCCCAGCGACTGTGCATTCTTGCGACAAATACCTGGGGTATGGAAAGTGGTTTATTGGTGATTGAGCTGGTTTGATCTCAGAGGCGGAACCCCAAAAAAAACTCTAATTTAAAACTTACGTTTTGAGTCATCCTGGTGACGAAAAAAGAAACGCAATCAGAGATGCAAACCAGAAATGCTAACCATGAGATATTCAAACCAGAGATACAGTCTATGATAGATGCAAACCATAGATGCAAACCATGAGAGAGGCAAACCACGAGAGATGCAAACCAGAGATGCAGTCTATGATAGATGCAAACCATAGATGCAAACCATGATAGAGGCAAACCACAAGAGATGCAAACCATTAGAAATGTAAAACACAGCTGCAAAGCATGACAGATGCAAATCATGACAGATGCAAATCATCTCTGGGAAAAAACGTTCCTGTGACTAGGTTAGATTAATTCATGGACAGGCCCTTGCCATTTTAAAACCTGAATATGTCTCGCTGTAGGTCTTTAACACCATGAAGGTCTTCTCAAAGCCCACTGTGATCCGTGGCGTGTCAATGTCGGCTGTACTTCTGTGTCGCACTTTGTGTCTGTGCCAATGTTTGACTTTTCTCAACTCTAACCCGGACGATGTATCCAATCCCCAGAATGTCCGCGGGGTTCTCTGCCAGTAAATTGAGATTTGCTCTAGTGCCAAAAAGGAATGGGGGATGTTTATATATCTTCAGTCGTTTACCAAGAAATTATTCAGAACGTGAAGAACATTTCAATTGTTCTGTTTCTTCTTGTACGGAAGTCCCGTGAGAGTTTTGATAAAATGTCGGCGTGGCGCAAATAAAAGGGCGTTTATTTTATTTGTTGTTCGAATTTCGAAGGGAAGTCCCCATTTTACAATAGCCAACCAGAACTTTAGGGCTACTGTTTGAAACCCCGTGGGATAAGAAAGGGTCGGGAGATAGTACGGGTGTACGTTTAAGGGCCATTTATAACACGTTCCACCCCCCCCCCCAAACCTCCCTGGGAAATTGTGCAAAGAGTTGGGTGGACGCCACGCGCCGGGGCGATTGTTTCGCATGTCTCGCCCTGGGTTGCGAAGCAGTATGGTCGGTGGGCAACTGTAGATCACCTGGTGCTCGGACCACAGTTTCTTTTTGTAAATTAGATTAGGAGACGTCATCCACAAGAGCTACCCAGGGAGGTCTCACGCCATCTTTATCACGAAATAGTCTCCACTAGCGCGAGGCTATATTTATAGCATACTCTCTGTGCCAACTCTCCGAGACATTTTCTCTCTTCTTTTTCTATTCAATACAAAACGTTTTATCGCACAGATCCCTCCTCGATGTATATCTTAATGGATTTTTTTTTAAACACGTGACGTAAATGCTGGATGCTAAAATGTGGGCTACCGTGTTAGAAAAATGTCGATGTGTGTAACAATGAAGTTAGGCGTGTCACAACTTTTTACAAATTATTAAACGTACATATCCACGAGGTCCCCAAACATCACAATTCACCTAACAGCCTTCTTCCCACCCCCACCCCCCAGGGGGGGGGGCGGGCTAGATGGAGAATGAAACTATCATTCAGTCTCTGGGCTTCTAGCACAGATGGGTCAGGACAAAGAAACAGAACAAAGAAGACAATAGGGTAGAGATTACCGGTTATTAACTGTTTAAAAAAAATGTTATGATGAGCAGGCTTGTCTAGAGAAGTACTAACACCGTCTCCCCCCCCCCCAAGCCCCCCACCCCACTTTCCATTCGACAACAAACACATACTCGTCGTTCGTTTTTTCTTGCTTTTACAAATGGCAAACGACCCTTGTTTACTTCCGCCATCGCTTACATTTGACTTGGTAATGGCGTCATTACCCCCATGGATCTGTCTTTGTCGCTAATGTCTGCATCGCTTTCCTAATGGCTGCTCCTTTATGGTACCGCGCTGGGGTAGCGAGATGATGGCCAGGGTGGTGTGAGGGGTTTTGGGGGGAGACGGGGTGAGTTAGGGGGTGGGTGGGATTCTTCAGTTATCATCTCTAATTTGTGGAGATTAGTTCGGAGAGTGTGCCGAGAGAAAACGTTTAAATAGTTCAGTTGTTAGCGGTCGTAAAATTGGGGCTCCGTCAACACTCAGTACAGGAATTCATCTCTCTGACGTGGCCTCGGAGATTAAAAAAATAGATGGTTTGCGGCTTATGCTTTGTGTTTCGTTTGTTGGTTTATTTATTTGTTTGTTTCGGGGACCGAGCAACGGAGACGGCGCAGCCACTAAATGTATGGTCGAGAATCATTTTCATTTCCCGTCCTATGTTTTTTTTTTAACTCTTCCACAAATCTATACTGGCCATATCAGTGACGACACTCGCTTTTGTGTAATAAGTTGAAGTTTTAGAAGTGTGGGTTTGAGATTATAGGTTTTACCCAAAATTGTACGGGTTTTTTTTCTTCCCCCGCATTTTTATTGGTTTAAAAAAGTGAGTTCGTTTGTGTGTTGGTTTCTTTTTATTGTTTAATGGTAGTCATAGGAAATCGTCAGGGTTTTTCTTTTGATGATCTTATTTTATTCAGGAAACCTGGCAACCTTAAATAAGCATAAAACGTCTGTTGCAGGTGCTCAAACAGCTCTGTTTAACTTCCAGTTCCTCTAAAGCAGTCCTGTTTAACTTTCAGCTCCTCAAACTCAAACAGTTCTGTTTAACTTTCAGTTTCTCAAAAACAGTTCTGTTTAACTTACAGTTCCTCTAAAATAGTTCTGTTTAACTTTCAATCCCTCAAACAGCTCTGTTTAACTTCCAGTTCCCCCAAAACAGTCCCTGTTTAACTTGTATACCTGCTCCACCTGTGCAACACGTGATTCCATTAGCAACATCCTGAAATCTCGGTTAAATAGCCAATGATCTTTCTTTGTCCCCGCACCGCCGTGTAGCCTTGCGACATCACCAGGCCGCATCGTATAATGATGACCCTTCCTGCGTCAACTGGACGCATCGTATAATGATGACTCTTCCTGCGTCAACGGGACGCATCATATAAAGATGACTCTTCCTGTCAACACACTGTCCTGTCAGCTAAATCAAAAAAAAAGATGGCTGCCCGCGCCAACGAATGGTGGAGGGTTGATCCAAATTAGATTCCTGGCGCGAACTTGTGAAATAGGAATGCAATGACCACGGCCATCGGTCGGGCTTGCTTGACGTCCTCAAGCCGTAATGATCGGCTAATAGCTAATAGCCTTACACGACTAACACGTGCCGACCTGCCAGTGACATGGTCAATCTTTTACCGCTCCAAGCATTTGTCCCCGTCCCCCCCAACTAGCATACAGGATGATGATGATTTTTCCCTCGAGGTCACCATGGCCAAATACCTCCTGTTAATTTTATGACCGTATGTATTTGCCAATTTTGTATAGTCATCTTTAATGTAAGTGATAGTTTAATCAAGGTTATTGATAGTTTAGTCAAGGTTATTGATAGTTTAATCAAGGTTATTGATAGTTTAGTCAAGGTTATTGATAGTTTAATCAAGGTTATTGATAGTTTAGTCAAGGTTATTGATCGTTTATTCAAGGTAATTGATAGTTTATTCAAGGTTATTGATAGTTTAGTCAAGGTTATTGATAGTTTAGTCAAGGTTATTGATAATTTAGTCAAGGTTATTGATAGTTTAGTCAAGGTTATTGATAGTTTAGTCAAGGTTATTGATAGTTAAGTCAAGGTTATTGATAGTTTAGTCAAGGTTATTGATAGTTTAGTCAAGGTTATTGATAGTTTAGTCAAGGTTATTGATAGTTTAGTCAAGGTTATTGATAGTTTATTCAGCCATTGTAAGTGTGAAAAAATTAAAAACAATTTGGGGTTGGGGGGCGGAATTAATTCTGTGAACCAGTGATGTTTTTTGTTAACCAAAATGTAGACACCAAGAGGATAATAGACAGGACAAAGGAGAGGACTAAGGAGAGGACGATTGGGGGAGGGGGACAATAGAGAGATCAATAGAGAAGATAATATAGAGGTCAATAGAGCGGACAATAGAGAAGAGAATATAGAGGTCAATAGAGGGGACAATAGAGAAGAGAATATAGAGGTCAATAGAGAGGACACCAGAGAGGACAATAGAGAGTGCAAAAATGGGAAAGTGCATAATTGAGTAAAGACATGATAAAGCAGCTACTGTAAAAATGTGAATGAATATTTTCACTTCTCTCCAACACGTCACTGGATTCAGTGGGCCGTGAAGGGCATCGACACGAAATGTGTTGTCCTGTGAAGTGCGACCCCTTTCAATGTACCGATGTCTCTTTGAATTCTCCCACTGGGTGCTTATGAATGAGTGGTTGAAGTCGAACCGAGGTCCCGTGTGTGGACACTCTATATGGTGCTCTACCTGTCAATAGATCTGTCTGATTTGTGGGTCATATGTGAACACTCTATATGGTGCTCTACCTGTCAATAGACCTGTCTGATTTGTGGGTCATATGTGGACACTCTATATGGTGCTCTACCTGTCAATAGATCGGTCTGATTTGTGGGCCACGAGTGGACACTCTATATGGTGCTCTACCTGTCAATAGATCTGTCTGATTTGCGGACCACGAGTGACATAAAGGGTAAAGCAAAGGTTATTTAAAATTCACTCGTGCCTATTATTGATATTTTAGTGAAAGTGCTGTCTCAAAAAGAGAAAAAACAACTTTGATTTATAAGCATGTCAAATCTATTTATGATCCTGACCAGAGTCGACATGAAATGTGAAGTGAGAAAATAGCTATGTTCTGTATATGGGATATTTAATAACAATCGACATAACGACTGGGTTGATCGACTGGGTTGATCCACGCAACCCAAGTGCAAAGATACTCAGTACTATATTCGAACTATCCCCAGAGTATCCGCCATATTTTTACGTAGCTCAAGTTCCCTAAGTAGTCTGGAGATCACGTGTGCAACTCATCTTAACCTTGGTGCGCAGAGATAGCGTGACGTATTTCCTGTCTCAGTAGACTCTTTCGGGGGACGCAAATTACAGCCGAGGGATGCCCAAAAGGTCCCTACATTTAGTATCTGTTTACCGCAGAATTCCACATAATTTTCACGATTGGTCAGGTCATGTGATCTGGGAAGTCAAGTCCTAATCAAGCAGTAAAATCAAAGGGTTTAGAAATTAACATCATATAGTACACATCCTATTAAAATACTCCGTAAATATGAAAGTCATGAGCAGGGGCGTGCCTGACCTTTTAGCCCAGTCTGTCTTTATAAATCACAGCAAGAAATCCTATTACCGATTTGATGATAACGTGTAGCGATTGGTGTTTTCTTTTTCGAGCAGTTATAAAGTACTTATTAATACAATTAACCTCGACATCTGAGCAACACATTCGTTTTAAATATTTTAGCGTTCCCTCTAAGACGTACTCTACAAGACGTACTCTCTAAAGCGTACTCTACAAGACGTACTCTACAAGACGTACTCTCTAAAGCGTACTCTCCAAGACTTACTCTCTAAGACTAACTCTCTAAGACGTACCCTCTAAGACTTACTCTCTAAGACTAACTCTCTAAGACGTACTCTCTAAGACGTACCATCTAAGACGTACTCTTTATGTCTAAGACGTATTCTTAAAGACGTTCTCTCTAAGACTTACTCCCCAAGACGTACTCTCTAAGACGTAACAAATACTCTCTAAGACGTACGCTCTAAGACGTACCATCTAAGGTGTACTCTCTAAGACGTACCATCTAAGACGTACTCTCTAAGACGTACGCTCTAAGACGTACCATCTAAGGCGTACTCTCTAAGACGTACCATCTAAGATGTACTATCTAAGACGTACTCTATAAGACGTACCATCTAAGACCTATTCTCTAAGACTTACTCTCAAAGACGTACTCTCTAAAACGTACCATCTAAGACGTACTCTTTAAGTCTAAGATTTACTCTCTAAGACGTACTCTCTAAGACGTACCATCTTAAACGTACTCTTTAAGTCTAAGATGTACTCTCTAAGACGTAGTATCTAAGGCGTACTCTCTAAGACGTACCATCTAAGATGTACTCTCTAAGACGTACTCTATAAGACGTACCACCTAAGACCTATTCTCTAAGACTTACTGTCTAAGACGTACTCTCTAAAAACGTACCATCTAAGACGTACTCTTTAAGTCTAAGATATACTCTCTAAGACTTAGTCTCTAAGACGTACTCTCTAAGACGACTGATTATAACATCCCAACCCCCGCAATATCGAACCTGTTCATTTCTATCAAATATGCTGACAACAACGTTATTGTAACCTTGGTTTGGTGGCGAGAATATCATTTTATAATTAACTACGTGTCACTTGACTACGTCCGAGATTTCGTTCTATAACTAACTACCGTTTGACTTGACTATACGTCCGAGATCTCGTTACAACTAAAGACCGTTTGACTTGACTGTTTGTCCGAGATCTCGTTATGTCTAACGACCGTTTGACTTGACTATGCGTCCGAGATCTTTTTCTATAACTATCGTGTGACTTGACTATACGTCCGAGATCTCGTTCTATAGCTAACTACCGTGTGACTTAACTATTCGTGAGTCTTCACCTGATGCGATCAATACAGGGCGTGAAGTTATTTGGATTAGGTGCAACTCTTGGCGTAGATATCGATACTACATAACCCGTGGATGTCTCCTTGCCGTTAAAATCTATGTGAAATGTAATGACGTAATTTGTAGACAATTAAATCGACCAAATTAAAAGCAAGCGTTCACGGGAGACAATTTTGCCGCATATTTTAATGACCTGGGTTAACTAAGATAATGTACGAAAGACAAGATGGCGTGGTGGTTAAAGCAAGTAAAATCGTGACTTTATCTATGCCGGAGCCATAGCATTTGACTCTGGGTACCTTATTCAGCCATTAGATATCAGAGTTTTGAACCCTAAGAATTAAGTTTAAGAAATTAGATTAATCTTCCAGTTAATTGTTGTATTTTTTTAAATTTAATTATATTATCGGCTGCTTTACATTTAGTTTGGTCTTTTGATTCCGACACACTCTACTTCTCAGACACACTTAAAATGACTACGAAACTTCTGCGACACAATCAGAGTCCACGCTTATAATAATTGTTTTTTCATACACATATAATATATATATATATATATATCAAATGGATTATAAAAGGTCCAATTTTACTTTAAAGCTAAAATGCCCTGGGAATAATCTGTTTCATCATTTTATCCTTTTATGTTATAATCTGTGACACACCAACTAAACTGCGTGAATCTAATGTAAGGAACAATCACTGAACAATCTAAATCTGCGACACCAGATGGCGCTGCCTTTTTTAAAGATGGCTAACCAACTGGATGGCTAAGATAAAATTCTCATTTTAGTTTAACAGATTTTTTTTTTAATGATTTAAAATTTTGTCACACAAACAGTTTTGACATTGTCTAACTTTAAATACGGACCAAACTGTTGAATACATCGTCCAATTAATTACAGCAAATCAAGCGATCGTGTAAGATAAACGTTTTTTTTTTATAAAAGTCGAGGCGGAGCACCACACCATAGTAAATAGACGGCCAAGGCGGAGCACCACACCATAGTAAGTACACGGCCAAGGCGGAGCACCACACCATAGTAAGTACACGGCCAAGGCGGAGCACCACAGGGTGCTAAGTAGACAGCCAAGGTGGAGCAACACAAGGTATTAAGTAGACAGTTAAGGCGCAGCACCACAATGTACTAAGTAGACAGTCAAGGCGGAGCACCATATGGTACTTAGTACATGATCACGGCGGAGCACCACAAGTTACTTAGTAGACAGTCAAGGCGGAGCACCATATGGTACTTAGTACAGGATCACGGCGGAGCACCACAAGTTACTTAGTAGACAGTCAAGGCGGAGCACCATATGGTACTTAGTACAGGATCACGGCGGAGCACCACAAGTTACTTAGTACAGGACCGAGGCGGAACACCGCAAGGTACTAAGTACAGGACCAAGGTGGAGCACCACAATGTACTAAATGCAGGACCAATGCGGAGCACCACAAGGTATTAAGCACAGAACCAAGGCGGAGCACTACAGGGTACTAAGTAGACAGCCAGGGCGGAGCTCTACAAGGTACTAAGCACATGACCAAGGCGGAGCACTACAAGGTACTAAGTAGACAGTCAAGGCGGAGCACCATATGGTACTTAGTACAGGACCAAGGAGGAGCACTACAAGGTACTAAGGTTTAACCTTCACTGAACAACCGTTTGAACCCTGCGCGAACTTTCCCTTTTAATCTGTTTGTACGTATGTGGCCGGCGAAAGGTTAAACCTTGTTTGACATTGATCCGTTCACCCATGATGTTAAACATGAAATATGAAATCAAGGGAGTTAATGATTGACCTCGGGTGTTTTGTTGGTGTGAAGGGTGAGGGGTGGTTTTGGAGAGTGGCTTAGTTAAGATCAAGGTAAACTGCCTTGGGCTGTCGAGAAGCGCAAATGTTTAGCTGAATGTGTGTATGTGTGTGTGTGCCTTTGTGTTTGGGGAGATGTGTGGGGGAGGGGATATTAGCTTGGAAAGCGTATTAGGTGTCGTAAAAATCAAATTGTTCTGACAAGTTCTGGGAGGAGACAGAACATTTCAGGACTAATAGCTTCACCAATAAATCGTCTTAAACCTTAGATGTGGAGATTCAGGCGTGACTTTTTAGTTTGTTTCCTGATGTTGATATGGTAAATTTTATGAATGTATTTAAATGACAAGTATGCATGACATGCAATGACATGTCTTAGACATGTCATGAAATGTCATGTGATATGACGTTGTTGTTTTTTTTGTCAGTGGGGAAGCAGATTCATGCGATCCTTCGGGAATGTTTTAACAAATTATATAAGGTAATCTTCAATTGTCTGTTGATTCTATGGCAAAGGTGTGATGATAATAGAAGATATTGCTGGCAATGCTGAGCTCCGCGGCGCACCCATTACTCACAGGTGTGTCACCCTTCAACTTTCAAGGCGTATCTCTATTTAAAAATGAAACCAAAAAAACGTCCCGCCCCCCCCCCCCCCCCCAACTTTCAGAGCAAAACTGATCTTTGTATAACTGTATTATTGTGGGGGACTTATGCTGAATTCTTTGACATGACACCACTGCCAGGTGAATTGGACGTCGTGTGAAATGGTCACTACACAGACGTGAAAGCTTTGAGACGCATTGCTATTAGGAGATGAGCCATGAGGACTGTGTAAATCAATGTGTGTACATGTGTTTTTATTGGTGGAGAGGTGAAAATTGTGAGATGTTACCGAGGAGAGAGCCAGTTGTGAGATGACACCGAGGAGAGAGCCAGTTGTGAGATGACACCGAGGAGAGAGCCAGTTGTGAGATGACACCGAGGAGAGAGCCAGTTGTGAGATGACACCGAGGAGAGAGCCAGTTGTGAGATGACACCGAGGAGAGAGCCAGTTGTGAGATGACACCGAGGAGAGAGCCAGTTGTGAGATGACACCGAGGAGAGAGCCAGTTGTGAGATGACACCGAGGAGAGAGCCAGTTGTGAGATGACACCGAGGAGAGAGCCAGTTGTGAGATGACACCGAGGAGAGAGCCAGTTGTGAGATGACACCGAGGAGAGAGCCACTTGTGAGATGACACCGAGGAGAGAGCCAGTTGTGAGATGACACCGAGGAGAGAGCCAGTTGTGAGATGACACCGAGGAGAGAGCCAGTTGTGAGATGACACCGAGGAGAGAGCCAGTTGTGAGATGACACCGAGTTGACGGCCATACTTAAAATGACAACAAGAGTATCCAAAAATAATTTTAAGACAAAATCAAGGACATGAACTAGAAGGCACACCTCAAATGACACATCTGAAATGACACATCTCAAATGACACATCTCAAATGACACATCCCAAATGACACATCTCAAATGACACATCTCAAATGACCATCTCAAATAACACCTCTCAAATGACACATCTCAAATGACACACATCAAATGACATGGGTTTTGTTAAAAAACCATCAGCTGAAGGCTTTGTACAGGTCCACGAACCACATCCCTTATCGGTGCCATTCCCAGAGTTAATATACCGGGTAGAACTAACCTAAACATCAACCTGATGTGCATTTATATCATCGTCAATGGCCCTACAACTACGTATAGGGCACTGGCCTGCTGCCCCACATCTTTCCATTCAAATATGTATTTAAATAGATCAATTATAATAACAAGACCACCTGCCATCAGTGTAGTATTGAACTTGAAAAATCTGAGTACACCGAGAGAGAGAGAGATCAACGTACCATTTGTCCTGATAATGTATAAAACAAAGAAAAGCAACACAAAATCCCGTTAAAAGTTCTGTTTGTAAGTATGTACTGGAAATGTTAGGAGCATTGATTTCAGATAACACGCCCGGGCAGAAATAGCTATAATAGGCGAATGTGTTTTGTCGGGGGGGGGGGGGAGTAATGCGGAGACTTGGTGGTGTTGGTGGTTGGGGGAATGGTTGAGTGAGCCGTGCACGTGGGTTGTATCTTGAGGATTAACAGCTGAGATTTAGATCTGGGATTTTAGCTCGGCTTAACGTTTGTTGTGTGTCAGTGTGTTACTGAAATAGTGTTGTGTGTAGTGAGGAATGTGGGTGTGTTTTGGTAAGGCGTGTCTATCGGGGTTTCTCGTTTCCCGGAGCTGCGCTTAACCCGGGAAAACGGGAATTAAGTTTTCCTCATCCCTGGATCCCGGGATCTTCCGGGAAATACCGGTAAAAAGTATTTAAATGAATAATAAATTGTAAGGTGAATTAAAACATAAAAGTGCTGAACTTAAAAGGTTGGTCCTAATTTGGGGCAGATCGACAGTCCTTTCAAGCTCCACGATTTTGTATTTTTTACAAATTACATAATATAAGGGTAGTTTGACACATGAATATCTTGAGATTATCAAGTTATTAGAGCACAGGTCGCCGTGAGAGGTGACCTGAAAAGTGACCTGAGAGGTGACCTGAGAGGTGACCTGAGAAGTGACCTGAGAGGTGACCTGAGAGGTGACCTGAGAGGTGACCTGCGTAGGGATTTCTGTGTGGTCGCGGGTCTGAAACTATTTTATGCTAAGAGAAATAGTGATTCTTTAAGATTTCTTTTTGAAGTGTTGTCTTATCATTTGAGTTACAATGTCAATAATGACATCAAATAGGCCATCAAACATGTCGCTGGTTACAACACACTGAAAAATCCTTGTTGTTTTTGGTAATTTCCAAGAATGTACCCTATGCAATTACCTTTTTCTCAATATATCGCGGTAAGGGTCGCCATGCTTCACTATAAATGTTGTCGTGACTTGACACAATGCTTTCCATACTTTTTATGCTGGCCACACACTTATAGACATTTATTATTTAACGACGCGGTAATTCGGTTTGGCCATGACATCGGCAGTGCAGTTAAACCGACCCATTTTAAGACATACGGACATGGACATAAAAGTGTTATAACAGTGTCGGATGGTCCACAATTATTAGATGGAGATCACATTTGAGATCGCGTTTAGCTGTTCTTGAACAATTTTTCAAATTGTCTTTTTGTTCTCTTTCCCATTTACCAATAAGTTTCTAGTCTCACAAACTCAAAGCACAAATATAATATGCCACTCAACATCTAGATCCAGACAGGACCAAATAGGACCAGATAGGACCAAATAGGACCATATAGGACCAGATATGACCAAATAGGACCAGATAGGACCAAATAGGACCAGATAGGACCAAATAGGACCAGATAGGATCAAATATGACCAAATAGGACCAGATAGGACCAGATATGACCAAATATGGACAAATATGACCATATGGGACCCGGGCGCCAGCTAGTTAGGGGCGTCAAAATGTGCTTTGATATTATGTTATTGATGAAAATAATGGGTTTGAGAGTTGAAAAAAAGGAAAAGAGGGCGCTTTAAAATGAATCTTGCCCCCAGGCGCCAAAAACTCTAGCTACGCCGCTGATGACTTCATCTGACTTCTGCGATTTTATGAATCAATTATTTCGCTGATATCTAAAACACAATACATGTATTCTACCTCGTTCATTGTTTGTATTCTTCCTTCACATTCCGTTCTCTTCTCTACTTCTCTCGCTCTCTATCCCATCACTCTCCTCTTTGTCGTCCTCTTTCTTTTTTTTTTTAATGGTGTATTTGGCTAAACATCATCAACAATTTCAGGTACAATTTTCCTTATCTCCCCATTCTTATCTACTTCATTTGTATCTCCCTTTCCTTCTATCCATTTCCCCGCCACGGTGTTTGAACTCCTGCCCCACCTCGCCCACTCATTTGTTGCATTATTAATGGCCACCCGATGGGGAGGGCAGCCGGCGTACAACTCAATCAATGACGCACCGCACAACGAAAGTCATTATTGTCGTCCGCTCGGGCCAGGTATTTGTTCCGTACCTTGGCGCGCTTTTGTCACGTCACTTGCCGCTCATTGTCGTATGCCAGAGAAAGCTGAACGCGGAGAAACGTCATTGTTTGAGGGACCCGCAGCCCCCCTCCCCATGCTTACTACTCCATTGTGTCTAATTACTCAAGACGAAAGCGGCGGTTAAATTCAAGGGCCATTAAGTCCACTTCTCTTCCAAACAACATAAATATCTCTCTCTCTTCCCCCAACCACATACATACCCCTCTCTTCCCCCAACCATATACATACCTCTCTCTTCCCCCCAACTACATACACACCTCCTCTCCCAAACCAGATACATACCCAGGGCCGGCTTAAGCCATTTTAGTGCCCAAGGCACAAACCCACATGGGTGCCCCCTTCTGCCTGGGGCCCCTGATCTTTCACTGACCGTGACCGCTGGTATGTTCAATATTATGCAAAGAAAACAGTTGTTAACAAATATGTTTGTAGTTTGTACTATCACTTATATAAAACCTACAAATAAAGTATTTCTGTATTAAAATTAATAGTTAATAAATTGTAACAAACTTGAATGTGAATTTTTATTATAATGTATTTCTTCATTTTCATAGCACTTGTTCAATTTTCAGTTGTTTATGGACTTAAATTTGTTCAAAAAAAATTTCTTGAGGAATTGTGGTGCCCCCAAACGCTTGGTGCCCAAGGCACGTGCCTTGTTTGCCTAATGGTTAATCCAGCCCTGTACATACCTCTCACTTCCCCCACCCAACCAAAAACACACCTCCCTTTTCCTCCAACCACATACACACCTCCCTTTTCCCCCACCCACATGCACACCTCCCTTTTACCCCAACCACAAACACACCTCCCTTTCCCCTAACCACACACACATCCCTTTTCATCCAACCACACACCCATCCCTTTTCCCCCACCCACATACTCACATCCCTTTTCTCCAACCACACACACATCCCTTTTCCCCCTTCCACATACACAACTCCCTTTTCCCACAACCACATACACACCTCCCTTTTCCCCAACTCACATGCACACATCCCTTTTCCCCCAGCCACAAACACACCTCCCTTTCCCCTAACCACACACACACATCCCTTTTCCCCCAACCACACACACACATCCCTTTTCCCCCAACCACACACACATCCCTTTCCCCAAATCAAATACACGCCTCCCTTTTCCCCCAATCACATACACACCTCCCTTTTCCCCCGACCACATAACCTACCTTTTCCACCAACCACATACACCTCCCTTTTCCCCCAACCACATACACATCCCTTTTCCCCCAACCACATACTCACCTCCCTTTCCCCAAATCACATGCACACCTCCCTTTTCCCTTAACCACATACTCACCTCCCTTTTCCCCCAACCACACACACACCTCCCTTTTCCTCAACCACATACACACCTCCCTTTTCCCCAACCACATACTCACCTCCCTTTCCCCAAATCACATGCACACCTCCCTTTTCCCTTAACCACATACTCACCTCCCTTTTCCCCCAACTACATACTCACATCCCTTTTCCCCCGACCACATACTCACCTCCCCTTTCCCCCAACCACACACACACCTCCCTTTTCCCCCAACCATATACACACCTCCCTTTTCCCCAACCACATACTCATCTCCCTTTTCCCCAACCACATACTCACCTCCCTTTTCCCCAACCACATACTCACCTCCCTTTTCCCCAACCACATACTCACCTCCCTTTTCCCCCAACCACATACTCACCTCCCTTTTCCCCCAACCACATACTTACCTCCCTTTTCCCCCAACCACATACCTCCTCTTCCAATTATTATTTGAAACACTCTCCGCCAACAGGCAGTAAACATCCCATTGCTTTTATGGCCAAGTAATTACACTCAATGCATGAAACATTTACGACTTCTCAATACACCACAGGTATTTCAAGGGAGCATTGTTCGGCACGATCCCTTACCATCCGGTGCACAGTCTTACACAATCATTGTTAACATGTTCTATCCTGGCGTGCTTTTTGATATCATTGCATCTCATGTCATTTCATCTCATGTCATTTCAACTCATGTCATTTCAAATC
Source organism: Omphiscola glabra (assembly GCA_964017045.1). NCBI lineage: Eukaryota > Metazoa > Mollusca > Gastropoda > Lymnaeidae > Omphiscola > Omphiscola glabra. The sequence continues at coordinate 19,964,021 of OZ024795.1, forward strand.
CTGTCATTTCATATCATGTCATTTCATATCATGTCATTTCATATCATGTCATTTAGTCGCATGTCATTTAGTCGCATGTCATTTCATCGCATGTCATTTCATATCATGTCATTTCATATCATGTTATTTCAAAGCATGCCATTTCATATCATGTCATGTCATTTCTTCTCATGTCATTTCATATGATGTCATTTCTATCATGTCATTTCATATCATGTCATGTCATTTCATATCATGTCATATCATGTCATATCATGTCATTTCATATATGTCATTTCATCTCATGCCATTTCATCTCATGCCACTTCATATCATGTCACGACATATCATCTCATGTCATTTCAGCTCATGTCATTTAATTTAATTTTTATGTATTTAAACCCCGCGACAGAGCAGTGTTAACCAATTTTTAAAACATTTTGTTTTTATCAGACTACCAAAAATTGTCAAAATTTAATTAAATTTCATCTCAATGTTAAAATGGTATTAACTATTTTTCTTCTTAAACGTCTACAACCCCCCCCCCCCCCAACTTATAAAAGGTAAAAATAGAATTTATAGGGGGGAATACGCTATTAGTGTAGCCTTCACGCCAAAATGTGTCGATTCGTTAAAATCGTTGAGAAGGTTTCATTTCCTAAATGTTATACCCGTGAAAGAATAATATTTTATTTCGTTAAAAGCGTATTGTTATTACCCTTGGGCAACACGTTTGCATTTTTAAACGAGACCAGATTCTCACAAGACATCGATACTTGCAGGTAATCGAGAAAATCTTTTTATGAAATTCGAGAAAGTCGAACTCCCGGGACAAAAGAACAATTATTGTGCGTCAGGTTTTTTAATGACGAAATTCTATTCCTATTTATAGGTTTCCAGTTGTGCACGGTGGAGACAATCGAAATGATGAACAAAGTAAACATGGGTTGCGTTTCTCATAACCTTTTAGTCGCGAAATGTTAATTTAGCTAACTGATGAATTTTCTGACACAGAGTTATGTTATTTCTGCAATCATTGCTGGTATGGGATGGTCCTGCTATCATTGTCAAACTGTGATGGCTCTGTCATTGCTGGTCGGTGATGGTTCTTACATCATTGGTAGCCTCTGATGGTCTGATGACGTTGTTCGCTAGATCGTGTGATGACGTTTGCCGCTAGATTGGGTGATGACGTGTTGCCGCTTGATTGTGTGATGACGTTGTTTGCGAGATTGTGTGATGACTTTGTCGCTAGATTGTGTGATGACTTTGTCGCTAGATTGTGTGATGACGGTGGTCGCTAGATAGTGTGATAACGGTGGTCGCTAGATTGTGTGATGACGTTTGTTGCTCAATTGTGTGATGAAGTTTGCGGCTAGATAGTGTGATGACGTTTGCCACTAGATTGTGTGATGACGTTTGTCGCTAGATTGTGTGATGACGTTTGCCACTAGATTGTGTGATGACGTTTGCCACTAGATTGTGTAATGAAGTTTGCCACTAGATTGTGTAATGAAGTTTGCCACTAGATTGTGTAATGAAGTTTGCCACTAGATTGTGTAATGAAGTTTGCCACTAGATTGTGTAATGAAGTTTGCCACTAGATTGTGTGATGGCGTTCGTCACTAGATTGTGTGATGAAGTTTGCCACTAGATTGTGTAATGAAGTTTGCCACTAGATTGTGTAATGAAGTTTGCCACTAGATTGTGTAATGAAGTTTGCCACTAGATTGTGTAATGAAGTTTTCCGCTAGATTATGTGATGACGTTTGTCGCTGCAAACAACAATGCCTTGCTAACAACAACGCCTTGCTAACAACAATGCCTTGCTAACAACAACGCCTTGCTAACAACAATGCCTTGCTAACAACAACGCCTTGCTAACAACAACGCCTTGCTAACAACAATGCCTTGCTAACAACAACGCCTTGCTAACAACAATGCCTTGCTAACAACAATGCCTTGCTAACAACAATGCCTTGCTTACAACAATGACTTGCTAACAACAACGCCTTGCTAACACCAACGCCTTGCTAACAACAACGCCTTGCTAACAACAATGCCTTGCTAACAACAATGCCTTGCTAACAACAATGCCTTGCTTACAACAATGCCTTGCTAACACCAACGCCTAGCTAACACCAATGCCTTGCTAACACCAATGCCTTGCTAACAACAATGCCTTGCTAACACCAATAGTGTATGCTAGTTGTCGACACCATTGGCTTCTTTAAATAACAAGGCATTGGGTTCAATTGCGAACGGTGATTATTGAACATAACGGTAAAGGAAATGAAATAGATCGCAAATGTTGGCCAATTAAAGTTAGTTAACAAACTAACGCTATTAGTTGTAAAATAACTACAAAAGTCTCGGGTGTTTCACGTCATTGGCTCCCTGTACAAGCACGGATTGACTAAAGCTCTCTGTTCTCTGCCACAATTTTTTCTCGAATTCCCGCCCTTCCTCTCTAACCGAACTTCTCTCTGTCTAGTCACCCCTTCGACAGCTTCGCTCCTCTGCAGACGGGCGTATTCTTTCTGTCCCCAAGACTCGCACAAAAACATACGGTGAACGGTCGTTCTCTTACTGTGCCCCCAAACTTTGGAATTCTCTTCCACTACACATCTGAAATATATCAAACATCACAGCCTTCAAAACGGCACTCAAAACACATCTCTTTAAACTCTAATAGCCTGACTGATCCTCCCTCTGACCGTTAAACGATGCTGCTGAGTGCCGTCCATGGCTTCACACTTAAATTGTTATGGAATGGTTGGAGCGAATACACGTTTGTTTTGTTTTGTTTTTTAATTAATGTAAGTCAATTTTTAAGTTCATGATTATTGTTTTTAAATTGTATGTACAGCGTGATGAGCTCAGCCCTAGGCTGGGGTACCACGCTATAGAAAACTATCAATAATATATATATATATATATATATATATATATTATTGCAGACAGCCTATCGGAAGTCTTACTCGTACTTACGCTTATCACGTGACAAAACAATCGACTCATCGTAGTCCATTGGAAACAGCCTTACAGACATACATACAAACCCATACAATTATTATTAGTGTGTGGGCGCGCGTGAAACAGTTTTTAAATCCACCCATTTGAGAAAGCTTTTAAAACTAATGTTCTAATGATAGTGCTAGGGAAAAGGTCTTCAAAATGGCATGACCTCAGAAAGCATACATTATTTATCAAATAGCCAACAGGTTAACAACGCAAGGGAGATCATGTGTTGAGCTTTTGAGAACAAATATCCTTTAAATTTCAAATGGTTTTGAAGAATGAAGTGTTATCTTGTTGTTACATTTTTGTTATATTGTTGTTACATTCCTTTGAACTGTTCGATTCTAGGAGATGTCACGATTATATTTGGATGATAAAAATACCTTTTTTTTTGTTTTGTCATTGGAAAAAAAATGAAGTGTTTGTTCTTATACACCGGTGGTTCTCAAACTTCCTAATGCACATACCCTTTCATACAGTTCTTCAAATTGGGGCGACCCCCAAAAACACAAAATTATTTTCGTGGCTACTTCATAGCTGTAGTGTTTATGTGCTTTCCGATGGCCTTACGCGACCCCTTTAAAGGGGCAATCGACCCCCAAAGGGGTCGCGACGCACAGGTCGAAAACCGCTGTTATACACTTTTGATACGATGTTGCGTTTATAAATTATTTATTTGAGCTGGGAACTTTTAACAAAATATTTAGTCTCGCCAAGCGACTTGTAGTTTTCTCTCCCGATCATCGACTGCGCCGTGGAAGCTGCTCGTGGAAGAATACATACACAATTAGCCCATAGGCTTCCAGAGCTGGAGCGGAACTCAAGTATGTCAAAGATTCAATAACTTCCTGACTTAAAACCCAGGTCCCTGGGCGGTGTCTGAAACCGTACGACCCGATATGAAGACCACTTACCTGTATGTCACAGACCCAACCATCAACTTTAGCTTCAAGTTGTTTGACCTAAGCCATGGGTGCGCGCTTGTTGTTGGGGTGGGGGGGGGGTGAGTTTGTTAACTGATTATAGTTGCATGAGGTCTCCTGTAAGATAAAAAGTTTCCAACCCTCTGACGTAAGCTAAATGACACGAAGATGTATACCGTAAGAGACAAGAGTTGTGATGACAGGCTGTGATTGCCTTTGCCCGTGGGTGCCGAAATGTGTATGGAAGTTGGCAGCATTCCAAAGATGTCTTACGATACTGTCTGTTTACAGATATTTATATGGAATGATCGTAAAATGAATTCTGGGTGGTCTTCATGAGAGGCTATCCCATCGCGAAAGAAAATCTAAATGGTCCATGCAGGAAAAAGTGGCCCGACATTTTGAGTAGGTGTGTTTGTACCGGCGGCACCAGCACATTTTTTAGAGGTGGTGCGTGATCTCTTGATGGCGGAGCGCCATTGGCTAACAAAAACTGTTTACAATTTTGGTGGATTTCGACGTTTTGGCGACACGTCTATAATGGCTCTTTGTTCAATCGCGCTGCCCCAGGGCCGCCCCTGTGAGTTTGTTGTCCAGTTTATCCTTTGTGACTGAGTGTAGTGTTTTGGGTTGTTTTCAAAGCTATGACAATTCTAAAACAAACCTCGTTTGTCTGATTCCTGGGGGACATGTTTGGGTTCATCATCTAAACAAACTTAGGAAGATAACTTGATTCTCATTTGCCTTGGGTCTTGAAGGATTCAGAGACAGGGGATTGGGGAGAGAGAAAGGGAGGGGGACCCCTTTGTTTCATCTATAAAATTTAATCGATCAACGATATTAACTTTTTCTTACTCTCTCAACATTTCTATAATTTCTATGTATCTGAAAATATTATTTTTTCTAAAATTAAATTCTACGTTTGTGATAATTTCTATATAAGTGATAATTTCTCTTTTTGTATCATAGTTTCTATTAATTTGATAATTTGTTTCAACCTGACTATTGTCTCCGACCATTCTCTCTATCTGAATATTCTCTCTCTCCGACCACTCTCTATCTGACCATTATCACTATCCGACCATTATCACTATCTGACCATTCTCTCTATCTGACCATTCTCTCTATCTGATCATTCTTTTTATCTGACCATTCTCTATATCTGACCATTCTCTCTATCTGATAGTATCCATTAGTCACTGGGGCTTAAGAGCAATCTTGTCAAGACCTATTAATCTCAGAGTGGACGTTCTCATGTCCCTATGATCGTATAATTGTGACATTAATGCTCATCAGACCTTGGCCAGGTGTTGGTCGCATAATGTGCAATCGTAAATGTGTCAGGCTGTCCAACTGGCATAATCAGGAGTTTGGCAGTGTTAAATGCTTGGACAGTTATGACGTTCTTATGAACAGTACAATCGCCATGCTTCTATAACATGTCCTCCCAGCCCCACCCACCCCACCCATCACCCTGATCTATAGCTAGTAATGAATTATGGACTCATGGAAATTAGATCTCGGTTAGTAAGGGATATTTTCTTCTCCGTGTGATGCTTTTCTAGACTCATTTCATAAGGCTGCCCCCGGATTGGGGGTTGGGGTGGAGGGCCTGCCCCCAGATTGGACTTTCCTTTAAAGGTATTCGCGTTAAATTTGTTTAGTTTCCAGAATAAGAAGTTACCTTTAGTATGGATAAGCCATCTGTGCTGGAGCCAGCTAGTCCAAGTGGCTTTATGTGAAGTTACCTTTAGTATGGATAAGCCATCTGTGCTGTAGCCAGCTAGTCCAAGTGGCCTTATGTGAAGTTACCTTTAGTATGGCTAAGCCATCTGTGCTGTAGCCAGCTAGTCCAAGTGGCTTTATGTGAAGTTACCTTTAGTATGGCTAAGCCATCTGTGCTGTAGCCAGCTAGTCCAAGTGGCTTTAATGTGAAGTTACCTTTAGTATGGCTAAGCCATCTGTGCTGTAGCCAGCTAGTCCAAGTGGCTTTATGTGAAGTTACCTTTAGTATGGCTAAGCCATCTGTGCTGTAGCCAGCTAGTCCAAGTGGCTTTAATGTGAAGTTACCTTTAGTATGGCTAAGCCATCTGTGCTGTAGCCAGCTAGTCCAAGTGGCTTTATGTGAAGTTACCTTTAGTATGGCTAAGCCATCTGTGCTGTAGCCAGCTAGTCCAAGTGGCTTTAATGTGAAGTTACCTTTAGTATGGCTAAGCCATCTGTGCTGTAGCCAGCTAGTCCAAGTGGCTTTATGTGAAGTTACCTTTAGTATGGCTAAGCCATCTGTGCTGTAGCCAGCTAGTCCAAGTGGCTTTAATGTGAAGTTACCTTTAGTATGGCTAAGCCATCTGTGCTGTAGCCAGCTAGTCCAAGTGGCTTTATGTGAAGTTACCTTTAGTATGGCTAAGCCATCTGTGCTGTAGCCAGCTAGTCCAAGTGGCTTTAATTTGGTGGCTGGGTTGGACGCTTTTTTTAGCCTCTTGAACCGAGTCAACCAGTATTGGCTTCGTTGATGTTGCCATAACTAAGTCAGTGATACAAGAATGACGTGACCTGCCATAACTAAGTCAGTGATACAAGAATGACGTGACCTGCCATAACTAAGTCAGTGGTACAAGAATGACGTGACCTGCCATAACTAAGTCAGTGGTACAAGAATGACGTGACCTGCCATAACTAAGTCAGTGATACAAGAATGACGTGACCTGCCATAACTAAGTCAGTGATACAAGAATGACGTGACCAAGGATGAACTTAAATAGAAGAAATGTTCTAGGCCAGTGTTATCTACAAGGCGTAATAGGACATCCCCGCATTAATCCATTACTTTCTCAGTCATCAAAAGCACCAATCAAAGTGACTTGTCCTTGAATTCACGTTTCACTAAAAATGTTACATTGGCAAATGGCGTCGGCGGGCCGTCAAACGTGAGCTCTCAATGCTCTCCCCAACGCACCTCCACACAGCCCAGGCGCCAGGTCTGCCTGACGCCCCCACCCGCAACCGCTCGATCGGATTTGCAAATGGAGGCTTCCCCCCCCCCCCTCGGGACGTCTATTCAACCGGAAACTGCTGCATTTAAAGCGTTCGCAGTCCACTCTCCCAGGAGTCGGGATGGTGCTTTAACGTCCCATCATGGGGAAGCGACGAACGTCCTTTAAGAGGGGTTATACAGTAGGTTTCCACCCCGAAACTAGTTTGCAAAGTAACTGGGACGAAACAGTTGCCTAGGAATCATCGGCCAAAGGCTTCGAACTTAGCCTCTCGCCTCATATCCATTAACGCCAACTTGTAATCATGCCCCCCCCCCCAACCTGTCTTTGCCTTTACTGTCAACTGTAAAGCGTCACAGTTGGCAGCCCTGTAGGTGCTGTTTTAATTCCGGCAGTAACCATGCATGTCCCTTGTCTGCCCACGCAGGACACGCAATTTTGGTTTTGTCTGCCCACGCAGGACACGCAATGGTGGTTTTGTCTGCCCACGCAGGATACGCAATGGTTGTTTTTTCTGCACACGCAGGACACGCAACGGTGGTTTTTTCTGCCCACGCATGACACGCAATGGTGGTTTTTTCTGCCCACGCATGACACGCAATGGTGGTTTTTTTCCATGTGTAACGCTGAGGGGGTCCGGTGGCCGGCGCCTCCTAATCGGCAAGCCACCACAGACTTGTCAACCGGAGCCTCACTGTAAGTGTCCACACACACACAAAAATTCATATGAAGATTTTTTTGTTACACTAGATCAGTAATTTATCGAACACCTGCTCTCAATTCTCCGATATTACTTTCACGGCTTGCCTTGGGCTAATCTCAGTGTTGCATCCCAACTCAAAGAATGTGTTGAATAGTTTATGTTCTTGGCGCATCTGGAAAACGTGATCAGTTTGCGAAAAATGCTGTCATGACGTCATTAACATTTTGTCGTGAGTTTATTTTCATATCAATCGAATGCACAACTTACGTCAAATAAACGACTTTGGTCTTTGAATAGCAAAGTAAAATACCAGTTGACTAAGTGCATTTGTTATAAGAAAGGGTTCACCCCCCCCCCCCCCCCCCACTTCCCAGGATGTGATCACATGAAAAATCAAATTAGGATTTTGTCCTTTTGTTAATCGCGTGAAAGGAAACTGTGGACTGTAAGTGGCAGATCTTCTACAAAGGAAACTGTGTACTGTAAGTGGCAGATCTTCTACAAAGGAAACTGTGCACTGTAAGTGGCAGATCTTCTACAAAGGAAACTGTGTACTGTAAGTGGCAGATCTTCTACAAAGGAAACTGTGTACTGTAAGTGGCAGATCTTCTACAAAGGAAACTGTGTACTGTAAGTGGCAGATCTTCTACAAAGGAAACTGTGTACTGTAAGTGGCAGATCTTCTACAAAGGAAACTGTGTACTGTAAGTGGCAGATCTTCTAAAAAGAAAAGGAAACTGTGTACTGTAAGTGGCAGATCTTCTACAAAGGAAACCTTCACAAAGTCACCGTGCCACAAATTCACCGCGTCACAAATTCACCGTGTCACAAAGTTGCGCCGCTGTTGTTTTGTACAGCCCTAACACCAGCACACAAAACAACAACAACATCATCCAAACCCATCCCTGCCCCTTTCAAAAATTTTCAAATGCATAAACGTCGTTCTTGTATTGGGATAATATATAATTTATATGTCCATGATCACATATGACCAAAGCTGACATATAATTTCTATGTCATGACCCCATATGACCAACGAAGACAAAAAGGCATTAGTTTAATTTGTGTCCATTTTTTTCCTTCTTCACAGACACTTGCAGTCTACAGAGTAAAATAACAGGAGAAGAGCTCACTCTCGGTAAGTTGTAGTCAATATTTTAGAGTACATTCCCTTGGGAAGGAAATGGGAAATTAACTAAATGTTCGTTTTAATTAAAAAGAACAAAATAGCAGTTTCTATCTTCAACACTCGATATTGCACTACATTATCTGCCCCTGGACTTGCATTGTATTTTCGTCTCGTTATTTTCCCTTTAATCAAGTTTATTTCAAGCATATAAATAATCAACTTTATATAACCATCTTGCATTGTCTTTGAAAGACCTATACATTTGTTTGGTAGCCTCTATCGTATTCTCTCTTTATAACCTTCTTGTCTCTCAATCTCTAATATACTCCTTATTTTCTTTCTCTGACCGTCTCTCCTTCTCCTCCCCTCTCTCTTCTCTCTCTCTTGTCTCTCCATTATCTCTATTGTCTCTCTTCTCACTAACTTTCTCACATAAAATACATTCAACCAATGCTACCAGTACGGATGAAACTTTAAATATTTTTTTTTAAACTGTCCATGGCGCTAACTATTGTTTTTAAGGTACCTTTCAGGGACACTCTACTAAGATAACTAACTTAACCTTTAGCTGACTTATCCATTATCATCCTTCTTTCATCCAAGAAGCTTTATCCTGGCAGTTTCAAGATATTAAGACAATCTCGCAAAATTCGCTGTAAACCAACGCTGAACGAAATAAAAAAATCACATTTCTTTATTAGCGCTATCACTTTTTACAAAGCGGCTTCGTCCCGTAAACAAAATTGCCCCCTAAACGTTACAAAGTGGTTTAAATAAATATTGTTAACCCTTTTTTTTTAGCCGTTTTCCCAGGACAGATTTTTTAGCCGCTTCAGACCAGCCAGCGTGGAGCCTGTTTGGCGTTCCATCGTTCTTGGAGAACTCGCTTACAGAGTCACATCCGGTCGCCATATTTTTGTTACATTGCGCGAGATCAGCTGATCAATAAATAATCATATTCGTTGGCGTACCTCATGAGACCATTTGACAACGGTATATAGCCAGGATTTGGGGGGGGGGGGGGCGTGTGAGCGCTGTAATATTATTATTAGTTCTTATTTCCTTATTATTGTTATAACGCATTGAGTGCCCATCATGGTAATTCTGTTATCGCTTTTCACTACTATCCAAATTACCCTGACTCTTTTTGGACACCGTGCTGCTGCTGTGGATTGACGAATTGACCGAACGTGATCACTTCTCTCAAGCAACTGCTGCTTTGGGATTTCATCTGATGAACTGTGTAATGTTCTTTCTCGCATGTATACAAGGATATGTTTGCTGTGAAGACCACGCAAGATTCGACACAAGCTTGATAATTGTATTTTAACGTGTGAAACCCACTCTTATATGGATAGCTACTATTTCATGAACCCCCATATTCCAACCGCTCCTGCCTTTCCGTGACCCACTCCCTCGACCTGTCCTCATCACCACTACCCTACCCCAGCCATTCCCAAAACCACTCCTTTCCGTACACCCACAATCCTCTATGCCCCCTTAACACCACAATTCCCACGACACCCAACTACCACAATCCAAAACGGCCCCTAACACAACAATCTCCAATGACCCTTACCAACACCATCTCCAAAGAACCCTCTACCGCCACAATCCTTCCCCACCCCTTGCCACCACAATCCCCCAACACCCCCTCAAAATAATTCCCAAACTACAGACACCCCACTTCCAGCACCACCACTCCTCACTCCCCCACATATTCCCCCCCTCCCCCGAGAGCTCACCCGTTTTCTTCAATACTGCATCAGTGCCGTGCCGACCAACGGAAGAAAAAAAAAGCCACCAGCGGGAATCTAAGAATGCTAACAGCGCCGCCTGTTGGGCGTGGGTGATCGGCTGGAAGAATCAAACACAGCACAAGGGAGCGAATCCAATTTTCGGGCTTATCAAGTCATGATTGGAACTCTTCTGACTAGGAAATGTGACCATTAGCTTCAACTTTGTTTCTCTTACTCTCATTGGTTCGCCCTCTAGCAAATGGCATACAGATGACGTCATTTACTTTCTTTTCCAGAGTTCCCTGCTCTTTGGTTGGTTTACGACTTTTGTGACCTCAAAGTCAAGAAAATAACAACAACAAAAAATATATATAAGAATGAGCTATGGGGACATAACGCTTAAAACCAGAAAATATTTTGATACGTTCGGACTCTTAAAAACAATCATAGTGATTTTCTATTATTTTACGGAAATCGAATACATTTTACATGCGCAAAAAATATTATATTTCCGCTTTTATTTTAGCAAAGTTTTAAGTATTAATATTATATTATAAATTACAAATACATATAAAGAAACAACTAAGGAACTATTTTAAGCATTTTATATGCGTTTAAAAGTTATGAAAAAAAATTAAATAGAAAAAATATGATCAAAGACATACATAGTAATTACATTCATCGGGAAAACCTAAACATCAGTTGTTGTTAGTGCGTTCTTTAGCGCGTTGTCAATAAGGCGAAATAAAATTAAAATTAATTTGTTCTAAATAATCACGCAAATGACGTCATAGTGAAATTGCCAATTTAGACAAAGCTAAAAGATTTCTGATTAAATAAAAGAGTGTGACAAAACTGATAATGTACATTCCCCTTCATATAAGTAAAATTAATAAATAGCATTGATTGCTTTTTAAATTGCTAAACTTAAATACTAATTTAGCTTTGTATTTTTAACATTTAATAAGTTTGTACGTTTTATTCATTCCAAAAATAAACTTTTATGAAATTTATGAAGTAGTAAAAACTCTACATTTAAAAATAATTTTAATAAGAATATGCCGTTTAATTAAATTAATGCAGCAAAACTAAATAGCCAAATATCATTTTTAATGCACTTATCACTGATCTAGATAAGAATGAAGCATATTAAATGAAAAAACATATTTTTGCGTAAGCAAGGGGGCTACAATCCAGTGTATGATTTATTTATTTTTTTTTAACTCTGTGGGCGGGGAGTAATGCTATACATTCATTTTGCCAAATGCAGCACAAGATAAGCTTCAGAATAAATTTGATCAATAATTAACCTTCTTCGATACATTTATATCGATGGTAGGAAATTGAGTTCATGCATTTTTACTTGGATGACAATATCTTTCAATCCAATGACATTTCAGTTGTAAAAAAAAAGAAGCTATATTCTCATTTTACATATGAACATATGTTAACCAATTAAGAAAATAAAAGACTTTAACAAAATATAAATATATTTACATTTACTTATCCATGGATATCAAAACCCAATCACTTTACACAAGTGAAAATTTAATTTAAAAAATAGAGATTTTATTAGATAGAGAGATAGACAGAAAGACAGAAATACACAGATAGATGATATATAGATAGAGATGTAGATAAAATATAGATAGACGGATGGATGGATGGATGGATGGAGGGAAGGGTGTGTGGGTGAGAGGATGAATGGATGGATGGATAGATAGGTAGGTAGGTAGGTAGGTGGGTAGGTTGGTAGGTAGATAAGTAGGTAGATAGATATGTAGGTAGGTAGGTAGGGAGATAGATAGAAAGATGGGTAGATAGATAAAGACCTGTTTACTCTTACGATTTTGGTGTACAATGTACGATTTTGAAGTGTATACATTATATATACTGTGTTTTTTTACTATTAAGATAATGTATTGAACGATTTTGTGATATTATACGATTTTAAGATTTTGAGGGTAAACAGGCCTGTAGATAGTAGCTGGATAGGTAAATAGTTAGGTAGATAGGTAGATAGGTAGGTAGTTAGGTAGGTAGGTAGGTGGGCGGGTAGGTAGGTAGGTAGGCAGGTGGGCAGGTAGGTAGGTAGGCAGGCAGGCATGTGGATGGTAAATAGGTAGATAGGTAGATGATAGATAGATAGGTAGATAGATAGATAAACAGACAGACAGACAAACAGACAGGCAGTCAGACAGACAGAGAGACAGAAGGAGAGACAGAAAGAGAGACAGTCAGAGATACAAACAGAGAGACAGAGATACAGACAGAGAGACTGACAGACAGACAGACAGAGAGATAGACAGAGAGACAGACATAATGACAGAGGGACAGAGAGATAGACAGAGAGACAGAGACTGACAGTGAGACAGACTGAGAGACATCTTGAGAGACAAACAGAGAGACAGACAGACAGAGAAACATATAGACCGGCAGAGAAACAGAGAGACAGACAGAGAGAAAGAGAGACAGACAGAGCGACAGACAGAGAGACATAGAGACAGACAGAGACAGAGAGACAGGAAGAGAGACAGGCAGAGAGACAGGCAGAGAGACAGGCAGAGAGACAGGCAGAGAGACAGAGATATAGACAGAGAGACAGACAGATAGAGAGACAGACAGAGAGACAGACAGAGAAGCAGACAGTCAGACAGACAGACAGACAGATCATCCTTGAATAATTGCAAAAAAGTTATCTTAATTCAGTAAACTATATCTATACATATATAAGTATATCCCGTATTAATCCAAAGTGATGATAATTTTGTGAATTGTAAAAAAATGCAAATGTTTCTGAGTTATTACACACATTTAACAATATTCCGTTTTGGGACCGGAGACCTAAATTCTTTTTTTCCCCCTTTTATGAGCTAAATATAATTTTCGTATGCGTTCCTATACCATTCATCCGATTGCGATAAAACTTTGGTACGTTGTTGTGCGCACCAAAGGTTTCTGAATTAGCTTATCCATTTTGAAATATTCCTTTTCGGGCCGGAGCCACAAATTATTTTGTTCTTATATGAGCTATACAAATATAATTTCAATCAGTGCTATTGCATGGGTGGCTAGAAATCAATCAAATACAAACAAAATTTCAGTTTGTGTGTGACATAAGTACAATCATTTTAAAAGTTTACGTTTGGGGCCGGGGGCCTTATTTTAAAAATAATAAGTTTTTGAGCTATTTAAATATAATTTAAAACAGAGCTACTGCGTGGATGGATCAATCGCTACAAGTGTGTGGACTAAATTTTGAAAATACATGCTTCTCACGTGGACAGCTATATGTTGCCAGCTCGCGCGTCGAAAAAAACGTCTAATTTATTGGTGTACACAGCAGACGGAAAAAATCATAAATATTTTCTATTTAAAAATTACTTTGAATCTTAATTAAAACAGAAACACTTTTTTCATTGAGTGACATGCAACGCATGCCGGGTTCTCGCTAGTATGTTAATATTAGGCCAACAACTTTTATTATACCTCTTTAGTTCAATATCTTTTTGGGGGGACATAAAAGAAATAATATCAAAGTTTCTAGTAGTTTACATGCGTATTTGAGCAGCATCTTTTGTATGGTTAAGTCAGACCTAAATAGTCATCACATGCTCTCTACAAGCCCTAAAAACTAAGCCAATAGCACTTAAATTTATTGGTTTGAGTTCAGTTCATCAATTTAACATAATTTGCCTAACAAGTGTGGGTATAGTAGACACTCTGGCTATTGGACATTTTAACATCAGATCTCAGATTTGGTCAATCGAAGATCCTTCCAACGTTGGATGAACAAATTACTTGACTAGACCCGGTACCGGCTCAAGGTACCGGTAACTCGGCAGTTTCCCAGGGTGCCGTGTGTTTCGGGCGTCTTCGGTGATCTTCCAAAATAGGAAAAAAGCATAGCACGTGTGCGCCATGGATGAAAAAAAGTTCAATAAAAAGATCTGCTGATCTAAAGGCTAGAAAAGATGTCATCACTAGGCTAATTTGTTCCTATTGTCCACGGCAGGCTAATTGTTACTACTGTCCACTGCAGGCTAATTGTTCATACTGTCCACTGCAGGCTAATTGTTCCTACTGTCCAAATACAAGTTAAGAAAGACATAATATTTATGTTCACTGTTTGTTTTCAAAAAAAAAAAAAACCTAGGTAATAAACTTATTCCATACTAGCTACTTTTTTCCTTGCACAATTTTTTAAGATTATACTTAAATGGGGCGCCAAAGTTAAGCATATTCGGCGCGCCATCAACCACATGGCCGGTCCAGTACCGCACTGTTTCGGAGCTCTCTAGGATTGTGGGATTGTTTACTCCACAATGAAGAAGTCAGGTCGAGGCTCCTGTTAAGTTACGTCGAGGCTCATATTAAGTCACGTCGAGGCTCAAATTAAGTCACGTCGAGGCTCATATTAAGTCACGTCGAGGCTAATGTTAAGTTTAATGTTCTTGTTGTCATTTGAACCTTCTTTTGCCAGTGGGTTAAATTAAGACAAAGTTCATTTCAAATAATCGATCGATCAGATACGAATGCCGAAACGTTGCATCCACACGGCTATCGAATGGCAAGCACAAAGCGTTCATTCGTCTCAGGGGAATATCCAGTTATATCCAATAAGCTCACGCCCTGGTATACTGCTCGAAATGTATGATTGGTCGGAACCTTAGTACAGGTTTTTGATGTTTGAATCTTTTTTTTTTATGTGTTAAACACTTTTTGTATGATTTCGTTTTACAAAATATAACCCTAGACTTAGATTTCCGAGTGTGCCAAACGCGCGGTCACGCGTGATGACGTCACCATCTAATGCCGTCCTTGCAAGCCAATCCGTACGTCACGCCGGCTAATAAGAAATCTCATCTGGTTGTGCTGTGAGCAGAGTGGCCATGTTACTTCTGTCCCGGTCATTACGAGCCGTCTCTCGGTCCTGGGATTGTTTGCGCCCTGGATTCAGATTTCTAAGTTCAACAATATTTGCACAGTGTTCGCTGAACTCGTGTTACGTGCAGGAAACCAATAATAAAAAGAAGAATGCGTCTATCTCTTTGATATATTAATGCTAGAATATTCTGTGGGTGAAGCGATGGAATTCGACGACCACATGAGACAAAAAATGAGCATGAGCACAAAGGACAAAAAATACTTATCTGAAGATATTTTTTTTTTAAATACATAGCGGTTATTTAGGAAATGAAAAAATGATATATTATATTGTTTAACTTCTTTAAATTTTGCTTTGAAAATAAAAAGATTTTTGAAAGGACAGCAAGTTCGTAGCTTCCTCCTGCACCCCCACCACTCATACCCCCCCCCCCCCCCCAAAAAAAAAATTCTTTCGTCACGTGACTTCTTTGGTGTTTTAACTCTCGTCTTTTAACTCATTCTTTGACATATTTTTTTTTTTAAATAGTTTTCAAGAATCCTATTTTCTTTTTGAACAAATCTAACATTTCACGAAATGTTTGTAATTATTTTTGTTGCATAACCCGGTTGTGTCTTAATAGAAGTTCTTGTCTTAAAATGATGTCTCAGCAGACGTTCTTGTCTTGAAATGTTTGTCTTAACCGACATTAATTTCTTAATCTGTATCCGTTTTCACTTAAAATTTCATGTAGATCTGCGAGGTATGGGACGCCACAATGATAAAAACATATAGGAACATGATTAATTGAAATCGAGATTTCTTCACATCACCACCAATCCTAATTTTGACGGTCCTATTTCCATTCATGTCTTCTTCTATTTCCCCTAATGTCTTCTCATGTTCAGACCGGAATGTTAACAGTGATTTTAACGTTGGAACCTATCCTTGTTTAACGTTGGAACCTATCATTGTTTAACGTTGGAACCTATCCTTGTTTAACGTTGGAACCTATCCTTGTTTAACGTTGGAACCTATCCTTGTTTAACGTTGGAACCTATCCTTGTTTAACGTTGGAACCTATCCTTGTTTAACGTTGGAACCTATCCTTGTTTAACGTTGGAACCTATCCTTGTTTAACGTTGGAACCTATCCTTGTTTAAAAATAAGAAAAAATGCCTGAGACTGAAAAAAAAAAAAGAAATGCACGCTTTTTTTATTTTATTATTTTAAGTTTACTTGACTTGTATAATCCCATGACTTGAACATAAGTTTACTTGACTTGTATAATCCCATGACTTGAACATAAGTTTACTTGACTTGTATAATCCCATGACTTGAACATAAGTTTACTTGACTTGTATAATCCCATGACTTGAACATGAGTTTACTTGACTTGTATAATACCATGACTTGAACATGAGTTTACTTGACTTGTATAATCCCATGACTTGAACATAACAGATTGCTGTGTGCGACCACAAGGCGTTCCTTGAAAGATGAACCCGAAACGGATATCTCACTGAGAGTTCTCAAACTGTTAAAACACAAAAGCATTTAATATCTTTTAAAAAATTAAATTTTTGAAAATGTTGAAAAGCTTCCAGTAAAATTCTGTAGGACTTAGTGTATTCAGGAAGGTGATTCAATTAGTAGAGTACGACGGAGATACATTCAGATGATCTCAAAGAAACATCACGCATATTGTCCTTTCTTTCCCGGAAAACGTTCAATTATCTAATGGTACAATTAGCAATGATAAGTTCTCTGTCCTGTAACTTTAGGGTATCCGTCCTGTACCTCTAGATGCCCGTAGTCCTGAAACGTTATGGTATCCATCCTGTAACGTTATGGTATCCATCCTGTAACTTTATGGTATCCATCCTGTAACTTTATGGTATCCATCCTGTAACCTTATGGTATCCATCCTTTAACTTTATGGTATCCATCCTGTAACTTTATGGTATAAGTCCTGTAACTTCATTTTATCCGTCCTGTAACTCTAGATGCCCGTAGCCCCGTTACGTTATGGAATACGACACATAACTTAATGGTGCCCGTCCTGTAACTTTATGGTGCCAGATTGTATTATTATGCCCTGTAACCGAACGGCATCTCGCCACGTCCCACCATCCTTCACAAGAGCGGGCACTTGTCTGTTTCTGTTGAGTACATCCACGGGAACTTACAAAAGTGCTGATAAAAAAACAAAACAAAAAACAAACACGTGCATACACGCGACACTTATCGGCAAGTCCTAAGAAAGCGGCCATTGTTGTCTGCGCTGCTCGTTGAACAGCTGCGGGCGGACGATACATGATTCTGTCATAAGTCTGTTTTCAAGTGGGAGACACTCTTATTTCTAGATAGCAGCGCTATCTTTGGACTGAGCCCCATTGATTATGTAATGAGGAGCTTATCTTTGGACTGAGCCCCATTCATTATGTAATGAGGAGCTTATCTTTGGACTGAGCCCCATTCATTATGTAATAAGCTGCTTATCTTTGGACTGAGCCCCATTCATTATGTAATGAGGAGCTTATCTTTAGACTGAGCCCCATTCATTATGTAATGAGCTGCTTACCTTTGGACTGAGCCCCATTCATTATGTAATGAGGAGCTTATCTTTAGACTGAGCCCCATTCATTATGTAATGAGCTGCATATCTTTGGACTGAGCCACATTCATTATGTAATGAGGAGCTTATCTTTAGACTGAGCCCCATTCATTATGTAATGAGGTGCTTATCTTTGGACTGAGCCCCCATTCATTATGTAATGAGGTGCTTACCTTTGGACTGAGCCCCATTCATTATGTAATGAGCTGCTTATCTTTGGACTGAGCCACATTCATTATGTAATGAGGAGCTTATCTTTAGACTGAGCCCCATTCATTATGTAATGAGCTGCTTATCTTTGGACTGAGCCACATTCATTATGTAATGAGATGCTTATCTTTGGACTGAGCCCCCATTCATTATGTAATGAGATGCTTACCTTTGGACTGAGCCCCCATTCATTATGTACTGAGATGCTTATCTTTGGACTGAGCCCCCATTCATTATGTAATGAGATGCTTACCTTTGGACTGAGCCCCATTCATTATGTAATGAGATGCTTACCTTTGGACTGAGCCCCATTCATTATATAATGAGGTGCTTATCTTTGGACTGAGCCCCCATTCATTATGTAATGAGATGCTTACCTTTGGACTGAGCCCCATTCATTATGTAATGAGATGCTTACCTTTGGACTGAGCCCCATTGATTATGTAATGAGATGCTTACCTTTGGACTGAGCCCCATTCATTATGTAATGAGGTGCTTATCTTTGGACTGAGCCCCATTCATTATGTAATGAGGTGCTTATCTTTGGACTGAGCCCCCATTCATTATGTAATGAGGTGCTTACCTTTGGACTGAGCCCCCATTCATTATGTAATGAGATGCTTACCTTTGGACTGAGCCCCATTCATTATGTAATGAGATGCTTACCTTTGGACTGAGCCCCATTCATTATGTAATGAGATGCTTACCTTTGGACTGAGCCACATTCATTATGTAATGAGCTGCTTATCTTTGGACTGAGCCCCCATTCATTATGTAATGAGGTGCTTACCTTTGGACTGAGCCACATTCATTATGTAATGAGATGCTTATCTTTGGACTGAGCCCCCATTCATTATGTAATGAGATGCTTATCTTTGGACTGAGCCCCATTCATTATGTAATGAGATGCTTATCTTTGGACTGAGCCCCATTCATTATGTAATGAGATGCTTATCTTTGGACTGAGCCCCATTCATTATGTAATGAGATGCTTACCTTTGGACTGAGCCCCATTCATTATGTAATGAGATGCTTATCTTTGGACTGAGCCCCATTCATTATGTAATGAGATGCTTACCGTTCCAGGTGATTTTATTTTTTTTTTGAGATGCGAATTTCCAGCCATCGGAAATGTTTACGTCTCGACAGGTCAACACTCCTGTACCAAGTGCTGGCTTCCTGTCATGGGAAGTACTCGTGTCCTATGGAGGATCTTGCATCCTACAGATGTGTTACTGACCTAAGGAAAAGCTTGCATCCTACAGATGTGTTACTGACCTAAGGAAAAGCTTGCATCCTACAGATGTGTTACTGACGTAGGGAGATGGTTTTAGAATAAAGATGTGTTACTGGGCTAAGGAGAAGCTTGAATCCTACGCATATGTTACAGATCTATCATCTAAGGAGATGTTTTTAGCCGAAAGATGTGTTACTGATCTAATGAGATGTTTTTAGCCTAAAGATGTGTTACTGACCTAATGAGATTTTTTATCCCAAAGATGTGTTACTGATCTAATGAGATGTTTTTAGCCTAAAGATGTGTTACTGACCTAAGAAGATGCTTTTAGGCTAAAAATTTGTCACTGACGTAATGAGATGTTTTAGGCTAAAGATGTGTTACTGAGAAATTTCTATTGATACAATAGCTCAAAATCATGGCATGGGTTAACTCACAGAGTTGCTAATTGTTACTTGTCATGTTGATCAATCACAGTACGACATTTAAATACTAACACACACATACACACACACACAACTCACTCACACTCTCACTTTCACACATGTTCGCTGGTTCAGAACTGTTTGGGGCTCCCTCTGACACTAGACATTACTATTACATTTCAAATAACCCATTGAGAATCGAGGAACTAAAAAAAAAATCATTACTTTTTATCACATTCGTTTTATATTTTGCATTCGACACATTAACGGACGCAGCTCTGTGGGTGTCACCTCGGAGCACTTTGAAGAACGCTTCATTTGTGTTCAAGTTCCGCTTAATTGCTACAACTAATCCCCTCCCACTCACACGAACAGGCAAACAAACAAACTTTTAAGTGCACCATTTTATCTGTTTCTTTATTTTGTAATTCCATCACTCACGCTCGAACACACTCACAGAACACTCACATAAAAAGACACACATACATACAAACACGCAATCTCGCGATAGCTCAAATCGAGCATCAACGCCTGCATAACCCTACACCCCCACACCACCTTATCGTAATGGCTCACTTGGGCACTGACTCTCGTACAGCGTGTTCCCTGTTCTGTCTGTTATAGACGGCCGGTGTTTGCTCGCTCTTTCAATGTTTCTTTTGCTCACTCAGCTGCGTGGACACAGGCAACAATGGAAGGGATACAGCGGTTCTAAACCTTGTTTATCGATTGCCTTTATCCTTGTTGTAGGCGACACTTTCTTATTTAAGAAAAAGATAACCTTTTTTTTTGGAATCGAACATTTCCAACTAGAGTAGGAAGAAGAAGACGAGGAAGACAGAGAAAAAGACAGGAAGATAACATCAAAGAGTGGACGGGATTAAAACTAGGCGATGCTGTACGTAGTGCAGAAGACAGAGAGGAATGGAGAAGGATAGTTATCATGTTATCTGTGGCGCCCCAACGGTCCCAGGGACATCATGATGATGACTGAATAACTATTGTTACTTGTGTAACTATATTTGGACAGATTTTCAGTCTTATTACTTTAACTTTTTTAAAGAATGTAGTCGTTGCTATAGGGATATGTCTATAGCAGGGGTTCTCAATCTTTCTACTGCCGCGACCCTTTAATACAGCTCCTCATGTTGTAGCGACCCCCAGCCATAAAATTATTTTCGCTGCTGCTTCATAACTGTTAGAGGATATGTGTTTTCCGATGGTCTTAGGCGACCCCTGGGAAAGTGTAGTTCGACCCCACCCCCAAAAGGGGGTCGCAACCCACAGGTTGAGAACCGCTGGTCTATAGTGAAGCCGTGCTCTCCATGCGTGTTAGTATATTAAGAGAGAAATGTCCAGGGCATTGCATGGTTGATGCATGGTTGATGCATGGTTGATGTTGTTTTACTTTTAAAAGGGGTGGGGCTAGAGGTTATGTTTTTAACAGTTTTTTTCCCTTGTTCTTGTGATGGTGTGTGTGGGGTGGTGGGGGTGCGTGTGTATAAAAATTGTAAGATTCAGTCAGACATTGCTGGCCGAGTTAGGTTATTAAAGTATTTTTACAGTAACTTCACTTTATTTAAGGTAATATAAATATGTTAAAGTATGTTTCTATATAAGCGACGGTGAACGTAAGTGTGAGGTGGTTTAAAATAGCGAGTTTGAGAACCAACTGTTTCTTTTTTTTTTTTTTTTTTTAAAAGCCATCTCGGGGTGAAGGGAGAGCACTCCCACCCAGAACTAAAGGGAATGAACCACGATTGTATCATGGTACGAAATGTTTGCCCTTGCAACAAAAGAGCGAACTACTCACGCGCCGCTGATTCTCTTTTAATGTCCTCTCTCGGCTTTAGTGTTCTGAACACATCCCCTTGGCGTAGTCCTGGTCAGAACAGATTCAGTAAAACTGTTGTTGGGGGTCATCAAGCAGCGTCCTTGGCCTTCAAAGGGAGCCCGTCTGAAGTTATGACAACTTGCAAAGTCTTGACAAGTGTTGTAAAAAAAAAATGTTATCAAGCCATCTTCGAGGCCAATTATCTCAGGGGAAAATAACTAAGTGAAAGCAAAGTGTTGAACAACCGGTAAGATGAAAGTCTCTTGTGGAGATATAATATCGTGGGCCTTGGTTTTTTTTATATTTCTTTTTTATTTGTTTGTTTGCTTGTTTGCTTGTGGTGTTGTAGTAATGATTTAATGTCCAATGAATAATTGGAGAATTTATCGAAAACGCATGTAGATTATTTTTTATCGATTTCTGACCGTACTATTGGCACACTGGCATCTTTTGAAAATTTAAAATAATTCTACATTATTTAAAAATTGATTTTCCACTCCGATCTCCTTTATTGTTGCCATCTGTGAATATCAACTCCAATTTCCCTTATTGTTACTACCTGTGATTATCAACTCCAATCACCCATATTGTTACTATCTGTGATTATCAACTCCAATCTCCCTTATTGTTAGCATCTGTGATTATCAATTCCAAGCTCCCTTATTGTTACTATCTGTGATTATCAACTCCAATCTCCCTAGTTGTTACCATCTGTGATTATAAATTCATATCTCCCTTCTTGTTACCATCTAAAATTATCAACTCCAATCTCCCATATTGTTACCATCAACTTCTATCTCGTAATCTCGCAACCGGATTAGGAAGTCATATAAATTCAAGAATTCTTCGGTGCCCTTATTGTGTTAAAATGTGTATCGTAATCCATGCAATAAATGCTACTCTTTATTGACTTTGAGTCTGTAAGCTTCCAATGGCGGTTATAAACGTCCTACTGCTGGATCCTGTACTAACAGTCAATGACGTCAACTTAAATACGAAATTATCCACATCAATAAAATGGCAATACGTGGACTCCCTCTATACATGACATTCTCATTGGAACAGCTCAATAAAAAATATGTTAATGGCAATATCGTGATTTTTGTTTTTGTAAATTTTAAATTCAGGGATTCTTAACCATGAATCCACTGGCCCTTGGGTTTATTTGAAAATTATAAAGGCATTTTTTAAAACGTTCAATTAAATGTTCAATTCTAATTATATTAACAAACTCCTTATGTGTTCTATAGAGTCCATAAATTCTTTCCAAATCCCTAAATTATTCATGTTAGGCAAATCGTAAGTACTACTTCGTCAGATAGTCTCTACACTTCCGTCAGACAGTCTCCACACTTCCGTCAGACAGTCTCTACACTTCCGTCTGACAGTCTCCACACTTCTGTCAGACAGTCTCCACACTTCCGTCAGACAGTCTCCACACTTCCGTCAGACAGTCTCCACACTTCCGTCAGACAGTCTCCACACTTCTGTCAGACAGTCTCCACACTTCCGTCAGACAGTCTCCACACTTCCGTCAGACAGTCTCCACACTTCCGTCAGACAGTCTCCACACTTCCGTCAGACAGTCTCCACACTTCCGTCAGACAGTCTCCACACTTCTGTCAGACAGTCTCCACACTTCCGTTAGAAAGTCTCCACACTTCCGTCAGACAGTCTCCACACTTCCGTCAGACAGTCTTGTGTCGTAATAATAGAGAATGACTGTGGTGGGGGAGTGTGCTTGTGGGTG
Source organism: Omphiscola glabra (assembly GCA_964017045.1). NCBI lineage: Eukaryota > Metazoa > Mollusca > Gastropoda > Lymnaeidae > Omphiscola > Omphiscola glabra. The sequence goes on from OZ024795.1 coordinate 19,987,448, forward strand.
GGGGGTCGATTTTATTCTGTGTACAAAAAAGAACAACTCATTAAAATGACGATTATCTAAGACAAAGGCTGATGTTGCACGTATTCGAATGCTCGTCGTGCTATAAATATTAACCAAGCATCGATTAAAGTCCTTGTTTGACTGCGGGGAGTGAGTGAGAGAAAAAAAAAACTATCGATCCCGTCCCAATAACAGAGTCTAATAGGTTCACTCTACGATCTCGCATTGTTGTCATAGAAGTGCGTGGACGCAAGCGATTCCTCATCAATATTACAGATCGATTCCTTGTACCCTGTACCGGATTACGTAGCTTGGATAAAATTGAATGGAAAAAAAAGACAGGGGAATATTTTAAAAGTAATTTGATAAATAAAATGCACTTTGATTTTTATCACGGTGAATAATTTATTTATTTTAAAATCTAAAATCTATGATGATTGAAAGTAACCCGTTACCAAAAACATGAACGGTTTGAGAGATTGTAAGACATTGTAAGATATCATAAGGTTGTAAGAGATTGCAATAGATTGTATTTACGAATAATTGTTTTACCTTCTTAATGATGAAGTACATGGAAAAACTGAGCGACCTCCCGTACACCCCCCCCCCCCCACAACCCCACTCAGTCACCCTTAACATCTCCCCAATGTATCAATGCATCTAGTTAAAACTTTAATTAAACATTATTTCTTTCAAAATGTAATGGACCTTCTATCAAAGACGAGTTTAGACGCAATAAGTAGAAGTCAGTTTAAAGTTCTTAAAATACATAACGCATAGAAAGTCTGTAAAGACGGGTAGTAAGGCACTCTATGGAGCCAAAGAAAGTCTGTACAGACGGGTAGTAAGGCACTCTATGGAGCCAAAGAAAGTCTGTACAGACGGGTAGTAAGGCACTCTATGGAGCCAAAGAAAGTCTGTACAGACGGGTAGTAAGGCACTCTATGGAGCCAAAGAAAGTCTGTACAGACGGGTAGTAAGGCACTCTATGGAGCCAAAGAAAGTCTGTACAGACGGGTAGTAAGGCACTCTATGAAGCCAAAGAAAGTCTGTACAGACGGGTAGTAAGGCACTCTATGGAGCTAAAGAAAGTCTGTACAGACGGGTAGTAAGGCACTCTATGAAGCCAAAGAAAGTCTGTACAGACGGGTAGTAAGGCACTCTATGAAACCAAAAGAAAGTCTGTACAGACGGGTAGTAAGGCACTCTATGAAACCAAAAGAAAGTCTGTACAGACGGGTAGTAAGGCACTCTATGAAACCAAAAGAAAGTCTGTACAGACGGGTAGTAAGGCACTCTATGGAGCCAAAGAAAGTCTGTACAGACGGGTAGTAAGGCACTCTTTGAAGCCAAAGAAAGTCTGTAAAGACGGGTAGTAAGGCACTCTATGAAACCAAAAGAAAGTCTGTACAGACGGGTAGTAAGGCATTCTAAGAAGCCAAAGGATTCCAATTAAATGGAGAATAATTAATGTTTTACTCAGTACTAATTTTGTTGAAGAACTATGGCAAGATGTCTCGTTGTCACCATAAAATAACACTGGAGGGACGGGCTTCGGGACAAACTCGATGTGTTCATTGAGTAGAGAGAATGTATTTAAAAAAAGTGGATTTAATGAATGGTGGGCAAAGTATTTGTATGAATAGAGATGCAGAGATGAAATGTCATTATCGGTTCAGCCGATACGTTTGAATTGATTTTAGCTAAAAGAATGTCATTTGTCTGCTTAAATTTTGTCACTTTGATAATTTGGTGACACGCCCGCGACATCAGCCCGCGAGATAATTCAATTGTTATTTGTCTACGTTTTCGTGGTTTTTTTTTTTAAGGTTCTTGAACTGTGAATAAAAAGATGTGTATTGTACAAATTGTTATATCCCATGTAATTTCTTACAAGAAACTGTTTTTAAATCATTTTTTCATTGACACCTGTAATGAAATTATTTAAAACTTTAAATATTTTTGCACCCTGTCTTTTTTTTTCTGTATACGCCACTGAGTAATACAAATAATGCGTTTCAACTCAATGCTTTCCTGTAAAATCATTCTTAAACGCCTAATCCACTTACACCCCCCCCCCCCCCATAATGATGACGCAATGACCTTACTTCACCTATGAAGTCTCTAACTCAAACTCACTATGCGGCACCTGCCTTTGTTGCTGATTGCTGAAATACCATTTTGTCGCAAGCTAGTCTTGTATACAAGGAATCCTGCTATTAGTGCACCTCCCTACCCCCCTCTCCTGTACATCGTGACCAATGTTTACCTTCTGGCTATTGTTTACCATATCTCGGGCGGTAATGTTCCCATCATGACATTTACTTTGCAAATATTCGTGTTGGGTTACGGAGAAAATACCACCAGCCCCATGGCATCCGTGACACGGTTCACGACAAGTTGTTAGTAAATCGGACCTTAGTAAACTGGGACTGGGCCTTAATCAACTGGGCCTTTTAAATGTTGACAGGCTGTTAGTAATCTGGACCTTAGTAAACTGCACCTTAAAGCTTTGGCAAGCTATTTTTAAAATGGACCTTATAATCGCTGACAGGCAGTTTATTATTGCTTAAGAACAGCGGTTATCAACCTGTGGCGAACGACCCTCTCTCAGTGGTCGCCATAGACCATCGGAAAACGCATGTACTCTACATTTACAAAGTAGCGAAGAAAATAATTGTGTGATTGTTAGGGGTCGCCACAACATGAGGAACTGTATTAAGGGGTCGCGGCATTAGGAAGGTACAGGTTCAACATAAATGGGGGGGGGGGGGGGGGCTGAACGGGGGTGGACTTAGAGTGAAAGGGTGTGAGAGTCAGACATATAAGAAGAGAAGGATGGGCGCGAAGTCGCAGAGAAAAAGAGTGAGGGGAGGTGGAGAGAAGAGAGATATACGCAAAGACCGAGAAGCTGAGAGGGAGATAGAACAGAATGAGTGAATGAGAAAAGATGAATGAGAAAGCGTGAATCAGAAAGGGTGATTGAGAAAGGGTGAATGAGAAAGGGTGAATGAGAAAGGGGGAATGAGAAAGGGTGAATGAGAAAGGGTGAAGGAGAAAGAGTGAATGAGAAACGGGTATTGAGAAAGGGTGAATGAGAAAGGGTGAATGAGAAAGGGTGAATGAGAAAGGGTGAATGAGGAAGGGGGAATGAGAAAGGGTGAATGAGAAAGGGTGAATGAGAAAAGGTGAATGAGGAAGGGGGAATGAGAAAGGGTGAATGAGGAAGTGTGTGGTAAGATAGAATCAATAAAAAATGTATCAAGTACTGAGATTAATTGAAGTGGTGTTTTTTATGAAGATTTCGACACTGAAAAAAGGGGGTGGGGAATGGGTGGAGATAAAATAAAGTGTCTTTACGTGTCAATACTTTGCTCCGTTCTGTCCAATGGCACTGCGATGGTCATTTTTCCGCCAGTCCGGCAGTGGTCATTGTTGTATGGCCAAGTGGACACTTTTCGTGATCGATGGAGGTTGGGGGACTGAAGTTGTGTGATTACAATTATCTGTTGGTCAGTGTGTTTATTTCTGTGCTCGAGTCGGGGGAAAATAGCTTGAATGCAAAAGTGGGTGGGGGTGCATGAGTTATCTGGTTGTTGTTGATACATTAAGATGGAGGGGAGGACTGGAGTGAAGGAAACCATCTGAGTTGCAGTGGGAGTGGAAAGACAGAGGACATATGACAGAAACGGAAGATTTAGAGAAGTAAAGACAAAATATTTTGGAAGAGAGAAGTGAAGTGGATAATGAAGATGGAGGGGAAATATATAAAAAGAGAGTAGAGAGAGAGAGATGGGTACAGAAAGATGGAGAATCGAGGGATGAGAAAAGTAAAGAGATTGAAAGAAGCGAGAATTGAGCGAGAGAAAAGGCGAAGTGGGAAACATTTATTTGTAAACTGCAACAATTTAGATTTTGATTGAGTGACACAGGAGCGGCCTGATATTGTTGTTATTGTTGTTTTAAAATATATTTTTAAATGTAATCCATCCATCTTGTTTATCTGTTGCTGGCGCTATTCTGCTTTGTCTCAGAAAGACATTTATTTATTGAATGATTGTCTAACTGTCCTGTGATGTTGGCCTATTACATGCTGAGAATGTCTCAGCATTGACTTTATGGCATGCTACTTAGAAGCAAAAAACAGACGCTGATGTTGAACTGCTGTTTCTGTGTACAATGGTGAACTGCTGTTTCTGAGAACAATGGTGAACTGATGTTTCTGTGTACAATGGTGAACTGCTGTTCCTGTGTACAATGTTGAACTGCTGTTTCTGTGTACAATGGTGAACTGCTGTTTCTGTGTACAATGGTGAACTGATGTTTCTGTGTATAATGTTGAACTGATGTTTCTGTGTATAATGGTGAACTGCTGTTTCTGTGTACAATGGTGAACTGCTGTTCCTGTGTACAATGGTGAACTGCTGTTTCTGTGTATAATGGTGAACTGCTGTTCATGTGTACAATGGTGAACTGCTGTTTCTGTGTACAATGGTGAACTGCTGTTTCTGTGTACAATGGTGAACTGCTGTTCCTGTGTACAATGGTGAACTGCTGTTTCTGTGAACAATGGTGAACTGTTGTTCCTGTGTACAATGGTGAACTGCTGTTTCTGTGTACAATGGTGAACTGCTGTTCCTGTGTACAATGGTGAACTGCTGTTCCTGTGTACAATGGTGAACTGCTGTTCCTGTGTACAAAGGTGAACTGCTGTTTCTGTGTACAATGGTGAACTGCTGTTTCTGTGTACAATGGTGAACTGCTGTTTCTGTGTACAATGGTGAACTGCTGTTTCTGTGTACAATGGTGAACTACTGTTTCTGTGTACAATGTTGAACTGCTGTTTCTGTGTACAATGTTGAACTGCTGTTTCTGTGTGCAATGTTGAACTGCTGTTTCTGTTTACAATTAAATAAGGACGTATCTCCGGCTCTCTGGTTCATAGTAAAGGCCCCCAAAAAATAAAAAATGTGTTTTATCTGTAAGGTCGTGATGACCAGCGGTATATGAATCGGGCGATTTGGGGGGAGTGGGGCTCTCCACCCCGGATGGAAATTTTTTTAAATATTTAAGGGTGATCCTTTCGGCACTGTGCAAATTTCTTTTTTCTTTTCTTTTTTTTTTTTTTTTGTGAAAAAAAAGGGGCAAGGGGCAACAAATATATTAGCCTGTCCCGGGCGGCACTAACCCTAGCTAGACAAATGGATGTAATATTTGTCCACAAGACGCCACGGCATGATTCTCAACGTTCCGAACTGTCTTCTAATTATTTGATGACGATGCGCGCACAGTGGACAGAAATCATATTGAGACCCCATGGCACTGAATCTCGAACAAATGTATGAGATCTCGACTGAGTCTTGCTTTTTGGGAATTGTTTGCCAAAATAAGATTCAGATGACTGACAAAGTATGGGACTGCTTTTGTCTGTCATTCGATATGTGTCACGTGATTTATTAAGAGATGTGTCACGTGATGTATTATGAGATACATTTCATGACAGGGTATGACCTTTTCTTTTTTTTTTTATCCATCAACAGATCGTGCCATGAGCCCCACATCCTAGCCCACCCATGAGTTCCGACGATGCACCTGGGTAACTGTCGTCTGATACTGACTACTTTGCTTGCTTACGTCCTTCATTGCACCGGTGAGTAGATCAAACGACTTTACAGAGTTCTGGAACTTCTTTTCAAATCTAATTTTTAAGAAAAGGAAGAGAAAAAAAAGGGGGGGGGGGGCTTTGTGCTGTGCAAGGATTTCAGCAGCAAATCTAATATACTCTCACACAATTTGCTGATTTCTCCAGTGGCGTACCATTGACTAAATCCTTCCCAGAGCGAACTCTCAAAAGTGGGCCCATAATACACTGACAACATATAAATAATGTTGCATATATACCTTGAAAGTTCAACCCGAGGAGGGGGGGGGGGGGAACTTTCTCACGACCCTATAAGGTTCGCCGTTCGGAAAAAAGAAACTATGAAAATTATGTGTTTTAAACATTGGTATGTAATCAAGCTCGGTCATTTCATAGATTATTTAGAATCTAAACCTACTGGTGTTTATCTTCCCTTCATTGCCACGGTGAATTGCCATGATGATTGATACCTTTTTTTTTTTAAATATATGTAATATACATAAATATATGTATCGCAAATGAGAATCGGACTGTGACCCAAAACAAACAAGTGTATATTTTTAGCGCCTTTATTTATGATTATTGACAACAACCTTGACCCATAAGTTTAAGTGAGCTGCTAATTGCATTGCTTCTGTTTATTACAGAACACGTCTGTGCCCATCACACACACAATACTGTACTGTACCCATTACACACACAATGCTATAATGTGCCCATCCGTTTCTATCCAGAGTGTCTCCTAGACTCTAAGTCTGTCTATAGCAGTGGTTCTCAACCTTCCTAATGCCGCGACCCTTCAGTAAAGTTCCTCATGTTGTGGCGATCCCCCACCCCCAATTTTTTTATATTTTTTTCGTTGCTACTTCATCACTGTGGAGTATATGTTTTTTTACGATGGTCTTAGGCGACCTCTGTGAAAGGGTCGTTCGACGCTCAAAGGGGTTGCGACCCACAGGTTGAGAACCGCTGGTCTAGAGGGTCTCCCGGACTCTAATTCTGTACAGATCGTCTCCTTGACCTCAAACAAACTGCTCTTTGTATCCTCCCCGTCTCCGCCAAGTAATCTCCTTAAACTTAATGTGAGGGGGTATTCTTTTGTGTGTGTATGGGGAGGATGTTCTGGTGAGGGGGGGGGGGGGGGGGACAGAACAGTCTCAGACACGCATCTCCGGGCAGGCGAGCAACACGCCAAGTCTGACCAGCCAGCAACACGCCAAGTCTGACCAGCCAGCAACACGCCAAGTCTGACCAGCCAGCAACACGCCAAGTCTGACCAGCCAGATATCGCCAATAAAAGAATAAAGATGTTCTCGATACAAAACGCGGAGCTCTCAGGGGAGCGAATGAGGAGAAGAAACAGTTGCGTTACGGAACTAGATTGATCTCCCCTGGCGGAGGGGATTGCCAAAACGCTGCTGGGTTAGTAACATTTTCTCTCCAGTCTCTCGACAGTTGGGCGGCCAATGCGTCGCAGAATACGAATTTGGTGCGTACGTTTTGAAATGTTTTTTTTATGAAAGGGAATGTATTTATTTATAGATATAACTTTTTTTTGAGTTAGAGGAGACCTTTGTTTTATGTTAAAGGAAACTGTTGGAATGAGACAATATTATTTTGTAGAGAGAATGTGGAAGTCAGTGTTACTTTCAGACAATTTCCTCCCGGCGTAGAAAACGGGAAAAAAAAAAAAGGGGGGGGTGTTCAGCTGGTGTGATCTCCAAGGTGTCCATTCGGCTTTAAATTGGGAGGGGGCGGCATTTTCGGACAACTGCAGAATTTGTATCGCTAAAGGGAGTGAAGCAACATCTTGGCCCGCCCAGGGTGGTACTAAAACCAGCTACGTTCCTGGACAGTGGATCTATCAGCACCGAAATAAGCGACCAGGGCCAGCTATACTGTCATTTTTAATTGGGAAGTAGGGCAGCAATCGAGAACGTCAATGATTCTTGAGTGGGAGTGGGGGTCTGAGAAGGGGGGTCTGAGAAGTGGGGTCTGAGAAGAGGGGTCTGAGAAGGGGGGTCTGAGAAGGAGGGTCTGAGAAGTGGGGGTCTGAGAAGTGGGGGTCTGAGAAGTGGGGGTCTAAGAAGTGGGGGTCTGAGAAGTGGGGTCTGAGAAGGAGGGTCTGAGAAGGGGGGTCTGAGAAGCCCGTCCACAGAATTCTTTTGATTATTTCAACAAGTGTTGGATTTTGGAATGTACATGAAAATCAGTTGGAATATACCTAAAAATTAGTTGGAACATATCTAAAAATCAGAATATACCTAAAAATTAGTTGGAAAGTACCTAAAAATAGTTTAAATATACCTAAAAATCAATACGAGTATAGCTAAAAATCATTGCTTCTAATAGAAAAAATGGTTTCGTTGTTATTAGATCGGGGGAAGGAATCTTGTAAGTGTCCGGCGGTGGCATTATGGCGCCCAGTGCCATGCTTAAACTGAATTCCCTTCGGTTGTGGCGCACCCCAGGTTTATCATTTGGCACAAGCTTAAACTCGATACCTTACTGACAAATTTGATCGGCGTGAGGCAATGGTGGATCAGAAATTGAGGCTGTTGAAGGCTCTCGAGCAAAAGTGGGGAAGTGGGGGGACAAGTGTCTTGTGAAAAGACTTATATTGGTGGATAAGAGTTATCTCATAAGAGTTATCTCCTGCTTGTGTCCAGGAGGTTTTATGTTTGGGCTCAAATCAACCGCAGGGGAGCGTAGTCTCATTTATATGCCCTGCGTTGCAATTGAAATGTAGTCAACAACCATTTATGTTAGAATGAATCGAATTAAATTTACAACACTTCATAGAAATCAAATGCATGCTAATATAAGTCAAACGCTTGTAGGGACGGATTAGATTTGACTTTACGTACAAAATCTAGGTTCTAATGACTATGGATATTGGCCTCCTGTAATAACCTGAAATTTCATCGTGATCACGTATTGCTTTGTATAAAGATGGATATGTTGTGACCGGTTACAACCTATCTTAGTTGATCTTTCAATGCATGATGTCACGTCTATGGTGGTAGGGGAGACTCCTCTCCTTGCCTTCGAACGTTCTCAAGGCAACGGGCAGATGTGGACTCCCCATCTGTACATTGTGAAACGGCCTTTCCAGTTGTACGTAATGAGATGGACCTGACTGCGATGTATTGTGGGTGTAGATTCCTAGAAAGTCCTATGCGATGCAGGCTCATGGTTTGGTAAGCGGGTGTGTTGCGCTGGTGTGACTCTTCGGAATCAGGCCTCAAGCGTTATTCTCACATTTCAGCTGCTAAGGTGCTGTGGTTTCTTGCAATACGACAACCAGGTTTGTAAATATGGCGGCATAACACCTCACACCAGGGATTCGCAAGCAAGGTACGACGCGTTCTTGGAGGCTTAAAGTTGTGATGTGATAACGTTTTAACTATCAACTTTAAATGCAAGGTGATGGAGGAGGAGGGGAGAGAGACTAGAAAAGTGACCGGAACCTCGAAAAGTCGAGCGACGTCTCTGTTTGGCCTGGTTGTGTTATACAAAATTAAATATTTTTTACATTTCTACATAGTAATGTGCTTTTTAAATTTTATTTCAACTATTTTTAGGTTAAAATACTCAATTAATATATGTATTATGCAACACAAAGGAGGTTTCCATCATAAAAAAGCAATGCTACCATCATTTGGCATGTGATAAACAATTGCATTTTTTAAAAAAACTCACGTATAATGATTAACTTCTTAAGTAGTTTCAAGTTTTAACTAGAGTGAAAAACAAAAAAAAATTAATAATAATAGCGTTTTGTAGAAAGACTTATACATTTTTATGGGTCTTTTAAACGAATTATTTTTATAAACCGTATCTGAATGGCATAATTATGTTAAGAAGACACGAGTTGTTTATAAAAGACATTACATATTTATAAATGTGATATTTTTATCTGGGGAAATCGTATTAAAAGTACACTATACATTTCCCAATATTCAGTTGATGGAAATGTTTATTTGGAATTTCAAACTAAAACAACTTTCCTAAGGTAAATTACAAATTTGCCTCTTCGATTACTGTAGCTTTAATACTTAAATTAAATCCATAAAATTTATTTTTAAATTGACCATTTAGGTAGAACATTTTTTTTTTCTAAACCTTATAAAAATGAATTGGCAAGATACTTGAAATGCTAGTTCACAAAATCGTCACCAAATTCATATTTAATACACATCCTCACTTTAAAGCAGTGCTTTTTTTATGAAAGAGATTCCACATGTTTGATACTTATCAAGAACTATATTAAAATTATAAACTTTTATATTTGCGAAAAGGTAGTTTAATACAGTTTTGATTAAGCTTTTTAAACGTGTGAAGTTGCCAAAAATAAATCAATAAAAATACCAATATAGGTATATAACATCAAGATGCAAGACTTCGGCTCATAACCATGAGCGTAAAAGTTTCGGAATAGTACGATATTTATTATCGAAATGTGTAAGCCTTTAAAAAAAGACCCTTAAATATAAGGATCATCAATTATATCAAGCGAAGTGATATTCCATTGGTTCCACTAATTGGTTAAAAGCATCAGTTACTATTCTTTTTACAGATGGTATTAAAAGGACAATTTAGTAGAGTATTATTATAAAATATATTTTCGTTTCATTGCTGTACACATTGTTTGTTCCGAAAGACAGATGATTTTCTACGAGGAACACTGCTTTCCCAGCCGCCCCGCCCCTATTTTTCCAAGGAGCAATGTCCAGTGGCGTAGTGAGGGGTGAGGCAAGGGGGGCATCATGCCCCGGGCGCTACTCCCAAAGGGGCGCCAAATGGTATATTTTACATACAATATTGTATGGTTTTCGAATAGGGGGGTGCTAAAAAGGTATTGTGCCCCGGGCGCGAGTTAAGCTCGCTACGCCACTGGCGATGTCTGAAATAATTTCTGGTGGTAGTTTACGTTTTCTGGTCACAGTGAGGCACTGGCGTGACTAAAGTTAATTATATGAATAATTGATGTTTGGCGCCATCCCCCCCCCCAACGATGCTCTCACCCGAGCTGAAGGCGGCCAACCGTCAGCAATATTTAATCTTTATCTCCGTTATTTTTGCGGATAGACCGTAAAAGTGCGTATGAAATTTACAATCTCCGCAAAAAAACTTTTTAAAACATATAAATTAAATGAAACGTAAAAAAAATATTTTGAAGTGAAACAAAATGCAAAATTTCTGTGTTTACGAGTTCCTTTAACATGTACCATCATATTCAGGCCTAATGTGTACCAGCATATCAGGTCTAACATGTACCATCATATTCAGGTCTAACATGTACCAACATATTCAGGTCTAACATGTACCAGCATATTCAGGTCTAACATGTACCAGCATATTCAGGTCTAACATGTACCAGCATATTCAGGTCTAACATGTACCAGCATATTCAGGTCTAACATGTACCAGCATATTCAGGTCTAACATGTACCAGCATATTCAGGCCTAATGTGTACCAGCATATTCAGGTCTTACATGTACCATCATACTCAGGCCTAATGTGTACCAGCATATTCAGGTCTAACGTGTACCATCATATTCAGGTCTAACGTGTACTATTATATCCAGGTGAAATTCAAACTACAAGTTCAATTTTTAAAATGTGACGGTAAAAAAAAAAAAGTTGCTTATGTGTAAAAATAATGTAGGTTTAGTATATTAGTCAGTAACTTTTATATATTAGGTTGGCAACCGTGTCGGTTTGGCTGGAACCTTCGCCATTCCTTCCTACACACGGCCCTGCGTACGCGTACACAATATTTTATTTTAATTTAATGCTGTTTTGGGTGCAAGTAGATAAATAGGAGGGGTATTCTTTTTAAAATTGTGTTTTCTTTGGTTGCAGTTGACCCAACTCCCTGCTTTTCTTGTTATTAATGTGTTTAATGTGTGATAGGCCCTGTGCAAAATTACTATTTCAAACTCGACCCTCACCACATAATCTTTTTGCTGTGTTATGAGGTTGTGTTGTCTTAATTAAGGAGGGACGCTTTTTTTAAAAAATAGGGGGAGTAACGATGCACCGGCAAACTAACTTTAAAACTGGATTATCTCCCCTCAGCCTATACAAAACAAAATCCAATCACTGGTTGGAGAGTTTTGAAAAAAAAATATGTTTGTCTTAATATATTGACTGCGTCACCATGTAGTGCGAAAATTGGTACGTGATATATGATATGACAAGATAAGAAATGTGTACTCATCCGCCAGTAACCTTAATAGCCTTAGTCTATAGCAGCGGTTCTCATCCTTCCTAATGCCTCGACCCTTTCATACAGTTCCTCGTGTTGTGGCGACCCCCAAATAACAAAATTATTTTCGTTGCCACTTCATAACTGTAGAGTATATGTTTTCCGATGGTCTTAGGCGACCCCTGAGAAAGGGTCGTTCGACCCCCAAAGGGGTCGCGACCCACAGGTTGAGAACCGCTGGTCTATAGCCTTATACTAGATGAGTATATTGAATGAGGAAGTTGCCATGAGTACCTGACATTCTAAGGTGTAGTTCCCTTGAAGTGCCTGCCATTGCCTGCCATTTTAAGCTGTCTCCTAGAGCTACCTGACTTTTATAGGTGTCGTTATATTGAGTTACCTGACATTGTGAAGTGAAGTTACCTTGAGTTACCTGACATTGTGAAGTGATGTTACCTTGAGTTACCTGACATTGTGAAGCAATGTAACCTTGAGTTACCTGACATTGTGAAGTAATGTAACATTGAGTTACCTGACATTGTGAAGTGATGTTATCTTGAGTTACCTGACATTGTAAAGTGATGTTACCTTGAGTTACCTGACATTGTAAAGTGATGTTACCTTGAGTTACCTGACATTGTGAAGTGATGTTACTTTGAGTTACCTGACATTGTAAAGGGATTTTACCCTGAGTTCACCTTTTATTTTAAGATGTTGTTACCTAAAAGTACCGGATATTGTTAGCCTTAGTCAATGCTAAGCCCATGTCGCGCTCCGATTGCTACCGTGAAAACGAAAAACACACTGCAAAAAAATCTTTGGAAATTTAAACAAATGTCAGTTATGAATGAATGCTCCAGATACCAGGCATCACCACCAGCCTACCACCAGTTCTCACACACTCTCCCCCCTACCCCGTCCCTTTCCTCATACCTTGTCAACCAACCAATAAAAGATCTGTCACGTGGTAGGGGGCAAACACCTCGGCCAGGGATGTGAGGAGACATGTGAATGGTTGAAGGTCTCCTCAAAACTGTCGGTGGTGGAGTCACGATGGCATTCTTATACGGATGGGTTCTATACCCTTATGTGATTTAGCTCGCTCTAATTTCCTGGACGCATGCTGATACACATGAATATGTTCGTGCGTCTGTGTAAACTCGTGCAACGATATATGTGCCTTTATATGTGCGTTCAATGGTTTCCATCCAATGCATTCAACTTTAATCGCCAGTTTGTGTTGAAATCAATTGTGTACCCCGGAAGTGGTGTTCAATGGTTTCCATCCAATGCATTCAACTTTAATCGCCAGTTTGTGTTGAAATCAATTGTGTACCCCGGAAGTGGTGATTTTAAAAAAAGACTGGTAAAAATCTTTTGACATGTCCGGTGGGGTCATCGCTTGTATATTTATGTTGTTAAGTCGATGGCATTTAACCAGATAAGGCTTCTCTTGGTCAATCGCTGTTCAATCTTTCGCCAATCAGCTGAAAAAATTACAATCGAAATCTCTAATTAAGTCTGAAGCACAATCGTTACAATTCAAATCCTGGCTACCTCGGTATGTGGAGTGGAACTAGTCACGCGGCTGCTGTCTTTACTAAGCGTACATCGAGGAGCCGTAACAGGGAAATTACTGCAGCGACTAGCGCACGACGTGCAGACGAGGGCGGCATGAGAGTTTGTTAGCGGCCGAGGTTAGACAACACCAGCACGTGCTGATTAAATTTGCTCTGAAGCAGACGCCAAAGTCGTGGTGTTGGTTGTTCAAACACTCGGCACTGTCCGTCTAATATTTTTGGGCATTGTCTGGCTTCAGAATGTGTTTTTTGACATTGTTCTGGCTCAACCCTGTCGTGAAATTATGTATTTAATCATTACTGCCATACGCAGTTAACTTACTCCTACTTGAAATGTTCAAGAATATTAAAAGTCTGATTTATTCAAGGCAACATACTAAGGCCTTCCACCTCAAAGTTCTTTTGCGATGGCAGTAATATGAGTGACATGATTCGATAAGGGTGGTCAAAATTGGTACTGAAAAATACTATAATAAAATACAAGCGTTACTCATTTACGTCGAGTATCTACATCCTTACTTGGTGCATGATAATCTATATCAGTGGTTCTTTTGGGGGGTCAAACGACCCTAACACAGGGGTCGCCTAAGACCATCGGAAAACATAATTATGAAGTAGCAACGAACATAATTTAATGGCTGGGAGATCACCGCAACATGCGGAACTGTATGAAAGGGTCGCGGCATTAGGAAGGTTGAGCACCACTGAATCTAGATGATTATTTAAGTTCGGGCAGCAGAGAGGCGTATAGCCAATGGGGGCGCAAAGGTGAGGGTTGACAAGTCAACCTGGGGTCAGTGTAAATTAAGTTCGCCGTATTCTTAGGAATATGGATCATGATGACGATGATTTTTAAAAAAGACATTTTTTTTTGGTCTCTTCCCATTTATGCATGAGCCCCTAATGTACTTGGTCTATTGTAGTAAACAGTACTTCAATGATGTACTTGGTCTATTGTAGTAAACTGTACTTCAATGATGTACTTGGTCTATTGTAGTAAACAGTACTTCAATGATGTACTTGGTCTATTGTAAACTTTTCTTCCAAACCTAACTTGGCTTGTCGCAGTAAACTTTTCTGCAGATCATTCTCCCCTGTCAGTGACACATTATATGATTGTTATTGTGTCACCTGTCAGTGACACGTGATATGTCTCCAACATTCCAAAATGTTGTCTTACTGAAGCATGTCTCAGCAGCGATTCTAACTTTGGGTGTTTAAACCCGATCCGTTCTTTGGATCCAGTTTATTAGAATCACTATGTGAAAAGTAATCAGTTTCTATCACCCCTCGCTGCATCAGTCCACCAGTGGTGGACTTGATAGGTGAAAACTCCCTGCCCCTGTCCACCAGTTGTGAGTCTGACAGGTGAATCCCCCCCCCCCAGTCCACCGGTGGTAAGCCTGACAGGTGAATGCCTCCCTGCCCCAGTTCACCAGTGGTCAGCCTGATAGGTGAATGTCTCCCTGAAACTAATCATTTCTAGAGATAAAGTCCACCCTCACACGCCCCACCCCCCTGGCGCTATTCTCACCCCTGCACGTGACGCCACTGGTTGCTACGCACATGTATATAAAACAGTTTTATTGTAGATAAAAACGTATTGTGTTGTTCAACTTTTTATTCAAGTCGTAACACAATCTAAAAAAGAGACATACCACAATCCCAGCAATATTACAATCATCAGTCAACACATTCATTTAAACCAGTGGTTCTCAACCTTCGTAATGCCGCGACCGTTTAATACAGACCCCCACCCCCTACCATAAAATTATTTGCGTTGCTTCTTCATAAATATGTGTTTTTTCGATGGTCTTAGGCGACCCCTTGACCGACCCCCCCCCCCCCCGGGGTCGCGATCCATAGGCTGAGAACCGCTGATTTCAACACATACTACTACCGTCCCAGTTTAACTGAAATTACTCGGCAGTTAAAGGCAGTGGTCATTCAATGAACTATTTTAAGCTCTCCACGCAGTAGGCCATGGATCTATAACCTTGTAATTTATTTCTCAGGCATTAATGAAAAAATGTCGTTGATCAATATGTTGCTACGATATCGCTTAATCAAAAGCCTCTTCGTTGTATCTTCAGTCGGGATCGAATACTCCCATTACATTTTTTTTTTTATAAAGTCGACGTTGATTTGTATTCGATACATAAATGAAGGGGAAATGATTCTTCTGGTAAAACCTGATAATGTTTTCAGCCTTTTTGATTCTCGTTCCTGGATTTCTATACGAGCTTGCGATATTTTTAGCCTTAATTCTCAAAGGATAACATCTCGTGGTGCTATTTTATGGTGCTATTTTACGGTGCTATCTGATGGTACTATTTGATGGTGCTATTTCATCTCTTTAAAGGATTTAAATGCTTTTCTGGTACATCGCATTTTAGAAGAATCGATAGTGTGAGGGTGTTTCATTTAAAAGCTGTCGATGGTTGGTTCGTAAAAAGTTAAGTGATCTGTGCTACTGCTACTACTACTACTACTGCTACTATCGTTAGGTTCCTTTCTAGTCCAGGATTTATTGTTATATATATATATATATATATAAATATCAGCAGGAATGTTAAGCGAAATTTTTTATCTCTGTGCATAAAGTGGACAGTGTGTGGGTTTTACATGTGTGGGAGTTTAACATTGTGAGCATAAGTATTGTATCCACAGCAGTCACCTGTGTCTTAGTAGTCCTACTTTTATCTAGTGGGGGCTACCTGCGACTTTGTTGTTGCGTTCGATTTCTAACTTGGCGTGTTTAACCAACACGTATTTTATCGCTGAAGTGCCGGGTCTTCGTGTGTGTAGCATGTCAAGGTGACAGGGTTACCTGGACTTCATAATACCTACTAGTGATTGTCATTTGACAGTTGGTGAAAGATCGGTGGCTCAAACTTGAAACCATTGGGGGGGGGGGGGAGGGGAATACCTGGAGTATCTCACTCATTTCCCATTGTCTAAGTTATGTTACTGGTGTTGCGCGACCAAGGTTAATGTTGTTCTGTGGGCAGTCCGACAGTCCGACTTTTGTTTAGCTATAACCCTGAAGATACAAGGCCGTCAGTTGGGACACGGTGCTAGTGCATACAATGCCGTAAGTTGGGATACGGTGCTGGTGTGTACAAGGCTGTAAGTTGGGACACGGTGTTAGTGTGTACAAGGTCGTAAGTTGGGACACGGTACTTGTGTATACACGGTCGTAATTTAGGACCTGGTGCTAGTGTATACAAGGTCGTAAGTTGGGACATGGTGCTAGTGTGTACAAGGTCGTAAGTTGGGACATGGTGCTAGTGTATACAAGGTCGTAAGTTGGGACAAGGTGCTTGTGTTTACAAGGTCGTAAGTTGGGACAAGGTGCTAGTGTATGCAAGGCCGTGCGAACGAAAAACTGCGCCTGGGGCAATGCCTGAAAAAGGTCCCTCTACGTTTCATAAATAATTATTTTTTTTGCGATACTCACACGTCTATATACACATATATTATACACGATTTTGGTCCCCCTCCTCGATGTTGGCGCACCGGGCGCCTGCCCTCTTCGCCCTCCTTAGCACGACCCTGATTGTAGGGCTAAATGTCAACCTGCTGGTGCTATAAGGGTGTTTTATTAGTTCTATAATATTGTTCTATTAGTTCTATAAGATTGTTATATTATAATATTTAGCTGAATAACAGGCAATAGATTATCTGAGCTCCGATAAAATACCTACGGTCTAAGTAGACCCGTACGTACACTGTCATTGACCTAAATCAATCATGCATGGCTACTAGCAATGACCCAGTTATGGCAGAGTTGTAGATGGACGCCTACATAGGCAAACGTGCAGAGGTTAACTCAGGTAGAAAAGTCCTGAAAAGTCCTGAAAAGTCCTGAAAAGTCCTGAAAATTCATTGAAAAGTCATTGAAAAGTCCGGAAAAGTCCTGAAAAGTCATTGAAAAGTCATTGAAAAGTCACTGAAAAGTCCTGAAAAGTCCTGAAAAGTCATTGAAAAGTCCTGAAAAGTCATTGAAAAGTCATTGAAAAGTTGTATTATTCAACACGTAAAGAAAAACATGACAATATGAGCCAACTATTATTCTATGATGAAAAAAGGGGGTGGGGGGCAGGGACTAACTGTACCACTACACACGGCTGCAATGTTATTGAAAGCACGCTGCCTAAACTTAAGCTGCTAACTTATCTGTTTATCTTTTTATTTGAAATAACACTGCACGTATTTGTATAATAGCTGTCAATCAAATATCCAGAAGTAGTTTTCCCACACGAAGCGCAATTGTTTTAATTACTAAAGCGGTTGACCGTATCATGGCTATGTAGCCTTCTGCTAGCCACATATGTACCCAATTAATTTTTTTCCCTAACGTGTGTCTCCCTTAAACCAAGTGTGTCTCCTTAAACCAATGTGTGTCTCACTGTGTCTACCAAAAACAACGTGCGTCTCCCTGAAATAATGCGTGTCTTCCTAAAATAATGTGTGTCTCCCTAAAACAACGTGTGTCTCCCTGACACGACGTGTGTCTCCTATAAACCATGTATGTCTCCTTAAACCAAAGTGTGTCTTCCTAAACCAATGTGTGTCTCCCTAAAACAACGTGTATGTCCCTGAAATAACATGTGTCTCCCTAAATACACGAGTGTCTCCCCGAAACAACGTTTGTCTCAGCTAGAACATGTGTCTACCAAAAAAAACGTGTGTCTCCCTGAAACAATATGTGTCTCCCTGAAACAACTTGTATCTCCCTGAAACAACGTGTGTCTCCCTGAAACAATATGTGTCTCCCTGAAACAACTTGTGTCTCCCTGAAACAAAATGTGTCTCCCTGAAACAACGTGTATCTCCCTGAGACAACGTGGTGATTTCATTCAGATCCATGTGTGAACCATTGTTTGCCTAGGCTGACCGAAATACCAGATAGCCTATGTCATGATGACTTCGTCGACTGCTGGGTTTAAAAATGGTAATTGACAAACGAAGCAAGCTTTGAAAATGTAATGTCAATGTCTTTATATAGGTGCCACTAAAAGCCAAATTGCTCTATTATATAGGTGCCACTACAAGAGAAGTTGTTCCATTATATTATAGGTGCCACTACAAGAGAAGTTGTTCCATTATATTATAGGTGCCACTACAAGAGAAGTTGTTCCATTATATTATAGGTGCCACTACAAGAGAAGTTACTCTATTATATAGGTGCCACTACAAGAGAAGTTGTTCCATTATATTATAGGTGCCACTACAAGAGAAGTTGTTCCATTATATTATAGGTGCCACTACAAGAGAAGTTACTCTATTATATAGGTGCCACTACAAGAGAAGTTACTCTATTATATAGGTGCCACTACAAGAGAAGTTGTTCTATTATATAGGCGCCACTACAAGACACGTTGCTCATAGTCTCGTCCAACGGACTGGTGATAAAATTTCACGGCTATTGGGGTTAGGAGGTCGTAGCGGTCAAGAATCAAAGCTAACTTTGTTTCCCTTTAATCTTATAAATCAAAAGTATGCATGCAAATCATTTTAAGTACCTGAAAATTAAAAAACTTCATTTTTTTGTCTGATTTATGTCTTGCAAAATGTAGATGATCGCAATAATAACATAATATAGACATGGAAACGTAAAATTCTTTGAGGCAAGTGGGCAAGTGGGCATGGGTAATAGAGAAATAAACAAAATATCGTAAAAACTTGTTTTTAAAAAAATTGTCACTATAAATTATTTTATTTTTGAAATGATCTAAGAAATGTTGAACGAAGTAAAAATAGTTTTGTATACAGCTAACTCTCTAAGTGTGTCCATAGTGTGTTTTCTTAGGTTGTAACACGTGTATCTTTCTCATGTGTAACACGAGTGTTTCCTTAGTGTGTCACATGTGTAATTTTCTCGGTGTGTCGCGGGTGTGCTTGTTCTAATTTTTCACGCTTGTGTTTTCTTTTTTTTTTAAATTGATTCCTCTAAGCCTGTGAGACACTGAAGCTTTTGTGTCCCCCATTATGGTTAGAGAAAAAGCCACAATCAATTTCAACTATGTTGGTGTTGTTTTAATGACTTTTTCATTCAAAAACGTAGACGACCACGCCAACTATATATACAAACTGAATACAAGGCATTGAGGTAACGCAAATTTAATTTTTTGAGGATAGTGGCATTGCACCAACACAAAAAAAAAGAGAGAGAGAACTAAATTTATCGGCTAAATATCATTAAAGTAACAAGTTGTGTGACGTTGCAAACATGCCCAGCTGGGCTATCGTGTGACGTGTTTAATCAAAGTGTTCAGGCGGATACAACAATTTGATTCAAGTTTCCTGCTGGATTTCTTTTTATTTTTGTGGTGTGCTCCAGACGCAGTACTTCGTCAAATGTTTTTAAGTCGATTTTTATAGTGCAAAGGACATGACTGTCCCGGGGACATTTCACGCCATTTTAATTGGCGTCTGCTTGCTGTTAATGGCGCCAACTGGAATATTTCCCGCCAAGGAACCCACAGATAAAGAGGTGGAATTTGTCGACCACAATGCTGTGAGTTCCTCGAAAAGTTATACGAAATCGAGCACGCCCTGTCCTAGATGGAACTCAAGGAGTAAGTTTTGTTTTCGGGGGAGGGGGGGCGGTGGTGGAGACAGGGCTACCAACTCAGTGAAAACAAAATTACTGTTTCTCTTGTTAACTCTTAGCCGATTGAATAAGGGCTAGTTAAATAATAATTGACGCAAAAGTCAGAAGACAACATGCGTGGGATTAAAAATTGGAATCGACCTCAAACTTTGATATTTTAACTTTGAAGGTTTTCTCTAGAAGAGGTTTGAAAGCTATAACAGTGAAGTAAAGAAATTATTTATTTTAAAGAAATTATTTATTTTAAAGAAATTATTTATTTTAAAGAAATTATTTATTTTAAAGAAATTATTTATTTTAAAGAAATTATTTATTTTAAAGAAATTATTTATTTTAAAGAAATTATTTATTTTAAAGAAATTATTTATTTTAAAGAAATTATTTATTTTAAAGAAATTATTTATTTTAAAGAAATTATTTATTTTAAAGAAATTTTTATTTTGGCACAGCATATTCTTGGGGTCCACGAAAAATTGGAATATAGGAATTTATTTATATAAAAAGAAAGAATAAACTATTTTTTTTAAAATATTAATTATAAGGAAGGGGTGTAAATAAATGTTAAAATGGATCCGGAGCACACAAAGAAAAGGGTTGAGAACCACTGACCGTCTGACCTACGGTATCTTGTTGCACGAAACAAAACAAAAGAAAACCAACAGGTATATCATTGGAGGAAAATGCAAGGCTCGCCGACACCAGATGGGTAACACTAATTGGTTATATATGCAAACAACTCTCAAAACAACCTTCATACTTTATAATTAACATATTATTGCATTAAACATTAAACTTGTACAACATTAGACTTATGCAATATTAGATTTATGCAACATTAAACTTGTACAACATTAGACTTATGTAACATTAGACTTATGTAACATTAGAATTATACAACATTGAACTTATATAACATTAGACTTGTACAACATTAGACTTGTACAACATTAGACTTGTACAACATTAGACTTGTACAACATTAGACTTATAAAACATTAGATTTATACAACATTAGACTTATAAAACATTAAGCTTATACAACATAAAACATAAGTAATCTTCTGGCAAAATATCAGTGCAGTAGTCCACTTACTCTAATATCAAAGGTCCTCAAAGTTTGTGTTCATTAATATTTTCCAAAACTTTGGAGAATCCTTAGGAAAAAAGACAACGACTGTCACACCAGATATCAACCCTTTTTTAGAAATTCAGCATCTGTTGTGTGGTGGCAGATTCTCGCCAGAGATCTTATTATTCGAAGAAACACGAAATTTAAAAAAGAAAAAGGAGAAGAATGCGTGGCTCAAAGGCAACAAAATACAGTAGAGTGTCGAGATTCCGATCTAATTGGGGGCGGTTATGGTTCGGATAACCTAACCTATTTTCCGGATAACCGAACACTGCCTACTATCTCTTTTTTTTAAAAAAATACGGGTAGTTTGGATAACCGAAGTTTCGTTTATCAGGCGTTCGGAAAATTGAATTTCTACTGTATTCAATATTATTCTCAAATTCTGATTTTTATCTTAACCCTTTTGGAAAAACATGTTTTACACTTTATAGGACAGCTGAGTTTACGTAAAAGGGTCTTTATATATTGAACGGTCCGCGCCTCCAACTAAATGGACCAATGGCCTCATGTTTAATTAAACCGGTACAGATAATTATGACATCAACAAGAAAAAAATGAATTTTCTATAAATAAAATGCGTTTTTTTAACAAACAAAATTAATAATTTGGAAGTTTGATTTGTTTTGTGCGATGGCCAGATACACATACAATGATGACGTCATTCCTATGAAGTTGACTCATTTCAAACATGTCTTTATTATTTTTGTGTTGTTGTTTTTTTTCTAATCAGATGGCTGTGGCCGAACTCCTGCACGGACCAAGCCCCCACCTACCACCCCCAACCCCAATGAAAAGACAACCCTTCCGCCAACCACACGGCGCCCCGGCGGCTTCAGGCAGCCGTGTAACCCGTATGAAGAAACCAGGGCAGCCTGCCTCAACGACGGCAAGTGTTTCACGCTCGAACTCATGGGAGAACGGTCGGCCCACTGCCAGTAAGTCCCGCAGAGAAATCAGGACGAGATATAATGGCGGGTCCAGGAAATAATATACAGGGGTTTTGGGGGTGGGAGCAGAAACTTTACATATTTTGTGGAGGACTATAAGGGAATATTGTAATAAAATATAGTACTTTGGTGGGGTTTTTAATTTTATTTTTTTATTCTTCAAAATCCTTTAGGTATTTAATCTTTCAAAACATGACACCCCCCCCCCCCGGGGGGAATAAATAAGGGGGTAGTTGGGGAAGGGGGAAGCGTTCTTTGGAAATCTTACGCACTTTTTCATTTACACCAGAAAAAAGCGATTTGAAGAAGCCCATTAAAAAAATTTAACTTATTGCTGTCGGAGTAAATTGTGTGGATATATTTAAATGCATTTATTTTGATTGTATTCTCTGTGATAGTAGTTTTGTACCGCGTTTTTCAAGGAAGATATTGGAAGCGATAAGAATGTCTAGTTGAAAAGAAATGTTAATTTTTCTAGTTAATCGATACCTTTTCTTTGATAATTATATGATGATAATGGTCTCCTCACTTTTCAGACAATATTTAGCAGTGGTTCCCAACTTTTATTTATTCGCTGAGCCCCTTTTTAGAACAACTTCCTATAGGAGGACCCTTAGGCCTACTCTAGGCCTTCCAAGTTAAGAGTGCTTACGACTTTTCTGGAGCCCATGAGAGGTGGACTATGCGCTCCACGGAGCACAGGCTGGAAACCACTGATATATATAGATAGAACATTAACACCGACACACGCTTACTGTATAAAGAAATTGTCACTAACAATTGCCTTATCATGTTCACAGTTGCCAAGAGATATATAAGGGACATCGCTGTGAGGTCATTGACAGCGACATCTACGGTAATTGACTTCTTCCTCCCTTCTTTATCACACACTCATTGACTACTTTTGTTTTATTTGAAAAAATCTAATTCTGAAGAACACATATTTCATTGCTATATCGGTAGTAGAGCGTTAAAGGCTCTGTGGGAGGTTAGCAAAAAAACTGAAAAAATTATAAATATGTAAGATTCCCTGGCTGGCAGTAACGAATAGTATGAACCTAAGCGGAAATTCCCGGAAATCAGTAACGAATAGTTTGAACCTGACCGGAATTTCCCGGGAAATCGGTAACGAATAGTTTGAACCTGAGCGGAATTTCCCGGAAATTAGTCATGCATCGTTTGAATCTCAGTGAAATTTCCCGGAAATCAGTAACGAATAGTTTGAACCTGAGCGGACTTTTCAATAGGTCGGTGACGAAAAGTATTAACAAGAAAGTAGAAAGTGATTTCCCGGGATTCATTAAGGATAGTGGGTCATTGGCACAGTTTATTTTGCATGGAACCCCACCCCCACCCCTTTTTTTAAATTCTTCTACTGCCTAGCTATATGGAAGATGTTGACTTGAAATATTTCAGACATCTATATTCCTATACACTACACACTGATATCGTCGTTGGATTACTTTTCCATTCGTAAAAACTCCGTGAAATTCAAACGGAAGGAAAGAAAAGTTTTGATGACGTAACCTATGTTTAAAGAACAGATCATGCAAACGGAACGGGGGTGGGGGCGATAAAATTAATAATTCCCCCTCAACCCCCTAAAAAAATATTTTAAAAAAATAAAAATAATTTCACCTTTCACTTCGAAAATTCAAACTTCTTTGAAAAGTGTTATATTTCATTTGTGTTTATCATACCCTTCATTTATCATCTCGTGAACCAACTTGACTATGTGTTAACATCAAAACATCAATCAATCATTTCAATGATGTGATCAACAATAATCACGCATATTTATTCCCATCATCGCCTCAATTGCAGACAAGGGTAAGAAAAGCAATTTTGTCTCCCTTGATAATGAATGTGACTTCTTGCCCTTAAGCATCTCACAGTCACCTCCCCTTGCCTTCTAGGACATCGTCGCTGTGGTCACCTCCCACTTTTATTTTCCATCACTCCCGTTCACCCGTGCCAGTGTGAATTAGAATAGGCTACAGCCTTTAAAAAGCAAATTAAAACATCTGTGGTGTCTGCCTTGTGATGTCAAAGCGTGTGGTTGAGTGACCCCCCACCCCACCCCACTACTTAAAAAGAGGCCCATCCTAATATCCTAACTTAAGCCAAATCTTGACCAAATCGGTAACTGCATGTTTTCCCCTAGCTTTAGATTATATTGATTAATTACTTTCAAGCGGTGGTTCTAATTTTAAGTATTTTAATATCCTTTATCGGGAGAGGGTAATAAATGAAGGACTGCGTTCAAGCTTTGTGAAGGATTTTGAGAGGTAGCCTCCGGGGCGGCATTTAGTCAAAGTCAAGGTTCATCATCGGAGCTATTGTCGTAATTTGAAATCAAGCAAAGTCGATCAATGTCCATGGGGCGTGTGTTCTCGTCTATGGCTGCAACACTGAGACAAAAAAAAAAAAAAAAAGGACAATCTGAAACCTGTCTTTGCATTTGAAAACAATAGCTGGTTGTTCACTGCTGTCATCTGCTTTACCTTTTTTTCTGAAGCGTTCTCGTTTCGATTTGAAAGTCTGAAGATAGTCTCACTGCAAGAAGTCATAGGCTCCATCTTGGCATTGTTAACAGAATGTCCCTGTTAAATTGGTCATTGCAACAGTCAAGACAGAGTTGCGCGTAAAATAGCTATTGTCTCCGATTGAAGATGTTTAAAGGCGCCAGAGGCGTAGCGTAGGGGGGGCAGGGGGTACAGATGTACCCGGGCGCCAGCTAGTTAGGGGCGCCAAAATGTGCTTTGGCATTATTTTATTGATGAAAATAATGGGTTTGAGAGTTGAAAAAAGGAAAAGCAGGCGCTTTAAAATGAATCTTGTCCCCGGGCGCGAATCTTGTCCCCGGGCGCCAAACACTCAAGCTACGCCTCTGAAAGGCGCCGTTTCTTTACTCTGGTATTGTAAGATAAGATCAGATCAGATAAGATATCATTGTTTTATTGATCCAATTAAATGGATTTTTTTTAAAATTACATTGCACATTTCATTTTCAGCACATAAATAAATACATATTTTAACCAAGACAAGATGTCACTATTATAACAATTTAAACACAAGACATCTAAAGTATTTCTCTAGTGTAGAAATCATGCAGCAATTAACTCTCTTGGTGACAATAATGACTTAATAAGTGATCATTTAGATATGGTAATCGCTGGGGGAGCACGCTGGTAAATTCGTACCGACTGGGGAACAAAATAATGTTCATAGCTTTCGGTGCTAAATTTAAGAAAAAGAATTCGCCCTGATCGAGCTGAACTTGGGTCTCTGTGATGAAGAGGCTGGAATGTGTCATTCAAAACAAAAATTGTTTTACACCATAATTTGTTAGGTTGTTCCATAAAGAAGTGATAAGGCAGTTTCACGGGTGTCCGGTACCACGTACCGTGTTATTATTGTATTTCACATTTGTACTTTGCCAAGTGATATGACCAGAGAATCTTGACGCACATATGCCCTTCGTGACACTCCCAAACCCTTGAGTGTGAACACTCAACACGAGCTGGACGTTCCGTCACTCTAAAAACTTTACGTCTCTCCTAAATTGTTATGTCAAACTTAATTATTAGAGCCCATCCATAAATTACGCACGGACGGCTGCGTATGGGGAGGGAGTAATTGACAGAATTATGAAATCCATAAATTGGTTATTTATTTTATTAATCTTAAATTATTTTCAAGAATTATTCCAAATATCACCGCAATGTTTCGTAATAATCATCATGGTGTTGCTTTTTGTTTTCACAAATGAACTTGTTAGATATCGCTCTTATTCTGTTTTACAATTCATAAGTTATTACTTAACTGTAAGTCACTTCTAAATTATCAGACACTACTTAATAGTCACACCATTCCTGAATTGTTGCGTCACTCCTAATTAGTAATTTTTGAATTTAAAAAAAAAATTTGGGTTGCTTTGATACATTTAAAACGATTTTGTCACTAAAAAGACAATTTAATTAATTACTTCTTAAATTAAATATGTTTCTCCAAATTTGCTTTTGATGTTTAGCATAGATTAGTGCATTAGCTTATAGAACTAATTACTAAATATTAGTGATTTAGTGAGTGGTGCTGGCATTGTTAGCCTATGTGTGCTTAAATTGATTGACCTAAATTATAATGAAGACGATATTATACTGTAGCAAAATTACTGAGAGACCATGTTTCCAGGGAACATTTAAAAAGCTAAAAATATAATATAAAGTGGGCTTTTAACGCTTGAGTAATGTCAATAGAATCCAATTGAATGTCATAATCATACAAATTGTGTGAATTTCTAGTTTTCATACATCTGATAATGATGTTTCGTTTGTTGAGATTTTCTTTTGTTACCCACAAGCCTTCTACAGAAACTTTTTATTTTGTTCAGTAGTTTTACTGCTGCAGTACTGTGTAATTCCTATTCTTTTTCTATCCATCAATGTGGCGCTACAGCCCACATGGGGCTTTGGCCCGTCTCTTGGATTCCCATTGGCTGTAGATCTTTTTCCACATCATAATCCAAAAATCATGTCCATATCCAGGAATAGGTCGATTTCCATTGGTATCAGTCCGTGTTTTATTATTCCTTTGATTCCTACTCTAGCATAGATTAAATGGATCCTAGATGACATCACGCAATCATTCGGTGATTGCCAAAGGTTAAGGTTATGTTTAGAGTGCGGCGTGGGTGAGTTAGAGAGTACAGTTAGTTGAGTTAGTAAATGAACGTTATTTTTAGAATACTCATTACCTTAGAAGTATAAGTCTGGATTTGAAAAGTTTTGATAGGTTCCATTTACTTTAAGAAAACTTATTTCCGTATATTTATGGTAATTCTAGTTATTGTCTTCTTGAAACTTTCATTTATTAAATTATTTAAATGGGAAGTTCAAACCCAGGCTGATTCTTATACTTATGCATAGCAAAATTAAAACACTAGGCCCTAGATAGAGGTAGATAAAATATAATATTGTGAGTGTTATGTTCCTATCTATAATATAGAATAGATAGATGAAGAACTTTATACTTGTAGCTGTGAAATGATTTATTCTGGTGTAGGATTGTAGGAAACAACTTATTTTCACAACTCTTCTCATTTCATGTATTCATTTCTTTCATATAATCATATACACTTTCCTAGACTGTGCTTTTCAATTTTTTTTAAATAATTGTTCTTTGAATGTTACATAACAAAACGTTAAATATAATTTAGGTTTAAATTTTTAATTAAATTTTTTAATACATCCTTTCAGTGTTCTCTGCGGACAAAGTTGAAAAAGCAGGTATCGCTGCTGGAGTTGTTGCCATTATTATCATCATCACAGTCATCATTGTGTATCTCGTCATTAAAAAAAGGTAATTCCAAAAAACGACAGCTAAAATTATTACCAAACCATATTACCGTTGTAAAGGGACTTGATGTCTGATTAAGGAAATTTGAACTGCGCCTCTTCTGGTAGGGCTGCCCCTTCTGGTGGTGGCACAATGAGGGCTTTCACTGTGCCTCTAGGTATGTGTTCTTTATTTTGGGTTAGCTCCTGACACTCCCCTTGCCACAATATTCTTCATTAATATAAATTGGTAGAAATATTTTATAAAATTGCTTGCCACACAAAATATATTTATATAATGGTAGCACAGAGGCGTAGCTATGGGGGCAGGGGGAACAGATTTGCCTGGGCGCCATACTAGTTATTTTGGCTTTGATATAATTTTATTGATGAAAATAATGGGTTTGAGAGTTGAAAAAAAAAGAGAGGGAGGCCCTTTAAAATTAATCTTGTCCCCTGCGCCATTCACTCTAGCTACACCTCTATAGTATCATCCATTGATTAAACTAAGATTTTATTTAGAATAATAAAATGGGTTCCTTACCATGTCAGTATTTGTATTGCCGCACTTTAAGGTGAGAGAGTCTGTCAAACTCCAGGGCACAGTGGTCTGTATGAGACCCTTGTTTGATACATCACAAATATTGTTAAAATAAATTGTATTTATTAATTTTCTTACTAATCTGTTCTTACCAACAAGACAGGAGGAAATACAACTTTAAAATTTGTAGGCCACAGGAAAGAAGTTTTTTCTTTAACTTTAGTGCTGTTATAATTCTAATTATCCGTTTCTAGAAAGAAAAGAAGCAAGAGATCAGCAGAAAATGGAGATGTTAATGGACATGCAGGCAAACTGTTGGCAAATGATCCAGATAACAAAGGGGTAAATTATAATGATATTGAAATGGGAGAATGGAAGAAAAAGTGCTTAAGTAGGCCTACCCCAGAGATTTAGAGGACCAGTTTTCATTGCTTGAAAGGTAGAACACAAAATATGTCTTTTGAACATTTTATTACAAGGTTGTTTTTTTTTTAATATTTCAATTAACTAATTAACTACATTATATTGGATTCTTTGTTTATATTTTCCTAGATCTAGCTATTAAAAGTCGTGGGGTGGTTTTTATTAAATTAATTCCATTTTATTGCAGAAAAAATATTTTATAGTGAAAGTGATTTTGGCACTGTGTCTAAGAAAGTTTAAAACTGTTTTATGTGTACATATTTTATAGAGCCAATGGAAATATTTAAAGATGATGGTATTCTAACTTAATTTATTGTTATTTGAAATAGGTGGTTAGTCAAATAATTATTTATTTATTATTTAATTCAGCAAAACACAGATCTGGAAGAGGCAATGACACTTACCACAAAAGTATGACTATAGTGACAAATTTGATGGAACTATTTTTGGACATCTGCTTCATGAGTGTAACCTTTGAGGTCAGAGAATTCTGCCAAAGGGACATAGCACTTTATTTATAAAGTTATCTGGTGATTGTGATGTGACAATAAAAAAAATTTTCATTGAGATTATGACAAGGAATATTAATAGGTTTCAAGAAAGATCAGGAAATTTCAAGAATTCTGATCAATATTTATAACCCTTGTAATAGTTAGCATACAGTTTGTCCCCTACCCTGTTGTAAAGACCAGCTAATGCATCAAAAGTTATGCAATGTTATTTGCTGTCCTGGAAGGCAAATAAAAAAAATTTGAATTTTCAACATCCTCATTAGCATTAAAGTAACTGTTTAGAAAATGAGTGTAGGTAAAGTAATACAGGATCAAACAGATGTAGAAAGAAGAACTACTTAAATAATTGGAAGCCCTACATGAATCATTATTTTCCTTTATAATTGAGTCACACTAGGTGTTGGTGTTGAGGACACATCACTCACAGTACTGATACTTCCATGAGCAGTTCTGCGGTAGCTCTCCAAACTATTGCATTTGGACCAGAGTACTGTTGCCGACTTGCCATTCTCCTATACTTGGTCAACTTTTTATTTTTTATTTTATTCAGTTAAATTTTATCCCATGCATAAAATTTAACCTGACCACCCCAAAAAACAAAAATTAAGTTTTAAAATGAATAGCTAACATTAAACTGTGTTACAGTATCAAATATCCAAAGCAAATGAGGAATAGCAGCTAATTTGGTTGCATAATTTCACCAAAGGCACATATTTTCACTCACATACTTTTTTTCTAAAATGTCGGAAAAGTAGACATGGAGATTTAGTGATAAACTAACTCAAGTTTGCTGTAAAATCAAAACTCTTTGGCGCTGCATCTGAATCACCAAAGAACAAGAACAAATGTTGTTGTTTCTTTGGTTCCATGTGTTTCCCATAAACTTAATGTTGTTCCTTTGGAGACAAACAGTCATGTACAGTATGGAATCCTAACTTTTAAATGAGCAGTGTTCTTTTCCACAATTCTGTGATTTCCATAAGAGGAGATTTTCTGATTATAGGGAGGAAATTGCAAAAGATTTCAGAGCTGTGAGTTATATTGTTGCAGTCGGCTTGGTATGAGAAAGAAAATCCTCCCTAGATGGGATGATGAGGAATAATAGAGCGGAACTCCTTCAACTTGAATTTCACATATATGTTATTTCAACAATATGCATGGATATAATGTATTATCTCTAGTAAATTTATTGATGTTTTTCATTATTATTTTATTTTTAATTGCTATAATGTTGAATATTGATTAATAATAAATGTCAATTTAGCTATGAGAGTTGGGTTTCTTAAATAATTTATGTATGACTGTATAATTTTGGAGCCATAGATTTGAATGATTTCAAAATTAGTTACCAAACTGAACTGAGCTACACTACTGTATTAAATAATATAATACACATTAATTAATCAGTCACATAATGATGTGCAATGATCATATGGAATTTTTCTGCAACTATGAAAACATATGAATGTGACATGATGAAAGAAATAACAAAATTAATTATTTATATTTAATAATGCGGGACACCTAATTATTTTTTTTAAATAAAGGAATCTCTTCATCGCTAGTTTTAAAATAACGACATGTTTGTATTAATTTAATTTTTTCATCCGGGAAAATATATGTTGTCATCTTAAAACTGTAATAGTTATTTCATTTCATAAACATTAATTTAAAGTGCATTGCAGTTATTAATTTAAATTTTCTGAAAGTTATCTTCAAATGGAATGTTATGTTCATTAAAATTATTTGATTATACGATCGCTTATAAACTAAACACTAACAGCTTAAATATAAATTTGAAAACATTTTAAACTATGCAAATCTTTTTTTCACAATAAGAACATAGTAAGCACTGAATTAATCTCTGCACAGAAGATAAAGAATTGTACATATTTAAATTTTGCCTTTGTTTCAAACAATAATTGAAATGCTTTTGTCATATTTACCTTTTTTTGTGTAGATATGAAATTTTAAGAAAATAAAATTATTAAAAGAATTCTGGTGGTGTTCGTCTAATGTTTTAAATACAAAAATTTGTATTGACTTGGTTATAAAATATATTTATAAAAATGTCTTTTGGAAACTAAACACAGTATGGCAATTACAAGTAAACTAATTAGAACCAAATTGTTAAAAAATCAATTTAATAAATTATTTTTAATTTCATAATATTGATTTTAAAATAAATTTCTTAAACGAATTTATTTATTAATATATATGTACATAAATATTTAGTCTGTGTTTAATTTATTTTATATTATAACATATCTAATGGTAATGCTGCTTTCTAATCAGCTTTTTCATTGCCGACATATAGGGGCCATCCATAAATGACGTCACGCGTCTAGGGGGGAGGGGGTCAGATTTTTGTGACGATGTGTGACGAGGGGGAGGGGGGGCCCTCAAGCAATGTGACGTCACATGAAAAGTAGAATATTTTAGTAAATAAATGCACTTAATAACGCTAAATTACAGACATTTTTAACATATTCATATTCATTTATACAACAACCATCATTTTATTTTTAAACTGCTGTCACTGAGAGAATCAGTGCAGGTATGCGAGGTCCAAGCAGACTCAGATCATATTACAAGACGCCAAATAGGAGGAAACTCGGGGTGTAGTTGCAATGACATCTGTGAGAATTTATGGCTAAAGACGGACACTGGAGTCATAGAATTCGTATTCCACGGCAACCACAGGAAGTGGGGTGGAAGGATAACAAATGGTTGACCGTGACAGGATGGGGGAGAGAGGTGGTTGTATCTTAGTAAATGCTCTAGGGCAGGGATTCTTAACATTTTTTACAGGGCTGCAGGCCCACTCCGTTTTAACCACACGCCCCATCGTATAAGTTATATTGTAATAAAATTAACAACAATTAAACAATTTAGTTATCTTAGTTTTATGTCTTTAATTAACTTTATAGACATTTGAAACAATTACCATTAAAAGCAATGCGCCGACAAAATTCACAAGAAAAACATTTACTGCTGTAATCAAAATGCACAAGAAAAACATTTACTGCTGTAATCAAAATGCACACCAACGAATTAAAAAGAAAGCAGCAACAGCTAGCAATTGCAGCAATTACAATCAGTGGCGTAGCTAGGGTTGGTGTCACATGGTCCGGTAAGCTCATAGTGTCACCTCCCCCCCCCCCCACACACACCCTTTCCACGATGTAATTCTTCTTGTTAAACTTAATCCACAGTATAACAAATACAAGAACAAAAATATTAATTGAAGGCCATGGGGTAATTGTATTTAAGAACTGTGACATGTACTTAATCACTCATTGTTATCAAAGGATAGTTTTATTTCTCAGAATTTAGATGAATACCGGTATAGATTAATGTCACTTACAAAAGTTAACGAACACTCCATTCGGCGTTGAAACATGGTCAAAACGACGTGTTTCTGACTTAATAATATGGTAACCTAATTGCTGACGCATCAACTTTGAACTTTTAATTAAAAACACATTTTTATTGGTTACATGGGTGGAAAATGTACGCGTCCGTCATCTATAATCCTTTTGTGGATTTCGGTTAGACCGAGCAGTGTGCGCTCTGGAAATACGCAATTTTTCATTTTGATGTCACCGCCTGAGATGGTTTCACCCCCGTGCGGTCTGCACCCCTCTAGCTACGCCACTGAATGCACTTTTCTGGTCTACCACACCTCAGGGCTGGGGAGGTACTTTTACCACTGGATAAGAACCACTGTTCTAGTGAAGTGTTTTTGACACAGGTGCTGTAATTTGATATCCACGGGAGGTGACTCTCTTAAAGGTTTGTAAAGGACAGTAGTGGACACAGGGACTTTTTATAGAAAAGTGAGGGGGGGGGTGTAGAGATTTGTGACGTTATATTTTAGGGGGGGGGGGGTCTAACTTTTTGTGACGATTTGTGACAATGGGGGAGGGGGGGGGGTCAAAAATCGGCAAAATTGCGTGACGTCATTTATGGATGGCCCCATAGCTCATGTTACTGATCCGTCTTCTTATTTTAAAATTTTACTAGAACACAGTTAACAAAATCAAAAGGCAATCTTTAGCAATTAGAAATTAATTTTTTTATTGAGATCTAGTTTCTGCATGAACAAAAAATAGGTAAATAGATTTATCATGTCTAACTTGCTTTGCAACTTTTAAGTTATGATTTTAAATAATGTTTTACATGACCTGCACATCAAAATTGCTAATGATTCCACAATGTTGTTTTATGATGTATTAAGATATTCTTCAAAGTCTATGCTAAAATCAGCATTAGTTTTGTGTTTATAGTTTTAGAGTGAAGTAGCCACAAAATGCTTTCATAATTTGGTGAAGATGGGGAGAGACATAATGCCTATTTGAAAGTATTTGTGATTTTATTAGTCACTACCGTCTACACAAATATTTTTTAATCAAACTTCAAATATGTGTAGGTTGTTTTTTATTATTTCATTTTTATTTATTTTTTGCTGTCTTACTTTTGCAATATACAATTTAATACAAGTCAAAGACTGGATGGAGTTTTATTATTTTTAAATATTATTAGAAAACCTGGCACTCTACTTAAATGAAGGCCCTGTTATTTTTAGTCCTCTTTAGTTGCATTTTAATTTTTCTATCCTTATCTTTCACATTATGATCCTACACAATCATTGTTATTTGAAGACTGAATGTCAATGATTTCTAACCTCCAATGAAATGAGTACGTATCATTTGCCCCTCTTCATTCCTTGGGAATAAAAAATATGGAAATCTGGGGAGAGAAAAGAATAAAAGGGTTGCGGTACGCCCCTGCATGGGCGTATCCTGCTCTCTTGACTTTTAAAATTAAAATGATTGAAATGTATATTTATAAAAAAAGATACGCATTGTATCAAGGGACACAACTCATCGCCTAACTAATTCTGAGAAGAAAACTGATTCTTCATCAAGCTTCCTTTTATTTGTAAGAGAGGGCTGTTTTATTTATTGATAATCTAATTCGTTTTCAAATTAAAAGAGAGGTTAATTTTTTTTTTTTTAAATGTTAATTTTAGTTTTTTTTAAGGGTTGGCGGTGTGTGTGGGGGGGGGGAAGCTTCCATAAGTTAAGGTGCAGAAAATTTGATTGAGTTGTGACCTACACACTTTCATGTGCTAATACGTAGGCAAATCAATGCATCATAGAGGTTCAATATGCCTATATTACGTCATACTTATGATTTTGTCAACGAGGCACATCTATAAAAAAAAAAAAGAACCACAATATAGGCCTCTATATAATAATTATATTCTACCACAAAAAATAGGAGATTATAGATACAGTTACATGCATGGGATACACGGGATGTCCAACACTAAGCACCACTAAATACCAATGTCCAACACTAAGCACCACTAAATACCAATGTCCAACAATAAGCACCACTAAATACCAATGTCCAACACTAGGCACCACTAAATACCAATGTCCAACACTAAGCACCACTAAATACCAATGTCCAACACTAGGCACCACTAAATACCAATGTCCAACACTAAGCACCACTAAATACCAATGTCCAACAATAAGCACCACTAAGTACCAATGTCCAACACTAAGCAACACTAAATACCAATGTCCAACACTAAGCACCACTAAATACCAATGTCCAACACTAGGCACCCTTGAGTGAACACCAATGTCCAACACTAAGCACCCCTAAGTACCAATGTCCAACACTAAGCACCAATAAATATCAATGTCCAACACTAAGCACATCTAAATACCAATGTCCAACACTAAGCACCAATAAATACCAATGTCCAACACTAAGCATCAATAAATACCAATGTCCAACACTAAGCACCACTAAATACCAATGTCCAACACTAAACACCACTAAATACCAATGTCAAACACTAAGCACCTCTCAGTACCAATGTCCAACACTAAGCACCACTAAGTAGCAATGTCCAACACTAGGCACCACTGAGTGAATACGAATGCCTCATTCGAATCTTTTAATCAGCATTTTTTAACGTAGGGCACGAAAATTTTGAAGGAAAAAAACGAATTTATGTAAATGAAAAAAGTAAGGAGTTTTATATTAATGACAGAGAAGAGGGCTACAAAGCTAAATAAAATTTGAAAATGGACCACAAGCAAAAAAAGGTTGATAAACACTGATTTAATTGATAATTGTAGCCTAACAATAAAATCATTTATAAATGTAGCCTAAAAATTATATCATTTATATCATGGTCTAGAAATAATAATGTTGAACAAAAAACGGAAATAAAGCGCGTTTATCTTACATTTTTAAATTAGTTATAGTCTCAGTCTGTTGTCTTTATTTATTTAAACATCAGACTCTGTGATGTATGTTCTCTTTGTTATTTATTAAATAATTATTATACATGTCTAATTGTCCGGCATTGTTGCATTGCAGTTCATTAAATAATTATGTACAATTTTTTTTTATTGTCATCTCTATGATTAGTGATGTTGTCCTTGTGTCCTCATCTTGGCAGCGGGTTATTCAGAACGGTCAAAAGCTATGAAAAGATACATAATCATCATGCTGATGTGACCAAATGGGTAATATAAATAGATAAGTATTGTGAATCTGATTTTACTTTGAGATTGATGTTCAAAACCTTATCCCGAATCCAGAAAAGACTAAGACTCGTGAAAAACGAAATGTCACCAAATGAATAAACAGTAGTCATCAATAATCAATACATATTCTTAATTCTAAGCGTTGAATGCAGTTATGCTGCAGAGTGGGTGTTTTGTTTTGTTTTTGTTGTTTTTTTTTTTGGGGGGGGGGGGTGATTTCGAGTGTGCAATCTTGATTATATCATATATGTTTTCGTGGACATTTTGGTGAAAATAGTATAACAAATATGTGTTAGCCTATATACGATTTCTTTTCATCTACAGGCAAATAATTTGGTCAACTTATACTTGTTTTTACGCCTTCGTTTGATAAAGGGCACCCTGGCCCCAAACTTTTTAATGTCTAATTACAATCCAATTAGCCGTAACAATCTGCTTTTCGCCAACAGTCACCACTTAATTGCCCTGGGTTTGCACCACAGAGTCAGTGGGACATTTCTTATATGTGCAAAGCTTCCAAATATTTGGGGTTGAAATTAGTAATGACCTTAATTTTCAACCACACCACCGGTCCACTGCCACTCTGATTCGAGAGTCAAGTGCACACCTTCTAAGAGGGATTTTCAATGATCATTGTTAAACACGTAAGCTGCATTGTTATATTTCAGTTAAAATTCCTTAAAGCCAATAGTCTCCTCTCTGAACAAAAAAAGTTTTGTCCTAAGAATAGTAAATAAAATAAAAGAGAGAGAGAGAGAGACTGAGAGACATACAGAGATAGAGGGGGCATAGATAATAGAGGCTTAGACACAGAGAGAGAGACAGAAAAATAGAGGGAGAGAGAGAAATAGAGAGATGGGGGAGAGAAAGAAGGAGAGGCATATATATATACAGTGAAGAGTTATAGAGGAGGAGAGAGAGACATATTTGAGATACAGTGAGAGAGAGTGAGAGACTGAGATATAGAGATGGTGAGAGAAAGAGGAATGAACTACGCAAATACCTTCATTAGAAATATTTATGGTATAAACATAACATAAATTTATCTTAAAACTTAAGGTTTCAAATAATTTCTTTAATTCGTGCTATTAGTCATATTATATCAGAATCCCACGCTAGTAGCAGAATTTTTTTAAAGGGCAGGCTATGCTGTGCGGGACAATTAGAAATAATATCACATGACAGAGAAATGAAGAGGGTGCACCACCAAACCCCAGAAGAAGACGGCTCAAAGGCAGACCCATCCATAGATGTATGTGTGAAAAAAGATCTACTGCAGCTGGGAATCCAAGCATGGAAAAGAAAAGCATCAGTTAGATCTGGAAGGAAATTGTGAGGCAGGCCAGGGCACTACAGGGGCTATAGCGCCACCAGGGATGGCTGGATGGATTATTCATAATATAATACATCTACAACAAGAAGTATTTGATGCATGCACACACTTAGGTTTTATTTAAATTGCTATGTACTGTGGCGCCTCCAGTCATAAATAACTTAACAAGGCGACCAAGTTTTGGTTTTGCCCTCCCTTCCCTCACCCCGAAATAAAATTAAAAGAAGCCCCTGATGGGCATAGTCTATAGGAGCTTATTTATCATTTTCATCTTGCGGAACTAATATACCAGAAAAGTCAACATCATCCTCATCTAACCATTCAGCACATAAAATAGAAGCATTGTCTTTTCACTTCTCTTGCAATAACAAAGTCTGCTAACATTCTGACCAGCCATATGCAGTGCGCAGACAGACACACGTGAAATAAATCGTATAAATGTATTGTTAAAAGACTAAAAAGTATATGACCATTTACACTCATTTACACTTATAAATTTTTTTAAATAATGTAATAACCGGACAATTTTTAAGATTAAAATTTTAACAGAGAAAACAAGATTGTTGACGTCAACTAATCTAAACCCCCTCCCTCCCCCTTGTCAACAACTGTCAAACATTTCCAAACTCCCCCAACCCCTTTATTTCGTTGACATAATTAATGGACGCCCCCCAAATAATAACTAATAAGTTAACATGTTTGCCGTAAAACAAGCCACACAGTAGGTGATGATCTTCCCCTCATTTGCCTGCCACACAGTAGGTGATGATATTCCCCTCATTTGCCTGCCACACAGCTTGCATACACAAAGGATCTCTTCCGCGGAACTAATAACGGGAACGGCGTTCCCGTGCATCCACAACCAGCCTCGAGCCCTGCTCCTATATCTTGCCCGCCAACTCTTGTGGTTCCATCCGGACAAGAGCCATGGGAGACCACACCTGCTGTTTCAACATTACTTCCTTCACTTGGGTGTGCAGTTATGTACCCGTCTACATTTTCACCCCAACCCACGTTAGAATTGTAAATCGGATAATTAAAATGATATTAATTATTAAGTTTATGGAGAAATGAGCCGACCAAAAGAGTCATTTCTGTAAAGGCTGCACCTATTGGTACACGTGTACCAGAATTGAGAGGTTGGGATTAATAAACCATTTAAAATATTTTTGTTGGGTTTGTAAGACATAATTTGGTATCAAATGAAAGATAAATGAATGTACTATACGTTTGTAAACTTAATTCTTCATTTTAACTAAAATAAACTACCACAAATGACACCCGAATAGCAATAGTCAAAATGGACCCGGACACGCAGCGCCCCTTTTCGGACCCGGGACACATTAGACTCAATGCTATTCGGATGTCATTTGTGGTAGTTTATTTTAGTTAAAATGAAGAATTTAGATTTTAAACGTATAGTACATTCAATTATCTTTCATTTGATACCTCATTTTGTCTTACAAACCCAACAAAAATATTTTAAATCGTTTTTTAATCCCAACCTCTCAATTCTGGTACACGTGTACCTATAGCCACTTCGTTCTGTAAATATGATGTTAGTACTGTAAACAATTGGCAAGAGTGGGCGTGTCATTGTTGGTTATTGACACAATTTTACCCTGCTTCGAGTGCCAAAAACTGTAGCCGTGTGGTGAGTGGCAGCTGACAGTTTTCAAAATAAATTTGGTTTATAAACTCCAAAAAAAAAAAAAAAAAAGAAAAAAAAAAAAATGCAGGTCTTGAATACTATAGCCTATTATTGGTTCTTAGAGTGTTGTATAAAAAGGACTGGTGGAAGAAAAATCATAAGAAATAGTTCGAAGGAAACGGAATCCGAAGAAAGGGGACAAATATCTTTAAGATACACAATCAATTACACAGAGAACAATAAACATATTAAATAGCTCTGTAATTATAGGTTAGGACCAAATATACTTAACTAACAATGTAGGTGTATGTTGACCATATAGTAGGCTATCTGTTGTATAAAGGGAAATTGAAATTATTATTTTAATAATGTTGAACTATAAAAGAAATCACGCGGCAGGGTTTAACTTGAGGCACATACACCGTCCTACATTCAAAAGCAGTGTGAGATATGAAGACTAACATAAAGGTGTGAGATGTGAGGGCTAACATACAGGTGTGAGATGTGAGGGCTAGCATACAAGTGTGAGATGTGAGGGCTAACATACATGTGTGAGATGTGAGGGCTAAGATACGTATTTTTTTGCTGGTTGGATACTGTTGTATCAATAGCTTAGAAGCACGTTGCAGTATGTGTAACCAGAACGATATAACGGTTGTTGTTATGCGCACGATCACAATAGTATCTATTTCAAAGTAAGAATTCAGCGTACGGTTGTATGATCAACCATGACACTATCATGAGTACAAGTCAAATTGATGGAACTGACGAGTGATGAAAAACACTGCCTAATATAAGTAATGACCAGAAATAATCCAATACTAATACCTAACATTTATATTCTACAAACAAAAAAATATAAGGGCTTATTTGCCTCCACTTACAAAGCGTCCAAATGGTGCCGGTGAAACTGAAGGCAAAACTTATTTGGGCACTGACTATAAATTGAGTCGCTCGAACATACGAGAAAGCAGCAACGTCAATGGCAGACAAGCCATGCATTCTGACAGACAAGCCATGCATTCTGACAGACAAGCCATGCATTCTGACAGACAAGCCATGTATTCTGACAGACAAGCCATGTATTCTGACAGACAAGCCATGTATTCTGGCAGACAAGCCATGTATTCTGACAGACAAGCCATGTATTCTGACAGACAAGCCATGTATTCTGGCAGACAAGCCGTGTATTCTGACAGACAAGCCATGCATTCTGGCAGACAAGCCGTGTATTCTGGCAGACAAGCCATGTATTCTGGCAGACAAGCCTTGTATTCTGGCAGACAAGCCATGTATTCTGGCAGACAAGCCTTGTATTCTGGCATACAAGCCATGTATTCTGGCAGACAAGCCATGTATTCTGACAGACAAGCCATGTATTCTGACAGACAAGCCATGTATTCTGACAGACAAGCCATGTATTCTGGCAGACAAGCCATGTATTCTGACAGACAAGCCATGTATTCTGACAGACAAGCCATGTATTCTGGCAGACAAGCCATGTATTCTGACAGACAAGCCATGTATTTTGGCAGACAAGCCATGTATTCTGGCAGACAAGCAATGTATTCTGACAAACAAGCAATGTATTCTGGCAGACAAGCAATGTATTCTGGCAGACAAGTCATGTATTCTGGCAGACAAGCCATGTATTATGGCAGACAAGCCATGTATTATGGCAGACAAGCCATGTATTCTGGCAGACAAGCCATGTATTCTGGGTGACTCACTGCGGGGAGTTTTGGTAAAATTGACAATCCTTGTAGACTCAGTGTTGTGGTAGCCTAACCCCTAGATCAAATGCCACTACCGTATTGGGTGAAGACCGCTCTATTTCGTAAAAGCGTGGCATACAATGCCACAGTACATTTAACAAAGCTAATATATATATATACAGAGAAAAAAAATGGGAAGATAACATCAAAGAGTGGAGCGGTTTAAAACTACGCAATGCTATGCGTAGTGCAGAAGACCGAGAGAAACGGAGAAGGGTAGCCCAACGGTCCAAGGACTAAGGGACATCATGATGATGATGATGATGATGATGATTATGATGATGATGATATAAAACAGAGTAGAGTAATTGTTTGTTTGTTGTTTTTTTTTTTAATGCGAAGGAATGGAAGTGAGAAGAGGGGGCCGATGGAGGAGGAGCAGTTGCATTGCGAGGATAAGTGTCAACCGGGGTGTGCCAGGCTTTTCGCCGCCCACTTTCCTGAAAAAGTCTCTGCAGTTGGAACCTTATTCCGCCTCTCAATATAAAGAAAATAATGCCAACCAGGGCAATTCGCCCCTATCCGCGCCGTCTCCTGAGTCCATGAGAGAAAAAGGGGGTGGGGGGTAAACATATTTTCTTCTTTATCGAGACTTGTTTATAAATAGAATCGATAAATAAATGATTTTGTCACGGCAGAAATTTCTGACCATGTTGATGAAAATGAGTTGGTTAGGAGGGTACCCAATTTTAAACACAAATAAAGAAAAATGAGTTGGTTTGGAGGGTACCCAATTTTAAACACAAATAAAGAAAAATGAGTTGGTTTGGAGGGTACCCAATTTTAAACACAAATAAAGAAAAATGAGTTGGTTTGGAGGGTACCCAATTTTAAACACAAATAAAGAAAAATGAGTTGGTTTGGAGGGTACCCAATTTTAAACACAAATAAAGAAAAATGAGTTGGTTAGGAGGGTACCCAATTTTAAACACAAATAAAGAAAAATGAGTTGGTTAGGAGGGTACCCAATTTTAAATACAAATAAAGAAAAATGAGTTGGTTAGGAGGGTACCCAATTTTAAACACAAATAAAGAAAAATGATTTGGTTTGGAGGGTACCCAATTTTAAACACAAATAAAGAAAAATGAGTTGGTTTGGAGGGTACCCAATTTTAAACACAAATAAAGAAAAATGAGTTGGTTTGGAGGGTACCCAATTTTAAACACAAATAAAGAAAAATGAGTTGGTTTGGAGGGTACCCAATTTTAAACACAAATAAAGAAAAATGAGTTGGTTTGGAGGGTACCCAATTTTAAACAAAAAAAAAAAAAAGCATTATACTTTAATAAGACATTCTTTTTTTTTTTCAAACCACCATCCCCCACAAATAAATAAAGATTGTTACCCATTGGTACATGTACGAGGGCAGAGTGCATCAACACATTTAAAAATAGCACAATAACCAAAAGAAAAACGACTCAAGTTTTAAAATGCATTTTATGGGGCGGCAGAGTTTTGTGTTATCATTTTTAAAGGAGGTTGAGATTGGGGGGGGGGGGGGGGGGACGGGACACCCGCAGCTCATGAAATATAGGCGGACGAAGAAAATCCGAAAAAAAGATTCGTGTAATTTGGAAACTCAAAGGCATGAATATTAATTAATTTTTGTTCTTGGAACCTAAAAGAGTCAGACCAATCATGATGGAAGAGTCAGAACAATCGTGATGGAAGAGTCAGAACAATCGTGATGGAAGAGTCAGACCACTCGTGATGGAAGAGTCAGAACAATCGTGATGGAAGAGTCAGAACAATCGTGATGGAAGAGTCAGAACAATCGTGATGGAAGAGTCAGAACCATCGTAATTACAGCAGCTTTATGCTGTGTGGAGCGGCGTTCTTTATAAAGTATCTTTTCGTGCTCGCGATTGGATTTGGATCATGTTTCCACATCTCGCGCTTGTTGCATAGGATTGTGATGGCTTTGATGGCAAAGGGTTCGCCCATTAATTACGTCATCAATTTTTACGCAATGTTTGACCCCCTCCTCCCATTGCCAACAACTGTCAAACTTTCAATGACCCTCCCCCCCCCTTTTTTAAGTAATTATGTCAACATTTTCTAACCCCCCCCCCCCCCCAAATTGACTTATAATATAAATAAATATATAAATACCTTTTACTTGGTGCTGATCGTTTTTAATGAAACAAAATTTTAAGAAAAACATTTTATTACATCTTTAGCTTGTTAATCAACAAGTAAAAAAAGCTGACAATTATAGTATAGATTCTAGTTGCTATCATTTTCCCATGGAGTAGCCAGGTGTGGCTCTATCGTAACAATGGGCATCAGGGACATCATTTGGGTAGAGCAGGGGTCATTTCCCCCCCCCCTGAATTTACAGGTTTTATTTAGATTGCTATGCACTGTGCGCATGCAGTAATAAGCAACTTAACAATCCGACCAAGTTTTGTTTTTTTACCCCCTCCCCCCCCCTGAAAAACACCTGAAATGACGCCCCCGATGGGCATAGTCTATAGTAGCTGATTTATCATGTTCATATTGTTGAACTGATATACAAGACAAGTCAACATCATCCTTATATAACCATTCAGCACTTAAAATAGAAGCATTGTCGGTGTGAGCAATAAGTGCCATAAGCTCTTTCTGTCTCCTTGCAGCTACTCTCTTTGGTCGAATCCTTTTTTGTTGAGGAGCAGGTGCTAATTTTTTATGCTCAAGAAGACATTGGTCGGTGCTGCTGAACATGCTTTTTCAACATGACTTGTGATGCAAAATAAATGTTACAGATTTTGCAAATCTGTTCAAGCAGCGATGTCATTAATGCTATTCACTTTACTTTACAAAATTTGGCCTCTCTTCATCTTTTGACTTCTTTTACACTAACAAAGTGTGCTAAAATTCTGACCA
This sequence comes from Omphiscola glabra, assembly GCA_964017045.1. Classification (NCBI taxonomy): domain Eukaryota; kingdom Metazoa; phylum Mollusca; class Gastropoda; family Lymnaeidae; genus Omphiscola; species Omphiscola glabra. Next base: position 20,030,600 of record OZ024795.1, read on the forward strand.
GCCTCTGCAGTGCGCAGAGAGACACACATTAAATAAATCTTATATTGTTAAAGGCCTACAAAAATTATGACTATTTACACTCATTTACATTTATAATTTTTTTTAAATAATGTTATAACGAGTCAATTGTTAAGAATAAGATTTTAATAGAGAAAACATGATTGTTGATGTCAACTAATCTAAACCTCTTCCCTCCTTCTTGTCAACAATTGTCAAACATTTCCACCCACCCCCCTATTTTGGACGCCCCCAAAAGTTGATGAAAAAAATCTTTAAAGATTATTATAAATTTAAAAAATAATATTAGTGTCAATTTTAACACAAACACACACACACAATCAAATGTGATTATGAACTGCGAGGAAATTCTCTTCGTTTTTTCTCTCTTCTTTTTATAACAGTCGAAAGAGTCGTATAAGGGCTACTCTTCTCTTCGCTTTTAAGGTTTTTCTTCTGGGATCTTGAATAATTTTTAGTGAACAAAAGACTTTTTCCGTGAAATTTTTCTCTCCCGGGAAATCCAGGATACACAATTTTAGTAACAAATTTCTTGCTTTTTTAAAAAAAATATTTCAATTGACACATTGTCACACATAGTCGCTTTAAGCCAGGCCCTGTAGAATCTAGTTAACTGCGCTGAGTTACTAAGCTCAGTAGCTCTAGTACAAAGATTCTCAGGCGTTTTCAAGTCACGACCACATTTATATAGAATTAGAAGCAAAGTGAGCCTTGTCACAATATATTGGAAACAAATATTTAAAAAACCATTAAAGAAGAGATACAACGCACTAAAAAGTAGAGAGTAATTCGATCACCAATAATTTAACATTTCTTCACATGCATTCATTAATCAAGAAAGCTACTTATCCGGACTACAATTTTGTGACCACAATGAATCAGGTACTTGATTCTTAAATCGTTTAGGAAAGATCAGAAAACATAATCACACTTTTTTCATTCAAATTAAAGAGGTAAGTTACACATCGCACAAACCCTCCCTATGAGCACAAAACGTTGATATTCAGGATCAACGCATTTTTACTAATGTTTTAGGTCTACTAGTAACTAGTAGACAACCGCATTGTATGTGAATGTGATGTTATTTGCCTTGATTTAAATAAATCATTTATATTAACTTCGCTTTTGTTCTTGGGTGTCTTGCTGGCTGGCAAATTCTTCGTATTGCTAATTGACCCACTTTCTGTCAACCTAAAATGTGGTACATAGACTCATTGTCGCTGACAACACATTCTTTCAATTTTTCAGCCCCACCCCCAACTCCAATCACCAAAAATCAATAGGAAATTAGTAAAACACAGTAAGGTTAAACCTGATGAAAGGAACGCAACAAAACAACGAACGTGTCGGCAGGAAGCCTTCATCAGCGAACAAACAGAAACACGAATAAAATTAAAAAATGTATCAAAAAATATATAATATAGCACTTAGCTCAGAAATAGTATCCAAGAGGGCAGCAGAAGATAAGTGACAGAGAGTAAGTGGGAGAAAGGTTAAATAGGGAAGAGGGAAAGAAAAGAGGAGAAATAAGTCCACTGCGATAGGTCGTGACGTGGAGGGGCGGAGCCAGGTTCAAACAGTGAATAGAGACATGACATTCAAACCATGTGGGTACAAGGTGTTATAGGTCAGAATAAGCTTGTGCTCCAAATTCACCCGGCTGGGTGTGTTCGTGCTGGCCACAATCGCACAAATTGAAAAGTCCGCCTTGCCCTGGTGGTCGGCCCTATTGAAGTGTTTGGAGACAGGACACTGTTTATCTTGTGTAATATTACGGAGGTGTTCAGTACATCGGTCAGAGAGTCTGCGTCCTGTCTCCCCAATGTATGACATCTGGCAGCGGGTGCAAACAATAGCGTAGATAACATTGCGGCTAGTACAAAGCAGATATACTGGACGTCTTCCCGAATTCTATAAAAGGTACATAGATGACGGTATAGGGGTCACCACCATGGAGAGGAGCGAACTTGACCTTTTCATTGACTTTGTAGGCTCCTTTCACCCCTCCATTAAATTCACATCTCTTATCTCTGAAACCTCAGTCAACTTCTTGGACATCACAGTCACCCTTCACACTGACAGCCTACTCACCTCCGCCTACTTTAAGCCTACTGACAGCCACAGCTATCTACTCTACTCCTCCTCCCACCCTAAATCCTGTAAAGACTCTATTCCTTTTTCTCAATTACTTCGTCTTCGTCGACTTTGTCAGTCGGAGGAGGACTTTTGGGACAAAGCACTTGAGATGATAGACTATTTCCGGTGTAGGTCTTACCCGGAGACAGTACTTTCATCAGCCCTTCAAAGGGTTAAGAAGATAACCCGTGCTGATGCATTCAGGCCTCGTCTGAGCGACAATGTTGACAGGACCAAACTTATCATCACTTATCACCCACACAATCTGATAGCTAAACGTGTTTTCCTTAAAAACCGTTCTATATTACTCGCAGACAATGAGACACGAGACATCTTCTCCTCCCCGCCTCTCATTGTTTTTAGACGGGACAAAAATCTGAGAGACCTCCTTGTACACAGTCGTATCAATGCTGCCCCCTCCCACTTCGGGACCAAGCCATGTGGCCGCAGCCGATGCAACACTTGCCCTTTTGTCTTCCAGGCTCAAAACATACATTTCCCTAAGGTAGTTTTCAGATACGCGGCGGCTTCCTTTGTACTAGCCGCAATGTTATCTACGCTATTGTTTGCACCCGCTGCCAGATGTCATACATTGGGGAGACAGGACGCAGACTCTCTGACCGATGTACTGAACACCTCCGTAATATTACACAAGATAAACAGTGTCCTGTCTCCAAACACTTCAATAGGGCCGACCACCAGGGCAAGGCGGACTTTTCAATTTGTGCGATTGTGGCCAGCACGAACACACCCAGCCGGGTGAATTTGGAGCACAAGCTTATTCTGACCTATAACACCTTGTACCCACATGGTTTGAATGTCATGTCTCTATTCACTGTTTGAACCTGGCTCCGCCCCTCCACGTCACGACCTATCGCAGTGGACTTATTTCTCCTCTTTTCTTTCCCTCTTCCCTATTTAACCTTTCTCCCACTTACTCTCTGTCACTTATCTTTTGCTGCCCTCTTGGATACTATTTCTGAGCTAAGTGCTATATTATATATTTTTTGATACATTTTTTAATTTTATTCGTGTTTCTGTTTGTTCGCTGATGAAGGCTTCCTGCCGACACGTTCGTTGTTTTGTTGCGTTCCTTTCATCAGGTTTAACCTTACTATGTTTTACTAATTTCCTATTGTGCTAACCTGATTGCAGTCTCCCCCATTATCACCAAAAATCAGCGTTTCCTGTTTTTCAAGGGGAAGATAAAATAAAATTCCCGAGTACTGCGCTACATGAGATTCTTCAAACAAAATATCTCGTAAGTGCGTTTGGCGTGTAATATTTTCTTTTGTTTTCCCTGTCATAGTTGGTGAAATAAATCTTATATAGCTCACGGGGCGTGAAAAAAATGTGCGGATGCGAGCCTTGGGGAGGCGGGGCACTAATTTGGATTCTTATAAAGTGTGTTACTTGTATTGTATGTATGCATGTTTTGTCAAATTTTCAGCCCCACCCCTCATGGTTTGATATTATATTTTATAAAGGATTTATACGAAAAACTTTGTTTTTATGTGTTACAGTATAACTTTTATTAGGGTTTGTTTAATTTATTATTCCGATATTTTATATTTATTGCATTAATTTGGACAACAGCTGTCCACTCGTTCCATTACCACTCACTGCTCACAATAAGTGATAAGTATTAATTTTAGTCAACATTATTATTATTGTCGCGTTTATCATAGAAAAAAAACACTTCTAAAGATACATAATTTTCACTGGGCAGAAAAATATAATTTCTTTGGAACTATCTTTATTTAAATAATGACATTTCATTTCAGCTTTTTTAAAAATTTATATAAATATTTTTTAATAACTTACTTTCTTACCGAAACAAACTTTTAACGTCGCAATTATTTTTAATTTGTTTTTACTTGGGTTGGAATAGAAAAAGTAGAAGAGAAATGGATCGCTTGATTGAAATCAACTAACTGATCAAGTTAGATACAATTTATTGAATTTACCGAATTTAGTTACCCAAATATGATTTTCCAGATTTGTGAGTGCATCATGCTAAGGTGGCCAATTATTTAAAAGGTAAATCTAAAGACACTTGTAGGGCAGCGGCTGTGCAGACTGCAGTAAATAAATGAGAACTGAGTGAACACAGACAAGAGTGTTTCTCAAACTACTGACTACTGTAAACTTGTAACTTGTACTTCATTAATCTAAATTAAACTATTACTATTATTAAGTCATAGTACTCATAGCATCAGCAGATACAGTGACTAGGTTACTATTGCATAGTATTGCTAATTGCTAAGTTATTTAATGCAAAAAGTTGGCCACTTATCATCTTATTGTTGGCAAACAACTCAAAGCTAGAAATAAACCAGGAAACATTTAATAAAATAAGGACATGGACCATGGACAATAATAGATAAATTAATGATCTGATCAGGTTTGAAGGTTAGAGGTAAACTAAAAAAAAAAAAAATTACACAGACACAAGATATGGCATTTATGGGAAACCCTAAAAAAGGATACAACTTTTTTCCAGTCTCTTGTTATATCATATGGACAATCAATTTAAGGCCTGCATGCCGGTCCATGGAAATCTTTTTGGAAACACTGTAACTGTAGTTAGGCCTACATAATAGTAATAGTATTACCTAAAAGTTGTTTTAAGAAAATTACAGATTACACTGATAAAAAATCCGGGGGGGGGGGGGGGGGGTGTTAAGAAATAAACTGGGTAGGGGGAACAGAAAATGAGAGCCCCGAAGACTTGTTAATTTGTAAATAAAGTATATTAAAATAATAAAGGCCTGACATTTAAAAATATTATCAAATACTTTTCAGAAATTTTCAAAGATGGTATCGATGTTGCTACTACACAGAAAACTTCGGAATCTAACCTTGAAGAAATTGGTGATAGTCCTCATCCTCTCAGTGGCCTCATTCAATGAGTTTATTGTTTACACATTTCAATCTTATAGATGGCCAAGTGTTTCAAAATACAGGTTTCTAGTTTAGCTTTTAATTTTAATGTTATGACTATAGCCACCAAAAATATTTTTGGATTTCACTTTAAAACTATTTAATATTTAATGTTTCTAAATAGTCTCAAGATATTTGTGTTATTATTTTGATGTTACTTACTAATATATAATTAATTTTTGAAAATATTAGACTGAAAAAAATTGGAGTTGTTATGCCAAGTGCTTACTCACCATTTGTATTGTCAAAAATAGTCATCAAACTAATTATTTTTTTTTGCGTTCTGATGGATATTAAATACCACTTATAATGGGTAAGCACAAATAATGGGTTAGCAAAAGTCATAACAATGAGCTCAATTGGTAGGCCTAATTGTAAAACCTATCAATACTTGAAATAAACACAAGCACATAAAATGTTTTGAAATGCATAAAAAAAATATTCTGTCTTGCAATTATTTTTGCAGAGATTCTGGAGAAGAGATGTTAATTTTACTCATATCTGATCCCCAATTGATAGGGATTCAAGATGAATTTGGCTTTCCAATAGGTCTACTGGCCAGATGGGATTCAGACAAGTAAGGAATGGCATTAAACTCATAACTACTATAATACTAATGTGGAGAATATGCTTGATAATTAATATCAATGTATTATAAATGATTATAGAAGTTATACATTATTCAGAAATAGAGACAGACAGAATTATTAACACCCTTAATATATATATCTTAAATTTTGTCGTACATATAAAACATAAAAGGTTGTAGATATATGCAAGGGAATCTGCTTCCAATCTGAATTGGTGGGGGTGGAGTTGGGGGGGTTGATAAAATCTCCCTGTCCTTGATCTACGTGTAAATAATTGTCCTGTTTGCCACCATGATATATCAAGTCTTTATTTATACTTGATCTGAAGCTATTTTATTTATTCCCTTTATTTTCTTTTATTGATGAAATTGATGACATATTTAAAAATCCAGCTGAAAGAGAAAGACTACTCTATTGGCTATTGTTAAACTCTGACATTATAAATTTAGGCTGATGTAGAAAATTTACATTTCAGCTATTTACGAAAGACATTTTCTCGTATCTACCACCACACATTACCAGATGTGATTGTTTTCCTTGGTGACATAATGGATGAGGGAAGTAAAGCCACTGATTATGAATATGAATCTTATGTTCAAAGGTTTGACAGCATATTCTATGAAAAGAAGTATGCAAAGGTTGGTGCTGCAAGTTTTCATCCTTAAAATTTCACTGATTATTACATATTGATTAACAAAGTAAAAATTTGTAGCAATTATTAGTCTAAAAATAATTGACCTTTTTAAAAAATAAGTTCATTGAAATTTTTAATACTTAACATTTCTATCAAATTTAATATTTAATCATTTGCTTTTTAGACTGCAAAACTCATTAGATTCATTGAATGAAAATGTTATTAAATTTCAATAAGAAATATAAAGTTTTACAATTCTTCTATGGTACCAAAACTCACTACCAGTATTTGAAAATGCTTATTCATCTTTCTTTTACCTTGCTATTTTCAGACGATTGTAATCCCAGGAGATAATGATATTGGAGGGGAAGGTGGTGATTTCCGCACCGCATTTAAAATTGGCAGATTTGAGCGGTACTTTGAAAATCTCACAGGTGTTGTTTCACAAGGTTTTATTGACTTTTTAAAGGTAATTATGATTGAACCTTAATTTAAACCCTTATTTATGGTTAATAGTTAACAATTTAAATTTCTTCTAATTTTTTTTTCCTTACTTATTTTTAAATGTACCTGACCTTTGTTGACCTCAATTAGAATATTCTAAGACTTGATTCAATGTACAAGTAGAATATAGGTGCTTACTTTTCTTTCAAAGTTTCTCCTAAAAAAACAAAGTTTACACCGTCAAATCTTAAAGTATGATGCTAAAAATTTTAAATATCATTCAGTGAATGGTGCTAATTTTTTTTTTTTTTTCATTTTGAATTTTAAAAAAGTTCATCTATTTATAGGGGTTTAAACTTTATATTTTAAAAAATAATATTTCAGCTGTTTTAGCTATAGACCTGAAATGTACTATGTTTTACTTTTATAGCTGGACAACCAAAGAGCCAAGGACTTTGTGTTAGAGACAAAAAAACTTTTATCAGACGTGGCCTCTCAACTCAAAGCACCATACAGAATTATTATCAACCATGAAAGTATGATAACAAAGCCAAAGGGTTCTGTGTATCCTGTAAGTTTAAATAGAGATCAGTATTAGTTTTAATTTAAAATCTTAAAATGTTTTTGTTTTTTTAAAGGAAATTTTTTTATTGTTTATTTTTTTTTTCAAAATAATAGAGGAGACAGCTTTTATTGCTTGTGATTTTCTCAGGTTTTATGAGATAAGATGACATGGAAATGCAGATCGAAATAAAATATAAACCATTATTTTATAAATGATTGCTTTAAAACTATCTTTGACAATAATAGCTATGAAATATAACTAATATTCCTAAGTTACATAATAAATTAGTTTCATGAAATATTTTGGTCTCTAGGGTTGATGAACTCAAAGAATTTACTCACTTTGGCAAGTCAGAATTTTAACTAATTTTTCAGGTTCTGGATTTAATTGTAAGACAATGTCTGCATTATAATAATTATATACCATTCCATTACTATGTATTTCAAATTAATTAGCTGGAGATATGAATTGGCAGTTGTAAGATTTTCCTAGCTTTTCAGACCTGCTTGTACCTTTAAATCTTTTACATTGTCATCTCTCAATTATAATTATAAAAAAATCATAATTTTCCTTGTAACTTGTAGACTTTCTGGCAATGTATGCTTTAAAATTAAAATTGTATATGACTACATAAATAAAATAATTTTTAACAATAAAATTTTTTTTTTAAAAATTAGATTTTATTATTCACAGTTCCTTCGTATAGCACGGCCAAACATTATTTTTACTGGTCACTGGCATTGGGTAAGTTAGAATTAAAAAGTCATTTAAAAAAAACATTGATAACTCAATTTTATTTTAACAATTTTTAATATATTCATCGTCTGATGAATACTGAAAAACTGATTTATTCTTTTTGTTACATAATACAATTATCAACTTTTTTTGAAAACTTAATTTTATCTTAATATTCTTAAGCACTGCTAATGCCCATAGAAGTTTCATCTACGTTTATGTCTTACATTTATTTACAGTCACAAATGTTCACCTGTGACACTTGTTTGGCTGATGATGATGATTATAATAACTGGCCTTATCATGCTAAAGATATTTCAAAGATGATTGACTTCATTGATGTGGAATTCAACAGTGAAATAGCTCTCAGTGAGATCATGGTGCCCACCTGTAGCTACAGAATGGGAGTTCCAAACATGGGCTATGGAGTTGCTGTTATAAGTGAGTTATCCCTTTTTTACATAGTAAATGCACAACTTTTCTGATCTATACATACCTATGCAGGTATGTTGACACTGGATTTGTTGCAACTACAAATCTCAGTGGCGAATCCATGTTGAGAATCTTCTGACACAGATATACCACGGGTATTCACACTGAGCTGGCACAGCTGATGCAGAACTTTTAGTTATATTTATCAATTTTAAATTAATGTCCTACTCCAATGGTCGGCTTTTTACTTTTAAATATGATTTTACGAATAACCACCCATCCAGGTGGAAAACCCTCAAATTTAATTTTTAAAATCTTAAGTTAATTCCACTTAAAACAGACAATGTGACATCACACATCCCTTGTCTAGCCCTCTCCAATAAAATCAAACTTAAATTGATTTCGCAAATTTAATCTTCTGACTACTTGAGTAGTAGCCTTGACTTGAGCTGTATTTTGTTTAAAGTGAGAGAGTTACTCAATTCATCAGCCTCACTCTCTCGTCCTTGCATATTTCTTCCATTGGCAAGACTTAGTCAAGGCGACTGGAAATAGACTAGGTGGGGCCACTATCAAATACGACCAATAACTAAAATATGTTAACAAGCCCTGTCAGCTTATGACAATGCATGCTTAATGATAAATATATGACGGGGTAGTGTCTGTATATTGCCAGCCAACAATATACTGAACTCACAACAAACCAATGAAAATGAAACTGTTGCAGTGAGTAGCAAATTGCAACATAAATCTAAGAATCTCAGTAATAAATCTTGTGTTTCAAAATTCATTACAGATAAATCAGGACAAATGAAGTATACAGTGATGTGGCTTCCTGCACGATACACCTTACTCTATATCTACGCAGTAATGTTGGTGATTGTAACTTTCCTGCTATTGCTTGACTTCATCTGCTCACCATCCAGAAAAGATTTCTACAGATGACACTTGGATGGATAAATTTCAATGGACCAAAAATGGCTTCAATTTCAATAAATTTTTTCATGAAATCTGTGATAGAGCAAAATACATTATATTTGAATGTACACAAAAGATGGCATGTAGACAGTGTTGAGAGAGATTGGTCATAATACATTAAATTTGAATGTACACAAAAGATGGCATGTAGACAGTGTTGAGAGAGATTGTTCATTGCTTATCCTGTTTAAATTGTAGTATCTGGCTAAAGTGTTGCTCCCCCGTTTGAGTTGGTCCTTAGATTATGTACATTTATTTGCTGCTTTCTCTTCAAAGAATAGGTGATCAGTTGCCAGTTTTGGTTTTTTAACACAACTTTAATGATTTATATTTAATTTATAATGAAGGGCTCCCCCGGGATTCCGGTTGACAAGTCTGTAGTGGCTTGTCGATTTGGAAGTGCTGGCCACCGACCCCCTCGGCGTTAACCCGGGGCACACTAGCACCATTGCGTGTCCCGCGTGGCAGACACGGCCATGCATGGTAGTTGCTGGAATAAACGGCTCCTACAGGGCTGCCACCTGTGATACTTCGCAGGGGGAAGAAAAGGCAAACACAGGGTAGGGATCATGATTACAAGTTGCCGTTAAGGGATATGAGGCTATAGGCTGTGGTGGAAGCCTATAGCCGGTGATTCTAAATATGCAGCCCTGAGAAAGCTGCTCCTAGGCAACCGTTTCGTCCCAGCTATCTCGCAAATTAGTTGCGGGGTGGAAACCCACTGTAGAATCCCTCTTAGAGGGCGTCCGATGCTTCCCCGGGACGGGTGGGGGGAGATTTTAGGACGTTAATTTACCGTCCCGGCCCCTAGGAGAGTGGACCACGGACGCTTGAAACACAGCGTCTTCGGTCGACCAGATGTCTCCGGGCGGGGAGGGTCTCCGTCGGCGAACCCGATCGAGCGGTTGCGGGCGGGGACGCTCCACGTCCGGGGAGGTCTCTGACGCCCTCCCGCCGAGGCGGCTGGCAGGTGCGAGTGGGCGCCGGGGAGGGCATTAGGAGCGTAAGCTTGACGGCCCGCTGACGCAATTTCCTAATGAGATATAATGAAGGGCGTGTGATTGGTTATTGTTGGTTTTCTTTTAATAGATGCACTGGCTTCAAGCGGCTTGGTAAAAAAAAATAGCTTAAAGTGCCGGCTGCAAGACTATTAGTATCAAATGGATAAAAATTACAAAAAAACGGGACTCTGGATTTCATTGGTGCAAATTTATTGTATTCCCTTTTATCTGTGCATTTTTATTTAAATGAAGTGTATACGGACATTATACTGTTGACATTAACTGAGTGATAATAAGTGGGGAGAGAGACTGCAATCAGGTTAAGTAGAAGGAAATATGTGGGAACCTGGAGAAGGCTTCATGTCGAGACATTCAATGTCCTTTTTTTTCCAGGTTTTCCCATACCTTGTTTCACATATGATGTTAACTGCTGAGTTCCAGAACAAGACATCTTGAGGGCGAAAGGTTTATCTTACTGTACTGAGGGGCATTAAAAATTCACAAGCATTTAACTTTATAACTTCTTCACTTGATTTTTTTTAATTACTCGGCATTGATAATTTTGTAACAGAAGTTAATGGTTTATGCATGATCCCAGATTAAATTTGTGTGGCATTGTCTGCTATTAGTGCTACACAAATCCTCACCATTGAAAGAATCTCATTCACTTCTTTGTTATGCTTTATTTTTATAGTGTATGATCTTTAACATTAAGCTTGGTTTTGACCAAAAACTTGGATGACCCTTATGTACCATTTTTAAATAAAACAATGGAAGGGGAGGTGGGGGGAGACAGAACGGTTGAGGAGTTTAAAATAATTAATACTGGGTACCGGTATGAAAAAAACTTACATATTTATTTTAAACTATACTATTATGCAAGAAAGCAGTGTTTTTTTTTCTATATGTGCTAGATGATGATAATAATTTACATATAGCATTTTTTTTAAAAATCACCTGTAATTTCAGTTTAATGTGTGTGGTAATAATGGGTGCATTTTAAAAAAATTTGCGACAATTGAAAATGCCTGTTTCTTACAAATATCACATTTAAAATATATCATATCAAGAAGTTCAAGAAGCAATCAAGCATCAAAATAATTTGTGATTCTTTTTCTGCTTTCAATACAATGGCAATACTTGATGTTCCCTGTTGAGGTGTTATCTAGATGCTTAAGGTTTTTTTCTGGATGTCAGAAAATGATACCCTGAATCTAGATGTATGATAGTGATAGATGTAAATTAAACATGGCTTCAATTAAATCTTGGATATTTGGCTTAGATTATAATAATTTATATTTGTCCCAGTACAGGGATTAGCATGTCATTGTTTTTGCTATGGTATGTTAATTTTTCTTGTAATTACCAAATTTTCTCTGAAGATTTAAGATAATTCCCCTAATTTATCAAATTTTCAAATCTGCTTTATAATAATTCACGTATGTCTAGGCTTGGATTATGAACAATAATTAGTTTGAATTTGAGAAATAACTAACTATGGCAATGCAACCATGTTGTTTGTGCTCGTAAATACAGGAAATGGTGCATAATCTATTCTATACTGGTAATAATAAATCCAGTTGGCTTTCCATATATTTATATAGACCAGTGCATATGGGTATTGACTCTATATGAGTTATATCCGCTCTTTTGAGTGCATTTGGTGAGTATGCAGACAAGCTCCACTCTAGAATTATATATTATAAGGTTGGTTAGAGCATTTAATTCATTTTTACATCATGACGCATCATAAGAAAAGCATAACAAAGCATTCAAAGCTTGGAGGGTGCAAAGTTAAGATCTTTATTACCGGCATAAAATTATGTTGATGAGTACTGGTATAAATATGTTTGAAACAGTGTGGAGCAACTACAGGTATTGTCAAAACATGTGCTATGCCATTGGTCACTGCACAAAACAGGGCTAAAAAAGTACTTATGTATAATTGGTGCATTTAGTGTTTATGATAAAATCTTCGTCATTTATATTCAAAATTGAAACAATTCCACTAAATATTCCATGTCATTTTATTAAAATGTCAAGTTTTAATGGCTTGAGTATTGTCATATTTGATTATAATTAATAAATATATTATTATTAATATTAACTACCTGAATTTTATAACTTCTCCTATACTATAACTTATTGATATTTACATGTGACAGTGTCATACCGGTACTTTGGTGGCACTTTTAGGAGCTTACTTAAACTTAAAATATAAATTATAAATCATGTGTTGGAGGGAACACTTTTGGGAGTTTGCCCAGCTGAGTGGTAGTGGTTAATTCCATTATTTATTGTTGCATTTATTTCTAAGACTGCATTTCCTCAGATTCTTAACCCTACCAATGAGTACCAAAGGGAATAACATTTATAAAAGTTATTTTACCAATGTTAAATAACATTCATAAATAAAAATACATTATAAATTATACCGGTTTACTTGTTTAGTCTTTTTCTTAATACTACAGGTATTAAAAGATAGGTCATTAATAATAATTCTTATTGACCCATTCTTTAGTCATAATAATATAACACTGGTACAACAAAATAATGGTTTTTTGGCAATGGAAAAATATAATTAATTTTATTCATCATGCCATTTGGAATGAAACATTTGTTCCAGTTCTAGGCTTCTCAAAACATTTGAACATTAATTATCTTCTATTTCTAAAAATGCATTTCCCAAAAATGGTTTAGTTCTTGGCCAAACAAAGTTCACTCAAACCATATAAATTTTTACCAGTACAGTACCGTACATAAAGTGCCTTCACTTTAAACTCTTGCTACATAGTTAATTTTCCAATATTGATAACTTTATTTTGATATTCTGGTAACTTGATATTATCAGTACCATATTTAAAATCACCTGTTCATGATGAATAGGTTCATTAGGTATATTATGCTGGAGATCTGATACAGGTAGGCTATAGTGTGTGTATATATATATATATATGTGTGTAACTTGTGTATCAGTTAACATAAAAAAAGCATTTCCATACGGTACAAGGTACTTACATTTTAAAGTTTAATGAAAACGACTACTTTTCAGGCCTTGTGTCAGTCTAATACTAATTGATTATCATTTGAATACCAGTAATAATATCCCCTGCAACTTGCACTTTTTTCCATAACTCATTTAAATGTTCACATGGTTTGAATTTACAAAGTACAGGTGTGCTAATTTGAAATATTAGATTTAAATTAGTTCCGATTTCAATTTACAATTGATGGCTAAACTATTGCTCCAGATATAAACCAGGTACCAGTATAACTCAAAATTTCACTTGCTATTACATATATGGTGGTACTCATATTTTAAATTCCTTCTTTTTTTAAAACTTTTTGTAAATAATTGGTACTGGTACTAACACACATTCTGGTGAAGGTTATGAGCCCGGCTGGTACATTGGCCACCACCATTTTCCTCACGTAGGGCTCGCTCACTACCCTGGCCTCCCCTGAAAAATCTTGTGAGGGGCAATCTGTCAACAGATGTGCTAGTGTTTCCAGAAAAAGGCTGCAATGCCAGCAAGTAGGCTCCGTTATCTAACCTCCAGAAGTATGTGATGATGGGGCAGTGCTCTGTGCGCATCTAGGTCACTAGACACTGCTTCTTGCGACCTAACCCCCACCATGGGTCTTTGCTAGCAGTGGGCAAGTTAACTGCCTCTGACGGTCGTTTTGTCTGCACCCACAAAATCATGTTCTTTATCCACCAATTTTTGTAGTCAGTTTTGACATTGGCAGAAATTGTCCACATTAAAGAATGAACCAGTGTCAAATTTTAATTAATCTGAGGTGAGTTTGTAATGGATTTATTTTTTTACAAGACTTGGTGGTTTTTGTTGGTTAGGGTAGCCATGCATGCAATTTTATGATTCATTCAGTTTTACTAAAACTTTTAGTGGAGGATGGTACTGCATTTTAAAAAAATATTTATTATGTAAAATCAATTTTCATACAAAATACATCTGTACAAATACAAAGTATACAAGAAAAAACTAGTTTGTTATAACATAAACTGTTTTACTTCTTGTAAAAATTATCTTAATGATTTAAAATCAAGAGAAAAATTAAAATTAATTACAGAAATTAAAAATAGGAAAAAAATGGAGACAATACAGGCTAATCAGATTTTATGTTCAATAATAAAATCGTTAATTAAAATCTCTGATCCAGGTGGTCATACAGTAGAAATTGTGAAGCGTACTAAAGATGATTCTGCAACAGGAATTACAGTACCATTAATGATGATTACTCTCTAGTCAGTTCACTTTGGAAATTTCTATATTGCACAATTCTTTTGTAGCAATATTACAGGAAAAGTACAATTAACATTAGAATAAGATGGTAGATATTTCCTCAGACTGGAAAAATACCGAATATTTCAATTTAATCAGTATAGTAGTACTATTTCACATTCAAGTGAGTATTAACAATATACAAGTACTATTAATTAATTGGATAATGTCATTACAAATCTTGTAATTGTGTAATGCTGTCTTATCTATGGCAAGTAGCACTGGTAACCATCACTTAATTTTTTTAAACAATTTGTTGGAAACAATATACAAGTACAAGTGAAAGGGAACATACCATCGCCCACAACACACTAATTATAATCAAAGCAAATGGCCATTACATGCAAAAGGGTTCTTGTCTGAACTATTATTAACGTTAATCCCCTAATAAGATCCCATTGATTTTAATCAAGACCTTATTCATGTCAAGTGCTCCACTACAATCACTCAGTGATATTGATTCAGAAATTATGAGGCACATAAAGTGTTTAAAAAATAGAATTGTGTATTTAATTTTAAGTGACGTTAGAATGACAATACATTTTTTTCTGCACTTTTACTCTAATGTTGAAGGGAAAACAGTCTGAGCATTTGCAGAAAATTCCAACTTAGGAAAAGTAACATTAAAACTGTTTTTTAACAAGCTCACCTGTTGCACATTAACACATACAAGAACAAATGAGTCAAATCCAGATATCTCATGAAGATGACATTTATTAAAATGAAATTTAAAATGGTCCATCGTTCGTGTGGCAATATAAAAGAATTAAAAATCTACATACAAATGGCTGATGTACAACAATGTTGATGATAGAATTGGTACAAATTTCATATAAATGCAAGACGCAGACAACACCTAATTTAAAATGATCTCCAAAACCCCAAGTTATGCTGCCTTCTGTGAACCTTTCTTTCCTATCAGTGATTTGTGAATATGGGGAATGACACCTAGAGAATAGAAAGAGATAATGTTAAGTACCAGGATAATATTTTATTAATGAATACCGTGTAATAGAACCAATCAAGTTATTTCCTTTTCTTAAATTAGTATCAATCAAACTATGAATGTTAAAACAAATGTTGATAAAAAAAGTATAGGATACATCAGGGTCCCAAGTAGGTACTTTTGAGATACTCTGGAGAATTCCAAATCATGGCAGTCATAAAATAAGACCAATACCAGTGACCCCATTTTACATTCTAGCTTGGCATTTGAACCATCAAGTAAATTCTCTTTTTATAATCAGTTATCAAAGTAATTGGTGCAAGAAATTAGGATATGTTGAAAAGTAAGGTACAAATGTGTCAATTTCTTGATATTTGAAAAATGCTAAATATTTTTTCCAATGTCATCCACAATAATTTAAAATTTAAGATTGCCAAACCAAAAATAGCACTCACAGCGGTTATGTAGGTATGATGAGGAAGTAACAATTTTCATTATTGCATGAAATGCCAAATGTCATTTAAAACTGTAGCAAAAGTTGCAAATCTATTTTTAGAACAATCAGCTAAGCTGTCATTTTGATAGGCTTGGTACCAGTCAAAGTCCTGTCTTGTGGGCTGCATCCAACCCATTTGTACAATGGGTGGTCCAGTTAGCATTATGGGCAGCTAACAGCTATGTTATACCCACTGCCACCACATAAGCCCCAGACTCACTTTAACCCACGAACTGTGGTCGGACAAAAAAAAATCTGCAGATATTTTCGTTCTGTACTGTGGCGAACACTGTCAAATGGCAACTTCCAATCCCATATTTAACCAGAATTTTAGCCACTTCCTTTTATTAATAGATAATCTTACAGGTAAAGATGTTTGTACTTTTATAGTCGGAGTTTTATATTGATGTTCATTGTCCCAAGTTTTTATTTAGCTATGTTGGAGGCTATGGCTGGGCCTTCAGGTAAAAGTAAAAGAACTAATCGAAATATTTTTGAAAGCTCTTTAGGAGAGGATTTAAGTGATACTCTGATGATTTAAACATTCCCCCCCCCCTCCCCCCCCACGATGATCTCAGCTCGGATTCTTCTAGTGAATCAGAAGTTGGGCAAGGATCGACTAAATTTTAGTCACAGAAGCTACGGTACAGATTATAGATCAGAACTAATAAATTTTCTGGTTAGGCAAACCAAATCAGTTTTACAATTTAACCTAAGATTTTGTATGCTGTACTTGTTTACTCTTACGATTTTGGCGTACAATGTACTATTTTGAGGTGTTTACATTATATATATACTGTATGTTTATTTTTTTACTTTTAAGATAATGTATTGAATGATTTTGTGATATTGTACGATTTTAAGAGGGTAAACAGGTATGTAATGACCTAAAATTACTATATTGCTTTCAGATTATTTGTATTATCAAACTTTTTATTTTCTTTACATTTTTTTACTGGGTGGGCAATGTAGCCAACTTTAGCCCCATACATTTACCTTTCTAAAAATATAATTATTGGGGTCTTGTATCAATATTTCTATGTCATTTAATGCTGTTTAAAAAAAGGCACTCAAAAGCTCCCACACTGCAGCATGATTCTATACCACAGTTCGTGGATTAACAATTGAGAATTAAGTTATAGGATGACATTCAAGCCTCACATAAGTGTGCTAAACTCTGTTCACTTTGACATTACTCAACCATGATACCATACCTGACCTATATTTAAAACCAGTTACCAGACTGAGATGTGTACTTACGCAGATTTGTTAACTGATATATATATACTGGCACCATAATATTGACATGCATTTTTTTTTCAAAGCGGCTGATAATCTATTATTACCATGTTTTTGTAAGTCTTGACTTTAAACTAGAGTCTGGACTTTTACGGGGTCATCTCACCGGTACATGGTTTATGCTTTTTGCTGCCGGGGGTTGGGGTGGGTTTGATATATCAATGGGTTTATGAACAATAGGAAAGAGTAAATATGGCGATTATAACAAAACGGTGAACTTACCACCGCCAGCAATGGTTGCTTTGATTAGAGAGTCCAACTCCTCATCTCCTCTGATAGCCAGTTGCAAATGACGAGGTGTAATACGTTTGACCTTCAAATCTTTACTAGCATTGCCTGCCAATTCAAGGACCTAAGAAACAAAATTATTTTTACTTTTCTGTAATATACTGGTACTAACAATTATGCATTACAGAGGCCATTATAAAGAACTTAAATTTTAAAATGAACAACTACTGATACAAACTAATGTGATTGACAAACAAGGACCAGAGAAGTGTCTTAAAAGCAAAGAAGACGTTTTGATTATAATGAAGAAAACATACAAATTCAACCGGTTTCTAGGAAAAAATCTAGAGGCAAGGTAAAGAGCCTAAGAAATTTGTAGACTTCCATACATAAAAAAAAATAATGAAGACCAAACTAAAGACATTTCTCACTCTGTTCAAAGACATTAAATTATCAGTCCCATTTAGGAAAATCGTTCTTTGAAAACAAACACAATAGTGGTATCAAAAGTTTTAGTATAAAAATAAAAACGAACATGGTTGTTTCTCATTAACCTTGAACATAACTTTTAAGATTATTATACATCTTATTTAAACATATGAACTATGATTGTTATAATGAAAATAATTTGATAATGGAGCAAAAAGGACAGTCTCACCGGCACCAAATCTACAACCTCCATTATACTGGTATATGCTATGTAGTCTAAATAAGGCAATGCATCCCTTTACTACTAAAACACTGTTTTGGGGAACTAATTTTAAACTTTCAACTTTGGCACATGACTAATTAATTAAAGCTTTCCCTGACCAATGGTTTAATAGTTTTTGCACACTGCAAACTTTTATGAATGAAACGCTGGGATAGAACTATGGTATAGCCAATATGAGAGTGACTGAATGGTTGCCCTTGAAATTTTGCAAACTGCAAATTATGATAATTTATAATAAGGTTTTTACCAGGTTTTTTAAACCTCAAATCAAAATATTCTTTCCATAACATTTAACTTCATTCTAAAACACAATTTATCAAATATTTTGATGTAAATAGTAGTAATGATTAACTATTTCCATAATATCGGCATCTTCCTGCATTAAAAAGGGGGTGTGGCCCATGCCTTGTCGAAATCAGGCTGAGCCACCTTATGGTAATGCAGGTTACTTGGACAAGAGTAGCAACCATTGGATATGACCTACATTAGGCACCCCAATACTCGCTTCGCGAGCGGTAGGAAGACGCGGGCTACTCGCCGCCTATCGCTGTGATCAGTTGGCTGTGGCTGTTTTCGGTAGTTGTTGGGACTTAGCGTTGTTTTGCGTCATTTCTTAAAATAGACGAACCTCCTTATTTTAATTTGAATACGCGGTGCATGACGGTTACGAGGATATAAATAAAGTGGAAATCCGACTACTCTGAGCCGATCTGTTGGAAAGTGAAAGTGGGGTAAGTGATTTCGCTGTGTTTTTTTACTTTTTTAAACTCTGGGTAAGACTTGGAAACTACTTAATATCCTAGTTCATATATATTAAAAAATGAATCACTCATTCAAAACAATACAGATTATTGCAGGAATTAAGGATTGGTCCCGAAAAGTGACACAAATTTTGAAACAGCCGGTGGCGGCCATTTTTTTTCCACTCGAGTTACCGGAAGAGGTTAATCTCTAATGTAAACAGTGGTTATTATTATTATTATTAGAAACGTTTTTCAAACAGTTTAATAAATATTTTCTGTATTTTAATAAAGTAGTTTGATTATAAAAAAATAAATGTACACTTTTAATAAAGGATTTCAATAATAATTTGACTAAAGGCCTTAGATAGTCCATACATGAGTCATGAGTAGGCTTTGGCTTTGCTTCAAAAATATTAAATGATACTGATAGTAGTATTATTATTATAGTATAGAAAGATTAGAGTGAGGTGACATGAAAAGAAATTAAGATAGCCTCTAGTTATTAACAAATATAATGTACATCAACTAAAGAAAATTGTGTAGCCTGTTAAAAATATTGATTTTTTTTAATGTGTTCAGAATATCTTCTTTTATTTGTTTAGTGTTTGTCAATAGGATTCCACACATGATGAGGACATGCTCTGCCAACCTGGAGGAGATCAACACACAACCTAATTTTATTTTGACAATGGTGGAAGATGTTTTTAATCTACCAATTAATGAGGATGAAGAGTAGCTAGAGCTCCAAAGCCGCGAACCATATCCTGAATGTTTAAAATGTACATCAATTTATGATCAATGACGACAACTTACATGACACTTTGAATTTTGTATAGCATGATTTAAATTGACTTTTTTAATATATGAATATTCTATTACATTTAAATTGTCACTATTTATTTGTACTGAAAATTTCATTGCAGTAGCTTTATTGGTTTAAAAGTTATCTATTTAATTGTAAAAAATGTCTCGGCCGCGGGCGCTTTTCATGAAATATTTTTTCTAACATTGCATAAATTTTTCTGCTCTGCCTTATATTTATTTTAAATTTACTTTGCTTTTAGATGGACAATATCTGTTTGTATAGAAAATTTCATTGCAGTAGCTTTATTAGTTTAAAAGATATCTATTTAAGTGTAAAAAGTGTCTCGGCCGCTGGCGCTTTTCATGAAATATTTTTTATAACGTTGCATACATTTTTCTGATCTGCATTTTATTTATTTTAAATTTACCTTACTTTTAGATGGACAATATCTGTTTGTATTGAAAATTTTATAGCAGTAGCTTTATTAGTTTAGTAATTATGTTATTTCTTGAAAAATTAAATTTTTCGCCAATTGTCGTTATCCACGACATATGCTCATAAAGTCATATTTAATAAAATATAATAAGTTAATTCACAATTCATGTGTTTTATTTTGTTAAACATTGTATTGTAAATGTCTCCTGCAAATTTGATAGCTCTAACTTTAATAGCCAAAAAGATACAAGCAAAATAGTACCAAAAGAGTAATAATGCGATCACAGTTTTAATAATTAAATACAAAGCCAAATAGTGGGGGAAAATAAATCACTAAAAAATTCATAACTTTTCTCCTATAAAAGATAGAAAGATTATCTTGGTGTCATTGGAAAGCTTAAAGCCAGCTCTTTCCAATGATATGCTCTTTGTCTGTGTCAGATGTATTTGAAAATTTGAGTTGGAGTGCCTACCTACATCAATGAGAATTGGCACACATATTTACATCAATGTTTATCAGAATTTTGAGGAACGATGCATTATATTGACATACGATTTTCCTCACTTAAATTTGATATAATCTTAATGGACGGAGACAGAACTTAATCCTTCTAGTACGGACCTACTTTTTGCTATATATATAGACTCAGAATCAGCTATTATTTTCCTAACTATTACCTGTGGCCCAGACATTTAGAAATGAGCCAAAATTTGATATGTTTGAAAATTATTTTGTAACTTTTTTGTTTTAAACAATTGATAATAACAAGTAGAGAATTATCTGTTCAGATAATGGATAAGGGTGTTAAAAGTTGGTTGATTTTCATAATTGAAAAGGCAAAATAAAATCCGACTACTCCCCTAACGAATAAACATTCTGCCTCAGACTATGGTGAAAGTTTATACCCTCGCTTTTGTGCTTATATTGCTAATTATTAGAAACACCTCTATGTGGAAAATAGACGCACTTGGGCCACAGGAAAAAAGTAGCTCACTGCAAAAAGACGCGCCTTGTACTGTAAGGGTTAATAAGGGGCCAAAAGGACTACTGCATCACATATTTTTTTAATGATTCCATTGCTCTAACGTCCATTTCCGGTACAAGACTATTGACAATTCCATGAATTTTTACAAAGATTAATCCAATCAATTAGCTTATTGAAAGTTATACCTTCAGGAAAGGTAGCGAACATAAACCTTTAATTTTAATAAATTCACATACATCTTTAGTTATCAATGAATTCCCGCCTTTTCTCCCCCACCCCCTTTTATCTTTAATTTTCCACGGATCTCTTGTTTTATGTTCCATACTTAATAGCTGACAACAAAATAAATAGCCAATTTTCTATTTTTTTTTTTTTTTAAATCAAAATTATTGCATTTTCACTCTAAAAAACCTTTTATAAATGATTAATTTTAAATAAGTTAAAAAAACTAGGCCAGCCTTAACGATTATTTACTCTTTATCCGGGCCGGTTTCAATTCCGGAAGTGGGATTGTTTTGATTTTTCATTTAACACAATTAGCACTAATTGCTTTTTTTAACAATTAAGTATATGTTTAAAATATAAAATAATTAAGATAAATTAATACGAACCTCAGCAGTCAAGTATTCAAGAATAGCAGCACTGTAAACTGCAGCGGTGGCACCAACACGTCCATGACTGGTTGTTCGCGTCTTTAAGTGACGATGGATACGACCGACGGGAAACTAAAATCAAGTTGCAATAAAATAATTAAGTTAGGCTGACTAAAACAAGGATTTTTTGCTTGAAAACAACTTATTTAGTACGAAGAATTTATTATATTGAATAATATAAATACCTGAAGTCCTGCACGAGCCGAACGAGAGACTGCTTTAGCCTTCGCTTTTCCAGAATCCTTTCCAGCTTTTCCACCAGGCTGTAAAGAAATAGAAAAAACACCAAGAGATAAATATTGTTCAAATCTTAAATTTTTTGCTCAAAAACATCAAATAATCACATTGTATAATTCCTGGTGTTCGATGGGTTATCCAGTATATGATATTGATGGATTTTCGTACCATCTTGATAGTGAAATTCTGTGTATAACTCGGTCAATGAATGTCGACAGGATCCCTCCAAGAAACTAAGCGTCGGTTTAAAATACCACGTGATCCCGTCAACCAATAGAATGTCGGTATTTACCATAACATTACAACTTTCCGCGCTTTATTTCTTTTGTCAATGAAATCATAATAGAAGCTGTGTTCGTGAAAACCGAATAGTAACTGATTAGTTTTCATTTTGTATTTTCCCACAGATTACGCACAAAGAATTTCATGGGGAAACTTTAGGGAGTGGGGGGGGGGGGGAGTACTTTTAAAATGATTCTTCTGCAGTTTACAATTTATGTGGTAACAAAGTTCACAAGGGAAGCCACAGCTTATTTTTATTTTTTTTAAATTAAGGACGAATTACGTATCTTGGGCCTGAGATAAAGGTTGTCAAGGGGCCATCCATTCAAATTTTCGACCCCTCACCCCCTGTTGCACGTGTACTTTTTGGACAGCCCCCCCCCCCCCCCCATGCGTACGTACAGGAAGCTTTCGGGAATCCCGCCCCACACACATACACAAAAAACACACCAACGTAATCAAATAATTTATAGATAATTGTGACGTCACAAACAAATTATGTCACGAGTTTACACCACCGACTGTCTGGTCTGGTCAGCCCAGTGATTCCAATAATATACGCCGCGTCGCTCTGGGTGCCGCACTGCCCTCGGGAAGAGCCATGATAATGGAACAAAGAGGACAGTATCACTGGGCACCAACATCATGGGCGCCAAAATCGTCTTTAGATAAGATTTTAATATAGTGAATTAAAATTTTAAAAAATCACACATAAAAGAGAAGATACGGCAAAAATCGTCCTTTTTACTGGTCTGCCCAGGGGGGGGGGGGGGATCTTTTTATATATTTCAAGTGGCACCATTTTCCGGCTTCTTCCCAGGTGCCACATTTCCTCGGCATAGCCCAGTCCTGAGTTGCTTCGGTTTCCTTCCAGGGGTGCCGCGAAATATTACACTTTTCGTAATTTTATTTTCACTTTTAATCCAATGGAACATGTAGTTGTCCTTGCGCCGACACTTGAGTACCGGTATCTACTGTTTGCAGTTAGCCTACTCGTTTTTTAACCAACATTTTATTTTATTTATGCATTGGCTATTTCGAATTGTAGGCTACTTGTTAATTTAAGAAAGGGCACTTGGTGAAAACCTAAATTGTGCATAGGAGCCGGGAACCAACACATTTGAGAAACCACTGGCGTAGCCGATGCGTCACACGTACGTGTAATACTGCTACTACTGAGTACTATTTTAGCGATATCTAGTAAGGCCATTTGCGAAAACACATGGAAACATTATGACCACAATTCTTACAAAACATTATTTGGTGACTTTGCTAATTTCTCTAGCCTCCATTCATTTGGAGTTTCTTGTTTATTCCAATTGTTATCAATCAATTTTTAAATTACAGTTGTTGACATTTCCATCCTTTAAAACATCTAATTTATCATTTTAATCAGCTGAAATAGTAGGCTACTTGCATTAGTGAACTGCAATCACCTAAATCAGGCCAGCACAACATACGGCCCGCCAGCACCCACTTTGCGGCCCGCGAAGTAACGAATTATTTATTCTTATATTTTCTTAATAGCTTCCCCCCTGTCAACCCTGTCCTATTTTCTTTTGGCCCGGACACGTTTTTCGTAAAGTATTACGGCCCACCTTACATTTTGAGTTGTGCAGACCTGACCTAAATAATTCAAATCCACCAAACACAGTGATGGCAATGACGATGACAAAGGATCAATGTTTGCTGGAGCTGGCTAAATGTCTAATCAGTCTAATCTTTATCACCAAAGTGTTGATCAACGGAAATAAATAAATACCAAAATAAAATATTGATCATTATCCAATGATATCAATTTGGTGCATGCTTTAAAAAAATGACCAAAACTATAGTAGGAAACATGATAACCATTTAAATAGCAGCTACAATTCCTTTAACACTCTACTAGTCCTGCAGATTTTAAAAAACTCATTAAGAATAAAAATAAAGTTTATATGTCTGTATCATTTTCTAGCAGGAGTTACTGATTCAACTAAAACCTTACCAAAATTATTAAATAAATGTCAATTTACCACATTCAGAGTAATATAAAAATAAGTATTCAAAGACTACAAAAACTTTGTTTAAAATTTTTTTTTTAAAGATTTGTTTTTTACTGCCTCATAAATATACAGACTGATAATTTTGATTTCACTTTTACACAAGAGACATTGACAATAACCCCCAAATAAATTATCATTCTTCAATTAATGAAAACAAAAAAGAGCAATGCCATGGCTACAATAGTTTTAATTTCACTTTGACACTACAACAGTATAGAAATATCAAATCATTTATTAAATTTGCGGTAAGCAGATCTCTTAGCGATGGCAGTTAAAAACAAAAAATTTCTGAACCTTGACAACAGTAACTATACATGACAGCATCAACAAATTTGAGCACTGATTTTTAATGTGATACAAATATACCATGACAATATAATATTTTAGGATGATAAAAATGTATTTTTAATTACAAAAATAAATACTGTTTCAACAAGTTGCAGCTGCATATTCTTTTTGTTTTCCTAAGTGTTAACAAGGACCCTAAAGGGGGTCAGCAACTTTTTGGTAATGATGTGCTAAAGTATGATTTCTAATTCATTCAGCGGGTCATAAACCTATACGTCTAACTTATAAGATGCATTGTTTAGTCATTTATTACAATTTATTGGCTTCTTTATGCCATTGAAAATTGCTCTGTGTGCCAAGTCTGGGTTGCAGACCCCTGTTATAGTAGTTGATATTCAGATAAAGTGAATTGATTCTTATCTCTTGTGGTTATTGAACCTAGATAAAAATTAAGTTAACAGTTTAAAAATTAGCTTTTAAAAATAAAATGGCAATTTTAATCAATAAAAAGGTGGCATATAAGAATAAAATAAAAATAAATCCCTTTAACTGCGTTAAGTTTTCAGGAGGCACTAGAGCGTTCTTCATCATTTTTTTTTACACTAACACTTGAAGATTAGCTGCCAACAGCAAACAAAAATAAAGTTTTTTTAAATAAAAGAAGCATTTTCATAAAAAGAAAAAGAGTATTATTTAATATAAAAATAAACAATGATTTCATATAATGGTATATCCTGCAATTACACCACTAGACTATTTGTTTCTGGGTATAGATCAAAAGCAAATATTAATTTTATGCACTTAATTTCTTTTCAAAGATGCATAAAATAAACTACAAAATGAGAAAATATAGAATATTTATTTTATGCATCAAAAAGTATTAAATAAATTATACATTATAACTTGGCTCTGTTTTTATAGTGTAGCAGCTAAGATCTCATGAATATTTCTGAGGAACAGTATTCAAAATAGATAACTGAAAATTAATTAGACTGGAGTATTCAAAGATAGGGAATGCCTGTATAATGCTTCACTGCTCATCTAAAAATAATTCACATAAGTCACACAATTTCATTGACAAGGTCCATCAACTGCTCTTTTCTTTCCCACTTTTACATATAAAATATAATGAAATAGTAACTTTTTAGATGTCCCCAAAAATGTTAAAAAAACACATGAATTAGTTAATTTATTAAATTTAATCACATGGTTTACCAAGCATCAGATTCTTCAAAGAGTTTCTCTTTAACTCCCGTAACTGGATCCACTTCTTTTGAATGACCATCTGTTGTTAGAATAAATGAATTGCAATTCAAAATAAAATAGAATCTGATAGTGATAGCTAACAAAGCCTGTATGATCTGTTGATTAAAAAATATATGTAAGAAACAAATATATGCTAGAAGTGTATAAATTCATACATTTATAATCTCTTTAATAACATAAAAATTGCTCAAATTATCAGAAGACTTTCCATTTAAATAGCTACCCTTTTCTCTAAAGTTATGTGAAGACCTATTTTCAGAATTATGAAAACTTTAAAATACTTTTAACGTTATGCAATGCAACTAGAATGTCATTCTGTTTACTAATCTCAGTTATTGAAACTGGTGCTAAGCCATTGAAATCGTAATTTTTAATATAAAAAATCAAAATCTATTTCGTAAGTTATCATAAAGTAGCTTCATTAATTAAAGTTAGAAATAATTTTGACAGAACTATTGAGGAAGATTCTCTTCTAAATATAATGTGAAGCACAGAGACAATTTATCCTTTTTTAATTTTGTTTCATTCAACTACCTTTGCTGACAGGTCTGGGCATTACTTTAAAAAATATAATATCTTCAACTATTCCAATCTATAATAAACTCAATGACAGCAAAAGTTTAGGCAGACACTTCTCTCTTTGCCTCATCTCATTAAAGAACTAACAAAAATAACAAACCAGCTTCACCTGTTAATGTTACATAATGTCTTATGAACTGTTATAGAATTGTTTATCTTTATTGTAAACACACCTGAGCAATATTAATAAAGAGCATTAAATTTTTTTCTAAAAATGTACTTTTTTTAAAAAGAAGGTAGCCATAGAGAGGTTTTTGAAACAGTGTTAACTTCTTTTCAAAATAGCAAATGTCCAGAAGCTTTGAACAACTTATACATTATTTTGCCATGTTAAAATAATGACAGGAATTAATTACCCAACATAAAGTTGGCCCTTGTTCTAACATACAGTTGGTCCCTTGTTGTACTTTAAAAAACTTCCACTCTGTCTTTAAAAATATTTGAATGTTGTCTCTCGTCATTTACCTTGTCTAATTATTTGTAAGAAAACACATGAAGTGTTATTTGTATTTAATTAACATAAATTAATATTTTATGCATTTTACTTTTTTCCAACCAAAAATGTATGTTTTATTCAGAACCTTGTGTAAATTTTATTCCCCTCCCCCCCTCTCAGATTTTAAAAACTAAACCATTTAATTGATGACTGGTCAACTAAGTATATAACACAGTTAGTGATTTACCTGAACAATGGCTGATATTGTGATTATTCTCTGTAATGTCATTTATATCAATTTTACCAGTACTGTGATCAAGACTTTCATCTTCTTCAGGTATAGGCTGAAATGATCTGCAAATAAACATTAAAAAAATTAACTTACAATGCACAAAGGAATTATTTTAAGATTGTTACATCTTAAAAACTGAAATAATCTGTTTTCATTATATTTTCATTGTTTTACAAACAAGAAATGCTATTATTATAATTTACCCTGTATTCTATATAAAATGTTTTATATTATATTTAAAATAATTTATACAGTTTGCATAATATTGTCAAATGAAAAATAAATTATTTATTCATTTGGTTTGATTTCCTGAGACTACATGTCTTCAATTTGTGAGTGATTTATGACAGTTCTACAGTTTTGTAAATTAAAAACTTACAATAATTAGATATTAAAAGTTTCAATCAAATTATTAACTCACTCATTAGGTAGAGAATGTCGCTTGACCTTTAAAGGAGGTACGTCACCATCACTTTGTACAAATTTCCTCTTCCCTAGTGGAGTGATTGGTGAAGATACAGGTGCGCCTGCTGAGGCTGCAGTCCACCTTAAATTTTTGTTGCGGTGATGAAAGGCATAGGAAACAATGTGATAGGTGCCCATGTCTTGTGAAAGGGCTTTCATAGCTGGTAATGGAAAATAAATTTACATAAAAATACATTTGTTTGCAAAATTTAAGTTAACAATAGAATAGATGGTTACTTAATTGAACAATTGTTTATCATGTAAAAGTTGGCAATGAATTATGGTTCAAAATGAACACAGAAATGAATGACATTTAAAAATAAAAAGAACTCCTAGCAGAGTTAAGTCTGTAAAGGTGGTAAACTAAAGACTTGTACTCATTACAATTATAAAAAATAACAGACAATATTAGCAATTAAAACTTACCTATCTTTGCATTTTCTTTTTTGTATAGAGCTACATAACATGTTGTATCAGTTAGCCAAGAAATTTGAATATTACCTGCCAAATGTATGATTAATTACATAACCATAATGAAAGTTTAAGATATGGGTTCAATACGGAAAATGTTTATGAATTCATTTCTATTCATGCAGAGATTAAAATCCATACAGTAAATGTCTTTAAAAACTAGAAGAAAATAAATTTTTTCAAATGCAATAACAAAGGGAACAATTGTTTTCTAGCATTCAACACATAACTCTTACCATACGGTTGAAAAAGACTTTGCAAGTCAGATATTCTCCATTCTTTTGGAAATGTTATGTGGAATACATGGTCTCTGCTTACATCCACTAAAATAGTTTAAAAATGAGTTTTATTTTAATTAAGTTGTAGGTAAGGTAGGACAAGAAAAATTTCCATTGGTCTGTATTGTAAAATGAATGACTTTGAGAAGTTAATCCACTTTTAACTGACTTAAGGAAGAAGAAAGAGCAACACTCTTTTTAAAAAAACTATCTCTTAGTGCTTACATTTTATTAAGTTACTAACATCTTCAACATTCCTATATGCTCATATGAATCAACTAGGGTAGATTGAAATTTAATTTCAAAAAATAAATAATTGATGAAACTGTAAAAGCAGCAAGGAACCCACTGACAATTTTAATAGCTGGAGATCTTGGTAATGTTTTAAATAAAGCAGTGTTTCCCAAACTTTTTCTTCATGTCGCAATTATTTCTATATTATTCCTTTGTGACCCAATACAATTTTTATTGCTTACTCTAATAATTTCTCCTTTACCCATTTGCAGGGCCTTATGCTTTTACATTCTCAAATGTGCCTGGGTGGACATATAGCAGGAATATAAAACTCAACCGAGATCGTCTATTGGCGTGTGCATGCCTGAACATTTAATGGAAATAGAATAAACGGCCTTGGACTGAGTAGGTGATAATAAAAATAATGATACGATGTCCTTATTTTCCTTTGTTGTGATATGATGGGAATATCCTAACGATAATATTCAATGTCTCATCGTGCTTGTATTTAGTTATTGTTTTACGTGGGGAAAAACAACCTTGTATTTTTGCTTTCTGTGCCCCGGTAAATGCTGATAAATAGCATTAATGTTTTTCTCACAAAATGAGCTACTTACAGTCTGGTCCATCCAAATTTAAGTATGGAATATCAGCA
The DNA here is from genome assembly GCA_964017045.1 of Omphiscola glabra. Classification (NCBI taxonomy): domain Eukaryota; kingdom Metazoa; phylum Mollusca; class Gastropoda; family Lymnaeidae; genus Omphiscola; species Omphiscola glabra. The sequence continues at coordinate 20,060,211 of OZ024795.1, forward strand.
ATACGCATTAAGAACAATCTGAAAAGAAACATTAACATTTCAGAGTACTATTACCTGCATTATTGCATTAATATCAATCCAGAATGTGCATGGCTGTTCTGTTATGGAATTATGAAATTATAAAATAAATGGGTACATACAGAACTAACAGAGACTCCAATTGTAACAAACATCCCTAAACTGATTATAAACTACAAATATGTAAGAATCACTATATTTAAAAAAGATGAAGACCTAAATTAAAACAATATCAAAAACATAAGTAAATTTAGAATTTACTTGATTTCAGATATTCATTCAGGAAATCCAGAACACACTAAATTTATATCTTCTAAGTAATATGCCATGTGACACTTACTTGTTGATAAAAGGTTGAATGAGTTGAGAGGATGGCAAGGTAAAATTTTCAGGAGTAGCCTGAAGCTTACCTTAAAGGTTCAGAAAAATTAAAATGATGATTATAAATAAATTATGAGATTTAATAATTCTAATGCTTTATGTTTTTAATAAATCAGCTATCAATATATATTAAACGCTTCTGTACAATTTTTAAAAAGAAACAAGATTAAAACTTAAATATTTCACTTAATGGAACTTATTAACTCAGCTATCATAAAATAGTAAAAAGATACCATTTGCTAATATGTATAAACACACCTAGGTAATTTGCCATGGTAGCAAAACAGCAACCTGTAACAAAAGCATCATAGCCAGCTTCATGAAATGCACCACCTCCATCATCATAGCGAGTAAACCCATCAGCCGTAACTATAAAAATCAAGAGAGAATGATTTTGTATATTATTTATTTTTAGACACCTAATACGATCTAATTAAGAGGTTCTTTTTTAAAAAAGGAATTCAAAAAGTTATAAACATAAACCATGTTGATGTAATACAGTAAAAAGTAAATGATTTTTTTAAATGTACGTACCAACCTTGGCAGGATGAAACGGGGATGATTGCAAAGCCAATCTCAGTTCATCTAATGCAGAATATTTTATATATTCCTAGAACAAAATTATTATTTTAAGATTAATTTCAAAATAACCTTATACGGTAGTTAAAAGATGTTATACGAGCTTAGACAATTCAAATGTAAGTGTAATGTGAATATAACCTATACTAATATACTTCTCAAGTCATACACCAGAATGTATGTATACAAAAAGATAAAAAAGACAATTTTGTATACCTGAAAAGGCTGTGTGCTGGCCATAAGTTTTGTATCTAATAAACTGGAATAACAAAAGATAGTTAACTTTGAAATAATTTATAATAAATTTAAAGGTTAAGTCATTTTTGAAAAATTGATTAAACTGTAATATTCTAATTTTCAACTGAGAAACAAATTAATCATATTTTAAATCATGAAACAAAGGATTGATATATTATATTTAGCAAAAAGTTGACATACCTGGGAAAAACTGATTTGACTACTGTTTTAAAGTCTTCAAGTTCCTGGGATTCAAAACAGAGAAAGAAAAAAAAAGAACATTCAAAAAAATTGTTCCTTAGTGATAACAGTTTAATTTAAATATTCAACTTCCTTATCTGTAAAGTATGTAAAGATAACATAATACCACATCAATGGAATGTTGAAAGTGGTGCTGAAAAAAAGAAACAAGATTTCTGATATAAAGTTGAAAGCAAATTTATTTATTTTTACCTCAGGTATGAAAATAAGACTTTAATAGTAAACTTACATCTGGAAGAGGGCACTGAAATTGGTTGATAGCATGAATAACATCAAGAAACATATTGTGGCCCACAACAAGCTTGCCCTAAAAATAAAAAAATTAATTAACATTTAATTGAACTGGACTTCAGTTAGATCCTATACTGACTACAATTGATGTTATGTAAAAGGATATTTTAAAAGAGTTACACTCACTGAATCTGCAATGGCTCTGATAACTTTAGAGAATCCAACTTGAATATCCAACTCCATCTGAATGAAGTTGAATAAAAAGTGATAGATTTAATAATCAACTTATTATCAAATATAGCCAATAAATTTTATAAAATATAATCCATGATCAAATATAATGTCTAGTACTTCTTAACTACATAGATAAATGCACAATTGCATCAATTATAAATGAGTGAAAACCTTACATTTTTAGTTTTAAAATACAGGCAACAGTTAAGCATCTAATTGCAATTCTAACACAATGTATCTAATTAACATTTACATTGTAGAGAAAATATGGTAGAGTTTTTTTTAAATTAATTTTCTTTTCTTAATTAAGGTATCAGGAAAGACTTGCCTTTTCCAGTGCCTGTTTGTTAATTTGTTTCTTTTGTCTTTCCTCTTCATCTTTTGTTCTGTTTACCAACATATATCTCTCCTTTTTCTGACCAGTTTTTGTCTCAAGGTGGACAAGAGGGAATCTAATAATTTAAAAAGAAAATGGAAATCTATCACAGGTTTTATTTCTAAAACTGAGGGAAATAAATGATTTTTTCAAGCCCAGGGGAACTGAATTAAGGCATTTTTTAAAACCATAAGTCAACCAGTCAAAGAGAAACTGGTTAATACCCAATTTCATTATCTTCCTTTTTTTATTTTATTTTTTTTGTTAATGCAAGCGCTATACAAAGAAATGTTTTGATTACCTTTCTTCAACTGTCTGGTAGATAAGCTTCCTTTGAAAAGCATTACACGGAGGAATGACAAGTGGCTCTGGATCTTCACCTTCCAAATATTCTGTTATCTTATCACTAGAGGCAGATTAACTTAATTATTAGAAGTACAATTTTTAAAATATATTCCTTATTGAATAAGTTTCTACAGTTACCAAAAAGTACCTTTTAAAATACAAAACTGCTACAACTTTAATATTCTGGATATTCATGACTTGAGATGAGGAAACTCAAACAAAGAAAGTAATTTTGCTGAAAATGTATGTGTTTACATTATTCAAAAGAACATAATTGATCTGTTGCTCATTCCAAGACATAACTTTGTAAAGATATTATCAATTACTTAGTAATAATTTTAGAACAATCCCCCTGCAAATAAAGTTGGATCTTAAAAATTCTAACAAATTAAATAGGCGATTCCACAAAGAAAATCATTGAAGGTCACATACCATAAATTATTAAGAAAAGTTTTCTGGTCTTCAGGGACTGGAACTAGAATTTTCTTTGAACTGTTAATGCCTTCAGAGCTAGCACCTTTGTTTGCCTCCTCGTGCTTACGCTCAAGCTCTGCCCGGGCTTTTGATTCTTGGTCAGGTGTTAGAAAAGGTATTCCTAAATAATACAAAATATATACTGTTACTTAGGCATGTTTTATTCATCCCTGACATTTTATAACTAATTCCTGAAATCATAATAAAGTTAAGCATAGACTAACAGAAATGACTATAACAAATACAGTAAATAATAACCTTCTTTAAAAAGCTTGTTGAAGTCAAAGCCTTGGGATATGAGAAAATCAATGCTTGAACTCTATAAAAAAAAGAAAAATTGTTATAAAAATGTTAAAGTCGTAGAAGTTAATTATTTAAAACTAAATTTTGCCTTAAAAATATAGTTTTTTTTTTTTATTTTTTTACATACAAGCGGAATATTTGCAATGACAATAACATTAAAAAATAATGATAAACATTCTTGATAAAAAAACTGATCACTTTTATAACATAGAGTAGGAAAAATTTGTAACTGTTCCTCATTTAAGGAACAATTGTTTAAAAAAAATTACCTGACAAAGAAATCTTCTATCAGGAGAGTGCCTGTCATATGGCTTGGGAAATACATAAAAACTATAAGGTTTTGCTTCATACCTGCAAGGAAAGTCATAAAAAAAATTAACTTGGATCATTCAAGATGTATAGAATACAAATGTTGGGCTATTATCTCACTAATAGTCCAAAATAAAGTTAAAACTACATAAATCTCATTTGTATAGTTCATTGGCTTTAGCCTGAATAAATCTAAATTACTGATTTAGACAGACACAAATTTAATTTTTATCATTCAGATCCAGTGGCTATTTGGGCACTTGACCTTAGGTCTGTGGCCATGGTGAATAATTTACATTCTGCACAGATTTTCTTTGTTTGAATATAGTGTGCTGGTCTAGTCTGGTGTTTCAGGTAGGTAATTTAGGTATAAGTCCTGAAGTGCAGGGAATTGGAAGGGGCCATGTGATACCGTCTCATTTGGGCATCCGTGGAGGGGGAAATTTGGTGTTTTATCTGGTTTTATAAGGTTAATGTGAGAATTAAGTTGTACGTGTCCTGTGCGCAGACAAAATATTATGACCTGTTCGTGTCTTTTGAGACAATTAATTGGGTTTTTGGGGTCGAGACTGGGCAAGTGTGTGAAAAATCATCTTCCTGTTGAGCCCATAGCCCTTCAATTTAACCACTCTTCTTTTTTGTTTAGCTCTGATAATCTGCTTCGCAGTGTTGAGTTATGTATGTATGTTTGGCTGTTTATTGGATGCTCTCTGTTTTGCATCTTTATCTGCTCCTTCATTTCCTGGTATACAGTGGTGTCCTGATATCCATGTGAGGTAAGCTTGAAGGCATAGGTTTTGAGGAAAGAAGTGATTTCACTGTTGTAAGATCTTGACGCTCAGCTGCCTGAAGTATTGATTTGCAGTGGAAAAAGATGAGGACAGTTCTTTGTTTGCTGGGATAAAATGTGAAGAATGCCGACAGGTCATATATGAACATTAAGAATAGGGTACAACTCAGTGACAAACCTTCTGAGAGCCCTTCTTCAAAGACATACTTTGATGAGGTGGCATTCTTTTTTTGTGTGTGTGTGGATAGTACCATCAGTAAGAACGAAATTTAACCATTTGTACATATTGCAATGAATCCCTGAAGAAGACCCTTCTGCCAGACTCTATCATAGGCCTGCTATGACTATGAGGTCGACAAAGACTGTTTTTTTTTTGTCTTGGAAGCCATTTCAGATCTTTTAGCTCAGGTGGAAGAGTTGATCATCAGTAGGCTGTCAGTTAATATAAAATTGTCTAGAGCTGCGATTGGTATAACACTGCTAATATGGAATGTGAGTTATAGCATGAGAAAATGTACTTTAAAACAGTGATTCTACAATTGTGAAACATGTAGCGCTACTGGTACAATATGTTCTTCCACATGGCAACCAGAGATGAAAGAAAACACAAAAATCTAGTCTGAATTAAGAAATATGCATGTGATGGTACATACATTTTTATGAGCTTATTTAAGAGGTTTGAGAACCTCTGCCTAAAACCATAAGCAAAAATATAAAATATTCCCCTTTTTCCACCACTTATGTCAGATGGTACAAGTTGTTTTTACATACCTTTGCTTCTCAGCATCTGCTTTAAATGCACATAATCCAAACTGTACAAGCAAGAACTCAGATGCTCCCTTTATTTGATGGGAGAAAAAAAGACAATCATCGCAATAAATCATAAGCCTGTATTTCCTGGCTAGAATGTGTTCACAAATCATCCTATAATCAGATAATCATCATGTACTGCTCAATTCCGCAAAGGAATCTAAAACTGAAAGATGGTGAGCAGAAGCAAGAGGCGGAGAGTCTGACTGCCTCTACCCCACATATAAATTGTTTCTTACTCTACATTTTCAAAAGTCTGTTCAAGGCAGGGAAAAAAGACTTGGTTCTTACTCATTAAGATGCCTGAATCTTTTTACCAGTACCTGATTTTTCAGGGTTTTCTTAGGTCATACTTGCCCTGAAGAAAAATATGTTGACTTCTAAGAAAATGGGACTGGGTGCTTAATTATTTATAGCTTTCACTACCCTAGTTTCGCCTAAATACATTTATATGTATGTGTTTAAAACCTTCTATACTCATAAATAATGTATATATATCAAAGTACATTTATGGATTCACACATTTGAAGCTTATGTAAATTTGAATGGAGGAACAAAGAAAAATAAACCCATTATTATCTAATAGTTGAGCTATTTTAATTCAGGACCACTCAGCAGTTACATGAGGTTATATTTGTGTGTGGCTAATCTTTTATGCTGAAAAGGTAATAAGGGGGAGATTCTGCAATTGGGTTAGCAAAAAAGTAATTGAGTTGTTTCTCATTTCCTCTTTTATGCTATCATTCTTACATTTTTTATCTTGCTGTATCTTTCCAGAGGGGTATCAAACGGTGCTGGGTGTCCAGATTCTCCAGTGTCAAGACCTACAAGGAAAAAGTGAAATATGTCAATGGATAAAATTATTGTTATTTTCTCACATAACATGTTTAAATTATACATCTCTGAGTATCATAATTACCAAATGGGCATGGTAAAGTAGTTAAATATTTATCACACACACTTTTAATGAAATGTCAGAAATATTAAATGGCACATACTCTTTAAAAAAAGAAAAGAAAACATGATTACAATATAGTAGTTACTATTATCTACTATATCAATTTGTATAACCATAAATAAATTAAATTTGTTTACATTTTTCACTTAGTTCTTGAAACAACAATTCAATGACAAATTTACCTGTGAATTCTCCATCTATTGCTAAGAAGCTGCTTTCATTTATTGCCTTGATGATGTTGTCCAGTTCTTCATAGAATGCTTTAAATAATAAAATTGTGTTTAATTACTATCAGAGCAGATATAAAAAAAAAAAGAATAAATTCAAATAAATAGGGATTAGCCTATTTGATAATGTAATCTTTAAAATTCCTATACTCATTTTAAGCAATTTAAGGAGCTGAAAAGATAAAAATACCTAATTAAAAGTAATAATTTACAAAAATATCTACTAATATTCATTAAAAATGAGTTAGTAAAGTCTCTTGATGCACAAATCTGTCATACATTAAATGCTACTTAAGGGCTTAGAACACACTATGACTGTAAAGACTAAGAACACGTTTTTCAAAGACAGGATTTAAATTATTAGGGCTGTGAATGTGCACCTGTGAAAAGGCTAATAATGGCACTATGACTCCTAAGACTTCTTAGATCTAATTCTTTAGTCACTTTAGAGCAGCAGCTCTTCCACTTTTTCAGTCACATTTCACAGAAGAAATTTTCTTTAGATGAAACTTACAAATACTTTTTCCTTTTCAACTTTGATTTTGAAACCATTTTTGCACAGAAACCAGGACAGGGTTATCCTGGCATATAAAAGTTTTCTAATTACTTGAACACCATCTAGTAACAATTTGTAAAGGCTTTTGCTAACAATTATTACTAAGACTAAGTGAGTTACTAGTTAGCACCAAGTCCACTAGATGTTATGTCTTATTACACTTTATGTAATTTTTAACATTTGTGATGCTCCTGTGAGGAAACTGTGGCTGCGCTGTTGGGAACTTCTGATTTAATATAATGTTATCAAATTTATTGTGTAGGACGACTTCCACTGTCGCTAACAGAATCAGTTCTCTCCGTTGTCTCAAAAGAATCTCATTTTCTTTTAGTGTGACTTCAACAATGGACTCATCCTCACATTTTACACATCTCCCAATCATTTGAAGTTAGGGTTTCCTACATCTTTATCCAATCCTTCAAACACATCTCCTGAATAATCTCTTGCTGTTGCTTGTAATCCTGTTGCAGATCCATTCTAGTATTGCAAGCCCTCGCTATATTTTTTTCAAAAGGGAATCCAGATATACTTGGCTTTTCAAAAAGTATTGCATTGCTTTCCATTCTTCCCTTCCCTCTGGACTTTCACAGTCACAAACTAACAAAGAGTAGCGTCTGACAGTGTTAGGCATCCTCATTGGCCCGACAGAATCAGCAACCAGAAACTGTGGCAGCGGACAAAGCAAGAACCTGTAGAACAAGAGATCCTCCAGAGAAGATGGAGATGGATTGGCCATACGCTCAGGAAACCTGCCTCCAGCATAACTAGACAAGCCTTGAATTGGAACCCTCAAGGAAAACGGAAAAGAGGCAGGCCTAAGAACACTTGGCGCCGTGAAGTGGAGGCGGATACCAAGAAACTTGGCCACACTTGGGGGAGGCTGGAGAGATTGGCTCAGGATCGTGATGCCTGGAGGGCTCTTGTAGGCGGCCTATGTCCTAATCACAGACGTCGATGAAGATCGGCTGCTGTTCCTCGAGGACGAAAAGGCAAAAGAAAGAAGCCTGCAGGTCTGGTATTTATTTTTACCCCAGTTTGTTGAATACTGGATGGACTGTTATTAGTTTTATTTTCCATTTATATTCTGGATAACCAATTAAATGAATTATTAACTACCCCACGGCCGCTATCGATAAAAATAATATGCAGACAAGCATGGTGACCATGATGACAAATTACATAGCCTAAAAAATGACCTCTTTGATTTTACTTTCGTATGACTACCTATGGTCTACCCTCATGAATTTTGGGTATGTTATAAATGACAAATTATAAATTTAACAAGCTTTTTTTTAATAACTGAGCGCTTTAAAAAAAAAAGTTATTGATCCGTAAAGTTAATCTATTTTTAAACTTTAACCTCGAAAAAAATAATAAAAGAATTCTCAATAGAACAAGCAAGATGTCAGCCATAAGTAATTGGTGGATGTAGAATATTATTATGCTAAAAATCGACTATAAAAGGCATAGCAACAATATCCTTGGTAAATTTAAAAGTGGAGGTCGCCATTTTGACTACGAAATTACTATAACCAATTTACAGGTGTTTCCAGGCGATACTTTAGTGCCTACACTCAGTAAGTAGCTAAAATTAAAACAGGAATATCTCTCTCTTTTCTCTCTCTATTTTAGCAGATGTGTATTTGCCCTACATTTTTTTTAACACTGCCGCCATCTTGGTTGCCATGACACTGTGCCATCATGGCAACCAAGATGGCAGCCATCGGAAATGAGTGACGCTCCAAACCAACATTTATACCTTATATACTTATTGGTAATCTACCACTTGAGCATAGGTTATAAAGAGAATAATTTTGTTCTAGGTTGAATTGCTATTTAAACGGTTGTTTTATTGATAAAATAAAACTATTTTACTGATCCAAATAAATGGAAATGTTTTTTTTTTGAGATATAAGGCATATTCATTTCAACACATATATAAAAGACTACTTTTTTAAAATAGAAAATTTTTAATAATTTATCAAGTTAGGTATTACGAAATTTACTGGCACATATGTTAGTTCCATATCGAAAAATGGAAAAAAAATGGTGTAGCCAATCTACATTCGGCGATGACTTTGGTTTTTTTTACATTTAAGTCAAGGCTTTCTAATAATAAATTATTTCGTCATCAGTGACATAGAGTGCACATTTTTCCAAACATGGCGATATCATTTTTACAGCATGGTGTATTTTGTGACTAGCAACGTATTTATACTTATATATTGGTATGTACTAATTTGTACTTAATAGCTCATTATTTTTTAATTCAAACTCACCATAAATAGTGCTTTAATGCACCACTTCTTCATTTATTCACAACTTTATTTTGTTAATAATAGCAATTACCCCAAAAAAGTGATGTATTTTACAGTGTAAATGAAATGTCAGGTATCACCAATTATCTCCCCTTTTAAAAAATTGATCTGTCGGAAATGGCTCTCCTTATCAATATAATAAAAATATATACAAATATTTTCATTTTTGTTCATCTTTAAAAATCAGTGAAACACCAATCAGTTAATGAAGAAGAAACAGTTTTACAAATTATTAGAAATTAATACAACCCAAAACATTAAAGAGTTTTTATTAATTTTACTTTTTGGACTAATTTTGTCCCTCCTTGATTTACATAAATAATTATATGATAATATGCATAGACATAGTATCAATTTGCTGTAATAAATTTTGTGAGTGTATGCCTACCCAATTTATACTTTCTTCTTTATTGAATCAAAAATAGTTTGAAAATAGTAATAATAATCATTGTTTTTCTCCCATTTTTAGCTAAATTACTCATACTCGTATAACTGAAGAGAATATTATTACTAAAAATTAGGCCTAGCCTACATGTTAATGTTATATATAAAACAGAAGTCTAAGTACAGTTAATATTATCTTATCTATGGATGGCTATAGAGTATACTAGAGACTATAAATAAATAAATAAGACTCAACATAACATCCTCATTTTCATAGACATTATATTTTTTATTCGGACATAGAAAAACAGTTTACATAGAGTAGACAAACATTTAATATTTCTAATAAAAAAAATATATTTTATAAAAAAAGAGAATTTTTAATAAACAAAACTTGACAAATATTATAAAAAATAAAATAGAAATTGTAAAGATTCAGGATTATGATTAGATGTTATTTCTTTTAGGTACAAGGGAAAATTTCAATTTTCAATTGCACCTCGGAATTCCTTCCATTGCCAATGTCAATGAATGAGGCATATTTGGACGTAGATCGCAAAGACAAAGTTTATGAAGGACAGATTGTGGGATTCATAAACAAGACAAAGAAGTCTGTAAAGCAGTCTACCCAGAAAATGACAGGCAGAACATGCTCATTACCTTTTAATCATATACTGGTAAGCTTTAAAATTGATATTGTCTTAATGAATTTTTTTATTTTTTTTCTACAAAATTTCTATTTTATTTCTAAAAAAGACTTCTACTTACCTTTTATAAATATTAGCATTGATATAAAATTTATCAGAAGCATATTTAATTAAATACATTGAACATATTTTTTTTCACTTTGTCTATAACTATAAGTAATAATTTTCCAATTTTTCTTTTCAGGATTTTTAAAACTACCCTCAAATAACATTATCAAAAATAAAAAGTTTTGATGTTATGTAAAATTTTTGATGAATTGTTATGTAAATTAAATTGCAAATAGAATGTCTCCTGAAAATCTGGTAGCATTATATTTTAAAATAAAAAAGTTGTGGCAGAAATTTGGAAAGTATGTCACCAGATTTTGCAGTTAAATACAAAGATAAATATGAGGGTTTAAAATTATTTCTTTAAAATTCATAACTCCACTTCTATTTAAGCTAGAATAATGAAAGCTTATAGTTTATAGTCTTATAGCTAGCTGTTATGTAGATGACATGTTTACGTCATTTTTCTTTCTACAGATCGCTAACAGTATGTAACACTAGCCCTTTAAAATGGTGTATCATTAATATTTATGGCAATAGGAGGACAATATTTAAAATTTCTGTCAAAGTAACGGAGTCTTAGCCTTAATCAAGCAGAATTTTTGTTTAAAGTTAACCTATGAAAGGAAAACAGAGTTTGAGTTTTATATCATCTCCATGAAAACGATTCAGGGACATGAACGCATGCGAATATCATAATCTGAAAATGAAGGGAAAAGATCATAGCTTGTTGGGCCAAACTAAGTTTGCCCTTTGCGTGCATCCACATATTTTCAAGTCTGTTAGTGGACACCAGCATCATTATGGATTGACGATATGTTGTTGATAACAACGGAGTGTTCATAGATTCCGTGTCTGATTTGGTTTATGTTTGCATAAGCCGCCCCTGTCTGATCACTGATACAATAAGTTATAACGTGATCGCACTTCATTGAGAAAGCAGGGCCCAAGCCATTTTCTCTTTTCATGCCACCAAAAACCCAGTGGCCCTCTACACTACACTCACTGTACTCATCAATAAAAGAATGACCCTTTAAGTTTAAGTTGAAATAGCACTACAAACCGAAACAACACAATTTTTTCATAACCTGGACATTCTTTTATTGATAATAATAATAAAGTTCATTTGAAAAATCACGCTTCATCCCAAAAGACTCGAAGCGCGGTACAGAAACAAAGCTGGGAGATAATAACTAGCTGGAAAAGATGGTAGACAACTTCACCCCAGAAGGTGTGTGAGAAATAGATGAGTTTTTAAATTTGTTTTGAAGGACTCCAGCGTCTGGCTGTTTCTGAGAGCGTCAGGAAGGGCGTTCCAAATGGTTGGGCCAGCAAATACGAACGCGTGCTTTCCGTAAGTCTCAAGGCGAACACACGGTATCGAGAGTTCGCCACTATCGGATGAGCAGCGTTGTCTAGTGGGTACATAATCATAAGGCGTCATGAGCGCTTGGTGACGCTGTATATATTTGCCTACTTATTACACTTAATAATAAATATAATAATTAATAATACTTGAAGGATTGTCGGACTTGCAATCTAATGAGTGAGCCAAGATTCACAATTACTATAACTATGATGAATCTTGAATTACTATTCTTATTTATATATATTATTATATATAATATAGTAATATAATATAAATAAGATTACTTAAGTCTTAAGTAGTTAAAAAATAATTGGCCAAATCAAGGTACATAAAACACATTTATTAGCACTTACTATGCCGCGTAATTTCCATGGTGAAGATGGCTTTTCTTTACTAATACTAATGGCAGTAATGGTTGTTTCACTTTCAATTCAATACATTCGGTTTGATTCAGAATAACATGAATTAAAATCAATACGACAACCCGTTTCCACTTTTGGTTCGAACTGCCAGTTGCTACCGGACAGGTATGTTGGAGGTAGAGTAATTTAAATTATGTTATAATATCATAAAAGTAAATGTAAAATATTAATTAATTGATAATTGGTACAATTTAAATCAATTATTATCAGTAAAGTATTGTAATGTCCGCGTCAAGTTGATTTACGTGCCTAAAACTCAACAGTAATAGTATAATTTTATGACAATCTGGCACATTAGCAAAAATGTGATTTACACTCATAGTTGTTCCGTCTTCAAAAATAAAAGCGAAAGCAACTAGTCTACTTTTTACCTAGGCGTGAGACAATACATTATTTGAACAAAATCAATAGTAGTATGCTCTTATAAAATTCAAACTCACACTAATACAGATCATAAATAACTATAACTATGAGCATTCGAAGTTTTTTAGTACAAGGAAGGATTTTAAAATAAAGCTAATAAGGAAACCGCATGGCATAAATGTATGTCATGATAATATAATACGTAGACGTAATTAACTACCTATTATTATTATCATATGATTTAACCTTTAAGATTACAAGGGGTCCTTAAAAGATCACAGAAGTTGATTTTTTTTTTTTTTTTTTTTGCGATTCCTCTTTAACTATATCAGCTAGTTTATTCATGACTTTTGTGTGTGTCCCGCATCAGCTCAAGATTCGTATTAATTTTTTTTTTTTTAAATATGATCTTTTTTAAAAAATAAGAATTTATTTTTAAAAACTATTTTTATTTTAATACACTTTTATAATTTGTGAGTTTATTGATTTTTTTTTTCTTGAAAGAGTAAAAATTGTATGCAAACAATGTATAAATTTAAGGAATTATAGTTTCAGAAACCCAGAAAACAGTATTTGAGTACTCTTCTGTCCGAACCAGTGGAGAAAGTGTATTAAAACATGGGATCCTCAGAGGACCCCAGCCTGATAAACAACGTTCAACGTTGACGTGCAATATGATGTGTATATTAAGGATTAAGAATTGGCCAAATCATTCAATATAGGTGCCCTATGAAGTTGAAATTTTCCATGGATATTCGCATTATACTCAAGGCGTGCCCTGACAAAAAAAATTAATTTGGTGTCTTGTAGTTTGTATTCTTTTAAGCTTATGGAAATATGTAGCACACTAATTATATTAATAACTTGTAATAGGCTGATTATTATTGTTTGTATGTGTGTAATTAAAAGCTTTAAAATACCATTTTTATTGCAACTTAAAGACACAACATAGAGATATACAACATATTAAAGAAAAAATAGACATATACAACAAAGAGATGGCGGATAGTTTTAAATAGCATTTTTATTTAGCCTAAAAGATCCTAGTCGTCCTCAAAAAGCCAAACAACATCATTGTCATTAAGGCGCCCCTTTTGCGGTGCTATCATGAGGATGCGCAGGGGTTGTAGGCGACACCGGGGTAGAACTAGAACTAGCCGCAGACGATTCTGTGATAAGGGGAGGTGGAGTGGGTTCAAAACAGTCGTCACCTGACGACTCAGACGGGGTCTCTTTAACAGACAGTCGGGTTTTCCTCCGGTTATAACGGATAACCCGTCTATGTATTATTTGTAGCTCAGCGCAACCAGCTACTCTTTCGTGATCGCTATGTCGATGGCAGTTCTCAACTGCTCCTGCAGTTGCTCCTCGAAGCTTTCTGCCATGAGGCACGAGTGGCCCTGCTGGTTTGCCTCCTCATGAATACAGCCGAGGCAAAATCGCTCCCGATTCTGCAACGCATTCCAAAGCCTTCTCGTTAGGGTTTTACGGCAAGCCATGGCTGAGAGAGAATATAAACTATGGATAAAAATTATAAAATGTATACTTTTCCCTAACAATGCTATGGTAATTATGTGTGCAGCACATAGGGGTCTTCCATTAATTATGTCAACAAATTAGATGGGGGGGGGGGGGGGAGAGAAATGTTTGACAATTATTGACAAAGGGGAGGTGGAGTTTAGATTAGTTGACGTCAACAATCATGTTTTCTCTATTAAAATTTTAATCTTAAAAATTGACTGGCTATTACAACATTTTAACAAATTTAATGAGTGTAAATTAAAATAGTTTTATAATTTTTAGGCTTTTAACAATATACGGTTTATTTAATGTGTGTATGTCTGTGCACTGCGGTTACCGGAAATTTGATTGAAAGAAATTTCATCGACAGAAAATTGATAGACGGAAATTTGATCGAACGGAAATTTGGTCAAATCTTTTTTCAGTGCACACGTTAAAATTTTCGTCAAATTTCTTTTTGAACGCATTATACTATACAGTAAAACAAAATAATGCGGATACGGTGTACTGGTGATTTCTGGTCAAATGTTAGCACACTTTGTGCAAGAGAAGTCAAAAGTTGGCCTCTTTTAGATTCTGTAGATTCTGTTTGTCTCAAATGACTAGGGTGGTATGTTTGCAATCGTGTTGTAGGTATGGAACAATTATTCAAGTGTCATGTGCAGTCAAGATAAATGATATTGATAGAGTAGGAATACGATATTTTGAGACTTAGGAGCAAGTAAAATGAGTAACAATAGTAACATCGCTGCTTGAACGGATTTGCAAAATCTGTAAAAGCTATTTTGCATCACAAGTCACGTTGAAATAGCATGTTCAGTTGTTTATTACTGGAGGCGCCACAGACGGCCACAGTGCATAGCAATTTAAATAAAACCTGCAAATTCAAATACAGTTGACCATGTTTTGGTGACCCCCAACCTTAAAATTATTTACGTTGCTACTATATAACTGAAGAGTATAATATGTGTTTTCCGATGGTCTTAGGCGATCACTTTGAAAGGGCCATTCAACCCCCAGAGGGGTAGCGACCCATAGGTTGAGAACCACTGAGTTCGAATTATATTTCACAATTTAAACCTGACAAGCATTCTACCACATACTATGTCTGAACGTTCGTGCTCCAATCATGCTGCTGCGCAATCTGATACCCCACCCCCTACATTGTGTTGCAGATAATGTCATTGAAGCAACTATTTTCAAAGGTTATGGTGTGTGAGAATATTTTTTTTATAACTTATAACCCACCATTTATATGATTCTCTCCCCCATAACACTTTCAGTTTAAGAGACCGAAGATTCCTGTCATTAAAGTCTATATTTAGCCATGGCAATAAACAAATCTCAAGGACAGTCTTTTAAATAGCTTTGAGTAGATTTAATGAACGGAGTCTCAGCATCATTTTTGACAAACAGAAAATATAATGGATGTTTTCTTTAGACGTTTGACTGGTTCCTGAGGAACGCGCCTTCGAGGAAACTCGTGGGCGTCCACAAGGGTTTTGCCTTACGTGGCATGACAGACTAGTAAAAGTGGAATTGACCACTCGAAACTAAAAAACCCGGCTCAGTGCCTAATGTCCGACCGAAAGACCTCTTGGGAAATGGGACTATTGACGCAAAGCTAGTCCCTAAAGTACCAAATGGCAAGTACAATTAGACTCAGAAACATGGAGCTGGCTTCTTCGCTGGTGTCCGGGGACGGGCTAGCGGGGAACAAGACTACCGCACCTGGGTTGGACATCCAGAATCCTCTTTAGTCAATGTTGGGGGACAGGTTGACGGAGGATATAGCTACTGAACGTGGCATGCGTGGCGCCAAGGGTCGCCCCCCCACATACCTCTCGATTATACAATTGAATGTCTGTGGCATCAGTCAAAGGGAGGGGAGATTACCAAGTTACTCCACGAGTGGGAAGTGAACGTAGCACTCTTCCAAGGAACGCCGTTGAAAGGTAAGCAGTTTCACATTACGGGTTGCTCCCTGTTCCACTGCAAGTGCAAGAAATGCAGAGGCTGGCCATAGTAGTCAAAAATTCCTTAACGATGGATCTGCTTGAGATGAGGTCGTGCCAAGGCACTGACACCCTCACCATCAGAGTCTTTAAGAACAGTCTGTTCTTTGACGTAACAAATGTTTACAACACGCCCCGTAATCCGATTAATCTCCCTATCGGCGAAAGTCTAAATTTCCAACGGAAAATTATATCGGGTGACTTCAACGCCCAATCACCGGACTGGGGTTAAGTTGGACGTAATTCATCGGGACGTTACGTGGATAACCTCTCTGGCACGGGGAAGCAGCGGAACATCCGCATCCTAAAAACACCAGCTGGCACAGAGGCTAAAGCGCGCCGAAGCGCTTAATAAACATTTTGCTCAAGTCAGCAAAAAAGCCAGAGACACTGAAGAAAGCTGGACCATCAAGAAACTCCGGAAGGCTGGAATCAGAGCCTATCGAATGGGCCCACACCAAGAGGTTTTCACGGCACCTTTTACAACGGCCAAATTGCTGACAGCCATCGATAAGTGTAAAACAGGTAGAGCTCCGGAACCAGATAGGGTTTGTAATGAAATGCTCAAACATCATGGGCAAGGCCGCAAAAAGTGCATTACTAAACTTTATCAACAAAACCTGGACGACAGGCGCCTTGCCAAAGGCGTGGCAAAGAGCGGTGATTGTCCATATTCCCAAGAGGGCAAACCAAGTGACCAACTGTCTAGCTACCGGCCCATTTCCCTCACATCGTGTGTGGGAAAAGTAGCGGAGCGAATGGACAACGAAAGATTATATTGGTTCTTTGAACGAACCAAGAGCATACCAACCAACCAAGGCGGCTTCCGCAAAGGGGGAGGGGCAGCCTATGGACCAGGTGATCCAATTTATCCAAAGTACCACCAACGAGCTTCAAATGAAGACAAAGTCTGGAGGGCAGGTCTACTGTACAAGTTAAAATTGCTCAGAGTAAATGCCAATATGCCATTCTTTTCTATCAAATCGCACGATATCCACCAGTGCTAGGGACAAGGTTTCGAACACGTGAGGATTGACTCCCACAAGGGTCGATCTTGAGCTGCATCCTGTTCCTGGTGTACGTGTATGACCTGCAGTCGCTCTTGGTAACAAAGAACATAATTTTTGCAAATGATTTGGCAATTTGGAGCTCGGGCAAATCCATCCAGCAGTTGCATGACCGGCTGCAAAATAATCTCACTCATATACAAGTTTACGCTTGGAAATGGAGATTGGTGGTAAATGCAGAGAAAACTGTGTACTCATTATTCATCAATGGAAGGAAAGCTCTTAAAGAAGAAATTGATCTTCACATTTGCGGGAAATCGCTCAATTGGGACAAATCACCCATTATTTGGGAATAAAGCTGGACCAGAAACTTCAGCTGCATAACTATGTACGGGAACTCGGCGCTCGAGCCACGTCTAAACTCAGCCTGGTCAAAAAACTTGCAAGCACTACTTGGTGAGCTGACGCAAGACTCCTGGGAACACTGTATCTCGGGAGTGTAAGAGGTGCCCTGGATTACATCATCCCGATGCAGGCCTTCGCAAGCCGTACGGCTCTAGAGGGACTGGACCGGATACACAGTCTAGCTCTAAGATTTGTATGCAGGGCGTTACTCACCACAACCACGGCTACTGCGTGGAAATTATCTCAGACATAGAACCACTGCACATCAGGAAGGACAAGGCCATCCTAAAGACTGTAGAGTGTTACCGTCGAATGGAAAGAACGGAACCCTGTTTCCAATTACAAGACCGCTGGGTAAAGAGGACAAGGCTAAAAGACCCTCCTTTATCGATGCGGTCCATTCACTTGAAAATAAGCACCCTTTACCAGGAACAGGTAGAAAATACGCCAGATCCAGGAGGGATCACCCCTGGATGGCTGCGAACCCCCTGATGTACGTCTGACCCTGTCAAACACAGCAGTTAACAAGTCGAGCCCCCAAAATGAGCAAAAGGGAGCCGCACTACAGACGATTGAGTCTTATAAAGACGACGCGGTTGTTTGGGGGCACAAAGAGAGAAATATCGTTCACCGTATGTTTTTGTGCGTGTCTTGGGGACAGAAAGTATACTCGCGTCTGCGGAGGAGCGAAGCTGTCGAAGGGGCGAATAAACAGAAAGAAGTTCGGTGAGATAGGAAGGGTAGGAATTCGAGAAAAAGTTGTGGCAGAGAACAGAGAGTTTGTAGTCAATCCGTGCTTGTACAGGGAGCCAATGACTCAGATGAAGTGAATAAAGTCGTGGTGTGACTATTTACACTCATTAAATTTTTTTAAATAATTTTATAACCAGTCCATTTTTAAGATTAAAATTCTTAATAGAGAAAACATGATTGTTGACGTCAATTAATCAAGCCCCTTCCCCCTTGTCAACAATGGTCAAACATTTCTAACCCCTCCCCCTATTTCGTTGACATAATTAATGGACACCCCTTTTGCCTCATTGTGTATTTTTATTCCCTCAAAACAACTTACCGCAGTACGGGTATTCAGCTAGTACTTGGTATTTAATCATCCGCAATTACTTTATAATATGATAATTTAAATTAAATGGAACATTTATGATTTATCATTAAAATATAAAACTCCGCCAAGGCCGATCCCAAGCCCGGGTGCAAAAGGAGGAGGGTTGGCGTGAGGCCAGCTACCTCATCCGTAAAAACAAATTGCTACAGAAACGTCAACAAGAAAAAAACAACAAATTTCAGCCCTGAGAAGGGAGGGCTCTTCTTCTCCAAGAAGAGCTATGAAGCCTTGAGTCCAAACCCAGACTAAATATGGGATACACCTGGAAGCAATTGGAAAGGAAAGCACAGGACCGGGATGAGTGGAAAATTCTTGTGGACGACCTATGCCCCAGACGGGGTAAAAAGGCATAAGAAGAAAAAGAAGATTAAAATATAAAAATATCATTTATATCATCTTCTAAAAATGGGTTTAGACCAGTGGTCGCAAAATCGCGGCCACGCGAATGCGGCTCTTTAGCGACCTGAGTGCGGCTTGGCCAGTCGGCCACAAATCGGGTTTGACTCCGAAAAAAGTGGTTCTTGACAGGTTCTTGAAAAAAAATGTGGCACACAAAAAAATTTAATCGTCTTGCTGCTGATGTTTGGTTCTTTTGACTATTGACTAATCGATTATAATGAGTTTGCCGCACTTGTTTAGACCAAAGAAAAAAATACATTTTTAAATTATTTTCGCGCATTTTATTAAAAGGATGAAAGGTACTAAAGATTTTCGTTGTGATGGTTGTGTAGCCATTTCCAAAGAATAACAACAAAATGTCAGATGGATAAGTTACTAAAATCTAGTTGTAAATGAGAAACATTACGATGCTACTAAAACTGAAAATGTGCGGTGTTTAGTCAATCCTTGTATGGCGATGGCCGAATACCGAGTAGGCAACGGCCTCGCTTCAGTTACCACCGCCGGATTGTTATAGAATGGTACTTTTCTCTAGTTCTTTGTAGTAATATCAAACCGTTAAATCTAACGAAGTTCATGTATCAAACTATAGCGATACCATTTTAAAGCAAGGCTATTTTAATAATTTATTTTTTGACATTGACTTTATTCTTTACTTTATGAATATAAATTTTAATAATGTACAGTGTACATTTGAAGTCATTTTCCTCTCCTTTGGGTGATCGGAGTGATTATATAGGCATTTCATTTGGAATCAATAAATCATTGAGTTTGAATCAGTGATTGACATTCATTCAATTCATTCATGACATAGTTGATAACTTTGTAAGTTTGTCTGACAAGTCCAATGACTCAAATCAATCAGTTTTATCAAATGAATGATGAAGAAAAAAAGCAAACAATTTATTATTATTAGTTTATTTAGGCACTACTACTAGTAGTACTACTAACTCTAACCTACTTGGATTTGAATTAGGTAGGCTTATTTAAGCTAATATTCTAATGGCTAGGGCTAGGACGCCTAGAGTTAGAGTCTAGAGTGTCTAGACTAGGTCACACTAACTTAACTAGGTATGCACATTTAAGATTATATATTTATATTACAGACTTTATTTACCAAGGGGCCAGAGGCCTGATGCTAACTTAGCTATTTAACTTTAAACTTAAACCTTTCTTTACCGATGACGTCGACGCGACATCACGATCACCCACTTTCACTTAATAGTGACGTCATAACAAAGCGGCAAAGAACTTTTCTGAAATACCAAGGACGTCACGTCGACGTCATATTTCAATGCTATATATTTCTTTATTTGTTAATCTATAGAGAAGTTAAAAAGCGAATCGGGTAGAGAATGAAAAATACCGGAAATTTCTTCAAGTTTTTTTATTGATGAGTCAGCAAAAAATCTCTGCCAAAACCAGCAGTAATGAAAGGGTTAAGACATCTTTGAATTTCTGGTTAGACTTAATTATTATAACAATAGTGCACCGCGGCGGTGTACCTAGCAAAACCTTAAACCTATGCCTGCGTACACCGCGGCAAAGAAGTACCATAGGCCTGGTTTTAAGATAAGGCTGTTACACTGTTAGATAAGAACTTGTGTAGTCTTGTGGTAGAGTAGACTCTAGGGCAGGGGTGGGCAAACTACGGCCCGCGGCCACATGCAGCCCGGCAACTGATTTTATGCGGCCCTCGAAGGCATTTAGAAATTTAAAAATTACCTTGTTTTTAAGTTATTTTGTTGAATTTTACATAATTTCATTTACCGTTATTGGCCCCCCAATAACTTGACATTGTTCAATGTGGCCCTCTGCACAAAAGTTTGCCCACCCCTGTTCTAGAGGATCTTATATTTTGTAATCGGTTCCCAGATGGGGATCGAGTTTTCCTTAAAAATATATTTTATATTTAAATTATTATGTTCATTTGTAACAATTGACAATAGTTTTATGAGAATGTTTTGAAATGTTGAATTTGAAAATAATAAGAAATGAGAAAACAAACAGAAAGTCCATTTATCATGTATGTAACCACAGAACAATTGTGAATACTAATGTAGTTGATGTAGAATACAGATTTTCACAAATATGTTACCGTATGAACATCAAAAAATAAAACACCAGTATATCATATGAATATTAATGTAATTGGTCGTCATTTCAACCATCTTGCTTTCACTGTGTATTGGCAAAATTTACACACGATATTCATGGTTTATTCACAACCCTCAGTCTCGTAGCAAATCTTTTGAAAACTGTTAAGCTAAGCGATTGGCCTATACCGATAGGTCTGCATTTACCCTGTTCATGACGGAATTTTTTTCCAGAGTGGCGTAGCATGTGCTATTCCGAATTGCTGGGTAAAACACAACGTTGTCTCACAGAAACCCTTGCACTATGCGCATGGGGCAGGATCTACCCTAATTCAAGGTGTTTTTTGTTAAGAAATCGATCAGTGCCAGAGGTAGGGGGGTGCCGGGTGGTGAGTTATGAGCAGAGGCTCAACAAGGGGCAGAAAACCAAGAAGTGGGTGGCAGGGGCCTACACAAATCACCGCACTGGATAGGGGTTATCCACAAAGGATGTCCACACAACAAACTTACATTTTGCCGTATCCGGAAATTTGATCGAAAGAAATTTCGTAGACGGAAAATTGATAGACGTAAATTTGATCGAATGGAAATTTGTTTGAATCTTTTTTTTAGTTTACACGTTGAAATTTTGAGTAATATTTCTTTTTGAACGCATTATTTTGTTTTACTATATAATATAGTGCGTTCGAATAGAAATTTGAAGAAAATTTTAACATGTGAACTGAAAAAAATATTCGACCAAACATCCGTTTGATCGAATTTCCATTGATCAATTTTCCGTCGACGAAATTTCTTTCGATCAAATTTCCGGCAGCCACATTTTGCATACCTTAAAGACTTGCAAATACCATGGTTTTTCTGCTTTTATCGCTGTGGTGTACGCAGGCCACAGCCAATGATTTTTCTAGGTACACCCAGGGCTTATACGCAGGCAAAAGTCCAAGGTTTTGCTAGGTATACCACTGCGGTGTACATAGTGCCGGCCTTATTATAATATAATATATTATATATATATTATGATATGTGTATGCCCATATATAATATATAGCTTATATTCATCACATTCACAATTAATCAATCATTAATGGTTGTGTTTATCATGATTTTTATATTTTTTTCATCAACAGAGGGGCACTACCACCTGCACCCTGAGCTTTCAATTCCTGTCACCAGTGAAACATGAACTTCTTTATTTCTAGTTCTGTCATGCCTAGGCCTAGGGAAAAAACTGTAAAAACTCCTTTGAGATGTTAAGCAGCCACATATTATTTTAACTGTTCATCTTAAGTTTTGCAAAAGTGTTATTGTCTTTGCCATATCATCATATGTAAAAATACAGGCTTAAAGTGAGATTATCATACCTCAAATGCAACATGGTTGGTACACTCCTGCGCCGCATTTCTTCCCAGTCAGACTTCTCAAGGTAGTTTAAATATTCAAAACTAGCTATTAAATTTAAGATTTATTAAAGCAAGGAGTTAACAAAGTTTTACTTTATGCAGTATATTTTTAAAGAATCAATTCATATATCAAAAACCAGAAGTAATAAGAATTATGAAAATGCTAAACAATGAGAAAATTGGTAGGCAATGACTAGGAAATCTGTTGTTAGTCCACAAAGTTAAGATGCTTGATTAGTCATCAATGGCACCACCTGATTTTCTTTCATTTTTGACATCTGCCTCACAAGGGATGTATGTAACATATATCAGTTCCCTTCAGTTTCATTATCATTCTTTGAATCCATACATACAGTTGAGGAAGATATTTTGAAATATACTAAGTACAGTTACCTTCATTTTAGACAGATGAAAAAGCTGAGAGTTTTTAAAGAAGAGTATCCCACTAACCTATCTCTTTTAACAAGCCATCTCCCAAATTTAATGATAACCCAAAATTTTTAATGTACATATATTTTTGTAAATTGTTAATGATTTTTAATTTATAATTTTTTTGGTAGAACTTTTTTTAATTATTAAGGCCTCAAAATTGGTAAAAGTTTATATGGATTTGATCTTTTCAGGTTGAAAAACAGACGGGCGCAACCAGGGGAACAATACCAACCCACTGATGTTGAACATTTGGCCAATGTTATCTCTCATGGGGTGTGTTTCTGTCACTTATTAACAGAAAATGTTCCTTTGGAATAGAGTAAACATTTACAAAATATTACTTATCCATCACTTGTGATTTTAACATGTTTGAGAACAATGCTCTTATGTTATTTAGTTTAAAAATTGCATCATATTATCACCAATAATTTAAATGGATTACCATTTAAATATGTTTAAAATAAAAAATCAATTCATTTGAAGATACCGGGATATTTAACTTTTTAATTCTGAGTTTAGTACAGTACATTCAGTTCACTTAAGACCTGGTACCCAAATTTTTTTAATTAATACATGTGTATATAAAACATTATACAGTAGAACCTGGTTATGTCGACGGCCTCGGGGTTTGCCAAAAAGCGTCAAGATAACCGATGATCGAGATAAACCAAAACCAATATGGCGGCAATATATTAACATGTGCTTGAAATTTCTTTATGTACATGATGTGCGTTTATAAATGTACATGCACGTGTTTTTGGAGTTTTTTTTTTACACAACAGCGTTTTTTACAGAATTAATACACCAAAATCATAATTTTAGCTGTTGTAGTTTTAAAGTTATGAATTTTTAAAGTACGACTTCGTTTGTCCTTTTTTAACATGGACCGCATCGCCACATTCTGTGACCCAATTCCGCTGTTCGCGTCACGAGCTGAATAACTCTTGCTTTAATGATAATTTTATACAACTTTTATTTACAGAACTAATGCTGTATTAAAAATAATAATATACAATTATATATAAATTATAATTTATCTAACTATGCACTAAGTATACCAGTAAATTTAATATAATGTATTAATATAAGGCTTTTCTGTTTACCAAATCTGCGGCTACCATTATACCCGGTATATGCTATATAATCTATATAAGGCAATGCATCCCCTTATTACTAAAATACTTTTCGGGAACTACTTATTTTGAACTTTCAACTTTGGCGCATGACTAATTAATTAAAGCTTTCCCTGACCTAGTTTTAATAGTTTTTAATAGTTTTTGCACACGGGAACCTTTTTTGAATGAGATAGTAGTACGGTATAGCCATTATGCAAGTGACTGTGAATGGCTGCCCATGCGCATGGCCATGACACTTTGCACACAACAAATGATGACCCATTATAATATGGACTACCGGGTTTTTTAACCTCAAATTAAAATATTATACTGATTGATTCCAATGCATTGCTTAGTCAAGTTTGTGGTTTCCTTTCGTGGCATCGATAACTAACATTTTCAAAAGCTGGCGATTGGTCATGGGGATCGAGATAACCAACGTTAAGTGGTAAATTTGGCCCTCTTTTGTGCTTGAGATATTAGGGTTCGGCGACATAAAAGAATGGCTGCACCTATTGGTACATTTGTACCAGAATTGAGAGGTTGGGATTAAAATATGATTTAAAATATTTTTGTTGGGTTTATAAGACCAAATGAGGTATCAAATGAAAGATAATTGAATGTACTATACGTTTGTAAACTTAATTTTTCATTTAACTAAAATAAACTATACTACAAATGACATCCAAATAGCATTAGTCAAAATGTACACGGACACGCAGCGCCCCCTTTCGGACCTGGGACACATTAAACTCAATGCTATTCAAATGTCATTTGTGGTAGTTTATTTTAGTTAAAATGAAGAATTAAGATTTCAAACGTATATTACATTCAATTATCTTTCATTTGATACCTCATTTTGTCTTACAAACCCAACAAAAATATTTTAAATCGTTTTTTAATCCCAACCTCTCAATTCTGGTACAAATGTACCAATAGCCACTTCGTAAAAGAATCGACATAACCGATGAGAAAATGCTAAGACAAAGAGAGAATTTGGCGGTTCCGCGCCAAAGACGTTGACTTAACAGGGTTGGCGAGTTAACAGAGGTCGTGATAAGCGGGTTTGACTGTATTCATACGTAATTTGTTTCCATAATTTTCATCTCTTACAAATTTGCTTAAGGTATGGATCTTGCCTAGTGTACTTGCCCTGGTCTTTATGGTTTGTGTGTCTGTCAATGGACTCCAGGTCACCACTACTATACTGTATGGATCAGCACTGGTGCTGCTGTTTACCACTTCTACTATTTTCCATATACTTTCCTATACAGGGCAGTTCCCGTAAGTCATTAAAGCTTTCCCAATTGTATATATTCTTAAAAACCTTGTCACTTGATAATTAATATGAATTATAAGTCATTGCATTTGTTAATTAAGGATTTAAAATCTGTTTTCTAAATTCTTATTTTCAAGCTTTATATTTCAGAAAATGGAGGAGAACTTTTCATATTGGAGATAGAGCCGTTATCTATATTTTTATAGCTTCTTCCTATACACCCTGGTATGTCTATTTTGTAATCCATTTTTGTATCTTACAATGTTCTTTTTCTTCTTATTTATTGCACAGTCTAGAATTGTAGTTAGAAATTCTGAGCTTATTTTGAAAACTAAAGAGGAGTATTGCTGATATAATTTTTTTTTGTTGCTTTCACTTGAAAGATTTATGGAGATGTTTATACAATTTGTTAACTTCCTTTTCTTTTTTCCCTTGTGATTTCTTTTGTATTGTAATTGATAAGATCAAATGGTTTACTTTGATTTGTGGTAAATTACAACTTCAAATTCTTTCTAAAGAGCTGAAAAAATATTGCAATTGTTACCCCATATTTCTTTTTCCAGGCTGCTACTAAAAGAGTTTCATTCCTGGTCTGAGGAGTTCTTGTGTATGGTTTGGGTTATGGCCTTACTTGGTGTCACCTATGCATATCTGTATCATGAACGGTTAGTCCTAAATAATGTGAAGAGGGAAATAAGTTAATTGCTCACTTTGGTAGATAGTATCAAGATTTGGTGAGGCATATGTCTACTTTCTTAACATGGAATGATTTGCGTTTATGCTGGCTAAATTAAAGTTTCACCACTGTTAACTTGTTTGTTCTGGGGTTTTCATAAATTTTGCACCATCATAACCAGCTTTCACTTGAATGAAATAGCATGAATAATAATCAGACTTTTGCCTTCAACTAGGTACCACAAACCGATTTTTCAAAACAGGCATATAGCTTTATTTTATACTGTCATGTCAAGAACTCATGATTCTAAGAACGTGGATACCAAACTTGTTCATATAACTCCATTAGTAAAAAAAGTTATGAATTTTTAAAATAATTTTTTTTTTTTTTTGCCACCATCAAAAGTGTCATTTTGGTAAGGCTATATCTGTAAAAGTAAATCACTTAAACTCACTCAACACTTACCCACATATATAGAGAACAGAATCACTTACTTGGTGCACTCAACACATAGCCACATATATAGAGAACAGACTCACTTACTTGGTGCACTCAACACATAGCCACATATATAGAGAACAGAATCACTTACTTGGTGCACTCAACACATAGCCACATATATAGAGAACAGAATCACTTACTTGGTGCACTCAACACATAGCCACATATATAGAGAACAGAACCACTTACTTGCACTCAACACATACCCACATATATAGAGAACAGAATCACTTACTTGCACTCAACAAATTCCCACATATATAGAGAACAGACTCACTTACTTGCACTCAACACTTACCCACATATATAGAGAACAGACTCACTTACTTGCACTCAACACATACCCACATATATAGAGAACAGACTCACTTACTTGCACTCAACACATACCCACATATATAGAGAACAGACTCACTTACTTGCACTCAACACATACCCACATATATAGAGAACAGACTCACTTACTTGCACTCAACACATACCCACATATATAGAGAACAGACTCAATTTTTTTCAATGGTACAAAATGATTAATTCATTAAATTTTTATTTTATGAAAATGGAATTTCGTCAAATTTTGAAAAAAATAAAAAGGGAGGTAAAAACGCGAAATTTGGTAATGTTTAAAAAATCACAAAAAATCAACTGATAAGAAAGCATTCATGGTAGTTATATCAAAATGAAGGGTAACTAAAGGACTATGTAATTAAACAGCAAGTGTAAACATAAAATTTACACTTAAAATACAAAAATTGTTAGAAAAAGGCAATGTTTCATAAGACACAAAAAATCAGACATTTTTAAAAGATTGCAAAAAATCTATCGTTAAACCAAGAGATGAGCCAATTATACCAAAATACAGAAAAATTATAGCTCTACATATTTCAACAGTCTCTGAGCCCATTAATTATTTATATACATTACAAACATGGCTGGAACAGTGAAAGCATTCACATACAGAATTTTTTTAATTTTTTGTTTTATAAGGTGTATTGAAAGCGCATCATAATTGTATCAAAATGTATGGGAAGTAAAGGTCTATGTACCATACTCAAACAGCATGTGTACCTGTAATAAGTGCATTGAAAATACAAAAACTGTTAGAAAAGTGCACGGGTTCACATGAAGCGAGAAATCAGCCATTTAAAAAAAATTGCATAAAATCAATAGTTTTACCAAGAGATAAGCTAATTATACCAAACTACAGAAAAATTATAGCTATGCATATTTCAACAGTCAATGAGCCCATTATTTATTTATATACAATACAAACATGGCTGGAACAGTGCAAGCAAAATTTTAACATTTAATAAAATGTAACGTTTACAGATTTAGAGTGACCTGCATTTTTATTTTAAGTACTAGAACACGCTGCATACCTTAAACATTTACATAATCTGACATCAAACTAATAACTGTTTGGAACTTTTATATTAACAGGTTTTTCACATTCCCAATTAATATTGGCATTTAAAATAGACTCTGTGTTTACTTTCATTGATTTTATTTTGTCTTTTACTTTTAATTTCAATAATTTCATTATCTTTCTGATAGTCTAACTGAAACTGAACAGAAAAATCTGTATTTTCTTGTTGAAGATTTCTAATAACACTCTTTAGTTTTGATTTATGATGCTTAATTTTATTAAGAGATGATATTCTATTTTCTTCATCATTTACCAATTGTACTTTTAACATATTTAATTCTTCTTCAAAATTACTAATATTTTCATGTAGCTGCAATTTTTCAATTTCTAAATCATTAACTCGTACACTAAGTAACTGTGCATTGTCTAAAGCCTGTTGTAATTTTAATTTAAGTTCATCAACTTCACAAGACAATGGTTCTTTGTTGATACTAACAATGACAGGGTTAGGAAC
This sequence comes from Omphiscola glabra, assembly GCA_964017045.1. NCBI lineage: Eukaryota > Metazoa > Mollusca > Gastropoda > Lymnaeidae > Omphiscola > Omphiscola glabra. The sequence continues at coordinate 20,088,760 of OZ024795.1, forward strand.
AATATCAACAATAAATATAACACTTATAAATTCTTTGAAACGTTCAGGTTGTCTTCTTTTAACATTTAAATGTCTCATTTTTTTTTAACTTTGCACCAAATTGGTTATCTTCTTTTTTGGATTATGAAATCCAAATTCAGAACTTTACCCAAATAATGAAAATAATCCAAAGTTGAAAGGGAGTTCAAACTGCAAAGAACTTTTTCCACACACTTTTGAACTTTGCGACTGGTACTAGTACATACTTTGATCTGAGAGAACCAGGTTTCGAGCTGAAAAGATATGTTCAGGCTTTATTAGTAAATTCATAAAATATTTAACTTAGTAGAAGTAGAATACAAAATATGTTCATTACACTGAATAACTTATCTTAGGCATATAATTATAATTACCTGCTCCCATGACTTGTTATTTTCCTCCTTCAAAACATAGAGTTTAAGAAGTAATAGAGTAGGCAATGATGGCCTTCTTCCTTTCCTTATAGTTATAGCCAGAAAAGTCTTCTCTAGAGCGGCGAATTGTTCACCATCTAAAACAAAATTGAACAAATTATAAATGTTCAGTCTAACATAAATCCACCTATTATAACAGAAATTACTTTAAGCTATTCATAATGCATTACTTTGACCATCTTTTAACTTTACGAGTTGTTCTACTTTTAACGTTTATTGTTTGTTTACATTGACGACAAATATTATGATCACGTGACCTTTTTTATTTATTAAAATTAAATATGATAATATCATTTGCTAGTTATAAAAATTAGTAGTTATTATTCTTCAACATTTCCTCTTTCAGAAAAAACAATAACATTTTACATTGAGCAGTCAGAAAAAATTAGACTTCACTACAAACAGAGGGGGGTTTAAGTCATCTGACAAAACTCAAAAACGATAATAATCGGCGACAAACGAACATATTTATATCTACATAAATACAAATTTTCTAAAGAAATAAAGAACTAAAACATAGCTGACACAGTTTCAAACCATTTAACAACTTATTTTTACTGATTTTACTTACCTACTAAACATTTAAGATCGGCTACCGTCAATTTAGAAAAAACTTCTGGAGCGTTGTCAACGTGGTTATCAGCCATTTTCGCTATCGGGAACAAGCGGGGTGAATCAATTTTATATGGTTCTTTGTTTAACTCGGCCGTTTTTGTTGATGCTTAGAAATGAAGTGTTGTTTTCGTATTTTAAAAGAAAAAAGGACGAGCTTTCCAATGATGCTGGTTAAAATTTCATATTTTGCCAAAATCAAATAGTAAATTATCATTTTCTTCGATTTTTAAAATTTTTAAATATTTAAACTGTAACGTTACATTAATATTTGGTACGAAACTAAAGGGCATTCATTTCTGCACACGATACACTTATTTGTGACGAAATACTACGAATTACCAAAAACGGCACGGCGATTGAATAGCGCGGGGGTAAAAATGATCGCTTGACTGTCGATAAAAAATCACTTTGGTGATGGTTTTCATGCGATAAATGCAATACTTTTTGTTATTTCAACAACAATTAAAATGACATATAATTAGAGGGCTTAAGATGTACTTTTAAATGGTACCAATTTTATTAGTTTATGACCAATTTTTAATATAGAAAACATTAAGTGAAAAGTTACTAAATACAGGCTTCCGTGACACAAAAACGCATTTTTACGCCGGTTTGTGGTACCTACTTCAACTTTTTTTTTTTTTTTTTTAAATCTGAAATTGTAAAATAAAATTAATTTGGTTCAAATTGTTGCTACATTAATTAAAAAATGTAATATACTGAAAATAAAATTGTATAAGTTTCTTTGAAAATAAAAACTTAATCTTATGAGAAGATGAAATCACATTTATAGACTTTCCTAAACTCCCTCAAACAAGTTAGTTAAGGCATTTTTTTCTGTTTAAATCATTGTATTTTCTTGGTCCTAAACTAAGATTAGATATTTATCCTAATAAATGGAAATTTGTTTTTTTATTACATTGCACATATTGTTTTCAGCCTTGAAAGTCTTTGTATTTCCCTTTAGAAAATTGGTCTGTAGCATGGAGTTTGATGATTCGTTGTATAGTCAGAATAACTATTAGGTTATAGGTGTAGGTTCTTGCTTGAGTTTACTTTGCCATTTTGAACAGTGTATGGACTTTTTACTCGAACAGAGTTCTCAGGTTCTCAGCTTTTATCCAAGGTCATGGATAATCATAACGACTGTAGCCAACTTGTTTTGACCCTGCCATTTGTTTACAAGATGGCAGATATGCTGTTTCTAAGATGGCAGATGTGAACAAGTGTTGGTTGATGTTATAATGTCCAAAAGTCCATTTAAATGCTATTCCTCATGATAAAAATACAAGATTTTCAGTTCAAAGCACATTTAACGCATTAACCACTCCTTGATTCCAAAAAAATTTTAAAATAAAAAGCTAGAAAACTATTGCAAAAGCTAAAAAAATAAGCACATATGTAATCCATTCACCTGCAGCAAAGTCTTCCTCTTTTATATCCATCACAAAAGCTATATTTGTAAAAATTTTCTTTGTTGTAAGAAAACATGAAAGTAGTAGTGATGTATGTATTAGAACTTTTAATAATATACATGTGTGGCAAATTTCAATAATGCTGCTGCTTTATTATTAATCTTATCTATTTATGACTAATAAGTAATTATTCCACATTTAATACAGGTACAAGTTCCTGGAGATCATCTTTTATTTAATTATAGGTGTTTGTCCAGCTATTTGTATCATGGACATGGTTAGTATTATATAAAATCTCTCTCTATCTTTTTTGAACTTGCCACTTTCTGATTAAGGATAATATATTTTTATACTCAAACTCATGGAGGGAAAAAAGTGTTTTTAAATTTTGTTAGTTTTCCATCTCAATGTTCCTGTGTTTGACTTAAAAAACTGAAAAGTTTTTTTGAAAGAACCATGTACTTGAAATATTGACGTATTCTTTTTTGACTTTGTTAAATATTTTGGACGATATTTATTTAAATCTAACTATAGTTTTATCTGATAATATTTTGGAAAACAAAAACAAATGATGAGGAAAGATTAAGAATATATCAAGATTAATTATTAATTTAAACAATTTCCTAAAATTTGTATACTAAATATGCATATTATATGTAGCTTATATTTATTTCAGAAAGACATGTCAGGACTTGTGGAGCTTAGTATCGGTGGTGCCATGTATATCCTAGGCGTTGTATTTTTCAAAATGGATGGAGTCATTCCTTTTGCACATGCTATTTGGCATTGCTTTGTCTTTGTGGGGTCTTTTTGTCATTTTATTGCTATATGTACCCACTTATTAGGTGTCAGCCTGCCAGGATTTTAAAATTGGTGCTAATCTAACCACTATGGTATAATTCATGACATATCTCTCACTTAATTAAATTATTTATAATAAAGTCAATGGCAGTTTATTATCCAGTGTACAATATCATCAGTGTACAATATCATCTTTCAAAAAAGAATTATTTTAAGATTGACATGAAACAAACAAAAAAACTAGCTATAATCAAAATAATATTGTTATTGTTGGCAGCAGTTTTGTGCAGTTAGATTAATAATTCAATCAGGAAAGTAGGATGGAAAATAGAAATGGTGTTGTTGTTGCAGTCTCATGCATTCATTCCAGATTGAACATAATCATGTGTATTTATTTATTTATTAAAATGTGCATGTTTGATTATTAAGCCATTTTACAATTTAACATTCAATCAAATCAGTATTGCAAAATCATATATATTTTTAATAATTGATCTAAGTCCTCAAAGTCTTACTAGTGGAGCTTTGAACCTTATTCATGTAAAAAAAAATTTTAAAACATGTAGTTTTATTATCCATATGCAACAACAAAAAAACATTCTCCAAAAATGTCAAATAAATTAGAGCCCTTTTGCAAAGCTATAGATATTATGACCTCTTCAAATGCATTTTTTTGTGTTAGGATTTAAAAGAAAACTGCTACTTTTATTTTTAATAAATACATTTTTCCCACAGCTTTTTTTTTTTAATGGTTTAAGGACAATAACAAATTTGATCATTTTGGGTTACCAACATTGTGCAATACAATTACAATATTTGTTTCTGCCCTCCATACTTACATTTTGAAACCATAGCAAAGTGTTAGAGAAAATATTCACACTGGTACCTTGGAGGATTTAAAAAAATAAATTTGTTCTGTTGAATTTAAACTTAATTATAAATCAACCATATGCTCTTAAACACCAGGCCTTAAGATCAATTTTACTTTTTTGTCAGCAACCTATTATCTTGACAAAACCTCATGACAAAATTTAACCTCTAGCTCAATTAAAAAGTTAGTGTCATGCCATCAATACTGTATGGTAATTAAATGTTGATCATCCTTTATTGAGAGGAAAGGTTCTGTCAGATTGCAAGATGAAAGACATTTTATTAATCATAAATACTGTATGATAATTGAATATTGGTCATCCTTTATAGGGAGGAAAGTTTCCGTCAGATTTTAAGGTGAAGGACATTTTTTTTAATTTGTGCCAAAAATTTGTTTGCACTTGTAATGATATTTATACTTTACTGTTGTTTAAATAATATAATTATACTTTATTATTATAATAAGTAAAAAAATTAACAGTTATTAAAATCGCAATGAGCTTCCTGTGAAAATAATTCAATTGTGCATGTAGACTTAAATCTTTTTAAATTAAGAGCAAGAATTTAGTCACTTTTTTTTAGCATTCTCTGTACTTAAGATTTACAAGAGACAAGTGCATTTCTCTTACTGCTATATTTTTTATATCAATGTTTGAGAACTTACTGAATTATATTTTTTCCCCATTTCTATCTGGGAACTAATTAAAAGGGTTTAACTTTGTTTCTCATTTTGTGAATAGAAATAAATTATAATGGCTGCAGTTAAAAATTTTCAAAGCTGGGTAATGATTTTTGCTATACATTTATAATAATTAGGAATACTGTTACTGTTTGAAACTGAGCGTTACCAAAATAATTTGTCAATTGAGGCTTATGTCACAAATAATCTATCTCCTTAACAGAATGACTTATATCTGTAGTTGCCTGCTGTCAAACAGATTTCATTGTCTGTTTTATGTAGGTGTGCGTTTTGATTAACGCAGTGTGAAAAAAAATACCTAGAAAAACTTTTAATATTGATATAATAGGCAATATAACAGCATTTTAAAGCCATTTTTAAAATAAAAAGATTTAGAAACAATATATAATAAAATATGTATAATATAAAGAGAAAATATTACTGGTAAATATTTTCTTCTACACATTGTTTTGAAGGTGTCTTATAACAAAATATGACATCCTTCAATTATTTGAAAAAAAACTTTGTGTTCTAGCAATCTCTTTTTTAAAAAACCCAGATAGTCATTTAAGTATTAACAAGATAGCTTGTATTGGTCACAATAAAAAATCCTCATGCTTTTTATTAAACAAAACATAATTTTTAAATCCATGTAGTATGAAGCATGAATGTAACATTATATTCTACAGGGAATTATTATGTTTTGTTACACCTTTAAATCCTATTTTAATTTGACAAATCTAATGATGTCATTAATTATATTTTCATTTCAAACCCTAATTAATGTCAACCCTGTAAATAATATTTTACCTACTTTTCCTTGAACATTTTGAACTAAAAATTATTTGTCTTTTTTGTAGTCTATTAGTGCTTTTATTAACAATCTTGTCAATTGATGCAGACATTTGATTCCCCAAGCTGTGATGACTATCCAAAAGGCACAAATACTCAGTAGTTGAAATAAAAAATATGAGTTTTTAGGGCACCTGCTTACCCTGAAAATGTCTGATACAAAGACTTTTTTTTTTTAGGAAAACCGAGCAATAAATCATGAATTCGAACAAAGAAATGTAAGTGTTGGTAACAGAATAACTTCTATGATTATGAATGTGACAAGAATACTAAGAAGGAAGAGGTTTAAACATCTTTCACGAGAGGTTATACAGTCCCACAATCAAATCATTTTTATTTACTTTACATCTGCTTGTAAATATTCCAAAATATCTATTGAATTAATAGAATATTACTTTGTATTTTATTACTCTTATTAAGAATTTAATGAACAGTTCAATTGGTCCTTCTAATTGGCTCACCATATTGTCAAAATTCAACTATTTTCATGGTCATACAAAAGCTGATCATAAATGTTTGGTTGCCTTATCATGTACCAGCTCTGTATTTATTAGCATTCACATTCAGTTGGTGCATGTTGTTCAGTTTACAATAGATTTGACCATGATTAATATGCTTCCAATGTATCAAAGCCGAAATATACACATTTTATGTTTATTTCACCTAGCACTTCAAGGAATTATTGGTTGTTTTTTTTTCATGAGTTTTGATATATTTTTGAAATACTTAAAAGTATAATAGATTTTCCTCTGACAGAAATATGGATATTTTATATAATAATAGTTCCACATACTTAAACTTGAAGTATAATAGATTTTTCTCTGACAGAAATATGGATATATTATATAATAATAGTTCCACATTAAGCAAAGTTCATTTTGCACTTGGTCTTTCAAATAAATATGTGTAGCACAATAATACAACTAATACAATACACGCAAACCTTACCAGTAACAACTCTCACAACCAAAAATTGATGTTTTTTTTAAAGTCTCTTTAACTATAATACTCCACATATAGAAATCTAATTTTTAGTTACTTTGGTGCTGCTTGAGGATTATTTTCCTGAAGTTAACTATTTATTTAAAAAATACTTATAATTGGTAAGTCTTCTGAGGAATCACTGAAATGTCAGCCTGTTTGTTGGAACTAGAACCAGATTACATTGTATCCAATGAGACTTTAACACTTTATATTTTTTTGTAAGGACTGTGTTACCTCATGCATTATGGTTTGTTACTATAATTGGTTGTGGTTGTATTTACAGCAAAAAGTCAATTACCACGATCTGCTGAAGGTGTTGAGATAAAGATTTATGATTTAAAATGAGTAAAAAAATATCAAATCATTAACTGAAAGAAAAAAAAAAACAGCTATTGGAAATACCAAGAGATCATTAAAGACTTTAAACCCTGATTAAGAACCTGCCAAGATCACACTGAGATCTGTTCTGATTATCCTTTGAATTTACTCACCCTACCCTTCCAACCCCTCCCCACATCAAGTTTCTCAGTTTGAAAAGAACTATTCAGATCCACTATACTATCGAACCATTTGTATAACCTACCATTGGAAAATTGTTCTACTTGTTTTCTCTGATCATAAAATCAATGAGCACATTAATAAGTTTACTTAAGACTTGTGTAAATGACTTATCATATTGCTATGTGATTTTTATTTTCTATCTATATCTGTGATACTGATATTGCTTTGACACAGCTAATCCTAATGATCATAAGATTTAGTGCTTTGGTACAAGGAGGTGTTTATCTCCCAAAGACCATTTGTATCTGATATCAATTTACAATATTTTTTAAACAAAGTTTGTTTATATCCATTCTCGTCAAATTTTTTTATACTTTTCTCCAATTGTTTTTAAGTTATAATTGCATGTGTACACCGCCCTTTTCAAATGACATCCATGTTTTTGGTTTGTTTATGACAATTCAATTCTTGCAGATAAATTCTAGATACATTTTTATTTTCAGTATTGCAACAGGTAAATACTGGTAACTAAATTCAGCTGATAAAGTTACCACAAAATTATTAATTAAGAGAAATGTATAACCAACTTCCACAGGGTTTTGTGTGTGCATTTACCATCTTAATTCTTTTTTTTATATATATACTTAGATCAATATTTGTTTGATAGACACCTGAAAGATTGCAATCCTCCATGACAAAATGGTGAAACATAAAAATCCTGCTATTTGCAATTGGAATGACTTTTACAGTTGTTTTTTTAGAGTCAAATAAGTATAAAGGCAGTATTTTATCTTGATTATTAAATTGCATAATTAATAGTTATTATTTTTTAAAAGCAATAATCATCTGTGGTTTTAACTGGAATTTTATTTTGCAATACTGCTTCTATAGTTTTAACATTCACAGTTTAAGATAGTATTAATTATGTCACTTTTTTACAGGATGAAATAAGTATGGTACATAGTTAAACTTGCTTTAAAGTGGAGGAAATGAAGAAAATACCCCCCAAAAAATCAGTACTTTTCAGTGTGCTGTGTGCTTTTACAATAGTTTATCTACTTATTAAACTTAATGCAACTTTTAAAAACTTATTAGCAATTAGTCAGTGTTTTTACTTCTACTTAATTTTTTGAAAGCATCACATTTTTTTTGAATGTGTTTTAGTCACTAACATCTTGTTTACACAGTAGAGCTCAAATGTGTGCCCAAATTAAACTCACTGCACATGCATTATTTGACTTCAGTTCAATTTGTTTTACTACACTGTTCTGTTCAATTTATATCAAGAACCTAAATGTATTATTTTTTTTTTAAACATGGGTAGGTTTTAGTTAAAAATCCTCAAATAACTTACAGTTACAGTGACTATTTATTTTTTTTTGTTTGTTGAGAATATTGACTCTAGTCCGTTTGAATTAACGTGGAAAAAAATTATCCTAGGCTCCTGAACGTAATGTATTTAGCAATAAACTTTTATTTTAAAAATCCCTAATGCTCTTGTCGTTTGTGACTCGCCCAACAGTCCACCCATTACATGTTAAAATTAAATTCCTGCACAACATATTTTACAGAGTGGAAAAGTCAAACTCATCTATCTCGGACCACTAGCAGAAGTGTAAAAAAAAAAGTCAAACTCACCTATCTCAGACCACTAGCAGAAGCGTAAAAAAGGGTTACTACATTTTAAATAAATGACGCACTATCGCATCTGGTGTCTCTGTCCAGCTTCTTGTGTCTCTGTCCAGCTTCTGGTGTCTCTGTTCAGCTTCTGGTGTCTCTGTCCAGCAGAGAGCAAGGGTCCAAGTTTCACTTCTGTATGTTACAACTAGTTTGATTACAGTTTCATGTAGAGTTTCTTTATTTTTCTTTTCATGTTTTTGAGTATTTTCTGACTACTGAAGTATGCCCTCTTTCCGGCCGATTTTATTTCTTTTATAAACTTATAGTAATTCATTTCTTCATTTATTAAGGAACCTAGGTATTTGAATTGATTTACTTTTTTCAAAAGTGTGGTTTATAATTTTAATGGTTTCATCTGTCTGTTCTTCTCTTATCATAGTCATGTATTTTTTTTGTATTTTTTTTGGGGTGTTAACTTCCAGCCTTGCTTGTTGTAGTGATGCTACTTTTCCCGAACAGTGCTATGTCAGCATATTTTTTATACAAGATACTTAAGGAGTTTCTTGTAGAGAGTGCCTATTGGTTGTGGGTCTTGAGTCTCCCTCATAAAGTATCCTGTCTTTGTTCCTCGGGTGTCACTATATATGTTTCTAATACATTTCTCTAATATTAGGTTAAATAGCATTCAAATTCAAGAAAGTGAGTCTCCTTGTCTTAGGCCTTGTCTAATCTGAAATTCCCTTGAATATTCTCTCTGAATCATGATAATGTCACATGTATCTGTCGTGTTATTTTGTTGGGTATGTGTCAACTCCTCTATGTTCTGCTGGATTGAGTAATTCGTCAAGTTCCCAAACACGTTGTAATACGTCGTACTATTCTTACTATCACTGAATAAACTCAAGTCCTTTTCATAATAATTATAACTTTGATAACTTATAGGCCTAAATACAGGCTGCAACTTCAATAGACACATGCATATAGCGCAGCTCGCTAGAAGACATCAAAGAAAAACATCATACTTCCACAGGGTTCCACTCAAGACTTTTGAACGACTAAAACTTACGTCACAATACAGTATAAGTATAGACAATGCGTCACAATTAGCAAAAAAATACGTCACTCAGTCAAGCGCGGGAAGAGCTTTCATTAGCCAATCAAAACTCTCTAACACACACCGCGCGCAATAATCATGACATTCAATCACATCAATTACCAATGAACTCTCATACTCGACAGTGTGCCAAACTCTTGCAGAGTCTCATATCGATATATTCTTTTGATGCTGTTATGGGCTATTTTAAAGTCCATGTAGATTTGATGTTCTGGGACATTGTATTCGTAACATTTCTCTAATAATAATAATAATAAAGTTCATTTGAAAAATCACGCTTCATCCCCAAATGTTCGAAGCGCGGTACAAAAAACAAAGCTGGGAGATAATAACTAGCTGAAAAAGATGGTAGACAACTTCACCCCAGAAGGTGTTTGCGAAATAGATGAGTTTTTAAATTTGTCTTGAAGGACTCCAGCGTCTGGCTGTGTCTGAGAGCGTCAGGAAGGGTGTTCCAAATGGTCGGGCCAGCAAATGCGAACGTGCGCTTTCCGTAAGTCTCAAGTCGAACACGCGGTATCGAGAGTTTGCCACTATCGGATGAGCGGAGTTGTCTAGTGGGTACATAAGGCGTCACGAGCGCTTGGAGATAGGACGGCGCCAGGTCATGCAAGCAGCGATATCACAGAGTTGCAATTTTGTACTCTATGCGAGCGCGGACCGGCAGACAATGCAGTTCTCTCAGAAGAGTTTTAGCATGGTCGAATTTGCGTTTACGAAGAACAATTCGAGCCGCATTATTCTGTGTATTTTTTAATAGGCATTTGATGTTGAAAATCTGATCAGACGTTGATCTGCTTTGTTTGCATCCACATTGGTAGTCAACTAGTATTTTTTCAGTGTAAGTTTGTAGTCTTTTGGCGATTAGTTTTGTCAGTATTTTATATGCAACATTTAATAAGGAAACTCCTCCGCAGTTTGTGCATTGAAGTTTGGAACCTATCTTGGGTATTGGAGTTATAGTGAAGTTTCCCGTTCTATTGGAATTTTCTCTTCTAGCTAAATTGTAGCCACAAGTTTATGTGTCTGAGTGTGTAGTTCTCTTCCTCCGTGTTTAATAAGTTCTGATGTGATGAGGCCTTCTCCGGGAGCTTTGTGGTTTTTCATTGAATTAATTGATAACTTCAGTAGTTTCTTCCAAAGTTGGGGCATTTATTAAAGGGTCTGGTCCTCCATGAGGTTGATGATCTTCATCTTGTCCATTGTCTACATTTAGTGTGCCCTCAAAATGTTCAGCCCATATCTCCAGTATTTTACTATTTTCCCGAATTAATTATTGTTCTTCATGGTTCTCACACATTTGAGGTCTGGCTTGGGATCCATTCTTCTCGTCTTTTATCTTCATGTACATTCCTCTAACGTTGCCCTCTATTGATAAGTCTTCTATAACTTCTATTTCTTTTAGTTCATCCTTTTCCCATTCCCCTCTTCTTCAAACACATTTTATTTCCTTTCCTTTTGGCTTCATTGTATATTTGCCCATTCTTTCTGGTTTCCCTTTGTAAAATTGTGGATTTGGTTTATCCAGTATGGAGTTTACGTAACTGCCATGTCTTTTTCCTGATTGGGCTTTTACATTTTACTTCAAGTCACTTCCTTTCCATTCTTATTTACTTTTTTTCTGTCTGTTTTTTTTCGCCCACGCCTTATTTTATCTCTCTTTTTTAGGTAAGGTATATCTAGGCCTATATGTTATGTACATTTGATTTATACCTATTTATATGTCTCGTTGTACTGATGAAGGCGTGTACCGAACCGTTTGCTTATGTGTAATGTAAAGTTATTATTAAAGCTTAATATATATTGATATATTGTTATATTGACACATAAAGTTATTTTTTGGTGGATGGGGTGGGGCTGAAAATTTGACAAAATGTGTTGTCATCGGCAACGAGTCTATGCGGCTATGCGCCAAGTTTTAGCTCGATGGGATGCCGGGAAGTGGACCAGTTAGCTTTCCGAAGATTTTGACACACAGTAAAACGAACAAAAGCGATTTAAAAAAGGAGTTAAAAACAAGCACCGGCTACGAGACTCATCCGCGAACGTAAACATTTCAGTCGTGGCATGATGGTTTCGGTCGGCATGCCTATGTCTCGGATGGGAAAAATCAGTACAGTGTTTGTGGACATGTAGCGAAAAAGTATTATTATTATTATAGCGCACAGTGAACAGTATTATTGTGAATACGATTAGATCTGGCTCGAATAGCATAAAGCAACCCTTATTCTCAAATTCATGATATTCGAGCCAGATCTAATTATCACAAATAGGCATTGCAATTGGACGGACCTCCTTCACACACTGCAAGAAACACGATAAACGTGTAAGAAGAAAAAATGTTGAGAACCAATGAGGGCATATATTGAATTTGATTATAATAAATTAACCTTTAGAGAAATGTTATTTATGTATAAGTTAAAAGTTGCACACACACAAATTATTAGAAAACTTACAGGACGGTCCCACTTTTTTGCGCCACCCTGTAGGCTTGTCAATGGCGTAGTGAGGGGGGGGCATCATGCCCCGGGCGCTACTCACAAAGGGGCGCCAAATGGTATATTTTACATATACTATTGTATGGTTTTCGAATGTGGGGGGGGGGCGCTAAAAAGGTATTGTGCCCCGGGCGCGAGTTAATCTCGTTACGCCATTGAGGCTTGTGTGTGTGAATGTTGCCACAGCTTGGGGGCAGTGGCAATATTGGGAGCAGTGGCAATATTGGGAACAGTGGCAATATTGGGAGCAGTGGAATTATTGGGAGCAGTGGCAATATTGAGAGCAGTGACAATATTGGGAGCAGTGGCATTATTGGGAGCAGTGGCATTATTGGGAGCAGTGGCAATATTGGGAACAGAGGCAATATTGGGAGCAGTGGCAATATTGGGAGCAGTGGCAATATTGGGAGCAGTGGCAATATTGGGAACAGTGGCAATAGGTTGGGAAATGCGCTCCCGGTGAAAGCTTTGCCAGGATTGTGCCAAGATATGCCGCGACCGAGCAAAAGTGAGCGTGGATGGAAACTAGGGGTCGCAAAACCGATCCCTTTTGCAAAAACCGGTATTTTCGATATTGAAGTTTACGAATACCGGAATCCCGATATTTTCGATATTTAGAGAATTTTTAGTCGAGATTCAAGATTAAAGGTGAGGATATATCAATGAAATAAAAACAAATGAGTAAAAATATAACATTTTGATTTTTAGTAAGCTTTTAACAATGACACAAATGTCTATCTTACCACTTTAATCAAACGAACAATAATAATATTCTTAACTTTCTTAATTTAAATAGTTTTATTAATCAAATATTAAAATAATTTGTGTTGTTTTAATCTTAGGTCAAATTGAAATAATGAAATCGTAAAAATGACAAAGTATTATGTTTGGTCACTTAACTTTGACCGCAAATGGTTACAAAAGTAACCTGATGAAGAGAACACTCGCTCAGACTCTACACTGTTCGAATGAATAGACCTTAGGCTATCATATGCAATTTCGGGATATTTACCTCTTGAACCCCATTCTCAAATAAAGCCATTTCTATTTTTACCAATGTATCAATGTCTCCATTCGTTGGTCTGGAAGTATTATCCTGAGCCTTAAGTTTCTATTGTATTTCAATTTCTAATTGTCTCTTAAGCGGCAGTGTATCATCAAGCTCATCATGCTCCGACCCAAGATGTTCAATTTCATTGTTCAAAGATATTTCCAACGAGGAATCCGCTGTCTGGCCAAGCTTTTGAATATCCACGATATGTTTTCGAATCTGGTCGCAATCTGGCCCAACAAATACGTCCAAGTAATCACTGGAATGTGCAGGCTTTAAATAAGAGTGAAGGCCCGAAGTGGTTCCTCCCAATGTTTTAAGTATCTTGTTACATCTAGTACAGTTAGCTGAGAGATTTCCGTAGCTTTCAAGAAATAATGCAAAACTGATGTCTTTGTTTCCGATAGTTTCATATACTATTCAAATTTAGGTTTACATTTCTTTCTACAAACCTGGGAAAATAATTCATTAACAAAAAACTATTTATTCAATCGAATTGGTTTGACGTGTAAAACGTTTTTAATGTTTAAATTGTCATGTAAATGTTTGTCTAAGTACGGTACAGACAAATTAGGACATTCAGTCATGTAAATTTGGGCTCGGTACGGTACAGACAAACTGTGAAATTAAGACTAAGACAAAATAGCTCGAAAATCAATTATGAGTTGAATGTATATTATTAATATTGTTATCACAAAATAGAAATAACATAATTTTTCTGTGTCTTAAACTTAAGATAATTTATTATCAAAATACGGATTTACTCATATTTTTTTTAATATCGTAGGTTTTTTGGCATAATTAAAAGAAATCAAGCAATCAATTTTTAAAAAAAATATTAAAAGTTGACCTCGTGATTTGAGTGCGACGCGTTATTATTTTCATACAAACTCTTAATCATTAATGGAAATCAAAATTCGATCTTCATTCGGCTGTACCAATCACTTATTTGTCAATAATATGAAGACACTTACTTACCAATCCTGTACCCTCACATCGTGACTCGTCTCCACTTACACACTGCACACGCACGATGAAAAAAAAATAAAAATAACTATTCACAAGGCCATGATTCTTGACTAATAAGATTACGCTGATCTAGCCCGCCAGTCGACTTCTATTTGAACTTGAGAAGCGTGGTGTGATGGATTTGTACATCTCATAAATTATTGATATGTCTTGCTTTAAATACGACTTTGAAATTAAGAAAAAAGATATTAAAAAATTGAAAATTAATTCCCGGGATTATCGAAAATCCCGGTTTTCATAAGTCCAATCCCGGTTTTTTCGAGCATCAATTATGGTCCGGTATTCCGGTATTTTCGAAATTCGGGATCCCGGATTGCGACCCCTAGTGGAAACTTAGCCTAAGCATAGGCAGCAGACCCTTGTGACTCAGATTTTAACAGACCTCACGTAGCTACTTTTATAGAAAAATTCTCAGAGTGACCCACCCTGTCAATCAAATCAAAGAAATACGATTCAGATTTCTTTTGATCCTACCTATATCTTTACAGAAATGAAGAGCCTCATTTAATTATGGATAATATTTAAATATTTGAGGACTCTAGATATGGTGTTATTTTTAGTCTACAATTTTGATACGAGATTCAAGTAGTCCTAGGCTGCACAGTGTTGCACGAGAAGCTGAAAACATTTTAATTAATAGGCCTAACACAGTATATATCATTTGACTTGGAAGTTCGTTCACTTTTGTCCCAAAACCCTACTCTATCCCATCACGGCTGATGCTTAATCTGAAGGCCACACGCTCAGGTGTTAAAAGTAAGGTAGCAAATTCCAGCGTGTTTAAGCGTAGGCCTATATCTTGTTGTGTTGATTTTTTTTTTACTGAACCTTAAATGCCTTAAATTTTAAGAAAAGTAATTTTTGACAAAGGTAGGTAATACTCGAACAACTTTTTATATATTTTTTGTTGTTGTATACTTGACATAGATATAAAGCTGAAAATTAAAACTAGATTCAAAAGTCACAAACTCACCTGTCTTGTAAAATGTTGTGTGTAGTGAGAACCATAAGTGACGTTACATATCAATGTGTTTATGGGGGTGGGTGGGGTGGGGGGGGGGGGGTCAAGAATTATGATGATCTTTTATGACTATGTATAATCGTGGACAGATTTGTGGGAAGCGTTGCTAAAAAAACCCCCACTGTTGTGCATTTGGTGATCATTAATGTTAAAAATATATTTAAGACAATTTCAATATTTGGAAAGAAACTCTCCAGTTTGTGTTCTATAATTGTATTGTAATGTTCCATGTTGGTTAAACATTTAAGCATTAGATGTTGTAACTGGTCCTGTCCTGAACAGATGGGTCCTGAGGAGGCTATTGAAGATGTCAAGAGACTGCGCATTTCTGACAAATGATAAAGAAACAGAACATTATGATTATGATCATTTGCACCATCACTAGCTATTTTTTTTATTTGAAAAATATTTTTTATGTCACAGAAATTAATTTGTTTCTTATTTTTGTTTAAAAGTGGACAGGGGAGATAAAAAAAAAAAGGAAAATATATTATATAAGAACACAGATGTAAAAACAGTTTAATCAAAAACAATGAAAGTTGGCAATTTATTTTCTGAATTCGTCGAAAAATGTTGAAATTGTACAAGTAGCACTAGCAGTTAAAAATATGTCTGTGGAAGAAAAAAACATGGCGGGAATCATTTGTAAACAAGAAAGCTAAGTTATAAACAAAATTACAGCTATACTTGCGCTGTTTGCCCTTTCCGCTATACAGTTTAATAATTTTAATCAAAGAAATGGATGATTCTTTTGAACTTGAGTACGCTGATGAACTGGAAGCATTAGGTAACATTTTTCTGTTACAACAAAGTCAAACTGTGAACTGTGTCAACAAACTTATTAATTTTTGTCTTTTTGATTTTTTTAAGTCTTAAGTATAAATTACTAAGTTAAATATTAGTATTAAACAAATTATAAAATAAATATAGGCTAATGCCAAGAGATAGCATCCACGGCTAAGTGCAGCTAATATGAAGAGATAGCACAGTGACTTTAGTCTTAGTGTTGAGGTTAGGTTTAGGGATATATTTATTATTAGGGTTCAGGTTAAGTTAGGGATTCATTTAGGAAAATTTTTCATTATTAGTTTATCGGCTACTGCTCTGTGTTATCTGACTTCTAAAACAATTTTAGGTAATCTTGCAGTTCAGGTGCGTATATTATTTCTGATCGAATTTTGTATTATCGCATGTACGCTTTTTACCCTGTTGCCAGATTTTTGATTACCTATAAGTTAGTATAAGTTGGTATGCTAAATCACTAAATGAAATTTTCAAACTGTAGGCATGTTCACAAAAAGAATGAAATACGGGGGTGGGGGTGGAGTTAGAAAAAAAAGGGGGGGGGGGGTTGAACTTAATTAGATGTTCCATTTTTTTATAGGGGCCCAAAATTCTTTTTTTTTTTTTATATTGGGAACGAGATCAAACTTAGTACACATACACTTGATTATCCATATTAAAAAATCGGTCCTGAAGGGTAATGTCCTCATAATTTTAATTTTTCCTAAAATTAGCTGATATATAAGGCGTTGCTCGTGATGGCATTTGGAAATGAACATCTTTAAAAAGCCCTTTCGCTAACATCTAAATTATGGGCCTGTAAAAAAAACAGGGAAATAGAAACTTGCAATCTGGCATGTAGAATGAATTTTAAAAAAACAAGAAAATGGAGAGATCGTTTACGCTACTGGCTATGTACCAATGGGGGCTGTAAAAATCAATAAATAGAAAAGTTTGTACTGTACAATTTAGAGTTAACTTAATTTTATAAAGAATACACTTAAGTTTACACGCGATAATACGAAATTCGATCAGAAATAATATACGCACCTGAACTGCAAGATTACCCCATATTAAAACAAATACTAAGTTTAGGTACTCAGGCATAATTTTCAAAATTTTTTTTTATAACAGTAGATCACACAGACAGTACAGTTGAGTACGGCTACGCCGCTACCGCTACGGTGATAATCAATAATCCTTTCTTGCCTTATTTTAGAGCAATAAATTTGACTTCGATAATTAAACTTTTTTATAAATAATCAACTGATTTCATGGTAAATGCAGACAATTGGTGATTTCATTATTGAAAGTAGGTTAAAAACTTTTTTTTACACAAACAGCACAGTACAATAAGGGAAAAAAACAACTATACTTATACTATATAATATAGACTAGTATAGAAGAAATAGTTTAAAATTTATTGGTAATGCTGAGTATCAGTGTCAGTATATTACAACCATTTGCCAAAGATTGTCAATTAATATACAATTACAAAGTTGTAAATCCATTAAAAAAGAAAAGAAACACTGGAGGTTTAAAAATAAACTTCCTTCTTTCCTAGAACAAAAAATTTGAGTCTGTATAGGGGGTGGGGAGTGGGAAGGGCTGAGGTTACACCCTCAGTTAATTAACTTAATACATGTACTTTTTCATATGACCCCCACTGTAAGCTGACACATCTGAATCTGACTTGTTGGAAAACAATAAAGATATGTTATATTAACCATTGAATTTTTTTAATGTAGTTCCATAAGGTAAATAGGAGGTTTTAAATTTATTTCACTAAAAATAATTAATTACGCTAAAATAAGAGATTACCCAGTACAATATTATGTAGTATTATTATCGAGAAAATTTTAAGTTAACCCTTTTATAAGACACACCCTTTTTGAACTTTCAGGGGGCCTTTTCACAAGTCCTGCACTTACTTTGCAAAATTTTTATGAAAAATGAAATAATTACTTTACATATTCTGTTTTGGAAAATCATATTTTGCTTAATTAATATCACTCATTAAAACTAATTATTTTAAAATTTTTTAATAGCTAATAAACTTAATTGAACGTAATTAAACAAACTACATCTACACTAAGGTCTTTTTCATTGGCTATCATTTATCTTTCAGGAAACAATGATGAAGACATTGAGATTCCATCTTTTAACCGTCCAAAATCTAAACGGACACTTCAGTTTAATACTCCAAAATCTAAATATAACAGGCTAGAAGGGAATGATGATGAAAACTTTTTTCTGAATGAGTTTCAAAATGTTCCCTCATCACCGTCATCTCCAAGACTTGAGATTGACATAGATGAGAATAACAAAAATCGAAAACGTGCTCAAAACAGCAACACTTTACATGAAGATATAGAGGACATCCTTTTTGAACTTCCTACTCTGGGTAATTTTTTTAATTAATAATTTACAAGTACTAGTAGTGTTCATAAATTGATTGTATTTTAATTTCAATTTTAAGCTTCATTTATATTTCTTTGTCATCTGTAATGGTTTTTAAAAAAAATCTCGACAGCATCCCTTAGTAAACGGCGTCGTATCAAAGAGCCGCAGGTAGATGAGAGTACATTTGAAAACCAAGTCTCAAATTCCCCAACAGCTGCGGCAATTAAACAAATTCAACAGCATAGGCATGAGAAAAGCTGTTCACAAGTAACTCAATCCAGAATGCAAGATGGTAAGATTTCTTCTATTTTTAAACCTCCAATGAAATTTATTTATCTTGATTTTTATTATATTTTATTTAAAAATCGTTGCATAAATAAAATATAATAATTCCAGCAAAGCTAGTGAACAATTTAAACAATGTAGTTGATGAAAAATTAATAGACATATTCTAAAAATGCAAAATAATTGTTTGATCATGTTGACAATTTTATTATATATTTTAAGATATTTTAATAGTTTTTTTTTAATAGTATCATTATTTTAATGATTTCTTGTCCTGATGCTTGCAGCAGAAGACTTGGAACGACCACGAGTTCGTAAGCACATTCCCAATAGTGATTTTATCAGTGCAGTTGGCTATGATGGGCAAAGAGTATACATGAAATTGTGGGATGAAGATGTTTTAGAATCAGAGGTGCGACTAGGTGATTTGTCATGTACTTGTTAGAATACATTAATTACATTTTTAAATATAAAACTGATTGATAATATAATAAATGATATGAGGCAACTAACAAAGTTGGAATTATTTTTTGATGTATTGTTAAAAATTATAGTGAATAATTAGAAAAGAATATTTAAAAAATGTCTATTTTATTATATTTATTTGTAGTATACATCTATTGGCACTGATTCCCGTGCCATTGGACTATTGACAACGCCAGTGTGTCTTATGAGAGAGATGATGGAAGAGGAGGTATTTAAAAAAAATTGATTTCTACCATTGCTTTTTTTATTTTTCTAAAAAAAAAAAGGGATTTATCAAGTAATTGTGCCATAAAAATATGTATTGGAGTCCAATTTATGTCATAATAAAATTTATAAATGTTAAAAAAATATTTGAGGTTAATGAAGTAATTTATAACAGCTGTTTTCAAATGTTGGCTTTATGACTTCTATTTGAATAAAACTTTGCTTTCTCAAGACGTGACGGTTGTTATCATTTGGGTCTAATATCTGTTATTTTTTTAGGCTATTTGAAACAACTATAGAAGTTTAAAATTTTTAATACAACAAACGAAATACCATATAATTTAAAGTGTGCCTAAGTATTCCTCAAAATAAGTCTCCTAATACCACTGGCCTGATGGTGTTAAATGTTGGTAATCAATTATTATTTGTCAATATATTTGTCTTGTGTAATTTACAGCAGTCTAGAAAACTGTTTGCAGAATCTGAAGCTCTGGATAGAAAAGTTCGGAGGTAGGTAAAAAAAATAATCTTTACGTTATCTTTTTTTAAAGTTTAAAAATTAATTTTATTAACAGATCATGAGGCATTTTATTGTAATTCTGTAGAACGGCTACATAGAATGTTTTATCACAATAAAATATTATACTTACTCTGTAAAGTCAATATTTTTATGATGAAAGTACTTATAAAATCTCCAAAATCATGTGAAGTTACAATATTCAAATTCATCAATTATATGGAAGATTCACTTTAATCAGCAATAAATGACTGATTCAGGTTCATTTAGACTGAGTAAAAGCAAATTTTGCTCGCTATCCCTGAGAATCCTTGTGAATGAATTTATATGGTTATGAAATTTTTGTCTTTGCAAGAAAATTCAGTTTTCACTCGACTTCTTTTGCTAAAAATTTTTTTTATTTTATTTCATCAGTTTATTAAATGACAATGAAAAAGAATCAGATGATAACATGGTGGGATCAAATGAATTAGAAGTAAATAAAACATATGAGAATGGAGATGTTGAGGATGTCAACAAGTTGACAGAAGATATGAAGTTGCTTTGGGTGGAAAAATATGCACCTAAAAAGTATACTGACTTGTTAAGTGAAGAGGTAAGTTAAATACATCATTAGCACATTTAAAAGTGTATTCAAAGATGTAAGAAATACAAAATATTTAATTATTCAGTCACCAATCATTGAGATTATGAATGTTTTTTTTATTAAATTTATACACTAGGCAATCAATCGAAGTCTTCTCCACTGGTTGAAACTCTGGGATTTTGTGGTGTTTGGGAAGGACGTACCCAAACCAACAAAGAAGAAGGCAGGCAAAGCAGAAAAAGAGAAGGATAAAAAATTTAAGAAGAAAATCCAGTTTGAAGTTACTGAAGTTTTAGATAAACATAATCGACCAGAACAAAAGGTTTGTCTTTTTACATCCTAAATGTTCTCAGCACTTGGTCCTACACATTTTTTATTACCATTTAAAAAAGTATATGCTATTTAAAGTGATAAAAGATAAATTTATCATTTGCAAGAATGGACGCTTGCAAAGCGAAACATTCTTCAAAAGCTTTTAGGAAAATTATATTTTAAAATTCATACGAATCTGATAATTTTTTATTACTTTATTATTGGCCAAAGTATTGTGATCTGAGAATCAGAATTTGAGTATGTACAGTTCTAATTCGTTTCTTATAGTTAAATAATTAAACTCTGTCATTGGGTAGAGCGAAAGAAATGGAATAAATGTTTTAAAATTTAGGGGAAAATAATTGTATGATGCCCTGAAAAAAAAAAGTAGTTAAAATTATTTTTACCTGGGATACTAGTAATAGTTCTCTTGCAAATCCAGGTCTGTGAATTGGAATAAGCTTTGAAAGTAAGCATTGACCTGCCGTTACGTAACAGTCAATTTTTTTGTAATTCAAGATAATAAGTGCAGGCAGTTTGTCAACGTGTTTAATTCACTATTTAAAAAAATGCTGGCTTTAAGTGTGTTAGACTCATTACTTTAAATCTAGAGTAATTTTTTTAAAGAAATTATTAGCTATCAGATTAAAGAAATATTTAAAAAAAAAATTTATGTTGCCAACAAATACATCAATCAAATTAATGAATTTAGTTATAGCAGTTCTCAAATGGATGTTTTACCTCAAACTCTAGCACCTGCATCTCTTTAATTTCCATTTAGATTGCTCTGCTTTGTGGACCTCCTGGTCTAGGAAAAACGACATTAGCTCACATTGTTGCAACTCATGCTGGCTACAATGTTGTTGAAATGAATGCCAGGTAGGATTGTCATTTTTAAAATTGGAAGTTTTTAAAATTATTATAGAACTGTGATCAGCTTAATAGTTTGTCATATATTTTAGGACTGTGGTTCTCAAAGGGGTGGTATCGCCCCACAGAAGGCGGTTGGATGTCGGGGGGGGGGGGGGGGGGTTGTTAATTGCTTGGTAGATTTAGGGGGCACTGGGACTACCTAAGTGGGTGGTGGTGAATCAGTCAAACAGTACACAGGGCTGTGGACAATAAGAAGTTTTTGCCTAGTAAGTTGAAATGAACATACTGTACAAAAGTAGTGAGCTGTCTGCATATTTTTCTACACATAATGGGGATGCAGAAATAAAGTAAAAAAAAAGGTTCATTTGCTCAGGTAATATAAATATTATTGATTATTATCAATGTCAGTTTTTTAAAACAATATGTTTATTTTAAATTTATAGAATTTATTTCCAGAGGTGGTCAGGTTGCCAGAGGTGGTCATTATCGTACTAACTGTTATCAACTTTTTAATGTCTTTGCTGCTTTAGTCTTGATTCTGAAGTCGAATAAAAGTCATTTTTATAAATGAGAGTGCTTGACGCGACTGTGCAAAAAGGTTTGGCTACTTGATAATATAACAAAAAGTTCAAAATCAAGGACAGGTTGTGTTAATGTTTTTGTAAAAAGTACAAAATTTATTCACTTTTTTATTGTGTTTTATGCTTTGCCATCTGGTGGTTAAAAACTGAAAGCTAATTGACTTTATGTGTGCAGATAACTCGCTTTTAAAAGATGTTTGACGCTGTTGAATTTATAATATAAAAAAAGATATTCCTCTCTCAGTGCTCACCCCAAAGTCATCAGACTATTTATTGCCAGAAATATTTTCAGATTACAATGAAATCATTTCACATTCTCTGGGAGATGATTTCAATGAAATTAAAAACAAATGAATAAACTCTATGTTCATATCTAAATCAACTCTCCTCATTAGCGATATTTGCCCATTTCCAATGCCCTCCCCCTTCTTACGCCAGTGCTCCACACTTATGGAAGTGTTTATTTTAGAGTTACCTTAAAACAGACATTGAAAAAATGAAATCATCAATCCAAAGCATACAATAGGCGTAACTGAGCGATGTAGGTGTAAGTTACTATTACTGTCGTGACCTTCTTTTGTTGTCTAGGGTCTATTGATGCATGTGAATTATTTATTACGTCTAATATTACTACTATTGCTACGTACTACGCTTGCTCGAGTATGTCCTAGATTGCCCTACTGGGCTGACAGCTATGGCTCACCGATCACACAACAAAGTCCATGAATATCAGAAGTTTCATAATATAATCCTTTATTCCTCATAAACACATGCAATATTAGCAAGAGTCACTAATCCTTTAGAAGCACATAATCAAATCCTTATTAAACAGGTATGAAGTAACCTCTCACTACCACAGGTGTTCATCACGATCTCCCTCTATTATTATTATTATTAGTTGTCTTATATAGCACGGTACCCCGGCCTAGGCTCACAGCGCTGTACATAAAAATATTTGCAAAAGAGACATAATTGTGACCATAAAATACAAATACATTTATGTAATAAAGAATAACTGTATAGAGACAAAACAAAAACAAATGCATATTCACCTCTATCACACATCCTTCATCGTGAACCTCCTCTCAACTAAAGATCATTTCACACACTGCCTTTTATATCCTTACACACAAACACCCAACATACACTAAAGCTCAACACCAACCAACTTCACGCTCTGACCTCACGATCAACAACTCACAAAACACTCATACCATCAACAACTCGCCCTATCAAACATTCCCAACAAATCCAGTTCACAACAATTACCAAGTGCGTAATCATGATCCTACTTAAAAAAATTAAGATCATTTAAATCAATTTATTTTTAAATTTATGTAAAAATTTATGTAAAAATTTAAAAATTTTTAAAAATTAAAACGTTTAATTACATAAACATTTTTAAAAGGTTATTGTGTTGCTATATTCCTTACACAGTGCTAACCACTGTCCTGAATAAAATGAAATTGTTATTGTGTGGGGCTCTTAGGATAACATGGGGGGCACTTGGGATTGGTTTATAGTGCCAAGAAGGTAGTTGCAGAAAAAAAAGGTTTGAGAAATACTGATTTAGATTATTTAAACATTATAAATGAAGTGGTCTTCTAAAAACAAATTTTTAACATTTGTTGTGATTTAGATGTAAGCAAAATAAAAATTCAAGATTTATCTACAATTTTGCAAAGGAAATTCCAATATAATTATATTCTTCCAAATTTTATTAACTCAATTTAATATGCAACATCCTTTGCAACTCAATACAGAAATCTGGGTATACCATTATTTATATTTAAATATAGAAACATTTATTTTACACTTATTTGGCTCCTAAATGTAACTTCATAATTATAAATAAAACTTTCTGTGTGATATTTTATCAGATTTTTGAAGTTTTAAAAGATTTAATACAAATTTAGCTCATTTAATGTTTCAAATTAGTGATGACCGCAGTGTGGAAGTGTTTAAAAACAAGATAGAGTCAGCTACCCAGATGAAATCTGTAATGGAGGCAGATCCCAGACCCAACTGTTTAATCATTGATGAGATTGACGGTGCCCCGGGGGTAAGACATAGTTAACAAGTGTGTTTTTTTTCCTCTCACCACCTTCAGACTGATTGGTGATGGACCCATCATGTTTGCAAAAGAAATTATAACTATTTTTATAGAAAAATCAACAAATGACTCACTAAAAAATATTGTTTTCTTCCATCGTGATTTGGAATGGGATCAGTCAATATTCCATAGTTCAATAGCTGCCTTAATTAATAAAATTTTTTATTGAGAGCCCCTTTATTGTGCTAAAATATTTAATTATTTTATAGAGACAGTCCATTATTGAAAAGCTTCACGTTTTTAAATTTATTTTCTGTACTGATTTTAACATTTGCATGTTTTATAGAGCGTGCTTTTAAGCAAAGTTAGCAGCTCCTCAAACCATAAGTTGATTTCTTTTAACTAGTTTATATAGTATAGATATTGATCCATTTAATATAATGAATTAATGGAGAGAAGAAACTATTTTCAAAATAATTATAAAAATTATCTTATGTCTAATAGATATCATTAGACACATTCTTATGGCTAGTATACTATTTCCATATCATCACACTAAATTCTGCTTTCATTACAGCCTGCAATAAATGTACTCTTGAATACTATAAAGATGACAGAAAATGAAACTGTGGGGGCCAAAAAGAAGAAAGGACATCTTTTGATGAGACCAATTATTTGTGTTTGCAATGACCAGTAAGGAATCAGCTTATAAATGCCTTCATCTGCTATAAAATATTACAAAATTAAATTGTAGGATTAAATTTTTTAATGCAATTTAATTTCATAATAGAATACTGGTTGAATACTTGTTGTAGCTTAAAAATTTCATAATAATGTATATTTTCAGATATGTACCAGCATTACGACAACTGCGACAGATGGCATTAATATTAAACTTCCCTCAAACAGAATCCAGCAGACTTGCTAGTAGATTACATGAGGTTGTCTTTCCTTTGTCTTTTATCTAGCTTTTTAAACTATATAAATATGAACATGTTAATTTCTCGCATTTACATTTGAAATATTGTTTCATCTGTATGAAATGCTTACTAAAAATTACTTTCCTAATTAAATAAAAAAAAATGAATTGATAAATTAGATTAGAATCATCTTAGTTGTTGGTTAACCATTTTTTAAATTATGATTTTAAAAAAAAAATCACTCTAGAAATAACATATATTTTATTTGCTTAATCAAGTTATACTCATCTTATATAAATAAAAAATAGCCTATAATTTCTTATTCATTTGAACAATCTTTGATCAGGTGGTCAAAACGGAAATGTTGAAAGCTGACTTAAATGCTTTGCTGGCTCTTTGTGAGAGGACAGACAATGATATAAGATCTTGTCTCAACACACTTCAGGTTAGAAGCACACAGTTGCAACTGACTGCCAACTGACATTTCTTTTAAGCTGTGAGGATTTGAACCTTCACTAATTGTATATTAGATAATTGCCAATAATTTTCTCTTTTTTTTTTTTACTGAACATTCTTCTGAGTCACGCATAATATATTAAAATGGCAAAAAATATTTTTATTTCCAATTAAAGTTTGAGTTTTTACATTATGTTATAATAATTTGTCAGGGTGGTCAATCTTCATGTGTACAAGATGAACTAAAAATAGATACAAATTATAATGAAGTATAATGAAGCTTTAGTCCAAAAAAGACAAATTGAAAAAAACATTTTCGCTTCTTACAAAAAATATTGTAATGAAAAGTTATCTTTAAACCTGGAACTGAAGCTTCATGTTTATATGTTCATGCCACACTATGTTGTCTGGAGATGATTTAGAAAACACATAACAATCAAATAAGAATTTTAAAAAATTAAGTTCACTTGCATATGCGGATCCAAATAAAAGTTAAGTAGAAAAGCTATTTATTATTTCTCTTATAATTTTTGTGTACCTTAATACAGGTGCACCTAAAACATTCTGTATGAATTGTGTCTCTATGGCACAGCTGGAGCCATCAATTTTCCTATGGGAGAAATTACTCCAAAGAGTTCACAATATGACTGATTTTTCCCTCAACTAATCTTTCTCTCCTGCTCCCCCCCACTCCAGTTTGTCAGACAGAAACAAAAGGAGCTAACACTAAGAGATGTACAGACAATGCATGTTGGCCAGAAAGATTCACAGAAAAGCTTATTCTCTGTTTGGCATGATGTATTTACTATGCAGAGAGTGAACAAGTTAGGATAATTTTTTACTTAGGATTTTAAGAAAAATGTGGTAACTTAGTTTGAATCAAAGGTGGTATAATTAAAGAAAAACAAATTGTTTACTTATAGTGCATGAAAAAATATTATAATTTACAAACACAAATTAGTGAAACAAACAGCTAGTTACAATTTAAAACTCATTGTTTTATTTCAGAATAAAAAAAATAGTCTCCCTATGTCTATAAATATATATATAAATATATAATTTTAAAAAAAATATTTCAGAAATCGTTTTGTCAGTATTCATGATTTAGTAGAAGGCAAACAAGATGGCCTTCAGAGCAATACTATTTCATTATCTTCCAGGTAAATATAATTCCTATCAACTAAAGGAAAGACTTCTTTAATTATAGCGTTAAAACTAAAAATAAAAAGTTTGTTTACCTGTTTCACTGATATAAAATCCATTAAGAATTTTGTAAAAGTTGCTTTGTTTCTTATTAAAATGGAGTTTTTAATTTGATCTCAGATTTGAACATATCTTGCACATGTGCCAAAGTGCTGGTGAATATGATCGTATTATGCAAGGCTTGCATGAAAACTACTTAGAGGCCAAGTCAAAAGATCCACGTCTCTCTGGAGTAAGTTTTTAAATTAATGGTCACTTCAGCTTTATAGATAAAAAATAAATGTGGAGTTATGCTTAACCTAATTTATCATGAAAAAAAAGCCAGAACAAATCCATTTAAGTCTAATGAAATAAAGAGTTATACTTAACCTTTTCACTACCGATGACGTCGACGCGACGTCACGATCACCCACTTTCAATTACCAAGGACGTCACATAGTCGTCATAACAAAAAGGCAAAGAACTTTTCTGAAATACCAAGGACGTCTGAGTCAGCAAAAATCGATGTCAAAACCCAGCGCTAGTTAAGGGGTTAAATTTACACCCCATTACCAGAACATAAATTTCAGTCTTTATTTACCCTTGCATTTATTATTTTGCATCTTCTTGTCTTGTTTACTCTAATTATGTGGAAAAAAAATTCTTGATATTATTTCACAGAATTAAATCCATTTGAAAGTGAAATTATAAAATGTTTCTTTATCCACAGTTAAACCTGGCCAATGAGTGGCTGTGCTATGCTGATCTCACCAATCATTATGTTGCAAGGAGCCAGGATTACTCTGTTGTCAAGTACTCAAGCTTCCTGCCAATTGTGTTTCACTTCCTCTATGCCTCTTACAGTCCCTTCCGTGTACAGTTCCCTCACAGCCAATCAGATGTAAGGTCTTGTTTTATTGTTGAACTTCAAAAACAATCAATAAATATTTTTCCTGCTATCAAAATGGGGGACAGGGAGACATCGGTGCTCAGTTCATTTATAACAAGAATTTTAATTCTCCATAAAATATAAACCCTATCATGTCTACAACGTACCCTATTTTAATATTATTTTAGACTCCTTTAAAATGTAATATAATATATACAAGTGCACAAATTAAGCTAGCACTAGGCACACATTTTGGTGTAATGGGACCGTGGCATTTATTAATCAAAGACCAAAATAAGCTGTGGCACTTATTAATCAAAGACCAAAATAAGCTGTGGCACTTATTAATCAAAGACCAAAATAAGCTGTGGCACTTATTAATCAAAGACCAAAATAAGCTGTGGCACTTATTAATCAAAGACCAAAATAAGCTGTGGCACTTATTAATCAAAGACCAAAATAAGCCGTGGCACTTATTAATCAAAGACCAAAATAAGCTGTGGCACTTATTAATCAAAGACCAAAATAAGCCGTGGCACTTATTAATCAAAGACCAAAATAAGCTGTGGCACTTATTAATCAAAGACCAAAATAAGCTGTGGCACTTATTAATCAAAGACCAAAATAAGCTGTGGCACTTATTAATCAAAGACCAAAATAAGCTGTGGCACTTATTAATCAAAGACCAAAATAAGCTGTGGCACTTATTAATCAAAGACCAAAATAAGCTGTGGCACTTATTAATCAAAGACCAAAATAAGCCGTGGCGTTTATTAATCAAAGACCAAAATAAGCTGTGGCACTTTTTAATCAAAGACCAAAATAAGCTGTGGCACTTATTAATCAAAGACCAAAATAAGCTGTGGCACTTATTAATCAAAGACCAAAATAAGATCCCTTCAAATAGGGTAGAAGTAATGATTGTTTTTTTTTTCAGTAGGCATCAGAAAAGTCAGCATTGTCAGCATATTTACCACTATTGTTAACCCTCAGAGTTTCAATATTTTCTCAACCTTTTCAAATTAAATACAACATTAGTTGAGCTTTCAGGGTAAAAAAAAAATATATGTTTGTTTTGTATTTTCAGGCCCACCAAAAGTTGACCAAAACCAACAATTTGCTGACCACCATGGTAACAGATATGTCCCCAATAGTGCGCAAGTTCAACAACCCTCAGAGTCTAGTACTGGATTTATTACCTCCCTTGCTTGACATACTTCAACCAAACTTGAGACCAGTGAGATCATTTAATCATCATTTCTAATCTTTTAATCATGATTTTTTTTATATATGTTTTTAAAAATCTATTATTACATAATATATAGCTCTTTAAATAAGTATTTATTTTCAAATGCGGCACGATGGTGTATCTATTGTTGTGTCCAGTCAAGCCAAAACTGTGCCATAATTTCTATAGCTGGAAGGAATCCACATGAAAACATGTTAGTACTTGGAAAAAAAAAATCAAATGGAGCAAACCCTCACAGTAGCCCTTGGTATGACATCTCTATACAACAATTGAATTTTAAAAAACGATGTCACAAAGTACATCATCTTGATACAGAACAGCAGTTTTAATATGGAAGTCTTTTATTTTTTTTTTTTTTTTTTTAAATGTTGATTTCCTTTAATCTTTATTCAGGTCAACACCCAACTTTACAGCAACAGAGAGAAAGAGGAGCTCTCCAATGTTGTGAAAATTATGATATCGTACAATATGACTT
The DNA here is from genome assembly GCA_964017045.1 of Omphiscola glabra. Lineage (NCBI taxonomy): Eukaryota > Metazoa > Mollusca > Gastropoda > Lymnaeidae > Omphiscola > Omphiscola glabra. Next base: position 20,118,516 of record OZ024795.1, read on the forward strand.
ACCACCAGGAGAAGACACCAGAAGGACAATATGTTTATGCCCTGGAACCGTAAGTATCAACAAAAAAAAATTTGCCACCGAACTATTTTAAATCTTGTATGAAAAACAAAATATTTAAGTAAATATGTAAATACAGCAACAACTGAAATTTGTTCTATTTTAAGAAATGTGGAAGAAGTGGTCAAGTTTCCAGGTCTCAAACAAAGAAAACAGTTAACTTATGCGGCTAAACAGATGATTGCAAGAGAGGTGAGTTGGAATACTATTTTTACAACCCAAAAATTAAAAAAGAAAAGAAAAAAAGGGAAAAAAGTGCAGGATTAAATGGATTATTTAAGTTTTATACCAAATAAAAGATTGAAGCTATGTTTTCATCTCATAATATCTTCCCATATTTTTTTCTCCACCAAAGATTGATTTAGAGAAAATGAGGAGAAGTGAAAGTTCAGTGCCCAAGTCAGTGTAAGTGAACCTGTGAAATTTAATGGGGAAGCTGCTCATAAACTTACCCAACTGGTTCCATAAAAGAAGACAGCTCTTGTGAAATTATTCTTTTAAAAGTTGAAACCCATTTGGAGCTGTTAACAGTAACAAGTATATTCATATTATTTCATATATATTTCTCTTCTAACAATGCATCATAAATGATTATTTATAAATGTGTTTTACATCAACACATTTATAAATAAACATTTATGATGCATCTAACAATGCATCATAAATGTTTATTTATAAATGTTGATGTAAAAAAAAAAATTAATTAAAAGAAATATTTTGCATTCTTGATAAAATGCAGTGAACCAGCGACTGTTCAGAACAAGGAGACAAAGCCTTCACCTTCTTTACCCAACCACCTGAAAAAGCTTGAAGCTAAAAGTGTGGCACCTGAAAAGGTGAGCAAAACAGTTTTTTTAATGAAACTCACTCGAAAATCCAATCTGTCATGAAACAGTCTGTTTAAAAAATCCCCATACCCTTGTGACTTGGGACTTCAAGTCTTCACAATAATTTTACCACCCCAAAGCTAAAATAATTATAAAAAAAAACACTGTGATATGATGTCTTGTATTTATTTAAATACAGAAACATTAAAAATTAATAAAATGAACTTTTGTCCTGAATAAAAATTGTTTTCCTGCCAAAAAGTGCATGAACCATTATTGTGGACCCCCTCAGGAAAATTTTAACTAATGACTTTTGGCATGATTGACCTTATTTTACATTGTTGAAAGGGGGGCTAGTAGGATGACCAAACTGGATTAAGACACCAGCCATTAACATAGAAGGAGAAATGTTTTGAAAAGTAGACCCTCATTGTTATCTTAAGAACAATTTTACTAAGGATATATCTATATATATTTATGAACATTTGATTTCTACTTATTTGTATGTCTTGTTGGAAGGCATGTGCCGAAACGTTTGCTTATGTGTAATGTAAAATTATTATTAAAGCTTAATATATATTGTTATATTGACACAGATTGTTCGTGTCTATTTAATCTAATGAAAATGTAGAATGGCTCATAAACTGGTCACCCTGTTGTTTCATTTAACAATATTCTATTTTGTCCAATAACTTGTGTTTGATAAATTCTTAGAAACATCTTAAGGTTAGGATTAAATTTTCAACATTACTGACATTATAAATATTTCTATTCAACAATAAAAAATAAATCACCGACAGATGTCACAAGACGGCTATAGATGAAATTTTGTCGATGAAATTGACTTCAAATTTTATTGCATAGTTTACCTTATGTGTACATTTGTTGAAATACACCATAGGAGCTTTCTAATATTAACCCACAGTCTCTTAACTTTCTCATAAACTGAGGGACATTACTCAGTTTAATATGAGTTGCATTTCTTTGAATAGGCCTTTAAAAACACCATAGCCTAAGTTCTTTACAAATTTTCATTACTGCTTCTTATTTTAATCTGAACAGCCGAGTTTCAACTTCTTTGGCAATTTTGTTAAGACTAAGAGAGAGAGGCCAGCTGTTAAGGAAGACGCAGAACCTAAGCAAGGTACGGGATCTGTGTTGTTTCCCTTCTGTGACAGTAATTGACTGTGTTCAGTTTAAGATTTGATAGTGTTCAGTTTAAGATTTGATAGTGTTCAGTTTAAGATGTGATAGTGTTCAGTTTAAGATTTGATAGTGTTCAGTTTAAGATTTGATAGTGTTCAGTTTAAGATTTGATAGTGTTCAGTTTAAGATTTGATAGTGTTCAGTTTAAGATTTGATAGTGTTCAGTTTAAGATTTGATAGTGTTCAGTTTAAGATTTGATAGTGTTCAGTTTAAGATTTGATAGTGTTCAGTTTAAGATTTGATAGTGTTCAGTTTAAGATTTCATAGTGTTCAGTTTAAGATTTCCTAGTGTTCAGTTTAAGATTTGATAGTGTTCAGTTTAAGATTTCATAGTGTTCAGTTTAAGATTTCATAGTGTTCAGTTTAAGATTTATCTGACACAAATAGCAGGCTGGGTGACAGATGCATTAGGACACATGGGGCAGCAGGCTGGGTGACAGATGCATTAGGACACATAGGGCAGCAGGCTGGGTGACAGATGCATTAGGACACATGGGGCAGCAGGCTGGGTGACAGATGCATTAGGACACATGGGGCAGCAGGCTGGGTGACAGATGCATTAGGACACATGGGGCAGCAGGCTGGGTGACAGATGCATTAGGACACATGGGGCAGCAGGCTGGGTGACAGATGCATTAGGACACACGGGGGCTACAGGCTGGGTGACAGATCCATTAGGACACATGGGGCAGCAGGCTGGGTGACAGATGCATTAGGACACTTGGGGCTACAGGCTGGGTGACGGATCCATTAGGAAACATGGGGCGGGCGAATGGAAGGATTTAAACAACAACTTTGCATAGCCACCTCCATACAGTTAATTGTATCAAATGATTTATTTGAAAAGTTTGTTAGTTGAATAAAGTTATCAGTTTATGGGAATATTAAGGCCACCCAAATTCAATTAGATTTATTGATAAAAATAAACTTTCTTTATACAGATTTAAAAAAAAAAAAAATCTTTTCCAGATATCAGCAAGAAAGATCTTTTAGACACTTTGATTTGGTTTCATTTCAAAGAAGGGTTCTCAAATGCTGTGAGGCGAAATGTCAAAGTCCAGGATTTACTTTAGCAGACTATGCTGATAACAATATTTGTTTAGTGTTTGTTCGGAGCCACCATGTCAGCTATAAAAAAATAGATTTGCTGTAAAACACCTAAAATGTTGTTGTCACAGCAGTCAAAGAAGAAGCTTGTTTAATGTTCATCTGCTAAGTTTTACTTAGGCATGATGACAAGTTTTCATGTCATTTAATGATCTGTATAAAGTTCCAAGCTTTTGGTGTAGTTTCTGTGATACTCTTTGATAGACATGAACACAAATACTTGTAATAATAAATCAATCTTAAAGACCAAAGTACAAAGTAATGTGAAGTAATCAGTTAGCTAGATTTATGACAGAAGTTTTGATGTTGACAAATCATATTTTAAAAATATATTAAAAAACATTAGGTGATGTTTACGGGATGAGTGAAGTGAAAAATTGTTTGAAGCGATTATGGGATGAAATCATGAATGTAGTGAACGAATTCCATACCCTAGTCTTCCCCTGTAATATAGATGTAAGTTTTCATTTACTTAAATAGTTCAAAATAATTTTGCGCTTTAGACAAGATTTTCATATACTGGTATGAATAAGTTATTAAAGTGAAATTAAACAAAAATTTTCTGTTGTTTAATTATTTTTTCTTCCCTTTTGTTGTATGTAATCCAGTTTATACCAAATATGTGAGGTTTGGTTTTGTTTTCACTTCATTTTCGAGAGTTCCCGACACTTTTTATTATTTTCTCTTGAAAAAGTTACCAGTGCAACTAATTTTTAAACCATTCCAGAAATTAAAAAAAATTGGAGCCACTTAAAATTTTTATAATGAATATTAATTTGAAAGCTGAACTGACTGGCTACTTAATGACAAGATATAATGTCTCCTTAATGGTAGACAGTGTGAGAACTTATAGACTTCTTTTCTAGGTACTAGTGGACAAACTATCAGACGTAATCTATGTTAAGTTGGTGATGGTGTATAAACTTTCAGACTTATGTTCTAGTTCAGTGGTTCTCCAGCTTTTTAATGCCGCGACCCTATAATACAGTTCCTCATGTTGTGGCGACTCCCAGCCACACAATAATTTTTGGTTTTACTTCGTAACTGTAGAGTATGTCTGTTATTAGATGGTCTTAGGCGACCCCTGGGAAAGTGTCGCGTGATCCCCAAAGGGGTCGCGACCCACAGGTTGAGAACTGCTGCTAGTTTGTGATGTACAAACTGTCAGACGTATGTTCTAGTTGGTGATGGTGTGCAAACTGTCAGATGTACTAGTTGGTATGGTGTACAAACTGTCAGACATTAGCTCTAGTTGTTGATGACATTATTAACATCATGGTGCACCATCGATCAGGGTTTCTGTTGCACGATATAAATACGTAAGAAGGGATAACAACATAAAGTGGGATCGCCGCCATGACGCACTGAGCTGCACGTAACTTAAAAACGGTCGATACCTGACATCTGTGATCGATACCTGACATCTGTCTTACCGAAGTTTGCCCATCGATTAGACCGTTAAATAAGACACGATGAATCTGCGCTGTGACATGCGCATCCCAAATTTAAATATTCAGTGTAAAGCCAGTGTATATTAAATCTCAAACAAAACTAACGGTATCAGGTAGATGGTTAAATCTCAAACAAAACTAACGGTATCAGTTAGATGGTTAAATCTCAAACAAAACTAGCGGTATCAATTAGATGGTTAAATCTCAAACAAAACTTAAGGTACCGGGTAGATAAAAACAATCGTTAAGTCAACGTTACGTCATCACGGAGCTGATAAGAGATTATCCAGTATACAAACAGTAGTTAAGAGTCCCTTAAATGCACGTCGATTTGTACCGTGAACATTAAACAGTCACTTGTTTTGCATTCAATAGTTTGCCAAAAGTTTTTAAAATGGTAAATGTTTATAACATCCTTTGTAATTTTGTATTCAAAGCTATTATAATTGACTTGCATGTGACCTACAAGATCTGTCTGAACTTCTTTTTGTATCGTAGGTCACACCCCTCAAACCCCCCCCCCCCCACCTCGCCCCTTTCCCGAATTGGCTTAATGATTTAAACTCCAGAAAAAACGCTTAAATTAACATAAATAATTAACACCAGTTTGATGAGATTTTAAATTTCAATGTTGTCTTATGGCTAAAATTAAGTGAAATATAAAATACCAAGATCAACCCAGGAGATGACATTGTCAGTGATTCAATCCGAGATAATTAGATCGTGGTAAATTGCGGTTTTGGAAAAAAAAACTACTCTACTCAACCAGATTAAACTTGTCAATTTGACTAGCTGGACCTATTTCAGTTGACTAATCCACTATTGTCAAGCGACGGAAATGGATGTTCAAAATTCATAGCCAGTTTCCTTCTCTGTTCAGTATCTCCTGATGATTTGGGTGTAGACATATATCACGAGTGAAAACGCCAAAATTGTAACATGTTTATCTTGTCTTCTCATAGTGAATAATTATTTATTTTAAAATTAGATACAAACTACAACGACAAAACTACGACGTTCGTTTGACGCCCATGTAAACTGTAAATAAACCCATGCACATAAAAGTCAAAGTTTGGCACCATTGTTATAAGCCCACGCACATAGAAGTTAATAATAAATCAACAATTTACTAGTCTGAAGGTTTGAATGTACCACCCGGGGGGGGGGGGGGGGGGCGGGCGGGGGGGGGGACGTGGATGGTCCATTTATATAAATAGGTCACACATACATCATTGACCTCTTTAACAAAACAAAAAAAAAAAAAAAAAAAGGAATAGTGGGCTATTGTAAAGATTAATCTGGCCACATCTGCTCCGGGAATTGATCCGATATTGGGGACAAATCAAACTGTCGTATAGTGTCCCTAGTGGAGGACAATGTACAGTGGCAAACTCAAAGTGGAGTGGGGAGTTTGAAAGGGCACCGCCACCAGCCCGATGGCACATCTAGGCGACCAGTATAATTTTTAATACAAGTACCGTATGACAAATAATAACATAATACAAGTACCGCATGTCAAATAATATCATAATACAAGTACCGCATGTCAAATAATATCATAATACAAGTACCGTATGTCAAATAATATCATAATACAAGTACCGTATGACAAATAATAACATAATACAAGTACCGCATGTCAAATAATATCATAAAACAAAACCTTCCTATAAAAAAAGAAGGAACATCAGACGTCAGTGTCCTGCACCTTACACTTACAGTGACGTATACATGTTAAATTCGTGCCTCTTCCTATCTGTGCTTTAGCAGACGACATGAATAGTTTAAAGAAGCCTAGTATTAAAACTAATACTTTACGGTTCCAAACTCGTCTAAAAGCAGAATCTGCATTGATCGAAATACTAGGCTATTTAATGTTTCTTTAGATACGCGAAAAGATCTAAAACTGTATGATTTAATGTCGAATAGCACGACGATGTTTCATTTTTAGGTACCTGCCTACATTATGTTCGTACTTAAGTTTATGATAGCAAGCCTTTATTTATATACTGAAAGTAGCCTCTGATACGTTTGCTCAGTGGTGTGGCGAGTTAAAGTTGCGCCGGTGGCATTGTCATAATTTAGGCGCCCTTTTCCCCCAAAAGAATATAGTATGGCCTAAATATATTTTGCATGACAAAATGATGTTTTTGGCACCTTCTAAAGATAGCGCATAATCGGATGCACACTTCTCTCCCCCCCCCCCCCCCCCCCCCCCCCACGGTTCTTTAATGTTACACTATAGTAGAGGTAGGGAAATATCTACATTTATTTTAAAGCCAACTGGTTATATAATATAATATTACCTAAAAAATCTACGCTTAGATTATAGATAAAAACAATAGTCAGTTATTTTTAAAAACAACAACTCATGACACGAGCGTTGTTTGTTAGTTTATTTGTCAACATTTAAAATGTTTCACCCAATTTTAGTCCATTTTTAGATTCCATTTTGTCAAGAAATATTCAATTTGGTGCATAGCTAAGACCGTCAAATTTTGAAGCTTCCTCGACTTATTGCTTCTGAAATGTTTTGTAGTTTTACTGTGATTTCAAGGGATGTCAATGGACTAAAATTTAATTATTAGCCTTAGTTAAACAAAGACACGTAAAACTAGACTGGGATAATGCGATCTGCGAACTAATATTTATCGCAAAATACACGTCTGCATAGACAATATAAAGTCAAATATTATTCTATACGCCAATCGTCTTGGTACTGCAAAAATTTTTTTTAGAAAATTAATAATGAATAAATATCGGTCCATCCCGGCTTTGGACATTAATCAGCTGCCCCTGATACACCGTGTGGTTGGATCAGCTGCCCCTGATACACAGTGTCGTTGGATCAGCTGCCCCTGATACACCGTGTGGTTGGATCAGCTGCCCCTGATACACCATGTGGTTGGATCAGCTGCCCCTGATACACCGTGTGGTTGGATACTGGATCAGCTGCCCCTGATACACCGTGTGGTTGGATCAGCTGCCCCTGATACACCGTGTGGTTGGATCAGCTGCCCCTCATACACCGTGTGGTTGGATACTGGATCAGCTGCCCCTGATACACCGTGTGGTTGGATCAGCTGCCCCTGATACACCATGTGGTTGGATCAGCTGCCCCTGATACACCGTGTGGTTGGATACTGGATCAGCTGCCCCTGATACACCGTGTGGTTGGATCAGCTGCCCCTGATACACCGTGTGGTTGGATCAGCTGCCCCTCATACACCGTGTGGTTGGATACTGGATCAGCTGCCCCTGATACACCGTGTGGTTGGATACTGGATCAGCTGCCCCTGATACACCGTGTGGTTGGATACTGGATCAGCTGCCCCTGATACACCGTGTGGTTGGATACTGGAAGCATGGTGCCAATGACAAAGTGAGTGTTGTTCAGCGTGACTTTTGACTCTATAGTATGAGGGACCGTGCCAGCGAAGAAAATAAAATATTTAAACAAAGGAAAATGGAATATTATTGTACACCATACTCTGTACAATTAAGTAAAGCACCACACGTATATAATGAAAGAATATATCGCCTTTCCCTTGGAGTGTTCAGTTTTCCGAAGAAAAACAAATCTATCCGAACCACCCCCCGTTCTCAATTAGTTCGGATAATCGATGGTACAGTATCTTAATGGAAACACAATCATAGATGATGAGAGACAACAAGAAGAAAATATTAATAAAACAATATCACTATACAACCGACCACAAGACTAAATTAAACCAGTCATAAAATCCGCATACAGTGACAGCCTTTCAGTGTTAACGCGCACACCGCTAAATTGCATAGCGTGGCCGGCCCAGCCACGTGAGGAGCGATGGAACAGCTGCGGTCACTTCTCCTTCACGTTACGACACGACAGACAAGACTCGGGCTCAGTCCTACCTCGTCGCTTGGTCAGGCAAGCAACTCGCGGTACAGCTAGTGGCCCGCAGTTCCATTCTGGCAGGAAATGATCCCCCAGTGAAGGATTATGGGGATGCCAAGCCGGTTTCGTAGGGAGGGGACGGATGGGGTCTTCGATGTAAATATTGGAGACCCCTCTTCTACTCGGAGCACCGATGGAGTATCGCTACAGAATCTCTTGCCCAGTGACGTCAGCGGGAGACCCGTGCAGAAAGATGACGGATTTTTCTCAAACTTGAGTCGTGAGTTGACTTTTGATCTTTTAACTTAAGAATCCTTTAAACATTTAATCAATGCAAACACCCGCAAGGGCGTAGGAAGGGGGTACATCTAAGGGTGCTGGGATAATTCATTCGGGAGTGTGTGATGGGGAGGCAGATACCAAGGAGGCCGAAGGCTCCCGAACGAAAGTGGGGGAGGGTTCTGGAGAGAGAGCTCATAAAAAATCGGTCACATGCCGCTGATGATGACTATCACGTCAGTTTTCGCTAGCTTTTTTTTTCCTAACAAATTTTTTTTGAACTGGGTCTGTAAATAAAAAAAAAAAAGAATTTGTAGAATTGATCACTTTGTTTTTGTTCTCAAGGTCGTGTCTCGATTTAACGACAACTCAGTTTACGCACGTGTTATATGTGTGTTACAGAGCAGACTTTCATAACATGTACATGTAAATCGAGATCGCTACCTTCCACTTTAGTTATAATCCTGACATTTGAGTAAATCTGGTAGTGGTATTGTTGTAATCTTATGACGTCTTTTAATCCATTATACACGTTTAAAAAAAATAAAATAATTGCTGCTCCCCGAAGTAAAAATCTTAGGTCTTCCTTTGATCTAACTTGTTGGTTGGTTGGAGCTAAGTGAGCTTTTTGGTTAAGTTTTTCCATACATTTGTTAAAGACGGTCTCAATCACTCAAATTCATACAACTTATAATGGTTCTCGGTGTCCTCTAGTTTTTACCATCCCCACACCGACCTATGTACTTTCAGAAGGGAGGGGTTCTGATTGTTTGGCTATGCAGGAAGAGAGAGGGTTTGTTTTCCCCTCGGAGTAAGGGAGACTAGAGACAAATATGACTGTTGTTTTTTCTCACCCTGTTCTTATGACTGTGTGCTGTTTAACTTTGAATCAGGGACAGCGGCAAGGTAAACAATGGTGAAAGTCAAGCTGTGATTTCTTGCTGTTCCATTCGATTTTGTTTGTTGTATGTAAAGTGGGGGTGGGGTGGAGGGGGAGAAATATAGTTGTGCAGGGGCGTCAACACAGCCGTGGGGGGGGGGGGAAGAGGAAGCATATGCTTCCGATCTGATTTTTTTTTTTTTTGGGGGGGGGGGGGATACAATCCCCCATGTCTGCTTTGAATTTTTCCAGGTAGCAAAATTAATATGGAATTTAAAATTTGTAAATGCTTGAATAAAAAAATTGGGGGTAGGTTGGGGATGGGTGATGGCGGATGTTTTAAAGGAGTAAAACTATTTCAATTGCTCAGACTAGAATTTAATTCCAATCCTCTAATATGGACATAAGTTCTCCGGCCGCGGCAACCAAGATGGCGGCCATGGTAAAAAAAACAAAACGCGGTGATATCTCTTCACATTTACCCTGTTTTGCTTTACCGTCACTGTCATTTGCTAAAGACCGTACTGATCTCCCGATGTTTCCCTTCGCCTCTTACGTAGTAAGCCCACGGTTCACCTTCGATGTTACGCTGCGAATGTTGACATTGACTCCGTTTGCGGTGTTCTCTTGCCCGGTGACGAGATATCACCACGGTTTTTTATACTATGGCCGCCATATTGGTTGATGCAGCCCGCGAACTTATGTCCTAAATTTATCCCTAAACCTAACCTGAACCCTAAATCTATCCCTAAACCTAACATGTACCCTAAACGTATCCCTAACCTGGGTTTTGACCCTATCGGAACCAGGGACAAAACTCACAAATGACGTCATTGTGATATCTCTTCGCATTAGCCTTCTTGCCCGTGTTTATGCGTTTCAACCTTTTGACTCCTGATGAAACTGTCGTGTTTGGACGGAATTTCAATGAGCGGTGTTAACTGGGATACACAATAGATGGCATCAGTTGCCATGGAGACACGTTAAAGCGATAGTATGCGTCAGCCTTCATCTGATATGTGCTTAAAATATCTCGGAGTTTATAATTTTTTAAAATGTTTATTTTGTCCACCTGGTTTGAATATCGTGGTCAACTTGCAGTTACATGGAAAGTCTTGTTGAATTTTAATAATAGCCTGGTTACCAGGGATGCATACTCAAAAAATAATAATAATCAAACCTACTGACAAATATTTAAAGCTTTGATTTATTTCCGGACAAACATATTTGTCTACGGGTACATTTTAGTTTGAATGAAGGAGCTTAAAAAAATATACATAATATATCTGCAGCGTATGACTATGTATCTTTCAAGTAGCCTATAATATAATAACTCGATGTCATTTGACGCACAATTAAAGGCCTACATGTAGACAGGGGCGTCGTTTCAGGTTTTTTCAAAAAGGGGGGGGGGAGCAAAACCAAAACTTTATAGGCGTCTTAAGTTTTTTATAACTGGAGGCGCCACAGTACATAGCAATTTAAATAAAACCTGCAAATTCAGGGGGGGGGGGGGCAAATGCCCCATCCTGCATTATCCCTGCTTGAAGAAAGTATAAGCTTCCTGTACGCATTCTCATCAGTGTTGAATTTCTTCTGACTTTAGACGCTGCGATTTCAGTTTATTTTTCCGACTAACTAACTAACTTAAGAAAATCAGCAGACCATCGAGCCAAGGCTCATAAGGTCTTCCCCAGCACACCTCCACCGCCCCCAACTGGCATTCAACCACTCCCCCAGTGGTCTCTATTCCAGTCAGGCCGCGAAGCGGCATGCCGAGGGCTCCCCGCCCCTGAGATGGCCCCACCCACCCTTCCACTCGATTGACTATGCGAGTGAGGCCGCATCAGAGAAGGGACGCCTGGCCAGCCGGGGTGATGCTTACACAGCAACCGGGCCGGACTTCCTTGGGCTGGGGTGGATACAATTTACGTCTCTAAAGCCCCCCCTTCCCACCCCGGGGGGACTCGTAGGATTTAACAGACGCCTTCTAATAGGGTTTACGTGGTTTTCTGCGGCATGACTAATTCACACCGCAGCCGGGAAGTGATAAAAAGAGAGGTTGCCTAGGAGCAGTATCCTCAAGTCTGCATATTTTTCCGACTACAAAATCCTTTAGGACAATTTTCTTTTTTTTCCATAATTTTTTTTTACTGAAATTCAAAAGCGCTTACGAAATTTTACGGCGAGAACATTTTTAGATCATTTTTCGATCATTTTTAGACCCCTCCCCAAGGCTCGCAACCGGACATTTTTTTCATGCCCCTGAACTGTATTACCATTCTAAGGATCCATCCGCTTTTTACACCGCAGATTTATTTCACCAACTATTTCAGAAAAACAAAAGAAAATATTACGCACCAAACGCACTTGCGATATTTAAAAAAAAAAAAAAAATCACATTTAGCGCAGTTATCGGGAATTGCGTGAAATGAGTGTCATCATATTTCCTTCACGTTCCCCTTGAAATACTGGAAAAACTGATTTTTTTTGGGGGGGGGGGGGGGGGGGGGTTGGGTTTGAAAATTGAATAGAATGTGTTGTGATCGACAACGAGCCCTTGTGCGAAGTTTCATCTCGATAGGGTTAGTGGTAGTGGGTCAATTAGCCGTCGGAAGATTTTGCCAGTCAGCCACGAACAAAGGCGAATTTAATATAAAGGATAAATTTTTTTTTTTTCACACTGTGACTGTGAACTAAAATGTGTTATAATAAAAAAACAAAACATTTGTTGATTCCGCACCCGGGTTAATTAATCTACTGCTTGTATGGGAAAACCCGGTGGTTCAGATTACAGATTGATTGAGAAGACTGAATTCTGGGAAGCCAAATAAATGTAGTTATGTCTGGGTCTGCCAGGAATGCATTACTTAAGCCGACTGTGTACACGCAGAAATACAGCGTACTCCAAGAGAAAGTAACCACCGTCTTATTATTAGTAAATGTATGCTATTATATCATGAGATTTAAAGGTCTCAAATGTAACGTAACGTTACGCCCTTTGAATTCATGTTTTGTAACTGTAATAAATCCGAATTTACGTCACGATTTAATAGTTGTGTTTTCTTCACTGGAATAAATTCAAATAAATTTTTGTTACGCAGAGCTAAACATATTTAAAAAAATAAATAAAAAAAACCTAAAACCCCCCCCCCCCCCAAACTAACACAATTTATTTCAACTTGAAGATACAAATAGGTTGTACTAATTAGTACAACGCCGATAAACAACACTAGTTATTGTACTTTGAAAATGTGCAGTGTAATTAATTGTAGGTAATTTATTTTAAAAAAAAAGATCATATCTAATCACACTAGTGATATAGCTACTATTTGATCTAATCACACTAGTGATAGAGCTACTATTTGATCGAATCACACTAGTGATAGAGCTACTATTTGATCTAATCACACTAGTGATAGAGCTACTATTTGATCGAATCACACTAGTGATAGAGCTACTATTTGATCTAATCACACTAGTGATAGAGCTACTATTTGATCTAATCACACTAGTGATAGAGCTACTATTTGATCTAATCACACTAGTGATAGAGCTACTATTTGATCTAATCACACTAGTGATAGAGCTACTATTTGATCTAATCACACTAGTGATAGAGCTACTATTTGATCTAATCACACTAGTGATAGAGCTACTATTTGATCGAATCACACTAGTGATAGAGCTACTATTTGATCTAATCACACTAGTGATAGAGCTACTATTTGATCTAATCGCACTAGTTATAGAGCTACTAATTGATCTAATCACACTAGTGATAGAGCTACTATTTGATCTAATCGCACTAGTTATAGAGCTACTAATTGATCTAATCACACTAGTGATAGAGCTACTAATTGATCTAATCACACTAGTGATAGAGCTACTATTTGATCTAATCACACTAGTGATAAAGCTACTATTTGATCTAATCACACTAGTGATAGAGCTACTATTTGATCTAATCACACTAGTGATATAGCTACTATTTGATCTAATCACACTAGTGATAGAGCTACTATTTGATCGAATCACACTAGTGATAGAGCTACTATTTGATCTAATCACACTAGTGATAGAGCTACTATTTGATCGAATCACACTAGTGATAGAGCTACTATTTGATCTAATCACACTAGTGATAGAGCTACTATTTGATCTAATCGCACTAGTTATAGAGCTACTAATTGATCTAATCACACTAGTGATAGAGCTACTATTTGATCTAATCGCACTAGTTATAGAGCTACTAATTGATCTAATCACACTAGTGATAGAGCTACTAATTGATCTAATCACACTAGTGATAGAGCTACTATTTGATCTAATCACACTAGTGATAAAGCTACTATTTGATCTAATCACACTAGTGATAGAGCTACTATTTGATCTAATCACACTAGTGATATAGCTACTATTTGATCTAATCACACTAGTGATAGAGCTACTATTTGATCTAATCGCACTAGTTATAGAGCTACTAATTGATCTAATCACACTAGTGATAGAGCTACTATTTGATCTAATCGCACTAGTTATAGAGCTACTAATTGATCTAATCACACTAGTGATAGAGCTACTAATTGATCTAATCACACTAGTGATAGAGCTACTAATTGATCTAATCACACTAGTGATAGAGCTACTATTTGATCTAATCGCACTAGTTATAGAGCTACTAATTGATCTAATCACACTAGTGATAGAGCTACTATTTGATCTAATCACACTAGTGATAAAGCTACTATTTGATCTAATCACACTAGTGATAGAGCTACTATTTGATCTAATCACACTAGTGATATAGCTACTATTTGATCTAATCACACTAGTGATAGAGCTACTATTTGATCTAATCACACTAGTGATAGAGCTACTATTTGATCGAATCACAGATAACTAATTATTCTACAATCAAAGGGAGAGAAACAGTGGTTACCACCAACTTCTTTCTATTTTGAGTCCTGCACTGGGATCTTGAAACTTATCCTCTGATCTTCTTACTAAAACGAGGACCTTCACGATTCGACCATCTTGAAAATAATCTAATTTTCTGGGTGTTCCAGCACCCCCCTGACATTGCATTCCGCACCCATGGGCACCCCTGATTAAGGAATTATAAGAACCCTTGTCCCAAATTGGATATGAAATAGTTGCTGGAAGATGTGGAGCCTATTAGTAGGGCTACCAGCATTCAACACGCATGGTTCTACATAGAAAGTGTAGTAAGGCTACCAGCATTCAATACGCATGGTTCTACATAGAAAGTGTAGTAAGGCTACCAGCATTCAACACGCATGGTTCTACATAGAAAGTGTAGTAAGGCTACCAGCATTCAACACGCATGGTTCTACATAGAAAGTGAATTTCTGGCAATAATGGTTTGGAAAGGATTAAAGTCATGGAAGATGGGCATAAGAGACAAAAAAGCATTAAAACATCCCATATATCTTATTAAAGCTATCTAGATTTACATTTAACATCTGTGTGGCATTTTTTGATTCCCAAAGCCCGGTTAGCCGATTAACCGATTAGGTGGAGGGGGTGCTACCAATTAAACAGCGAAATTGAAGATGAGTGATACTATGTCGATTAGAGATTGCAATACAATGTTAACGCATAATCAAATCAAATTTATGTTAGGACCTAACGTTGAATTTTCGCATTGTGCTGTAGGGTTCCCTTTACAAATGGTCTTCAACCTCTTCGGTCATGAGCTAAGACAACTCATATTATCTCCACTTAGATTATGGAAGCAAATCTTTTAATGCAAAAGCCTCTTAGTTCATACAGAATGGTGAATGCTCATTTGTTGAAATCTAATCATATATTTATATATTTTACGGTAAATATCTATGATATTAGATTATGTCTTACATTTTCTTTAATAAGAGTAACTTTGATCATCATACATGTAAGGAAAAATCGCGGCACGTTTCTAATAGGTGAGCATCACTTAGGTGTTATAGGTGGTACTCGATTGATGTGTCAACATTCTTTGAAATGCCCGGTGAGCTCGTGCAGAAAGACGCCATGACGATGACGCCACGGCCATTGCATCAACTTGTGTTGGTGTTGAACATCTGTGGGCGTGACGTAGTGGGGACTCGCCTCGCTCTATACATGATCGATACTGCAAGCAAGACACTCTGTTTTGTCCTATATCTTACAACTGAATACTGCAAGCCGGGCACTCTGTGTTGTCTTATATCTAACAACTGAATACTGCAAGTGATAAGAAACTGTCAGGGGGAAAAAACCCAACACAATCGCCACGCAAGCAAATAAATACAATGTTTTTTGGGTGGTATTTAGTGCTTGTTTAAAATAATTGTAGCAACTGGGGTCTGGCTCCCTCTTATCCAGCGGTTCTCAACCTGTGGGTCGCGACCCCTTTGAGGGTCGCACGACCCTTTCCCAGGGGTCGCTTAAGACCATCTGAAAACACATAATCTCTACAGTAACAGTTATGAAGTAGCAAAGAAAATAACTTTTGTGGCTGGGGGTCGCCACAACGCGAGGTACTGTATAAAAGGGTCGCAGCATTAGGAATGTTGAGAACCACTGCTCTTATCGGGGAACCATTACACTAAGTGAGTGTCTTCTATGAGGCCCGTAATGAGACCCTTATACCCAATACACACGTACGTTAAGAAACTTCTTATGTATAGAAAGTTATACAAAATTTGTGCCATTGAAATTTGTGGTGTTGGAACTCCCCCCCCCCCATATACCTAAGCTACGCCACTCTCATAATCTCATAGCCACACAGACGCAAGCCATCATTTGACAACATCATGTAAGCTAAAATTAAAAGTTGTCGGAGACGCGTGGGGTAATGATCGCGCCCTTTATTTTTCTAGATCGATATCCAAGTGTACTTTCTATGTGTTCAGAAAATTGAAACTTAAAATGGCAAGTGAAAGTTAAGTAGCCGTGAAATTAAGATGTGCCCTGACCGAGAAAAAAAGAAAGAAACAGATCTAATGTAATCACAGTACGTCGTCAGCGGCGGAGAACAGAATATGTTATAACGTATTTATTGGTTCAGCGATTTGAATGGATCAAGTGACTCTATTATGTCCACAATAATTGATGGACTGCATTCAAGTTGTGTGAATGAAATATAAGGACAAGGTAATGTTAAACTTGAATGCATAGACAGGAAAAAAGATTTTGATGTTTCGGCTTGGAGACCTTATTAGAAAACAAAACAAAAAGAAGTATAACAAGTATCAGATCACAGTAAAATGGCATCACCGAAACTAATCACAGTTTGTAGACACTGTACAGTTTTCATTAAATGGTTCAATGTTTATATCATTTTTTTATATTGAAACTGTCATCTGTAAGAAGGGGCGGGGACTGAACAAAAATGACATGCAATTCATTGTGAACACAGTCTCAACAACAATTTACTGGGAATATGTTCAATACAGCAGTCCACATAAATGCATCCACGTGAGACAAATGATGTTTTTATGCCTCGTTATTTACCTGGAGATAACCATTGTACATACTTTCTACTATTGACTCAACTGTCTCAACGGGTCCAAAACATCCGTAGTAGAGGACTCAGTCCTGGAAAATTCATCAAATTAAGAAAGAACCCTGAAGACCTTAAAGATACTGTGAGATAAGCTGAACGCTATCGACTTGTGTTCCCCCGGCTGTCAAGTTCACATCATTTAAGAACCTGATTATGTTGCTGTGCACGGCATGGTCAACAAACCTGGACAATTTCAGTAGGCCTTAGAACACACAACAAGACCTTGCACTTCTGCTGCCGGTATGTCTTAATAGGAAAGTGCCACCAGTCATTATGTCCCACTTTATATCTAGTGGCGGAGTCAGGAAAAAAAAGGTGAGGGGGGTTAGTTTATAAAGTCATATATATTTTTTGGGTACCTAATGTAGTTTCCCCTCATCACCACCTGAAGTTTCCCCTTTATTTCGAGATAATTTCTTGCTTTCTTTATATTAGCACATCAACTTTATAATTATTTCTTGCTAAAGGGGGAAAAAAGCACTAAAACGTGTATTGCCGCCATTTCCCTTTACAATTATAGAAATGCGGGACTCTCCGCACAGAATGGATTACTCTACGACAGTGGTTCTCAACCTTCCTAATGCCGCGACCCCTTAATACAGTTCCTCATGTTGTGGCGACCCCCCAGCCACAAAATTATTTTATTCGCTACTTCATAAATGTAGAGTACATGCGCTTTCAGGTGGTCTATGGCGACCCCTGGGAGAGGGTCGTTCGACCCCCCTAAGGGGTCGCGACCATCAGGTTGAGAACCGCTGCTTTACGATCTCTGTGTACCAACGGCTTGAGAATTTCTAGTGACAACTATAATTATGCAATCGTGTTTCCTATATGATAGTTCCCCCCCCCCCCCCCCCCGCTATGAACAAGATATATCCTCTTATTGCAAACCAATGATTATAATTCCTCGTCATTTATCTATGTTTGTATATAAAAAGACCATTGAATTAAACTTAATTAAGAGATAAATTAATACAAATAAAAATGGCCGCGAAGGCCAAGTGAACAAAATAAAGATGTAATTTATCAGTTTTGCTGGCTCGAGTGTTTAATTTATGTGTTTGCGTTAAGTGAGGGGCAGGGGTTTCTTTAAAGTGAAACGGAGCAAACAATATCGGGATATTTTAGCCATAAATAATTCTCCGTCTAGACACAAGCCATATGTAAGGTAGCCATAATATGGGATATGGTGACAGACAGACAAATAAATGAATAATGCACACGGAAGGAGAGCAAGGGAATAGGGTGTTATGGAAGAAGAATTCTAATCTTGTGGACACTACTATTTAGTAAAACTAAAATAAGAGACAGAGAGAGAGAGAGAGACAGAGAGAGTGAGAGAGACAGAGAGAGTGAGACAGAGAGACAGAGACAGAGAGAGAGAGAGACGGAGAGAGAGACGAAGAGAGAGACACGGAGAGACTTAGAGAGAGGCAGAGGGAGATAGAGAGGGATAGACACAAAGAGAAAGTGTCAGAGAGAGAGAAAGAAAGAGAGATAGAGGGAGAGATGGAAAAAATGGGTTGAAAGTTTGTACAAAAATGTACAAACACGGGGGGCATGGAGGGGGGGGGCGAGTAATTTCCATATTCTTAACATGACTGCTGCTCTTAACTAACACAGTTTTTACCGTTGCCAGACACGTCCCCGTAGTGTTACTGTCCTATGAGCTATAAGCCATGCCTTTTGTTACTGTCCTATGATCTATAAGCCATGCCTTGTGTTACTGTCTTATGAGCTATAAGCCATGTCTTGTGTTACTGTCCTATGAGCTATAAGCCATGCCATTTGTTACTGTCCTATGAGCTATAAGCCATGCCTTGTGTTTCTGTCCTATGAGCTATAAGCCATGCCTTTTGTTACTGTCCTATGAGCTATAAGCCATGCCTTTTGTTACTGTCCTATGAGCTATAAGCCATGCCTTTTGTTACTGTCCTATGAGCTATAAGCCATGCCTTTTGTTACTGTCCTATGAGCTATAAGCCATGCCTTTTGTTACTGTCCTATGAGCTGTAAGCCA
The DNA here is from genome assembly GCA_964017045.1 of Omphiscola glabra. Taxonomy (NCBI): domain Eukaryota; kingdom Metazoa; phylum Mollusca; class Gastropoda; family Lymnaeidae; genus Omphiscola; species Omphiscola glabra. The sequence goes on from OZ024795.1 coordinate 20,137,773, forward strand.
TGCCTTTTGTTACTGTCCTATGAGCTATAAGCCATGCCTTTTGTTACTGTCATATGAGCTATAAGCCATGTCTTGTGTTACTGTCATATGAGCTATAAGCCATGCCTTTTGTTACTGTCCTATGAGCTATAAGCCATGCCTTTTGTTACTGTCCTATGAGCTATAAGCCATGCCTTTTGTTACTGTCCTATGAGCTATAAGCCATGCCTTTTGTTACTGGCCCAAGAGCTATAAGCCATGCCTTTTATTACTGTCCTATGAGCTATAAGCCATGCCTTTTGTTACTGTCCTATGAGCTATAAGCCATGCCTTTTGTTACTGTCCTATGATCTATAAGCCATGCCTTGTGTTACTGTCTTATGAGCTATAAGCCATGTCTTGTGTTACTGTCCTATGAGCTATAAGCCATGCCTTTTATTACTGTCCTATGAGCTATAAGCTATGCCTTTTGTTACTGTCCTATGATCTATAAGCCATGCCTTTTGTTACTGTCCTAATGATCTATAAGCCATGTCTTGTGTTACTGTCATATGAGCTATAAGCCATGCCTTTTGTTACTGTCCTATGAGCTATAAGCCATGCCTTTTGTTACAGTCCTATGAGCTATAAGCCATGCCTTTTGTTACTGTCCTATGAGCTATAAGCCATGCCTTTTGTTACTGTCCTAAGAGCTATAAGCCATGCCTTTTGTTACTGTCCTATGAGCTATAAGCCATGCCTTGTGTTACTGTCCTATGATCTATAAGCCATGCCTTTTGTTACTGTCCTATGAGCTATAAGCCATGCCTTTTGTTACTGTCCTATGAGCTATAAGCCATGCCTTGTGTTACTGTCCTATGAGCTATAAGCCATGCCTTGTGTTACTGTCCTATGAGCTATAAGCCATGCCTTTTGTTACTGTCCTATGAGCTATAAGCCATGCCTTTTGTTACTGTCCTATGAGCTATAAGCCATGCCTTTTGTTACTGTCCTATGAGCTATAAGCCATGCCTTTTGTTACTGTCCTATGAGCTATAAGCCATGCCTTGTGTTACTGTCCTATGAGCTATAAGCCATGCCTTGTGTTTCTGTCCTATGATCTATTAGCCATGTCTTGTGTTACTGTCCTATGAGCTATAAGCCATGCCTTGTGTTTCTGTCCTATGATCTATAAGCCATGTCTTGTGTTACTGTGCTATGATCTATAAGCCATGTCTTGTGTTACTGCCCTATGATCTATAAGCCATGTCTTGTGTTACTGTCCTATGATCTATAAGCCATGTCTTGTGTTACTGTCCTATGATCTATAAGCCATGCCTTGTGTTACTGTCCTATGAGCTATAAGCCATGCCTTGTGTTACTGTCCTATGAGCTATAAGCCATGCCTTGTGCTACTGGCGGTGTACCCGCACGAGAGTTCACATTGTCTTACTGTCAAAATGATTCTACAAGCTTAAACAAAAATAATGTTTTTTTTTTTTCTTTCATCCCACTTTACGATGTCCTACTTCTATGACCCCCAGCCCCCAAAGGTGATCTAACGTGTCGACCTGTGTCCTCAAAGGTGATCTCCCGCGAATAGCCTGCAGGCAAAGCTGGGATTAAAAACAAAACAGAGATGCACCTAGCCGGGACATCGTGACTTCTATTTTGGTAACCCAACATTTTCAACGGGGGTGGCGAACGTTAACGGCGTAGTTCTCAAATTATTTTTCAAGACACGCGTAAAAAACACAACTTATTTCATTTCTAGGAAACCGTCCTTTAATATGTAATTGACATATTAATTTCGCACATGATTGTTTTCTTAGTCGATGGCTTTAGAATAATTAAGGTTTGAAGTGAACATCTCATATTTGAACGGTTCTGTTTAAAAAAACAACAAGAATTATTAAAAAAAGAAGTAGATATCTCCTTGATCTTGAACTTAGAGTTGAGTTGCAGATGATAGTGTTTAAAAGCCGTAGTAAAACGGGGGCTAGTGTTAACCTCACATGGTAAATTTGACGTCCATAAATGTATTTGTAATACAAGCTGTATCAAGTTCTTTGTTATACACCACCACCACCCCCACACACACACCCAAAAACATATTCACAATACGTATAAGTCGACCATTTTTTGAAGACCTTTATCGTCGGAGCATTTGCTAGTTGCCGTGAAGATGAAACGTCACATTTACACACAACAGAATAAGATTGTTTTTTTTGTGATCAGATGAGGTTTTAAATCTTTCAAGGAATTTTTTTTTTTAAAGTGAAATTTTTCGAATGTTGTTTATCTCCTTTAAATTTCGTTGACCTCACTGGAGGTAGCGTTTGGGTACCAAATAATTTATGCTGGCAGCCTCGGTAACTGGACTTCCTTGTTTTCTTGCAATAAATTATTTTTAAAGTTGATTTAATCAGAAGTGTCGTTCACTATCTCCTTGAACGGTCTGAGGGCGCGGGTCAAAGAAACTTAAAATTCCTGTAAATTATCTGAAAAAATTCCCATTTTATGTTTAAAAGGAGATAATTTCACTTTTTATTATTCCAACCAGCATGCGTGATCTCCGCTTTTTCTATACTTTTCTCGGCCTCGTGAAATTTGTGTCAATGCATTGTATTGTCCATAAATCCTGGCCAAGTAAATCTACATTGTCGAGTATGGTTCAGAGGTGTTCATCCAGAAACATTTGCCAGGTTTGATGTGGGATTTAAAGTCTCACTTGAAAATAAATAAGGGGCAATCAACCCCAAGCTGTGCTTCGAGAGGGGAATTAAAAACTGCCGAACGATTTTCGAAGTAGGTAAAGCTATATTGATGTTGATGTTTTAGGCGATTTCTGGTGTGTTCAGAAGTGTGTCAAGGTTTTTTGTGTCTAGCTAGAGTTTAGGTATGCGTGTCTAGTGTATAGATATGTAGTGGTTCTATGTATAGATGGTTACTGTGTCTGGCTATATATAGGTGGGAGGGGTCTCTGTATAGATGGCATGGTATTACTACAACTTCTATGAGTAATCAGGGGTGTCATTTCAGGGGTTTTCAGCCCGGGCGGGGGGGGGGGGCATTACTGAAACTTGGTCGGCTTGTTAAATTGTTTATGACTGGTTGCGCAACATTACGTAACAATTTAAATTAAACCTGCAAATTCAGGGCTGGGGAATGCCCAACCCTGCCCTACCCAAATGAAGTCCCTTTGGGTAATTTTGCTACATAATTGGGAAGGCGGTCTCTTTATAGATGGAGAGGAGTCGAGGAGTCTGGCTATATATGAATAGGGGTATATGTGTATAGATGGAGAGGGTTTTGTGTATAGATAGGGCGGAAAGTTTGTATATATTTATATATATATATATATATATATATATATATATGGAAAGGTATCAATGAATACAAGTCTGTTCATAAATGAATGCAATATGGAAGTATAATAATATGTAAGAGGAGTGGCTCTGTCACGTCGGTGCATACAAGAGTGGTTCCCAATTGGGGGGAAAACTTCCCAGGTGGTTGATTCTAAGGTGGCATTAGCAGTTCGAAACTCCGAGGCCATCTCAGAGTGGACTGTGGACCCAACATTTACAGCAACTAAACTCGTTTTAATTCATTGCGTCGAAGCAATTAGAGATCTCATATCTCGTGGGGAGGAGTTGAAATTAATGATGTGCAAAACTATAAATGCTAGTAAATTGTTTGAAGATTTATTTCAGACCAAACAGTGGAATGAACATTTGGGTCAAACACCTTCTTTCGCAAAGAAATAATTTAAAAAGTATAATAATAGAATTCACCTTCTTTCGCAAAGAAATAATTTAAAAAGTATAATAATAGAAATATTCGGGTTAAGTCCTTCAGTGCTCTGGTTTGTGTGGGGGAGCGCCGGGGGGAGCATTAAGAGCTCACGCTCTACGGCCCACCGATTCCATCTCTTATGCGACATCATACATTTCTAAGAACGGTTTCTATCATAGAGTTTAGTGCTATTCTTCGTAATGAGAGCTTTTTCTCCCTTTCCCTCTCCCTACCCCTCTCTCTCCCTCTCGGAGGAGTCAGCCATTGCGCTCAGCCGGGGCAGTGTTGTATTTTCTTCAGTATATAATCCCCTGGATTATCTCAAGGCCGTGTCTCGATTTAATGACATCTCAGTTTATGCACGTGTTATATGTGTGTTAGAGAGCAGACTTTCATAACATGTACACATAAATGGAGATCGCTATCTTCCATTTTAGTTATAATCCTGTTATTTGAGTAAATGTGGTAGAGTGGTATTGTAATCTACGGTAATATAGTTGTAGTCTAGGGTAATATAGTTGTAATCTAGGGTAATATAGTTTTAAACTAAGGTAAATGAATATGGCTGTAATGAACACTTGTATAACTCATGAGAATATGTTAGGAAATTAACTTGAAATAGCGTATGATGAAATCAAACTTTTTTTTTTGAAAAAGAAACAACAAATATCTTTTTTTCTGTTACGGTGCCATAATTTCTTTAGCATCCTCTTCAATTCCACAACAAATTAATGCAAACTCCATTCTGTGGCAAATCTCCCCCATAACAGACGTAAAAATACCATGCCAGTGGCAAAAAAAATGACACATTCTATGGCTCTGTAGGTGATAGACTTGTTTTAAGTCCCATGATATAGGTGATAGACTTGTTTTAAGTCCCATGATGTAGGTGATAGACTTGTTTAAGTCACATGATATAGGTGATAGGCTTGTTTTAAGTCCCATGATATAGTTGATAGACTTGTTTAAGTCCCATGATATAGGTGATAGACTTGTTTAAGTCCCATGATATAGGTGATAGGCTTGTTTTAAGTCCCATGATATAGGTGATAGACTTGTTTAAGTCCCATGATATAGGTGATAGGCTTGTTTTAAGTCCCATGATGTAGGTGATAGACTTGTTTTAAGTCCCATGATATAGGTGATAGACTTGTTTAAGTCCCATGATGTAGGTGATAGACTTGTTTAAGTCCCATGATATAGGTGATAGACTTGTTTAAGTCCCATGATATAGGTGATAGACTTGTTTAAGTCCCATGATATAGGTGATAGACTTGTTTAAGTCCCATGATGTAGGTGATAGACTTGTTTAAGTCCCATGATATAGGTGATAGGCTTGTTTAAGTCCCATGATGTAGGTGATAGACTTGTTTAAGTCCCATGATATAGGTGATAGACTTGTTTAAGTCCCATGATGTAGGTGATAGACTTGTTTAAGTCCCATGATATAGGTGATAGACTTGTTTAAGTCCCATGATATAGGTGATAGACTTGTTTAAGTCCCATGATGTAGGTGATAGACTTGTTTAAGTCCCATAATATAGGTGATAGACTTGTTTAAGTCCCATGATATAGGTGATAGACTTGTTTAAGTCCCATGATGTAGGTGATAGACTTGTTTAAGTCCCATGATATAGACGATAGACTTGTTTAAGTCCCATGATATAGGTGATAGACTTGTTTAAGTCCCATGATATAGGTGATAGACTTGTTTAAGTCCCATGATATAGGTGATAGACTTGTTTAAGTCCCATGATGTAGGTGATAGACTTGTTTAAGTCCCATGATGTAGGTGATAGACTTGTTTAAGTCCCATGATGTAGGTGATAGACTTGTTCAAGTCCCGAGACGGGAAGAGACGTAAATATGTACACGTTTAACGGAAATGTGCGTATTTCTGGGTCACTCATTCACTGTTTGACGCAAGGCATGCTGGGTCAGGTCATTGGCTTGTGTGATGTCTCTGTTGGCCTTGTCCGTCAGTTGTCCGCTTATAAATAAATGACATAATATCTAGACGTCGCTAAATTCCCCGTGTTTGGGATTTAAACGACCACAATAAGTATCAATGTTTTTCCCCCAAAGGACTTCAGGAAGATTTGGAGACCAAACATTTCTTACCAGTTATCGCTAACTCAAAACGCAAACTAAATGAGGCTTTAGAAGTACAAAGACTTGGGTGAGATTGTCGAGACGCTGTCCTGATGTTAAATCTTATTTTGATTTGACGAGATTGGGATTCATGAGAAACCCTACACTGCCCAACGTTGAGATCAGAGTTGTTTGAACAAATTTAATCTTTGGAACGAGCAAATGCCTACATTTCACGATATACAGAAATATAAAGTAGGGCAAAAAAATCCCTAAACCCTTTGTCTGCGATAATGATCTCTGATAAAACGTTTGATTGTAGGGGCCACTTATTGGTGAAAATATGTTGGAATTGGATACGTTTTTTAAAATATCAAAATGCACTTGCTATTTGATATAATATATATATATATATATATATATATATATATATATATATATATATATATATATATATTGTTTTATCACTTCATATTGATTATCGATTCACTCAAGTTATGATTTATATTATCGATCTCTCGATGATTCATTGATAAAACGTTAGAACGCTGGATGTGTTTAACAAAATACCTAGAAGATTTCTTTGACCTAACGTGAGTCTACTCTCCCTTATTATCATTTAAATAAGCAACCCCCACACCCACAAAACCAAAATAACAAAGACAACTGGAACCTCAATGAACATAACAAGGACCTCAATGAACATAACAAGGACCTCAATGAACATAACAAGGAACTCAATGAACATAACAAGGACCTCAATGAACATAACAAGGACCTCAATGAACATAACAAGGAACTCAATGAACATAACAAGGAACTCAATGAACATAACAAGGAACTCAATGAACATAACAAGGACCTCAATGAACATAACAAGGACCTCAATGAACATAACAAGGAACTCAATGAACATAACAAGGACCTCAATGAACATAACAAGGACCTCAATGAACATAACAAGGAACTCAATGAACATAACAAGGAACTCAATGAACATAACAAGGACCTCAATGAACATAACAAGGACCTCAATGAACATAACAAGGACCTCAATGAACATAACAAGGACCTCAATGAACATAACAAGGACCTCAATGAACATAACAAGGACCTCAATGAACATAACAAGGACCTCAATGAACATAACAAGGAACTCAATGAACATAACAAGGACCTCAATGAACATAACAAGGACCTCAATGAACATAACAAGGACCTCAATGAACATAACAAGGACCTCAATGAACATAACAAGGACCTCAATGAACATAACAAGGAACTCAATGAACATAACAAGGAACTCAATGAACATAACAAGGACCTCAATGAACATAACAAGGACCTCAATGAACATAACAAGGACCTCAATGAACATAACAAGGACCTCAATGAACATAACAAGGAACTCAATGAACATAACAAGGACCTCAATGAACATAACAAGGACCTCAATGAACATAACAAGGAACTCAATGAACATAACAAGGACCTCAATGAACATAACAAGGACCTCAATGAATATAACAAGGACCTCAATGAACATAACAAGGACCTCAATGAACATAACAAGGACCTCAATGAACATAACAAGGACCTCAATGAACATAACAAGGACCTCAATGAACATAACAAGGACCTCAATGAACATAACAAGGACCTCAATGAACATAACAAGGACCTCAATGAACATAACAAGGACCTCAATGAACATAACAAGGACCTCGATGAACATAACAAGGACCTCGATGAACATAACAAGGACCTCAATGAACATAACAAGGACCTCAATGAACATAACAAGGACCTCAATGAACATAACAAGGACCTCAATGAACATAACAAGGACCTCAATGAACATAACAAGGAACTCAATGAACATAACAAGGAACTCAATGAACATAACAAGGAACTCAATGAACATAACAAGGAACTCAATGAACATAACAAGGAACTCAATGAACATAACAAGGAACTCAATGAACATAACAAGGAACTCAATGAACATAACAAGGAACTCAATGAACATAACAAGGAACTCAATGAACATAACAAGGACCTCAATGAACATAACAAGGACCTCAATGAACATAACAAGGACCTCAATGAATATAACAAGGACCTCAATGAACATAACAAGGACCTCAATGAACATAACAAGGACCTCAATGAACATAACAAGGACCTCGTTGAACATAACAAGGACCTCAATGAACATAACAAGGACCTCAATGAACATAACAAGGACCTCAATGAACATAACAAGGACCTCAATGAACATAACAAGGACCTCGATGAACATAACAAGGACCTCGATGAACATAACAAGGACCTCAATGAACATAACAAGGACCTCAATGAACATAACAAGGACCTCAATGAACATAACAAGGACCTCAATGAACATAACAAGGACCTCAATGAACATAACAAGGAACTCAATGAACATAACAAGGAACTCAATGAACATAACAAGGAACTCAATGAACATAACAAGGAACTCAATGAACATAACAAGGAACTCAATGAACATAACAAGGAACTCAATGAACATAACAAGGAACTCAATGAACATAACAAGGAACTCAATGAACATAACAAGGAACTCAATGAACATAATAAGGAACTCAATGAACATAACAAGGAACTCAATGAACATAACAAGGACCTCAATGAACATAACAAGGACCTCAATGAACATAACAAGGACCTCAATGAACATAACAAGGAACTCAATGAACATAACAAGGAACTCAATGAACATAACAAGGACCTCAATGAACATAACAAGGAACTCAATGAACATAACAAGGACCTCAATGAACATAACAAGGACCTCAATGAACATAACAAGGACCTCAATGAACATAACAAGGAACTCAATGAACATAACAAGGACCTCAATGAACATAACAAGGACCTCAATGAACATAACAAGGAACTCAATGAACATAACAAGGAACTCAATGAACATAACAAGGACCTCAATGAACATAACAAGGACCTCAATGAACATAACAAGGACCTCAATGAACATAACAAGGACCTCAATGAACATAACAAGGACCTCAATGAACATAACAAGGACCTCAATGAACATAACAAGGACCTCAATGAACATAACAAGGAACTCAATGAACATAACAAGGACCTCAATGAACATAACAAGGACCTCAATGAACATAACAAGGACCTCAATGAACATAACAAGGACCTCAATGAACATAACAAGGACCTCAATGAACATAACAAGGACCTCAATGAACATAACAAGGAACTCAATGAACATAACAAGGACCTCAATGAACATAACAAGGACCTCAATGAACATAACAAGGAACTCAATGAACATAACAAGGACCTCAATGAACATAACAAGGACCTCAATGAAAATAACAAGGACCTCAATGAAAATAACAAGGACCTCAATGAAAATAACAAGGACCTCAATGAACATAACAAGGACCTCAATGAACATAACAAGGAACTCAATGAACATAACAAGGACCTCAATGAACATAACAAGGACCTCAATGAACATAACAAGGAACTCAATGAACATAACAAGGACCTCAATGAACATAACAAGGACCTCAATGAACATAACAAGGAACTCAATGAACATAACAAGGACCTCAATGAACATAACAAGGACCTCAATGAACATAACAAGGAACTCAATGAACATAACTAGGACCTCAATGAACATAACAAGGACCTCAATGAAAATAACAAGGATCTCAATGAACATAACAAGGACCTCAATGAACATAACAAGGACCTCAATGAACATAACAAGGACCTCAATAAACATAACAAGGACCCCAATGAACATAACAAGGACCTCAATGAATATAACAAGGACCTCAATGAACATAACAAGGACCTCAATGAACATAACAAGGAACTCAATGAACATAACAAGGACTGTCAAGGCATTACATCTCCCACGCTAACAGTGACACAGATCAGCGATGTTATACTTTTACGCAAGACTCAACTTTGAAGTGACAAGAAGACGTTGACACCATAAACTACATTGATGGTAAGCGATTAAATAAGGACCTCACGTGTAGATCTACTGAACCAAAGTAAGTGTAGTTAAGGTTGGCCTACTGAACCATAGTAAATATTATTTAAGGTTGGCCTACTTAACCAAAGTAAGTGTATTTAAGGTTAGCCTACTGAACCAAAGTAAGTGTATTTAAGGTTAGCCTACTGAACCATAGTAAGTGTATTTAAGGTTGACCTACTGAACCAAAGTAAGTGTATTTAAGGTTGGCCTACTGAACCATAGTAAATGTATTTAAGGTTGACCTACTGAACCAAAGTAAGTGTATTTAAGGTTGACCTACTGAACCATAGTAAGTGTATTTAAGATTGACCTACTGAACCAAAGTAAGTGTATTTAAGGTTGACCTACTGAACCAAAGTAAGTGTATTTAAGGTTGACCTACTGAACCAAAGTAAGTGTACTTAAGGTTGGTCTACTGACCCATAGTAAGTGTATTTAAGGTTGGTCTACTGAACCATAGTAAGTGTATTTAAGGTTGACCATCTGAACCAAAGTAAGTGTATTTAAGGTTGACCTACTGAACCAAAGTAAGTGTATTTAAGGTTGACCTACTGAACCAAAGTAAGTGTATTTAAGGTTGACCTACTGAACCAAAGTAAGTGTATTTAAGGTTGACCTACTGAACCAAAGTAAGTGTATTTAAGGTTGGTCTACTGAACCATAGTAAGTGTATTTAAGGTTGGTCTACTGAACCATAGTAAGTGTATTTAAGGTTGACCTACTGAACAATAGTAAGTGTATTTAAGGTTGACCTACTGAACCATAGTAAGTGTATTTAAGGTTGACCTACTGAACCAAAGTAAGTGTATTTAAGGTTGGCCTACTGAACCATAGTAAGTGTATTTAAGGTTGGCCTACTGAACCATAGTAAGTGTATTTAAGGTTGGCCTACTGAACCATAGTAAATGTATTTAAGGTTGACCTACTGAACCAAAGTAAGTGTATTTAAGGTTGACCTACTGAACCATAGTAAGTGTATTTAAGGTTGACCTACTGAACCAAAGTAAGTGTATTTAAGGTTGACCGACTGAACCATAGTAAGTGTATTTAAGGTTGGCCTACTGAACCAAAGTAAGTGTATTTAAGGTTGACCTACTGAACCATAGTAAGTGTAGTAAAGGTTGGTCTACTGAACCATTGTAAGTGTAGTTAAGGTTGGTCTACTGAACCATAGTAAGTGTAGTTAAGATTGGTCTATTGAACCATAGTAAGTGTATTTAAGGTTGACCTACTGAACCATAGTAAGTGTAGTTAAGGTTGACCTACTGAACCATAGTAAGTGTATTTAAGGTTGGTCACTGAACCATAGTAAGTGTAGTTAAGGTTGGTCTACTGAACCATAGTAAGTGTAGTTAAGGTTGACCTACTGAACCATAGTAAGTGTATTTAAGGTTGGTCTACTGAACCATAGTAAGTGTATTTAAGGTTGACCTACTGACCCATAGTAAGTGTAGTTAGTGTTGGCCTACTGAACCATAGTAAATATAGTTAAGGTTGGTCTACTGAACCATAGTAAGTGTATTTAAGGTTGGCCTACTGAACCATAGTAAGTGTAGTTAAGGTTGGCCTACTGAACCATAGTAAGTGTAGTTAAGGTTGGCCTACTGAACCATAGTATGTGTAGTTAAGGTTGGTCTACTGAACCATAGTAAGTGTAGTTAAGGTTGGCCTACTGAACCATAGTAAGTGTAGTTAAGGTTGGCCTACTGAACCATAGTAAGTGTAGTTAAGGTTGGCCTACTGAACCATAGTAAGTGTAGTTAAGGTTGGCATACTGAACCATAGTAAGTGTATTTAAGGTTGGCCTACTGAACCATTGTAAGTGTAGTTAAGGTTGGCCTACTGAACCATAGTAAGTGTAGTTAAGGTTGGTCTACTGAACCATAGTAAGTGTAGTTAAGGTTGGCCTACTGAACCATAGTAAGTGTAGTTAAGGTTGACCTACTGAACCATTGTAAGTGTAGTTAAGGTTGGCCTACTGAACCATAGTAAGTGTAGTTAAGGTTGGCCTACTGAACCATAGTAAGTGTAGTTAAGGTTGACCTACTGAACCATAGTAAGTGTATTTAAGGTTGGTCTACTGAACCATAGTAAGTGTATTTAAGGTTGACCTACTGAACCATAGTAAGTGTATTTAAGGTTGGCCTACTGAACCATAGTAAGTGTATTTAAGGTTGACCTACTGAACCATAGTAAGTGTATTTAAGGTTGGTCTACTGAACCATAGTAAGTGTATTTAAGGTTGGTCTACTGAACCATAGTAAGTGTATTTAAGGTTGACCTACTGAACCATAGTAAGTGTAGTTAAGATTGACCTACTGAACCATAGTAAGTGTAGTTAAGGTTGACCTACTGAACCAAAGTAAGTGTAGTTAAGGTTGGCCTACTGAACCAAAGTAAGTGTAGTTAAGGTTGACCTACTGAACCATAGTAAGTGTAGTTAAGGTTGGCCTACTGAACCATAGTAAGTGTAGTTAAGGTTGGCCTACTGAACCATAGTATGTGTAGTTAAGGTTGGTCTACTGAACCATAGTAGTGTAGTTAAGGTTGGCCTACTGAACCATAGTAAGTGTAGTTAAGGTTGGCCTACTGAACCCTAGTAAGTGTAGTTAAGGTTGGCATACTGAACCATAGTAAGTGTAGTTAAGGTTGGCCTACTGAACCATAGTAAGTGTAGTTAAGGTTGGCCTACTGAACCATAGTAAGTGTATTTAAGGTTGGCCTACTGAACCATAGTAAGTGTAGTTAAGCTTGGCCTACTGAACCATAGTAAGTGTAGTTAAGGCAAGACAAGCTCTTGTTAAAATAAAAACAACAAACTAAACGAATACAAAGATAAAGATGAACTTATAGCAAGGGTTCTTAAACGTTTATAATTTGAATATCACTTCTCGAAACATTTTGATTTATTTTGAAAGAATGGGTGTGGGCAGGGCCGGATTAAGCCATTTTAGTGCCCAAGGATTAAACCCACATGGGTGCCCCCTTCTGCCCGGGGCCCCTGATCTTTCACTGACCGTGACCTCTGGTATGTTCAATATTATTCAAAGAAAACAGTTGTTAACAAATATGTTTGTAGTTTGTATTACTATCACTTATATAAAACCTACAATAAAGTATTTCTGTATTAAAATTAATAGTTAATAAATTTTGAAATAATAATAGACAAAAATACTTCATTTTTTATTAGATGAAAAAATAAAAAAGATATTTTCATTTACATTTTAAAGTTTTTTTTCCTAGATTTACATCTAGCGAAGTTTTTGAGTATATTGTCAAAGTTAATTTTGCGCAACACATCTGCCTCGATCATAAGCAGAGATAAGGAATCGAGCCTTTCTTGTTTCAGTGTTGATATTTTCGGATTTTTTTGTACGTTTCAACTGAGAAAAAGAGCGCTCCGTTGAACAGTTAGTAACCATTAATTTTAAAAATATGCGCAAGGCGATTTCAACATTTGGAAAGGCACACTCGATGTTGTCTCTAACTGGAATATCTCATTAGGAAATGGCGTCAGCGGGCCGTCGAGCTAGTGCTCCTAATGCCCTCCCTGGCGTCCACCCACACCTGCCAGCCGCCGGGTGTCCCCGGCGCCGGGCCGTGCGGGAAGACGTCAGAAACCTCCCCGGCGTTGGACGCCCCCACCAGCAACTGCTCGATCGAGTTCGCTGATGGAGGCCCCCCCCCCGCCCGGAGACATCTGGTCGACCGAAAACGCTGTGTTTCAAGCGTCCGCAGTCCACTCTCCTAGGGGCCGGGACGGTAAATTAACGTCCTAATATCTCCCCCCACCCGTCCCGGGGAAGCATCGGACGCCCTCTAAGAGGGATTCTACAGTGGGTTTCCACCCCGCAACTAACTCGCGAAGTAGCTGGGACGAAACGGTTGCCTAGGAGCAACTTTCTCAGGGCTGCATATTTAGAATCATCGACCATAGGCTTCCACCACAGCCTATCGCCTCATATCCCTTAACGGCAACTTGTAATCATGATCCCTACCCTGTGTTTGCCTTTTCTTCCCCCTGTGAAGCATCACAGGTGGCAGCCCTGTAGGAGCTGTTTATTCCGGCAACTACCATGCATGGCCGTGTCTGCCACGCGGGACACGCAATGGTTGTAATGTGCCCCGGGTTAACGCCGAGGGGGTCGGTCTCTAACTATTACTTTGTATAATTCTCCATGATTGGACGTGTTGTTTTCCGATTTTGATGCAGGAAACGTGTGGCGAATATATGAATGAAACTGTTGTAGTTCAGTAAATAAATTATTGTTCAGATCTTTAGGATAAGCATTTATTAGTTCTTCACAGCACTGAGATGTTTGTGATAGAGATACATCGACCAAACAAGAAAATCGAACTGCTACATCATTATATACTTTTCCTCGTCTACTCATTTCTGTCTCAAGTTTGTCAACAATGGCGTAGAATGTAGATATACGAAATTTGTCTATGGCATTCAGAGATACCCCAGGGGCATCACCATCAATGACCACTGTCGTTCGTTTACGATTACAGGTCAAAGTTGACTTATAATCTACACCTGGTGTTATTTTTTTGCAGCTTCTTCAAATCTTTCAAAGTCATTCCTAGATTTATGCAAGTGATCTGCTAGTGAAGAATACAAATCAGCACACGTTTTCATGTTCACATGCTCATTTTGTGTCTATTACTAAGGGGTAACCGGTCGAATTAATTAATTAATGTTATTATTTTAATATTATTTTTTGAAAATATAAAAATGGTAAAACTTCCCAAACATTTTTAAAATTCGAATACGACCGCACTATTTATTTACAAGCCGAGTGAGTCCGCATTTTGCTCATTACCATTTACCAGGAGTTTTTTTTAAAATTTTTATGCGCTTAATTTTTTAAGCATTCAAGATTGTACCAAACTTGAATGTGAATTTTTATTATAATGTATTTCTTCATTTTCATAGCACTTGTTCAATTTTCAGTTGTTTCTGGGCTTAAATTTGTTCCAAAAAAAATTTCTTGAGGACTTGTGGTGCCCCCAAACGCTTGGTGCCCAAGGCACATGCCTTGTTTGCCTAGAGGTTAATCCGGCCCTGGGTATGGGGTGGGCTAGGTTGGATGGAGTGTAGAGGTAGTTAAATGTATCAGTAAAAAAAATGTTGAATAAATAATTTAAAGAATTGCTCAAATAACAATTAATTCATTTTATAACCTACTGACGAGTTATTTTTGTAAAACTCTGACAACCGCTGCACTTAACACCACCTGGCCCCCCCCCCCGGGCAAACTCTTAATTTATTTACCACCGTCTTGGCCCCCCCCCCCCCGGGCAAACTCTTAATTTATTTACCACCGTCTGAGATCATATCATGTATAGAACTATGTTAATCTGATAAAAAGATTAAAATTTTCATGCGGTGAAACGTAAAATAGTTCATTGACTCCCAGATTACTGCAAAATCAGCCCAGGGGCGTGGTGACCGTACAGTGTGCCATCTTAGAGGTGGCGACAAAATAAATAAAAAGGAAAAGTAGTAAGTCTAGTCGGGTTGGGGGGCGAAATCCTTAGTTCTCGCACAACACTTACACATTACCAGGACAACACTTACACATTACCAGGACAACACTTACACATTACCAGGACAACACTAACACATTACCAGGACAACACTTACACATTACCAGGACAACACTTACACATTACCAGGGCAACACTTACACATTACCAGAACATTATGTTGTTCATTGACTCTTCTGTGGTAATCTTTTTGTTAACAACCAACTTGGATTAATGTTATAAATTACAACTATTTAAATGAAATAATTGGACAGCCCAATTATAACATCAAACATAGAGGTGTTTATAGATAATATATCATATATACATACATATAAATATAATATATATATATATATATATATATATATATATATAATATTGACAATTAAAGGAATACTTCGAATTAAAGACCAATGATTAAGAGTAATTAATAAATAATACACTTTAGATAGCACAGTGTTTAAGTCAGCATTTCTTGTTTACAGACAGTAAGCAGATAGAATAGTTTTTACACTAAAGTTTAACTAAATGATTCTCTTTTTTCATAAAACGTGAATTTTCGATACCAAAATTATTTGAAAACTAAGAATACTTAATAATAGTTCTTAGTATTTGTATGTTTTGGGTGGAAATTATTACATTCATTGATGTACTTATCATCAATCTGAATTTAGGATATGCTCCCCGTGGGAGGGGGGTATTTGAACGCGAAGGAAAAAGACCCTTTTTAAGAACAAAAATATTGATATTGTTACGTTATTATGTTATGTATTAATTTAATTATTTTGACTAACTAGTTTTCGCTTTAATTTTCGTATTTTTCAAAAGTGATTTTATATGTTATTAGACTTACGTAAGAATCAAATACATTTTTAATGCATGCAAAGACAAAGGTTTCCTGAACACAAAGACTACAGAATAGGAACTTGCAGAAAGTATAGATGTTGAGCCAGTCTTTTGCCACAACAAAGGTTTCCTGAACACAAAGACTACAGAATAGGAACTTGCAGAAAGTATAGATGTTGAGCCAGTCTTTTGCCACAACAAAAGTTTCCTGAACACAAAGACTACAGAATAGGAACTTGCAGAAAGTATAGATGTTGAGCCAGTCTTTTGCCACAACAAAGGTTACGAGTGCTTGCCACGAAAAGGCAGTTTAATTATAAGTGGAATCTATTGAGGATTCTAAAGCCTGTTATCGTATTAAAAGTTAATATCATAAGTGCGACTGCTAATATTACATTGACAGAACGTTTTAAGCCACAGCAATACCATAGAAACACTTTTTAAAGATTACAAACATTCTCGCGTAAGAAATCTTTACTGATTTAAAAAAAAATTAAAACAAATATCTCAGACATTGATGGATGAATTATTAAAGAAATATTAATCATTTACATCGGGTGACATGGACAAATTCGCCACTGTAAGCGTTTTTATATTGTAATTTGAAATCCTTGTTTTTATATTTTTACATTCAAAACAATGTCTGGAGGTTTTCAAAAAGGCTGCACCTATAGGTACACGGGTACCAGAATTGAGAGGTTGGGATTAAAAAACGATTTAAAACAATTTATTTTGGGTTTGTAAGACCAAATGAGGTATCAAATGAAAGATAATTGAATGTACTATACGTTTATAAACCTAATTTTTCATTTTAACTAAAATAAACTACTACAAATGACATCCGAATAGCATTAGTCAAAATGAACCCGGACACGCAGCGCCCCCCCCCCCTTTTTTTTTTTCGGACAAAAAAAAAAGAGGAAAAGCTAAAAAAAACTCTAGTGCAAGCATAACCAATCTTTTAGCTTTCCAACAAGCTGAGAAAAGAAAGCGTCCAACTTAAATTTAATTAACGAACACAACAACATTATGAAGATGATTTTTTGAAACTTTTGTCAAGTAAAAAAAATGCAGGTACGATGCAATCACTGGCCAGAGCTGGGGGGGGGGGCGGGTGGGGTGTGGGGGGTTGCATCTTGGCCTACCCTAGGCGGCACTACTCGTGTCTGGGCCTATCCCAGGCGGCACTACTCGTGTCTTGGCCTACCCTAGGCGGCACTACTCGTGTCTTGGCCTACACTAGGCGGCACTACTCGTGTCTGGACCTACCCTAGGCGGCACTACTCGTGTCTGGGCCTACCCCAGGCGGCACTACTCGTGTCTGGGCCTACCCCAGGCGGCACTACTCGTGTCTTGGCCTACTCCAGGCGGCACTACTCGTGTCTTGGCCTACCCTAGGCGGATCTAATCCTGTCTGGGCCTACCCCAGGCGGCACTACTCGTGTCTGGGCCTACCCTAGGCGGCACTACGCGTGTCTGGGCCTACCCCAGGCGGCACTATTCGTATCTTGGCCTACCCTAAGCGGCACTACTCGTATCTTGGCCTACCCTAGGCGTTACTACTCGTATCTTAGCCTACCCCAGGCGGCACTACTCGTGTCTTGGCCTACCCTAGGCGGCACTACTCGTATCTTGGCCTACCCTAGGCGGCACTACTCGTGTCTTGGCCTACCCCTGGCGGCACTACTCGTGTCTTGGTCTACACTAGGCAGCACTACTCGTGTCTTGGCCTACCCCTGGCGGCACTACTCGTGTCTTGGCCTACCCTAGGCAGCACTACTCGTGTCTTGGCCTACCCTAGGCAGCACTACTTGTGTCTTGGCCTACCCTAGGCAGCACTACTTGTGTCTTGGCCTACCCTAGGCAGCATTACTCGTGTCTTGGCCTACCCTAGGCAGCACTACTCGTGTCTTGGCCTACCCTAGGCAGCATTACTCGTGTCTTGGCCTACCCTAGGCAGCACTACTCGTGTCTTGGCCTACCCTAGGCAGCACTACTCGTGTCTTGGCCTACCCTAGGCAGCACTACTCGTGTCTTGGCCTACCCTAGGCAGCATTACTCGTGTCTTGGCCTACCCTAGGCAGCACTACTCTTGTCTTGGCCTACCCCAGGCGGCACTACTCGTGTCTTGGCCTACCCTAGGCAGCACTACTCGTGTCTTTCCTACCCCAGGCGGCACTACTCGTATCTTGGCCTACCCTAGGCAGCACTACTCGTGTCTTGGCCTACCCCAGGCGGCACTACTCGTGTCTTGCCTACCCCAGGCGGCACTACTCGTGTCTTGGCCTTTTGATGCAATTTTCAGGAATAAGTGGGATTTAATTTCTGTGCATATAAAATATCGGGTAGAAGTAATTAAAATACCATTCCTTGAAATCTGGTCTTTTAAAATAACTCTGTAGTAGTCGACCGTTTCCTTCATTGTCTGTACTTGGACTGCGTTGTTGTATAAGAGCGTGCTGTTATTCAATTTGTGTTATTTAATTAATGACTTTTCTTATACAAAGAAATATTCACAAATTTTCTATTCCCCACCCCCCCCCCTTTTTTTTTTTTCTTCATTTCACTGTCCCAGGTGAGAAATTACACATTTAGACAAGACGATCACAAAAGCACCTTGACATTTGACACTCTGACAGCAGTTATATATGGGATTAAAAATATATTATTTCTTTCTTTATGTTCAGCTATTTTAGCTCCCAATTTCTCAACAGCAGGATGTACAACCGCTGGTGGGATGCAACCTGCTAGCAATGGCTCAGCACAAACGATTCCCTCTTTTTTTAAAATAGCCTCTGTGTTCGGGGTTCTCTGAGCTGAGGTGTGAGATTAGGCCGCTACCAAATGTGGAAATCTTAAATTCAATATCTTGTAAATTTTCTTACGTTCTCCCTTCTTATAAAAGAGTCTAGTTTCGTGTACACCTTTTTTGCTATACTTTAAATATTTTAAAACTTAAAATACTTAAAACGGTCTTTAGTATGGCAGCACAACTATTGTCATACTGTAACTTGAATCCCAACACTGCTTGCAGCCCGACACACTAAAAAATAAAAAGAATTCTCTAAACAAAGGTAAGACATATGAAAATATGTTTACCGATATTAGGATATTACAAAAAAAACAACAACAAACAACATAAGACCTTTGCCAATAATAAAATGTAATATTCAAACTAATCAAGATACCAATGAGATAAAAGGAAAACATTATATTGGATGTAAAGCAGTTTAGAGCAGTCACACGTCAACAAGCTTAAAGCGTCAATTTAATACAAGATGATTGGGTATGAAGCAGTTTAGAGCAGTCACAAGTAAACAAGATTTTGTCTCAACAGCTGCACCAATCTCAGCTAACAGTTAATCTTTTTTTGTTTTGTGGGAAAGATTTGGTTCACGAGCCAACGGATAATTCTACGATTCTCATCCTGTAACAACGTACCCATTTTTTTTTGTATAGCAAAGCTGAACACAGTGAATTTTGTAAAAATTATATACAACGTGATGTGATTCTAGCTGGTGATTCGAGATACACTCAGATGAGTTTTAGAATCGCTGGTTTCAAGGGTTTTTATACTGGACAGATCGATTCACAAATCAATCTAAGTCTAAAAACCTGTCATGACACAACAGCCAGCAGAAATGAGGGGGGGGGGGGGGAGGCATCATGATGTGATAGATGAGCGCGCATGTGTGTTTGTGAGGGTGCAATATGTGAGGGATAACGCTTGTGTGGGGTTGAGTGGGTGGTGGTAGGTTGTAAGTGAGATGGTTAGTTGTTAAGGGGTGGTAGGTTGTGAGTGTGGTGGTAGGTTGTGATGGTGGCGGTAGGTTGTGTGGGTGGCGGTAGGTTGTGTGGGTGGCGGTAGGTTGTGAGGGTGGCGGTAGGTTGTGAGGGTGGTGGTAGGTTGTGAGGGTGGTGGTAGGTTGTGAGGACGGTGGTAGGCGTGAGGACGGTGGTAGGTTGTGAGGACGGTGGTAGGTTGTGAGGGTGGTGGTAGGTTGTGAGGGTGGGAAAGCATTGGTAATATTGCCCTGGCTGTAATTTCATGGTGGTAGTTTACGTCCTTTTAACCTCGAGTCCCTAATCATTAGAGTCACGTGACGGTGGACAGAAAACATCAATATTTAAGTTCCTTTTTTTAACTCGCCAATCTCCATGACAACCCCATATGTGTCATATTCTTTGAGATTATCGTTCTTGTTATTCTTTTAATATATATATTTTTTTAAAACTTATCATTATTTTTAATGATCGAACTCCCCCACAATAATATAACATCCTCACAATAATCCAACGCCCCACATTAATCAAGACACCACCATATTAATCTTACACCCCCACACTAAACAAATAGCTCCACATTAATCAAGACACCACCATATTAATCTTACACCCCCACACTAATCAAATAGCTCCACATTAATCAAGACACCACCATATTAATCTTACACCCCCACACTAATCAAATAGCTCCACATTAATCAAGACACCACCATATTAATCTTACACCCCCACACTAATCAAATAGCTCCACATTAATCCGATCCGACACCTTCACATTAATCTACACCCCCCCCCCCCCCCCCCCCCCGCCCAATTAATCAGGCTAAAGTGAATAAAGACGTGAAATCCTTCTAACAGACGTGACAAAGATCTTTTGATTTAATGCATTCTGAAGTGCAACTTTGTAAGTTGCTCGGATAATGGCCGCGTTTTAGAGCTAAGACGGGTCTCCCCTTTCTTGAGATTTAAGTTTCGTTGCAAAACACGTAATGTTAGCGCTTAGAAGCTGACACTTGCAATTTGTGATGTTAGTGTTTCGTGGCAAACACCTGTAATTTGTGATGTTAGTGTTTCGTGGCAAACACCTGTAATTTGTGATGTTAGTGTTTCGTGGCAAACACTTGCAATTTGTGATGTTAGTGTTTCGTGGCAAACACTTGTAATTTGTGATGTTAGTGTTTCGTGGCAAACACTTGCAATTTGCGATGTTAGTGTTTCGTTGCAAACACCTGTAATTTGTGATGTTAGTGTATCGTGGCAAACACTTGTAATTTGTGATGTTAGTGTATCGTGGCAAACACCTATAATTTGTGATTTTAGTTTTTCCAAAGACAATGCAAGTTATTTTTTTTATAGCAATGCAAGACACGTAATTTTAGGGTTTCATTTCGACATCTGAAATGTCAGTGTTCAAATGGGTTCCATGACAAAACGACAAGTGACAAAATGACAAGGGACCAAATGACAAGTGACAAAACGACAAGTGACAAAACGACAAGGTGACAAAATGACAAGGTGACAAAATGACAAGGTGACAAAACGACAAGGCGACAAAACGACAAGGTGACAAAACGACAAGGTGACTTGTCACTTGTCGTTTTGTCTGGTTACCGTTGCAATCATGATAAACTCGTGCGGCGGTCACATCAAAGAGCTTTGATGTTCCCAGCGATGGGTTTGAAATATTGTTACTTTCTAAGTGGAGTCGTCGGCCTAATTCTGTGTTAGTCGTGATGAAAAATAACTTGAGTTTGACACATGTGCTCTAGAAGCTGGAGCTGGTGTTCAACAGTGTAGTGCTGTGTTAGTGCAGTTTCCTGTACAGTATAATAGGGCTTGTCATTTAATGGTGGAAATCTATAAATAGAACTGCTGTAATCATCCGGGTAATTATGCGGACAAAATGCCAACACTGTTCAGTACTGCTATTTTAGCGAAGTGACTCTTAAACTAAATCAAAACTTTGTTTTCAACTATATTTAATGAAATATTTACACCACTTTAAAAAATCCACATTCTCAATAATAAAATGGCATAAAACTTTTTGAGAGAGATTGAGAGAAACACATTAATTTATGTGGTGTTAGGGGATTGAGATCATCCGAACGCAGGTCCAAAATTCATAACACTAGTACTACTAGTAGTAGTAGGCCTAATGTATAACGCTAGTAGTAGTAGGCCTAATGCATAACACTAGTTGTAGTAGGCCTAATTCATAAAACTAGTAGTAGTAGGCTTAATGCATAACACTAGTAGTTGTAGGCTTAATGCATAACGCTAGTTGTAGTAGGCTTAATGCATAACACTAGTAGTTGGTTGGTTGGTCTGTGAGTTTGTGTATGTGTGTTTGTTTGTTTGTGTGTGTATGTTAGTGGTTTTTTTTGTTTGTGTGTGTGTGTGTGTGTGTGTGTGTAAGTGAAAGCGCCACTGGAAAGCACACAATGAAGTAGTTTGGAAACAGGCCAGTTTACGCTTGACCTGCACCCAAAGTCCATCAGTAGTATTTGTGTAGATTCCTAGGTGAAAGGGTGTACGAAATCTTGGGCATCTTTTAATATATAGCACGAACACTTACAAAAATTGATATTTTAAAAACAAAAATTAAGAATTTAACGGGTGCTTACAAATAGGGCACTTTTCATCGATTATTATTGTGTTTATTTGTGTTTTCTTCAAATTTGCTACTTGTGTAACATAGTTTCCTAAATAACATAGTTACAAAAAAATCTTCGCCTATATTTATTAAATTGCCGGCTGTTTTTTATCTTTTTATTTTCAGAATAATTGACAATCTGCCCCGCCCATTTGCATTCATCTCTATTTTAATGATTTTTTTTAGATGACAATCTAGTAGAAGGCTAAAAGAAAGCCAAAAAAAGTTTGTGAACTAACATTTTGCTTATCATTCCAATTTCAATTTTTGTTTAGTATTGGGGACTAGTTGTAGAAAAAATTCTTCGTTGTATACCGTGTTACACTACGGTGTTTTCAGATTTATTTGTCCGCCGTTCTAAAAATAGTAACATTACGTAGTGCGCTATGACGTTTTCCGGTCTGAGAAATGACAAGCCCTATTAGATAGTAATAGACCTTTTGAGATCCTAATCTTATGCATAATAACAGACATACTTGAGATAATAATTAAAAACTTTAATTAATTACACATTTTATTTTTAATTACTGTAATTAGTAATTGTCCTTTTTTAATTTCTCAGTAAATGTTTATTTGCAGAGCAAAAATGAAAATATTAAATAGCAGATTACATCCTTATGAATATAGTGTCATGGTATACAACATACTCATAGAGTACTTTGACCCAATATGACATACATTTTGTCTCCAAGGAATGAGCACGCTGAACATTATAATTTAAATTATGTCATGGTTGCTCATACACACAGACAATCACTGAAATTTTTAAGGGTCTGCTACAAAATATGATTGTGTATTCAAATATACAGTAAAATCATTTAATGAACTTCTCTGACTTTCTTGTATAACAATAAAATCCAAAAGAGGGTTTTCAAAAATGTGCATGTACTGCACTGTAAAAGGAAATATGTCTTACTAAAACAATGTTGATGTTTTAAGTTATTGAAACAAATGAACAAAAATTCCCAAACTAAAATTTTTTTAAATAAAAAAAGTAATTGTAATTACAGGTCAATAGTGGAGTAATTTGTAATGGTAATTAAGTACACTTTTGAATGAAGTAATGTAAATTGTAGATAATTACAAATATAGGTCATGTAATTCTAATGGTAATTAATCACATTTTAATGTAATTATGCGCAAGTCTGATAACCGAATACCGTGTTTCTCCAACGATAAGGCATGTAAAATATCTTTAAAAGTTGACCTTACTTTATTGTATGTAAGGCATTAAAAACGGTGGATAAGTTGTCGTTTTGTCACCTTGTCGTTTTGTCACCTTGTCGTTTTGTCACCTTGTCGTTTTGTCACTTGTCGTTTTGTCACCTTGTCGTTTTGACACCTTGTGATTTTGTCACCTTGTCGTTTTGTCACTTGTCGTTTTGTCACTTGTCGTTTTGTCACTTGTCGTTTTGTCACTTGTCGTTTTGTCACTTGTCGTTTTGTCTTTTGTCGTTTTGTCTGGTTACCGTTCAAATGCATCCCACGTGATATTAGAATTTCCTTGCAACACATATATGGTTTAACGCTTCAATGCAGTAAGTCTGGGTTTCATTGGGACACATGTAATGTTAAGGTTTCATTTCAATGCACTGTGGTTTCACCAACATGTAGTGTTAGTATTTCATTATGCAACTACACATTTTGCCCCGTCCAACTGTTCTGTTTATAGAATTATGGCAGGGGCTAGAGAAAAAGACAGAAATATAATTAAATTCATATTTTCATAAATTTTCTTACAGTAATGTAATGTTTAACTCATACATACCTACAAAATATTATGTAGCGTTGCCTACTTTCAAATTCCTCCTCCTTTTCTCTGTTTTGCAATAATTTCTCTCTAAATTTATGCATCCCCTTTCTTCGGTAATGGCTTACTCGTGCATGAATAACTTTTCACCTTGGATATATATGTATATCCACGTTAATCAACACATTTATTTTTTACTTTAATGAAATTAGCATACCAGGTCCGTCTTTTTGCCCACATTATAAAAAAATATATATTTGTTTCTTCAATTCTCTCTGTGGTTTGCTCAATGTGCACTATTTATTTATGTCAGACTTCGGGAGAGCAGAGATATCAACGAGCTCAAGTTTACGTTTGACAGTGGAATAAAAGCAAGGGTAATAAGGGGAGAGACTGCAATCAGGTTAGCACAATAGTAAATTAGTCAAGTGCCTATAGGGGTAAAGTAAGAAAAATATAATAATATATCGAAATATAGAAAAAAAAGGAGGTAATGAGACGGAAACAAACGGCAAGTAGCAGTCAAGTAGTGAATAAAATGGGTAATAAGGGGAGAGACTGCAATCAGGTTAGCACAATAGGAAATTAGTAAAACAAAGTAAGATTAAATCTGAAAAAAGGAACGCAACAAAACAATAAAGGCAAGAATCATTTCCCTTTCCCGTCAAGGGTAAAACAACACGGACAAGTGACGTATGCCAGAATGTCTTGTCTTTCCATGTCTGAATGGGAGATTTTTATTATGACACCTATTATAATAAAAAAATACTTTTATTATTAAAAAAAAAATAATACAATTTTGACAATGGCACCAGATATGATCGTCTGCCAGCCCTCGGTACTGGTTATCATCTCTTTGTCTAACTTATGCGGCCCCCGCAGGCGGATACTTTGTTAACCTGCTGAATGGATGCTGTGTGGGAGTTATTTATAAGCAGTAGCAGTGCGGTTCCTGAACGACTAGGACTGTGGGAGTGGAGTGGGAGGGAGGGGGGAGGCGCACAGAGTCATATAATGAATAAAAAAATATTTGGATATACGTGACTAAGGGAGCTAATAGCTGTAAATCATAATTTAATTCTACTTCTGTAATTATTCTTTAATAAAAATAAATAGAAAAAAATAGAAATGAAATATGGTAAACTGATCCCAGACGAAAGATGAGTGGTTGCATAACGATGAATTATTTCCCCTTATTTACTCTTAGAACGTGAAAAGACAGTGTTTTTATCTTTTTTAAAGGAAATTTAATGTGGTACTTTTAAGAGAAATTGTATGTTCAATTGAAAATTTTAATATTGATCACCAATGTTCAGTAGAGAAGGTGGATGTTACATAGATGACGTCAGGTTTCAAATCAACTTTTGACCCTGACCT
This sequence comes from Omphiscola glabra, assembly GCA_964017045.1. NCBI lineage: Eukaryota > Metazoa > Mollusca > Gastropoda > Lymnaeidae > Omphiscola > Omphiscola glabra. The sequence goes on from OZ024795.1 coordinate 20,163,642, forward strand.
CTGTTACAGTGAGCAGACTTCGTCGCATATTTGGTAAACTTGAAATCGGCCTTGTTCAATGTAACGTAGTCATTTTATAAACCATTTTAAAAGAAGTCCAAGTCATCTTTGTTGTTAACACCTCTTGATCAAAACACAACTGTCGTGCAACTATTGTGCGACTGTCGTGCAACTGTCGTGCAACTATCGTGCAACTGTCGTGCAACTGTCGTGCAACTGTCGTGCAACTATCGCGCAACTATCGTGCGATTGTCGTGCAACTGTCTAAGCCTCAGTCCATCATTGCCAACAAACAGTTTCTCAATTTCATGTTAACTTTCTCTCATCCATCCGGTGAGAGCTACACCTAGTTGCGTGCGACCTATTTGGTGCTGCCCTATTTGGCGCTTTCTTATTGGTGCTGTCCTATCTGGTGCTGCCCTATCTGGTGCTGCCCTATTTCGTGTTGCCTTATTTGGTGCTGCCTTGGAGGCAATCAATGTATTCTAAATTGCACTGGGAGCAGCGCAATGTCACTTCTCTTTTTAAATTAAAATTCAAAAATAGATTGCCTACGGGCCGTGCAGGTAGGACGTATCTCTTTCCTCTCCTGCTCCGACTTGGATAAATCATTATAAAAGAACACACCTCAACGTTTTAAATTGAAAGACCCCCCCCCCACCCCCTCTTTCCCCTCTTCCCAAAGAGCCGACGCTGGTCTGATATCAGGTTTTGCTGGCGAAGTTCCATCTGACAGTGAAGCCTCCATCCGTCTGTCTGCCCACACAATCCAAGGGATTTAAAAAAAAACACCATAAGAACGTTTGTGTGGGCGAGAATTGCCATTCTTCACGTTTTCTGAAACGCTGTCTCCATCAGTCCCAGTGGGGATCATATTTTTTTAGTGTTGAATTTTTTGTTTCCATTACCTCAAGAAATAAAATTAAAACACATTTTTAATGTAGTTGTTTAAAAAAACAACAACGACAATGGAATTGGTCGATATTCAGATGTTGAAGATAAATATAAAGAATAGTAATTGATTTTAATATGCATCGTGAGGATCGGGATGAGTGTTGGGATGAGTGTTGGAATTAGTTTTGGGATGAGGGTTGGGATGAGGGTTAAGATGAGTATTGGGATGAGTGTTGGGATGAGGGTTAGGATAAGTGTTGGGATGAGTGTTGGAATGAGTGTTGGGATGAGAGTTGGGATGAGGGTTAGGATGAGTATTGGGATGAGTGTTGGGATGAGGGTTGGGATGAGGGTTAGGATGAGTATTGGGATGAGTGTTGGGATGAGGGTTGGGATGAGTGTTGGGATGAGTATTGGGATGAGTGTTGGGATGAGTGTTGGGATGAGGGTTAGGATGAGTGTTGGAATTAGTTTTGGGATGAGGGTTGGGATGAGGGTTAAGATGAGTATTGGGATGAGTGTTGGGATGAGGGTTAGGATAAGTGTTGGGATGAGTGTTGGAATGAGTGTTGGGATGAGAGTTGGGATGAGGGTTAGGATGAGTATTGGGATGAGTGTTGGGATGAGGGTTGGGATGAGGGTTAGGATGAGTATTGGGATGAGTGTTGGGATGAGGGTTGGGATGAGTGTTGGGATGAGTATTGGGATGAGGGTTGGGATGAGTGTTGGGATGAGGGTTAGGATGAGTGTTGGGATGAGAGTTAGGATAAGTGTTGGGATGAGTGTTGGGATGAGTATTAGGATGAGTATTAGGATGAGTGTTGGGATGAGGGTTAGGATGAGTATTGGGATGAGTGTTGGGTTGAGTGTTGGGATAAGTGTTGGGATGAGTGTTGGGATGAGTGTTGCGATGAGTGTTGGGATGAGTGTTGGGATGAGTGTTGGGATGAGTGTTGGGATGAGGGTTGGGATGAGTGTTGGGATGGGTGTTGGGATGAGTATTGGGATGAGTGTTGGGAGAGTGTTGGGATGAGTGTTGGAGTGAGTGTTGGGAGAGTGTTGGGATGAGTGTTGGGATGAGTTTTGGGATGAGTGTTGAGATGAGTGTTGTAAGAGTGTTGGGATAAGTGTTGGGAGAGTGTTGGGATGAGTGTTGGGATGAGTGTTGGGATGAGTGTTTGGATGAGTGTTGGGATGAGTGTTGGGAGAGTGTTGGGATGAGTGTTGGGGAGAGTGTTGGGATGAGTGTTGGGATGAGTGTTGGGATGAGTATTGGGATGAGTTTTGGGTTAGGTTTTGGGATGAGTGTTGGGATGAGTGTTGGGATGAGGGTTGAGATGAGTGTTGGGATGTGGGTTAGGATGAGTGTTGGGATGAGGGTTAGGATGAGTGTTGGGAGAGTACTGGTGAAGAGATAACGGGTGGGGGAAATTTGAAGAAGAATTCGTGGGGGCGAGGGGATGTGATGTTCAATGGGAGGGTTTCCCTGATGAGTGGGATAGTTAACATGTTTTGCTTTGGTTTTCATCAGGTATAATGTGGTTTAGATTTCACATTTAAAAAAAAATGATTTCACTAAACTTGCTTGTACAGCAAAGTTTTCTCAACAAAACATTTCAAGTTGAGGTGACTTTTTATCCTGCTTTGTGTAGTGCTGTCAACGTGTACCCGGATGCCCGCCCGAGGCTAACTGGCCGAGTAATTCTTGTCTACTTCGCCTGAAGGTGACACGCCACGGGGAATCGTTAAGTATGAGGTTAGTTCGGGGACCAAGCAACTGGACTATCAACTGAACTACCAGTCGGGGACCTAGTAACTGAACTATCAACTGAACTACCAGTCGGGGACCTAGTAACTGAACTATCAACTGAACTACCAGTCGGGACCTAGTAACTGAACTATCAACTGTACTATCAGTGGGGGACCTAGAAACTGGACTATCAGTTGGGGACCTAGCAACTGAACTATCAATCAATGACCTAGCAACTGAACTATCAGTCGATGACCTAGTAACTGAACTATCAGTCGATGACCTAGTAACTGAACTATCAATCAATGACCTAGCAACTGAACTATCAATCAATGACCTAGCAACTGAACTATCAGTCAATGACCTAGCAACTGAACTATCAGTCGATGACCTAGTAACTGAACTACCAGTCGATGACCTAGTAACTGAACTATCAGTCGATGACCTAGTAACTGAACTATAAGTCGATGACCTAGTAACTGAACTATGAGTCGGGGACCTAATAACTGAACTATTAGTCAATGACCTAGTAACTGAACTATCAGTCGGGGACCTAGTAACTGAATTATCAACTGAACTATCAGTCGGGCACCATTTAACTGAAAAATCATCTGAACTATCAATGGGGGACCTAGCATCTGAACTATCAATGGGGGACCTAGCATCTGAACTATCAATGGGGGACCTAGCATCTGAACTATCAATGGGGGACCAAGCATCTGAACTATCAATGGGGGACCTGGCATCTGAACTATCTAAACTTGTCTGCTTCGTCGGCTTTGTGGGTCGAAGGGTACCCGGGCAGATGTTTTTATTCCAAATTCTGTGTGTACACCTGAGAGATTTACAGGTTAAAATGAAATGCGTAAACATTTAACATCACCAGCTAATGGGTTACCTTCATCGCCTGCTCTTCAAAAGTCCATCCTCGTTGTGACATGCGGGTGCATGGTTTGGTGGTTGGGGGCTGCCTAAACTTTAGCCACTACCACTTTTTGTATCCGCCGCTGCATAAACAAAAACACTCAACTAGGCTTTTGTCAGTTGTCCGGATTCGAACCGGACAGTTCAGTGTTTCAGCCGAATGTCCAGAGAAAAAATAAATTTAAATACCGGACATGTTAAATATAATACCCTCGGATGCAACCACCCCCTCCCCTTCTTTTTTACGGCTTTACGGGAGTCCTGAGGAGAGGAAGGGTGGCAAGGTTTTCGGTGTTTTAAAATAAAAAGTGTTTGTTAACCTTGCACACAGCACATAGTTCTTCCTGGCTTAATATGGGGCACTTCCTTCATGGAACGTGACGCATTAATCACGTTTAGTACTTTATAAAAGCCAAATGATAAATTATGCGTATCTTTTTGTTTAAAACGCATTATGCAACGTTGTATTTTGTATGTCACCCCGTGACACTGACTGTCTCGTTGTGTAGCTGTGTCATAATGTGATCTATCACGATGGATCTTTTCGGGTGCTGTTTCACGCTATTTTGGTGTGTCACGCTAAGTCGTTTCGTTTCCGGTGTCTTTGTCAGACGCTAGCGTTTCATTTAGGGGGGGGGGGGCGGCGGTTGGGGGTGTCATCCTTGCCATCTGTCCCGTGCCTCACATTCACAGGATCTTCAAATTTACACATAACCTTGTTATATAATAACATTCAAACTTTCAAACGAACTTTTCTTTCCAGGTGAAAAGAACGAAAATTAAAAACTTTCAACATATTTTTTTTATAACGTTAATTTTAAAAGATTTTGTAATGATAAATGGCATTTTACAAAACTATACTAATCGTCTCAAAACCTCCAGTGGAAAATGGCATCCCCTACCCCCCAACGCCGATCTCCAAAAGGCATTGCCCGTGATGTGTAGTGCTGTCACATGATATTTCTTGTTTTGTGTCAAGTATGAACTGCCATGTGTTTATTCTTGTTGTACTTTTGTTAAATCTTAACATGACATAACCATCACGGGAGTTAAGCGCACGTCCCGCTGTCACATTCACATAAACACTTCCTACAACAGTATATTCACCGGAAAACCAACCAACATACAGGGTTTCTCCCTGGGTACCTCGAGATCTGCACGATGTTTGTAAACAAAAGACTTCCGGAAAATTTTCCCATCCTGGAAATTCCGCTTACAAACTTTTAGAATACAATGTCAACAAGTGACAGATAGTCACAAACTGGCGACATAAGCCATGACCTGTAAAATATAGTTAACTGCGCTAAATTACTAAGCTCAGTAGCCCTAGTACACAGGTTCTCGAGCGTTCTCAAGCCACCAACACATTCATGTAGACGCAAAGCGCCCTTACCAAGATATATTGGGGAAAAGGGGCCTTTATATAGAGTGAATTCTTGGAAAGGAAAATATCTTAAAAACTAATATTCCAGTTTAACGTAATTGACGACGTATTAAATGCCATGAAATTATATATTAACCTAAACTTTTAGACAAAAATAAAAAAAAGAAAACTATTTAAAAATCACAACTCTCTTAGTCCATTGTTTCAGCCGGTGACCCCAATAAATCACTTCCCAACCACAGTTTACGTCACCCACCCATCCCCCGCCAATGGGCTGGAAACCTGTGTTCTCTAGTTATAGCAGGGGTTGGCAAACTACGGCCCGTGGCTTCGGTTCACCCGGCCCCTCAGCAGCTTAGTATGTTCATTTAATAACAGCGTTATTTATGTATAAATTAAGAACATGGATCAGTATGTGTTTGAAAGCCGTTTCAACCTCTTGTATTAATTTTAAAATTTCTCCAATGGAGATTTGTATGTTAGAATAAATAATGTAATTTAGGAATTTTCATCCCAATTTGATTAAGTTTCCTGGTTTATAAATTATGAGCACAACAAGGCAGTGGCGTAGCTAAGGGGTGCGGGGTGCGGACCGCACCGGGTGACGCCATCTCATATTTTCATGGGGTGACACTAAGTTTAAAAATTTCATATTTACAGAGCACAAACTTCGGTATAACCGAATTTTAAAACAGTTTACCGATCACACGTCAATTTTACGCACATGTAATCAATCCAAATGATACAGTGCGATTGATATTGATTTGATGAAGTGCTTGACATGTTTGGAGCTTTGAAGACCAGGAATGAAGCATTTTAAATAAAGTAAATTGAATGTAAAAATAACTAAAACTTAGCGCTGTTACAGTTCCTAAATACATTTAAGCCATCAATTTATTTGTTTTTGGTTCTTGTTCAAGTTATACTGTGGATTAATTTTAACAAGAAGAAATTCATCGTGGAAGTGGGGGGGGGGGGGTGTTTGAATTGGGGGGGGGGGTGACACTATGAGTTTACCGCACCGGGTGACACCAACTCTAGCTACGCCACTGAAACAAGGGAAAACTTTCACCCACACTGAGTTAATTAAATCATGTCTCCTGAAAAGACCTGAGTCCAGAAAAAGTAGATTTTTTTAAACACTATAAGCCTTTCAACGAAAACAAGTGCACTTTGAGTGGAGGATATAGAAGACATTGTGTACCAACTGAGATACAGTGGTTATATTATATCGAAGACAATATCATGTAACAACTGAGATACAAAGCCAAAGAGTTTAAATATTTCTCCAAGGTATGGGAGGAGACAAACAATATGGTTTCTTCCATTTTTTGCTTTTTATTTGCCAATAGTGATTTTTTAAAGGGATTTTAGTAATGTTGAAGTGAGAGAAGAATTGGCGTATGTACATAATACTTAAGGAACAAACTAGGGGAAGACATTTTCAATGAGGAAGAAAAATTCATTGTAAACTTTGGAATGGGCAAAAGAAAATAATAATTAAGTATGTCACAACATATTGCGGTAAAAATGTGCGGTGAAGGGAAACATATAGTTAAATAAATGTACAATGCTGGACTTAGTGTTGGCTGTACTTCATGTTGGCTGTTCCAAGCCGATGGTTTTCTTCATAGTATTTCTGATCAAAGAGCATTGTGTGGAAATATCTGGATGTATCGCATGTGTGAGGGGAAACTGCGGTTTCAACGGTGAACTTTATACTTCTCACACCAGTAGGTGATGTGATCGTGTCTTCTCCCACGAGTGGGAAGGGACAAAGTCAGGAAAGAGCAAAGCTTTGAATTGATCGACTGGGCGCCACTTACAGAAGTCTTTTAGTTTACCTTCTTTGTATCGGTCTTTTAACATATATTTTATTGAGGATTGATACACAGAAAAAAAAGAAAAAATTTCATAAAGTGTTCAGGTTTTTCTACAGGCGGATATAACTAGCCTTTGCTTAACAAGCATATTATTAGCTAGCTATCTATTACTACCACTAATAATAATAATAATAAAGTTTATTGGAAAATCACGCTTCATCCCCAAAGGCTCGATGCGTGGTTTAAAGTCAACCACATTAAAAGAGAAATGAAAACAGTCTCTATTTTACCACATTGAAATACAAAACGCAATAATAAAAAAACTACATGCAAGCAAACCCATTCAAAGTATTACATCCCCCTCATTAGGGATTAGCAGTAGACAATGAAGCAATTAGTAGCAAGTGACCAATGTCTACACTAACCGAAAGATTCTTTATTATTCGTTGACAGACACTAGCTAAAAAACTATTTTTAAAAATACACTATTTTATAGTTTAATTCAGTTGATAATATATTTTTAATTAAATTAATTTCATCCTTGGATTTCCCGGAAAATCCCGGGATCCAAGGATGAGGAAATCTCTATTCACGTTTTTTCCGGGATAAGGAAAGCCCCGGGGAAATAAGAAACCTCTTTTGTTATTCTTTTCTTGTCAACACCCCCCCCCCCCCCCCCCCCCAAAACCAAATCCTTTTAACATGACCGCCAGTGTCGTGCTTCTGCATACTCGAACATTTCTGTGTTTAATTTATGGGTTGTTTGTTTTTTGTGGTTGTTTTTTTGGATACTGTGTAGAAGATATAGAGAGGATTAAATAGAAACCACGCCCACAACTGAGGCTCGTGACCTCGAGATGGTGGAATAATTTTTATTTTTATTTTTGCTGTGTAGGCTTATTTGATTTTAGTGGTTCTTAAGTTTTGACGATGGAAAAAAAGTGAGATAATTACATTATAGCAATAACGTCAGAGGCACCTAGGTTTCAAGAGTGTGCTAAATTGTATCAAACTATTACACGGAGAAGTTAATCATCTCAGATGGTTATCCTGGACATATAAAAAGAATATGTTGTATTTTAGGCATTGATTGAACTTACTTTAAGGATAAAAAATTAACTTTAAAAAATTACGTTTGCACCAAGGCTCTAAGACAGGTGTCGGGAACCCATGGCTCGCGAGCCAGATGTGGCTCTATTGATGGCTGCATCTGGCTCGCAGACAAATGGTCGATTACAAAAAATAATGTTTCTTTAGACTCCTTTGATCTACATATAAATTGCATATCAATATTTCATTCTACAAATGAGCTAAAGTCTACTGCAGCTCAGCATCAGAAGTTGTAAAGGAGATAAACTCCGCTTACCTAAAAGGCAGAAAAATAGCAACCCTGCACACATTTACTTGAACTTTTAGTTTTAAACATAATGTATGGCTCTCACAGAATTACTTTTCGAAATATGTGGAAATTTCTGATAGAATGTAGGACTCCGGGAATCGATAATTTACATCTGGGGAAAGATAAACCTCAATTATTTTTTTTTTAATACTTGAGTTATCCTTTATAAAAGGTTGCTACATGCATTGATTTCTAACTAAAAGAAATAATAATAATAAAATGATAAATGTGGCGAAAAGTACGTCGTCTCGAGGATGAGGTCCCTTCTGTAGCCACAGACAATAGTTTCAGAGTCTAAAAAAAGACTGGTTATTCAGCTCCTGGAAAGCTGGTGCTGGTAACGATTCCTGGCTCCTATAAAGCCGATAGTTTATAAGGGAAAACACGTAACGTCGTCTCAGAGTCATCAATTATAGTTTATTTCTGGTTATGATATAAGTGTTCAAACACATCACTTTCTACTCAGCCATGTAAAGTGACTCAAAATCCAATGAATACACAAACAGCATTATAAAGTTATACTAAGTCCTCACTCCAAAAACACTGTCGAATCCACACACAAATATAATCGTTCTCTCTCTAATAATAATCTGTCTCTCCTTTTATACCCTTATTGACCATGCACTCGTGATAACAAGAAAAATGTTCACATTCATTCACCACTCTAATGTTTTTCCCAACTCACAACAAACACTTTCTCCCCTGGGGTCCCCCCCCCCTGCCAAGACGGTCATACTCGTGGGAAAATACAGTCAATACCACGAGCACTCCCTTTCCGTCCCCCAAACATACACACAAAAAAGTAACCACACCACCTGACCGTGACAATAAATAGCTTTGTAAAAACACGCTTTTATTAAAATGCACTAAAGATTACAAGATAATTATTTGAGACACACCAGGCTTGTCTTAAAATTAATCATGTCTACAAAAAAAATATTAAAGCTTGGGCCATTTGATCCAGACAAACACACAAACAGACACACAAACAGACACAAATCAAAGCGTATAATAAAACGAATAAGAATATCGTTTCAGAATCTAAATGTGTAATCATTTTCTGTCATCTTCAAGTGATCAATTGATCACTATATACAGTCTGCAGATGATCATTTAATCCGTTGGACTTTCTAATAACGATTAGTATGTAGCCTACTGTCTGCCACTGACTTGGCACGTCATACCTTTCACCGGAGGCTAATTTATGGATTTCTCTACTGTTAGGCTGTTAGACTCATTGGCTTTTAAAGCGTCTGCCCCTGGGCACTAGCCGTACTCATTCCACACAACTCTCTGAATTTGGATCTGTCTTTCTCTCCTTATCGCTTTCTCGCTCTCTTTCTCTCTCTCTCTCTCTCTCTCTATCTCTCTCTCTGTATATATAAGTATTATAGCCAATATATTCAAAAAGTCCTGATGCCTTAGTTTACTGAGGCCATGATAATTTTTTTAAAATCCTCCTTCTTAGAACACCTCACCACTTCCCCAGTTCGTTCACCTCTTTATAATAAAAAAGTAATCAAAAGCATCCTTAAATACTATTGCTGTGCATGGATAAGACAACCAGACTGATCCTCCAATCAGCACCGTATTGTGACCTTTTTCAACGCGGTCAAAACTGGGGAAATTAATCCCGGGAATACCCCCCCCCCCCTTTTCCCTGGCCCAGCAAAATTGAGTTGGAATAGAGAGTTATTATTTCATTACACTTACAACAACTGAACTGTGTCTAACTCCAACAACAACTGAACTGTGTCTAACTCCAACAACAACTGAACTGTGCCTAACTCCAACAACAACTGAACTGTGCCTAACTCCAACAACAACTGAACTGTGTAACTCCAGCAACAACTGAACTGTGTCTAACTCCAACAAAATCACCTGCCACTGACTGCCAGCGAATCCATTGTTTTGTTTTCTTCCCACCATCTATATATCAACTTTACACTTTCTTTCCACCTATATATCTACCCCATTATTTTCCTCCCCGGTAGGCATCCACAATTTAATATTTTAATGAGATGTTCATTGTTCGAGCGTTACGTTAAAAGATACAACAGCACTTGAGAGGCTCTAAGTAACGGAAATAAATTTATCATGGAACGCCTACGCAGTATTGATCCCACCCACCTGTCTCCCTTCTGCAGAGTTCTGCCCGCCCAGTGGCGTAGGAAAGGATGTGCGCTCTGGGCGGCACTTTTTGTATTGAGGCCTGCATTGGCGGCCCACGGAAGGTAGAGATTTTTCTTTGAAGGGGGCAGAAAATCTTGGGCGGCCCTAAGTGGCACTAACCATAACTAGGTCACTGTGTTCGCCCCTGATTAAATTTGTAAAAAAAATAAATTAATTCACAACGGCTTTTTACAAACCAATAATGTAGAAAGATATTCATATATATATATATCAAGTAAACAGATCACTAATTATATCTAATTTGATTAATTAAATTTTTTTTTATGTATCATGACTAGGCTTAGCTAATTCAATAAAATTACATTTTCTGGACAATAATTTAAAAACTATTCCCACTTTTTACGGACAAAATTTTAAAATAAACGTGTTGAAGCTATGAATATAAAAAAAACAAAAACATTCAGATATCCGTACTGCAGTGGCGTAGTGAGGGGTGGGCAAGGGGGGCATCATGCCCGGGGCGCTACTATCAAAGGGGCGCCAAATGGTATATTTTACTATAATATTGTATGGTTTTCAAATAGGGGGGGGGCGCTAAAAAGGTATTGTGGGCGCTAAAAAGGTATTGTGCCCCGGGCGCGATTTAAGCTCGCTACGCCACTGCCGTACTGTGTGATATGTCTACGCCTCTTTGCACTTTGTCACGTGACTTATGGGGGGGCCATTTGCCACTTTTAGATTTTGTCCCATCTCTTCATTCAAAGCCAATGGTTACAACTTTACTCCCCAACTACCCAGGGCCCACGCGACGGCTCTGATTTAAAGCATGACCAAAATGTGCCCATAGTTCAATGTCATTCAACCGTGACCCATGAGCCAATTTTTATAAAGGTTCGTCTATTGTATGACATTATCAGCTTTTTTGCCAAGTTCTTCTCATTATGATCATACAGATTGAAAGCAAGTAAGTAATAAGAAATCGCAAATGCTCAGTTTCGCTGCATACAATGGTCTCTATTTTATAGTTTGTACGGATATCCTGAAGTTCTTACAGTCAAATTTTTTAACGGACTTTCGTAAATTTACGGAAGGTTGGCAACCCTGGCCATCACCCGCACATTTTCAAATTGTCGTATAGCTTTCTTCTGACAATTTTAATCGTCGGAATCATCTTTCAACAGCCTTGACCTTGACGCTTGTCAGTGCCTCTGCCCTTGCTGTCGTCATCCTATGTACAGCTGCCCTGATCTGGTTCCGTCATCGTCAGCGCCGTAACAAACTCCTGCACGACCTGACTTTCGATGATGGATCGGAGGAGTCAAAGAGTACGAAGTCGGCGCCCTCTTCCAGGTACGTGTTGTTGTTTTGTGTGTGGTATTGTTGGCACCTACCAGGGATTCTGACGGCTTTGTGGACATTAACAAGGTAGACAATAGAGACTGAGATGGATACAACACTTGACAAATGATTTAGCTTCTTCCTAGTTGGTTTGTAATTTTAATTTCATGGCCCGAAAATGGATTTTAAGTTATTTTTTGAGGAAAAGAGGAAAATGATTTAAAAAAAAAAAAAAAAAAAGATTTACTCATTATATATTAATGTATTATATTATAACAACTTTGATACAGGCCCAGAGAAGGGATTATTAACCAGGGGTGCTCACATCCACCCTGGGGTGCGGGAGGCAGTGTCATGGGGTGTGGGTGGAAGTGTCATGGAGTGCGGGAGGCAGTGTCATGGGGTGCAGGAGGCAGTGTCATTGGATGCGGGAGCAGTGTCATGGGGTGTGGGTGGAAGTGTCATGGAGTGCGGGAGGCAGTGTCATGGGGTGCAGGAGGCAGTGTCATGGGATGCGGGAGGCAGTGTCATGGGGTGTGGGTGGAAGTGTCATGGGGTGCGGGAGGCAGTGTCATGGAGTGCGGGAGGCAGTGTCATGGGGTGCAGGAGGCAGTGTCATTGGATGCGGGAGCAGTGTCATGGGATGTGGGTGGAAGTGTCATGGAGTGCGGGAGGCAGTGTCATGGGGTGCAGGAGGCAGTGTCATTGGGGCGCGGGAGGCAGTGTCATGGGGTGTGGGTGGAAGTGTCATGGAGTGCGGGAGGCAGTGGCATGGGGTGCAGGAGGCAGTGTCATGGGGTGCAGGAGGCAGTGTCATGGGGTGTGGGTGGAAGTGTCATGGGGTGCGGGAGGCAGTGTCATCGGATGCGAGAGACAGTGTCATGGGGTGCGGGAAGACCCACAAAAATCAGTTGTTATTGCATTTTTATAAACAATTTTTATTGCTCTACAGACAAGTTTCAGACTATGAGGAAAAAAAATAGTAAAAAACCAATGACGTAGAGAGGAGATTTCATTTTTTAAAACGCTACTTGTACATGACCCAATAAAGGGAGTGTACTCTGTCAGCCCATTTCATTTTTTGATTGATGTGCACCAGAAACTATATTCTGGTCTACGCATAATTTTTCTACACAGATGTGCTGAGATCTCGGGTTAAGAAATACTTTTTGAGACAAAGGACTAAGAAAAATTACCTGACGTTACCATAGCAAATATTTATCACCACTCGGCTACATTAAACCCAACATTTTCAGAACCCCGTCACCGAAGATGAGTAAAAGAATGTCCTGTCCCGATGCCTTAAATCTAAAAACGATCGGTGCCAAAGGAATGCTGGCCCGGTCGCTGACCTCGGACCGTATACCAGACTTCACGCTGCCGCCAGAGCGAGTCCAGCCCTGGAGTCCTCACGAAAAGAAGGCCTCCAACTTTACCTTCACGTCTCACCAGCGGAGCAACACCTTAGGGAGCATCAAACCAGATCTCTACCAGTATGTGACTTCTATCAGTTATAGATTTTATATTATGAAGAGTGGTTCTCAATGCTATATGTGACCATGGGTTCTGTTCTTCAGAAAATTTCGTAATGAAGTGTAAAAATTTAAAAAATGAAATTTCCAACGTGAAGCAGTAAGGAGTAAAATAAATGAACATTATTTTAAAAAGCCTCTTATCAGTTTAAAATTACATTATTAATGAAATATACATTTACTTCTTGTCATACTGAACATATTGTTATTAAATAGGATATTCCTGATTTCTTAAAAAAGTATAAAATATTTTTAGATGTCATCTTTTCTTTATTAAACTTGAACTTACTTCACTTAGAGCAAAATTATCTTTGAAGTGTCTACAGTATAAGTAATAGTGTTACTTAAAATCTGCAAATGAAATTCAGGATTTTTCAGTTAAAAGATTTATTTCTGTCATCTTCATTGACCGCAGAGGCCAATATTATTTTGAGCTACTACATGTATCGGGGGGGCGAGTCCTGTGGGAACGTATGGGAAAGGAGTTCCTGCAATTATTATTATTTTATTTTTGCTTAGAAATAAATACATATTTATTTTGGGGAAAAGGTGGGGAAGGTGGGGGCTGTGGGGGGGATCTTGGGTTAATTCCTTCACTTTTTGCCCAGGACCCAACTCCTGCGCTATATTCATATTTCACTTGTTCTATTTTTAAATCTTTTATATTAACTTTGCTTTCGTGTGCTTGTGGCAAAATCTTTGGAAGGCTACATGACCCACTTCATGTCATCCTAATATCGAGCTGAAATTTGGCCCACAGACTCATTGCCAGTGACAACACATTTTCAGCCCCACTCCTCTGCCCAACACCCAAAAAATCAGTTTATCCCTTTTTTCAAGGGAAGCTAATTGACCCACTTCCCGTCATCATATCGAGCTGAAACATAACACGTAGACTCGTTGCCGATGACAACACATTCTTTCAAAGTGTCAGCCCCAACTCCCACCCCAACCAACCAACATCTGTTTTTCCTGTATTTCAAGGGGAAGGCGACAAAAATATGATGCAACGATTTCTTAAGAACCGGAGCCAGGGCTTAGCCGTACAAAAATGCATGAAATGATTTATACGAAAAACTTTTTTTCTTAGGGGTCGTTTAATAAAGCCTTAATGTTTAAGTCAAATGTTGAAACTTCTGTTACTCAATACATCGTCGTGTTTTATATCTTAAACCATAAATCTTATTGCAGTCAATGCCATGAACTGAATTTTTGTAAAACTCGATGTAAATAATATGATATATTATTAGTGCTATTGTATTCACAATTTAAATGAAGAGCTCAATTTTGTAATGTCCGACATTTTTTCATGCCTCTAGTCATCTGAGTTTCTCTGAAGACGATGAGCCGAACCTCCCTGAAACATCCCACGGTCGTCTCTGGTTCTCAATGACTTATGACGCAGGAGTTGAACAGCTTAACGTCACGTTAATCAAGGTTAAAGACTTGCCAGGTCGGCCTACTTATCTTGTGATTTTGTGCTTTCACTAATGCTATGATAATGTCATATTAAACGTTACCTAACTCTTGTCTTCATTGCAAATCATGCCAGTAGTCTCTGAACGCTACTTAAAATGTTATAATTAGCTGATTGAAGCATCCCAACGCCTTAATTACTTAATTAATCTTTCAACCTTCGACTGCCTATTTAAATTATTAGCCACGCTATTTTATCCATGGAAACATAGTAACAACTTTTCCTCATACATTATTATTATTATTATTATTATTATAAGTTGTCTTATATAGCGCGGTACCTCAGCCTAGGGCTGGGCTCACCGCGCTGTACATAAAAATATTAGCATAAAAACATAATCGTGACAATAAAATAAAATACATTTATGTAATAAAGAATAGCTGTGTAGAGACAAAACAAAAACAAATGCACATTCGCCCCACCCACACCAGAACTTTTACATGTCATTTAACGTAGTATACAACAAATTTTCTAACTTATGCTCAAATCTGTAAAGGTCGAAATGGCAGTAACCAGCCGAGAGATCCGTTCGTCAAGATCTTCCTGCTGCCAGATGAGAGAACTTGTCGTACATCAAAGGTTAAAAAGAAAACACTGAGTCCCGTATTTAATGAGACACACTCATTCCAGGTAAATACTTGGTCTTGGTCTTGTTCTGTCTGAATTTTAATTGGAATTCTATTCTAAGGATTTATTTAAGTCGTATCTCTCATGAAATTAATACGATACATTTGCTCAGAGCCCTGCAGCCAATCATTGACGATCATTAGTTCATATGTCACGTGATATAAATATACCAATAACTAAGAATACTTTTTAACTGAAGGTTGTTGTTAAGGAGGAGGGCTCTGGTCCTGACTTATCGCAAACTGTATTGATTTAGTAGTGGTCAGTACAGGACCGCTCCTCTCTGATTAATATTGTGGGCATCTAGGCGTTGTGACAGACAAAAGCACAAAGTATACTTGAATGAAATCCAAAGAACACAAACTATAGGTGCAGGGACGTCATTAGGGTTGGGCAGGGTGGGGTTAAATTTGCAGATTTTTATTTAAATTGATATTTACTGTGTCGCCTCCAGTAATGAACAACTTAACAAGCCGACCAAATTTTGGCCCCCCCCCCCCCATTTTGAAAAAACCCTGAAATGACGCCCCTGTAAAGGTTTTTAGATAATGAAATAGCAGGCGTTTATTTCAAAGATACAAAGCTCTTCTGTTGGTACCGCTAACCGTCAAATACATATACACGGTGGTCCAGAAAAAGTGATAGCATACAATGTGATATAATTACATTAACATTAGTTAACTGTGTACATATACTGATTTACTTATGTAACTATATAACTAACTATATGATGTCATTATCATGACAACTTCCGATGGCCAAAAATGACACAACATTAGATAATTGTAAAAAATAACCTTTTGCTATGAGCTGTTCTCACTTTTTTGGGGCAACCCTGTATGTATCTCCATAGCTTGCACTGTTTCTAAATTGTTCAACTGTATCGTCTCATCTATTCCTATATTAAACTGGTCAACTGTTGTCTTCTGATCTATGTCAACTATTCCTTTTCAACTGTTTCTCTAAGCTCTTTTCTCTCTTAACGCCCCATGCCATGAAGAGTTCTGTCTTATACACTATTGTCTACCTCCATAGGTGGTCCAGGGATTTTCCATATTAACGCATCCCTGCCCCCGAATTTTCGTTAAAGGAGAATTTTACGTCATAAATCCCCAAATTATCATGCGAAGTCTGGAAGTCCCGAAACATAACATTATGGAAAGAAACAATCTCTTCTATCTCAAGATGTGAGAATCTATTAACCTTAACCTCACCCCCTCAACAATTCCCTGCCCAAAATTTCCGTCCGCCCAGTAAGTGACCTGAACAACAATGGAGCTCTGTCCTGTGCCCCCGCCCCAGTCATTTGTGACATACTTGAAGGAGAACACGTATACGTGATATGTCAGCTTTTGTTTGTTTCTTGTAAACACCTGTCTTAAGATTGTGATTTAATTTTTTTTTAAAATGGCAAATATTCTTCTCATCATAAATGTGATACTCATCATAAATATGATACTCATCATAAATATTCTACCCTTCATAAATATGATACTCATCATAAATATGATACTCATCATAAATATTCTACCCTTCATAAATATTCTACCCATCATAAATATTATACCCATCATAAATATGATACTCATCATAAATATTATACCCATCATAAATATGTTACTCATCATAAATATGATACTCATCATAAATATTCTACCCATCATAAATATTCTACCCATCATAAATATTCTACCCATCATAAATATTCTACCCATCATAAATATTCTACCCATCATAAATATTCTACCCATCATAAAGATGATACTCATCATAAATATTATACTCATCATAAATATTATACTCATCATAAATATGATACTCATCATAAATATTCTACCCATCATAAATATTCTACCTATCATAAATATTCTACCCATCATAAATATTCTACCCATCATAAATATTATACCCATCATAAATATTATACTCATCATAAATATTATACTCATCATGCCTTTTAGTAAATGTAAAAATAACTGTAAACTGAATACATTTTAAAACAAAATTTGATCTAGGTTTCTATGGATGACGCCAAGAAACGGGTCTTGCGCTTTTCCGTTTATGACGTAGATCGCAGACGTGTGCGCCACTCACTGGGACACGTTATGATTAACCTGAAGGGCCTGGACCTAACCAAGGGGGATGTCATGTGGAGTGATCTTGAACCCATGGTTCAGGTGGGTCTATTGAATTTGTTTACGTCCTACTTCTATTCATTTGTTTTTATGGATCTTTTACCCTCTTTAGGTGTTTCAATTTGAGATTTCAATCCCTTACACTTAAATATAATTTATTAAAATCCTAAACACAACTTTAAAAAAAAAAAATTTCTCTATTAACTTAATATTGGAGATGCACATTTTTATTTTGTGTTTGTTTGGCAATTACATTTAAAATACTCACACCTGTGTTTCGGTGAAAACCTAAAATTTGTTAGGCAGCTTAGTCTAAGGAGGCTTGCTATCAACCAAAAATTAGTTTGATTTTTAACTTATCAATTGTGTATCAGAATTACAAAGGGGTGTAGAAAATAGTTCCCTAATATTTCATATCAAATTGTGTTTTTTTAAAATGTATTTTTTAATCCTTTATATTAACTTTGCTTTTGTTCATGTGTCTCTGGCTGGAAAAAAATCTTTGGCCGGCTAAGTGACTCACTTCCCATCAACCTATTGAGCTGAAACTTGGCACATAGACACATTGCCGATGACAACACATTCTATTAAATTTTAACCCAAAACCCCCCAAAAATCAAGTTTTCCTGTTTTTCAAAGGGAAGATGAAAATTGAGATTCTTTAAAAAAAAATATCGCAAGTGCGTTTGGTGCGTAATATTTTCTTTTGCTTTTCAGAAATAGTTGGTGGAATGAATCTGCTGTGTAAAATCGGATGGGTCATTAGAATATTAATATAGTTCAGGGGCGTGAACAAAATGTGCATTTTCGAGCAATTGGGGAGGGGGGGGAAGATCATTAATTGAGATTCTTATAAAGTCCGTTACTTGTATGCATGCTTTGTCAAATTTTCAGCCCCACCCCCATTGCCAGATATTACATTTTATAAAGGGTTCATACAAAAACTTTGTTTCTAGGAGTTGTTTGTTTTACTTCTTTAAAGGCCACATCATCACTCGGCGAGCTGCAGTTCAGTCTGGTCTACATCCCTACAAGTGAGAGGATTAAGATTGGCATCCACCAAGCAAGGAATCTCAACTTCAAGGAGGACTACCCTGATATGGGTGGGTAATTATGTGCCTTGTCTAAATGCCCTGTCTATAGTTTTTACTTGGCAATCAAAACCGTAGTAGAATTAATTAATTTTATTCATTGACCCCATGAACTTTTACTTGACATTTTTCAGGGGCCTACGTGAAAGTTCAGTTGTATTATGGTCATAAATGTCACAGAGTGAAGCGAACCATATCCCAACAGGGCAGTCCAGACATGATGTTCAATGAGTCGCTGTCATTTACTGTCAACGGGAAACAAATGGATTCTTGTAATATGGTGGTGGCCATCATGCTTACCTCCCCTCGTGCATACGGTAGTAATGACGTTGAGTATGGCAGAGTTGCTATTGGGGCCTTTATGTATTCGAGAGGTGAAGAGCTTGTTCATTGGCAAGAGATGGTATCACAGCCAAAAGTTGTCAGTACCCGATGGCATACTCTAAGTTCGATTCCCCAACCGACCTGATCTGCAAGATCCCTTGACCTGACCATCCCCCTTTCCTCATATATTGATCACAAGGTGATGTATAACTGGAAAAAACAACTTTACTGAATATACTTTTTAGTCAAGGCCATACGTTAATTAATTTATTCAGATTAGGCCTAAATTGTGAGGAGAAAAAAAAAAAAAAAGATTCTTTTTTCTCAAATGTCTTTCATTTTCTATTTTCACACAAGGGAAAAGGTTTTAATTATTTTTTTTTTAAAATTGTCAAATTATTTCTGATCTTATATAAAATTAAATATTGTTTAGCTATGAGGATGAATTAGCATCAAGTAATGATTTAATGAATATTTACAAGTTAACGTGCTTAGTAAACAAATAGAAATCAATTCAAAGCCTGATTTAGCTTATTTTGTTTTTTTCTTCTGTGCTCTTTTTAAAAATTTAAACATTATAATGATTAATTATGGTAAACATATTTACATGTACTGCAATCAGTGTGCAGCTCTTTGTTTACAATATGTTGGTTATCCAATGTTACCTTTGTTCATTTTAAGGTCATAGAGATAGCTAAATCTTTTCTGTGAATAATTCATTAAACCTGGAATTCTTCCAGATAAAATTAAGCTCCTAGTGGACTTTATTTAAATAGTGTACCAAATTTCTATTGTATTATGTTAAACTTCTAGTGTCACTAATGTACACAATGATAGTTTTAACATAATTTATTTTTAGGGGGTGACTATAGAAATCTATTGCTCATGATTTTCTTTAAAAGGTGTATAAAATTATATAGGAAACTCCATTTTTAAAATTAATTACTTCTGAGTTATTTTGATTATATGAGAGTTATTTTTAATAATAAGGGTCAAAGCTACTTAAATAATTATGACACCAGAAAACGTTTTTCTTAAGTGTTACTTAAACAGCACAATCGGTTATGTTTTAAATTTGGTCTTAGCCTGCTGAGATAAATAATAATAATTATTATTATATTGTTTCTCATGTTTATCATCATGTAAGCTAGTAATGATTGTATAAGCCTACACAATGTCTTACTTTAGGAATTCTGATTTAGTTCACACAAAAATGTGTAGTTAAATTTTCAGACTCACTTACAAAAGCTTGCATAAGGAGACATTTTAAATTGTGAGCATGGACAAATGGTGAAAGAAAAATTACTGCAACTTTGAAATATGCCTGCATGAACTATTGCTACTTACAAATATTAAGTGTACAATTTCCATCACAGCATTGATTTAGGTTTTATAACCATTGGTATAATTATGTCCAACTTATTAGAACTTGTTTATAATTTCAACATGAGGCTTTTGCCAGCTTTTATAAACCAGTAAATGCATTGACTTAATTTTATTTTACAACTCTAAAGATATTGTGCATTTATGTTGTTAAAATAAGACCTGAATAATTTTTTAGTAATCTGAAAACATATGTTGGTGCCAGTATTCCATAAATGTATTAATATAAATTTTATGTCTGCAATCTGAAACATTAAAAAATGTATTAACACTATCAGCACTGCTGTCATCTTATGTTGTATGAAGTGATAAAAGAAATTCTAATTTTGTGCTATTATGTAGAATGTGTTTATAAAATTTAAAAAATGCAGTGCTTTGAAAACATTTTTCAGACAACTTCAAGAACTTTTCCAACTATTCATAATGAATGAATTCATTTAAGAAAAATATTCTAAAGGACATTCTTTAATGCAATTATAGAAAATTTACACCACATAATCCTCTTCCTCTCTCCTCCCGCATGTCCACTCCCACCCCCTCACACCAAAGTAAGATTTAAAAATATATATTAAAAATAAATAAATAAAAATTTAATAAATGTTTGACTTAAATTTTAATTCATCTTTTTAAATTAAATAGGAAATATTTAACCTAGAGTACAAACAAAGCCATTCATTAATTTTTTCTACTTACTGGGCTGCAATTCATTGACATACATATCCTATTAAGGACTTTATAACAAGATACCTTAAAAAAAATTATTGGTTCTTAAAATAAAAGACAATGAATGGACAAAACTACTTAATAAACTAATGATTTTGTTTCATTGGTGAAATGTAACTTTTTGTGCCATTTTAAAAAAATGTCTAAGTTCATTGACTTGAATTGAAATTTTATTTACCCATTAAATGAGATTAGCAATCTAAAATGCTATGGCTCTTTTTCCTCTAAAAAATGTATTTCTTATGTAAGATCACGAACAGTTCTCAGCTGTATTCTTTTAGAATTGCTATTTTTTTAGATGTTGCTAATCATTTGGGACTTCCACAGTATGTACCATTTAAAAAATAGATGGAACGTTTGTCTTCTATATATATAATACTAAGGTCTACCAGGAAAAAAGGGCACAATTTTGGGAGACCAATTAATTATACTTTATTAATGGTTTTTTATTCTTTATTCTGATGTAGTACTGTTTCCTTTTGGTTTTGTGGTTGTAAATCTGGTTGTGACCCTGGTTAGCTAAAGTTATCCTGTTGGTCTTTTTTGTGCCTTTTTGGAATTGTTAAAAAATCTCAGCATTCTTAAGCCATTTTTGTTGTTGTTGGCTTGAAACGTTATTTTGTTAATGAAAAGAAAGCTAATAAATTTTTAAAAAGTGAAATATTTTTGTTTTTTCTTAGGGATTTAATGTATTTAACTTATTTTACTGGTATGTCAAACCTGGCTACGAAAATACTTATTTGCCAAAGTTGAACCTCCAATAAAATTTCTAGGATAAAAAAAAACAACCTAAAATTAAGTAAATTAGTCAAATATAAATTGAAAACCATTTGTATTTTCAATTTTATTATGTGCTTTTTAAAAATAAAGACTCATTGTCAATATTTTAGTATGATTTGTGATCAATTATATGAAACTAATAAACAAAATTTGAGATGGGGATTTAATTTATCTCAACCAACATGTACACTAAATATGGATGTAATTAGCACATAAGCACACTGGTGTCAAAGGCACAGATTCTGGGACCAAGCTTAGTTACATGTACATATAACTTTTACTTAAAGATATATAATAAAGAATATAAAACTGTAAATTAATCTAAAATATTATAATAGCAAAAGACAGTGTTAAAATCTGTAATTTTTTGATACTTGGAAAAAAAAGACAAGAAATAGCATTTTAAAAATGAGCATTAATAAAAATCTAAAAGATGCAAAATTAAATAATTTAAATATTACTTTTTGCCAAATGAGTTTATGTAAAATTTGTATACAGTATTGCAAATGATAATAGGTATATTTCAAATATTAGGCCATTAAAATAATGAAAAGGTTTCAAATGATTTTAACAACTTTCATCATCGATCAAGGTTTTGTTTTAAACAATAGTATCTTAATTGTATATTGATCTTAAATTTCCAGTTAAATTATCAGCAACACAAATTTCTTGCTAACGTCGATTACAAATAATTTGAAGAAAATCTTGAAATTTTAAAGATGATGTTCTCTAAGGGTATCAATAACATCCTTTAAACGTAGCCTAATTATTTTACAAAGTCTTAACTTTCATTTTGTAGGTGTTTTTTTCGTGTTTTTTTCCCCCTAACAGAAATAAGGGCTTACATCATCATTAATCAAGTGAACAATTTTTAAAAACAGGAAGCATTTAATGTGAATCCAACCATTATGACAATAAAAAAAAATTAATACTCCATTTACAAAAAAAAATTAACAACCCATTTTAAACAAATTTACATTGGGTCATTAATAAGAACTAATATTCATGTCGCATCATTCCTGTATACTCATACACATATTTCTCTCTATATAAAATAATAATTTGATGAAATCTGGCATGGAATTATGACACATATTCGATGATGCACACTTAAAATAGGGACTACCAAGCATAAAATATAGATATATGCACCACATAGTATTAAGGAAGATTTTCTTCTTTCAATAGGAAAGTAAAAACATAAGTTTCCACAAGTTTTTATTGTTCTAACTTTATTCCAATTTTCATTGAAACACAAAGAGTCCCATGCCTAAGACTCTTTTCAGTAGTAGTCGATTATGTAATCTATATACAGGCATCTATACTACTCTCCTTTCCAAAGATTTATAAAATCTGAAACATGAGATTTTTCCTTCTCATAACTCAAGTACCAAAAATGGGTTAAAATTCAAATTTTTTATATATAGTATTGTCTCTCTTTTTATATAATTTTATATTATTTATGTACGGCTAAAAATAAATCAGGTATTTATAAAATTAATGTAGCCTACTTATTTTCACAAAAATGACCAGGTTTACACATTAAAATTTGGTACTTTCCTCAATAGTTTCATCATTATCACTGTTTTCTTGTTTGATCGTAGTAATGGTAGGATCTTCAGAGAAAAACTGTTTCACTAATTCTGGACTAGGAGTTTGAAGCTCCTTGGGACTACTCATATTCAATTTAATGGGGAAACTGTAGATAGAATTATCATTATCAGAAACAGAGTCTCTTTTAGCTAAGGAATATCCATTACCCGTCTGAGAAGACTGAGCGGGTGGGCTTTGGTAAAAATTGCTTATTTGTAAATCTGGCTGGTCAAATCCTGGGAGAGAACTCATTTGGACTTCTGAGTTTGAGCTGGAACTGGAAGAGTTGCTGCCCCTTTTTCTGCGCAGTTTGATATCACCAAGAAATGGTAAAACATTGCTATTTACATAGCCAGTATTATCAGTAACTGTTTTAGTGTTGTCGGATGTCTGCTGATTCTCTGCTTCTCCCTTTTCACTGCTAAAGGAGGTCCGCTCCTCTTTGATCAGTCCCTGCATACTCGAAAAAACAGAAGAATCATCTGACGAATCAGTGGTCTCATCTTCTTCATATATAATGCCGGTGTCTCTTCGACCATTAAGCAATGGCCCGGGGGACTCTGCGTAATGATTAGTTTGAGAATTCACTAGGTGCTCGTCTGTGTTTGATTCATTAGTCAACATTTGATAAGGTTCCTCTGAGTCTTCTCCTGCAGCTGCTTGGAACAGTTGCTGCATCTTTTGCATGCCTACATCAACAAGATGTCTCCGCAGAGCTAGGGTGCTGATGTCGTTTTTGAACTCGGTTTCAAATACAAAAGTTCTTTCCTGCTCCTCTGTGAAGTCCTGCACTTCTTTCCTGTAACATAGATTAACATATGAAAAGTAATATGTATTATTTTTCTATAATCAAACTAGTCTTAAAACATTGTCTGCTTTGGATGTGCTTTGAAGAATCTAATGAATATATATGTAAATTTAGCCAAAATTTATTTAAATAATTTAATCCAGAAAGGAAGGATCCAATAAAGTATCAATTACTTACATCATCATAATCTTCTTTAAGTAAGCAAAGAGAAAAAAACATATAATCAACAGTGTATTGGTCATCCAAAGTAATGATCAGAAAAGAAATATTCTCACAAGTGCAAAATTAACTAGGTCCAAGATTTGGATACAAAGAAGAAAAATTAATTGTAAAAAAAAAGCTTTCATTTTCACTTTAAAAAGTGCTTTTGCTTTATGCTTTGCCTCTAAACTTCAAGAAAAAATTCAACGAGACAAGTGCAATGTATTTTTATAGAAAAGTAGATGTGGAGAGACTATATATTATCTATTCTACTTTTTTAACTTGTACAGAAATTATACCTATATAGGAAATAAAAAATATTAGCTTTCACGATTTTACATAAACTATTTGAACTTTGATTTTATTGTTTAAAGACTGAGCTGTTGACTTAATAGGATAGAAATAAATTAAATTAATAAATACAAATAAGTTAATATAAAAGGATAACTAATTTGAAGACATTTAAAGTGCACATAATAAATGTGAATTGATTGTATAAATAAAATAAAGCTCTTGATGTTAAAATACAAATTATTTACTTCTTTATTTTAAATAAACAGTTATTATACAAGGTGGCCTATACTCAATAAGAAAAAAAAGGGTTTAGCTATAAAAAAACCAACAATACCCAACTTGTTCTCAGCAAAATCATTACTAATTACTTATGTATTTTTTTGTTACCGATAAGTAGATCTAAATTTGACTTAATTATTAGTAATCTAAAATATTAAAAAAAAAAAAAAAATCATATATCTAACATCAACAAAAATATTACTAATCTGACATCAACAAAAAATATTACTTCAATTACATCTAAGTTGAATTAAAGATCTCTGGTGTTAATAGGAAACAACAAAATCTGACTTATTAGTATTCACAACATCAATACTGTAATTCTTACTCATTTAACATGTTGTAAGAGCTTATGAGGATTAAAAAGCTGTGAATCATCCAAGTCGATATCCCTACACCAGTAAATAACAAAATGAGAGAAAATAGAGCATGATTTTATTTTCCAGGGCCATTTCTATAAGAACTTGACTGAGTATGTGTTTAATCTTAAGTATTCATTTCCAATTCACTGAATGATTGCAAAAGTTCAAAACTTGACAATAATGTTTTATTTGTGAAATTAAAATAAGTTGCATTAGAGTGTCACTAATCATATTGTATTTCTAGAGATTTAGATTTCGGATGAGAGGAATTCTTCATCTTATGAAGATTTTGAGATTTTAAAAAAAATATCTATGAAATGTAAATTAAAAAAAAAATTAAGCTAACTTTTACAAATATAGTAATACTGCACCCTATATCTTAAAACAACCCCCCCCCCACACACACACACACCTTTTATTCCCATTTAACCCTGTTTAATATAATCTATGTGATATATTTACTTTCACATGATTCCCAATATTATTACTATGCAACATGCAAGAAAATATTGATTTCTTAAATGTGAATCTGATAGAATATAACACGAGTATGATCACAATTAGCATATGATTTTTTTTTTTACAGAGGATATGTGAAAAAGAAATGCTAGATTTTAAAATTCTGAATTGAGATTTAAGTCTGAGGTAAATTTTTGTGACAAATCATGCAAGTGAAATATATATATAATAATTGAATTTTCAAGAACTCACATTTCCAAATGTTCATCTGGGTCAGAGCTCAAACTTGTTCCTTTTTTCTGAACTAGTTGCTCTTCCATCCTTTGTCTCACCTTGGCAGCACTTTCCTCCTTCTGGGCATAATGCCTTTGCCTGAATGGAAAATATATAAAATTTAGTGCTCTCAATTCATCTCAACTACACATCTCATCCTTATCAATGTTGATTATTATAAATGCAAACTTGAATGGTTTTTGAAATGAGACAAGAGTGCAGCTGAAGTTTCAGTTAGCAAAAACGTAATGTGATCTATATTCAAGCTGTTTTAAAAGGTTAAATACAGTAAAACTTTAAAGTCAAATTAAACTGATAAAATAAATCCTTTATAACTGATGGTCCAATACATTTTAATAGAGGAATTTTCAGATAAACCTACTTCTTCCACAGAAGATAAGCAACAAGAATGGCACCAAGGGAGACCACAAACATTACACAGGCAACAACAAGAAGAGCAATTGAAGCCACCCCAAAACTATCTTCATTGCTGCTACTGACTCGATTTGACTTGGTGTAACTGTCGAATAATTTGGTTATATCTGCTTGTTTCTCTGCAATTTTCCTGCAGAAATGTATACAAAAAATAAAAATTATATTTTAAGATTTAAAGTAATCATCATTATGCAAGATGCTGAATAGAAATATTTAAGTTATGAAAGTTGTTATGCTTTATTCAAATTTCTTTTTTTTTATTGAAACAATACATCAGTACAGATAAGAAATGTAAATGTAATTGCATGAATATTTAATTTAAGAATATCATTGCAATGGAACTTTAGTGTTATTCCATTTTTGTTTTTCCCTTTAAAAAAAAATGTGTTCCATCTTCTTCGGTAGCTGTTTGTCTAACATGTAAAAAGACAGCTTTGGTCTTAGTTGTTTTTTACTTTAAACCTACCCCTGGAAAACCATTGCAAATGAAAACCAAGTTTCCACACTACATCACTTACGATTGTATTTGGCTAATGGGGATGGTCTCATTAGTTTTAGGATCAATTGCATTCAGTAGCAGATCTGACCTGGATGCATAAAAAAATATATAATTTAGAGCTGAATAATTTAAATATCATCCAACAAATTATATTTGAAAATATTAAATGTATAGTTTTTATTTTTATTTTACACCAATAATTGACTATGAAAAATGTCAAGTCAAGAAAATATGTGATACTCTAATTTTTAACACTTGTAAAACAAATACCTTTCTGTATCAACATCTCCATTTTCCTTGTGAACATTGATTGCTTCCAGTTGTATAGTGTAACCCAGGATCTGACTTAGATTGCTGAATAATATCAATAATAATTCTTAAATTTTGAATCATTATGTTCTATTTGATGTAACATTATCTTTTTCTTTTTTCTAGCTTTTCTATTTAGAAACTATAATGCAATAACTTAGATATTAAAATTATTCATCTTGCTGTCCTCTCAAATGCTACTTTGCAGTAGTTTATTTTATTTTTTAAATCGTTTTTACTGTTGTTTGTTCACTGAAGAAGGCTCCTTTTTTCAGGTTTTCCCTTAACTTTGTTTTACTTATTTCCTTCCACCTAACCTGATTGTAGTCTCTACCTCTTATTATCATAAAATTATTGATAATTAGTATTAATAAATTAATAGACTACTGTATTATAACAACTAGATTGCAACAAATGTGCTCTAGATTGCAACAATGTGCTATCTGGTCAAGCATGAAACTATAAATTTCATTTCTAGGTATTTGTAAGAGAAGTCTCAACCATCTTTACGAGTTTAAATCATTAAATAGAGGACAAGACAATGCTAAAGGCAATTAAAAAAAAATAGCTTAAGTTACAGCACTTACCCTAATATTTCTTTTTGATTTTCTTCAAACTTTGACTTGGGAATAGATGCAATGAGGCTAAATTGATAGATACTTTGAACTGAAATCTGTCAGATTTAATGTTAGTAAATAAACTGGTCTAAAAGGTATGCAAAAATCTTGCTCAAAGTCTATTTTCATATCTAAAGAAAAAATACAAAAATAAAGAAGAACCAAGGAATAAAATAAAAAGAAAACATTGTATTTAACTTGATGACATCTTATTAACAGATCATCTTATTAACAGATCATCTTATTAACAGATCATCTTATTAATAGACCATCTTATTAACAGATCATCTTATTGACAGATCATCTTACTGACAGATCATCTTATTGACAGATCATCTTATTGACAGAACATCTTATTGACAGATCATCTTATTAACAGATCATCTTATTAACAGATCATCTTATTAACAGATCATCTTATTAACAGATCATCTTATTAACATATCATCTTATTAACAAATCATCTTATTAACAGATCATCTTATTAACATATCATCTTATTAACAAATCATCTTATTAACAGATCATCTAATTAACATATCATCTTATTAACAGAGCATCTTATTAACAGATCATTTTTATTAAAAGATCATCTTATTAAAAGATCATATTATTAACAGATCATATTATTAACAGATCACCTTATTAACAGATCATCTTATTAACAGATCATATTATTAACATATCATCTTATTAACAGACCATCTTATTAACAGATCATCTTATTAACAGATCATCTTATTAACAGATATCTCATTTTTCAAATTTAAATTTGATTTGTCAAACCTACCTAGTTTAAGTGTCATAGATATGAGTGGCAGAAATAAAGTATGAAATGAATACATTTATGTACTTAGAAAAAATAATTCACTATTGAAAAAACACTGAATACCCCAAATCCTTTTAAAATGTTTTTCCAAAAAAGCTTTGTCAATTTTTTAATTTGTTTTTTATTTTTAAAGTAATTTTGGATTTAGCTGAACATATAAAGAAATGTATTGTATAAATAAAATTTACATACTGTTATGTTAAGTGTATCTTCATGTCCTGGATCATTAATACCAGTTGCTGAGATGGTTAAAGCAAGCTCTGTTTGAGGCTTAAGTCCCACTGGGTTAGCTACCCTTAACTCTCCAGTAGAAGAATTTATTTTAAAGGTTGTGGTATCCCCTTGAATGATTTTGTATAAAATGACACTATTAATTCCTTCATCAGGATCAAAAGCCTGCAAAGAAAAATGTTTTGTTATAAAATACTAAACTTATCCAATGCAAAGAACAGTACTTCAAAAACGTTTATGCTTACTTGGAATGAAGTTAACAATGAAAAGTCTTCTGAAACTAACTTACTTACTTAAGAAAATCAGCAAACTGAAACTACAACAATATATAACTCAGAGAAGATGCTGATTTAGGGCATAGGCTTACCAAGGGCAAATAGATAAAGAATGGAAAACATTTTGTTTTCAAATGGTAAAGATGTTAAGGTCTGATTACCAAAGTTAAGTGTCAAGTTACCAATGAAATGTTTAAAAAATCGTACTTTTAATGTTGTGATTAGATCATTGGCTTTGGCATCTGCTGGAACATTTAGCCGGAACTGAGATCCTCGATTTCCAAAGCTGGGTGGATTGTCATTGACATCTATTACTTGCACAACAACAGATGCATGCCCAGCTTCAAATACATTTAAAGAAAATAAGATAAAAATTATCAGTACTTTTCAATCATAAAACTTTTATAGTATGCAATTTTTATTCTGCTTAGCTATAGTTTAGAGAAGTTTTTATGATAAGTAATCCAAATTAAATAAATTTTTATGAACAAAAGCTAAATGCCTGATTAAGTAAAATATAAACTTTTACAAATCATTTTTAGATCATTAATAACACAGTAAAAATGTGAAAATAACTACAACACAAATTTAAACAGAGTTAGTGCAAGATTAACTAATTCCAAGAGATTTTTACAAAATATTGACATAAAGAATAACATTTCACTTCAAAGAACTGTTTTCTTATTTATTTCTAATTAAATTAAAGGCTTGTACTTTATTGCCTTACCACTAAAATGTAAAAGAACGTTTCATTAAAAAAGTACAAGGTATTTTAAAAGAAAGGTGAATTGGGAGAGACTTTATATTTTTTATTGGCCTGTATTGCACAATTCTGATTTTTTTAAAAAAGTTTTGTCAAAATATAAACCTGTGCCTGAAATAAATTTGAATAAATCATTATCATCTCTTTTCAAAATTTAATTTATTTTAAAGCCGTAGAGTGTTTTATTGCATAAAAGAAACCAACTATTCAAATTTATCGAAATTAAAAATATATATAAAAGGATTAAAAATTGTTTTTAAAATTCTTACCTTTATCATTCACCTGCCTTTTTCTCCTGTTTTGGTTACTGGTCCGAAGGCTAACTGATACATTGACCACATAGACTGGGGTCAACTCCCTGTCAAGCAATTTGATCACTGAAAATTCCCCAGTCACCCCATCCACTTTAAATTCATCTGAATAAAAAGAAAGAACCCCAGACTTAAAAATGCTTATGAATTTTAATCAGAAAAATAATAACAGCAAAAT
The DNA here is from genome assembly GCA_964017045.1 of Omphiscola glabra. NCBI lineage: Eukaryota > Metazoa > Mollusca > Gastropoda > Lymnaeidae > Omphiscola > Omphiscola glabra. The sequence goes on from OZ024795.1 coordinate 20,194,075, forward strand.
AATGTCAAATATATTTTTGTTCAATGTATTTAAATATATTTCTTTCAAATTCAAATTGTGATGTGTTGACAACTTTATTAATTTATAAGTACCTCCTCTATAGTTGTCTAGAGAGTACAGAACTGGTAATTTTAAGCTTTGTGCCAGGCTGCCAAGTGTACAAATAACTTTAGGGACTTGTTTAAAATTTTCAAGGACAGCTGCCAGGTAAGTTGTCTGATTAAATTCTAGATTACGGACCATCACCAGGACCTGAAACATGACCAAATTAAATAAAAATAAAAATCAATTAATCTCATCATTTATGTTATGATATTATACGAAAATTCTTTTAACAAAATTAAATTAAAAACATTTTGCAAAAGAGTATTAATTGTTTTTAGGAGAAAGCTTTCATAAAACATAGGCATTTAGAGCGATCCATTTTAATATTTTTTTTTACAATTAGTGCATAAATAAATGGGTATATACAATGTATTCAAGACAAATCACTGGTGTGCTCTAATTGTTAACATAATATATATCCTCTATACACCCCTCCCAAACTGAGCCCACTTATACCATGCTGTGAAAATTACAGTAAAACAGTCTCTTCACATTATCTATTTGAATTTGTTGGGATCAATAAAAAAGAACTTATTTTAGATTGGTTAAAGAATCCTCAATGAATTTTATGCTTGATGCTATGACACTAATAATTTTTGGCTAACATCTGTCACATTATTATATTTTATTAGGTTGCTAAGATAAATTAGTTTTAGTGTTAACATTGGTAGTGTATTTAACCAACATTTTAGATGGTCTTACCGTCTTAGAAGTATTCACACCAGAAAGACTGACTGCAGTCAGAACAAGCTGGTAATCCCTTGTCTCAGTTAAGTCATTGGCCAGTTTCAGATTATTATTGTTATCTATTTCAAAGATTTGATTTTCATTGCCATCTGAGGACATAGAAAACAAAACTAAGTATTTTGAGCTATTTCATTTTAGGAACATAAAAATGGGACACTGTCAAGAGAGAAGAATGACAAGGAGTAGGTGAATATTTGTAATTTTTTTTTTTCAGCTTGTAGTGATTTACATCCATAAATGTTTAATAGATAAAATTTATTGTAAATAAACAAAATTATAAAAAAACAAAAACGTTACACATCAATTTAGGGAAATGGAAATTAAAAATAAAATTATTTTGTTCTATTTTTCTTTAAACAGAAAACAAAGAGAAAAAAAAAAAGAAATTGTAGCCTGCAAAGAAGAAAAACTTAGAAAGTCTACATGAAATAAATGAGAAGAAAATATTAATAAAACAAAGCCATAAATATAAAAATTTTAAAATTTTTTGCAGATATTCAATGAATAGGTTATAAGCTGCAAAACTCTATAAAGTGAGTTCCTTTAATTAAAAAAAAACTGAATAATTATATATAAAGTACATTTTTCTTCCCTACCTGTTATGCTGACTTTGAGTGCATCTTGGGATGAGATGCTCACATTGAGGTAGTGCCCCTTTGTCATACCAACAAATAATGTTGTTGCTGCTGCAGAGATTGATAATTGAGGGACAATATCCTCATGCCTAACATTGATGACAATCGATGCATTGCCCGTCAAGGTTGGAGTGCCAAGATCATGGGCTTTCACGACAAAGCTGTAAAGGTCGAGGTCTAAATGTTTGACCGTTGAGATCTGTCCAGCTGAAAGTTAAAAGTTTAAATGATGAGAAGATGAATTAAGCAATGTTACAGAAATTAAAAATTGATGGCTTAATAAATTTCTGTTTGAATGTGAAAATCAATGGAGTTAAAAATATACATTAATTTAATGGAAGATACTTTACAAAATATTTTGCCACTTTATAATTTCTCCTAAGATGATGCCCTTTTTATTAATTTAATGTCCCACAGAGCATACTTTTACAAGTCTGATTGATAATGTGAAGATACTTTGTTTTATGGTAATTTTCACAGTATGTATCAGTAGGCTCAGTTTGGGAGGGGTGTGCTTTTAATTTCATGATATTTATTTTCATTATTTTAATCAGTATGGAAGATCACCGGCTCCCTAAACAAATATTCTATGGTGAGCTCACGACAGGCAAGCGCTCCCAAGGCGGTAAAAAAAACGTTACAAAGACTCACTGAAAGTGTCACTAAAGGCCTTCAGCATCGACACTACTAAATGTGAGCAGACAGCTCAGGACAGAGTCAGGTGGAGATCAGCGGTCAAGATAGGGGCTAAATCTTATGAATTCAGTAGGATGGCGACCATTGAGACATGCAGGCAAGCCCGAAAGAACATTATTAAATCCACGACTGCACTAACTATCCCCTGCCCGCGGTGCCACGGACTATTCTGAGCACGTATAGGATTGGCAAGCCACCTACGAACCCACCATAACCCACCCCCCTAACCGGATGACTGGATGGTCTTAGTCAATTTGACGGACGAACAACAACAACAACAATATTATGTTAACAATCGGGGCACACCAGTGATTGTTAACAGGAATGTTGACCTTTGAAAAAGGAATATGTATTTACCCCAGAAGACCTGAAGGTTCTCTTGTGGGGGAATCACTCACTTAATATTTCAAATTATTATGCACATGAATGCTTGTCTAATTTTGTGCTTAAGAACTCATAAAATAAAGGAATTAAACTACATGTTTGTTCCAGTATATCTCAATCAGCATGTAATCATTATTAGCTAGCATTCCAGTAACACACTTTCCTTTTACCTAAGTGGAAGATTATCTTGAGGGATCAACCAGCCAGATACTTAAATGCATCTACATAACTTATTGTGCGGTATGAAATTTATTACCTCAAACAACCCTGGTGAACAAGTGGTCATGATTCAAGAGTGATTCTAGGTACCTCTTACCCTAAAGAGATGGGAGGGATGAAGAAAAAATGGACTCTAATGAGGAGTAAAGATTTAATCTTCAGTTAGTTTTACCAAATATCCACCTCATATCCAGCCAAAAGAAGCTCCAATTATTTTACCTAAAATAGTAAGTTACAAATTACTCACTAAATGGGTCAATTGAAAAAGATTTGGAAGCCTCAGAGTCATCTAGTAGGTAAATAAATTGTTGGTTAACTCCCAAGTCACTGTCTGTGGAATTCACTGAGAACAGCTGCAAAACAACAACAACAAAAAAAAAGGCAATTAAAGGACAACTTTAAATAATATAAATGTGTAATTAAAATATTTTAAAATTTATTATTTAATGCTTTATGTGTATAAAAACATAAAGAAAATATAATCTTACAAATATTATTTAACATAATGTTTATCCAATTTGCTTTGTACTTTTGAAACATAATCGAGTCTTGAATCGATTTTAAATGATTTATAAAAAATGTCAATAAAATACCAATTAAAGCATCTTTTGTTGTAAATATATAAAATATTGATGATAGTTGGTTTGTCATTGAATTCAATATAATATGAATGTTGAGGAAAACCAAAAAATATGTATTTAGATAACAAGCGCCTACCTTCTGTGGCACTATTTTGGATGCTGTTACATTAAAAGCATAAGATGACTGTTTGAAGACAGGAGGATTATCATTTGCATCAGTTACTTCAACATGAATGGTGGCGGTGGAGGTCAGCTTTGGGTCACCTCCATCTATTGCCTGAGAGATAAAGAGAGTGTGTATGGATCTTAAAATATAACAATAATTTCATGTCCTGGAACTATTTTATTAGACATATCATAATTTATTTCTTCCAGGACAACAGAAATATCTTAATTTAAAACATTTTTATTTCCTCATCTTGTTGCCTCAGAACACATTGACAAAAGAAAGGGAAAACTTAAAAGAATATTGTGGTATATTGTTGATAATTACATTTCTGTTTGATAAATTGAGTTAAAAATATAATTTATTGTGGAACCAATTAAAAAAAAGGAACACATTAAAATGTTAAATTATTTCTAAAATAAAGGATTAAAATAAATTTGGAGGTTCCTAGAAATATTATTTATGATTATTCAACAAACCTGAATATGCAAGATGTATGAGTCGACATTCTCCCTGTCTAAAGGTGCAATCACTGACACTATGCCAGTTTGATTTTCGATTTCAAAATCTAGATATGTAAAAAATGAAATAAAAATTGGATTTGGGATTTTATTAAATGTTTAAAATAATTATAGATTTCATTTTTAAGTTATTTTTAATAAATATTTGATTATAAACTAGAACTGATTACATTTTGTGAACCAGCAATTTATAATTTATGTCCATAAGACAATATTTAGAGTCAGAACAAAGAAAAGAACATCTTAAAAACCATTTTAAAAAAATTTGATGTTTAGGATCAAAGATTTTATAAAATTATTTTTGTTATTTATTCCTTATTTTAGTTTTTAAAATAATTTAATATTTCATCAGTTATCAAGATCCTTATAAAACACACTGGACCTAGTCATATTTATTCAAGATAATTAAGATTCTATTGTATAAAATAATACATTATTTACCTTTTTGGTAAAAAATAGCAACCAAACTATAACAATGAAATATTGAAGTTACTAAATGAACATACATTCTAATTTATCAAGTAGATGATAAATAATGATTTTGTTGGGCCCATCATCAGCATCTGATGCAGACAGCTGAACCAGGTTTGTTTTAGTAATCCCTTCTTGAACTGTTACTGTAATGATACTGACTTCAAATAAAGGAGAGTTGTCATTGACATCTAACACTTGCACAATAACCTGGAAGAACAGTTTGACTATTATTGTAACAATAGTCTAATAATAATTTTTTGGTTATCAAATTTTTCTCAATATAATTATCTCAATATTCAAATTTCAGTCCAAACATGAATACATTTTTAAAAAAAATTTCTTTTTTAATAATGTCTCACCAGAAGAGACTGATTAAAATAAATATCATGAAATTAAAAGCACAAACTGTGTATGTTATAAGTATGATTAAACTTTAATACGTCTAAGGTTTTTAAAGTATTTCGTCTATTTTATTAATACTTGCTATTTATTTATTTATGATATTTTTTTTCTCCACTGCCTCTGCTTCACATTTCATTTGCTGTTATATATGCATTTCTGGTCCCCTTGGGGTTGGTTTTTTAGACAATAGATTCTCAGTTTTTTAATTTTAAAAATAGATTATTATAAACTTACAGAAGCCAATGTTCTTGAACTGTCACTGTTAGAAGCAGATAAAATAAAGGGGAATCTGTCCAACTTCTCTCTATCTAATGCTGATGTTGAAAATATTGTTCCCTGTTGAAAGACAATAGTGAATCTTTCATTTTTGGCATTGCTAAAACATGTACTTACAGCAGTGTTTCTCACACTTTGTTCCCAAATACAGCAAACTTCTAGTCCATGTTCTGGGAACAGAAAGGATACACGTATCTGTGGAGGAAGGAAGCTTTCGAAGGGGTGAATAGACTGTAAGAAGTTCAGTAAGATAGGAAGGACAGGAACCAGAGAAAAAGTTGTGACAGATAATAGACAGCTTGTAATCAATGCGTGCCTGTATAGGGAGCCAACGAAGTGAGTGAAGTAGTAGAGTGACGTGATCACTTTTCTTTGACTTTACAACTAACCTAGCAGCTGAGTTTTAAACTTTCTGCTGTTTTTCTATGAAATTTTATGGTGAACCTGATAGAAGAGAGTTTCAATATTTAGGACAAAAGAGAGAACAAGAGCACAGTGTTTTTGATATACATTTCCAAATTTCCTTATTGCTTAGAAACATGAGCTTTTCTACACAAGAGCCACATGAAATTGTAAAAATATATCACCTATGATGACTGTGGCTATCACGTTCACAAAAATGTGCAGATTACATTTCAAATAATAAGATTTTAATAAAGGACAGTATGGAGAGCAGCAGTGCTTGGGACCCATAAAAGACTGTAAACTTGAGCAGGACATCTGTATAACAATGGTGTGCCCAAAGAAATACAAAATAGCGGAGCTCCCAGCTGAAGTGACATTTGGATTAAAATAATTAAAATAAATATCATGAAACTGCTTGAATATCCTTGTATATATTTTAAAGCAATAAGAGCAGTAAAAATTGCTAAAATATAATGAATGGCCATAAAAAAAAATAAGCTAAAATGAGTGATGAAATAATTTTATGACTTACATTACTGCCTTCAACTCTGAAAGGGACGCCATCTGTGAGAATTGAATACTGCGGTGGTTTTCCCCCTCCTTGCACTGTGGCAGTGACAGTTCCAATAAACACTACATACAGATTAGAAAAGCAAACAACACACATTCAATAATGTTTAAATCTCTAATCCTTAAATAAAGGGTAACTTGTGGACATTTGCAGTGTTTTTCCATAGTTTACTTAGAAGAAGATGAGATTTCATGAGAACTGTGTGAAATAATAAGTGAGATCACCAAAAACTGAAGTAATGGGAAGGTGATCTTTTGCTACCTCTTGTGGTGGGCACAGGTTGTACAGAACCTAGCAGTGCACCATCAACAAAATAGCTAATACTCATTTAGGCCAGCAGCTGTATGTATGGTATGAGCACAACATTAAAAGTTATCACTTATAGGGCTTGTTTTTGATAAACTCTCTGTCACAGAACCAAGACATGAAGAGTTCATTTAAAATAAGGCTAGTGTGCAGGGCAAAAGAAAATAGCAAAATTTGATTGTTTTCAGGACAAAACATTACATAAGCAATTAGATTGCAAAGTATTAGTTGCAATAAAGTTGCCCCATTTGGTTATAAACGTTTAAATTTTTACCTAGAAATAAAACAAAATACTTTAATGACAAATATTTTGGAATTGGTTGAGAAAATGGGTTAAGTACTTGTGGCTCAATTTTGATTACAAGATTTGATAAGAAGACAGGAAACAAACTTATATGAATCATAGAAAAAAAATTACTTTCATAAAACCTTATAAAAAGTTACTTTAATAAAAAAAAAGTATACCAAGGTTTTTGGTTTCATTGACACTGAAGGTGTAACTTATGTTGGAGAAAACTGGATTCTCAGGGGAAGTAAGAATGGTCACTTGTAGAGAACAGCTGCTGTTTTTTGTAGGGATTCCTTTGTCAGTGACCCATAGAGTACCCTAGGAATTATAACATCAATATTTAAAACTGAAAACGAAAAGAATTACAAATATAATAAATTTAATAATTTACATGAATGTGTATTAAAAAAAAAAATATATAATTCACATGAAAATAGATTTATAACATAAAGAATTATCACAATATAAACTTCATAATATTTATAATCAAATGATTTGTCAAACAATTTTCATGATTTTTTTACAAATTTTCCATAATAAATTTATATAATATAGGATATTTAATGTTAAGACATTTTACAACTTCCATTTGAAATGTATGTTAGTTAGTTAAATTTCAATAATGTATAATAATTCTAGCATTTCCTAGTCTTCAAACAAAAAAAAATAACAAAACAAAAAAAAAACCAACAACTTTTAACTTTCCTTACGATTTATATTTTTCTTTAAATATGTCAATCATTTATTGTTAAACAATGTAGGCCTTTGGACTGTATTATCAGATGGCCAACAAGATAAAAAAACACATTCCTTACAAATAACAAGACTTCTGACATTGCTCAATTATTACATAGATATTTTGTTATGCAAACAACAACATAATACATAGCATGAAACATTTTTAAATTTCATGATAATGTTATTCTTTTGTGCACTATTAATTAATATAGTACAATTATTTAGTTATTTAGAAACTTACAATTACTGAATAGTTATAAGCCCAAATGGGGATGATAACTTAAAATTTATAATTTGATATCTAAAAATAAATGAAATAAAGTAAGAGTCTCTGAAATTGCTTAAATAATGAACGAATATAGAGGACTATTCAAAGGTTTAGGTTATAAAGAAATAGCTATCGACTTGTAGATCTTATTCTGTTTAAAAAATATATATATTTGAACATAAGAATTCCCTAAAACTTTACCTCCTCAGATATAGTATTCTCCTTCAAGACAGTGATGAATCCATCATCACTTATATTCAGAAAGTTTGATGCATTACCAAGAATGAAGAAGTAGGTTTCCCCATTTATTCCAGTGTCATTGTCACGTTTCTTAACTTGACCAATCACAGTGCCTTGTCGTGCATTTGTAGGCACAGTTAGCTGAGGTGAAATTAAGAGGATCATTGAGGAACAAATATTTTAATGGCTAATAAATATTGTTAACTTCTAAGTTATGGCCAACACCATAATTGAAACTCTTTAAAGTGAATTAAAGTCTTAAAACTTAGTAGCACAGTATGGAGATTTACATGATGTTATTGAGGACATAGAAAATTTTTACACACATTGTTTGAGGAGTTTTAAGCTAACATCATTTTGAACTCCTACATTTGATCATTTAGTATTCATGAAAATATAGCTAAAATGCAATTTACAAAACAACGTTAAATAATTTGATCTTTTGTCACAAAGGATCTCAAGTACTGGAAAATCCCTTAAACAAAGCATGAAGACAATGTACAAACATACTTTGATTTCTCTCACTCCCCAACTTCCATTGTAGCCAATCTCTGGGCTGAACTTGTTGACCCCTTGCACCTTGACCTGGACATCCCCTTGTTGTATGCAAGGAGGTATGGCCTCATCTTTTGCATACACAGGGAAACTAAGGATGTGACTTGAACTTTCCATTGACTTGAGTAAATAAACATCACCCTGTGGTGTCACATTAAAATATTTCTGTGTTTCTGAAAATATTCACAATGCCACCATAGTAAGACTTTTAAAATAATAAATACATTCCAGTTATATTATTTTTAAATGGTTCACTGACGGAAGAAGTAAAAACAATAGGAAAATTAGTTCTCACAGGCAGATTATAAATTTTTAAATGATTAAAAATATACTATCATAAAAGTAAACCTACTATAGCAGGCATAATTATCATAATTCAGGGAATTATAATTAATCATAGTGAATTATTATAAGACTTTTGCTACCTATTTGAAAAATCTTCTCAGTGTTTTAGAATTCATTTCCAGCAAATACACTCTTTTTATACACTTGATGTGTTGAAACATTATTGCAATTAACAGAAAACGAGGTATTACCCTTTACTTCTTTGAATTTCTTGTAATTAAATTAAACATATTTTCATATGAAATTTAAATGAATTATAATTGTTTAATTTTTTGTTTTATATTTTACTTAAGTGGAAGAAGATTTTAGCAAGTTTTAAAATGTTCCTTACCTAAATTTTACAAATTTCATTCAAGTAACTATGATGAACTACTGATATTTTCATTACATAAGACACTCTTTAAAAAAAAGTCATATCTGTGGGCATGTCCCTGTTACAGGTCTAATTTTTAAAACCAAAGTAATGTTGCAATAAATCCAGTTTAATTATAATGAAAATATAAAAATTATTGTCCTGTTCTCACCTGTATCATTGATGGAGTAGGTCACTGTGCCATTTGGACCCAAATCATCATCCAGGGCAAACACCTGACCTACTAGACCAATTTTAGATTCTGAGAAAATCAAGGTCAAGGATGTTGAATTCCATACAGGGCAGCAGTCATTCAAATCCAGTATTGTTATTGTTACTGCAGCATCATCACAGCCAACACTTTGGTCACTATCACAAGCTGTTGCCATTAGGTTGTATTCACTCTTGGATTCTCTGTCCAAGTTTCCTGTTACTCTGATTGTTCCTAATAAAGGATAATAAATAAAGGACTGCATTTAAGCTGTGTGAAGGAAATAGTAGAACAAGGTATGCGGAAGCTTGAAAAAGAAAGACTTACTTTATCTTAAAAAGTATTCTTATTGTTCTGTCCTTCTGTTTCAGCCTCCCACATATATTGTTCTACTAGTTCCTTACAAAGGAGTTTAAAAAAATAAAAATAAAATGTTGAGTTGGCCTATCAAAGATAATAGTCACTTAATTTAATGTAGCAGTTAAAGCTTTTAAAACGTAATGTTAAATTAATGTAATTCATAGCGAAGATAGAATATAACAAGCCTGACCATCTCCACTTTCAGCATTTATAAAGCCAGCTTTTGTCATTAACAGTGAGCACCTGGTCTATTGCTGGGTAACGGATTACAATTTTGAATTATTTTAAATAATTAATTTTAAAAGTTTGCTAGGTGACTTTTACGTTAAATTTATGTCCACATTTTAATGTTAAATTTATGTCCATATTTTTACATTAAATTTATGTCCACATTTATCAAAATATTTCCTTAAATTACAGACCATTCATCCATAAATAAATGACACTATCATATTAAAGATGTCGTGGGCATTATTCAGTATCAGTAAGTCTAAAAAGCAATGTTTTAATTAAATATACTTACCATTTAATCTATCAATGGAAAACATGAACCCATGAATGTAGTAAAGTGTTAAACCTCCAACTAGGTCACTATCATTTGCATATACATCACCAACAGATGTGCCTAACTGTGAATTTTCTGGAACACTAAATTTATAATCCTTTTTGACAAAGTGGGGCTTTTCATCATTAACATCTTCAATGTAGACTGTTACAGTCGCACTTCCTTTCAAACCTTTACCATAGTCATCTGTAGCTATGACCTGTTAATTAAAATTGTTTTGATTTCAATAGTTAAATTTAATGAATACAAAGAAGTATAACAGCCATAAATAAATTTATTAGAGTAAATATCTTAAAATGAACACAGCTTCCAGCACAAGCAAATAAAAACCAGCCTGTTAATTTCAGAGAAGGATGTTATCATTACTTCAACTCATAAGCCAATAGCTTTGGAGATCTTACAAAAAATTAAAAAAATGTACCTCCAAGACATATTTGTTCTTAGTTTCTCTGTCTAGATGGCCACCAGAAAAGTTTAGGAAAATTTGTCCAGTACTTGAATCAATATCAAAGTTTGAAGACTCGCCATCTTCTATCAGAGAATATTCTATTGTTGGGGTGCCATACTTGTCACTATCTCTATCAGTGGTGAAGAGATTTTTATTCTAAACAGGAAATAAATAATCATGAAAAACATCACCCTTAAGTTTGTATTCGTATATCAGAAGAAAGCAACTATGACAATTAAGGATTTCTTTTGAATATAAAAAAAATAGAAAAAGTTAAAATAAAGCTTATTTGGTTTACTTTTAACATTTAATATTGAAATAAAAATAATTCTAAAAATGACAAATATTTGTTTATTAATTAGACTAAAAATTTCAAAAAACATTTACACTTAATTGCAACGAATTTATTAGACTTAGGCCAATGATAAGTTAATGAATTAAAAAAAAACCTACCAGACTTATAACAGTTCCATCCTTAGCATCTTCTTTCACTGTGGCATTGTACTGAGTGGGAGAAAACACTGGGCGGTTGTCATTGACATCTTGAACATCAACAGTGACTGTGCAAGTACTTGGCTGCAGTGGTTAGATTTTTTATGTTTAAAAAATATGCTTCAATTGTTTTCAATATTATATACAAAGCCAACTACATACATGATAGTTTTAGATCATGACTATTTCTTAATTATAATTATGTAAACTTACCTTATCATTATTTGTATTAGAATCACTAGCTGTGATTTGTATTTGAAATATAGAAACTCCAAATCTTGTAAAAATATCCTCCCTGTCCAATGCTTTTTCCAATTGTAGGTAAGCCTGCAAATAAATACATTGGCTGTCGACTTAGTAAAGTAATTCATCAAATTCGCTTCAAAGTAATGTATTTTATGTTCTTGTTTAGTCTATCAATGCAGCTTCTAAGCACGTGACATATACCTAGTTATTCGTAGTCGCTAACACATTTTATTCCAATATTGGCTAAATTAAGGATTTATTCATAAGCAGAAGAAAAAACTGATGTCTATTCAATCTCATGATAAGAAAATGACAAGTTCTGATATATTTGTAGCTATCAATGTTCACAAGGAAGAGAGCAGTGTTGAACTATTGCGTGTAAATTTACCACAGACTTTGCTGTGACCGATTGTACGTTGTCTAGAGGTTAGGTCCCCTGCGCTACAACCACAGACAAATTTCAGAGTAAAAAAACTCCTGTCCTTCCAGCTCCTGCAGAGATGATGTGTTCTAATTAGAGATTGTCCTGAGTTAAAAAGGCAAGAATCAAGTAAATCGATTTATAGACAGCATAAGGCACATCGCACTGAGACTAAGGCTAAGAGAGACTCAAGTGATGAAAGTGTTGGACTGTTAATGAGGCATTGGCGTGCTTTAACTACAGTCAATGAAGCAACGACTTGGAGTGTTGATTCAGGAACAACAACTCCCTCATGTGTTGCAGGAAATCTGAATTTATCAAGTCGTCAAACTTGGAAGAGCCTCTAAATATAGGACTTGGAGATGGACGGAATCTGACAGCACATGTCTGTGGTATTGTCAAACTAACAATGAAGTTGCCTGGTAATAAACACAAATAATGTACGCTGAATGGTGTTCGTTATGTGCCTGAACTCAAGTATAACCTGTTCAATGTTGACCATGCAACTGAGGCTGGAAAAACAGTTCAATTCAAAAAAGATTGTGAAATAAGAAATGATAACGGTATACTTCTGGCCAATTGAGTGCGGTCACATGGTCTATACCATCTGTGTCATTATGACACCAAACATCACAGGACCAAGTTTCAGTCAAGTGGAAAAGTAAGAGGTAGGATACTTGATCTTTTTCACAGTGATGTGTGCGGGAAGGTCAGCATGCAATCACTTGGTGTAGCTCATTATTACTTTACTTTTATTGACGATTACAGTCAATATACTTGGGTTTATATCCTCAAAGCACAAGGATGAAGTCTTTAAGTGATTCATTGAATGGAAAGTAATAGTTGAGACGTCAACTGGAAATAATCACGCGCCGATAACGGTGGAGAGTTTACTTCAAATGATTTTGAACGTTATTTAAAGAGAGAGGGGATCCGTCATGAACTGACTTTTCCGAAAACACCAGAACAGAATGGAGTAGCAGAGTTGATGAACAGGGCTACCGTGGAAACAGCACGTTCCGTTCTGGCTGAAGCACAGCTACTACAAAAATTCTGGGCAGAAGCAGTGTCAACACCTGTATATCTGCAGAATCGAAAGTCCTGCTTAACGCTCTTCAGGGTACTACACCATTTGAGGTGTTAACTGGTGCGAGGCCCATGTAGATCACGTAAAAGTGTTTGGATGTGTTGCGTATGCACACATTCCTAAAGATGAAAGACATAAGTTTGATTCAAAAACACAGAAATGCATTTGTCTGGGGAACGGAATCGATGTCAAGGGTTATCGCCTATACAATTTGAAAACGAAAAAGGTGATTTACAGTAGAGACGTTCTGTTTAATAAAAACTAGTTCAGTCTTAAGAAGGAGACTGAAATGTCTCAGGAATCAACATCTATATTTCTGGTGAACATGGAAAGGAAAACCTTGTATGTAAATTAAAGAAAAGCCTATATGGACTAAAACAGTCTCCCCGATGCTGGAATACAGCACTTGACAGTCATTTGAAAGATCTTGGGTTCAAGCAGTTATCAAGTGAGACATGTATGTATACAACTACAGAAGGAGAGATGGTTTGCAGTCTACGTCGATGATATCTAGTTAGCTGTTAGGAACACACGGATTCATACAAGTGTCAAGAAGGATATTTCATCAAAATTTGACGCAAAAGATCTTGGTGAATTGAACTCTTTTTTTTTTGTGTGTAATGTTCACTCAAAAGGCAGATGGTATCTAAGTTAGACAGCCAGGTTATACAAGCAAAGTTCTTGAGAGATTTGGAATTCTATATTCTAAACCTGTATCGACTCCAACTGATCCAGATGTGAATTTGAGAAAAGAAGAAGTCATTATTTTGATCAGGGACTTTACCAATCAGCGGTGGGTAGTCTACTGTATCTGTCAACTTGGACCAGACCTGATATTACTTACTCTGTGGGTAATGTAGCAAAATTCTGCGCTCATCCTTCAGAAAAACACTGGATGGCGGTTAAACAAATTCTAAGATACCTACAGGGTACGTCGAATTATGGAATTGTGTATCACAACCGTGGATTTACTGAATGTGTTGGTTATTATGATGCGGATTGGGCTGTGACATTGATGATCGAAAGTCTACATCTGGCTATGTGTTCCATGTGGGTAGTGGACCAATAAGTTGGAGAAGTAAGAAACAATCATGTGTGGCATTGTCGACAGCAGAAACTGAATATGTGGCATTGTCAAGGGCAGCACAATCGGCGCTTTGGCAGAGACAACTCACATCTGTTTTGGGGTGTAACCAAAATGTTGCCACTGTTATATTTGAGGACAATCAGTCAGCTATCGCTAACCTTGGACGGCAACTCATCTAAGAGAAGGCAACTCTGAATTCAAACCCGGAGATGGAGTCCCGATAGGCGGATAACATTGATACAATGAAACATTCCGGCAACTCCTGCGACGCCACAGGTGCCAAGCTGTATCATCCACATTATGTTCCCTTGGGGTCATCCAGCGGCGTGGAGAGAGGCGATTTGCTGTTGGGAACCAGCTAATAATCCTATAAGAATAATCCCAGGCCTTGTGGATTTCGTCCTTGTGACGATGCCAGCAAAAAAAAAAATAAAAAATATAAAAAAAGTATGCATCGTTTTGCACACTACATTGTTTGTTGTGTAGTGACGTCCCTTTTTTATGCTGTCTTGGCAGAGACAACTCACATCACAGACAACTCCTTGTTAGCTGTGCTCATGAAATAAAATGTTTAACTAACTTTGATGGTTGGTTGCCCATGCTTATTTGATTATCTTCCCTTTGAAGTAGCTTAGCAATTTAATATTTTCAACACTTCTAGCCCCAAAAGAGCTGATGTGTTGAATCAAATATCACAAATGTCCCAAAGCAGCGAAACAGTTCATACAAATATATTTAATCCTTTGCATGCATGTGGGTTGAAATGCATAAGAAACAATAAAATTATTATATCCACTTAAAAGATCACTTCTACTCCTACATCCATAGAAAAAATTCACTCTCTCCATAAAACTAAAATCACACACTATATCCAAAGACCTCTTCACTGTCTGCTCAACACTACCCTCCTGTTATTTTTCACGCTCTTCCCATCACGTGTTTTTTTCCCCCGACACACTGCCGCGGTCACACGTGGCTGAGACAAATCGTGGGATTCACTATGGACAAATCTATAGGGAAAACCCCCTTTCGGCTCACTCAATATCAAAAGAGACGCTGAAAAATAATCACACGATCTGACCGTGACATTTGCTCCCTCATTATATCTGTAATTTTTTTGTTGCCATTCAGGATGTATTCTGAACCCCATGTAGCTGAACTGGTAAGATTTCAGCCAAAATGCCTAGTACAATGTTGTACAACAAGATGGCCAAGTACTTCCAAGTTCACCAAGTGACCTTGAGGTCAGTGGAGGTTGTTTTCAAACACAAAGTTACCTCCTCACCAAGAACAAACGTTTTACATTGCTACTGAGACCATTTCATCTCAATTAGTGAGACCATTTCATCTCAATTAGTGAGACCATTTCATCTCAATTAGTGAGACCATTTCATCTCAATTGGTGAGACCATTATATCTCAGTTGATGAGATCATTTCATCTCAATTAGTGAGACAATTATATCTCAGTTGATGAGATCATTTCATCTCAATTAGTGAGACCATTATATCTCAGTTGATGAGACCATTTCATCTCAATTAGTGAGACCATTATATCTCAGTTGATGAGATCATTTCATCTCAATTAGTGAGACCATTATATCTCAGTTGATGAGAGCATTTCATCTCAATTAATGAGAAAATTCCATCTCAAGTAATGAGACCATTTCATCTCAATTAATAAGACCATTTCATCTCAGTTAGTGAGACCATTTTATCTCAGTTAGTGAGACCATTTTATCTCAGTTGATTAGACCATTTTATCTCATTTGATGAGACAATTTAATCTTAATTAGTGAGACTATTTCATCTCAATATTTAACCAATAGCCAGGAAACACATCTTGTTTAATTGTTGATGAATTTCAGGCTAATCATTCCAATGACATTTTATAGCTGAAATTTAAAAAAATAAGTCTTAGATGAAATAATGAGGTTACCAGTGTTAAGAAAAAATTACTGATGCGCTTCATAATTTGCTGTACCTGATTTCCTTCTTTAATTATTGCAAAGTTGTCCTTGTAGTCCCCAGAGATAATTATGTAAGTTATTTCAGCATTTTCTTCACTGTCCTTATCTACAGCTGTGATGTTGAGTCTAGATCCATTTGTACCTAAGTTAGTCCAGAATAAAGGTTAGAAAAATTACAGTGATTGACATTGTTGAGCACACAAATATTAAGACATAAGATTTAATTTAAACTTAAAAAGACGGGGATGTTAATTGGAGCACGCTGTTTGTTGGGAAAGATAGTAAATATCCTTGTGCAAAAAATAAGTTAAAAAATATAAATCATTCCAAAGGTATCTACTTTTTTTATATAAACAAAGGTTAAACATTAACAGCCTGGCAGAGTTAACTGCCAAAGAAAAGAAGCACAAGCTTTGCTTTTGTACTGTATATGATGTTGAGATGTTGATTAACTACAATGATATTATTTTTAAATACTATTAGAAGCTGTGATACACATTTTAAAACGTGAGTTAAGAATCACATCAATAAAGTTTGGAAACTAGTTTTCCATGTAACATACGATATGCAAATGCAAAGATCAGGTTAAACAAAATTATTGCTACATTTTTATTTGTTAATTTCTTTTGGTGGTTCGAGGTTTACATTGCTTTAGTATTTGTAGGTCAATCATTGCTAGCTTGGAACCATTTAATAAAAAATGTGCCTCAAATCACATTTAATTCTTATAAATCTTTGTGTCATCACATGCAACCAAACTCTAGATTCCTGTCACACAGTTCTTATAGCTAATAACTTTTGGCTCATTCCTGTACAACAGACAAGATCTAGATTATATTGAAAACTATTAAAAATGTGTTTATCTTCACTATAAAGTAAGAATAGACATACTCAGATTTCAGGTCTGTGCACAGAAGATTTATCCATTTGTTAACTTTTTACTTGAACATTTGTTAATTTTTTAAACTTAACAATTGTTGGACTAATGAATATAAGAATTTATAATTTCATTATTAAATTACAAGAAATGTATGTTATGTATAGATGTTACTGGACTAGTTTTAATGACTTAATTCAATTTTTCAATGCTAAATGAGAATTCATTAAACAATCCAGTTCAGAAAAAAAAGCATAGGTACTATAGTAAAATTAATTTAAAAAGTAAACACTGTTATAGAAAATTTGTAAAATGCTTTTATTATGATAATTAGGCAGTGCAATAAAACTTTTTGGTAACATGTCAGTGGAAATATAAATAGAAAGTGAATAAAAATCTGTGTATAAAAAACATTAATATTTAAATACATTAAAAAAAATTAGAGCAATGTTTGAACATTATTTTGTCTTTGTGTAACAATAAATTATATTTTAGGCATTTCAAATAAGGTTAAGGCACTTGTGCATAAATTAAAAAAAGAATATATTTGATAAAAATCCTTCATGGCTTAAAAGCAAGTAAGCTTTGGTATTTGAGCTTTATTTAAAAATGCAACAATTCAATTAAATAACCACAGAAAAATATGTTGTTAAGTCACTTGTTCAAATATATACAAAAATCTCTGATAAAAACTGCGTAAGATTTAAATTGTTAAGCATTGTGAAATATTTAAAAACAGTAAAAATTCATACATTTCAAAATGTTAATATTTTTAAAAACCTTTCAGGCATAAAAAAATCAATATGATTTGAGATAGATTTTAAAATATGTATTACACTAGTAGATACAAAATAAATGCTGGGCAGTTGAAGTATAAGAATTCTGCTTATGTGTTATCTGGATAATAATTAAGCTTTGTACAAGAAGCCTTAAAAGGTCTGAAACTGGGTAAATTAAGCTCTTAAAAAGATCTAAACCATAATGGACATATTCATAACAACTTGCATTGACTATATGCATTTTTAACAGTCTATTGTCATTTTCCATTTAAGCTCTCCATGATTATGTAACTACTGCTAGACAGAAATAAATTTGAAAAATGTTTAAACTTACAAACCATTTTAGTACTCCGGACCGACAGTTTTAGGAATTCAAATTTCAACATATTCATGTAAAAATAATTTGATTCAGAATTTGCAACTTATGTTTAAAAACTTTTCATTGACTTGGTACAGAACATATAAACGTTGTACGATCTGATTGATAATCTGTAACACAAGAACTTGCTCGCATTCTGATGCCTTCTGCATACCATGCCATCACAATACAATGCCTTCCATATATATTATAGTTAGCTGGCTCATTGGTAGCCCATTTGTAGAAGGTCAAAGGTTTGTAACTGTTTTGAGAGACCCACTGGTCTGATTTCATGTCATCATGTCCGCTGATAAAAACACTTGTTTCATTTGTAAATTTGGACTTGATGAAACTCTGGACAAATTGATACTGCTTTTTATTATCAAATAGAGTCAACTCCCCACCAATTAACTTGCAAACTTCAGCAGCTTCATCTGCAGTTTGAGCATTGCCATCACAAGGATACTGAAAAATAACCAAAATGAAAGTCTTTATAACACAAAAATAATACCAAACTGTCAGTTAGCTTTAACATAAAAATTCTATGGGAATATAAAAATTTCCCAATAAATAAACACAAATAACATGACAACAGTTTGAAAACTCTCTTTTTATAATGACTGAGATCTTATTAAGAAATGTAATGTATGTTATGCTGGCTTTAGAAAAGAACTTAATTTCTTTGAAGCCTTTTTGTAACATCTTGCTTAATATTCTTAATATTGGAAAAAAAAATACATGTTAGAAGGGAAGAAAAATAAATACTTGCAATATATTTTATAAAGAGAATTGTTGTAAGTTCTTCAAATAGGGATCTATATTATTTGTTAAAGTTACCTTGTATAAGTAGTATTTAGTGCCATTGTACTGCTCAGAAATGAAGAACATCATCTCTCTATACTTGTTGTTTTCCTTCCGTATGTGCCCTCCTCCATTGCCATCAGTGAAATTAAATAGTTGGTTCCCAATAATCTGCAGCTCATTCAGCAAGTACTCAGTTGTCACCTGACCCATATTTTTCACAGCAATTTCCTTGGAATATATAACCACCTGGTCAGTATTGGTCAGTGCACTGGCCTCACATCGGTAGACAGTATCTGGCTGATGTGGATAGGCCCAATACAAACCAAGGTAGGATGTTCTTTTGGCACTGTCAGTTATAGTTTCATAAATGAAGGCAGAGTGCAGATCCACATATTCTGCTGTCCTCTCTGGACTAAATGAGTTAGCACTGAGTATTTCTGTGTGAAAAGAATTTTACTCTTACTACTTAAGCTCAACAAATATATTATTTATTAACACACGTTCAAACCATTTCATTAACAAACATAAATTGAAATGAATCAAATTAAATTAGGTTGAGATCTAAATTTTTTTAAGGTGTCCAAAGTATTCGATTCCTGGAGCCTATTTCATAATGTATTTTTAATTATGTTAACAGACAACATAACTTGCAATCAGTACCAAACCATTAAAACACTAACCTTTGAAGGGGCCTCCGCCGACAGAAGAGTACAGCACAAGGGCTGTGAGGTGTGAGATGTCCAAAGCAATGTGAGAAAATGAACAATTAACCATCAAAGACTTAGTCTGCCCAACAATAATGCTGCCAGGTGTCACCAAGAGCTTTAAGCCTTCATCTGAAAACACGGATCACTCAAGAAACTCTTTCCTTGCAGTTGAAAATATTTCAACATGTTGAAAATTTAACTGCTTTTATTTATTAAGTTAGCCCAGAATTAACGCAGTTACAATTAAAACAAAGATTTCAATTAAAAAATTCTGTTGAACAACAAGGGAACTAAAACTTGTGATAACAAGGGATCTAATACTAGTGATTTACAATTAAGTAAAGAATTCAGCATGGATGAAAAAAAACCTCTAACATTTCTAGAATGTATTTAAAAAAAACTATTTTGTTGGAATAAGAAATAGAGACTAACACTTTTTGTGATGCATAGACATTATTTCTGCTGTGATATGTGTAATCAATCGTCACATAAAACTACTTTAAAATATTTTTTTCATGAAAATGTATTTTATTTTAAGGAAATATATTCCAACCACACATATTTAAACAAGTTATTTTGAAGGTTGAGAATGTCGAAATTATTTTTGTTATTAATTGACTCTTGTCATAAAACATACTGGATAAACTTAAGTTACTTTACATAGGAAATTTCATTTATTTGTTTTTACAGTAAATCTAGCTAATGCTCCCAGTGCAGGTTACATATTGGTACATTCTATGGTTTCATGAAATTATTTTAAAAATTATATTTAGAAATACATTAATTTGTTATATTCTTTTACATATTAATCACAATAAAAGCAGCACAAAAAAAAAAATCAAGTTTGAGTAACAAACAATTTCCCAAAAGCAGATTGTCATTAAAAACAAACATTTACTTAATTGTAAACTGGTCAAGTAGATTGAAACATCTCAGTAGCAAGCATGACAGTGAAACAAACAAAGTTTCTCAGATTATACTTAGACAAAAGATTCAATATATAAATCTAGCACCTTATATTTTAGAGTTATGGATAGTTTATTTAACGATTATCTTTTAGCTCTTTTTAAAAATTCATGTTCAAGTTTTATTTACATGACCATGGCAAGAGAGTGAAAACTTTTCTGATTTGTATTCATTTTCGGTGAAGGCAAAGATCTACAGTGTGGAAAAAAAAGACATATAAATGTTGTTTTATTCTGTTTTATTTATGCCAACTATAACATTTTCGCCTACCTTCTGATACATTCATTTTGTAGACATTTGTTGTGAACTCAGGTCTGTTATCATTGACATCAAGAACGGTAATCTTGACCTCTTTGGTAGCCTAGGAGATGAACCATTACAAATTAATGACAATTGATCTAGATTGTTCCAAAATTTTAACCAAATATTTAGAAAAGTGCCAAGTGCTTTTAATGTCTCAAACAGAAAATGATGTGATCCTACAAGAAATCTCCCTTGCGAAACTACAAAGCCTGGGTGAGGTGTTTATGGAGAATCAACTGTAGCATAAGCAACAAAGTATTGGAATACTCTGCTATTAACCATCTTAAGATGCTTGACTCCTATTGCAAGACAAAACTCCAACAGTTTAAAGCATAGTCTAAATATTAGCTTCGATATGTGAGGGTCTAAAATACTTTTAGGACATTTATCAACCTGAAAGTGTGTGTGTTTCTGAGTTAAAAAACAAATTAACGATACTCAAGCAATTTGACATTTTACAGAGTTTCTAAGTCAATGCAACTATTCCCAACTAGCTACTCTGTACCATTTCTGAGATTTCGACAATGGAAGCTTCTGACATGGTGGTAATAAACTAATCTACAAACATAGAAATGGAAGAATATTTGACGCAACAAAATTACGTCATTTAAAACCCCCCACTAAAAACGGGTAATTACCACTCAAAAATCGTTAAGCACATGGTGATATTAAACATTAATCAAAGTTATTAGTTTAAAAAGTAAAACCAACATCTTTCCCACTGACATAAGGGGTTGTCCGAACAAAATACACTTTTACCCCCCCCCCCTTTTTTGTTGTTCTCATATTGCTTTAACCTCCCACCCCCCCCCCCTTGCACCGGGATCGTGGGCATTTGCAGGTGCATACTGCAATGTACAGTTTGAAATGCCAGGATGTATTATTTTGATATGGGAGCATGCAGTTTTTGGGGTGCACGTTAATTTTTTTATATTTATATTAAGGCATGAGGCGGGGGGGGGGGGGTCTGCAGAATGTAAGTACATTTAATAATTATCCTGATATCCAGACAATCTCTAATAATAGGCTACTAATATATCTTATAAGCCAACTGTCACCTAAAAATATGTGAAATGCATGAGATTTGATTTTTTTTTTAACTCTTAAAAAAATCTACCAGTGTTTTACATTATCGTCAAACTGTTTCTTTGTGTTAACACTAACATCCATTATACCACGTGATTCTATGCCTGTGACGTAATTTGTTACGTAATTATTTCGTTGGGCTGACCCAAACAGCTGCACTGGCGAAAAAAAGAGGGGTGGGGTTGCCTTCGACACAAATTTTAATCCGCTTACGGCAGTGCTTCCCAAGATTTAAAAAAAATTAAAAGCTCTAACTGATTACCTAAAATGTTATAATTTCCCCCCCCCCCTCCCCAATAAGTGCATGTGTGGGGGTGAGGAGGTTCTAATGCTGCCTTAAAGAAGATTAAATTTAAATTTTGCTGCCATTTTAGGCCTTAGGGTTTAAAATTGTTGGATAAAACGATACAAAATAAGTGAATTATATAATATATTTGTATTGAAATAAACGAAAAACATAAAGGCAGTTTTTAAAAAAAAAATCATGTTTAAAGTTTTAGCACTACCCCCCCCCCTTTTCCCGGTGCCATTTTGAAACAAATTCATATTATATCCCAGAGTTTTGGCAATGCTAGGGTTAGTGGGGGCAATATTTTATTCACACATTATGCCGCCCCTCCACATCAAGAAAATAGTGCTGCCCAAAGCAGAACACTCTTCAATTCCCCCCCCCCCCCCACCATTTTTTTGTACACACTTTTTTTCCTATGACACTGTCCCTAAGAATATTATAATTATATGACCTATAATCTAAAAATTGTCTACCTGTGTGTGTGTGTGTGGGGGGGGGGGGGTTACGTCAAAAATTAAGATAGGAAACACTGAAGTAAGTCAACATGTCATGACTCGAATTGTATTTCACTTCACGTCAAAATAGTTCATATACATTTATTATTTTTATGGGGGGTGGGGGCTGAGAGCTCATTGTATGTTAGCATAAGGGGGGCGGGATGCCCAAAAAAGTACGGATGCACCATGGGGGAGGGGGTCTAGTATTTTATATATATATTTTTTGCTTACGTAACATTTGGATGACCGGTAATAAAATTCATTCCAATAAAGTCAACCAGAGAAAAAAAATTCGATTTGTTTATAATTGTTGATAGATAACAACCAAATATTTAGAGTGATCTACCTTATAAACAACACTTAACTAAATTCTTGGTGGTTGATTGTTATACATTTTTTTGCCCACAAATTCCTCAAATAGACCAGCCAAGTAGGATTACATCCAGTTGGCCTAAGGCAGGTATAAAAAAAAGTAAGCTCACAGACCTCCTCAAAATCCTTTACCTCCCCCCTTTGTCTGCATTAGTCTGCTTTTGAACGACACACCCTCTCGTCTATACGAAGTCCTCCCCCCCTCCCCCACTAGACGGAAGTCTTTTACTTTATTGATGACTCTTAAACATCTGTCTCACTGACATAACATCTGCTCTACTGACGTGAACATCTGTCCTCATGAATACTACGTTGTTGGTTAAGACAATAAACAAAAAGTTATTTTGATCTTAAAAACTCATGAAAACCTGAAAAAGTTCAACCTGGACCTATAGCTTCTTTGATTCGGTTTATAGAACGTAGTGGCATGGATTTTGAACAGTAGGAAGGGTATGACACATCCATGTGTTTGGTAATTATGAAGATGCAACCCCCCCCCCCCCCCCGCACTGTTTTGTTAGCTGGCGCACACCTCCTTTAGATTTCGCATCTTGCCTTGTCACTTCGCTGAATGGTCCTTCCTTTTCTGAAAACTCCTTATTTTATTAATTAAATACTGAAAATGATCTGGAACTGGTACATTTTTCTCATGAACCATCACATTTAAAGTATATTGGTTTTAATCAACAATATCAGCACCCATTTCCGTTTCCAAACCATCGACGTCTTTTACTTGTATTTTCACGTCACTCTCCTCCATTTTCTGCACTATTTGCTGTTCTATAGAATCCACGCTGCTGGTACTGGAGAATTCAATATCAATGGTAGGCCCATGAAAGTCTTTCGATGAACATTGATCATAATTTGGTTTGACATATGGAAGCATGCATCCTGGTAGTGATTTTAGTGAGTCACAACTTTTTTTCTTTTTTTTTCCCCCGTTGCTAGCAGCCACTAGGTCGTTTAGATTTGTGCACATCATATGACATGATAGAATAATCTTGAACAATAGAATGTTTTAATTGCGTTGTGTTCAAAACAAACAAAAAAATTATTTACCACAGTTTACGAACAACAGTCCGAACACTATCCAAAATACAACACGCAAACATGGCAGGTAAAACCCAGAAGCCGAAATATGACAATTGTGCTTAAACGTTAAGAGGTGGGGCTAGTTGCGAACCAACGAAAATATTAATTTTTGAGTTTATCTAGGTTTCGATATATTTGGCTTCAAAAACACTTTAAAAAAAGATTTAATTAAATTTCAATTAATTTTTAAAAGATATTATAAAATGTTGTAAATATTATTTTGTTAACGCTATAAATGGGTAAAACTTCAATTTTTTATGTTTTTAATTTTTACTCATTAGATTCATGACTTTAAAATCGCCGTTGAATCATGGTCAAAACTGTGTTTTGCTGACCTAATTATAGAGATACCTCATTTCTGACGCATCAATCTTGAACTTTTAATATAGCACGTATTTGGATTGACTACATGTGTACAAAATATGTGTGTGATCGGTTATCCGTTCATGAAATTTGGTTAGAGTTAGACCGGGATGTGTGTGCTCTGTAAATATGCAATTTTTCCACTTGGTGTCACCCCCTGCCTCAGATGGTGACACCTGGTGCGGTCAGCACCCCCCACCCTCCTAGCTACACTACTGACCAGAATAAATAATTTATTATGGCAAACACATTTCTTACATAAAGCAGAGTTGTCTTTAACATAAAAAGATCAAAGGAGCAAATGAATGTGTGATTGATGCATTTAAGATATCAGCAC
The DNA here is from genome assembly GCA_964017045.1 of Omphiscola glabra. Lineage (NCBI taxonomy): Eukaryota > Metazoa > Mollusca > Gastropoda > Lymnaeidae > Omphiscola > Omphiscola glabra. The sequence goes on from OZ024795.1 coordinate 20,219,068, forward strand.
ATGGGTTTTCTTTGGAACCACAATATTTATTCAAGTACTCAAATGTCAGGATAATGAGCAGCTCTGATTGTTTAAATATATAAATTAGCAACTAATTACTTTGTAACTTACTGTATGTCCAGCTGAATCTCTGACTGATATGAGAAGATAATATTCTGCAGTCTTCTCTCTGTCCAGCTCATCCTCTAAAAAAAGCTCTCCTGTAGCCGAGTCTACCCGAAAAGGATTCCCTTGACCTAAATAAATCAAATAATTTATTTTAAAAATGGCTATGCAATTCATTTAATTTCAATTGCTCATTAATGTTAATAATACTAAAAGTATTTTTTTTACTGATTAAGAGAATTTAAGACAATGATGACAAAAACCATGGATAATTTAACAGCAAGAAAGAAAAAAATTCAGTTAGCTACATTGATTGGACTTGCTACACATCTTAATGGATACTTTAATGACACAATAGTTTTGCCCTGATTTGGTTTAGCTATTTCATATATTTAATGGCTGAAGTTAGGTTTGACATGTTTTTTCAACAGGTAATAAAGTTAAACAAATATGACCCCCATTTCATGTTCAAAGAACATGTTTAACTTTATAGTATATTTTGTTTACTATATTATTATTATAGTATAGTTCATTCAAAAAGAAATTTGACGAAAATTTTAACGTGTGAACTGAAAAAAAGATTCGACTAAATTTCCATTCGATCAACTTTTCGTCGATGAATCTTCTTTTAAACAAATTTCCGGTAACCTGTAAATAGTGCTTAATACAGACTATTTTTATTTGGTCAAATAGTTGTATGAAAATGAAAATAAGCATTAAAACTTTTGTTAAAATATGACTCAATAAATACGGTATGAAGATTTTAAATCTGATTACTTAGAAGCATTAAATAATTTCAATTTAGATTTTGTTTCTCTATTATTTATAACAGTTTTGAACATCTTCTTTGTTGTGGATTACTTTATAATGATCACAATTTCAGTGGAGATAAAGACAGAGATTAAAAAAAAGTGACAGCTATTTTCTTTAACTCTATACAAAGAAACAAAAAAAAAATATATAAAAAAAATAAAACAACAACAAACAATCAAATATCAACAATAACTTGCAAAATTACACTCAGTTTTAATGTTGTCTATCTGAGACTTAGCTGAAAAGTTGTTTAATTTTAGATATAGTCAGTCATAGAAAGTAAATGTTACATCATTTCCTACTGTTTGTACATACCAGCACTCCTAACCAGTGAGAGACTGTAGACTAGGCTGTGCTCATCTAACAAGTCAGCATCAGTAGCATTCACAACAAAGAGAGTTTTTGGTACTTGAGTAGCCTTTAGAGTTTAAAAAAAAAATTGACAACATTTTTTAAGGAAGGCGTAAATTATTCAAAATGAAAAGATTTAAATAAATATTAGCTGAGATAATTTCTTCTAAAGTTTTTGTTTTATCTAGTGGCAAGGTAAGCAGCACACTATTACTTTGAAACGTATATTAACAGCTTTGAAAAATGGTTGTAGTTAAAACATACCTCTGATACATTGAGCCAGATGTTGTTTTTATCCACAAACTCAGGATCATTGTCATTTGCATCAATTACGTTTACAGTAACATTTACAGACCTAATAAAATATCCATCAGTTACTGCAACCTAATCCAAAAAAAAAAGAAACCACACAAAAAAAGAATTAAATTATTTGTTTGATTTGTGTATAAATGTTTAAAATAAGTAAAACCTATCCCTTTTTTAAATACTAAGAGATATTTAGATGACTATAGAATTTTCTTTAAAGCAATAACCCTGCAATTATTCTCAATTGTAAAGGGGTAGATTTTACTAATTTAAAAAAACAAGGTTTTTGATAGTTGCTAAAAAAATATTCAATAAAAATACAAATATGAATAAAAATATAATATCACATTTATCTGGTGCAAGAGGTTACAAAAAAAAAAAAAAGTATCATTTGCACAGTAACTGAAAAAATCATAGAGAGAAAGAGACACCATGTAATGGAAAAGTATAAGAAAATAAGAGTTTGATAGGAATGCACCAAAAGAAGTTTGGCTCATAGATAAGATCAAACAATACTGGTAATGAAAACTCACATTTTTTGCTTTTTCAAAAATCAACAGAGATAGATAATAAGCTGGAGGGGCATAAGTGGTGGACTGGTCAAGACACAATGCCAGCTTACACTAGTGCCATAGTTTAATCTAGTTTAATTATTGACCCAGCTTTTCCAAGGGGATAAAGAGTTTCATAACTATTATTTGTATCAACAGCCACAACAGAATAACAAAGAAAGATAACTCACTGATAATTTAACTTCAAATACTTGAAGATAGCTAAAACAAAAAGAATAACCCCTTTCATATCACAGCATAAATTGAAACAGTTATTACCTGTAATAGTAAGTGAAACAACAGGGATTTGATGTTATTTCTATACAATTAGTTTTGGCCATGGAAATTTTTATTCCAAATATTAAAATACAATTAAATTAATTCAGACTTACTGAAAATGTGTATTTTCCGCTGAGAGCCCTTGGTATTAGTTCAAAATCAACATTTTTGGCTAAAGTGATAGCCCCTGTTGTATTATCAATTTGAAAGCAACCATTGGATGTGTCAGAAGCTTTTTCAATACTGTAAGACAACTGAAAATGCAAAAGAATCAAATAATCTTGTTGAAGCTCAAGTTTATAATTTAATTATTAATTGAAAGCAAAATTAAAATCTTTAAAACATGAATACCCTAAATAAATATTAAAGTTTTGGCTATAAAATTTTAAAAAATAAAATAAATGTAATTTTTTTTTTTTACATACTAATTTTAATTCTCCTTCCCCCCCCCCCCCACCACACACACACACACTTTTTCTCTCTTCCCAATAATGTTTATTGAATTGTTTAATAAAATGTGCCTCTAAAAAAACAGCTTAATTTTTTTTTAAATATTTAAATCATTGAAACTAAGGAAAAATAAAACATTTAAAAAATAATGACAAAATTACTAGGGAGCAATACGTTAAGTTGAGATAGGATGGGTCTTCCATCATACATCTGTAGTGATTTCAACCAACAAAAAAAAATTACTTTTGCATTCAAATCCTTATCCTTAGCTTCCACAATGAGAGAGACTGGTGAATTGAGAAATCGAATGGCTGAACCCACTTGTGCTGATTCAGATACTTCTCCCTGGTACAGCTGACTTAAGAACTCAGGCGGTGTGTCAGGCTCATCAATAATCATAATGATTACCTGCAATGACAATGAATAACATAGCTGATGCAGTGAATGGGTATCATTCTTATGTACAGTTAGGTACAGATGAACATGTATGGAAGTGTCCTTAATTATAGGTGTCTTCAGGCATTGCTGTGTGACTTAGCTTTGCTTTGTTATTGTTTGTTTTTAATAATGTAATTCTGTTTTCTGTAACTATTCTGTAACCAATGCAAATCTTGCTTTGGTTAGTGTATATCTATGGAGAGTCTGACAATGACATAGTTGTTATAATGGAAAGATATTTTTGTGTACAGAATTAATTCAATTACTGCTGTAGTGGGATTATTAGTGAGGTACATACAAAGTAAAAGCTTATATATAAGGCCAGCCTAGGGATATAATTGGGGATATTGTGAAATTGTATTTGTAATTTTAAGGGTTTGGAGTGAGGAGGGTTGTGGTGTTAGATTTGATAGGTTCTGTTTGAGAGGGCAGATGGCATAGGGGTGATGAGTAGGCCTTGTGGGGGTGAGCCCAGTCAGATGGCATAGGGGTGATGAGTAGGTCTTGGGGAGGTGAGCCCAGTCAGATGGCATAGGGGTGATGAGTAGGCCTTGTGGGGGTGAGCCCAGTCAGATGGCATAGGGGTGATGAATAGGCCTTGTGGGGGTGAGCCCAGTCAGATGGTAGAGAGGGTGGGGTGAAGGGCAAGGGGTTGATAAAGCGATGGATGACAGCTATACTTAAGTATATGAAAGAAATGAAGACAGGAGCAACTAAAAAAACAAAACATAAGTGACCTTCTCTCCATTATTTTGTTATGGCCCAAATTCATTTGGAATACATCTTGTTCAGTATTTAACCTCAATTCTGGAAAGAATTAAAGATGTATAATCAAGTACCACTGTGTATATATTTAATTATCCATATTTACCTGCGCTTCGGCTGTTTGTGGAGTGTTTGCTAGAGAAGCTGACACAATAAGAGTGTAAATAGCCACATTTTCTCTATCCAATGGGCCATTCACATACAATATACCCTATCAAAAATAAAAAATATTAAATTGTCAATTATACTTTTTCTTAGGGTAAAGGTAAGAGGGAATACGCTTGCTAATTTTCTTTGCAGCAGAAGCTTTGCCTATTTTTTTAAAGGGGGGCTAAACTTTATATGGAAATGTAAATAATAAAATGTTGTTTCAACAAAAGTTGTATAATTATTTCATTGTTTTAACTATCTTAGGAGTTTTTTAAAGTTAGATGTTAATTTCCAATTTATAGAGGAAAAAAAAAATCATCAACTTACAGTATTTGCATCAATTCTGAATGCTTGTGGACTATTCCCACTAATGATTTGGTAGGTGATGTCAGTGTCTCCTTTAGTTGTACTTAAATCCTTGAGTGCTGTATTGATTGGGGCTGATTCATTCACTGAGGCGTCATAAAATGCTGGGCAAAATGCTAGGCTGTCATCAGACTGCACTATAACAGTTAGGTCAGCATTAGAGCACACATCCGTACCCTTACTGCAGGCTGCTAGACCCAAAACGTACGTTCTGGGGTTTAACGTCTTGATGTTTTCTAGCAGGCCAGTTGAGCTGTTTATCAAGAATGAATCTGTCATGTTAAGTAGCTTGTACTCAACAGCTTCATCCCCTCTGCTGGACAATGAGGTGACCTCGCGAGAAAACGCTTTGACCTGGGAGCTGCAGGATGAAGTCTGGGTGAAATATACAATGGGAAGAGGAAGCGGCCAATCTGGGGCTTCTACAATATTCAAAACTACAATTTTCACAGACACTGTGTTACTTTTTGGGTCTAGTGAGTTGTCAGTGACAACTGCAGGGAAGTTATAGCTTGGGGTAGTTTCATAATTCAGATTTTTGGCAAGTGTCAGAGCTCCATCATCTCTTTCTATCAGAAAAACTTTACCTTGGTCCATGATGCTGAAAGTGAACCTCCCTGATGACCCTGAGTCAGGGTCATAGGCTAGAAGAGTCCCCACGAGGCTCCCAATGGTAGTATTTTCAGTCACTTTGAATGTGTATTCGTTTACTTCCTTTTTGTTTTGTAAGTCACTGACAAATATTGGAGCTACATTGCTGTCAGTGATAATCACATTTAAATTCTTGGAAACATATCTATATGGATTGCCATGATCCATAACACCAATGGAAATGTTGTAAGCTGCTTTCTGACGACGATCAAACTGACCATTGGTTATAATTTGCCCAGTACTTTTATCAATTTGAAATTTCCCATTTGCTCCACTGTCCAAGAAAAAGGTGAAACCTGCATTACTGATATCTGAATCAGTGGCTGTAACATTCAATACTGACTGAAATTAAAAAAAAGAAAAAATTGTGAATTGTTAGTTTATCAAAGTACAAAAAATAAATAATAATTTTGTCAGTGTGACAATTACAAATAAACATAGGGATAGAAAAAAAATAATGAAATGTTATTTTTAAAGAACAACAAATTTACCATTATACATTTAGTCCAATTTTTGCAACCATTTTCTTCTTATCCAAATAGCCATTGTTTTCTACTCAATTAATGTTTGTTTTGTTGCTTTTTATTGCCCTATATTTTAAGATGCACTTAAGAATTGATCCTTTTTAGAATTTAATTGTAGGTTTTCCCTTTGGATTGAAAAGAGACATTAACAATATTATGCAGACATGGAATTTTAGCTTAACTATCTTTCTGCTTTGAATACATTTTAAAATATTATTTTCACTGTAGAGTGTCATTACAATATTTAAGCATATTGCAAAATGGAGAGATTAAGTACAAACAACTTAACTTTGCAGGGTTTAAAATTTATAGGTTTTACAAAATTTGCAGATACTCACCTTACCAAGCTCAAAATTTTCAGGTAAATTAATGGAAGATGGCATAATTAATACTGGATCATTATCATTAACATCAAGGACATTCAAAATAATGAGGGCAGAGTCGATGTAATTCCCATCAGTGACACTTACACCTGCACAAGATATTTATAATGTTTTATTTAGGTGAGTTTCATAGAATTTTTATTCTTTATTTGGATTTAATAGTGTAATTATTTTTTGAAACACTTCTACACAAAACCCATTTCCTTGAATTTATTAATATGTGCTGGATAATACTTTATCACTTGAGTTCTGGTGACCTGATTTCATTGGTATCACAAATAAGATACAATTTCACTCTTGTGCCAATCCCTGCTCATGCACCCATGAAGCCAAGTGTCTCACTAAAAGGTTAACAAGCATGTGAACCCTGAGAATGAAAATGCTCATTTTGCAACAAAGCATGGCACAGACAGTTACTTTCTTGTCCAGTGAAACAAACATTTTTGTTACATCACTAGCAAAAATTGGCAACACCAAACAGTACAAAAGATCATATCATCAAGCTGTAGTAACAAATGTGAAGTAAAAAAAAAAAAAATTATTTCAAAAGACTTTTTATGTAAAATAAAAGTCTTATAACGTGTTAACATTTTTGGTTTGAACAAATAGAACAAAAAATATTTGATAAAAAATGTTCTCATGGTTGAAATTTTAAAAATTGAATAAAATCTTATAACTCCTATGTATTTTTGAAAACTGTCTGAAGTAAAGATAATATTTATTTTTCTGCTTATCAGAATTTTTGGCGCCATATTTTTTTCTGTTTCTTTTTTAAACATTTATTTGTCACACAGCATGGGATAATCAAGGGTACATGATAAATTAAATATTGCTTCTAAGTAGACCCAAGATGAGCATGTTTGAAGGCCTAGGGCATAAATTGGAGGGGTTTTGTTATATGGAAAGTAGAGGAAAATATGGTAAATGTTAGAGTATAGGGGTATGGGTGAGGCATGTGAGGGGAAGGCATGTGAGGAGGGTGTAGGGGATTATTAATGAGGTATACCTATAAAGTAAAATGCTAATAAATAGGGCCACCCTAAGGATAAAAGTTGGAAAGAATAAGGGATATTGAGATATTGTTGATGTAGTGTCAAGGGTTTGAAGAGATGAGGGAGGGTGTGTGGAGTTAGATTTGATGGGTTGAATTTGAGGGGGCAGATGGCATAGGGGTGATGAGTAGGTATTGGGGGAGGTGAGCCCAGTCAGATGGTGGAGATGGTGAGGTGAAGGGCAATGAGTTGATAAGGGGATGAATGACAGATGGGGTATTCTAGTTAGGAATTTAGTGCCAAAATGTTTCAGTCATACACAACTTACCAGTTATGATTCTGCTATGTCTCTCAGCATCTAGATTGTAAATCTCAACAGTGCCATTGGTAAGGATGTTGATGTAATATGAAGATTCACTTGGATCATGTGGTGGGGCCACATTATAAAAAAGGGTTGCAGAATCAGGGTCAAATGCCTCCAGCTAGGATATAGATATTAGAGGGCTTTAAGTGATGAAAGTGAAGCCACATTTAATCATGTAAAGCAAAGAGTCCTGCTCCAAAAAGTGTTGAGGAAACAACATGTCCTAACTATATTTAGGCAGTGAAAGTTAACATGTCCCCATTATAATTAGGCAGTGAAAGTTAACATGTCCCCACTATAATTAGGCAGTGAAAGTTAACATTAACATGTCCCAATTATAATTAAGCAGTGAAAGTTAACATTAACATGTCACAATTATAATTAGGCAAAGAAAGTTAACATTAACATGTCCCAATTATAATTAGGCAGTGAAAGTTAACATTAACATGTCCCCATTATAATTAGGCAGTGAAAGTTAACATTAACATGTCCCAATTATAATTAGGCAGTGAAAGTTAACATTAACATGTCCCAATTATAATTAGGCAGTGAAAGTTAACATTAACCTGTCCCCATTATAATTAGGCAGTGAAAGTTAACATGTCCCCATTATAATTAGGCAGTGAAAGTTAACATGTCCCCATTATAATTAGGCAGTGAAAGTTAACATGTCCCCATTATAATTAGGCAGTGAAAGTTAACATGTCCCCATTATAATTAGGCAGTGAAAGTTAACATGTCCCCATTATAATTAGGCAGTGAAAGTTAACATGTCCCCATTATAATTAGGCAGTGAAAGTTAAAATGTCCCCATTATAATTAGGCAGTGAAAGTTAACATGTCCCCATTATAATTAGGCAGTGAAAGTTAACCTGTCCCCATTATAATTAGGAAGTGAAAGTTAACTTGTCCCCATTATAATTAGGAAGTGAAAGTTAACCTGTCCCCATTATAATTAGGCAGTGAAAGTTAACATGTCCCCATTATAATTAGGCAGTGAAAGTTAACATGTCCCCATTATAATTAGGCAGTGAAAGTTAACATGTCCCCATTATAATTAGGCAGTGAAAGTTAACATGTCCCCATTATAATTAGGCAGTGAAAGTTAACCTGTCCCCATTATAATTAGGCAGTGAAAGTTAACATGTCCCCATTATAATTAGGCAGTGAAAGTTAACATGTCCCCATTATAATTAGGCAGTGAAAGTTAACCTGTCCCCATTATAATTAGGAAGTGAAAGTTAACCTGTCCCCATTATAATTAGGAAGTGAAAGTTAACCTGTCCCCATTATAATTAGGCAGTGAAAGTTAACATGTCCCCATTATAATTAGGCAGTGAAAGTTATCATGTCCCCACTATAATTAGGCAGTGAAAGTTAACATGTCCCCACTATAATTAGGCAGTGAAAGTTAACCTGTCCCCATTATAATTAGGCAGTGAAAGTTAACATGTCCCCATTATAATTAGGCAGTGAAAGTTAACATGTCCCCACTATAATTAGGCAGTGAAAGTTAACATGTCCCCATTATAATTAGGCAGTGAAAGTTAACCTGTCCCCATTATAATTAGGCAGTGAAAGTTAACATGTCCCCATTATAATTAGGCAGTGAAAGTTAACATGTCCCCACTATAATTAGGCAGTGAACATTAACATGTCCCAACTATATTTAGGCAGTGAAAGTTAACAATTAAATTGATTTGTGTGTGTATGGCATGTTAATGGAGAGGTTCAGAAAATGTATGCTAAGTGACCTACTGTAAATAGAGTTTGATTTTCTGGGATTTCAGGGACATCAAAAGTATAGTTTTTTTGTGAAAATCGTGGAGGATATCCGATTGTTTTTATGACATCCACAGTGAGATCTATCAAAGCAAATCTGGATGGCTGACCTCCTGAAAAAAATATAATGAAATTTGTAAATGCATTTGAATTATAAACAATAAGATTTTTTTACTGTCTTTGAAGAAACACTTTTCAATCTTTTCATCTAATGAATTTTGTCAACTCTTATCTATTATAAGATTGCACTTGAAATAATATTTTATGTTTAATCCCTGTGTAAATCACACATGCTCGGTATAAGAACATGTATTATTAATATTTCACTATAAATGTACACAGCTAATAGATAAAACAAAAGGCAATGCAAATTTAGCCAGTTTTCTTCCACAATTTTAAATAAATGATAGATAATGAGGAGCCTGATGAAAAGTAGTTCCAAGAATTGTGCAAAATTTAATGAAATTATTTATAAGTAGTAACTTAGAAAAGTGACTGGATACAAAGGTTCACTCACCATCTTCTACTTTGACAAAAAGATCATAACTTCTCTGTTTTGTGTAGTTGAGACAGGTACTGCATGACAAGTTGATTACTCCTGACTTTGAATCAATGACAAAATTTGGACTGGATGCCAGGGCCAGAAAGCTGTATGTCAGGTTTCCATCTTGACCTTTATCTCGATCCGTTGCTGTGACCTTAATGGAAACAGGGAAAAAACTAATGTCATAACATATGTGCTTTCATCAGGTTATATTTCAATAAACAAAGTAGATTAATGAGGGGCTGACATATTCATGAATTAAACCACACAAAAAATTAATTCTATATTCCTTTTAATGTGACAAAATTAAATAGAAAATGTCCACATTTTAAGCTCATGCTAGTCAATCTTTGTCTAAGTCTTGGGCCATTGGATCAAATACGCAAGGATGTGATAGTGAGGCTGACAAATTTGAGCAACTCTCCGCCCTCACTTTAAACAAATATACAGCTAAAATTAAGGCCACTCAAGTGGAAGCCCTGGTCATCTTTGTGTGCATAGGACGAACTAAATTCCATCTTTCAAAGTGTGTGTTTCTGAGTGTGTGTTTCTGAATGTGTGTTTCTGAGTGTGTGTTTCTGAGTGTGTGTTTCTGAGTGTGTGTTTCTGAGTGTGTGTTTCTGAGTGTGTGTTTCTGAGTGTGTGAGTGTGTGTTTCTGAGTGTGTGTTTCTGAGTGTGTGTTTCTGAGTGTATGTTTCTGAGTGTATGTTTCTGAGTGTGTGTTTCTGAGTGTGTGTTTCTAAATGTGTGTTTCTAAATGTGTGTTTCTAAATGTGTGTTTCTAAATGTGTGTTTCTGAGTGTCTGTTTCTGACTGTGTGTTTCTGAGTGTGTGTTTCTCAGTGTGTGTTTCTGAGTGTGTGTTTCTGAGTGTGTGTTTCTGAGTGCGTGTTTCTGAGTGTGTGTGTTTCTGAGTGTGTGTGTTTCTGAGTGTGTGTTTCTGAGTGCATGTTTCTGAGTGTGTATTTCTGAGTGCGCAGTGCTCAACTTTGGAATCAAACTGTAATTAAAAAAGTTTTGAAATACCACCCTTATCCTTTAGATCTGCCCAGAAGAGCTTTATCATCACCATTTTAGACATACATCCAAAAATATTTCTTAACGTCCTCAAATGTCTATGGTTGCATATTACTGACCATTGCCTAACCATCCTCCCCCCATCCTTTGATATTTGTGTACTCAAAGGATGGTATTGCTAAGCATCTGCATTTGTTCATAATCTACTCACAGTTGTTATGTATGTCCCTCTTGTGGCAGTTTCATTAACCACAGGATTCTGTTGAGATTTAGGAGGAAATACTGGGCCAAATTCATTGACGTAAAGAAAGTTGACTTTTATTGTCTTTGTTGCTTGATGGATACCATCACTGGCTGCTACAACAATGTTGAGTGTAACTGGGGGAGCTGGCACACTGTCTGAGTCTAAGTCATTCACTTGAACCAAAACGATATCTCCAGTTGATGGGTTAATGCTTAGATCTGGAAAAAGAAAGAAAGATCTTCAATTTCAATTAAAGATATAAGTTGTATGGTATTTAAAAGTAAAAACACGTCGATATTAATAATTTACTTTAAACCTCTACATTGCTAAAGGGTATCAGTGAACATTTTTGTCTCCATCTTCTCTCATATCCATTTAAATCCCATAATATCCACTACAATTGTCTCATATGCACACATATCCTCTCATATCCACTACAATCCTCTTGTCAATGTGTTGGAATATCCTGAGAGTCTGTTTTGGGGGAAGGTCAATTTGTTCTGAATGAGAATATAGAGTTAATGTTCTGGAATGTGGATTGGACTGCAAGCATAGGGATACTATAAAGAGATTGGATACTCAAGGGGTTAGTAGTGTGCAGGTGGTCAGTAGAGAAGGGGGAGAGCGAGTGAGTCTGACGCTGAATGTATCAGTGTTACGATAGTTTTAATAGTGTTCCCAGTGACCCCAGCATATGTGTTTCTTTGGCTAAGCTTGTTAGCAGAGCCCACATTACTAATAGGGTGAGCCTGTGTTAGATTAAAGTCTTAGTGGAATAAAAGTTAATTAATTGAAAGGTCTTTGAGTCAAGTGTTATTCTTGTTGTACGAGTCATGACCTAGACAACAACACAAAGACAAGAAACACAAAGACACGCAACACAAAGACACACAACACAAAGACACACAAACCAAAGACATGCAACACAATTCTTGACACATCTCATATCCTGTACAAATTCTTTAATATCTATTACACTCTTCTTATATCAATTTGTGGCATTGTATGCCATGCTTTTATGAAACAGAGCATTCACCACCCAATTCTTTTGCTACCCTTTCAGATACTACTTTTCAGCTAAGGGATTTCTTTTATTTAATTCTGTTTTTTCTGTTGTTTGTTTGCTGATGAAGACTCCTTGCCGAGACGTTCGTTGTTTTGTTGCGTTACTTTTTTTCGTGTTTTCCCATACTTTGTCTCACTCATTTCCTTTTTTGCTATCCTGACTGCAATCGTAAAAGTTCAATAATTTATTTCTCGGGAACGCTATTTTTCTTCTGATCCTTTATCTCTGAACTTTTTCTTAGTAGTTATCTTCTAACACTTCTTCTTGCACCACGCTCTAAGAACCAAGTACTCTGTAGTACTCAAGATCTGAATTTCTTAAGTTTATACACCTATTATATACTTAAAACTGTCAGCTGTCTCTTCACCTCTAGATTACAAAAAAAAATCCTCTCACAGAACAGAACAGAACCACTTACAGGCCCCTGTGTTTCCTGACTGTACTGAGTACTGAACAATGTCACCATCTGGATCCACTGCCTTCACCTGACCTACAACATTGTTGGCTGCTGTGGTTTCTGGAATGTTTATGATGTAAGGGTCAGGGCCACTAAACACTGGAGAATTGTCATTTACTTGAAGGACTTTTATCAGAACAGGAATCTGGGTTGACCTGTTCCAAAACAATTTTATAAAGACAGATTATGGAAAAGCAAATTCCTAATTTAAGTCTTATTTTTTGGCATTTATGTTACTAAATAGCTAATATGATAGAAAATAAACTAAAATGAAACTATATCCTAAGGGTGGATAACCAAGTATTCAGGGAGCATACCCAGTTGATCTTTCTTGGGGTTTGTAATTCAATGTATATACCGGTATCCATTATGTACGCATTAATGTTATTATATGCTTAAAATGTAAGTTTAATTTTTTTAGTTTTAAAATTATCTACTTTAAATGTTTTTTTAATGTCAATGCATATAGATAACTGTAGTTTAAAAATTGGAATATTTAGAAGATAACTAAACTAAAAAAACAACAAACTGGTACATTTATTAGACGAAGAGCTGGTTGAAAATCCCAAATCAAGTGTCTAGGTCAAAATTTAACACTGTAATCATCAGTAAACCCATTGTACAAAACAGTGTGATTTTTCTAACCTGTGAATATGTTTCTATCAGGTGCTTTTTAAAAAAAAAAAAAGCATTTATCATAGAGAAAAATATCTCAGTCTGCATTGCTGTGAGGCATGATGCTTCAAGTTTCATCAAAACAGAAAGATGTAAATTATAATTTCATATCCTGAGAACCTCTAGGTAGCATCTAAATACCTCTGTTGCAAATTTTTTTAAATTAGAATTTTAGAATATTTTTCTTACATGTCTAGTATATTAAAGAGGTTGGAGGAACACTAAAACTACCTTCTCCTGAAGACCTCTGCACCATTGTCTGTGGCCATAACTGTAGCATAAAATGTTCCCACATCAGAGGCTGAAAGACTCTTCGTTAAAGTGATCTCCCCTGAGGTAGTGTTGATGGCAAGTGGCGCTGAAGTAGTTTGCAGTGTGTATGTAACTTGTCCATTCAAACCGCTATCTTTATCAAGGGCTCTGACCTGAAAAATAAAACAGAAACATCTCTTCACATTTTAACAGGAATACTTATATTTTTGTTAAAATAAAATCATTTAAAAAAATCCTGTTTCTTAAAAATATGCGTAAAATATTTTCTATTCACAGTTAAATCATCCGCATTATCATTAAATACAATAGGTGAAATCTTACCATGCCAATAGTACTACCAGAGGTTGCTGTGCGATTCACATTAAATGTGTAAGAGGATGAGACAAATACTGGTGGATTATCGTTTTCATCTACAACTGTTATTGTTATAATACTGCCATTGCTTCTCAAGTTTTCTTTCGTTTTTGTTTCTTGTGCATAAACCTTGAGATATATTGAAAAATATCAACATTCATTGGGGTGTATATTCCTGAATCCCAATCATGAATCAAATCTGTTCTTATTATTATTAAAAGTTATAATGCAATTTAAAGTTTTATTTGAATTGCTTTTTATGGCTTGAAACTATTTGGCACAAAATAACAGATTAAATAAACAATTTTTTATTAAGAATTTCAAATTTTGAATACTTAAATTTACTCTCAAACAAGCCAACTTTTCTTCTCTGTATATTTTATTGAAGTGGCTATTCATACCTGGGTACCAGAAGTGAGAGTTTGGGATTAAAAAACTATTTAAAATATTATTGTTGGGTTTGTAAGACAAAATGAGGTATCAAATGAAAGATAATTGAATGGACTATATGTTTATAAATTTAATTCTTCAGTTTAACTAAAATAAACTACCACAAATGACACCCGGATGGCATTTAGTCAAAATGGACCCGAACATGCAGCGCCGCCATTCGCACCCGCGTCCTACCTGAAGTGTGTAAACTGCTTTGCTCTCATAATCCAAATTCTTCTTTAATATGATGGACCCATGGTTCTGTTCAGTCTTGATGTCAAAAACTCCATCTGTGTTATCTGTAAGATGAAACTCCATAGCTGCGTTGTCCCCCTGTGTGTTTAACAGTAAAAAGTTCTTTGCAATAGGTAAGCAAATTAATTTTTTATGAAGTAATAAAGTTTTAATAATCAATCATGCATAAGCAGTTTAATGTCAAACAACCAGTGATATTTTAACAAAAGTAGGCCTAAACTTTTTTTAATGCTATCACTGAATAGCTAGTATTTTATTGAATTCACTTCCTTTTTATACTTTGTAACAAAATATCTGATTTATTGAATATTATATACATGTATTATGTTTTGAGTAACACACAGTATGCCTCAGTTTCATCCCATATTATAACTTTTTTCTTATTAAAATGATTTTATACTACATAAATCCTAATTAAAAAAAAATTCATAGTACTTTAAATAATTGTTTAGTAAAATGTTTATGACAGTTACTAACCAAATCCTCATCATATGCAGTCACAACTAACAAGACAAGTCCTGTTGGGAACAATTCTGACACATTGACTAAATACTGAGGCTGTGTCATGGTAGGTGCATGGTTATTAATATCTGTGACAATTAAATTTACTATAGCTATGGCATATCGCAGCTCAGGGTTGTCTTTTTGATAAGCCTGGTGAATGCAAAACAGATAGATAAGCAAAGCATTAGAATGAAACTGCATTATGCTGCAATTATAGTAAAAAAAACAGTCTTGTCAATATGTGTAAGTATAAATCCCCATAATGCATTATGTGTTCATGCAAAGGTAATCTCGTCACTCTGATATACTTTCCAGCATATAACAAAATGAGATTCACTCAATGTCAATTAATAACTTATTTTGAACAAGTGTAAAGTCACTCTATTAATATCAATATTATTACTGAAATATATATTTGGCTAAAATATCAATGAAAACATTTCCCACAGCTTTGTACAACTGATCCATTTGATAGACTTACCCGTACATTGACAATGTATTTGCCAGGAATCAGCCTGCCATTGACAGACATTGATCCATCTGCTGTATTAAATGAGAACAGGCTGCCATAGAGTGCATGAGAGCCTGATAAAAATAATTCTTGTAGGTGAATAGTATTTGTAACAGTGCACAATTTTTTAATTGTACATTTAAACAAATAAATCTGTAACCACAAAATACTTACCAATTGTTGTTTTTTAAATACCTTATTCATCAAATTGGTTTGAATTGCACATTATTGCCATAAAGCTTAATCAAGCATTACGATAACACCAACAAAACACAAATTAAATAAAAGAAGGGAAAAAGGGAGGTCAACATTAGTCTGCTTGGTACTCACTGTCATCTAGTCGATAGTTTATTTCTGTATTGATGCTAACATCTCCATCTCTTGCTGACACAACCGGGATAGTGTTATAGGATACATTACCATAATTATCCTGTTTGAGAGTAGTTGAATAGATACAGTAAATTTATTAAAATGTGCTTAAATACTAATGCAATATATATTTCACCTTGACACACTGGGTCTACAAGTTATATGCAATATTATAAATAAACAGCTTGAAAATTCCAATTTTTTATGAACAATTATTTAGGTTAGTGACTGTTAATTACGCAGAATCTTTTTCAACTTTAAAAATGCATTACTTACCCCTTCAGATAAAGTTAGATTGTAGATCTGATTATTAAATACAGGATTGAGATCATCATCATCCGTTATGCTTATGAGCAAGCTGTTGGTGGTGTTAAATTTGTTCAATGCATTCAATTCCTGTTTCAAAATTTGATATAAACATTGTTATAAGAACATTGTATTAATTTCATTTAGATCATTAAAACAAAAATATTTCATTTTAACATATAAGTTTTTAACTAAAATTTACAATTTTTGATTTAATATTTTTGTCAAATTTAGATATAAATAATTTTTTTTAAAGAACCATTAGAACATATCTCGCATTAATTTAGCATTTTAATCAATTAAAAAAACTTTTTTTATATATAGAAAGTAATGAGTAATGAATCTCTTTCACTTAAAAGTTAAATTTTTAACATAAAAAGGAAATTTTATTTTATTAAAATAATTAATTACCTCTGCAATAATTGTCAGGTTAAACATTTTTGGCCCTGTATCATAGTCAAGTTTCTTTGTTAACACAATATAACCTTCTATGGAATTTGTTATTTCAAAGTAATCATTTGGTAGCTGTTGAAAAATTAACATTCAAAATTTAAGTCTCTTAAATTCTGAAATTTCATGCAAAATATTTTTTAATTCAAACATCTCACAAAAGTATTATTAAAATGCAGTCTTTGTCCATTGCTAAAGAAATATCAGAAGTTGAGTTAATACTCTATTACTTAATTAAAATCTTAAATAACATTCCATAATGTGATTTGACAAATTTCCAACTTCCTCACAACTGCCAAATCTATTCTAACTGGATTGAACTGAAACCCAAGTGTTCAAGTACCAAACAAAGACACTTACATACAGGTAACCAGCCCCCACTTGCAACCCAAAAAACCCGAATAAAAATATCTTCTCTATAAAACACCCTGCTCCATGTACAAAAATTGAAGGTCAAACTTTGTAAGAGTGATATTATACATTAGACCTGGTCTAGACATCAGTTTATGAAAAGGAAAAATAAATGTTTTGCCATATAGAAGCATAAATCTACCATGAATTTTGTAAGTGTTGCAATATAAAGCTCTGTGTGGCACAACAGAAAACTAATAGTATCCGATCACCAATCAATATATACTTTCAATAATACTTGTTGCACATTATGCAAAAATACATCATGCCAAATAATAATGTTGTTATAAATTTCGCTGCAATTTCACCACAAATATTTGGAAAAATATTTTTTTAATGGAAATTTGACATTTTTACCCAAGTAAAAAACATTACTAGCACTCCATGATTATATCAATGGTTTTTAAAAAAAATCATTTTAAAAAAATTATTCAGATTGGCAGAAAATTTAAATAGGTATGTACGTTTTATTTGTTTCCCAAAATCTACTTAAAATGTTAAATATCTAAAAATTGTATTGTCATATTTGTACAATCAAAGATTGTCTCTAGACTATGAAGAAATAGTTTGGCACAATATTTTCTTTACAGAAATTGGGTTATTTAATAAATTTTAACAAGTTTGTAAATGAATGTTTCTTTTGGGATGTATTTTGCTTTTAAAGTACTAAAATTACCTACAAGTGAATAAGCGCATTCCACATGAGCTGTGTCATTATCAACTGCTTTACTTTCATTTGTGTTAATGGTAAAAGCCACATGTCCAACTTCAAATGACTGAAATTTAAAAATGTCACATAGTGAGAAAAAAACTAATTTTTTTATTTTGAATGTTTCATAATTGAAAGGACTGTCCAAAAAGAAAAGTAAAAATGGCAAGGCTAACCCACTTAATTAATTATTATAGTAAATAGTTATAAAAATGCATCCAAAAAAATTAGAGGATCTTATTATCTTCTTGAAAATGTGTATCCTGAAATTTTACTATTTTATTTTTAAAAATGTATAAATCGCGTTGCTACCATAATCTGAATTTTCTGGACTATTCATTCATAGGGCTCATTTATAAAATATTATTATTTCAGTTTTAAGTATTATTCTATATTTATCTTTTTTGACAAGAATGCATATGAGTTAAAGCTGATAATAGGAAATATAAAATAAAAAATAAAACATACTTTACCTCGCTTAAGCTAATTATAAGTGGTGATTTTTTAAACCATGGAGGAAATTCATTTACATCCTTAACAACAAGGTTGAAGTCATACGAAAGGGGCTGGCAATTGAGCAACATTTAAATATTAATATCATGTGTCTTACAAATACATTTTTAAAAAAAAACAATTTAGAAAAATTGTATACATTTAATTTAAAGAATGTTTAGGAAACAATAAGATATAAAATATTTTGCTCTTGTTCCAATTAAAAAAAAAATACTATCCTTTTGAATTGTTATGTAATCTAAGAGCAATTATGTAATGAAGTTTCTTAAACCACTTTTTCTTCTCCATTGTAAAGCCCTACAAGTTAAAGAGAATTTACATTGATGAACCTTTTTTTTTATTGAAAGAATTCAGATATATCTGCACATAAACACCATTGTCGTTATTTATTCCCTGTGCTTTGATTCTAACTAAACAAAATTCTTATTGAGACTTACTCTGGGTCCATTTGTATCTTGACATGAAACTTTATATAACAGATATGAACTTGTTAGCTACAATTAAAAATAATGAACAAGTTATTGTAATTAATTAAATATGGTAAGTAACTTTTAGTGACAAGAAACCGTCCTACTGTTTTTATTGCTACTTTAAAGCAAAGAAATGATTAATAATAAAAATAATAGTAGACATACTTAAGTAGTCAGAAAATGTAGACATCCATAAAGTAGGCTACGTTAACTATTTATTGAATTTTTTTACCACTTCCTCCTCCCCCCCCCCCCCCCCCCCCCCGTCACAGTCTGTCACAAATCTCAGAATCAGCACCACCTCAATTTCAGGTTTATATGTATGATAAAAAAGTGACGTCACACAAGATCATTACAATTACCCCCCCCCCCCTTCAATGTCACACTTTCTTAGACCCCTCCCTCCCTCCCCGCTTTCGGCTTCGGAACGAACGTGAAGTACTTTATGGTCGGCTCCCAATTAATGAACCATTTAAAACTTTCTTGGGAGAAAATGATATTTAAATTAAGCAAATAAATGAATTTCATGCAATTGATTCATTAATGAATAGGGTGAAAATGAACAAATAGATGACATAAATTACGGGTGAAAATGAACAAATAGATGACATAAATTACAACGATATATTAAATAGTTATACCGCTTCTGCATCCAGTAACTGCTTAACGTTGATGCTCCAACTTAGATCCGGGTTCTGAACTGCTTCAATGTAGTTCATGGCGGACGGATCATCCGAACTAACTATGGTGAGCGTCTTGGCAGAAATCTTTATGATGCTGTGACCTGAAATAAAGGTGGCAATTTGAGCTATATTTTATTGTACCTTTTATGATGATTAAAATTATATAAATATATCAATTATAAGAAGAGAAGTAGGACCCGTCCCTTCGTACAACTAATCCATTAAGCTCACCCCCTCCCACCCCACCGTCAAAAAAAAAAAAAAAAAAAAGAAATTTTCGATTGAAGCTAATTTTTAGTACAATTCATCTTTCAAAAGATGCTTAACAAATATATTTAATTCTAAAATGAAATGAGTTATTCACAACAAATATCCTTATTCCTATGTTTGTGTCTGAGGTGAACACACTTAGTGACTGTTTTACCAGTTACAGTACAGTTCTAATTCGGATAATTTTCCTGATTACTCCTAGTCGTGACTTGTAATTAGCAGGCATACACAAGTACAGTTTAGCTTTAAGACAACAACAACACATAAAAATGATGCATTATGAAAAGATCAAGTATGTCTGATATAGGGCTACATGCATAAATGAATAACACAGCTGTATATATATGGCATCACACCGTCTTTGCGAGACGATGGAGTGGCTGTGTAATGTACACTTCAACAAATGGCGCAGTACGCCAATCCTGGAATGGCAGCCTCAGTTGCACTTCTCGCAGGATAATCTTTACTCCTGGTTAGAGTTGGCCTTCCGTTTTGATTTTCATTTTTTTTTTTTTTTTTGCAAGAGCTTCGTTTCGCTCATCTTCTGCCCTTTTGACTCACCAATGATCTCCCATTTGTTAATTTCTATGTTGTTTCCCTCATGCTCCTTTAGCAAACGACCATAAATTGCATCCGTGGCCGTCCAATAAGTCTTGTCCTTTCTGATTACTCTCTATACAGCAGCTTCTTTGGAATACGGCCGTCCTCCTTTCATGGCATAACCAGCGAAGGCGTCGTTTGCTAATCGCGGAGAATATATTCCTATAGGCTACACATTTTTGCACTTTCCAAGACCTTGTCCTGCCATCGAATGCGTAAAATGCGAAGCAGACATCTTTAATGGAAGTTGTTGAGTGTCCGCCATTTAGGAGTGTACTGAGCACACATGCCTGATAGCCGCTTAGTTTTGTACTACCAGTTAGATTGAGATTATTCCACACCCGTTTATTTAGTTTAGCCATATATCAGTCAGCAGCGGGAAGGATTCTCGAGATTCGCTGGACTGACAGAATCAGCAGCGGACAAAGCTGAAACCGGTAGAACAAGAGATCCTCCAGAGAAAATGGAGTTGGATCGGCCATACACCCAGGAAACCTGCCTATAGCATAACTAGACAAGCCCTGAACTGGAACCTTCAAGGAAAACGTAAAAGAGGCAGGCCGAGGAACACTTGGCGCCTTGAAGTGGAAGCAGATACCAAGAAACTTGGCCACACTTGGGGGAAGCTGGAGAGATTGGCTCAGGATCGTGATGCCTGGAGGACTCTTGTAGGCGGCCTATGTCCTAGGAAGGATCACAGACGTCGATGAAGATAGGCTGCTGTTCCTCGAGGACGAAGATGCGAAAGAAAGAAGTCAGCAGCGGAGTGAAACAAAGCTGCGTACTTGTACCAGTGATATTCTCATTTTTACTACTCAATGCCTCTTCATTTTTCCTTTTGGGTCTGAGAAGCGTGTATATCCATACCCGATCTGATGATAGGTTACAGGCAGCGTGTCTAAAATGGCGCCCCTCCATATAATGATGGAGCGTGAGGCCTACTGAAAGCGTGAGGTCCTCTGGAAGCGCGAGGCCCTCTGGAAGCCATAGGCAATGGGAAACTGCCCAGTGTGCACATGATTTTTGGCAGCACTGATCTCACTAATATTCTTCATTTATAATCCATGCCACCTCCAGCGTAACTAAGCCACATCCAGCGTAACTAAGCCACTTCCAGCGACGCATCGAGTCCTTTTCCCCAAAGGTTTTTTACTCTCGATTAGCGTCTCGGTTTTTCATTAGATGTTTTCTTTGGCGACAAGATTCTATTAATCCTTCGTAGACGTTTGGCCAGTAAAACTTCCAACTTCCGTTTTAATATTCTTGATTGCTAGTGGTCTTCCAACACTCTGATCCATATAGTACAACACTCAAGACATAGACACATTACTTTTTAAAAAAGTCTGATCTAAGTGTGTATCTTTAGGCACTCACACAACATGGGGAAAGTAATGAAATATATTTTTCCCGCTCAAATTTTAAAGCTGTTTTAATCTTATATTTGCAATAAGTAAATAGGTGGGTAAGAAACAAAATCAAAGCAACCTACCAACGGCTGTCATTTCATCTACACTAGACACACCTACTAGGTCAGCGCACGCTGGAAGGAAAGAAAAAGTGATCTGAAAGGCCTTTACATCCATATAATGAAAGAATGAGTTGACAACAAAGGATAATTCATTTATTGAGCTGATTCATCATCTCATTGTTTTAAATATTCATTTATATTCCTCCTGCGTTATGTGTGTTGTATTTTACATTTGCATTTATTTCATATAACTTTGAAGGATTTCTAATTTGAATATCACTATGATTTTGTTGTTGTTTTTTGTGTGCCAAATCAAGCACTACCAAACATCTGGTCATTTTTAAATTGTGCTATACTTCTGTACTGTGTAAATTTAAAAATGTACATCGTGAACAGTTTAGTAAAATGCCCTGGCATCAGGGGCGTAGCGTGGGGGGAAGGGGGCATCATGCCCCGGGCGCTACTGACAATGGGGCGCCAAATGGTATATTTTACATATAGTATTGTATGGTTTTCGAATAGGAGGGGGGCGCTAAAAAGGTATTGTGTCCCGGGCGCGAGTTAAGCTCGCTACGCCACTGCCTGGCATCATTGCTCTGTTTTTCTGAAGTAGCTTAGCGATAATTTTTTTATTTTGTTGATGCGGTTTTTTTGTGGGGGGGGGGGGGGTGGGGGCGGGGCGTAAAGATTTGAGATGTCATGAACTTATATGTTAAAAACTTAACTGGAGCCATTAGAAGAAAAAAAACTTACTACTTGCTGATGAGAGGTCGGCAAAACTGGCAAATCCAAGAACTAATAAAAACCCGATCAGATGTAATCTGTTTCTGGACATGGTCGTGAAATTTTGGAGACCAAATTTAAGCAATTAGCTCACAGACGTTCACATCAGATACAATTTCGGCTTTTTGTCTGAAAAGCAGGGGAAAAAATGGCGTTAACACCAAGTCCACAAAAAGAAAAAAAAAAAAGAAACATTTCAACCAAAAAAAAACAACATTCTAGAATGAAAGATTGGGTCGTATTAGAAAAGGTGAAAGCTCACAGAATGTTATTTAATTTAGTAGTCTTTTAGACACAAAAAAATCTCCGTTTTGTTTTCGAAAATGATGGATCGTAATACGCCCGTGGTCACATTGGATTTGCATCCATGTCCTCTTTTTACGAAATTGTACGTTTCATTATGGACAAGTTATAAACAATTTTGTTTGTTCCTGGTCCACAAAAGCAAAATCATTCCTTAATGTTACGAGCTATGTTATTTGTCCTTACATTTTATCTTTTAATTATTGTTTTTCTAAGATAATTTTTTGTTCCACATAGAGCCCTGGACTCTGAAGAAAATTCTTGAGAGAAAAATATTCGCATGCTAGTTGAAATGTTTAGGGCGAGCAGTTGGTTCAACAAGAAGGGACCTCATTCTGAACCAGTAGACAAGACAAATAGTTGGTGCCATTCCAAACACCCAGTATATGGCCCAACAGCAAAGTAATTGGTTTTGGCCACCTGGTCATAATGACTGTCAGCGAATCTGCATTTCAAGCCTTAAATAGTACACAGTTTCAGGGTCATAGGAAGACCACTCCGTCGTCCGATTGACTGTGTTAAGTATGCACTGAAAATCCACAACAAAAACTTCAAGCACGTGATGCCTTCCCAGACAAAAAAAGAAGACAGAAGCTGTACGACCGATAAATTCATTGTTATGTTGCAAATCAATTTTCACATAAAGTTTGAGGGTTTCATTCCTTTATAAAAAATTAGGCGATTTTTCGATGTAGTATGATGACAATGCATCACGGGGAGAGCATTTTGGGGGTTGAGCGATACACTACATACTGGTGTCATGCATTTTTGATGAAATCAGGTGGTAAAAAGAGAGGTCAAGGGTTGAAATGAATTTGACATATAAAGATTTGTTGCAATCTGAATGGGACACACCTACACTCTGAATGGGACACACCTACACTCTGAATGGGACACACCTACACTCTGAATAAGGAAAAGCTACACTCTGAATGGGACACACCTACAATCTGTATGGAACACACCTACGCTCTGAATGGGACACATCTACACTCTAAATGGGACACACCTACACTCTGAATGGGACACACCTACACTCTGTTTGGGACACACTTACACTCTGAATAGGGAAAACCTACACTCTGAATGAGACGCACCTACAATCTGTATGGAACACACCTACGCTCTGAATGGGACACGTCTACGCTCTGAATGGGACACACCTACACTCTGAATGAGACACACCTACAATCTGTATGGAACACACCTACGCTCTGAATGGGACACACCTACACTCTAAATGTGACACACCTACACTCTGAATTGGACACATCTACGCTCTGAATGGGACACACCTACACTCTGAATTGGACACACCTACACTCTGAATGGGACACACCTACTCTCGGAATGGGACACACCTACACTCTGAATGGGACACATTTACACTCTGAATTGGACAGTTATTATGTCTGAGTCATCGATTTCACAAAATTTGATTGATGATTTACTCATATGAAATCAGAATTATGACAGCCACAAAATTCTGTCTCTGGCATATAGCTGTACAGAAGGCTCTGCACCTGAGTATCTTCAAAAACTGATTTCTAAACATGTATCCTTACAGAACCTGCGCTCTTCAACAAAGTCCTTACTGAGAGTTCCCAGTGTGGATGGACACCGAAAGAAGTCATACAGAAAGAAGTCATACGGGGTGCGCTCTTTGGAAGCTATTGCGCCTAAATTATGAAACAGTTTGCCTCAATCTTTGATGGAAATTGATAATGATAAACGCCATTTAAGAAAAAATGTAAAGACATTTTTCTTGAAATGGATTTTAGGGCATCAGAGCGCCGTGAGCGTTCTAAAATGGCAAGGAACAAGCGCCTTAGAAAAGAATTCAATGAACATCATCAGGGTAAAAGGTGAATAAAAAAATTGTCCTTCAGGGTCAATTTTATTAATATATAATTTTTCTTCGCATGTATCTTTTTCCTAAAATTTATTTTTTAAAATTGATTCGTTTAAATGAAAAAGAACAGCAACATGATTTTCAATTACAATTACCGAAAGATACTCCACTACAAGATTTTTTCAAGCGCGATAAAGCTACTAGCGACTGCACTGATCATCTCTGACCAAAAAAATGACTAGCATTTAATGATAGCAGACGTATTATTGGCCATGTAAATACAGCCACAACAAATGTCTATAACAACGTCCGGAGAAGTGTTTTCAACGTCTTTTTTTCGATTAAATCAAATTTCATATGTAACCTGAAATAAATGAACTCATTCATTTCTGAAATATTTTGATATGAATTACTATTAAGACATGAACAGATGTTTAGTTTTTTCTTTTTTAATGAATGTGATTTGAACTTTTGGAGTTAAATATTTTAGCCACAGTTGTAAATTATTTTTTTTTTGCATGTTGTTTGATAAAATATTTCGTCTCATCCCCGTAGCTAATATAAAATAGCATAAATTGTGTGATAATATGCTTTGAAAATAGTTCTGTTCTTTGTGTTAAATGGGGCGCTAATTCCAATTATGGCATCGAATTTACAGTAAGATAGATATGGATGAATTTTCCCTTTTAAAAAGTCAACTTTATTCACCATCTCTATCACAAAATTGATATGCCATAATCCTTTCTGAATTAAACGGGAAATCTAAGTTGGCAAATTACCAACATTTTGTCAGTGTGAAAAGACATGTGTTGACTTTCTTTAAAACACAATGACATTACATGTAAGATCGAAGGAGGAAAACCGATTTTGTTCTGCTTTATTAACTTATTATGTGCTAAATATTTAGGCGTCCTGCATAATTTTCTTAGACTACAAACATTTTTTTGTACAAGGCTTCTCAGTCTTATCTGTTTTAAACATTCGTGAATATATTTTATTTCCAACACATAGAAAGGTATTTTCGAATTTAAAAAAATAAAGAACATAGAGTCAAGTTAAGCAGTGAGTTCCTTATACTGTATGCAATATAACTTGGACCCGTGAGCTCCTTATACTGTATGCAATATAACTTGGACCCGTGAGCTCCTTATACTGTATGCAATACTTGGACCCATGAGCTCCTAAAAACTGTATGCAATGCTTGGACCCGTGAGCTCCTTATACTGTATGCAATACTTGGAAGGATAATTGGGCCTAGTGTCAAATGTAAGACTGAAACTTATATATCTTGGGCAACAACAAGAAGATGTTTAAAATTTGTTTCGAGACCGTCAGAACAGCACAAGAGCCATCAACAAAAGGAGTGGGTGCGGGTGAAGTCAAATCTTGTGAACAGTTTGGCATGATTTATGTGCTAAAATCATAAGACTTGGGGACCTTTGTAGACGGTCTCAATGCAATCAGATATCCTAACATTGCTCTCTTCCCTAAACACAGATAATCAACGTTCGAATAAACTTTGAAATTATTTTACATATTGTAAAGTCGGTGTGAATAAAGGAACGAGTCAAATACAGACTGTGATTGGCAGATGGAGGAGAGCAAAAGATATATTTTAAAAAAAATGAAAGGCAGAGTTTTCATCTCGGCTTTCTATTTTTATAATGGACTTATAAAACAATATTAACATATTGACAATATGGCACTTCCTAGTTATCTCTCTCCATAATTTTTAGACATAATGTACTTCCTAAATAAAAATTTTCATTTTCAGGCTTACTTCCTTTCAATTTCAAGCTAAATCACGTTTTCTAATTTTTGGTGTCTTGTTCTCCAAGCGGAGTTTGGAGTTTCAGCTGAATACTCCGTATATTTGCAGTATGCGTCAAAAGTAACAGTACTGAGATTCACGAGGGTTTGTCAACGATTCATAGCTCCAGCCGACACTAGTTCCCAGGAGTGAAAAATGAAGGTATGTTGGGCATTTGTTATTGGAAATGGGTCTGTCAACTGAGGAAAAAGTATTCAAAAAGTATACATAGCTGAGAAGTATTTTCGATCATACAAAAGTGGTCGTGATGGGACCGCATTTGAAAACCGTGTCAGAGCAATGCCAATGAGATTTAATTATACGGCACCAAATAGCACGGGCATGCTATGCTGTCTATTGTTACAACATTGGCCGCTCTTGACGTACATTGCATCAAAAGGAATGGGAAGTCTCGTCGATCAGTAACTGACTTTTTTTTATAGAGAATCACGCACGTTTTCTCCAGAAGGTGCTGCATTTGTCCCTGCTTAGTCTAAGACTTAGGATCCTTGAAATGTAACAAGTCTATTCGTCGGTTTTTAAAGCAATTTCATAGCGAAAACAGGTTGGACAAAGCTTGACGGAGCCGGATATGTAAGCCAATATGATGACCTGTGGAACATTTTTTTTCCCAAGGCGAACGAGGACTCAGATTTTTATAGGACTGTTAAGTCTCACACGAAAGCCATATTCACATATGATCATACCTCCCCTTCCGTGAACAGAGTAACTTTCAAGAATGGCGAAATTACATAAAAGATAGACAGCCATAGCAGTTTTACGTGGTGCAGTCTGATTAAAACTCACTCAAAATTCTTCTGACACCATTTTAAATCTCGCTCCCCATTCACACCAGTTACATATGAACGAAAATAATATTCAACCGTGAGCACCAATAATTCCTCCGTGGATAGACCCATTTCCAACTACACCTGCCCGAACTATCTTAATAATTAATACCAGCAATATGTGGCGGCTTGAGCGATGCACCGTTGTTAACCGCACGTACGCGTTCAAGATGCGGTAGTTTCGGTATTGTTACGTGTGGCGAACACTGCATTATCTTTTTGTTTTATGCTTCAAGTTTTCCCAAATCTTGTTTCTAAAGAATTTCCTTCTCACGGTTTGTTAGTAGATCAGTGTTTTTCCAAAGCGTGTATTGCTGCACAGATGTGTGTCACCTGTAGGCTGTCGCGCAAAAAAGAAGCCAAACATTTTTAAAGACTTAAACCATAGTGATTTGGAAGTAGAAAGTGAAAGGAGAACATTTGGAAAAGTTTACCAAAACAATAGCTCGCTAATCGAGATTGCTACAAGAAAACGTTCAACCTTACTTCCCAAATGCGAGACTCTGAGACTATGATGAATCCACTTCCTTTAAATGAGTGATGAACTTTTCATTTCCTGAGGAAGAAGTTGAAATAACGCAAGATTAGAGAATATACAAAGCGGGCAAAAAAGCGTTTTGATTTGCGGTTTACAAATGTCCCTAGAGCACAGTTAAGGAACCACTGGTGTAGTTCGTCCTTCGCACGCGAAGATGACCGAGACAAATTTCGATTTGAGTAGTAACCATGACTTGAGCTGTATTTTGTTTGAAATTAAGAATGAAGGAGCGTTGCTCAATTAGTCAGGCTCTCTCTCTCTCTCTCTCTGTCTCTCTCTCTGTATCTCTCTGTCTTTGTCTCTCTCTCTCTTTCTCCCTCTCCTTCCCTCCCTCCCTCCCTCCCTCCCTCTCTCTCTCTCTCTCTCTCTCTCTCGTGCTTGCCTATTTCATCCAATGGCAAGACGACTATAAATTGAACATAATGCAGTAGATAACCAGCAGACTATCTGTGTGTGTTTCACTATGCGATCTACGTCGCAGATGATGTTGGAATTTTCATTGTGTCGATGTCATACCGCCTACGGGACTCCATCAGAGTTTGCCTTCTCCTAGATGAGTGTCATACAAGGTTAACGAGTCCCATCCAGCAAGGGTGTTGGTGATGTTTTGGCTTGACTGGGTTTCCCCCCCCCCATATTTACTCAGTTTATGGATGTGTAAAATAGTTAGAATGGATTAATGGTCAGTTTGGGAGGATGGAATGAAAATCAGTATTTATATTCTATATTTAACTATATCACACAGTTAACATTAAGCATATTCTTCGCTGTTGTAGTAGCAAAAATTAAATTCTATACATACTAGATATAGCCCACCAAAAATTGGCGACAGCAATGCGTGAACTTCCCATCTACTAAAGTTACTTGACAAAAAATGAACTCAAGTAACGCACATTTAAGAATCTCGATTTTCGCTACACCCCCATGCCACCATGATACGCCACTGCACACTTTTTATTTTACGCCCATGAACTATATTAAATATTCTGATGTCCCAACCACCATTAACCCGAATATTTATTACAACATATTTAAATTGAGACGATTTCATTTTCTGAAAAGAAAATATTACACACTAAACGCAGTTGCGTTATTAAAAAAAAATCATTTAGCGTAGTTATCAGGAATCATATTTTGTGCGCTACTGAACTCATTATTGAACCATAATTTCTTTCAAACATATAGAATTATTTGTAATATACTCTCAATGCCACTCGTGAGCCACTCGTCGAAGTGTAGGACTACAATATAGCTACTCCATTGTCTCGCGAAGACGGAAGGATGCCATACATATATACTCTCAATACCAAAGACGCTGAATCGGAAGCAGCCAGCTTGTAAGGAAGCAGCCGGAAATGGAGGCAGTCCACGAATCAAACCAGAAGCGTTATATAACTATATAAGAGAAGAGAAATTGCACAAACACATTAATATTTATATTGAAGCGTTACGATGATAACTAAATGTTGCACCATGTGCATTTTTAAAGAATAAAATCTACACGCAGTTTGTGTCTCAAAACGTTTGTTGGGAGTGGCGATCGATGGCTTATACACTCTATCCACTGTTAATCTCGGATTAAACTATATAAAATAAATAAGCAGGATGGTACACAAATACGTCAACATCGACCTCCGGCAGATGGGAAAACCTCGAGATTTTGTAACACATAGGCCAGTAGATCACGACCTACAGCTGAGTTCGTGGAAAATGGATTTGGTGTAGGGAGTTGTTGAATTCGCGAGTCTTGCATAAGGCCCAAAATATCCACTGCATTTTTTAAAAGGTATCTTTTGTTTTTTAAAATCATTTTTTTTTTTTAAATTGTTGATTGGAATTGGGTGTCCAGTGCACTGGGTGATACTAAATTGTTTAACTGAGTTTCATTAAATTATTCTTAATATTTCTTTTTAGTCTACTACAGCACATTTTAACATTCTAGAATTAACAATAATTGAACATTCTACAATTAACAATTGAACTTTAACATTCTGCTTTACACAATTTAACGATTGTAGCAAAAGGAAGTTTAACACATTAAAAAATATAAAAAATTGAACTATCTGACTGTAATTTGAAATTGAACATTATACATACATAGCAGATGCCTTTAACTTGAACTAAATATGCAGAGTAAAAGAGTATCCTAGTGACACATAAAGAAAATAGTGGGTTGAAGCCTCATGACCGACCCACTGCTGCCCCACAGTGTGGAGGACTGGGCCGCGAAGTTAGCATTCACAAAGCAACGGAGTGGATCTACGCCGGTTCGAAGATAGATAGTCACTCTATATGACGAATTGGGAGGCTTTCGTTGGGACTAATATCCTAGTGGCTGTGCCGTAACGGTGGCTTAAACTTTCGAAGTAGAATGCTCTCTGCTTAATATCGAAATGACAAATTTGGGGGGGGGGGGGGGGGTGTTTGTGGCTCAGACATACAGACCGAAAAAGGTTCAACAATATGGTTAAGCATATTAAAATCTATGAACTAAAACATTAATGTAATTGAAAGAAACAACGAAAAAAGTAACTCCTCAGAGGAACACTCGAACGATAAATATATTTTGAAGGCTACAAATTGAGTTACCCATTGAATGTAGGCTATACCTATATACTGGTATGTGTATTTATATATGTGTATATATATATGTGTGTAAGTTGTAAGTGTGAGGGAATGTATATTACTAACTATTACTATTACTATATTAATGTGGACCTTCAGGGGTTTTTAGTGGGAAAAGGGGGGGGGGGCAAAACTTGGTCGTCGTGTTATGTAGTTTATTATTGGAGGCGCCACAGTACACAGCAATTTAATTAAAGCCTGCAAATTCAGGGGGGGGGGGCTAATCACCCCCCGCCCTACCCAAATGACGCCCCTGCTGTTCGGTCGAAGGACGGTCAGTGAAATATTCCTAATCCTAGTTGTACCGTTGAGATATTTGACAAATGCGTCGTGGCGATGGCTTTTATGCGCACTGCACGCCTATCAGGGAGCGTTAGATAAGTAAAAATCTAATTGTAGATAACGATAATTGCGGTGAGATAAGAAACAGAGAGATCAAAAGAGATGCTGTTGAAATGTAACACATTGACGCGGTGTGTATCTATCAACTCGATTGGGTCCATTTAAATCAACATGACCACTTATCAACACTCATGAACATAACGGATGAGTAGCCACTGGCTGCTCCCCAACACTCATGAACATAACGGATGAGTAGCCACTGGCTGCTCCCCAACACTCATGAACATAACGGATGAGTAGCCACTGGCTGCTCCTCGGGCGTTGCTATCGTGCCGCTACTTTTTTTTTTTAAAATCGATAACTAACTATATACTTAATTCAATCAGTTTCTCTTTTAACGTTCATAATGATCTAAAAATTTCAACTTTTAAATTCTGATCTAGGTTTTCCTGAGGGGTCACTACATTATTCTTTATTTGACTGCGAGTTACAGTCTGTACATAACAATTAGGATTTTGAAGTTTTGAAGATTTTAAAAAATTTAATGATTAACAAAATGTGGTAGCTGGCTCGTATATTCTCAAATGAATTCATACCATCACTAATGCCGTATGATTTCATACCATCGTAACTGGCATATGATTTCATACCATCGATAATGCCATATGATTTTTACCATCGATAATGCCATATGATTTCACACCATCGATAATGCCATATGATTTCACACCATCGATAATACCATATGATTTCATACCATCGATAATGCAATATGATTTCATACCATCGATAATGCCATATGAGTTCATACCATCGATACGTCTAAATGATTTCATACCATAGATACTACCATATGATTCATACCATCGATAATGCCATATGATTTCATACCATCGCTACTGCCATATGATTTCATACCATCGATAATGCCATATGATTTCACACCATCGATAATGCCATATGATTCATACCATCGATAATGCATGGAGATATGAATAAAGCCATAAATGGCTTATGATATACCAAACAGGCGGGCAGGGAGCCAGAATTTATATACGTATATTATTACTTATGTTTAAAAAAATTTAACATGTATTTTGGTGTTCACATACACACACAAACACATACATACACACACACACACTAATACACTCACACAAATACACACCCACAAATACACACACACAAATACACACACACAAATACACACACAAATACACACACACAAATACATTCACACACACATATACACTCAATATCCACAACGTGACGCCGGGGGAAAATGCCCAGCAAATGTCCAGTGCTACCCTGTCCAGTACTACCATCGCACACCAAACCACTGACGAGTCTACTAATCCTGACATAACTTATGTATAATTTCGTCTGTACCGCTAGGCCTACATGTAATGGTAAAAGAAGAAGAAGAAAACAACAACGATTTCCTTCAATACTTTATAAATATTGGACTAGATTCTTTGTTATTAAAGTTATACTACATTAATATATTGTTTGTAACCAAGTCTCTGCCACAAATACATATCACTCGGCTAACCTAGAAATCCAAACCTGGATTTTAATATCCGTCTCTGAATGACACAAATCTTCACTGGGAAACCATGGCCGAATAGCGCACAATCTAAAGTGGAACAGTCCTAACTCATCTGTGGGCGCGCCGTGTCTGATTGGTATTGGCGTTTTGAAGGTGGACCAGCGGGGCAATCCTGCACCAAGATAACATAACACATTCTGCGAAGTCGGGTTTCGTTGGTCCAACAAGAGAGATTACCAGCCCGACAACTGTGCAACTCTTTATGGGAAGGCATTTCTGTGACTGTCCTGACGATCTGTTACCGCTAGCAATATAAAGTGTTTCTTTGGTTTCTTTATTTGAAGGTGATTTTTTTTAAAGGCAAAGAAAAACAACACCAACACCAAAAAACACCAAAAAACCAAGCAAATATTAAGTTATAATCTCACAGAAGCAAGGCTATAAGCTTTTATAAATCGATGCCATGCTATGAAAGGATGTCTATTGATTGCATTGAACTATTGAACAATACATTATGTGAGGGTTGTGTGTGGATTTAATTGGTCTTTGTGGTTATTTAGGCTTTGTGTGTGATTCACCCATTGAAAAAAAAAAAAACGACAAAAAACACATTAAACAACTTCAACATAAAAACTGCAATTTTTTTTTTAAAAAGCTCCCCACGTAACAATGCAACATAAACAATGTTGAAAACGTTTGTGATTTGAACAAACAATCGAAATCCTCGCAATTTTTTAATTAATTATGAAATAATATTCTAACAAATGTATTTCAAATGATAACATATCACACAATATGGTATGCCCTGTAAGATCTTAGATTACATGGAACTAAACATTATCAGACACAAAAAAAAAGCAGCAGTGACAAACAACGACAAAATCAAAACTATTGACGATTACTTGGAAATGCGGTTTCGTTTCTTTAACTGCCATCTAGCGGCAAGGGCGAAGATGGTTCGCTCGTGCTAGGAAAACTGGGAAAGAAATGAAGAAAATAATGGACGGTCTCAGCCAGACTAGCCAGAGCGAACAAGGTAACCATCGTGGGGATTTATTGCAGCAAGACTTC
Organism: Omphiscola glabra; assembly: GCA_964017045.1. Lineage (NCBI taxonomy): Eukaryota > Metazoa > Mollusca > Gastropoda > Lymnaeidae > Omphiscola > Omphiscola glabra. The sequence continues at coordinate 20,252,640 of OZ024795.1, forward strand.
TAAGCCTGGGTATTAGAAGCTCGTCACTAACCCAAGACAAGGAAGTCAACAGCCTTCTCGAATTTATTGGGTTGCCCATAAATTCAGCACCTTATTAATTGAGGACGGGGTCACCTGGCATTAGCCCTGGGTTCATTCATTCGGTTTCAGGAGTACGTTGTTACATTTATATATTTTTAAAATCTCTCTATTCGGTGTGGGTATATACTTAGTCTATGGTGTAATGCATTTCTTTGAATTGAGCGTACATTGCTATGCCAACGATCTTTCACTAACAATATAGTGTTCATTTTCATAATTTAAAACAAAATTAATGGGCGTTGGGGTTAAACAACTGGACCCTTGGAGTTTGAATACGGGCTTCAAGTTGTAAGTATCCAGTTATATACACACACAAATTATATCAATGAGTTTAGACTGGAATCTCTTTATGGACTAGATATGTATGCCAATTATTGGTTACTAGTAAAATTATTAAAGAGTAAACACGTTTCCACCTCCGGGTTGTTTACTAGACATCTAACTTGTAAGTCGCAGTTGGTGACCAAAGTCAGGACTCGACTTTCCAAGTTAACAATTCACTAACTTCCTTGTCTGGCTCAGTAGAACTGACTCCTAGTCCGTCACAGTTTATAGAACCAACCTTTAACTTTTGAGCTTTGAACAATGTATTTACCCCGACCACCCCTATTAAAAGACCCAACAAAAATCAAGTAACACCGCTTCTTCGATGAAATGCTTGAGAAAACAGTACAGAGTAAGTGTACAAAAAGCTGTGATATGTGTATTGCTACAACATTATATTTCATTATTTGACATTTTAACATTACCAAGTGAGCTAGTTTGATATCTGTAAACATTCAACATTATGCTTCCCCCCCCCCCCCGGCCCTTTCTTTTTTTACACTTTTTTATATCTTCCTCTCTAATATAGTCGTATGTTCTAAGAGAGTCATTGCTATATTTCAAGTATATGATAATGGCATGACAAAGAGTTGTTTGACCTACTCTTGGAGTCCAAGTGTTCAACCAAGTACTACCTGTAGACTTATTAATACTTCAACTCTAACTGGCACCAGCGGTCTGCAAGGAGTAAATAAATGATAGCTTCTCTTCCAATCGATCTAAGTCCAATCAAAGTTCGAGAAGTGTCAGAAGTGAGAAGGGAGGAAAACCAGCACAAGCATGGGTTAACGCCCTTACTTTGGTTAGACGATCCGTGAAAGAGCTCACGTCGGAAGTTCGACTAATTTGGAATAAATTGCTTAGATCAGTGGTCGGCAAACTTAAAAGAGAAAAAAATCAGCAGCAGGACGATAAAAAAAAATTTGAGAGCCAAATTTCTTTTAAAGAACCTGTCAAGAACCATGTTTTTCGGAGTCAAAACTTATTTGTGTCCGACTGGCCGAGCCGCACCCAGGTGGGTAAAGAGCCACGATTTTCCGACCACTGGCCTAGATCATTGGGGTATTAATTAGTAATGGAAGAAAAAACAACAAATAATTATAAATGACTCCAAATTTGGTTTTAAATGGTAGACATATATGTTGTTGGCAGACTGAATGAATTAGAAGTCGTTACCTCGGCACGCTGATACCAAAAGGTTGTCGACCCCCTGGCCTGCATCATAGCTCCGATTCTTTTCACGTGTCGTTTGTGTGTGCGCGCCTGTGTGTAAATCTCGGCGAACTAACATCCGTTTTCTGGGGCGTAACATCCTAAGATTGAGCTGACATAAACAGCGTTTAAAAAAAATAAATATTTTTTCCACAGCCAAAACACATGCCAATAATTTCCTAACTGTCACGAACATTACCAGGTACCGTAATATTGTTTTACTGGTGTGCAACTCTTACCAAATATTCAAGATTTATTAGTATCACCATATGAATGTCATCTTACATAAATTAAAGTACGACAAAAACAAACAAAACAACTAAGCTATGTTTAACGAATTCAGCAACGACATTCAAAATTACAATTTTTTTTTTTTTAAACTTAGAATAAACCTGACAAAATTTGTTTATTGGGAAGCTGTCCACGATGCTTTCTCGTGAAGCGGAGCCATTGTTTAAAATACTCGATCACGTTTTACAGTAGACTCCGACATCCAGAGTTCGAACATTTAAATTTGCTCCCTTAATTTCACGTTACAATCAGAAAAAGAATTATCTTCAACACTCTTCTGACCTGGACCATATTTAGGTCAACGTAAGATCCCAGGTCTCTTTTTGTTTTTGGAATGTAGAATCTAGATGTTCTCGACAGTAGTGAAATTATAACGCTGTTAAAACCTTTAATATAGGGTAAAATATGATGAATGGAACAAACAGTTTAACATTTGCTTTTAAAAAATCAACAACATGGGGCAGAGAATTTGGTTAGGCGAACACCCCCATATTAAAGGGGTGAGAACAAACGGAGCAGATGGGTACCCTGAATGGTGTACATTTTTACTAGAGTAAGGTTTGTCAAAAATCCCCCCCGGGGGTAAAAAATCCCCCCCTCCTCAACAACCCCGATGTCTGTTGAAACAAACCTCGAAGACAACTCTACAAAATTGATACAGAGTTTGATCGTTTTATTCCCCAGATTTGTTTATTATCGATTTGAAATCAATACGGCAAGTTTGTCACGGTTTGTGATCATTATAAAGGAATTAGTTTACGTTATATTGACCACTGGATATTGCTTCTTTAACCGGTATATACCGGAAAGGCTTCATCAAGTTATGTGGGAGCAGGAACATGTAGGTTATGGGCAGCTTGTATAGTTCGAATTTCTCAACAGTATAAACTTCCAGGCTAATGGCAACCAAACTTTAGTTTAGTGTTCTATAAATTACACGCAGTATTTGTTTATCCCCTACCGGGTACCCGTGAAGAGGTTCAGATTATGTCAGTTATCTCCTGCAAAGTTGCGTGAATGAAGGAATTAGTCGAGTGTATTGCTCGACGTGTATCTGACAAGTAGCACTGTTGTTATCAGAAGAAGAAAAAATTACCGCACTGATAGACTCGAGTACTAAAGCCAGAGCTTATCTGGACGTTGGACAACACCCGAGATCGAGACCAAAGGACGTGAATCTGTTGTTTTAATAAATGAATCACAAGGTGGATTATGTTTGGTGGGCAAGGCGTTCCTATGACAAGGCGGGGGGGGGGGGGGGGGGGGCTTCATGTGGCAAAAGGGGGGGGGCTTAAATTCCCCCCCCCCCTCTGAAAACTAGTTTGTGGACGCCGTTGGGACATGGTGTTAGACCATCTGACTTATGAACCAGTGATAAAGTCTAGAAGTGATAAATATTTTCTTTCTAGATAATCTTCAGGGAATGTTCTTAAATGAGTCCCCGACCTTCATATACAAATCACTCAAAAAATTCCCTGCTTGGATTTGTTCTCTTTATCTTGAGCACGTTAGTTCTCTGTTAGGGATTCTAAAATGAAATTCATTCCCCATTTTTCCCATGATGAATTCGATCGGAAGATTTGTGTGCCGTTTTCAAGTCACTGAACTAAATCACAATATTATCAATTTTTTTTTTCCTTTACTAACTATCGGTAATTCAAGTAATACTAATCAATGACCTTTTTTCTTAGGATTGGGAAAATCCTTAAGTCTTTTATATTATTAGATGCTTAGTTTGAATATACACAGAGTTACAGAGTTCATAAACCATTCTCTCACACTCACAATTTCGTGACACCTTATGAAAACGGCATGAATCACATTGGTTTAACCCTCGCATTAGAAGATGAACAAACAATTATGTAGATATTTATTGGCGTGGGGCCCTTAAAAGCGCGGGGCCTTTAGCACATGCTACATTTGCTACTACTTTAACCAGGCTCTGATGGCGTATAAGTAATGCAAGTCATTCATTTGATAAATGCTCTCATTTGCAGATCAAGCTTCAAGCAATAAAATACCCCGATGCTCTAGCCCGTGTGTCTGTAGTTGCACATTAGCCTGGGAGAATCTGTAGTTGCATATTAGTCTGGGAGGACAAGCCCCCTTGGCCCAACACGGGGTTTAGTTGACACTGGTATTGTAATATTTAGCTGGGCGCTTGACAGGACCATGACTACAACTGCTGGATATGTATCTGCGTTGTGGATGAGGTGCATTCTACTAATGATACAAATATCAAGTTTATTGGAAAAAATATGGGGAGGCATCTGTTTCGTGACCACCCCAGGAGATCAAGTCTTGTGAAATGGACAATGGACTTTCCAGAAATTCCGCCACCTTGTTCGTCTTATTTTAATGCAGAGCGAGCTGCAATATAAAAATTTAAATTGGACATTAATAACCAGGCCTTGTCACAAAGTTTTCCCCTCCTGTTTTTACATTATTTCGCGGATGATATACAGATATCCTTAAAAAATTACTATTTTGCTTATGGTTATAGCCTACTTTATAGAAAAGAGAATAAATCGTTCGTATAAAGTGAATACATTGTTCGTATAGTGAATACATCGTTCGTATAAAGTGAATACATTGTTCGTATAGTGAATAAATCGTTCGTATAAAGTGAATACATTGTTCGTATAGTGAATAAATCTTTCGCATAGTCTATAAATTATAGACAAAACAGTGGTAATCTTGTGACTGATCAGGTATGCAGTCCTCTGCTTCTGCCCGATCAGACTTGAGACTTAATGTCCAACTCATGTACCAGGTTTAAATGGCCACAGAAGTTAAATACTAATGTTCAAACTATTTCAAAATAAGCATTGTAGTATTTCAAGATTTAGTAATTTTAAAAAAAAAACACTAAAGAGCAAACAAAGTGAGCCAGGTTCAAAAGTCCTAAAAATAATTTTTGTGACACAACTTATCGTACTACTTATGCAACGTTTGCTCCTTGTTTTTCGTTGTAACCTTTAAAAAAAACTCATTCAATTCCCAGATAAGCAGCAAATCTCTATTTGTTTTAATCCCGTGGACGTCAAATCACCAGAAATTAAAATCTTCATAAAAAACTGATATTTAGTCAAGACTTCCTGGTTTACTTTAAGACTAGAATAGAATGCTGTATTTAGATTTGCCTTAAATATTCAGATCATCAAATATATTGGGCATAGCGATATTTCATTGTTTCTATTATTTCACTGCTTTTATTAAAAGGGTTATTAAAAATAACACTAAGAACTTCAATAAAAAATAAATTGGATTTTCGCTTTATTGTTTTGTTGTGCACATTTTTGTGTACAGATTAGAACAGGAAGCTGAGATTTATATTGCAGTTGGCCAAGTCAATCATATCGCGATAAAATTGCAGAAGTCATACTCTGCATGACGGCAGATTTAAAAATAAAAGTTGGAGAGATAATTTCTGAAATGTGCTTAAAACATGCAGTCTGTCATTTTGTGAACTATTCATCAGTGACAATTGACAAGCTCAATTGTCATTTTATCGGCAAGGTGGTCTGATGAAATGTTATAGTATGACCCGTCAGACTCACGCTGGTTCTTACTGGTCATGATGGGACACGTCATACCGAGCATCTGTTCACTCACACAGAAAGCCTACAAATGTCAGAGTACACTTGCAGTTGTTGGAAACGTGTCTTCAAAGATCCCAAAGTCCTGCCTTCTATCCTGAAAGTTTCTTCTGAAAAAAATTATTCTATCCTGAAAGTTTCTTCTGGCATCTTTCGTGAATATTCTCCTAATTCGTATTCCAACTGCTCCCTCCCCCCCCCCCCCTATATTTCGGTGTTCTTTAAACACGGTTTGATGTTCTTCTCTAAAACATTTTTCTTTTCAGTGGTCACTTGAGTATGCAAATCCTTCTTCTCCGTATTTTGTGGAGAAACGGATTAGACCTTGGACATGTGTAATTGCTTCATCAAGTTGCATGGTCGTGGTCTCCAAGATCTTGCTGACGATCATGACAGCAAAAAGGACAGCATACCAAATGGACATAGCAAGCAAAATAATTATAAAAAATCCCCAGCTCTTAGTTTGGAAGACAAGTAGCTCCACTATTCATTTTAGGATTTTCACGTGATGAACTTGGGGGAGGGGGGAGTAAAGGAAAAAGGGAGACTGATCATTTGATTATCTTTTACCTCCGAACATTGTGTTGACTGGTACTTACCAACTATAAAAAGGCACAGCCTGGCTATATTTAATGATTAATAATATTATAAGGGTTACGCGCTGGGCCCCCCTCAAGCGTGGGGATTTGGGTGGTCGCCCGGTTCGCCACCCCTAGCGCCGGCCCTAGTATATTCGCGCTGTGCAGTTTTTATCTGCAGCACCGGCCTGAGAAAGTTTTGTGCTAAAGGGGAGAAAAGGACATGCCGCTCCTGAATCTTAAATGTAGGTCAGTCATCTATTGAAACTAGTCTTGCTCTTTCTAAGAAATTGAATGTTCTGTTAATTTTGAATCATAAATCAAAATGGTGAAAATGTGTAATCAATATTTTATTATAATTTATAAGTACCGTAGCCAAACTTAAACTTAAACTCTAATTCTTAATTTGCTTGTTTGAAATAGCCCCAAGAGTTTTTTATATTTAAAAGTTGATTTTATTATAAACTTATTTTCTTGCTTATGTGGAATGCTTTAAAAAAAAAAAATAAGTAAGCTTACGAAACAAAAATCGTGTAATTGCAAATTTTAAAGAGTTTTTAAAAAAAATTATCCATTAATTAACAGTTCATTCTAAGAAAACTATGCTTCTCTTGCTTTTCGCAAGCAAAATTCTGAACTATTTCTGTCCTATCCAACTCATCTGCAATCCTTCTTTCCTAATATTGTAGCTAAACCAGCAAAACGATCTTGAGACATAGTAATAATAAATAATAATAAAGTTCATTTTAACACGCGTCATACCTAATTACGGCTCGACGTGCTATAAAATACAAAACGCAACAATACAAATTCTACATACAAGCCAATGGACAATACCATAGAATATACATAGAGGAAAATGAGCAAGCTCCTTGGAAACAAGGAGGTAGACTACATCACCCAAGCAGGTGAGAGCGAAAAAGATGTGTTTTCAACTCAGTTTTAAAAGACTGCAATGTCTGGCTGTTTCTGAGAGCGACAGAAAGGCCATTCCAGATTCTTGGCCAACAAAAGCGAAAGTGCGCCTTCCATAGGTCTCAAGGCGGACTCGCGGTATCCAGAGTTTGCCACTATCGGATGAACGAGTGATCTAGTGGGTACATATGCGTCATGAGCGCTTTGAGATAGGACGGCGCCATGTCATGCAAGCAGCGGAAGCATAGAGTTGCAATTTTTGTACGAGCGCGGACCGGCAGCCAATGCAGTGTTTTAGCATGGTCAAATTTGCGTTTGCGCAGAGCAATGCGAGCCGCATTATTCTGTGCTTTTTAAATTCTATCCAGGAGCGTAGCCGGAAGACCCACCATGTGAGCATTGCAGTAGTCCATGTGTGCAGATATCAGCCTCTTTGATACATCAAACGTTAAAATAGGTCTGATATGACTAATTCTGCGCAGCTCTATAAAAATTGCCTTGCAAAGCATGTTAAAGTGATTTTCCATATTTAGTGTTCTGTTTAAGTAGACACCCAGGTTTCTTACTGTTTGAACAAACTCAATCTGCACACCTGAGAGAGTAAAGGATGGTGTGTTATCTACAGATTTTAGCTTCTGAGCGGTAGCAATGGGGATCAGCTCAGTCTTTTCATCGTTCAATTAGAGCTTGTTTATGGTCATCCAGTGCTCAACTAACTCCACTGTCTTCTGTGTCATACTACGAATCTGATGGAACTGAGAGGAGATTATGGACTGCTGAAGTTGGGTATCATCCGCGAACATGTGATATAGCATGTCAAACTGCTTGAGCCAACACATTTTTTAAGTGAATCTGAGCATCGAAAAGGTTTTTTCAGCTCTCACAAATGTCTAAGTGTTATTGGGAATGTTAGCAAAATTCACATTGTAAAAACATATTTGGGAAAATAGCAAACCAAGCCCATTCGACACAGATAGTCTAAAACAACTCTGGGGCTTGATTTCTCGGCTATTCTTCTTGATAAAGCAAATAAGACACTACACAGCTCTGTAGCATTATAAATGCCCGTTGAATCTTCATTTTCAGAGGCTGAAGCCAATGTTCATGAATTCTCTAGTTTAACGAAGATCAATCGTTATCTTAGTGAATTGCTGTTTAAAATAATAAACTCTACAATTCTTTTCTAGGTCAAAAATTTTAGAACATGTGTAACTTCATAGTCAAATTTTAAACAGCTGTCTCTTTTTTCCCTTCGAGATCTTTGCTGTACTTCCTGGGGAGAATAGATAGGTCTTCTGCCATGGATTTAGCTGTTGTACATTGCTTCTGTATTTCTGGAGCACATGTGGAGTTTTGTTGCATTCAATTATTCAATTGATTGTTTTAAAATCAAGATTGAAACAGTTTGTTTAAGACAATAATCTAAAAAAATATATAACTTATAACCAATGAACACACGAGGATCGTGTGTGAAATTCTCTTGGTCTTACCTTCTTAGCGTGACTGCATGAGTTGCATATGGTCCAGTTAGTTACACATCGTCGAAAATTGAAACAAGCGCTTGTTAATTTCAAAACAATTGTTATCGTCTTACTACACAACAGTGGCGTAGGAAAGGGGGGGGGGAGCGGAGGCACTTTTTTCTAAATATTTATGGGAGGCAATATTAACAAAAAGCATTGTTTTTGGGGGGTTTTTTGCTGGGGAGAGGGGGTGGGCTATCAAAATATATGCTTTAACTTTAACCTCCCTCATGATGGGATTTAACTTTAAGAAATGTTCTTCTAAAATTAAAATTGATAAAATTATGGGGAGAGAGGGGCGTCATACATATTAATTATTATTATTATTATTTGAAATCTAATTTAATTTTTCTTGAGTATTCAACCCTTGCAAATTTACCGCTGTAGGCAGCCGCCTATATCGCCTATTCCTATAACCGGTCCTGTTCATCTGTCACATTGAAGTGTCACCTGTCACAAGGAAATCTTCTCAGTCTCGATGAAATGTCGTCTGTCACGTTATACAGTTTTGTCGTTCAATACTTTGCTGACTGAGCTTGCATGAACATCAATGCCATCAACACCCGTATCACTCCAAATGTCGCATAAGAGATGGAATCGGTGGGCCGTCGAGCGTGAGCTCTTAATGCCCCCCCCGGCGCTCCCCCACACAAACCAGAGCACTGAAGGACTTAACCCGACTCCAGCCCGTGCGGGAGGGCGCCGGGAACCTCCCCCTTGACCTTGAGGAGGCCCGGTCGACCGAGGACGCTGCGTTTAAAGCGTCCGCAGTTAACTCTCTGTGGGTCAGGACGGCTTTGCTTCCACTCCGGTGGTTTGGTGTTGCGTTACCAACCCCCACCGCCCAGGGAGTCTTTCGGTCGGGACGTTGGTAGTGGCGGGACGAAACGGTTGCCTAGGGGCGGCTTTCTCACACCCGTATAACTAAAGAACTCTACTTTTAACATTTCAAGTTCACAATATTCTGTCCTTATCAGGATGCTTAAAAAAATAGCTTGGAAACAATTCGCATCAGACAAGCTTGTTATTTTAGATGACGTTATCTGTTGATCTTCTTCTTAGTTGACAAATCAAAACACAGAGATAGGGTGCAAAATGATGAAGATTTGGGGGGGGGGGGGGAATTGAAGTGTCACGATTCGACCTAGACAATCACAATCCTGTTGTCACTTGACTGTTCAGAATGTGAGGTTTTTATTTTATTTTATTTGTGCTGATTATCAACAATGGTATTTCCCCACTTACCTGGTGTCAGGAGGGTAAGCAGAACCATGAAATTACAGGGTGGCGCCCCGGTGAGAGGGCGATGAAATGAAACGAATCTTTGAGAATTTTATAAAACATTTTGTGGGTTATAGCAATAAAAATATTGTTAAATATATTGACTGAGTTCTGTCGTAAAACTTTTTTTTTCCTAGTTACTCTATCGGCTGTATATTTCAGCTTGTATCATTAATTCATTACAAATAGCACCAAGGCCCTAATCTCGCAGGAACGCGTGGGAACAAAAACTTTTTTTGAGAAATAAATATATATTTCCGGGAGGTGGATGTGGATCTTGAATGAGTTCCCTTAGTTTTCTTTCCAAGGACTTGAACCCTGAATAATACGTTCACGTGGATCTATGATGCGGCTCTAAACGAAACCGAAGTAATAGGCCTAGGCACTTCTGCTGCTGGCATCCGCCCGTCACATTGTGACGATGGTGTGGAATTCGCCGGACGAGATCCACAAGACCTGGGATTATTCCCAACAGCAAATTGCCTCTATCCCAAGGGAACATCATGTGGATGATACAGCTTGGCACAAGTAGCGTCACAATGTTTCATTGTACCAATGGTATCCGCCTACGTGACTCCATCTCCGGGTTTGAATTCAGAGTTTCCTTCTCTTAGATGAGTTGCCATACAAGGTTAACGAGTCCCATCCACCCGGGCTGCTGGTGATGTTTTTGCTTGACTGGGCATTATATTTCAATAACTTGAGAGTTTCTCAGTTTAGACCAGTCGGCCACCCAGCACTTCAGCCTAGGCCTTACTTTTAGATAAATCGACTAGAAGAAAACAGATATGAAAAAATTTGATCTAAGGAAATATTTCATTGGGGAAAGTAATTGAAATAACTGTTACAACTGTACATATAGCCTAAACCACTTCTAATTTCACGACCACCTTCTGTTTGGTGATGTTACATCGAAAGTACATTGCGGATTAACGTAGTAGCAAACGTAGCATGTAAGAAGTGCCACGCGTTTTCGAGGTCCCGTGCCAGTCAATATCTACATAATTGTTTGCTCATCTTCTAATAGGAGCGTTACGTCACTAATGGTAACGAACTGCAGTGGAGGACGATCATATTCAGATTTGTAACTTGGTAAGGTAAAAACTAGCCGGGCTAAAGCAACCGGTTACCTGAAATTTGATCGAAAGAAATTTCGTCGACGGAAAATTGATCGACGGTAATTTGATCGAACGGAAATTTGGTCGAATCTTTTTTTCAGTCGAGACGTTAAAATTTTCGTCAAATTTCTTTTTGAACGCACTATACTATATAGTAAAACAAAATAATGCGTTCAAAAAGAAATTTGACGCAAAATTTTAACGTATAAATAAAAAAAAACGATTCGACCAAATTTTCGTCGATCAATTTTCCGTCGACCAAATTTCTTTCGATCAAATTTCCGGATACGAAAGCAACCACATTGCGCGTGTGAAATACGGGAAGAGGTGCATAGTCTATAAAAAAATCATTCGCTTAATCACGTACGCACCCAAGAGCACACCTTCGTTACCCCACCGTGCTGTGTGCCGACTTGTGGTTCTTCTAATAAGCATCTGCCCCTTCTTCTATATATTAAGGGCCCAGGATCAATTTATTGATCATTATGGCTCATATGAATGTAGATGGTATTTGCAATGTTTCTGTACCTGGTGTTGACGAGGATATTTCACTGGTTACAAGAGTAACTGCGTGAGGGTATCATGCACTGGGGGCTGGAAGGCCTGAGGCAATAGACGCAAATGAGTCAAGTGTTGTCGCCTCAACTGTTCCTTTTGAAAGATTGTTCTGTGTCTTATGGTTTGTAACTTAACAAAACTGGACCACCCAGATAAAATGTTTATAGATATAGTGGCGTAGGAAGGGGATGCGGAAGGGGCAGGTTTTCCGGTCAAGCGCAAAGTTTATTTTTAGTTGAAGGGGCGCAAAAATCTTGGCCCACCCCGAGCCTAGCTAAGCCGCTTGACTTAAAAGATAGAATACGAATAAAGTGCCAATTAAACAACCCCTAAGAACACAGATTTTCGTATAAATCCTTTATAAATGTAATAGCGAGCAATGGGGTGAGGAAGGGGCTGAAAATTTGACAAAACATGCATTCAAGTATATAACGCACTCTATGAGAATCCCAATTAGTGCCCCCCCCCCCAAAGGATTGCAACCGCACATTTTTTTTCCGGCCCTTGAAATATATTAATACTCCAATGACCCAGCCGTTTTTACAATGCAGATTTTTTTCACAAACTATTTTTAAAAAATATAAAATATTACGCACCAAACGAACTTACGATATTTTTTAAAAGAATTCCATTTAGCGCACTCATTGGCAATTTTATTTCGTGAAATCAGTGTCATATTTCCTTCATCTTCCCATTGAAAAACAGGAAAAACTGACTTTTGGGAGTTGGGGAGTGGGGCTGAAAATTTGAAAGAATGTGTTGTCATCGGCAACGAGTCCATGTGCCAAATTTAAGTTCCATAGGTTGACGGAGAGTGGGCCAATTAGCCGTCCAAAGATTTTTTATTCCCAGCCGAACATACACGAACAAAAGCGAAGTTAAATATAAATGATTTTTTTTAAAATCGCGAGCAAATTGAATGTTGGGGAAATAATGAATTGAAAATCGAGAAGTCAGATTTGATAAGACTGGAAAGACCATTTGAATAAATCCTAGTGACAAAGAAAGTGGCAGTTTCAAAAATTGTGTTATGTACTAGTTTTATGATTGACATTTTTACTCTTTATTGGATTATATTTTGATAATCAACACAATTAAATTACGTTGCATATCTGATGAGCAAAAAATAGTAATAGTACTAAAGAGTAATAAATAGTAAATTAAATAGCATTTCGTCGATCAAAATACTTTGCCATTTTTTCTTCCTCCCAAAAGAACTTTATCCAAAAGAATTATAGCTACAACGAGTAGACTTACCTTGGATGTTGATTTTGAACTATTTAACCGTTCTGAATGGCAGCTGATTCTACTTTTTGATACACTTAATGCCTTTACAGAATTTACAGAACATACATTAGGTTATTCCGTTGATAGGTCCCCTGCCATTTTGATAAGCTGTACACGAAACAACACTTTTATTCGTCGTTTGAAGCAGTTGGTCTTTAGATTCCTAATTTCGGATAACTGGACGCCATGTTTGTCATTAGACAGCATCTTCAACAGAGCTGAGCGGCTTGAAAAATGCTAATTTATCACATCACATCCTTATTCTAAATGTTTTTGATGTTTTCTGGTCGTCTGAATATTTTAATCTCCAAAAAGATGTTCTATTTTGACTCAAAATTTATAATGACAAACCCACACAATTATTTAAGCCACACCCGTGCAACGTTTGGTTGTCAGGTGGTGGACTGTTATTTGTCTAGCGATGCCCCGCATTTAGAAATCGATTTTTCCATTGACCGGAGAGAATAAAGAGAGAAAAAACTGATATTCCGATTACAGTGATTTGAAATAAATAAATCGATCATACCATGGCAAAGAAGCCATGAACTCTCCACGCTAGTGTGCATTTCGTGGATGGGGTTTTGTGCATTGCATTGATTGGCTTTGGGGTGCAGTGTGGGGTCTGTTGTTGACTGGAGTGTAGTGTGGCGGCTGTTGTTGACTTAGTCCAGTGCAGTGGCTGACTTAGTTTGGAGTGAGTATAGAGGCCGTTGTTGGTTGGAATGGGTGAAGAAGCTGTTGTTGGTTGGAGTGGGGTGAAGAAGCTGTTGTTGGTTGGAGTGGGTGAAGAGGCTGTTGCTGTTAGAGTGGGGTGAAGAAGCTGTTGTTGGTTGGAGTGAGTATAGGGGCTGTTGTTTGCTGGCGTGAGTATAGGGCTGTTGTTTGCTGGCGTGAGTATAGGGCTGTTGTTGGCTGGCGTGAGTATAGGGCTGTTGTTGGCTGGCGTGAGTATAGGGCTGTTGTTGGCTGGCGTGAGTATAGGGCTGTTGTTGGCTGGCGTGAGTATAGGGCTGTTTTTTTGCTGGCGTGAGTATAGGGCTGTTGTTGGCTGGCGTGAGTATAGGGCTGTTGTTGGCTGGCGTGAGTATAGGGCTGTTGTTGGCTGGCGTGAGTATAGGGCTGTTGTTTGCTGGCGTGAGTATAGGGCTGTTGTTGGTTGGAGTGAGTAGAATGGCTGTTATTGGCTGGAGGCTGTTTTTAAATGGAGCGTAACTTGGATTATTTTACAATACCATAAAATGTTACTTCATTTTTTACATTCTTAGTTACTGACTCAGAAATTTGAAACATCCATTCATTGGTATAAGCATTTATCAGAACTATTTTTTTTTCAAACGTTATTTGAGGTTTGTTTGAAATGGTGGGACTATTCTGTTATGAGATCTGGTAAACAATACATTAGTTCCCCATAGTGTTACCACTATCTCTCACTTATTTACCACATATTCTGCAGATATATCCTATATTACTGCTATATTACATATTCCTCACTGATATATTACATAATCCTCCCGGTTTTATAACATATTCCTCACTAATATAGTACATATTCCTCACTGATTTATCACACATTACTCATGGATTTATCACATATATCTCCTTTATATATCACATATTCCTCACTAATATATTGGACCATATTCCTTACTTATGCTTCACCAGCAAAACTTATATGACAAATCACAAACAAAAAACAGTTCAATTTAGTTTTTCTTTAATTTTATGAATGAAAAAAATGGTATTCTACTTTGCAGATAAAACTCTTGAAACAATAAACATCAAAACATCTTATAGACTCGGTGCGATTTCTTGGATACAACTTTCCTTCTTCCTCTTCATATCATTAGGATCCCACTACTAACTAAAGCATCAGAAAATAAATAAAATAATGCAATTTAAAATAATTACAATTTAAATTGCAGACAAGTTTGATTTTTTTTTACAACTGAAACAAATAAGTTAAATAATTATTTACAACATAAAAAATAGATTTCGCAATGATCCCCAGAGGTTGGCACACACCAAGGTGAACATGGAATGGTCTATGAAGTCATGTGATCCCCAGAGGTTGGCACACACCAAGGTGAACATGGAATGGTCCTTGAAGTCATGTGATCCCCAGAAGTTAGCACACACCAAGGTGAACATGGAATGGTCTATGAAGTCATGTGATCCCCAGAGGTTGGCACACACCAAGGTGAACATGGAATGGTCTATGAAGTCATGTAGTTTGTTGAAACAAAAATGTAACATAATTAATATATTCTTTATCGTAGTACTCTTTTGCTTTCTACAAGCGGGGCATCTTGTCAGAACTACTTCTTAACATCTTCTTTTTTTTTTTAAACACTAACTCATTTTGGAAAGTTACAAAATGTAAACAAAACACAAAATTAAAATGACTTTTCATGAATTTGGCTGACTGTATGCACTGATTTGGCTGACTGTGTGCACTGATTTGGCTGACTGTGTGCACTGATTTGGCTGAATGTGTGCACTGATTTGGCTGACTGTATGCACTGATTTGGCTGACTGTATGCACTGATTTGGCTGACTGTATGCACTGATTTGGCTGACTGTATGCACTGATTTGGCTGACTGTGTGCACTGATTTGGCTGACTGTATGCACTGATTTGGCTGACTGTGTGCACTGATATAAAGGCGAAAAGACTGGTTAACTGACAAGAGTATAAAGAGGGAGAACTCTTCCTGAATTCTGCAAAAAAAAATTTATTTTAATGTTTGCAAAAGAAATATTTCTATTCGGAAAAAAAATTAAACAGAAACATTAACAAACTACCAATCAAATTCAATGTTTTTGTTTTGTGTCTGATTTAAAACATTTCTTATTATAACTTTATTTTATTTTCAATTGTTTGAATTGAAATACACTGTATAAATTCACAAGCAGGAAGTTCATATTCTATTGAGTGATTTTTTTAAAAATTTGACTTTTTTTATGATGAATATCATAGATGCAAAAATCTCATATTATTTGATATCTATATACATATATTGAAATTCCATTCTTTACTAAAAATCTCAAACATTTGAAACACAGTTTATCTGAATAGGCCTTCTTGAAATCCTCCCAACAAGAGAATAATATCTGAAATAAAGTTATGTATATATTTACCCAAAATAAAAAAATAAAATAAAATAAAAAAGGGAAAATAAACAATATCACTGGATACAACATTATGTTACAATGCGATTGGATACAACATTCATGTTACACTGCGATTGGATACAACATTCATGTTACACTGCATGCTTATAAATAGGAGTTAAGGTGAAAATGCTTGTGAACATGACTAGGCTATAAAAGACACTATAATATATAGACACATCTTCTCACTATAGCAGACATGTATACCCTTATGATTTTGGCGTAAAATGTCCGATTTTGATATGGCTTTTACGATTCCACGCCGAGACTTGTCAGAACTACGACCTGTCAGCCGTCAGAACTACGACCCCGTCAGAACTACGATTTTAAGATTCCCGGGTTGAAAAATATCCCCTTCGCCCCACCATTGGGGCTGGGGGAGGTTGGTCGCCGAAAAAAAAAATAATTACGTCACCAGCGTGTTGTTACTAGGCTGCATATTACTACAGCTACATCTAGCGAGCTCTTTATGAAAACACAAAGCATTAGTATGCCGATAACTGCGAAACAATGTGGTGATATTTTTTAGCGCCATTACGCCTAATAAGAAATCATGGATTTAACAGATTTTTAGGTGAAATTTGGCTCTGTTTGAGATGTTCAGGATAATTTAAATTATTGTAGAATTTATGCAAAAATGAAGTACATTGTGGTGACTCCCACCCCCCTCTCTGCCACGCTGTCATACTCATCCTCAGTGACTCCGTGCGTACGTAACATGGACTGACCCTTGCGTACGTAACAAGGACTGACCCGTGCGTACGTAACATATGGACTGACCCTTGCGTTGAAATCTGTTTTAAGAAGTCACTAAGCAGGTGTACAAATTTAATCCCCCAGTTTTTTTTTGTTTTTTTTGCATCACTTCTCTTCCCTTCTTCCAATACAAGTTGCGCAATATGCTAACGGAAAATAAAATCAGTCTCCTAGACTTAATGAAGGGGTGGACAACCCACCACGTTAAATGTTGTATCTCGCCGGATGTATCACAAATGAACTTATTTCTTCCTTCAAATAGCGACCATCTTAATTTGTGGCATAATATATATACATCATTTCTGTGGATGATGCGTGCCATTTCGGTGTACCCGCCCCCAGTTTGGACTGATAGATTGAAAATAGATTGAAATAAGTAATGCACTATTTTTAAAATAACTTATTTATTAACTACTAAAATGAAAAGGATTTATGTAAACAAAGCTAGGTAAGGGGAACCTAATATTTAACAAACATTATGATAGATTCTAGATAATGCAAAACTATGTTCATCTATACGCAAACGTGCTTTCCTTACTATGTTCATCTATACGCAAACGTGCTTTCCTAACTATGTTCATCTATACGCAAACGTGTATCCTTGCGTTTTAAATTTTTAAAACAAATTCTTGGCACGAGGCTCATCCTCCTCCCCAAACCCCACCCACAATTTTGTTCGGGTGACTTCGGCGGGCGTCCTCAGTTTCCGCTCCCAAACACATCCTCGTATATCAAAGTGGCAAATGACAGGCACATTTGTATTTGTAAAGATGCACTGTATATAAATATATGAACGTGAGTCATCTACTTTTAAGAAGTGACCTTATTGGACATGCGGTGCAAATATTTATTGAGTTAATTATACTGTATGGTTATTTATTTACTATTACAATATGGTATTCAATGGTATTGTACGATTTTGAGATAGTTAAGTACTATTCTGAGACTATATTGTAGTATATTTGGAGTTCCGGTGTAACCAGGTCTGCTATAGTATCTTTTAAGAGAAAAGAGTGGGAGAAACTAGTTTGTAGGTCTCAAAATAGCTACACATGTAAAATCACAACATATATTCCCTTACATTACAAATAAATTTCACAGTGCAATATAGTCTATCAGCAGCCCACCCATCTCCCAAAAAAAAAAAAACACCCAGTTATTTTCCTCTCAATCGAACAAAGGATTTTCAAAACAAAATTACATCAAATGGGAAATAATCTAAGTCTAAATATTCGAACAAAAAATTTCCAAGTTAATTTTTGCTGCTTTATAATATTCTCCAAATGCACTCTCCATGTAAAAGTGAGACACAGCCAGCTTCAATAAGGTAGATTTGTTACAGCACGCACTTTGATCTGTGCTAATCATTATTGCTCAGTTTTAGTTTATTCTAAATTGAATTATTTTTTTTTTAAACCGAACAAAAAAAATAATATTTTAAAGACTGTATATACTATATACAATTCAATTAACTTTTTTGAAACTTGTAGGGAAACTTTGTAAAATAATTAAATTATTTTGAATTCTACAATTCGTCTACAAAAAAAAAGAAAAACAACTACAATATTATAGAAATAGATTTTAATGGGAGCTTAATTTTAGCTAAAATATTTGTGTACTTGATAGAGCTTCATTTGTAGGCAAAAATAAAAAAGTTCTGAGTATAGTTCCTATTTGCCTTATAAAAGATTTTAGTTTAACAAGTTTTCCTTGAAAGTAAAGACAAAAAAAAAAAAAAAAAAATACACTGAAAGAATTTAGCTCCCGAAGTAAAACATTTTCAGGATTGTTGAGGTTCAATCCAAACAAAAGCATCAATACACTTATATGTATAAGTTTATGTATATAAAAAATAACGTATCATATCAAAGTATTATGCAAATTCACCATAAATGATGTGTATATATATATACATTTTTAAATGAGCTAAAACAGGTTTAATTTTCACGGCTAATGAGTTGTCTGCCTTGTGAACACATGCATTTCTTTTAAAAAATCAACACTGAATTCAACACAAGCAAAACAATTTTTTAAAACGCTAACTCTATGTGTACTGATTGGTGAATGATGAAAAATAATTAAAGAAATACCTGGAACCCAATTTTCAATGAAAAATATGAAGAGAGTTTTTAAACAAAAACAAATGCATTTGAGCATATGCTATTTTTTTAAATAAGAGAAGCTGTCATTATACAAATGTTTTGCATTAAGCATTCGATGAGTATCTAAGGTCCTGTATTAATTTTATCAGATTCAAATTTTTTAGAGTGGGTTGAATTTTAAACTAGGTCTACATGTTGCATATTTGTTCAAATCAATTAATACTAGGCAGACCAACGGATTAAAAAAAAATGAGCCCAAAAATTAATTGTAATAAATTATCCCCCTTTAAATTTGACTTTTTCAATTTTTACCTTTTTTAACACTTGAAATATATGTTTTAATTAGACTTTATTTGAAAGTGTACAATGCGTGATTATTTTCAGAGTTTTGAAAATATCTCAAATTGATATAATAATGAATGATGACATGATTGTTGCACATCTTTGTTATGATTTTAGCACATCATTTCACATAAAAAATGATAATGACAGAAATACCAGAAATACAGACATGAATACAAGTTACAATGTAAATATTAACAAATAGGAGGGAGTTATCCTTCCTTGTGTGTTGAACCAAAATGTTATTTATTTCTAACAGGCATTTCATTTTAAAGTCCCTGCAAAGACAAGTAAATTTATGTTTTTCTTATAGTGTTAATTATTTTTTTAAAAAAATAACATTTGTTTCAGTTGCACCTCTTACAAATAATTAATTTACACAAAGTCTGTTCAAGAAACTTGTATAAAATGTTACACCATAAATTGTTTGCCTTTGAGGCACAAATATTTTCTTGGTTTAAAGTGTAATCCCCTTAGAGCTTACAATAGAGGGCTCATCAATTTCACAAGTTTATAGCAATGAATGAGAGTGATCAAGGTCACAAGTATTGGACTGATAACTTAAATGAGAAATCTGGAAATTCTGAATGAGGCAGACAAAAGCTCACACTAGAGTTGGCGTATTTCACGGACGGCACTGATTTATTTTTTAAAATATCAAAAAATTTGTTACATCGCAATTTTTTTTTTCGCCTAACAACAGTCTAAGTCAAATTCAAGAAAACTAAACAAAATTTATCAGCTAATTTTAAAATAATAAATCTTTATTCTATTTGCTGGTTTGAAACATTAAAAAGCTTTCTCTGTGTATAATATTTTCTTAATGATCAATAACAAATGTGGAATGTAATGATGAAGAAAAATTTCATTTACAAAACATTACAATAATGGGGTTCTTTGTCAAATTCTTAATATTTTTATAATACATAAGTTAATATTCAGATTATCCGAGGTGTAATTCATCGCAATAGTTCTAAACAGGATAAAATTTACTAAAAATACTACAATGGTTTATATTTATATAGACAAAAATAAATAATTGACATCTTATCACATTTTAAAAAAAATTTTATTGAACAATATTTACAGTATGTTTATATGCACAATATTTACACATTTCATTTGTCACCGGGTCATGTTAAACTGAGAAACATAGTTAAAAATAAATATTGTCCAATGTTTTGAAATTCAAAAAAAAAAAAAAGATTTATAGTTATAGAATGTACATATTATTTACACTTTTATTGTTACTAACTTAACATTATTTATTAATTCAAGTGCTTCATTTTGTTTCTCATTAGAATGTGATGTTACAATTCTGTAAGTAAAAGGAATGTTTTGATGTCTAAGCAACAAAACCAAGCCAAGTGATACAGCCTGCACTATCATGAAATTGTGGAGGCATATATAATTATTCACTATTTGTTTGTAACATGTGCCATTATTAAACATGACCTGAAAGTAAACTATTATTGAATAACGGTAAATAGCTTATTATTATTTCATCAAATTTAATATGGCTCCAGTGTCAGAACAAATCATATGACAAGCTACTTCCCTTTTAATACGTTAAAAAAAAAATAATATTAAGAAATAGATCTATAGTTTGTATTTCACAAATGCTTTTAGAGCACTACTTCATATCTTTTGGCCGGTAATGGATGTTTAAATTTGGATAGTTTTGGCTTGGAACAGGCTCTTTTGGAATGGTATCATCAGCGGATGATGACTCCGTAGGACATGTTCGAATGGAAAAGCCCGTTACATCTACCTGGTTAGCATCTCCATTCTGACGCTCTCCTTCTTTCTGAAAAAGAAAATTAAATTTCTTTCCAAGCCAAGTATGAATAAAAGGCACACAGTATTATTCACTGCACTCAATTTGCGCAGGACTGGAAAGTACAAACGTAACTTGATCCAGTTTGTTAAAGCAGTAAAAAGAGATATTTCTTAATGTTTACATTTTAAAAAATTTTTTAAAAAGAAAAACATTTTGAACCATGCAAGTTAAATTAACATTCCAGTCCGGACATTTATTTTAAAAAATAACTGACATATTTCTGATGCTACAAGTCTCATCACCCTCTTATAGCAGCCATTAATTTCACCAGTAGACCTTAACGTTTTAAGTTCATTTAATTTTTAATATTAATCTTATCTTAGAGGAGTCCAGCTATATCACATATTAAATATTTTAACTTACTCTCCATAACTCTTCCACCTGCTCCTCCTATTTGATAAAAAAAATAATTAAAAGTAAAAGATAGCACTTTCAAAATTATTACAGGATTAATGAATAGTTTTTGTAATGCATTATTGTTTGAGTGTGTTACATGTAAAATGAATTAATTTTTGCTTGATGTTAAGGTCTCCAAAAAAAGATCAGGAAACACATTTATTCCTTCCTGTAATAATGGTTTCAAAATTCAAGAGACACTTTTTTAAAACAAAACACCCAAACTCAGTGTGAAACTTTGTCAAAATTTATCTTTATATTTCAGTATGATTGACACAATTAAAAAATGTTTAAAGAAAAAATGAAAATGTCTTACCAATAAGTCATTTCTTGTTTTTAAATCTTTATTCTGAAAGAAAACAAGAAAGTATTCATTTTACATTTATACTTTCAAAGTCTTAAATACTAACTCAAACAGTCCTATATCTTTGTTATTTTCCTAAACTAGTCAAATTTAGATATTCTATTGTGTAGATCAGGGGTCGGGAACCTTTTTGTCTGAGAGAGCCATGGACACCACATATTTTGAAAAGTAATTCTGTGAGAGCCATACATTATGTTTAAAACTAAAAATTCAAGTAAATGTGTGCATGTTGTGTAATTTCAACACTAAATATTCAATAATTATGTAGACTTTAGCTCATTTGTAGAATTAAATATTGATATGCAATTATTATGTAGATCAAAGGAGTCTAAAGAATCATTTGTTTGCGAGCCAGATGCAGCCATCAATAGAGCCACATCTGGCTCGCGAGCCATAGGTTCACGACCCCTGGTGTAGATTATCGTGTTTTGTGTAATTACTTGCTAACCATAAGAATATTTTTCACCTCTGTAACTGTTCAACTATCAATAAATTACAACAGCACTTATTAAACAAAGACTTGCATCAGGTGAGTACATTATTTTGTTAACTATTATAGAAAGAAAGGTATGTTTTTTTTAAAGTTGTTCTTATAAAATATTTTATTACATACTTCTTTTTCAATTCGTTCAATGTGTGTGTTCTTGTCACTCAATAAGCTATTCAGCTCTGCAATTTTAATACTGAGTTGACTGCTGGTGTCTGTCTCCTGTTGAAGCTATGGAGAGAAAATTATAAAGTAGCCTATATCAAGTGTTTTGAGGGTCATTTGTTGCTTTAGTTTTTTAAAAATGCTTGTAATAGTTTTTGAATTGATGCATATGCAGGCCCTGCTGTAAACAAGAAAATATTCAATGTGCTCATTATTTTGTTTATTCCTAGAGATACACCCTATGTCTTAAGTTATTAGTTACAAATGTTCTTTTAGAGATCAAAAAGGATTTATACTGGAAAATGTATTTTAAAATTACTGTTTCAATAATTGATAGACCATGTATTTAAAAAAGAAGTTTGATTTCTGTAATGATTTAAAAAAAAAAAAACATTTTTAACAGCACAAAAGGGCTGCTATTTTTTTCTTTCATTTAAAATTGGGTTTCAACAAAATTCCCATTATTTCTTTAAGAGAGATAAAATTAAGGCTACATGTTTTGCTCTTTGGTAAGGCAGATTCAAATTAGACATTCTAATTTATTAATATTATTAATGTGTGTTTCCTGCATCTATACCAATATAAGATTTCATGTAATGTTCTAACAACAATTTAGTCTACCTTAGTTCTTAAATTACAAATTTGTTGACCCAGTTCTCTTTTACATGTATCCCCTGACTTTACCTGAAAAACAGAAATTAATGTTAATTCAATATTTACAACAAAGATTAATGATGAAAAAAAAATAATAAATAAATGCGCAAATGGACAAACCAAATATTATTCCACTTAAAAGAAAATTTGATTAGATCTGCTCTATGCAGTTGTCTTAAATTTATAACATATTGTTTGTTTTTTTAAATCATATTTTCCTTTCATAAATAGCAGTAACAACAGTTGTGCCAACTAAAAAATTAACACATTTTTTTAAAAATTCAAGCATATGGTTGCATTGCATTCCAATTCCAATTTTCCTGAGCCGTAATACACATGTATTACAAATCAGCTGGTGTCAAATTTAATGCTTCCTTGGGTTTAAAAAAAAACAACTTGTTTTTACACAAAACTATGATATACCTTTGTGTCTAGTGCAGTTTTACAAAGCAGTTCTCAAGGCAGGGTTGTATCATCATGCCACTAGTGTATTTGATAAGTTTAAAAGAAAAGTAAAGACAACAAATAATTTTGTTACTCACCAAAGAAGAAAATTTTCTTTTTGATTCATCTAATTCCCATTTTAGGATTTCGAGATTCTGAAAATCACATTAAAAAAATTAACCAACTAATTAGTAAATACAACACAACCAAATGAGATTAACCCAATTAATTAGTAAATACAACACAACCAAATGAGATTAAGTAGCTGCCCTGTTAAACTAGTTCTCTTCAAATGTATAGAATTAAAAACTAGATTTAGTTTTTTTTAAATACTTACATCTATAAAGTCAATTACTCTTTGATACCATTAACTTGTATGAAGAACAAAGGTAGAACACGATAACATTTGATACCATTAACTTGTATGAAGAACATCATATTAAAAGGTCTGATTTACCTTTTTAAGAGTTTCAATATCTTTATTCAGCCTATCTTTATCATCCCTAGCTCTGGACAGCTCCCTTGACAGCTGGTCAAAGGTGCTCCTGGACACCATAGGGCGGCTGGGCATGCTTTGATGATATGATGTGACATGCGAATAAGCAGCCGGTGGTATACTGGTCTCGTTGAGATTTAAGTGAGTCAGGCCACACGACCAACTGGTGCTGAGGCTTGCAAAGCTGTTTGTGTCAAAACACTGGTCAGTGTCGCCAGGACAAACCCGACCTTCAAAGTTCTGTTTCACTCGGTCATGAATTCCCATGGGCATTTTTGTTTCATCGGCGATTTGATTAAGTTGAACTTCTGGTGAGCACAGGTCGCTTGAAACGTAATATGATTGGGATGAATTGACTGAGCCAAATGGAAAGCGTGTACTATCAATGGGTGGTGTTTTCTCTATTCCAGAATCGATGATTTCAGTACTATTGGATGACTGTCTTTTAAACGAATGATGGGGAGATGGTAGAGCCAGTAATGAACCTTCCCCAAGGTAACGATTTGATACACTACCAGAATAGGAGTTCGACCTGTTGACAGGGCCGCATGGATTTTCTTCTTCTTGGCTGTCTCCTAAAACGAAAGACTGACTTTGTCCAGAATCCGAATGAGTGAGTTTGCCATCACTTTGTGTCTTAATGGGTGCGTTGTTTGGACCAGGTTGGGATATCGACCTCCTTACCGGATGTGATGGGTTGTCCTCGTCTTGGTTTTCACCTAAAACGAGAGATTTACCTCGTCCAGAATCTGAATGGGTGAGTTTCCCGGGCGTTTCATCACTTTGCGTTTTAGGAGCAGGCTGGGAAAGAGATCTAAATACTTCGTGCCGCGTTTGCTCCTCGTCTTGGCTCTCTCCTCGTCCAGAGTCTGAGTGCTGAAGCTTCTCGCCATTTGGCTCGTGATCTTGAGACGACTGTCTCACCAGTTTGTTTCTAGGAGTATGTGCAGCACTGCCGGGAACTTTGACAACCTTTGCTGTCTGGTCAGCTCTATACACAAAGCTTTGGCCATTATTTAAGCTTTCTTCGCACGGCAATACATCTGTGACGCGGTCCATGTTTCCAAAGTTAAGTTTCACAAGCAGGTGGCATGTAAATCAATGGACAACTATTTGACGTTTGAACCATTTATCTAACGTGTTGATATCTGGTCAAAAGGAACGTCTGAAATGAAATTAATCATTTATATTTATATGTAAGACAAGAAGCTGATCTATAAAACATTCGCTCTATTATTTGGCCACGAGAGTTCATGCGGTTTAATATGATCACCTTTTTTTTAACATTTCACCATGATCATTTAAATGGAAACCCGGATTGGTGGCATGCCTCATGCCCTCCATGCCTCATGCCCTCCCCTTTTCCAAATCTGTAACTTCTATATTATATAAGTGTGTAAATTTAAGGGGACATGCCCGAAATGACCACTGCATGTATTCATGTAAATGATGATGACGTATAAATATTACTTAAAACAGTCGAGGATTCAGTGGCCCATTGGCAGAAAACCCCCGCCCCAGAGACAACAAGTATATGTGTAAATTTATCCAGACCTGTTTACTCTTACGAATGTGGCGTACAATGTACGATTTTGAGGTGTATACATTATATATACTGTATGTTTATTTTTTACTATTAAGATAATGTATTGAATGATTTTTGATATTGTAATTTATTATTCATTTAATAAATTATTATTTGTAATTAGCCCTAGTTTGTGTATCGTTTCTTTATTATCGTATATAATTTATGTTATCGTCTTTTTTGTGTACTGTTTTCAAGGAGCCATCATATACTTTAATAAGAGATTAAATTTTCTATATTGATAACAGTACGTAACACTGCGTCTTCCGTTTCCTAACTTCTGGAAGTTGTATTTCTTTCTATCTCTCTCTCTTTATATAATAGGCTACATTTTAACTGAATGTGTGTGTGTGTGCCGAGGAACGCTAAGGCTACTAATTTGCTGTTTTAGTGTAGGCCTATGTTATTCCAGTGGCCTGAAGTGACCTTTCTTTTTCATGTCACCCCACGTCATGTAAGGAAACACCGCTCCTTATCTGTATCGTCCCAATATTTCCATTTAACTGGGTCAGAATATTTAGGCAAATTACGCTGTATAGAATTGAGCCATTTTTTAAAAAAATGAGTGTTTGGATCTCATAATAATGCATTGTAATTGATCCCTTTCTTTTCGTCGCACTTGGTCGAAAATGACGCCTTACACCCCCCCCCCACACACACACCCCACCCCCCTCTTTACAAGAAAGTGCCGTCATGGGCAAACTGCAAGAAATCGCTTATATGAGCGGACTGTATTAAAAAGGTTTTCTCTCTCCCCATTTGAAGGCGATGTACCAAAATTGCCAGATAGCAGCGCCTTGCATGCCGCATGCCAGCGATTCTTGGTCATGACTATTGGGCAAACAAAGGTTTATCCACGGCATATCCGGACTGGGTGGTGTGCCGTATGGAACACATTTAAAACGGGTCATTGCGCAGTCGGATTAGAAAACCATTCCACCAGCTCTGCGTGTTGTTGACGCCATCACATACGTTCAGAGATTCATTGCGCATCGTGACACGAGAGAAGGTTGACCTTCCATGTGACCCAGGCATGGTTTCTCTTTGGTTAAGAGACCTTCCACAACTGAAATCACGGTCACGCATTGCAAAAAAAATATTAAATTGTATTTTTTTTAAAGTGTGTGTGTGTGTGGGTGTCACATGTGATGGTGGTGTTTTATTTTCTTTGATTTAATTTATCCATTTTTTTCTTGTGTTTTTTTGGTTTTTTTTGGGGGGGAGGGGGCTATAAAAATGTGTTAAAATAGTGTGAATTCATTTATGGATAGCCCCTAGAGACAGGTGCATACGAAGAAAAAGTTGCGCCTAAGGCGGCTGATGTTAGCGCCCGGACGGCTGATGTTAGCGCCCGGACGGCTGATGTTAGCGCCCGGACGGCTGTCCCTTCAATTGCTTTCCTTTTTTCACACACAGACATACTTCGACACACGGACATACATCGACACACGGACATACATTGACACACGGACATACATTGACACACGGACATACATTGACACACGGACATACATTGACACACGGACATACATTGACACACGGACATACATCGACACACGGACATACATTGACACAAGGAAAAAAAACTCAGCTCCTGACTTTGAATATTATATCGTGTATTGAACACGGATACAAATGTTTACAAAGACAGTTGTGTTAATAAGGGTTGCCCCTGGAACAACCAAAACAGAAGTCATACACCTCCCTCACCCCCCTCCCCCCCCCCCCCCCCCCGCTTTTTTTTTCTTCGAAGCCTGTATAATACAAGACCAACTCAAACACGAATAGAACAGAAGAACTTCTTCTTCGCCTTAGAAAAAACCCTCCCTCCAACACCTATAGACCATAACCACGCCCACATCGCCCTTTTCCCCTGACGCCAATAGGACAGAAGGTTCCCAGACGCCTATAGACAGTAAAGTTTAACTCTGACGCCTATAGACAAGAAAGACAACCTCTGACGCCTATAGGACAAGAACGAATACCTCTGATGACTTTTAAACATACCCCCACCCAACCACTCCCCCTCTCCATATCAGAGGGGGGTCGTTTCAAACTGAAACTAAAACCTGATATTGTGCAATTACGGATATCGATTGGCTTAACTTCGTCCTCCATCGATCAGAGCAGCATGCAGCAGTACTGTTGATGTCTAAAAGCTTAAACCCGAACAGCAGGTCTGTCTGACGTCAAACTAGCTAAAGGCCTCATTTTAAATTCGTAGACAGTGATTGGACCGTATACTTGGAAATTACGCGTATACCGTATCAACGTGTTTCGCTTCTGCCCTTGAACACTAACCTTAATGTCTTTTGAACATACTTTATGGGGTTTAGTTAGTGATTAAATCTTATGATTTTTGAATTACCTGCCAGCCCGTTTTGTTTAGGAGCGAAGACTTAAGCCTAAGCCTGGAATGTTTAAAGAACTCTTGGAGGACTTATTTTGGAAAGTTGAGTATTTCCGGTGCACCCAGAGCAAAAAATCTCGCAGAGGGCCATTGGGTCGCCAGCTGGACAGCACTGTTCTAATGATAGGCGCCTAATGGGCTATAAGGCTAAGCCATTCATTTCGAGGTCAAGCGAGACCCAGATGACGCGACCTCTTAAAACTTTGGTTGGATTTTTTTTAAATGTCCAGCTCGTTAGCCTAGGACAGGGGTCGGCTAAAAGGGGTACTACAAAAGGGGTTAAATGTGGAAATCTTTGGGGCAGTAGCGTAGCTATAGATTAGTGTCACGTGGGGCGGTCCACGCTTTTTGCCGCCCCTCTTCCACGGAAAAAAAATCAACAACTGGCCGAGAATGCCACCCTTCCATATAAGGAAAGAAAGTGCTGACAGGGGTGGACCGACCCCTTCGTATGCCACTGCTCTGGGGATGGACCGCCCCCTTCGTACGCCACTGCACTGGGGTGATCCGGGCTCAAAAGAAATATATAAAATTATATAAAAATTATATAAAAAGCGCGTTCCTTGGTATGCCAGAAATGTTTGCTCTGGTTAAACTACATCTGGAGTGTGTAATGCTGGGGTTAGTAGTGGCTCGAAAGGTACCATAAGCACACATCATCTAGAGTGTGTAATGCTGGGGTTAGTAGTGGCTCGAAAGGTACCATAATCACACTACATCTGGAGTGTGTAATGCTGGGGTTAGTAGTGGCTCGAAAGGTACCATAATCACACATCATCTGAAGTGTGTAATGCTGGGGTTATTAGTGGCTCGAAAGCTACCATAATCACACATCATCGTATTCATTTGCCTATGTTGTTTTATCTTATGTTTAAAGATCTCCAGAGTTGCAAAGCGTCTTTAAAATAGCACATGAGGAGGAAGTCAGAGTGGCTTTTGTAAACAAGCTGCTAACCCCTCAACTCTTTTGAATTTAATGTTCATTTCTTTGAATAAATTAGTGGTGTGGTCATGGGTACCGAAAATGGGCACTAGTCATGCCTGCCTTTTATGGGTCACTTTTAATACGCGGTAGAGAAGGCATATATCGGCCGTATTCCAGAATTTTATAAAAGATACATTTGCTTATGGCATCACTGCCATGGAAAACAGTGAACTTCACAGTTTATCTCTGATAACTCAGTAAACTTTCTGGACATTACCCTTATCTTTAAAAAAACAAAAAACAGGATTATTCACCTCTGCCTACTACAAACTGACAGTTATATTCATTGTATTCATCCTCCCACCCAAAATCGTGCAAAGACTCCAAACCTTTTTCCAACTTCTCAGACTACGTCGCCTTTTGAAAGTCATATGAAGACTTTTTAGAGAGGGCAAACGAAACGATTGACTTTCTTATTCTGCTCCAGATCTTATCCCGAGACTGCCCTTGTTTCGACACTCAAACGTATTAACCCAATCACACGTTACGATGCTTTCAAATCTCGTTTGAAAAACAACGAAAATGGGTCGGGAAAAAAATCATCCTTACCTACCACACAGTGATTGCCACAAATATTCTTAAAGAATCGTCGTAATACCTCCTGCTGCCCCTGACACTCCAAATGTCGCATAAGAGATGGAATCGGTGGGCCGTCGAGCGTGAGCTCTTAATGCCCCCCCCCGGCGCTCCCCCACACAAACCAGAGCACTGAAGGACTTAACCCGACTCCAGCCCGTGCGGGAGGGCGCCGGGAACCTCCCCCTTGACCTAGAGGAGGCCCGGTCGACCGAGGACGCTGCGTTTAAAGCGTCCGCAGTTAACTCTCTGTGGGTCAGGACGGCTTTGCTTCCACTCCGGTGGTTTGGTGTTGCGTTACCAACCCCCACCGCCCAGGGAGTCTTTCGGTCGGGACGTTGGTAGTGGCGGGACGAAACGGTTGCCTAGGGGCGGCTTTCTCACGCCCGCATAGTTAAAATCATCGGCATGGGTTTTGAGGGCCACCCAAGCCTCATACCCATTAACAGCAACTAGTAATCATGTTAGTGGCAGCTCCCGTTGCGTTGGGAGTCATGCGTTTGGCCGGGGTTTTTTAGCTTCGGGTGGACAAGTCCCCCCTACTAGTCCGCCACGCCGCGAAGAGGCAAAACCCCATTTGGACGCCCCCGAATTTCTTCGAGGACGCGGTCGCTTACGCAACCCAGCCCCTGACACTAACCGGGTATTCTCATTCCCTCCCCTTATTGTCTTCAGACGGGATACGAATCTACGTGATCTTATGGTTGACAGTGGCCTTCGAGCCGGTCCATCTCACGTTGGGACTAAGCCATGTTTGAGAAGGCGTTGAAGAAATTGCCCCCATGTAACTGAACACAATGCCTTCCCTAAGGGGACCTTAACTATCAAAGAGGGCTTCACGTGCATCTGTCGAAATGTGATCTAGGTGATTGTTTTCCGAAGATGTCGCTCATGTTATATAGGTGAGACGGGAAGAAGGCTATCTGATAGGTTCAATGAAAATTTTCAAGATATAATTGTTTTTGTAGTTTAAAATATTGATTTGACGCAAATGTGAGAGCGCTACATTGCGATCTGGGAAGACTTTAGTGTTTCAATTTAATTTTTTTTTTCTCTTGTTCTGTATTGTCTGCATGTAGCCGAAACGTCTTTTTAATTTTTTAGGTCTTTGTTTCTAACCAAAACAAATTTTGTTCCTCTATTTATTTACAGCATACGACCTTTGTAACCTAATATTTTCCAATCTTCTAAACCTTAAAGCAGAGCAGCGAATTCGAATCAGCGTTAAAATCGCTCTTACATTAAAAAGCCACAATTTTGATGGTATTACTAATTCAGTATTACATCTCCAAACAGATTAGTGTAAAGCCTACCATTTTGTTCTCCATGGTATGGGTTTTATTAATTTAATTTATCGAATTTAATATTGAATTTTATATTTAAAATTGTATAAATAGATTAAATAAACCATTTTGAATTTAATAGTCTGAGATTTCCTCTTTTCAAATAAAAAAATGGGGGGGGGGGGGGGCAACGTCTGTGTTAACAAAATTTAAATGTTGTCTTTTGGGTAGATTTCTAAAAAAAAAAAAAAAAAAAAAGTTCCAAGAAAGCCCAATAAAAATATATCCTGACCTTTAGGTGACATTTTTATTGATTTATTCTTTACAGGGATGCTCATTCTTTATAGGGATGTTCATTCTCGGTGCTATAATGTACATGTACGAATGAAAGGCAGCTTCATGTTCGTCCAGCTAATAGGGATGTTCATTCTCGGTGCTATATTGTACATGTACGAATGAAAGGCAGCTTCATGTTCGTCCAGCTAATATGGATGTTCATTCTCGGTGCTATTATGTACATGTACAAATGAAAGGCAGATTCTTGTTCGTCCAGCTAATAGGGATGTTCATTCTCGGTGCTATAATGTACATGTACAAATGAACGGTAGCTTCTTGTTCGTCCAGCTAATAGGGATGTTCATTCTCGGTGCTATAATGTACATGTACAAATGAAAGGCAGCTTCTTGTTCGTCCAGCTAATATGTGTATCAACAGTTTTCCACAATAATTCACGATCACCTGGCCAAGTGACAATTATTATTGTTTGACCTATATATTTTTATTATTAGTCAATTCATGTAAATTCACACAAGGTTTTAACAGAGCCACATTTATTGGAACAATGTAATGTAGATAGATCGAAAAACAATGGACTGCATATTATATAAAAAATGCTACAAACACAAGCCAAAGTCTTATAGCGTCATTTTAGGATTTAGAAATGTGCTGCCAAGGAGGCTTACGTTTAAAAAGAAAAGATTTGTTTTTTAAAATTTAACCTAGAATACTTGAAGCTAAAAAAAACCCCACACATATATTTCAGAATGAAAACTAGGCCACTTTTCATTGGCTATCATGTCACAATCACAAACCATCCGTCATCATTTCAGTGGTCATCATTTCAATTGCCCTAAAAAGGTTATCTCAATATTAAACCATCCCTTAGTCCAATACCTACATGTATCATCGTCCTAAAAATGCATCTCCTTAGTACAGGGCTCCTCAAACACTTTAATTAATGGAACGGTTCACACTCACTCAAACACAGTTGGAGGTGGGGGCGGACTACAATTTAAAAAAAGAAAAATATGAACGAATTTCTATGCACACTGCAGATATAATATTTCAGTAAAAATAAACAAGCAAACAAAAAGTGTAATTTAAATTGTAGTTTTGTAGTTACGCATTGAGATAACTTTTATTTATTACTACTTATTTACATGTAATTCAAACCTCACTGGCTGGGTTGGATAACTTCTAATGCCGAGATATATGCAGTTAGAATACTACACAAAATATATTACAGGAATTACGTTTTTAACAAAAAGACTACGACGCGAATAACACGACATTGATTTAGTTTATCCCGATGATTGTTAAGTTCTGTTGTGCACTTTGTAGGGCATTAGGTTGGTATGGCAATGTTCCCCATTCTCAACACAAACAAAAGTGTCCGTAAATTTTTTTTTATCTTAGCTCATCAGCCTGGTTTGACCCTTGATCCACATTCTTAACACAAACAAAATTTTCCGTAAATTTTTTTTATCTTAGCTCATCAGCCTGGTTTGACCCTTGATCCACATTCTCAACACAAACAAAATTTTCCGTAAAATGTTTACTTTAGCTCATCAGCCTGGTTTGACCCTTGATCCCCATTCTCAACACAAAACAAAATTTTCCGCAAATTTTTTTTTATCTTAGCTCATCAGCCTGGTTTGACCATTGATCCACATTCTCAACACTTTGAAAAAAAAAAATAATAAAAAATAAATAATTTCTCAACGAGTAAGAATCGTCATACAGAGATTTACTTAATTCAGAAAATATTGATCTCTATAGAGCAGCGGTTCTCAACCGGTGGGTCGCGACCTCTTTGGGGGTCGAACCACCCTTTCTCAGGGGTCGCCCAAGACACCAGAAAAAACATCTACTATACAGTTATGAAGTAGCAGAGGAAATAATTTTGTGGTTGGGGGTCGCCACAACATGAAGGACTGTATTAAGGGGTCGTGGCATCAGAAAGGTTGAGAACCACTGGTATAGAGCAACGGATAAAGAACCATCTTCTGGATGTTAAACAAACACATTTCATTTAATACATTGATAGAAACAAAAGTAAACGTGTAGGTCTGACACTGCAGTATGCCTTTGGTCTTACAGTGGTCTGAGTGTTTGTTTCCCGAATGGCCATGCGTGTTAGCACTAGAGAAACTGAATAAATGCGAGGCAAGTCCCATTATTCATAACTATAATATTAGTCTATTGATATATACAATATGATACCTCCCACCACTTACAAGCAACACATGCCCATATAACAGGCACACAAGAGATATTCACAAGACACTTTGACACAGCACATGCACACAACACACGCCCACACCTAAGCCATCAACATCTGCCACAAACAAGCTCGGTTAAAATCTAAACCGGAAAAGGTGTTAGTGTGTATATACATGTGTGGGTGCGTTTGCGTGGGTGTAAAAAGAAAGAGGAGTGGGTGATCCCCTCTTAATTTTAAAATGTATAAAGTATAGTTTTATTTGTATCATTATTTTTTTAAAAATAATGTGTAAATGTTCACAATTTGCCTCTTTAATATTGAAATATCGAGGCTTGTGTGGGCTTTTTGAAAAAAAAACTATTGAATTACGATGTTAAATATCAGTGGATTTGTCTGGATGGGTAAGCAACTCAATACAATCGGGTAACAAATTTAGGCATGAGGTTTTACAGGTGTTAAGAAGTCATTTCAGTTTCACACAACTCAGTTATTTATCGGCCTCACTAGTTACTTTGTTAATGACCTTAATCGATGGCGAGATTTAATTTCAACATTTTAACATTATTTATAAAAGTTAGTGTGCAGCCTTGCTGAACCAATCATTGAAATTGACACGTAACACGAAGAGCACTTAATAATCACAACATAGCTACAAGTTTGGATCATTGACAAAAGTATCTCAGCCTACATCGATATCACAAGACGCAAATTTCATTTGAGGTAGACCTACGCCTCACTTAATTAGTTTATGGCAGTAGGTTCCAACGGCTCCGCTTGTATTTCTCAAAGGCTCCGCGGCCGATCCTGGATTCTCCTAAACACAGCAAAAATATTAAAAATACTCATACCATCGTCATATCGCTTCCGCCAATTGAGTATGCATTACTTATAGTCTTCACTTTGTATTGACATAGGGATACAACAGAACAGCAGCTGCAGAGAGGAAAAGACAAGCAATAGAAGCCCGAGCTGACTCTACACCTTTGCACATACCCTCACAAGAACATTTCGAGCCAGAATCGGTCCCATCACCCACAGAGCAGAATCACTACCGGAAAGAATCGAACGATTGAAATGGACTTAACTTTTTTCGACGGACGAACTTAACATAGGGATTTGATTATCACTGATGTTTCCAACGCGGTCAGAATTATGGCAAAGCCAGACTTTTTACGGTCAGAATTAAGGCAAGGCCAGACTTTTTACGGTCAGAATTAAGGCAAGGCCAGACTTTTTACGGTCAGAATTAAGGCAAAGCCAGACTTTTTACGGTCAGAATTAAGGCAATGCCAGACTTTTTACGGTCAGAATTAAGGCAAAGCCAGACTTTTTACGGTCAGAATTAAGGCAAGGCCAGACTTTTTACGGTCAGAATTAAGCCAATGCCAGACTTTTTACGGTCAGAATTAAGGCAAATCCAGACTTTTTTACGCCTTATTTAGTTTTTCAGAAGATACGAAAATGTTCAATCTACTAATCTGCTGGGTTACGCCATGTTCAACGTTTTCGTGACACACGCACACAATGTAACGCGGCCGTATTATGTGTGCCAGGTTTTCAGTTTTGTGCCTTGATATTAATAATAAAATCTTTGATTCTCACAATAAGCCTACAATATCACTTTAGACGCAGGTGGAGTAGCTAAGCTTAATGCCGTACAGGGCGGAATATGATTTTCTGCCGCCCGCCCCCCCCCCTCCACGAAAACTACGTAGTTAGCCGAAAATGTAGCCACTCAAAATATAGAAAACAGTGCCACGGGCGTACCATATCCTCCTCCCCTTCCTACGCAAGAGACTTACACTTAGTATATATATATATATATATATATATATATATATAACAATTTATACTTGTAGTCCATATTATCAAAATTCCCCATTGAAATCTGTCATATTTTTTAGAAGAGTATTTGAGTTTAAAGAATAATTTTTTTAGAACATTTGACCACTGACATTTAGACTCCGTACAACACAAAACGAAACGCAGTCCAGATTTTCCATCAAACGAAATGGTCATTGGTTTATTGGGGGAAACTTAAAAGACAAGTATCAGTAAGGATTTGAGAAGTTAATGCTGAACATTAACACATTAATCTATGTGTATACTTTGAACTAAATAGAAAGAAAAAGCGTGTCAGAAGATACAAAAACCAAAAACTTCACAGCAATAGATGACAGGCTTATACAGACCCATTTAAAGAAGTATAAAAAGGACTGGCAGTTTGTAGGTCAACTTAAATCAAATTTTAGGCACTGCATTGCAACCGTTTCAACTTCCTGGAAAGCAGTGTTTACCGTCATTAGTGACGGGCGCCTCCCCCCCCCCCCCCCAAACCAGCGAATTGTGGAAGAGAACCCCCCCTTCCAACCCGACCTTGGACTTGGTAAATGTTGTACTGTGTCCAGTGTGGGTCAAGCCAGTATAGCATTGTGTTTAATTCGGGCGTTCCTATAAATATTAGTAATGCAAAACACGTGTTGTTCCACACAAGAGAGTTGGAGTTGCATTCCCCGCCTAAGCCTGACAGTTATTATAGACTCCCCACCCCCAACTAAGATCGGAAGCAACTGCCCCCCCCCCCCAACTTGTGAAGATGCCCCTGACTAGTGATTGAAAATTTCCATAGAATTAAAACACTTATAATGAGTTCACTGGATAACTAGGAATGTACGTTTTTAAAGACGACACATAATAAAGTACAGTATAGTTAACAATGTATCGGTGTATCAAGGCCAAGTCCAATGCCGTTATTTTGTACAGCGGAGAAAAGAAGCGAAGTCAAACAACTTTTTGTTTAAATAAAAGTAAGAATGTATTAAAAAGGACGCGATTTGCTTTTACAGTAAAAGCTGACACGGATGACGCAGCAAGTTATTTTGACACTATTAATAATACCACCAAAGTCAAAGTTCGATTCAAATAACTGACACAGAGCATACGTTGGCTTAATTTCGCAATACTATGTTTGAGTGGTTCGAAAGCCTATGCCAGCCTATGTTGTAGCAATCAAAATAAAAGTGTCGTAGCGACTGCTGTGCTTTAGATAAGTATTAAAAGAGACCATGTACAAAAATTGTTGGCCGCTTTTAAGTTACAATTATTATGCCTATTTAGGCTACACACAGGATGAAGTGCACACCACTGCACTGCGGCTCAAACTAAACTGTTAATCTTTTCAGGGCCGGCTACTGCCACTGGAGACTCGCGGACCACCGAAAAACGGTGGCGCAGCTAGTGTTAGTGTCGCCCGGGGCGGGCCAAGTTTTTTTTTTTTTTGCCACCCCGACCACAAAAAAAAAACTCTGCCTTTGGTCGAAAATGCCACCACTTAATAAAAGCTATATCAAAAAGTACCCTTCGGCCCTCCGCCCTTCCCTTACTCCGACAGAGCCGACAACAAATTGTGCAAAGTCAAAGCTTTATATTATTAAATAATTACTAAGTAAGCAAAGTAAAAATGCATACAAACCCCAGTAAGACGTAATTGTTAGTTTGTAATATTCATTTAAACAAAGAGATGACTGGTGATATATATGGCCGCAATCATATCAGGACTGCCGTGGCAAACGTATTATGCTTATTAATAGACCTTATGACTTATGCTGAACTATCAGATGTGGCCTAGTACGTACAAGTAGCGGGTACTTAGTACAAACCGCAAACTAAAACTTTAGACAAACATAGGCCCCAGGCTAGTACTATTATAATGGAAAAGTAAAATATACAAGGCCTAGTGGAGTTCATAGTAAATGTCCTAATTTAATATAGATTGAGTGATTGAGAATCTACTACGACACTATGTTTAATTATAGTAAATAAAGGTAAATAAAATAGTAGTAAATAGACGACATTGACATAATATAATATTATTAATAATAATTATTAGAAGCCTAAATTGGTAAAAATATAAAATGTTATTATCATGGTCATGATCATAATGAATCATATTTATATGAATATGTCTGTTGTTAGTTCAAAAATATTACTTGCCATCGTACATGTACAGCATGTCATAATCCTTTTCGTTTGTGGGGTAGAGTAACAATTTATATAGCTACAATTGCCGATGCATGACCTACATCCGTGAGAAATCCCTTCTCCATATTCAATGCTACACTCCGCCACGTTCCTGGTAACGTAAACACAGGACTCTTCCAATTTCATTCAGGATCAGGAATGCCCGGGCTAAAAATAATCTATAGTATACTTTGTACGATCTTACCAATGGCACTTGGCGAGATAAAAATATTGGTTTTGGCCCTTTTTGTTTAAGAACACCTATATTTTGAAGTATAAATAAATATATATTTAGCATCAAAACGTATTTAAATATTTTATTATTATTTTTTTTTAAATAGTTTAAATATCCTACTAAATTTGGCCTGAAATATATTTGTGTCTTCAAAATTAAAGAAGATAGAAATGGTGATCGAAATAAATGACTGCTAGGACTGCATACCAGCTAAACTGCCCCAACAACAACAGACGCCAAGTCCATAACAAACAAAATATCAAAAACTGGATTAATTGCATAGCGAGTTTGTATTTCAGTTGCTCCCATGCTCCATATTATGTGTGGCCTTAATTTTTATTGTAAATCATGTCCTAGTATTTAGCCTTAGGCCATGATTTAGGATCTAATCAGATGGATGGCATTTAAATAGCATTTCTGTCTTCGTGTGCAGCAACATGTCCAGACCCGACCTTTTTTTTCTTCTTATAATTAGGCTATAACTAGTATATCATCAAACTTAACTAACTATTTTATCTTCTCTACCTTACTCACTCAATATCTAGATCTATGTCAGTACTCAAAATATTGTTTTTAAATGTTTCAACATTTTATACAATCATATTAGTCGAATTTACGATATACCACATGAGCATCGGTTATTAAACTTTTTATTCTTATTAAATATTATGCAGTATGCTGGATCATTGCATGCATTGTAATTTGTTCCCATTTCAAGTGCTATTATTTAAATGGTTATTAAATTGTATTATTGATCCAAGTAAAATGGAATTTCATTTTTAAAAAATTAAATTGTACATATTCCTTTTAGCACATATCAAATAGTTAAAAGACAACAGTTTCAAAGTAGAAAAATTTTAACCATTTATTATTATTGTATGAAAATAAAGCAGAGTTTAAGTTTTTATCATATCCACGAAAATGATTGCGGAACATGAACTCATGCAAATTTAAAGGGAAAATATCATGTCTTTTCAGTTTGTGCTTTGAGTTGATTTGTTGATGGACCACAGCAGAGTGTTTGTAGATTCTGTGTCTGATCTGGTTTATGTTTACATTACCCCCATCCACCCAATACAACACATGAGCCTGAAAGAATATATCTCTCTATGCACTCCTGTAACATGAATGCACGTCCGTCTGGTACTTTAATGAGAAAACAGCGCCCACTCTCTCTTTCTATGCTACTGAAAACCTGGTCATCCTCTCTCCACTGTTCTTTTAACGGACATCAATAAAAGAATAACCATTAAATAGCACTTCAAACTGAAGCACCATGATTTTTTAATAACTGACGCTGAAGTGGTAGATTACCCATTTTTGTAACCATAATAATTGACATTAGACTGATTAAAATTAAAGGAATAATTAAAATAAGGCCAACAATATAGCTTTACTTTATACTAATTATACAATATTAATTAGTATTAATAACTATCATAATTATTCAACTACATAAAAATAATTGGTAACTATACGTTTGATGGTTCTCCCTGTTATGTCATGTTTTTTCATTACTTTTTTACATGGCTGCCCTTTTTGGTGCTATGACGGCAGAATTGTCAAAAAAATAGTGCACAAATACATTGGAGGGAAGGGGAAAGGTAGAGGGTGTGTTTTAGCTACTTACCAAGATCAATGAAAAGAAGGAAAGTGATAAGAATGGGTTATTTTTTTGTAAAAGACCATTTTTAAGCCTCTGATGCATAAAATTAAAATATTAAAGAACATTTAATAATTAATTGAAAAAAAAAGAAAAGCTATCAAGTTTTATAGAAAGAAAGAAAAACTTTTAAAATTTGCAAAAAGCATGCAAATTTAAATAAATATTATTTTTGTGTGTGTGTGAAAAACCTTTAAACATCAAATCTATGACTCTACCTAACCTGTACGCCAGATGTCCGTAGTGCAAAAATCAGTGTCCCTATCTCAAGCGTAAAACATCAAGCCTAAAATCAGCCTCCATAACTTGAGTGTAAATTTTCAAACCTTAAAACCATGTATTCATGTGCTAGAGTTACACACTGTAGTGAGAAAATCGTAAATTTGAATAAAAGATTAAAAGTATGTTAATAATATTAAATATAAAAAAAACTCTAATTACAGTTTACAGTTTCTTCGAATACACTTCTACACACTTTATTACAGGTTCCACCATAAATAAAATCCAAAACATATCAACAAAGTCAAAATCCATTTGTCAAATGATCTTACTCAAACGGCAAAAAGGAGAACATCATTTTCAAATATCAATCTCAATTTAAAATTTTTATTTAAAAATACATTCCATCAGTGTTTTAATATCAAAAAAGTGAATAGTTTACTCTAGTAACAATCTATGAAAAACAAAGGAGAGTTCAATCATCTTCAGAAACAGGTTTGGGGGGAGGGGGGGGGCGCGACACACGTCTGTCAAGTATAAATTGACTAAATAATTTATAGCAATGGGACCCATAATCTTAATAATCATATATTATAGCCTAGATATTTGACTCGACAGGGAAATAATATTTGACCATTAAATTCATTTTGGGCATTAAACAAATTGTGGGCTAATAGAAATGAAGTCAGTGAAGAAGTTTGCTTAATCTGTAATGAAATGTATTGTAACCCATTGCAGCTCTCTGGTGACCTGCTGGTTTTTAAATGATGGAAGATTTCCGTCACATTTATGTACGGCTATGTAAAGACCATCACATTGACCCACAAGAATGTGTTTTAGAGAAGCTGAAAAGGTTATTAGAAATCATGTTAAATTTGAAACATTTTAATATTTATACTTAATCTTATCAACCTGAATTAAATTTAAAAAAGATGATCTGTTACCAATAAAGAAATCCATATTTATCCTTACCTGACTCAATAATTATCAAAATGTCAGTTATATAATAATGCTTTTATATCCTCTTTTATCCAAGAAAACTTTAAATAACTTCACAGTATACTAATACTACTAGTATTTCTCTCATTTCAGCCTTGAGTCAGGCAGCAAAAGTAAGGCTGTTCTAGACCTTTCTACTAACAGCTTAACACCTAAAACATGTGCTGCACTCGGCAAGGTCCTAGCATCTGATAGAACGTTTGTGGAAATCAAATTTGCTGATTGCATGCTTGCTGAAGATGGTAATAAACAATGATGCTGAGAAAATGTGATTTTAACATATGGTGGATGTAATATTGGTCATTGATAAATAACAATTTAAAAAATTATGATGCTTTAATAAAAAATTAGGTTTTTTTATTGTTAGTTTAGCTACTTTAACTCTACTATTACATTATTCATTTCGTCTTATTGTTATTTACAAATTTTTTAAAATAAATTTCTATTTCATTCATCTACAGCAATTAAGGGTTTGGCACAAGGTCTTGCACACAACACATTTTGTCGCAAACTTGACCTCAAGGTATATGCAGCTTTTGAACAAAATTACTCATTTAGTTTATGTTATCACTTTCTTAGGAACTAGATTTTCTTTAGGATTTGAAAAAAAAACTAAAAACCTTTTTATTTACTGAAGGGATACAGATAATTATATTGTTTATGTGAATGCTATCATACATTTTTTTAAAAATTATCTTAAACTTTCATTATCAATGGAATTGGCTTTTCCATTTTTTTATATACTAAATATTTTATAAAACAATATAAATAAAGTTATTTAAATGAGTAGTATATCACGTTAAGAATGATTTACATTAACTTTTAGGGTAACAATATTCGAGGGTCAGGTACTGAGGCACTTGGCAAAATGCTGCGACAAAATAAAACTCTAGTCAGGTAAAAAAGCACAATTTTAAAAAAAATACATTACTGAGTAAAAATATATAAACTAGTAATTTGTTTTAAATTCTTCATTGTGCAGAAAACCTAATCTTTTAAAATTTGTTAAGAAACAATTTTGGAATCATGCATGTCAATTTTAACAGTTAAAAGTAAGAACTAACCTCATGTTTCACATATGTGTAATTATTTTGAACATCTTATATGTGCTCTAGAGTTTAGAGTTAGATTTTTATCATAGAGGTTGACAAGTGACAGTCCCTAAATATTTTAGCAAAAATGTTTGTGTTATTATTTATTTAACCATTAGTAAAAATGATTTATGCTGTTGAATTTTCTTCAGTTTATGTTTAGAATGGAATGGTATGGGAATGTTGGACAACTCATTTTCTGTGTTCTGTGATGGATTGGGATCAAGTACTTCTTTAAGAGCTCTTGACCTGAGGAACAATCAAATAAGTCATGACAGTGTTGGAGAGCTTGCAGCATCACTTAAAAGAAATGTTCATCTCAGAGCTTTAGGTTAGTGCATTTCAGGGTAAAATAGATATTTTATAGTTCAGATCTAGACATGGCTATTCCTTTATACAATCTATTCTAGCTTTCACGAATTTGAATTAGGAAAACAAGCCAAAATTATGATATAAATTACTGAAATTTAGAGTAAATATTGCACACATTTTTTTTTGTACAAATAATCTTTGGGGGGCACAGCTGACAAGTATATATTCTATGACAGATTTGCGCTGGAACAATTGTGGATTGCTAGGAGGCAGAGCTCTGCTAGAGATGATGCAGAGCAATAAAACAATTAGTCGCCTTGAACTTGCCGGTAACAATGTCCCAACTGATATTCTCAAGTCAATAGGTTGGTCACTCTGACATTTTTCACATGAAATAAACTTCCACAGTTTGATGCCACTCCAAGTCTCTCTCAGCATTACAGGAAAAAGTATTATTTATAAAAGTCTATTCATAAAAGTCTATTCTTATTTTAGACCTTTTGAGTTCTTGTTAAATAAATGAATCTCATGTGAAAAGAGGGATAGTTCTTGTTCAACAACAATATTGTTCACTGACATTATTCTATGATTAAAAAAAAAAATTGTGTCTACAGAAACTGCTGTTCAAAATAATGCTGACAGGCAGGCAATAGTGGATGAAAACTTAAAGAG
Source organism: Omphiscola glabra (assembly GCA_964017045.1). Taxonomy (NCBI): domain Eukaryota; kingdom Metazoa; phylum Mollusca; class Gastropoda; family Lymnaeidae; genus Omphiscola; species Omphiscola glabra. The sequence continues at coordinate 20,295,176 of OZ024795.1, forward strand.
AACCCAAACCCTTGCTAATCATATCAGAGGGATAGAAATGGACAAAAAACTGCAGGTTTTAAATTTATGAAATTGAGAACTAAATTTTAGCTTTTTTTTTTTTTTTTTAAAATTTGAAAGCTAAAATAGAAATTAAAGAAAAAAATTGTTGGCCTTTTTTTCTTCTTATAAGAATTCAGAACATATTGAAACATTGGACAACCTTGTACATTTCTCATGTGGTGGGCGTTTGGCACTTATATACACAGCTATTTTACAATAATAGGAATTATTCTAAATATTCACCAGTGAGCTTGATCAAGATAGTTAATATTTGTCATTTAAAAACAAATTTCTTTCTTGTTCCCTATTTACAAAGTTATTTTTTTTTTAAATTTCAGATAATAAACTGCGATGATTTATTAAAATATATATATATATATATATTAACATATATTCAAGTTATATATAATCAAAGTTTGGTTAGGTTTCCCTTAAATGCAATTTTTTTAAAATCGATGTTTACTGATGTTTAAATTCTCATTTCAGCTAAATGAGCTCCTGACTACCATAGACCAACAAGAAGAGTTGATGAGAAAGTCTAACAGGTAACACCTTTACATGTTTGACTAACATTATCCCTGGACCAGTGTGGCACTTCACAGTCCTTTGTTTTGGTTTTGTTTATGAACAAAATCATCAAGAGAGTTGATTTGCGCATTGTGTTAACTTTACCAATCTTGCTACATGCAGGGTTTCAACACACCAGATAGGAAACCTTCAGTTTGCTCTAGATGAGAGAAAAGGGGCATTCAACACTTTAGCTGCAAAGTAAGTATCTTGTCGTTTTTTGTTTTGTTGTTGTTTTTTTTAAAGAAGCTTTTTTCTTTGGAAATTGAAGCATGGAAAAAATTATAAAATTTTGGTTGAAGATTTATCCCCAGGGAGTAATGTAGTTTATTAATTTTTACTGATGACTTAAACCAAGTGTCTGCATCAGCATGATAATAATGACATATTTGCTTAATTTAAACTGACTTATAAACTACTGCTGACTTACTGAGTACTATTCAAGTTCTGAAGAAATGTTGCGGTTGAGATCATTAGGAATTTGACCTAGAAATGGTTCATAGAAAAGAATTTTAGAGACAAACAGGAACAAAATTCTTTTTATTTTTACACACTTGGATAAGTGAATTTAAATTGTGTTTCATGTTATTCAAATTTTTGTGCCAGGTTGACAGGTTGGACCAATTTTTAAATGTTTTCTCCAGATTATCGATGGCTGAGACGGAGCTGGCTTTGTCTGAACAAAAGGTCAGTGAGTTCAATTCAACCATCAGCAGGCTCAAGTCTGAGATGCAGGAGATGGCTGTCAATCATATGAATGAGATGAGAAGGGAGAAAGAGGTAGATATGGGGTTGGGGTTATGTATGAGATAAGATGGGAGAAATGGGTAGACATGGGGATGGCCTAATGAAAGAGATAAGATGGGTTAAAGAGTTAGATATGATGATGGCCATATGAATGTGATAAGAAGGGAGAAAGAGGTAGATATGGGGGAATAATTTCTGTTATCTCAGTTTATTTGAGCATTGAACTTAAAACAAATTGTATTTGCACAACTGACAGAAATAAGACAAAAGATTTTAATCATTTTACTTAGTGAGATAACCAAATAACCGGTTGCTTTGATTTATTCAGGGGGGCTGTAGACATACAAAGAAATTAAATGCAGTCGTTCTTTTTATTTCATGATCCCGCAGGACAGAGCCAATAAAGATTTGAAGTTCCTGAAAGAAATATCAGAAACTCAAGATAAAAATAATCAGTTGCAGAACAAAGTAAGGATCATATCTCGCACACTTAAAGATTTGCATTTGCAAGGAAATTGGTGATTTTCATTTCTATCAATCTTTTGACAATAAACCCCAAACAGTGGACTCACTGTGGATGGTAAAACTTAGCCAATAAAGATTTAATGTATCAATGTTCCCATGCCCAGGTGGATGATCTAGAAAGAAAATGTCGTCAGCAGCAAGAGCAGATCTATGACTTGAAAGAACAGATAACCCATATTCAGTCAGAGTTAACCCTGAAAGGTTCACAGTTTGAGGGTGAGTCCCGCATTGCACAATGAAGTGTGGCCCAGTGTTCAGATGTTTACAAGGCTTGTCTTTGTTGCCTCTAAAGCTTGTTCATTTCATTATGTTTGTTGTTAATCTTACATAAAATTGTGGTTTATTTATAAATTATAAAGACTGAAGAATATGTTCATATGTGACGATAAGTGTTGATTGCGGTCATTCTATCAATACTTTGTATGGTAATGAAAAGATTCCATTGTAAATGAAAATAAATGGACACTTCATTGAACAAACCAGGACCCAATTTACTATTTGGACAGACTTCCTTCTGGTACACAAATTCATTATAAAATATCATTACAGAACGTATAACCCAAGAGAAGCTGAGACAAAAAGAAGCCATGAGAGACTTTGAACAGTATAAACAGAAAGAGGTGAAGTATTTTTATCAGACTTTTATGCTGTGCATTGCTTTTCAAATGACTGAAGTTTATTAATTTATTTTATTTTAAGATGGGGAGTGGGGGCTTATTTTAATGACTTGGCTTGGTAAAATAAAAATATGGGCTTGAAAATATGAGATGAAATGTGATACATCACCAGATGGCCCGCATGAAACAAGAGAGTGAAGAGATGGAGAGGATTCTGAGGGACAGAATTTCCAAAATGGAGTCCGCCAAACTTGATATGGAGGAGGAGATAAGTCGTCTCAAAGCAGCAAATATTTCAGACAAGTTGAATGCAGAGGAGCAACTGTCTTCTGTAAAACATAGGCTCAAGTCTGAAGAGGTGGGTTGTTAACTTGGGTTACCATGGGGGATGCCGTGGGTTGGGCTTAATTTAGGGACCAGTCGTGGTGGTTACCTGGGTTGAATAAGAGTGATCAGATACTTGTCATAAATGCAGATAAAGATTCCATTTTTTTTTCTGTTGTAGGAACAGCGACACATCCAACTAGAGGAAAAGATCCGAGTGCTCCAGACAAGCAAAGACGAGCTGAAGAGTCACTGCAGCCAGCAGACGGGAACATTATCCCAGCTGCAGCACAAGAACAGTAACCTACAGATAGAGGTTGAGAACCTACGGCGACAGATGGAGGAAATCAACCAGGTAGCCGATGACAATTTAGTATTTCCAAGCCTAGGCTTCCTAGACCCTTTTTTATCATGACCGCTGTTGGTACACTTAACATGACCACTGTTGGTACACTTAACATGACCACTGTTGGTACACTTATAATGACCACTGTTGGTATACTTAACATGACCTCTGTTGGTACATTTATCATGACCACTGTTGGTACACATCTGACTAACATTGCCTGACAACATAAATGGATGTGAAAGTCATCGCATGGAACAGGTTTTAAATTAGTTTAAGTTATAACTATCTGAGGGGTGTGCTTTCTTTAAGTATGTTGCTGCATCGCATGTTGTGACATTATCTCTTTGAATTTTAGGAACTTGCACAAAAGAATAATTACACCATGGCAGAAGTAGCCAAGGTGCAGGTTGAACTAAATAAATCTCAGAGCAAGCTTGACCAGGAACGGGCAGTCCACTCTGAACTCAGGGAGAAACTTGCTTCTGTGGACAGCCAAATGTCTGGTAAGGGCTTCGCTCACCAGTCGTCAAATCATCTTTAATTATATAATTTTTTTATAAAATTTCGGAGGATTTAAAAAAATGTTGCTATTTATTTCTAAGTGTTGGGAGTTCTTTATTATAGCTTGCTAACTGAAATTTTAATGAATAATTCAACCACCTGATCCAACATAGCCTCTCAGCATGTATTTCCTAACCTCAATCTTTAAATAACACCAAATGGAAGACACATATTTCTCTAGCAATCTTACAAGAAAGTCATTAAAAAAAAGATATTCTTGATGCTTCTCAATATCCTTTTTTAAATACAATTCCACATTCATTAAAATGCAATAATTTCAGAACAAATGTTGAGACACAGACGGCAGATGGAGGAGAAAGAGAAGGAGATTGTGGTGCTAGAGGAAAAATTAAAAGGCAGGGAGCTAGAACTTGTACGTTTGAGAGAGGAGGAGGCTCAGAGAGTTCAAGTACTGCAGTCAGCCATCTTGAATTATGTTGGCAGCAAGCAAGGCTCATCACGATGAACTGTTATAAATGTAGAACTTACTTTCCGCAAGTCTCTGACCTAACATATCAAGGAACTCATTTCACATTAACTCCAAAAATTATATATATATATATATATGTGTGTGTGTGACCTTTGACCTATCATTTACGAATACAAAGTAACTAAGTATTTATACTGGACTTGGATTGAAGCAGGATTTCTCTGCTGCATCAAGCAGCTAAAGTGCTGTCTATTCAAATTAAATAGCAGTAACTACAATAACCATTGTTGACAACAAAATATAACGCACGATTGCTTGTCAGTCAACTATGAAACTTGGTAGCTTTTAAATTGATTAACATCAGCATATAATGGATGTGTGGAGGTTTTTAGGGTGGCAGGCTGATTTTTTATGTGTTTAGCATCTGGATGAAGACATCATGTTGAGAATGTTTTATCCAAGGGGATAGAAATAAGCTGCTAAATGTCATCATAAATGCCAAAACCTTTGTGGGATTTTTAAAAATAATGTTTTTCTGAAGTCTCAGAAATGGTGAGTGTACGGTTAAGTAGATTCATGCACACACATTTGGGGTGTTGCATTCAATGATATTTGGCTATGCCACAGTTATTAATGACATGTCAGAGCTACCTTTACTTATATGAGATGTTTGATAGTTTCCTTTATGGATTAGAGTGTTTTTTTAAAGGAATATATGTCATGGAAGGAAAAATGATAACCATATATATATATTTTTTTTTTTTTTGTTTCTGTCCTGATTTTTTTTATAGCCCAACATTATGAAGCAAAAATTGTTTCAATTGACAAAATTAGCCTCAGTAAAATTTCAGGGTGTAACTAACCCTCAGTACCCTACAATAAGCAAAAAACTCTTAGTGTGCAATTGTTGACAGGCTGCCTACTGTAAATATCATGGATTGGCCTTGTATAAATATCCTTTTCATGAACGCTCTGTTCACATAAATATCTTTTCAAGGAACTGGTTTGATCTCACACAAGAAAACTGTGTGGATCATACATACAATAGAACTGCCTCAGCCAACTGAGATATGTAGGTCACACATTCAATAGAACTATCTGAACCAACCAATATTACACATTCAAAACACACATTGGGTTTGGTCTTCCTTGAAATATCGGATTACTGTATTATCTATTTTTAACTTTTAATTTTTTTTTTATCTAAGTTCGAGAGCTTTGCATTATTTGAGTATTATGTGCGAGCCATAATATCTATCTGTGATTTTGTTTGCAGTTATATAACCTATCTTCTATTCTCCACTTTTATTTTGCTTCTTGTTTGCTCATTACCAGACATCCCATAATCCCTTCTATCCTGACATCCCATAATCCCTTCTATCCAGACATCCCATAATCCCTTCTATTGTGTTGGTGTCACCAATAATTACATCCCTCATACAGTTACCCAATCTCTTAGCTTGTAAATGTCCCTTCTGATACTGTTGCAGACATGCAGAGTAGAGTTGATACAATTTTGTCTTAGAATACTGAAACCTAGTTAGTGGTTAACTGGACTCAAACAAATAAGGTCTATGTCCATTTTTTCACGCATTCTCTCCATGACCTCCAAAGTATACTGCCTCCTTGTATGGTATGAATGTACCCTCTCACCTCTCCCAAATGATGGTACAAATACTCCTCCATTGATGGTACATTTTTCCCCCTTTGTGGATGTTACAAATGTACCCCCTTCATTTATGCTACACCGTGCCCTTACATTGATGGTATAAAGGTACCATCTTCATTGATGGTCATAAATTTACCCATTCATTGATGGTACATTAAAGCTACAATTATTAATATTACACTATAACCTTCTCCATTTAGAAATAAATTTGTGTACATTGAAAGCCTTTGAGTTTGAGTGATTGTCAATTTTATTTTAATGTTGGGTTCAATTGTTTTGTATTTATATTTAGAATGTTCCACTTTCATTTTTCCGAGAATCCGGAGGGGTGTGTGGAGGGGGGTGTGGTGCACTTCACATAAAAGAACACTTCGGTTCCAAGAATTCGTGGTAAACTTTTCTCCGCGGTTTCTATCCGACAGCACGGATCATGCTGCAAGTTTTGCCAACCGCTAGCACGATCGATGGGTTGCGTGAGCTGTGACGTCAGAACTGCCGGGGCAACCACCGCAAGTTATCTCAAATTTTATCTTTGCGGGTCTGTGTGACCTTCATGGGCAGATCTTTAAACGAAAGCGCCGGGTCATCAAGGGACGGATGGGTACATTTAAAAAGTTATCTTTATGGTATTACCGATAGTCCGAGAAAAGAGAGGTGGTATATATTTGTGACACCTCTCCCGTTAGCACTGGGCATTGTTTACCAACTGTTTTTCCCCCAACATGAGCACCTAAAAGGTTTAATGTCCCACCCCCTCCCCAACCAAACATATCAAGAAAACATGAGTGAAATGGCTTTTGACGTGCATTGTATTACACGTTGCTGTATGGCAGGTTAAATTTTAATTCGTTGCCTTTATGGGCATCGGGAATGAATGCTGTAGGTGTGTATGTGTGCGTGCGTGTGTGTGTGAGTGTAACAGACAATAAGAAAAACTTATTTGTATTACAATAAGCGAAAAATAAAACAATAACAGCGGTTAGCTTTTGAAAAGTGTCCTTTCAAACATTGCACCCCCCACCCCCCAATTAATTTTCTCAAAGACTTAATATAACCCTATAATCTTCAAATTGTCACAAACCTCTTCCCGGGGGGGGGGGGTCGTACCTTGGGACAACACTGGTCAACATAAATTATTTGTTTTTAGTACAAAGTTTCTAGACAGCTATTCTCGTTCACCAATCATCCCCCACCCTCCCCATTTTGTTCACCAAATTGTCCCCCCTCCCATGTTCGTTCACCAATCACCACCCCCACCCCCACTTTTCTTTTACCAATCACCCCCTCACCCTCCCCTGTTCCACATTTCCAACACTATGTGCCGATGGTTAGCTGGCAAATTAATGTATCGTGCATGTCTTAACAAATACATTACTGCTGTATATACGTATATGGAAGGTTAGATCGAGGCTGTGTTGTGCAAACCAGTAACAACTACCAAGTACACTACTGTGTTGAAGAAGGCATTGAACGAGGCCGCGTCGACCTAGTGAGGGAAAGAGAGCTGTAAGTGACATAACATGACATACACATAGGCTAGTCATTTGGTTTGTGCTCCACGTGATAGAGAAGATATGATATTTTCTTTACACAGTTTTTCTGAATGAGTAAAAAGGAAAACTGACATATTATTGATTGGAACTGATATATGACCTTTTGAATTTATTAGGGCAAATATTTAATATATAAATATAATAGAAGAGACATTGTAACTGTAAGTGGAGCCAAAAGTATTGTCAACCGAGTGTATCACTGAAAACAAATATCTGATGTCTCATGACCGACAACTTGTCGAAAGTTTATGCGCATATTGTCTGGTGTTACGACTGGACAGAAAGACACCAGCAGTTTGTTGTTACAGGGAGATTATCTGGCCACCTCTGTCGGCGGCTACAAATGTGTCAACAACACGCACAGACTGCAATGAAGTGTAATAAGGTCATCTTGCATATCAAACTTGGTAAATGCGCGTAAGTGGAGGATTTCCCCCCCAAGTGCCCTATTTTCCTTTCCCTGGACTCGACCATCGTGAACAAGTTACTTCCTGGTAGATCTACTACCCAGGGGTGGGCAAACTTTGTGCGCGTAGGGCCACATTGACAAATGAAAAGCTATTGGAGGGCGCATAAATATTTTGCCATATTAGCATTACATTACGAAGGTCAAGGAATGTTTACAAACATAGAAAATCGGAAAGACATTTTATAAAAAGTGATTAAACAATCATAAAGGAACATAAAATTCTGTAAAATTTATCAAAATAACTTTAAAACGAAGTAATTTTTTAAATTTCTAAATGCCCTCGGGGGCCGCATAACATCAGTTGCCGTACCGCATGTGGCCCACGGGCCGTAGTTTGCCCACCCCAGTACTAGCCTGTAGCCAGCAAGTATTTGACACCTGAGCCAGCCTACCACCTTCTAGCTTCTTTGATCTGATTTCCGGATCAAGTATTCCCCCAGAGCCAAAAATGGAAACATTAATATTTAAAGGTCAAGTTCACCAAGGGAAGGCAATATGACACGGCCCTTAAATCCCCACACCCCCGGCCTCATCCTTTCTTGTCATCGATTGGGGGATATTGTAAATCGGATACTGTTAAAATGTCCGGAAATTAGTCATCCCTCCCCCTATTTACTTGATGGTTAGCCTTAATCCATTCAGTTCAGTGTACCTTGGACCAGGGTTTCTCAAACGGGAACCCGCACGATTTTTTTGCAGGAAACACAACTTCCGTGAAATCCTCTTCGTTTTAGAACATAATTTTCTTGTTCTTATTTTAATTTCAGCAAGTCACAGATAAATCACAAGGTATCGCCATAAACCAGGACCTTTAAAATATAGTGAACTGCGGTGAATTAGTCAGTTCTAGCACACGGGTTCTCAAGTGCTCTCAAGTCATGACCACATTTAATTGGAGCAACGTAACCCTTTCATCGATACAATTTAAAAAAAAAAATGTTTTTAAATTGGGTAAAGTCTTGGAAATGAACACATATAATTTAAACTAGAATTTTTCAGTATAATTTAATTATAGTTAAAGACATATTAAATGCCAAAATGGAAAGTGTAAATAAAGTTCAGACACTCTATTTCAGCCGGTGACCCCACAGAAATCCCTACACATCCCCATTTGAAGTCATATCATATGGGCTGGGAACCTGTGCTTCGGTAATTTTATTATATCAGGCTGTTCATGTGTCAAGCTATTTTTATATTACGTAGTATTTTTTAACCTAGTAAGACCTTTGCATATATAATGTATTAACATTTTAAAAAAAATTTTTTTTTAAAGTTATTCGAAACGAATCCTTGTTTCAAGTTGTTAGAAAATTTGCTTTATTTCCTGACAGATTCGAAACAAGAGCTTGCGACCTGTAAAGAATGCAAAACTCAGAACTTGTAAATGATTTTTTCTACGAGCGATCATAGCCAAAATTTGCTTAACAAGCATATTATTGTCTAGGTAGCGATCAGTGGCGTAGTGAGGGGGGGCAAGGGGGCATCATGCCCCGGGCGCTACTCACAAAGGGGCGCCAAATAGTATATTTTACTATAATATTGTATGGTTTTCGAATGGAGGGCGCTAAAAAGGTATTGGGGGGGTTCTAAAAAGGTATTGTGCCCCGGGCGCGAGTTAAGCTCGCTACGCCACTGGTAGCGATTTAATACAAGAACTACCGGGATGAGAGTGACTTTTGTCCCATTTTCCAAGGTTGAGGAAAACCCCAGGAAAAGAAAAACCCTTATTTTTTTAAAATTTAATATTTTTTTGTACAGCGCTCTTGTCAGAGGGAAATAACAAACTACTTTTTTCTGTAACGTTTTTTAACAATTGAGTTCCTTCCCTTTATTCAACATTTTGTGAATTTATAAAAAAGCTGGAATATTTCTAGCTAGGAAATAAAAGATTTTAAAATTCCTTAAATAAATAATAATAAACGCACGGTTGTTTCGAAAAGATTGTTCTCTACGGAGAGGCTTTCTATAAAATAAATATACACATAGATAAATGGCAGAGATGATTTTTAGAGTCTAAAATGTAAACACCAAGTTGGACGCCTGATCCAAGTCCGTGCTAATGCTGTTTATTATATATATCCAATGACTCAGGATCGGACAAGTGCAGGAGAATTTATAATTTGTTTTTGTCTGTAGTGTATCCGAAGAGAAATAATTTAATATTGAATAGAACCTCCTTTATCAGCATTATAGATCCAAGTCCGTGCTAATGCTGTTTATTATATATATCCAATGACTCAGGATCGGACAAGTGCAGGAGAATTTATAATTTGTTTTTGTCTGTAGTGTATCCGAAGAGAAATAATTTAATATTGAATAGAACCTCCTTTATCAGCATTATAGCTCTCAGCTTAAGATTTATATGGTACCAATTATCATCAGATTTTCATAATCAGTCTTTCCAAAAATCCGTATCTCATATATCTGTCTACAACCAAAATATTGTACTGGCTCAACAAGATAAGGTCTCTCCACTGGAATTTATTACTAGGTTCACTTTCTCTGCTGTTTACATTGGGATTAACAACACCGCTGTTAACATCTCGTTTAAATAACACTGTAGTTAGCCATGTAGTACGTCTCTCTAAGCTAACTGCTCACAGGAGTGCGTCTGTTAATTACATAAATGTAAAACTATTACCCCTAGCCTTACCCAGTGTAACAGGTAACCAGATTAAACAGAACAAAACTAAAACAGAAAATTCCAAAAACAGAACATGGTGAAATAGAACAATACAAAAAAAAAAAAAAAGAACAGTCACAAAAAAGAACTGAGAAGAAACGGAACAGTGGAAAAAAACAGAAGAATAAAGACAAAAACAGAACTTTGACAAAATAGAAAAAAGGTAAAGGATTTTTTAATCGTATACATAAAAAATTAAATTAATGAATTATCTAGAAAATTTATCATGTGACATGTATGCACAGTGACGTCATTAGGGTTGGTGTCACTTCCGGTGCAATATACTCTTGCTGTTACTACCCTCCAGACTTCCTCATGGATCTCTGGTGAAACGGTGAAACCCTGCTCTGGTGTCACCCTGTTCTGGTGGTCCGCTATTCTGGTGGCCCCCTGCTGTTTTAATTCACTTCTTAGATCTTTTATGAAACCCACTCGCTCTGCACATGTCAAATTTTCCATTTTCCATTTGGTTTTAGCCCTTGGGAGGGTGTCACCCCGTGCTTCCCCCCCCCCCTCTTGACCCCTAACTAGTAATGAATCCTTTCTGGTGTATCTCAAATTACTTGGGTTTTAGATGCACGTGTTTGCTCATATTATGATATTGCACTGAAACTTTTCTAAAAGCCAACATAACACCGATGCTTGATTTGTTGAATGCATTGTTTACGACACAACCCATTGTTCAGATTTGTCAATTAGCCCAGGAAATCACCATTTGGAATTATCACAAGGTGAATCTCATGAAGTTTTATAAGTCGCCCAGTTGTCCATGTCAGGATTATAAAATGCATAGCAGGAGACCTGTTGGACATCGGATCGCCAGTAGAATATGTTGAGTTTTTATTTCGATCAGCGCAAGCAGCCTTCTAGCATAATCGTAGATATCAGCCTTTTAGCCTAATCAGAGATAGCAGCCTTCTAGCCTAATCATAGATAGCAGCCTTCTAGCCTAATCATAGATAGCAACCTTCTAGTCTAATCATAGATAGCAGCCTTCTAGCCTAATCATAGATAGCAGCCTTCTAGCCTAATCAGAGATGACGCAATCAACCGCCACGATTGATAAGCGTCAGCATGAAAGCTCTATTGTTTCTAGATTGCACATGATACATGGCCATCTCTAGATTACACATGATACATGACCATCTCTAGATTACACATGATGCATGGCCATCTCTAGATTGCACATGATGCATGACCATCTCTAGATTGCACATGATGCATGGCCATCTCTAGATTGCACATGCTACATGACCATCTCTAGATTGCACATGATACATGACCATCTCTAGATTGCACATGATACATGACCATCTCTAGATTACACATGATGCATGGCCATCTCTAGATTGCACATGATACATGACCATCTCTAGATTACATATGATGCATGGCCATCTCTAGATTGCACATGATACATGACCATCTCTACATTGCACATGATACATGAACATCTCTAGATTGTACATGATATATGAGCATCTCTAGTTTGCACATGATACTGTCGATACATGACCATCTCTAGTTTGCACATGATACTGTCGATACATGACCAGCTCTAGATTGCACATGATACATGACCATCTCTAGATTGCACAAGATGCATGCACCAAATATACAAATATTGGCTCAAGTGTTGGGACTTACACGTAATCACCAGACCCAGACTGTATATAGATCATGCCAACGTATAATCACACGACATGTATTATATAATCAATACTAAAAGGCTTGCAAGATGTGTACATATAGACACGGGAAATACATAAGGCATGGCATGTAAAGATGTTTAACGACTGATAAGTTACTTGTGAATAGGTTAACTACACAGGCTCAGAGAAAAAAAAGTTGTGAACTTAACAAATACACACTAAACTAACCTGCTCACTTCACAATCATAAACACATCTGACCAGGATTTAACAAAAGGAAATCTCTAATGTTTTTTTCCTGTGCTCTATTACTTGTCATACTTCTTTTTGTCTTGTTTGCTAAAGAAGGCTCTAAGCCGAAAATCCAAATCGTTTGTCTTGTCTATTATTTCAATTTTAGTATACCTTGTTCTTATATTTCATTGACAATCAATTACGCATAGCTGGTTTAGTAAGATCCACCATACACGATTTTTCAAAGCCTTGACAAGCAAGTGTGTGACAATTATGGAATCGGGGATTGTTTCTGCAACAGCGTTGTCAATAACGTAGTGAGATTTGTTTGCGAGTAAATACGTGAAGAGCTTCTATGGCACAGAGGATCTGGCGATTTTCGTTTGTTGACAACCAGCATGAATCACTGACATTTCATTTGACAACCAGGATGTTTCAGTGTATTGACTTTGAGTTGCGATGGATCTGGTGTCCACATGTTGACCAGAGAAAAGACTCCTACAGTGGAAGCATTTGTCCCTGTCTAGGGAAAAATACACAGTTCGTAGAAAGTCCCACAGGCCAGGACATTACCTGGCCTTTAGGGGACGCCCGGACATTACCTGGCCTTACGGGAACGCCGGGACATTACCTGGCCTTTAGGGGACGCCGGGACATTACCTGGCCTGGACGCCGGGACATTACCTGGCCTTTAGGGGACGCCGGGACATTACCTGGCCTTTAGGGACGCCGGGACATTACTTGGCCTTTAGGGGACGCCGGGACATTACCTGGCCTGGACGCCGGGACATTACCTGGCCTGGACGCCGGGACATTACCTGGCCTGGACGCCGGGACATTACCTGGCCTTAAGGGACGCCGGGACATTACCTGGCCTGAACGCCGGGACATTACCTGGTCCTCACGCCGGGACATTACCTGGCCTTTTGGGGACGCCGGGACGGGTGATGCGAAAATAGGGACTGTCCCTGGCAAACGGTGACGTCTGGTTGGCGTATTTTAAAAAGAAATGTGGATATCTTATATTTTAGCACAAGTGCGCCTAATATTAAAAGTTAATAACCTTTGACCCTGCCAGTCAGTGAAAGTCACGTGAGCTCTTAAATAAGTTTGGGTGATGAGTTTGGGGGTCAGGGTAAAAATGATAATTTCAAGAACAAACACATCCGTAATGAAGGGGGGAAAAGCTTTACTGAAGGAAAACTACGAACGCTTGCGCTAGAACCATCTTCACCAAACCCAAATACATCAAATTATTTGATCATGATGAAGAAAATACAGATGCCTGGATTGATAAAATTTACTTCTCCCAACAAAACAATTATTCTAGATAATAACCTTCACAAGAAATCATTTGAGCGAAAACAGAAAAAAAAAAAAACAATAAGAGTAGATCAAGAAAACCTGACGTGCACAAAAATGGAGCCCTCTGTTTGTGATGCAATCGCTGGAAATAAAAAAGCAGTAACGAAACGAGAAAGATTTGCAAATAAAAAGGACGCACTGACTTCTGAAAGTGTGTAGCAGAAATGTCTTCGTTGGACAGCTTCTGTCGGCTCCCTTGCTTCTCAGTCTAAGGTGGCAATTGTTACAATTTAACAACAAAATAAAGATAACATTATAAAAAAGGTAATTCAAGTGAGATATCAACAAATCCGCTGCGCCTTCGTTGTTGGAGGAATTTGGAGTCGATGGAAGCTGAGTCCTGTCGGAGTCGATGGAAGCTGAGTGCTGTCGGAGTCGATGGAAGTTGAGTTCTGTCGGAGTTGATGGAACTTGAGTCCTGTCGGAGTCAATAGAAGTTGAGTCCTGTCGGAGTTGATGGAACTTAGTCCTGTCGGAGTTGATGGAAGTTGAGTCCTGTCGGGGTCGATAAAAGTTGAGTCCTGTCAGAGTCAATAGAAGTTGAGTCCTGTCGGAGTCGTTTGAACTTGAGTCCTGACGGAGTTGATGGAAATTGAGTCCTGTCGGAGTCGATTAAAGTTGAGCCCTGTCGAAGTCGATTGAAGTTGAGTCCTGTCGGAGTCGATGGAATTGAGTCATGTGGGAGTCGTTTAAAGTTTAGTCCTGTCGGAGTCGATGGAAGTTGAGTCCTGCCGGAGTTGATGGAAGTTGAATCCTGTCGGGGTCGATGGAAGTTGAGTCCTGCCGGAGTCGATGGAAGTTGAGTCCTGTCGGTGTCTGTGGATCTTGGGTCCTATACTGAATACACTACAGAAATACGTGAGCTTAATACCCAACTAAAGATGAAGGCGTTTTTCAAAGGCATGCTGTTCCTTGTTCAATCAAAGTTAGAGCCGCTTCAAGCTAGAGAATTCAAGATTGAGTTTTTGTTCATTCTAGTTCTAGCCTCATGTTAACCTTATCTGTTTCTATTGTTAAAAATCCACTAACTCCGAATTGTTTAGAAGCTAACAAGACTATTCAAACTTAATTAAAATTCAAAATTACTTTAGGATCAGTGCAAAGAAAATTAGTTTGCTGTTTCAGCAAGCGTCTTCAGTCCCCCACAGAAAAAAACTTCTCGACCCAGGATGGCGCTATAAATTGTCCAAATAATGCCACAAGGCGTATCTTTAAAAACAACAACAACAAAAACATATTATCAGAATAAAGTGTGATCGCTGTTTAAGGAGTTGTCTGTGGCTAGCGGGGGGTGGGGGGGGGGGGTGGGGGGGACGGACGCAAGTCATAAATTCAAGACCATTGGCTAAAAATAAAAGAACAAGATGAGGGATGCTAATGATTTAAAATAGTTGGGTTTTTTTTAAATTTTAAAAATAATAATTTTAAGCTTATAATGTTTTTAGTCGATCTTATATTTGGTATAGGTCTTCGCGTAAATTTAAGGCTTCTTAGAACATAAGGCTAGGGGCCAATAATTAATGTCCTGCTTCCAAGACCCCCCCCCCCCTCGACATAACCTATTTCTGTGAGGAGAAATGATTAATATATTAGAAAAATGTTAAATTTATGACGATGCGATGAATTTTTTCTTTACATATTAACCGTGTAAGTTTAATTCATATTTAAATGCCACTGTTTGACTTGACAACAATTGACATGCTATTGCTGTCAAGCAGCCTAGCAGCAAAGCTCACTTGCTGGTGGGGACAACCGTCTCTCTCTCTCCTACAATACCACATGTACACAGTATGCCTTTCGGACCTTGCGTGATGCTCCTTTAGGTCCAGGTTTTAACCTTAATAATAATGTCACGCTTATACCCTTATACTATATGGAGTCCTTTTGTATAGTATGTAGTAAACTATAGTAAACAGGATGTAGTCAGAATATGGTGAACCAAATGGTGAAAAATATGTTTTTAATTTTAAAAATATCAACACTAACCGGTATCAAAACTGTGTGAATAAAAATAAAAGGGGGGGGGGAAGGATGCAAACCCTGAAAATTAAGTCCCAAAGCATAATTGAGAAAAACACATCATTTGAGGTAACAGGATTTAAAATAGGAACAGTTTTGGGCTTACATTTTGTTTACATTAAGCATTGCAGTTGAAACGTTCCTTTTCTTTTATTTTATGGCATAAATGTCAATCACACCTCTACAAGCAACACTCTTCACAGTTACAGTTTTAGGTGACAAAGTCGTAATACCAGAAAGCCTGGACTGTTCCGTTGTAGCAAATAGAAGGTTATTGCAAAAAGCATTTTTGTTTTGTAATTGAAATAAATTTTTGAGAAGCTTCTATTGCTCGAAGTCACAGACACACGGACCGTCGAAGTCACAGACACAACGACCGTCGAAGTTACAGACACACGGGTCGTCGAAGTCACAGACACACTGGCCGTCGAAGTTACAGACACAAATGCCGTCGAAGTCACAGACATAAAAAACCGTCGAAGTCACAGACGCACAGACCGTAGAAGTCACAGACACACGGGCCGTCGAAGTCACAGACACACAGACCATCGAAGTCACAGACCGTCGAAGTCACAGACCGTCGAAGTCACTGACCGGCGAAGTCACTACGGCCTGCCTCACTACTTCCTTCCACTCAGATCTAACTAATGCTTTTCTTTTCCATGGTTGGATTCCCAGCTGTGGTAGATATTTTTCCACATCATTCATCCATCTAAGCCTAGGTCTGCCTTAGAGCCGTTTTACTCTGGGTTTTTGGTGATGCACCCTGTTCACTCCTCTGTCATTTGGCATCCTCTCTAAGTGTCCTGCCAAGGATAGCATGCCCTTTTTTTTTATTTCTGCTTACTATCGTGGGATCCTGATATGGATTATACAATTCATGGTTGGACCCTTCCCGTTCAGCACTAAAAATACAAAATGCGCCACTTGGTACACATAAATAATTTTATTATTTATAATTATTTATTTTCTGCATGTTTTTAAGTCGTTTAAAAACGTGCACAACTGTGAGGATGTTAAACGATAATAGGATTCCCGGGTGCCTGTTGTTACAAAAAGATACTCGGAGTTTTGGGTTACCGGTTATACAACTATGTAAAAATGAATAATCGGATTTTTATTTTTGTTTCATTCTCTCTTTTTTTTTCAATATTGAACAGCGCCTGTAGATCATATGGTGGTATAGACGCGTCAGCTGATGTGAAAAGCCTTCTTATAAAATATGTTAATCCGACCTTGCTGTGCGCAACATTCGGGAATGCATTGTAAAAACTGATCACGGTTTAAAATAGGATTCCTAAAACCTATAGCCATTTGCACCACCCCTTCAATATATATATATATATATATATATATATATATATATATATATATATATATATATATATATATATATATATATATATATTTATATCCCTAAGCAGAATCATCACATTTTTAAATAAAAAAAATTATCCATGCAGACAAATCCCATTCTCTGTTTTAACAAAGAGAAACTTAACGTAAAGCTATCGGTTGGTTAAATTTAGTCGTACTCCTTTATCTCCTAGCAGAGTATGGACCACTTCTTTATCAGACCCAGTGGTTTCATATTTAAAACAGTTCTCTAATTCAGGGTTTTCCTATTTGGGGTGAGAGGTGCCATTTCAAGGGGGCAGGTGATGATAAGAGATAATAAGATCACAGGAGACATATTTGTTAAAAATTTCTTCATATAAATTCTCCTTTACGTAATAATTGACAAAGTTTATTTTTTTTAGTTCTGAAGTTCTCTTTGCAATTTATAAATGAATTTGAGGCTCATTATGTTCACATTTTTAAAATTCATTGTAACTTTTGTAAGGGGTGCTAGACGTAATAAAACAACTAGTAGGGGAGTGCAAGAAGTCAGCGCATTCGTTGGGGGGGGGGGGTGTGGAGTACCGTATAAATAAGGTTGAGAAACAATGCTCTAATCTAAAGAAATCAAAATGCTTTATATATATTTTTGGAGTGGGAGAACTCCAATATGTTTCAAGATTGACCTCTTCCAAACTTGGACAAGAGGGAATGCCTCCATGTAATACTAGGAGGGGTGGTTTTGTTTTTAAATTTAATTTTTTTTGACTGCACAATGTTCTACAAAACCTTGTGACAACCTACTTTCGTGAGACCTTGTGACAACCTGCTTTGAAGAGACCTTGTGACAAACTGCCTTGGTGAGACCTTGTGACAACCTGCTTTAATGAGACTTTGTGACAACCTGTTATGTGAGACCTTGTGACAACCTGCTTTGGTGAGACTTTGTCACAATCTGCTTTGATGAGATGATGTGATAACCTGCTTTGGTGATACCTTGTGACAACCTGTTTTGGAGAGACCTTGTGACAAACTGCTTTGGTGAGACCTTGTGACAACCTGCTTTTGTGAGACCTTGTGACAACCTGCTTTGGTGAGACCTTTGGACAACTTGCTTTGGTGAGACCAAGTTCTGTCCATAACCTGCTCTCTAGTAACAACTTTGTATGTTTTCAAACCAGACTTGTGACACCCTGATCTGATGGCACCTCTGATCGCATGGCACCTTGATCTGAGGGCACCCTGCTCATGGAATTAACTGAGTTCTGTTTTTTAAATGACTTGAACAAACATTGTCAAATGTGCAATTTTTCATTTGATGCCCCCCTCCCTCTGAGGGTGTCAATTGGAGCAGTCCACAGTTCCTAGTCACCCTACTGCTCACACATCTTGTGACCATTTAAATGTGGTGTCTGCGCGATTTTAGGATCTTCCTTAATTGAAATTTTAGATTTGATGATAAATAAATTTTTTGTTGTAAATGCATTTTGTTTATTTGTATGAAATGTTATCTAGAGTTGAACCCAAAGCTTAGTGCATCCTACTCTACCAAAACTTAGTGAATCACACTCTACCAAAGCTTAGTGAATCACACTCTACCAAAACTTAATGAATCATACTTAACCAAATCTTAGTGAATCATACTCTACCAAAGCTTAGTGAAACATACTCTACCAAAGCTTAGTGAATCATACTCTACCAAAGCTTAGTGAATCACACTCTACCAAAGCTTAGTGAATCATACTCTACCAAAGCTTAGTGAAACATACTCTACCAAAGCTTAGTGAATCACACTCTACCAAAGCTTAGTGAATCACACTCTACCAAAGCTTAGTGAATCACACTCTACCAAAGCTTAGTGAATCACACTCTACCAAAGCTTAGTGAATCACACTCTACCAAAGCTTAGTGAATCACACTCTACCAAAGCTTAGTGAATCACACTCTACCAAAGCTTAGTGAATCACACTCTACCAAAGCTTAGTGAATCATACTTAGAGTTTTAGTTTCAGAAAAAAAAGTTCGTGTCCTCCTCATGAACCGTGGGAAATTATCAAGAAGCTCAGGGACTGCAAAGAAATATACTCTATGTTTTTGAACGATTCTATTTTGTAGTGTTGTTGAGTTACCTTAACCAGACATTTAAGAAATCGTATCACTTTACTAACCCCATTCAAAGCATAAATTACTTATTGTTTAATTAAAATTATAAAAAAAACACGTTTTACTTTCATTAATTCAGCAATAAACTCTTGAATTTGATCCATTAATTAATATCCCAGGGGTGGGAAAAGGGGGGGGGGGACATTAGTGACGTAAATTATATTAATTTTTTTGTGTGGATGATACACCCCCCCCCCCCCACTTCATCACAGATACCTAAGATCAGCTCGATCAGAACGAGATCTTTCTCTTAAAGTTGGGATCCAAAGATATACAAAAATTAGTTTGTTCCCAAGTCTGTATGATTTTACCAACGTGTTCCCCCATCAAATCTAAAAGAGCAAGAATTAAGTCATTATTGTCACTAAAGACGTTCATTGATGGCTGATTTCTACGCTAGAGAAATACTTTACAAATGTCTTGTGTTTAACTAGTCATAATTGTAAAAGGTTTTCTTCGTTTTAATATGTATTTATGTATGCGCTGAAAATGAAAACATTTACATTTATTTGGATCAGTAAATACTCATTGACTTATGATTAGGGACTTAGTGTAGTAACGTACTTCTACATCGCTTAAATAGGCGTACCCCCCTTCCCACCCCTGGGATATTACTAGATTTCTTGATTGGTCTATTTCATTGGTTTCCTATGTCAGGTTATGAATGCACACATCAGCAGGTACTGGTAATACTGAAGTTAAGTTGGCTAGTAAGTTTAGTAGTAATTGTATAATGTATTCTAATTTAAAAGGCTGTGGTATCAACGGATTAAATTGAACACTTTATTGCTGAATTAATTAAAGTAAAACGTGTTTTTTATATTTTAATTAAACAATAAGTTTCATAAACAATAGAGCATTTTATAGAGGGATTTTTTCTTCCATACAAAGCTGTGCTAACTAATATTCAGAATACATTTTAAAAAATGTATGGTGCCAAAGGGGCGATGGCCGAAAACAATTTGAGAAGCACGTGTCTCTAATCTCTATAACCCACATCTCAACCTCTAATTACCGTAAACTATAAAACATATGAGACAGCGGCTTTACATTTGATGATGCCTTGTACTTTATGCCTTTTTAATTAATATCTCTTTTTTATGGCAAATGTGGTAAAACTGTAATTAAATAATAAATTATCTTCAGCTTAACTGTTCTCTTCTTTTAAAATGGAAACCACCGACCTATAGCCCCACGTGTGCTCGAGATTAGAGTTCTCTCTCTCTCTCTTCTTCTTCTATACAACTTATATAAATTGTCAGACCCTTAAGCATTAAAGCTTTATATTCATTGAATTCGGTTAATATTTTTTTTTTTATAAGGGATCCACAGGAGTAGGATTTTTTCTTCTTTTTCAATGCTTTTTTTTAATTTCCAATCTTAAACATCATTTTTGGTGTTATCTTTTTTCTTTCTTTAAACACACTTATCAATTATTTACTTGTATTGCCCGCCAAACAACGCCATAAAAAGTGACTTGGGTACGTGGTACAGGTCACCTGCATTTATCTGTTGTCCCAGGGAAGTACCGGATGTTGACACTCCAATGTAACAGGGGGGAGAGATGTGCCCACCGCCGCTTAACCTATAAAAGCGGACGACAAAAGCACGTTAAACTCAGATCGGATCCAAACTTGGCCATGCCGTGGCCCACTGTTAGAACCGGCGGTCTGTTGGCCACATTTTGTGGTCTACTGGCCGCCGTCCAGGCAGGTGTTATGATGGTGAGTTGTTGTTGTTGTTCCTCCTACAGTTAAACATATTGTTTTCTCCTATTGTTTTGCTGCCTCCAGTCACAATGCATTCTTTCATACTTTGGCCAGAAGACAGCTAAATTCGTTGTATACTTCAATGTTTCTGCTTATACTGGAATATACACCACACTTATGCTTTACTCAGATGTTACTTCAATGTTTCTGCTTATACTGGAATATACAACACACTTATGCTAAACTCAGATGTTACTTCATTGTTTCTGCTTATACTGAAATATACAACACACTTATGCTTTACTCAGATGTCAACACTTCCAAGAATCGTTTAAGATTTGAAGTCAGGTATCACCTTTAAATAAAGAATATCCTCATTTGTTTTTCCTTATTGAAGCAATAACACAAAAAGACGGCGTAACTTAAGGTAACATAAGTTATAAATAGATTGAGTTTTCAAGTTCATGGCCATCCAACATTTGTTAGAGGTGGGCGCATCAACTATTTTAAACTGTATCCTCACACACACACTCTCTCTCTCTCTCTTTTTTTCACACACACACACACACACACATGCACACACACATACATACACACAAAATGATCAAATGATTCCAGAGGTCATTTACCCACCTCTGGTCCCATCTGCCTATACTGCACTGTTTTGGGCCTCCAAAAAAAAAAGAATCTCCAACTTTCCACAGGATTGTAACCAACCAGCCAATGACAACCGCACAATTTACGACTACTCATTGATGGACGTTCACAACGTCAGGACGATCAGCCTTAATGATTACAAAGGAAAGGTAACCCTTAAAATCAATGTCAAATAATATGTAAGGGAAACAACAGTTAGTGGGTCTCACCATTTGAACTTCTCAGATGTTCAAATTTCACATCTATGGGAAATTTCTACATATATTTCTGCTGGGTAGTTCTTATATATTGTAGGCATATTCCCTTCTATTTTGTGCCAAAAATGTGACAATATTACTTGCTATCTAATGATAAGCTTCAACGTTGATAACTGCTCAACACTAACAAAATTCAAGTGTTATGTGCGACAAAGTTACACAGCCATACGACATTATCCCAAAATGTATGTCGTCATTTTTTGGGTTTTATTTCCATTCATTCCTGTGCAGGTTGTCCTGATTGTGAATGTGGCCACGTACTGAGGCCTGACTCCCCATTACTACGGAATGAATGCACTCAATTCCCAGTATGGCAGTCAGGGCTTCGTCATCCTAGGCTTCCCTTGCAACAACTTCAACAAGGTCAGTCATTCATTTTATATAAAAATAACTTTTCACCTATGAAGGGGGAATAGATGCTTTTAAGAATTTTTAAAAAAGGAAATAATAAAATTTAAAAAAATCATTACAAACACACTTTGGTCACATTAACACATCTTCGTTTATCAAAATTTAACTTAAGATATCGTATGATAAAAAAATCATTTCAATGAATTAGGCCTGATAGATTTATGTCAATGAAGTTACATTATGTTTTATATTTATCGCTATACGCACTGTTCTTGGTTCTGTGTTAATGCAGACATCTTCTACATCAAAACATTGTCGACATAATATTCTAAACTTAATCTAAACGTGTCTGTCTGTTTGTTTTTTTTTTTTCCAGCAAGAGCCAGGCGCTAACGGGACAGAGATCCTAAACGGGGTGAAATATGTTCGTCCTGGTGGTGGATTCGTCCCGAACTTTCAACTCTTTGAAAAGATTGATGTGAATGGTGCCAGTGAGCATAAACTCTTCACTTATCTCAAGGTCAGTTCAAATATTCTTCACTTACCTCAAGGTCAGTTCAAATATTCTTCACGGCCGTCCTACCCCATGTCAATTATAAAACATAAATCTTTTTTATTAAGTCGTTCTTCCAATTCTCTCATTTAGCAGTTTTATAACTAAATAATCATTGGATATGTTGTTTTGTGTTGTGTTAACCTACCATAATTGTCTAACTTCTATCCAGTTTGGCAGCTAGAGTTTGTGTTGCCTGGTGTAGTCCTTGAATTTGCGTCCGTCACTCAGAAAAGCAACAAAACATACAGAGTATCACATCAAGCTAGATCCATATTTAATTATTATTATTAGTTGTCTTATATAGCGCGGTACCCCAGCCCAGGGCTGGGCTCACAGCGCTGTACATAAAAATATTAGCAAAAGAGACATAATCGTGACAATAAAATACATTTATGTAATAAAGAACAACCGTCTAGAGACAAAACAAAAACAAATGCATATTCAACCCATCCACCCCAGAACTTTTACATGTCAAGCCATGGATGGCACCCAGCAACATCGTTTATCGGTCAGATGTGGGGAATCAGTCGGGGTAGTAGAGTTTAAAGAGATGTTTTTTGAGTGCAGTTTTGAAGGCCTGTGTGGTTGGTATATTGCGGATGTGTAGTGGCAGAGAATTCCATTGTTTGGGGGCGCAGAAAGAGAAATATCGTTCACCATATGTTTTAGTACGTGTCTTAGCAACGGACAGAATACGCGTGTCTGCGAAGCTGTCGAAGGGGTGAATAGACAGAAAGAAGTTCGGTTAGATAGGAAGGGCAAGAATCTGAGAAAAAGTTATGACAGAGTACAGACAGAGTGTAATCAATGCGTGCCTGTATAGGAAGCCAATGAAGTGAGTGGAGTAGTGGTGACATGATCACGTTTTTTTTGCCATTAGAACTAGCCTAGCAGCTGAATTTTGAACCTTTTGTAGTTTTTCAATGAAGTGTTATGGTGAACCTGACAGAAGAGAGTTGCAATAGTCAAGACGAGAGAGAACGAGAGCACAGACTAGTGGTTTTTTTGCGCTAACTGTGAGGTTGTGGCGGATGGAGCTGATTTTGTTGCGCTAACTGTGAGGTAGTGGCGGATGGAGCTGATTTTGTTGCGCTAACTTTGAGGTAGTGGCGGATGGAGATAATTTAAGTAGTGGACCGAAAATGCTCCCACACCCACCCCTTTTTTTCCTCCCTTGAAAAATGTGCCTGCGCCGATTTCTTTGCCCCCTCTTCATACGCCACTGTTGATAACGAAGTTGTTCTTTGCCCCCTCTTCATACGTCACTGTTGATAACGAAGTGGCGGTGGATCTGGACTCTGAATCCCAATACTATTTTAAATACGTGTTTAACTTACAACACTAAACAAATGAATTTAAATTGCTGTCAAAATAAGCTAAATTCCGCAGACAATGATTTGTCCATTGCAGGCCCACGGCGTGACATTGCATGCAGATAACCTATAACAAGATGACCTTAATATGAATTAATAATTTCTTGAGCTCTTGGCTGTCAGATAACGTTCTGTAAGAGATAGTATTAATTTCTCCACAAAACAAAACAACAACTTCTTTAACCTGATTTGCCATCTTTTCTGATTAAACAAAATCTGGACCATAATATTAATTTTAAGACGTTTGACCCCAATAGCAATTTTAAAAAAGATTGTCTATAGAACTACTACTTTAGTGTTTTGACTCATTTGTTTGGAGACGTGGAAGCCATGGATGTCTATAGAACTACTATTTTAGTGTTCTGACCCCTTTGTTTGGAGACGTGGTTGCCATGGTTGTCTATACAACTTCTACTTTAGTGTTCTGACCCCTTTGTTTTGAGACGTGGTTGCCATGGTTGTCTATAAAACTACTACTTTAGTGTTCTGACCCCTTTGTTTGGAGACGTGGTTGCCATTGTTGTCTATGGAACTACTTCTTTAGTGTTCTGACCCCTTTGTTTGGAGACGTGGTTGCCATGGTTGTATATAGAACTACTACTTTAGTGTTTTGACTCATTTGTTTGGAGACGTGGTTGCCATGGTTGTCTATAGAACTACTACTTTAGTGTTCTGACCCATTTGTTTGGAGACGTGGTTGCCATGGTTGTCTATAGAACTACTACTTTAGTGTTCTGACCCATTTGTTTGGCGACGTATTTGCCATGGTTGCCTATAGAACTAGTACTTCAGTGTTCTGACCCCCTTGTTTGGAGACGTGGTTAGCCATGGTTGTCTATAGAACTACTACTTCAGTGTTCTGACCCCTTTGTTTGGAGACGTGGTTAGCCATGGTTGTCTATAGAACTACTACTTCAGTGTTCTGACCCCCTTGTTTGGAGACGTGGTTGCCATGGTTGTGCGCTAAAAATGTGCGTTTCTTAGTGAGTTAATGCCAGGCTCTAAAAGAGAGAAAGTTGTGTGTGGGTGGGGAATATTTAGGTCAGTTGATTTTTTTAGGATGCAGTAAGTTTGTTGTTTTTATCGGTAGCTGCATTTAAGTCTGTAACTTTCAGTATTTCAACAAACATCCATTTACTCGGAAACAAAAAAGAATCAACAGCATTTGAGAAGATGTTACATGTATGTGACATTGCGTTTTTTTTTTTTTTAAAAGTGGTGTTTTTTTTTTAACGCAACGTTTTCCATTTTCCTTCTTTCAGGAGACACTGATACCGTTCCCTTCCCACCAAATGCTCATTCATTATTAGGCTAGCACTAACAGAGACAATGCATGCATTCAGTGACCATACGTTTTGCTGTTTATAAATTTATGTACATTATAATACACTTTTTTGAAACTATTCTTTTTTTGTTTGGTTTTGTTCCAGAGCAACTGCCCTCCCACCACAACAACGTTCAACACACCCCTCCTCTTCTACGCCCCCATCAGGTCCAGTGACGTGGCCTGGAACTGGGAGTCGTTCTTGGTGGGTTATGATGGACGCGTCGTCAAGAGGACGCCCCCGGCCACAGACCCCTTCGCCTTGGCCGCAGACATCGAGTCAGAGCTGGCACGTGCGCGCGCAGCTGGCGTCAGCCCAATCATTGGTTAGCTTCAGAATACATGGAGTTTCCTGTTTAGTTTTATCGGACTACCTCCTCCAGATTTTTTCCTGACGTGACATCAAAGAAAATAATATAATTTTTAAATTTAGTAAAATAACTTTAAACGTGACAGGCTTTAAGAAATACGCAACTGAAGATTCAGTGAATTTTAAAAACTGAAAGCATTCCTCCTTTAGTCTATGGGATTTAAAGAATATGTTTCATACAAGTTCCAACAGATTCGAAAATAGGCCAGTTAAAACTGATTTTGGTCTGGAAACCACCAAGTTGTATCATTTGTTAAACCATGCAAGAAAAACTTTGTTAAACGTAACTGTGTGTTTAATTTATGTAACTTAAAATGAGACACAAGCACAAATAATGTGAAAAATATGTTGATTTTAAAATTAACTAATAGTAAGAGATCTAAAACACAATTAACAAATCAGGATTTGGGGTAAAAAGGTTTGATATTTTTAAACAGCCACCCATTTCAGATAAGGTTTCAGTTTGGCTTTCTGCTTTTGATGTGACGCAGTTCTTATAAACTCTGCTTGCGTCGTTTCCAGGAAAAGATTATGACGTGCTTTCTATAAACAGCCATTTTTGGTTGCTAGACTGCACTGACTCATCTCCGACGTCACGATGACTTGTGCATTCGTCACGTGACTGAGGTGATGACTTTTCAGCCAATGAGAAGCGTTGCATCCAGAGATTTGTAGTAAGATAACAATACTCATGATTTGATAATGAATCATAATGCTATACTATTTTCAAAGAAGCGGGTGAATATACCAACAACATGAGAAAGCGATGCTCTATATTTTAGTTTAACAATCATGATATAAAAGACAAAGTACAAAATCTCTCGGTGTCTGACAGATTGTCAAGCTTATTTGCCCCCATTTCTTGATGTAAACGTGTGGATTAAAAAAAATTATGTAATAAAATTATTTTATAATATTTCTTTTACATCTTTTTTATTTATGATTGTGCCGGTATTTTGTGTTTATGTCATATTTTGTGTATATGTCATATTTTGTGCGTAAGTCATATGATGTGCGTATGTCATATTATTGTGTGTGTCATATTTTGTGAATATGTCATATTTTGTGTGTAGGCATATGTCATATTGTGTGTGTATGTCATATTTTGTGTGTATGTCATATTTTTTGTATATGTCTTATTTTGTGTGGATTTCATATTTCGTGTGTGTAGGTCTCATTTTTTTGTGTGAAATTTCGACCCCTACGATTCTAGAACAAGTGTTAAACAAGTGTTAAATAGGTGTTAAACAAAGGTAAACATTCGTACCTCCACCTCCTAACCCCCCCCCCCCACCCACCCCAATACACACCACTTTATAAAGTTGATTAGGACAATGAATAAGATTGCGATCGAAATTATATATTCCAGGTATATATATATATATAAAGAGAGAGAGATATATATATAGATATAGATAAATGTTCAATGCATGGACTGGAGTGATTGAAAATTATAGGGCATCTGTGTTACCATGACTATTGTGTTACCATGACTATAATTGCATACCTTGCATTACAACAATGATCGACACCATTCTCTTACAGGCCGGCTATCGAGAGCGTTGTTCCTGTCCCAGGTTATTGTTGGGATTTAATTAGCAGCACGACAGTCCACAGATGTTACGCGGCAACCTGATGCTTTTTTAAAAAATCAATTGTGAACACTAAGATCAACACTAGAGCTAGTTGCAGAAGTGTTTGCAGTGGTGGGAAATGGAGTACCGATAACACGTTAAGGGAAAAAAAATGACCCTATCGAATATCACATTCGGAAATGGCGTCAGCGAGCCGTCGAGCTTACGCTCCTTATGCCCTCCCCGGCGCCCACCCGCACCTGCCGGCCGCCTCGGCCCGTGCGGAAGGGCGCCAGAGATCTCCCCGGGCGTGGAGCGTCCCCGCCCGCAACCGCTCGATCGGGTTCGCCGACGGAGACCCTCCCCGCCCGGAGACATCTGGTCGACCAAAGACGCTGTGTTTCAAGCGTCCGTAGTCCACTCTCCCAGAGGCCGGGACGGTAAATTAACGTCCTAATATCTCCCCCCACCCGTCCCGGGGAAGCATCGGACGCCCTCTAAGAGGGATTCTACAGTGGGTTTCCACCTCGCGACTAGTTCGTGAAATAGCTGGGACGAAACGGTTGCCTAGGAGCAGCTTTCTCAGGGCTGCATATTTAGAATCACCCTATCAAATAATTCAATTTATAATTCATTCACAAAAATTAACAAATTTGTCTCATAATTTTCTTCTCTGAGGTAAAATTATTTGTGGAACCTTTTTTTTTTTTTTTAAATTTAAAAATTGGAATCTTCAACAACTGTCAAGTGTGAAACTTGGGTGATCAATAAAAGGTACCATTGGATACACATCAATATTATCACAAGTAAACAATGTTCTAAAAGCACTATTACCAACATTAGTGGCGTAGCTAAGGTTAGTGCCACCAATGTTCTAAAAGCACTATTACCAACATTAGTGGCGTAGCTAAGGTTAGTGCCACCAATGTTCTAAAAGCACTATTACCAACATTAGTGGCGTAGCTAAGGTTAGTGCCACCAATGTTCTAAAAGCACTATTACCAACATTAGTGGCGTAGCTAAGGTTAGTGCCACCAATGTTCTAAAAGCACTATTACCAACATTAGTGGCGTAGCTAAGGTTAGTGCCACCAGGGGTGGGAATGCTTTTTTCTGCTCCCTCCCCTTTTCAGCAAAAAAAAACCCTCTGCAGATGGCCTAAAATGCCGCCCCTCAATATATCTATTAAACATCCAAGATGTTTCATGGTCTTTGCGCTCATATTTAACAAAGGGCATTGTCAGTATATGCCCTTGTATTGTTCTAAAACAGGATACAAAAAAAGCCACGTAAATATTTTAGCACAAGATGAAATTAGCAACAACTGCTTACGCTTTCGCCTCTGCTTTCTATCGTTAATTGGAGGGCCTTTCTCTAAAGATTGATTTTGTAACACGGTCATGCGGACGTGGCCATCCACGGACAGCCCAGGTAACCACTTTCTCTATTTAATACTTGCATCATTCAGTTTGACCAGCCAGCTGAGCATGGGGCGTTGGACGTCTAGCCACACCGGTGGGCTCCTGGTCACCCTATGTGGGCTGCTGGCCATTGGCCATGCGGGTGTCATGATGGTAACCGTTGCGCTTTTAAACTATGTTTACAAATTGGTGTAGTGGAACATTTTTTGTGGGCAAGTTTATCCGGCTGTGTTGGGTTTCATTATATGCAAAACATGACTCATTGTTGTCGTCGCCATGTCTTCAATACCTGGTCACGTTTATCTTTTAAGTGAGTGAGTGGGTGCAGTGGTGTAGGCCCTATTTGTATATTTAATAGCAATAGGGCGCTGGCCCATGCAAATTGTTGTGGCAATTTTGGGGCCGGGGGGGGGGGCTTGAGCCAAATTCTGGGGTATATTTTTCTATTACACAGGATTTTAAATATCTTAAGTATAAAAGTAGGCTAAAAGGCGGTTAAATACGACCCTTAGAAAGAAAAATATCTTGACCATTCAATTATTTAACTTCGATTTTTATCCATGCAATAATATATCATATAAAATAAAATAATATATGGTTTGTGATGGGGGGGGGGGCGCTGGATTCGGGGTCTGAAAGGTTTAATATTTACTTCACGAGGTCCTTCCTTAATGGTTGACTCAATGCAACACATGGACATAAGAGACAAGGAAATACCTTTAGTGGCTAGCCAAGGAAATACCTTTAGTGGCTAGCCAAGGAAATACCTTTAGTGGCTAGCCAAGGAAATACCTTTAGTGGCTAGCCAAGGAAATACCTTTAGTGGCTAGCCAAGGAAATACCTTTAGTGGCTAGCCAAGGCTGTACTTATTCATCTTATGGCACACACAAAAAAACCTCTAACTATAATAGTTTCTAGTCAAACCATTCAAGCCTTAAAGATATAGTCTGTTTTAATGACGATCATAGTCAACTGAATTTATTTAGTATATATTAGACTATAAGTATATATTAGACTATAATTATATATTAGACTATCAGTATATATTAGACTATAAGTAGGCTATATATTAGACTATAAGTATATATTAGACTATATGGATTACATTCAGTTACATTATGACCGTCTAAAATTTTTGTAAAATTCACATACTCTATTTTAATACATTTTATAGCAAAATTTTCCCCATCCCACTATTCTTTTCTAGGACTGTCACCAGCCAGACGATGACAACGCAACTATGTATGACTTTTCTCTGATGGACATCCACAAGCAAAAGACAGTCAATCTCGGCGACTACCGAGGCAAGGTAATGTAATACAATAATATTATTTAAGAATTGGTTTCTCCAGTTTAACCCCACCTCCTTTTTTTAAACTTTGAAATTGCGTCTCATCATTCGCAATTTTGAAACTGTGTGCTCATCATTGGCACTTTTAAAACTGTGTGCTCATCATTCGCACTTTTGAAATTGTGTGCTTATCATTCGCACTTTTGAAATTGTGTGCTTATCATTCGCACTTTTGAAACTGTGTACTCATCATTCGCACTTTTGAAACTGTGTACTCATCATTCGCACTTTTGAAACTGTGTACTCATCATTCGCACTTTTGAAACTGTGTACTCATCATTCGCACTTTTGAAACTGTGTGCTCATCATTAGTTGTGTTGATTTAGTATTTTTTCTCAAAACTAAAGAGCAGGTTTTTTTTGTACTTCTTTGGTAACAATCTTTTTGGAATTATGAAACTGTCTCACAATATTACGACAAATTAAAAAACCTCTAATTTTTTAATATCATTAACTATTTTCCAAATACGTTTTCCCTGCTAAGACCGACATACAGACATATCTCCCCCCCCCCCACGGTGAAAATTCAGAGGGCGCATATGACATCGAAGCACCTTTAATATACATGACCTTGTCTTTCTCATGTTTGATTCTTGTTCTCTCTCCCTCCCCCTTATTTTCAGGCTGTCCTCATTGTGGTCGTGGCCACGTACTGAGAAATGACTCCCCATTACTACGGAATGAATGCACTTAATTCCGAGTATGGCGAAAACGGCTTCAGCGTCCTTGGCTTTCCTTGCAACATTTTCAACAAGGTCAGGTGCTTGTGGTATCCATTTACTAAGAAAAACTGATTGGAGCTCAAACCAGGTTTCACCTCACACAATTTTTTTTTTGCCGACAGTAGACCTACGTGAAAATGCCCCCACATTCAACAGGTCGTGTGTGTAAATGTTAAGAAATGAAGGACTGCGTTCAGGCTATATTAAAGGAAATTGTGAAACTGGGTATTTTGAAGTTTGAAATGCAAGAACATTGCGTATCGGCTAAAAGCCTTCTTTGGCAGACAAAACAAGAAAGGAATAGGAATTATTTAAAAGCTTGAGTGCCTGTGGTTAGAACGAGTTGTGGGAATTTTTTAAAAATCTGGTTGGTCTACTGATATCAGTCAAGGACAAAACGAAGGATATTGAGAGTTTTGGACCCGAAACTGTGGCCCCGCGGGACAGATGACAACGTGGAGACCTCCCCTTTTTAATAAACCACCTAAAACGCTAGAGTGGGATAATTTTCAAAAGATGGGGAGCGAAAGTATACTTTGGGCCTATAGTCTTTAAAACCTATTTCGCAAGACCTACTTCCCTAAGACACATTCCCCCAGACCTACATCACAGGAATACATCACTTGACATAAAATATTCTTTCATTTTTGTTAGTGTTTTATCGCTAACGTCAGTTTCCACGCACACAAAAAACAACAACAAACAACCAAAAAAAACCACGATAGACGGTTTGAAATAATAGATAGTAATCATATCGGCTTAAGTTGATGACATCTGACCTAAATGTGTCTGTATGTTGTTGCCAGCAAGAGCCAGGCGCTAACGGTACAGAGATCCTCAACGGAGTGAAATATGTTCGTCCTGGTGGTGGTTTCGTCCCGAACTTTCAACTCTTTGAAAAGATTGATGTGAATGGTGCCAGTGAGCATAAACTCTTCACTTACCTCAAGGTCAGTTGACATATTCTTCATGAGCTTCAGCACAGACATTTGACAAGGTTATAAGAAACTATATAATGCTTCCAACTAACAGTGGGCACCTTGTGAGGATTTGTTTAGATTTGGCGTAAACCCCCCCCCCCCCCTTTTTTTAAGAATAACGCACATATTCATAATGAATAATGACTGTCGACACCATTAATATTCATTTCATAAAAGGAAACAGAGTAGTGGAGAGCAAAAATCGTGTGCCCATTTCAATGTGCATTTTTACCAGGGGATGACACACTGTTATCACCAAGTTATAATTATCTAGATATTATGTACCGGTATGACTGTAACGCTGTGTTCGATAGGCGCGTAAAATACAATTCCAGAAGTTAGCACAAATTATGATTCCTATAAAGTGCATAACTTCAATGTTTTTTTCAAGAAATTTTAGTAAATGGGAAGTTCACGCATTACCGTCATCATTTTTTTCGTGGGTTATTTCTATTACCAAATGTTGAAGGAAAAAAAAATATTTTAGCTAACAGTAACTAGTTAAAGAAAAATGCGGAATGCTTTTTATTTACCAGTAAATCGAATCGTGTAAGCAGTGCTACAATCCTTAAAATGTTTAACCTGTCACATAGCGTCAGCTTCCAAGGCTCCTTTGATCGATAGAACGCGGGGCATCTTATGCTAAAGACAATTTCGGAAGTTTATTGTGAAACGAGACTCAAGCATATAACTTCCCTCTCCACTAGTCCATGGACCCAGGGCCGTCTTAACAACATAGGGGGCCCTGGGCACAGCAATGCACTGGGGCCCCTAGCAACAGAACATACCTGTGCCGCGAGAAGGGGGGTGAAGGGGGCACTCGCCCCATGCTCTAACAGTTGGGGGGGGGGGCAAACAGTTGCTGATTCCCACCAACTCACCAAGATTAATAAAAATGTAAAATAAAAATAAACATTTAATTAAATTAAACTACGATGAATTCAATTTATTAATACAAAAAACAAGATCATTCAAAATCAATAATAATTTTAAAACTTTATCAGAAACAAACTATAAATAATTACAGAGGATGATAAAGTATAATTATTGACAGATAAAAGAATAAATTATTTAATATAAATCAACATAATGGCTTGAGTAATTTTTTGCAGAGAATTTTTTTATTATTTGTTTATCGTCGATGGTCTTAAGGATGTCATTTTCCATGCACATAAGTGTAAGCCAGCTCAAACGTTTTTGTCTCACTGTATTGCGAAGCTGATTTTTTATGAGCATGAAAATGAACGTTCCCCTGTATAATGGGTTATCATCACAGACATGAACACTCTGATTGCAATTTCAAAATTAGGAAATACAGATGTCAAGTTGTCTGTAATTATTTGTTCATTCAAAGCAATAATAGTGTCACGATTTTCATTAAAAAAAAACAGGTCTTCTTTAAATCCTTCCATTCATTTAATTGGTCATCCTTATTTAATTAGGTCTTTGTGAAACATATGAGCTAGATCTTCACACTTTTTATTTAGCTCATCGGAAACAATTGTTTTTAATTTTGTAAATTTTCAATCCAAAAATAAGCTTGTTTACATTGTGTCAGGCCTGAGTTCAGGGAGTCCAAAATATGGAGAAAAGTTTTGATCTTGAACTTTTCACTTTTATCAAATTGATCGATCTGTCACTTCTGCTGGTCCATCATATCTACTTAGAAGTCGATTTCGTTTCATATACTCCAATTCTGGACACATTCTCTTGGCCTTACGTTAATAGTTACTAAACTTTTCTCTAATTTCTGGAAGATAGGAGTTCAGAGACTCGAGAAGTTTTATGGCTACACGAATGTCAGCATATTTTGACTGCATGAAAAAATTGTCAGAAAGATCGTTTCCAGGTTGTCCATTTTCTTGCTTAGTCCTTCTGCCTCTCGCCTCGTACTCACTTCCTGATCAGTGTCAGCTTAGTCCTTCTGCCTCTCGCCTCGTACTCACTTCCTGATCAGTGTCAGCTTAGTCCTTCTGCCTCTCGCCTCGTACTCACTTCCTGATTAGTGTTAGCTTAGTCCTTCTGCCTCTCGCCACGTACTCACTTCCTGATCAGTGTCAGCTGATGTAGAATCCAGCGCATCTTGAATTTTTTTGAAACCTTCATGCAGAGTATGAACGGCATCAAAATGTGCTGATCACCTTGTGTCAGACAGACGCTAGAATAGACTTTTCTTCACTTATTGCCCTAGCTGTGGCGTAGCTATGGTTATTACCGATCGGGGCCAACATCTTTGTTTAACATGATTGTGAACATAAATTCTTACCTTACTTTTATTTCGATTCATATCTGGGAAATGTAAAACTTGTTGTCGAGAGTTATTCCCTTTTACAAATTTTAAAACTGTCCAACTTTGATTCGCATTTATAATATTGATTTTGTAATGTGCTGATAAAAATTAGGATTTTGGGAATTTTAAATCCAATTAAATTGTCTAAATATTTCAATATTCATTAAAAAAATATGTAAAGCATGATGCTTCTATAAGTGTGAGTCCTCTAGAAACGTGGGGCCCCTACAAGCGCGGGGCCCTGGGCCAGTGCCCACTGGGCCCATGCCTTAAGACGGCACTGCATGGACCACCATTTTGGGAATGTTTTTTTTTTAAGTAACACTAATAGTTTGGTGAAATAAATAAATAACTATATATACATATATATATATATATCTTTATAATATTATTCACAGGGGCGTCATTTCAGGTTTTTTCAGGAGGGGGGTCAAAACCAAAACTTGGTCGGCTTGTTAAGTTGTTTATTACTGAAGGCGCCACAGTACATAGCAATTTAAATTCATCCTGAAAATTCAGGGGGCGGGGGCAAATGACCCACCTTGCCCTACCCAAATGACGTCCCTGATTCATCTTCGAGCAGACCTTACCCGCTTTTCCACAACTTTAAAATTTAAGAAAAAAAATCTTACACAATAAACAAATCTAGGGTTGGATAACTATAATATTAATATGCTCAGCTTCTTTATTCTGTCTGCCTGTAATATTTACATTGATTTAAAGTATGCCACTAGTTAGATTAAGAGTTGAAGACTGGGATCTAGACCGCGGTGTGGTGTTATCTCTAGCCCTTAGGATTAATCTTATAAAAATTCAACTTTTGCGTGTCACTGCTATGTCTTGACAATGGTTTGAAGTCCATCTACTTTAGGGGACATGGTTGGGGGGGGGGGGGGGTTAAAGTAAAGGGGCAAGACACCGCACGTACCGTTGGCGCCAATTAACAAGTATGGATGGGGGCATAATCGGCGAGCACGACAAAGAAATTGCATACTGTAAAAAAATCGTTGTAGCTTAGGCCTATAAGAATAAAAATGTTATATCTACATAAGTCTATGATAACTTGAGAAGGCGACCTTGATAGACGTTATGTTATTTATTTTATTTTATTTTTGGCGGTAAATTGCTTAAATAAATAAAGGGATTTTTTTTAAAATGCGTCCAAAAAGGTTCCCATGAAAAAAAGTTGCCGATAACATCATTTTGCGCGCAAATGGACCCCCTCCCAATAAAACAATAATTCAACTTACGAATAATAATTTATTTTCTAAATATTTCCAAGTTTTACTAGAGTGAAACAAAAACAAAATCTTTTAAATAGGTTTTTAAAACTGATTTTTGATATAAATCGTTGAAGAATGGCACAATTATGTTACGAAGGCATGATATATTTACAAAAAGATTTCATATTGTTTATGCATCATTTTATCTGAAGGAAAGTGTATACATATAAAGTATACATTTCTCAATATTCAGTTGATGGAAATGTTTATTTTGAATTTCAAACTGCTGGACTATAACTTCCTTCAGATAAATTACAAATTCGGCTACATTTTCCATCTACTTTAACTTTTTTTTTAACCAAATCTTTAGAATTTATTTTAAAATTGTATTTTAATATATGAGCCAGAAAGTTTGTTTTTTCATTTTGATGTTTAAGAGAGAAAAGCAGTTGGGAACTTGATATATACTGACTAAGTATTTAAAATTCTTATTTGTTATTGGGGAAACAGTGCCACAAAAGTAGCACAATGAAATCTAAACCGTTTGTATTTTCTTTGACAACAATGCTCAAATCACAAATTCAGTGGGAAAAAAACAAATAAAACGTGTCATAAAAAATGTATACCATGACGAAACAAAGCAAGGCTGTTAAATATGTTTCGTACCTGGGTCATTTTAGGCCCCTTAAGAGTATAATAACATTTAAACATATACTTAAATATAAGCAGATATATTATATTTTTATCGTAAAGAAATTTATTCGATTTCCGTAAAATAATAGAAAATCCTTTTATCTGTTTTTAAGATTCCGAACGTAGCGTATTTAGATCGATTCGTTTTTAAGCGTTATTTGGTCAGCCTAGGTCATTCTTAATATAATATATATATATAATGTATAGAATGACGGCTCTTTAAATTCTTTGACCAAGTTATTTAAGCTAAAATATTGCACTTGATTGAATCAGATGTTATGTCTAAGGTTTTTTCTCTTTAAAATAAAAATTAGAAGTTGGTTCAAAAAAATTACAAGGAGATCGTTAGTGAAGAGTTTGTTTATTTCCTTAAAAAAACAAAAAAAACTATTTAATGTTGAAATATTGGCCTCTTTCCCCCGTGAAAAAAAAATGTATTTAAAAGAACTACCTTGAACATATATTTCAAAGTAAATTGCAGAAAGGTTAGGGGAAATTTTTTTTTTTTAAATGCACCATTTTCTAAACAATCATCACTACTGTATTTTAATAGTATTCAATAATGACTATATATAAACTTAGTGTAACATATAATTATAAGAGCATACGCCAAAACTAACACTACTGAAACTCCCGCAAGTTGAACGCGTACTTGCGTTTTAATTAATAGGACCGAGTAGCAAAAGTACTTAAGGGTATTTTTGCAGTTTAGAGAAAATAAGTTTAACGTTTTTTTTAAAATATTTTTAATTCATATTGAAATACCGTAAGAGCTGCTCGAGGTATTTCAGAATCATAAACTTTTGTATAGTTTTATGAAAATGAATTATATTTACAGGAATGTTTCAGGGGAAATAATCAAATTATATAATGCCGATCTTAACTCATTTTTAAAAAAAAAATTGTTAATTAAGTAATTTTTCTACCCAACTCTTCGTTTTTTAATTGTGCATAGTCCTAAACTATGTTCACAGAAGTCAAAGGGAAGGTTTTTTGGGGGCACTTTAGCTGGAAATGGGTCTCTCAGGGGAGGGAAAAGTATTCATAGTTGACCATTAGTTTTGTTTATACGTAAGTGGTGGTGAATGGTGACCGAGTTTATCAAAGGGGACATAAACATTTCCGAGAGAGTTTTAAAAAGACGGCACCAGGTGCCAGGTACCACAGTCTATTTTTACGAAACTACGCCGTCTTGGACATGTACTCTGTCAATGGGAAAAAAGGGGGGGGGGGGGGCGCACAGTCTATAGACCAATTAAGTGAATTTGACTTTCGTTGGAAACTATACATTCCTAAAAAATGTGAATCCTCATTAATACACAATGGACAAAAATGTTCCCCTATACACCATCCCAGCTCGCATATGGGGCTCCGTCAAACGCTGTTTAACCTGTATCCGGTACGAAATGATCTAATTTCCTTAACAAATCAGCGAACGGGTTTTTTTGTGGTTTTTTTTTTTGGGGGGGGGGGGGGTTAATCCTTCATAATCAGTTTGCAGCATGTTAGTCTAAGACTTTAGAGAGCACGTGCGTGATTTTCTATTTAAACACTTCTGGTCAAGCAGATCACTCCTTCCGGTTGACATGGTACTCTTCAAAATGTAGTTAAAAATAGACAGCATAGCTGTGTTATTAGCGTCATCTAATTAGAATAACTGTGTTAATTTGAGCCATCACATTATCTCTATCTCGGAATTGTTCTGCCAATTTGTTCAAACTCGGCCTCCATTCACGACTGCTTACTTACGGGTGAAAATAATGTCCAACTATGGATGCGGTACCTTTTCCTCCGTTGAGAGACCCATTTCCAAGAACAGCTGCCAAATATATCTTCATCAAGACTACTGGGAACATGACGTGACGACACTTTGACAAACCAGAGTACACGTTCGAGTACTACGGGCGTTTCAGTAGGCCGTTACTTTTGGGGCATGTCGGTACTATATGAAGTCAATAGAATTATATACCTACGACTGGATAACTTTTAAACAATGAGTCCAATTAGTCATGTATTACCTCTTTCCCCATCAACTTATTGGTGCATATTCAGTAATTATAATTGATCAAGATCTTAAAAACTCGTACAGCCATTGGCCATTTTAAAGGGGCTTTGGCAAATACTTTAAGCGATTCTAGCATTAATTTTACATTTCTTACATCAGATAGCAGATAGCCAATTTAACAAAAAAAAAAAAAAAAAAAACTTTTAGTCAATAAAGAGAGATTTGCTTAATTTTTTTGTTATTTAGCCTCGTGATGGTAGACTGTTGAAATAATTATATGAACCGTATAAACTGTCATTATTTCTTGTCCATAAAGTATTTTTATTTACCAAATTATCAAAGCTTTTCGCCATAGTTTTAGAGCGTCCATTTAGAATTGTAATATTGTTAATTCTTAGACTTTTCATGCAGCACATTAAAACTATTTTGAATTTTCTCTTTTGTTTCCCTAGAGTCACTGCCCTCCAACCACGACAACATTCAATCATCAACTTTTATTTTACTCACCCATCAAAGCCGGTGATGTTTCCTGGAACTGGGAGACATTCCTCGTGGGCAAACATGGGCGTGTCATCAAAAGAGCAGGCCCAACCATAGATCCTGCCAGCCTAGCCGTTGACATTGAAACAGAACTGACCCGTGTTTAAAACATACTCGTTTCCCCTACCGACCCCCCCCTTTTTTTTTCTTCAAAGAGCTGAAATTAAAATTATCTCGATATTATAATTAAATCAAGACCTCAGAAGCAGGGTTTCCCAACCTGGGATTTGCTTGCACACCGAAGGGCAGAGGTGGAATTTCATAGAGTTTGAGGAATTGAAGTGATTATAAATTCAATACAATTTAGACTTTTAAAAAAAAATAGATTATTATTTTTGTAAAGAGCAAGACTTACTCAAACACAGAATTGGGCACATAGTGGAGATACGATTGGGATACCTTATTCTAAAGGTTTATTTTAATTATGTGCGTAGCAATAACTTAAAAGCTGCTTAGTTAAATTGTTGTGCTTGATGATATTTAAAGGATGTATTGACTTTTTCGACAAATAATTTTATTGGGGCAACACATTTGATTTCATTGATCTCTTGATGCCATGTATTTTCAATTCGGGAATTCATTAAAGAATTCCATGAATATAATTTGAAGCACCGTAGTAGGATCATTTGAATCTTTAATTGACCGAGTTCAGGGGGGCATAATTTCCATGAAAAGACTATGACGTGCTCTCTATAAACAGTCACTTAGACTGCTAGACGGCACCGACACATCACTTAAGTTATTATGACTTGTGCATTCGTCATGTAATTGAAGTGTTGTCTCTTCAAGATGGGAGTTATGCCACTTGTAATGCTCGTAAATTGGGAGACAAAATAGTCACAGCTTTTGTTGTTGAGTTTTCAATCCCTTAAACTGACCAATAAAATGTGATGTCACGTGAGCTCAACAACTTATCTTTTATTATTATGTCTTTTTGACATCTAAATATTAAATCTGAAAATATTGTTTCCTTCACACACTCACTAAAATGCCATTTCTATATTTTCTTTCCATTAATCCTTGAAACTTTTATTTGATCTACATTTTTGAGTTACGTCACTTAGCTTTAGGGAACTCGATAATTCACTTGGCTTTGCACAGTTTGAATAACCCATCTTCCATTAAATATTGTGAAACAATTGTGACGAATTGCACTGGACAATTAACTTTAGTACTGGGATTTCTAAAATATAAGAGGCACAAGTCATTCTCCAACTAACAAAAGCACTGTAAGTGTAAGTCAAGTTAACGTTCATTTTTCTCCAGTCAATTTTTGAATTCTCACTTTGTTTCTCAAACTAACTTTAAATGTCATAGACAATGATGTTTGGAGAATCCGCACAAACCAAGAGCTATGTCATTTGTACAAAGACCCACCCATAGTTGTAACAGTTAAAAAAGAGCCATAAAAAATTATCTACAGGCAGAAACCTTGGGGTGGCGGCTCACTGGTCGACCAAAAACTGAGATGGATCGACGATGTAGAGAAGGACTTACGCCTGCTTTGGGTCCACGCATGGATGCGGAAAGCCATGGATCGATCCGAATGGAAGGTTGTGGTGGAGCAGGCCAGGGCCCTACTTGAGCTGTAGCGCCACTGATGATGATGATAACTTGAAATAGTTCATGATATCCCCTTAACTAGCATACACAAAATAAGTGAAAACATCTGATTTTGTGACAAAATAAAGAGTGTTCAAAAGGCTGAAACAAGTTTTAAGCAGCCACACAGAATGCATGTATTTAATAACATTTCTTGTTAACAACAATGTACAGTCAAAGTTATGCATGTTAAAAGGTTGTCATTTACATTTTGCAAAATATTTTATTCATAAAGGTCAAATTTAACACAGAGCAGTTCATTGGTGTCTTCTCTCACCTGACAAATTGGTGAACCAAGATTGTGAGTTTAAGGTCAAGGTGGGCTAAACTAACAGAGATGAGATGAAATAGACAACAAAACTGAGGTTTTCATATGAGTTGGTTTTAAACCAAAAAAAAAAAAAAGGAAGGAAGAAGAAGAAAAAAAACATAGTGTTTAATTATGAGGGACTCTTTTTTTTTTTTTTTAGTACCAGCTTTACTCTACAGCTGTAACATTAATATGTACAGTTATTTCCAACAAAACAGAGGATTTTGTTGATCCCACACCAAGTTGGCTGTTTCTGGTTTTTTTAAATTTAATTTTGGTGGTTGAGGTTTTATAATCAAGGTTTATTTTACCTCTTTCCAAATTATACTGTTCCTCATTCTTAATTATAGATGTGCTGAAAGAAGTTGCAAGTGCTATACACCCCTCTCTGCACAGTCATTTACAACTGTGAGTGACCTAGCAACTTCTTCTTCTTATGCCTTTTTACCCCGTCTGGGGCATAGGCCGTCCACAAGAATTTTCCACTCATCCCGGTCCTGTGCTTTCCTTTTCAATTGCTTCCAGGTGTATCCCATATTTTGCGTGTCTGTCTCTAGCTCGCGTCTCCATGTATTCTTAGGTCTTCCTCTCTTTCTTTTTCCCTGTGGATTCCATGTTAGGCATTGTCTGGTGGTGCTATCTGGGGGTTTTCTGAGAGTATGCCCAATCCACCTCCATCTTTTCTTTATGATGTCTTCATCAATGGACACCTGGTATGTCCTTTCTAGTACCGGTAGATCTTTGTTGGTGATGGTGTTTGGCCATTTGATGTTAAGGATCTTTCTAAGGAATGTGTTTATGAATGTCTGCACTTTCTGCGTAATGCTCGCTGATGTTTTCCAGCAACTCTCTTACTTGGCTTATAATTCTATTCCATATAGCTAATTACCCATAAGTCCATAGGATTTGAGCCCTTTCACATGTTTGTCAAAATTACCATGACACAGCGGGAAAGACAAAAGAATAAATATAAAGAGAGAAGTAGAAATCAAAATATAATAAATACAAGTTCACAGTTTGCTTACATGACTTCATATAAAAATAACTTCTAAAGAAAGACATTATTTCAAAAACGATTTTAAATGCACTAAAAAGTAGAAAACAATGTTCTTAAAATTCATTACACAAAGACAGTATATGCAGAAGGGTAGTAAGGCATTCTAAGAAGCCAAAAGATTCTAATTCAAATTAAATGTAGAAGAAACTTAAATATATCGTATATATATATTTTTTTTTTTTCTAATTTTTTAAAATATTGTCTGCCTAGACTTTCTTTGTGTACTGGTAATGAATTTTAAGTAATGTATAATATTTTTTAAAATTTTTTTATTTTTTTATTTTCTACTTTTTAGTTGAAATTTATAATTGATTAATTATCCACAAAAGAATAATTACCGATACTTAAGTTAACAACAATTGCTTACTAATCCCTGGTATAGTGATTAGCTCTTTACCCAGACATAAAAATAAAAAGTATTGCTTGCCGTCCGTTGATCAAAAGCCCTAACACCTTCCACCACCCCATCCAAAAATCCTACAGTTAGGACAGATGGTATTCATGAGCAAAGGAGTAGGGTTATTTTTTTAAAATCAACTTTTCTTATTTCTAGAGGAGGAAGAAGAAGAGGAAGCCAGAGAAAAATATGGGAAGATAACATAGGGCAGGAGACCCAGAGGAATGGAGGAGAATAGTTTTTATGCCATCTGTGGCGCCCCAACGGTCGAAAGACTACGGGACATGATGATGATGATTTTTATTTCCCCATCACTCACCATCCCAAATCTGCTCCCTCAAACCCACATAACGGAGCTGTTACTCTGTGTCATCAACTCAGATGCAACCTTACAGGTCAGCATGAGGAAGACTGAATCGACCGAATGAGAGGGTCAAGTGTGACAACACAAAATTATGCTACAAACCTGATGGATTTGTGAGTAAAAGAAAGTCTTTCGAAATGGAGTCTTTATAAATAGAACTTGTTAAAATATATTGATGACTGGGTAGACATTTACAAAACATAAACCGGGAATGACAAGAAATGGGAGAGGATGAAATAATAAAGCAAGAACATGAAAAAACAAACATTTTTCATACCATGCACATTATCCTAAGCCAGGAACAACACAAAATTAAACGAGAGCAATATTTTTATATGGCTTAGTATCAAGGGAAACAGTGCAAAACCCTCCAACTCTCCTCCATAGTGCTAGCATCCAAGGCGGATGCCCCTCAAGACTTTTTAAAAACATTTTACACTTTTTAACATGATTTCTTCATTTCATATAGGCTTGCTTTTTGGTTTGTTCTTTTTTCCCAACTGATTAGTCAAATTATCCAAATAACTTAGTTCTGATGTGTAGTTCCATTAAGGTATGACATGGGTGAAGTACTTTTTAAATATATGTGTTATGGTAATGGTATATTTTTAGCCAGAGAAAAGGCTCTTGCAATTTAACATTTCTGAGACCATTTCTTGTAATAAAATTTATAAAAGATTTGTTGACAGAGGTGACGGCTGTCAGAGGTCATTCTCATTGCACAAATGTCTGAACTGTTGAAAGAATCAATCTCATCTTCTTAACAGAGTAAAATACACAGAGATACTCTGTATTGTACAGAGTTTAAAACAAGGCTAATATGGCATATATTTTAATAATACCTGATACTAGACTTCTAATAGAAAACAGCTCAAACAAAAATTAAATATGATATCCTGGCCAGTTTTGGATGCATGTGTGCAGGATTTCGATTTTGAGGGATGAATGTATGAAATCCTTAGCTGTACATTTTTTAAAATAAAACAAATATTATAGAATATTAATCCTCTCAACAGCATTCAGCTTATACCTAGTTTCTAAGTCATTTTTTCTTACGAAAATTTCCCCTTTTCTATTTCTTGTGCTAAGTCATTTCGATGCTCAGCTTTGAGTGCCTTAATAAGTTTTTCCTTTGATGGTTGAAGGTGGTTAGATGTCTCCC
The DNA here is from genome assembly GCA_964017045.1 of Omphiscola glabra. Classification (NCBI taxonomy): domain Eukaryota; kingdom Metazoa; phylum Mollusca; class Gastropoda; family Lymnaeidae; genus Omphiscola; species Omphiscola glabra. The sequence goes on from OZ024795.1 coordinate 20,338,769, forward strand.
AGTGTCTCAGAGCTCTGTGTATAACCTCTTTAGTATCCCTTGGATGATTTATCTGAAGCTGATCAAGAAAATCATCATCCACGCCCAATCTCCGCAAAAAATGTAACGCTTCTCTACCAAGTTTGTCCTTCAGATATGTAAATTCAGCAGAAAAACCTGCAGAAATGATAAAATATGCCTGAAATAAAAAGTCAGCAAAAAAAACCTCTCCCTTAACTCTCCCTTTTTGTTTAGTTGGGCTTTTTTTTGTTTAGTTGGGATTTTTTTTGTTTAGTTGGGATTTTTTTTGTTTAGTTGGGATTTTTTTTGTTTAGTTGGGATTTTTTTTGTTTAGTTGGGATTTTTTTTGTTTAGTTCTATTTCCCAACTTCACACTGCCATATTCTTTTAATTTCTCCAACATCACCCTAAACTATTATCTCCTCTCTCGCTTATGCTCTTTTCTAGGGGTAGGAATATGCATATTGTGTAAATTCTTAGGGTTTAAGTACCAAAAGATTGATGTGTACAAATACAATACTGACAACTAAAGAGTGAAGTACCTTATACAATATAAACATGAACTTTATCACAGTCTAATTATTTATAAAAAAGCCAAAGTAATCTATGTACCGGTATAGCAAATGTTCGCATAAGCAGCACACAATGTTAAGTCAATTAGGTCATTGTAACACTTGTTCTATATCACACAATCTCTAGAAAATATCCCAATAATCTAGCACTGTTGGTAATAAGGTTCTCATTCTAATGATAAGAGTTCCCCATTGGAAATCTAAAAGTTAATAGTTATTCATTAACTGAATACATGAATTCATTGAAGAATAAATGATTGAGTTAATGGATGACACAAAATAGAAGAAGAAGGATGAATTGCCAGATAAGAATTGAAACAAAAATAACAAAAATTGAACAAGGATAACTTGAACAAGGATAACTTGAACAAAGATAAACTGAACAAGGATAACCTGAACAAGTATAACTTGAACAAGGATAACTTGAACAAGGATAACAAAAATTAAACAAGGATAACATGAACAAGGATAACATGAACAAGGATAACTTGAACAAGGATAACTTGAACAAGGATAACTTGAACAAGGATAACAAAAATTGAACAAGGATAACAAAAATTGAACAAGGATAACTTGAACAAGGATGACAAAAATGGAAAAAGGATAACTTGAACAAGGATAACTTGAACAAGGATAACCTGAACAAGGATAAATTGAACAAGGATAACCTGAACAAGGATAACCTGAACAAGGATAACCTGGACAAGGATAACCTGGACAAGGATAACCTGAACAAGGATAACTTGAACAAGGATAACTTGAACAAGGACAACCTGAACAAGGATAACTTGAACAAGGACTTATTGAACAGATTGAGTAAACAATTGAAAATTCCACACCGACTGTAACACACAAGAGAAATGTGAAATCTGACCATATTTCAATGTGTAGAATCTAAATTTTATAACCTAGGATAGTCTGTTTGAAAACTGAAGTGAAGGGTTGAATATTTGTTAACTTAAGCTTATCATGCTCTTATGGATTCAAATAATTGGCTCCACTGGACTGGCATAAAGGTCAATAATACCATATCCATTAGAAATGACAATATAATTGGATCAATTGTGAAATAAGCATGAAATGTCAAATCAAACCCACTTACACCTAATGCCTACTCACTTCAAGCTCATCCACCTACTGGTTTCTCTAAGCCCTGCGCTCTCCCCATTACCCTCTCTTGCTCCTATACTTGGCCATGCTCCCTTGTCCCTGTTCCCTCAACTGCTTTCTCATAAATGCCCAGAGTGGAGTGGAACGTAGATAAAATTACCCAGAGTGGAGCAATACAAATATTGGCAACCGTACTCAAAACTCCTGCTACACATAGAGTAGGCCTCAGTAGGCTCATTTAGCTTTAACCTGGCGTACAGCTGTATAGAAGGATCTGCACCGGAATATCTTAAAGAACTGATTTATAAATATGTATCCTTAAAGAACCTGCGGTCTTCAAAACAGTCCTTACTCAGAGTTCCCAGTGTGGATGGACAGAAAAAAGTCATACGCAGTATGCTCTTTTGAAGAGACATCGCCAAAATTATGGAACAGCTTGCCTCAATCTTTGAGGGAAATTGAAAATGATAAAGAATCATTTAAGAAACATTTAAAGCCTTTTTTTCTTTAAATAGACTTAAGAACATCAGAGCGCAGTGAGCATACTAAAGTAGCATGGATACAAGCGCTATATAAATATTTAATCAATCAATTAAAACCTGCATGAAGCTTGTATCTATAATTCACTTGTCCAAAAATAAGAACACAAGTGACAAAGAGATTGACATATTTAAAACCAATAAACAACATACCCGATTCTTGTATTGGGGCCTGGCTTCCACCAAAAACTGTTGGCTGGCAGATGATTGGATTGTTTGCCAACCCAAAATCTCTTTTAAAATTCTCAACAATGTTAACAACATCAGTCCTTCCATTGCAAGATGTCGTCAACATTTGTATTAGAGTATCAAGGTCATCAACAGAGAGTTTGTTTCGTTCCTCAAGTGCTTCAAAAAGATCAACAGCACTTTTCATATTATCCCTGATCCTCGTTGGGATATTATAAGATTTGCTGAGGAATATCAAGCCTTTTAACTCTTGAGGACTTATCTTTGAGGACAGTTCAATCAGCATTGTACGAAATGCACTTTGCATACTTGAGTCAAGATCCATTTTGGTCAAATCTTATTCTTTAAGTTGAGCTGAGTGCACACTAAAAGATAAACTTGACAAATCCTTTTCTAATTTCTTGACAAAACCAAAATGAAGACTTTGAGTAGAGATACCTCGCTTGATGATGAGCTTCATAACACTGTGAAAAGAAAAGATTGCATTGGGGGTAATGATGAAATCATTTTAATAAAAGAATTATACAGAGGTGGGGGGGAGGAATTTTCTAAAAATGGTGGCTGATAGTAGGGTTGCACCTATAAATCCACAGATGGCCTAATTAGTCATTTGGTGTTGTCACAAGTACAAGCGGCATCTCCCTTATTTTTAAAATCAATTAATCATCCTTTGTGTATGAGCAAATGCAAACCAGATTTTAGAAGTTAATTCAGGATGCTTGGATGCTAAATTCCAGCCTCATGTTTGGTCTGGTCTTTTAAAATATCATTTGCGAAACAATAAAAGAGAATTTTTTGACGATGGTAGATGGCTCCTAGTAAAAAAAGGAGCCATCTCGTATACTTATTCTCAAACCACAATAAGGAAAGTTCCATATCTTTTTATTTACTCCCTCATTGGAAGTAGCAGGTTTACAAGCTATGTTGCAGTCGTTACAATCCATTGGGTTCTTCAAAAGAGAGCACCTTGCAAGCAATGCCATAGTTCTATTATCAGATACCAAATCTCAGTTCGTATTCCTGCATCATTTAAAATTTCCATTGGATAAAAAATTGGAGCTCTGGTTAGTCTTGGTCGTGTAAATATTTTTTTAATAAATATTGGTGAATTACAAAGAGACAAATAATGAAATATACAGCAATAGCAAAGTGAACACAAAAACAATTAGTCTGTTCCATTGTATATAATTACTAGCCCTCTCTCATTTCACTAATTGCAAAGTCAACTTAGGTGCCCTGGAATACGAAAAAGCATTGCTCAAATTAGAGCAGATCAATCACTGACAACATACACCGTATTTTACAGACTATAAGACACTATAGACCATAAGACGCACCTTATTTTTTAAGAACTTTTTAAAAATAACATTTTTACCATTTATATTAATTTTGAGTATAAGACGCACCTGAATTATGGATGCAATTTTTCAAAGTCCGAAAATACGGTAACCATTTGCTTACTATGAGATGGCTATCTATAAACCGAGTTCCGATATCATGGACAATATCCCCACCATCATCACAAATTTGTATCACAAATTTGTATCACAAATTAGACACATTATCAAAAATTCTTGGATCTCCACCCCCACCCCACACATTTGCATTTTTATTGTTAATCTATGGCCGGTGGTTGTAAATTAATGACACTGATCCTTGACATTACCCCTGCACCCCTCCCCCTTACCCTCTGTGCTTGCAGAATAAACTGAGAGTCTCTTGAAGCCTTGGGGGAAGGAGAAATTAGAAGTTGATAGCCGATCAAGTCAGTGGGGACACAAAAAGTTATTCAGAATTAACTTGTGAATCAAGTTATCTGACCAAGAAGAACCGGAAACTTAGTGTTATGTCAAAAGATCAAAGAATGACATTGTCAGAGTTTCAATGTGGTGCCATAATCAGCTGACCAGAGAAACAGCACGACGCAGCGGGCCTAGATAAAAGAACTAATAGGATTCCACCAACATCAAAGAGAGACCAATGTCCAAGTGACCAATGTACCAGAGAAATCGTGTGCCCACATGTTCTTGATGAAACACTTTCATTAAAGTTCACCTAGGTGTGAAGAAGAAGGGATTTATAGCAGTGCTTGGAGCTCTGGAATAGGGTCTTTTTTTATAAATTAATTAATAAGAAATTTAGAAAGTGCAACTTGTACTCAGTAATTTTAATTAATTTGTTAAAATTGATGCTCTATTCCTCTACCAGCAATTTAGCCCCCTTCTATTTTACCAGCTGTGTTGTTCTACTCATCCACCAGCTATGTCATCCTACTCTTCTACCAGCTGTGTTGTCCTATTTGTCTACTAGCTATGTTGCTGTGCATGCATTTCTAATACCTAGTTAATAAGATGGGTAATTGACAATAATAAACAGCTGATTATGGCACCATATTGAAACTCTGACAATGTCATTCTTTGATATTTGTATTAATTTCTCATAATGTTGTAAAATGGTTTCCCCTTTATTAACTGTTTTGTTTTTCCAAAGATTATTAAAGATGACCTATAATGAAAATATCTTAAAATTAAATTGGTAACAAGAACCATTTCCGACAAACCACTTTTTTTTTTTGTGAAAAAGGGGGGGGGGGGGGGGGTTGCTCGGGTGACTACTAACAATTTTATTTTCTTACACCTCCCAGTCCGAAGGGCATAACTTTTATTTGTTAAAGTTAATGCTATTATTAATGAAGTAAAGTTTTGCATTATTTTTCCTTATGCACAGACCGCATGCTCGTGAGACCTTCAAAATCCCTACCCTAAACAAATGCTGGGCACTAATAGTCGTGTAAAATAGCCCACTGACCACTGGCTTTACAATTTACAAGAAAATAATTTAAAAAATTGTAGATGATGCACTAATTTTTTATTTTAAAAAAAATATTTTGAAAATACCTTTTAATTTAAACCCAGCCCAAAGAATAAGAACATACGTCATAGTCATGACTAACACTAACTGTACAGTTTCAACACAATCATTATTCACTGTTATTATCTATATATTAATTATTAAATACTTTTTCATTTCGTTTTATTATGTTCACCTGTAAATGGCGTTTAATTAATTGCAGTAAATTACCCTCTTCTTAGTTAGTTAAATCAAGCTCACATGACTTTTAACTTACGTGTTTTACAGCAGTCAAATACCTATTATTTTGTTTTTAAAAAAATATTTCTGTCAAACTCTAATTGCCGACATTTGGGTTAATTAAACTGGCTTATTTTGTTTTTTTCGTTATAAGTTATCACACTTGTTAGCCCTAAGTTTTATTTAAACATTTCTCATACAAAATTATTCGTTAATATATCATACGAATTTACGATAAGATCACCACACTGATTAATTTCCGTCATTAAAACACGAAATGTGTTTTGTTTTTTAAATTGGCCACGCCCCGGCTTTTTTTCTTATGTCAACAATCTGGGGAGATTTAGAAAAACGAAATTATTACTTATCTGTTCTCCTTACTTAAAGAGCTCATGTTGCTTTAGCTGGAGGAAAGAGAACAAAAAATGGACAATTTGAAACAAAGTTTGATACTTTACTTAATCCTAAACCTTTTTCTTGTAGAGTTCTCTCACTGTAATAAATATGCCCAGACGGTAAATACAGACATCGGCGACATCAATTTTGAAAATCAAGAGAAACCGTTTAGAATGAAGAAAACGAATTTATTATGGTCCAAAGCACAAGAGGTACAATTACAATACAATACTCAATAGCCAATAGAGAAAATTTTAAAAGAGACTAAGAATTATTTTAATTATTAAGATTAAGAATACTAAGATCATAATAATGAATGCATCGACCTCTGTAGTTAGTTCTAGTAGTAATAATAAGTAATACTACTAAAAGAACTAATTTTGTCCATAAAAATTTGAGTATCATTATAATCATTGGTCATTGACAATTATAAAATAGTAAATCACACAATTTATTAACCTTAACTGGTATTGAAATACCATATACATCAATCATCAAATAATTATTATTTGTTTGACTTGGATTTAGAGCAACCACTGTCTTAACTAGTGGTAAGAATTTTTTTAGACACAACTTCCATCCAATCTGTTAAGTCAAGCCTAGAGTAGCCTAGACCAGAATGATCAAGACTGCCAGGAAATCATAGGAAATTAGTAAAACAAAGTAAGGTTAAACCTGGAAAAAAGAAACGCAACAAAACAACGATTTTGTCAGCAGGAAACCTTCATCAGCGAACAAACAGAAAAAAGGAATAAATTTAAAAATATAAAAATATTTAAAATAACACTTAGCTGAGAAGTAGTATCCAAGAGAGCAGAAAATTACTTGTGGGCCCTCTTTCTGCCTTATGTCATATGTGTAATTCCTCTGATTTCATGCAACTGATGCAAGATAAATTGATGTACATATATGTTCACAGTTAATAGACAAATCGTCCTTTTTTGTATCTTTAGTCTAATTAATTCTAATTCTGTAAATAATAACTGTAATAATTTGATTTCATTATTTCTTGATCAGAGACTTTCCAGTGTAAAACTAGCAGAGCTTTATGCAGACCTAAAAGTACATGACAGACAAGAGTTACATTTAAAGAAAATGAAAGGAGATAATCTAGACAAAGATGGTCAATATGAAGCAAGGGTACTTGCCAGTTATAGAAGTATGAGTCACTCCTTTACCTTATTGTTTTTATATGGGGCTTTGAAACAAAATATCTCATTCAGTGTTCACAGCATTTAAGGCAGATACCTATTTGAAACTAGGGTTAGTGCTTCATATTGCATTTTACAGAAGTGGGTTAATGTAAGAAGTGTTGTAAGAAAATAAAATGTTTCTTAGTTTTTTATTTCCTCTGTTTAAAGTTTGATTTTGAATACCCTTTTATTAGTGCAGCATCTTTGTGATGATTAAATATATATTATTTTTTTGTATTTACTGTAAGAAGACCTTTCCTAAGTAATCCTCACATGGTGTGTGCTATTTATAAGTAGATACTTAACCCAACTACACCACTTCTATGCTCTACCTGTTATCTGTTGGTATAGCCATCTGTCTTTGTCTTTCTTATTTTCATTTCATTGAGTAATATAAAAATTATATCTTACTTATATCTACCGTCTAGATTCAATGATAATGTATAGTCAATCTTAATTTTTGTGGTAGCTCTGACCACTATTACAAGTTTTATAATATACACAGATTTTTAAGCATAGTAAGGTATTATTTACACCGCATTAAAACTTTTGTTTAAAAAGTATTCCTTTAAATATTTACTCCAACCAATCTGAATGCTGTCTTTAAAGTAAATTCACTTTTTAAGGAATTATTGAGGACTTTGGCTTAGAAGATGTGTTTTTTGGCAATGAAATCCCTGACCATGATCAAGAACAGAAAAATTCACAATTTCAGGATCCTAAGCTCCAATCAATGTGGAAGCGAGCCGAAGAAGCAGGATTTACAGGTATAAAGCAATATTGTTTCAATTCAAGTTTATGAAAAAACATTACTGTAATATATTTTACATTGGTTTCAGTCTAACTTAATCCTAATACAATCATGTAATCCAAACTAACTATGGATTGGGGGAAGAATTATGATATATATGTTACAGTTACAGGCAAAGTGCGTGATAACATGTAGGGAATCGGAGTCTTCTTAATACATTATATTAGCTTCACTTTTGGGTATTTAGGGTAAAAAATAAAAATCAGCTGATAAGGCTGTAGGCCAAAAGGTCAAAATCTTTTGTCCTGTCAATGAATTCAATTTTAACATACCTTGTTCTTATATTTCATTTACACAACTTGAATGCAGTCCATCAATTATTAAAAAATAAAAAGCAGTATCGCTAGCAAAAACATTTAAAGATCTAAATGTCTATCAGACGTCTCTAGTTTTTTAAATTTTATTTATTGCAGCAATCAGAGTCAATATTGTTTATATTTTCTATTTTGATTCTTGGTGTTATGCATGCATTGAACTGACCCTTTCCTAGGACCTATCAACTTTAGTGTTGCAGCTGAAATGAATGAGATTTGTTTTTGCATCAGAAATCAGAATGTCTTCTAATTACAATTAAGGCTTTGATTACAGTCAAATCATTACCAGAGTCTCCACGCCATTATGTGTGAAAACCTTGGTAGAATTATTTTTTTTAGATATTGCTATCATTTTGCTAGCTTGTTAAGATTACTTTTGGCATTGAAGGCTGAATTTGATCTAGTCAATCTATGGCAACAGAAGATTAAAGTAAAAGATTTAGATGAGTGAGGCACAACATTAAGTATCGTCATGCCTGAGATTACCACAGATTGTGTCCGTGTTGTACCACAGCTTTCCATTTAAACTACTAGGTGTTCCTAATGTGCACATCAAAGGCTCATGTTTGGTGACCTTTTCATAAGTGGGATGAGTCAATGCATTGTTCACTGTATATATCAGCCAGTTTCACCTATGTCAAACTACTGAGATACTGTACATAGCAATGAACACAAGTATGGTGACTTTACCCACAGGAGTTCATTGCCGTATGGAAAGTCTCCCAACTTCCACATTTCAAGAACTTAGATTCACAGGGGGATGGGTTAATACTTAGGTGAGTTGTCTTTTTAAAAACAACCCATGTTATAATTGGCGTTTAAAAGATGGTGCCTATCAGAGCAGGTTAATTAAGCTTTTGGGTGCCATTTGTGTCATTTCACAAATTTGATTCAAGCATTTTTGGAAACAGACAATTAAAATTGTGTTTGGCTTGCTAATGTATAACCTTAAAATAGTGTTCTAGTGAGAATTTATATGAAATGAAATGTTTTTATTCTGAACTCAGCAAAACTCTCAAAGTGTTGCCACTTTTAACGCTATGAACAGTTGGTGGATCAAGTGAACATTGTTAAAACTGCAGAAAAAAAGGTACCTCACCACTATTGGTTGCTGCAAATAAACAAAAACTTATTGAGCAAGTACAGGAAGGATGTACTGCTGTTCAGTACCATTTGGCAGACTGTGACCTGAAGTACTGCACAAAACACATGTACCAACAAGCCACGATGGACATGATTGGATGGTTATGGAGCTCTCACACATTTACAATAATATTTCATGAGCTGATACGATGTTATTGTTATTCCTTCAGCTGTGCCTAGGAAGCAGTCGCCTTAGCCAAAGTCATAGGAATCAAAATGCTTCAGGTCCTTCATCCATGCAAACTCAAATATCTATGCCAGTTGAAGAAACTACATGTTCTACTTCTTAACCACAACTCAAATCTTCAAGATCACAAGTATCTACATGTGCTACACAAGTTGAAGAATCTACAGATGAAACATCTACATTAAAAGATTTCATATGTTGTTTGTGCTTGAAGGCTATAAGTGGAGTACATCGGTGTACAAACTGTTGATGTAATATTTATGTTATTTTTGGTCATAGTCCTTGTAGCGAGCAGGGATATAGTGATGTGTTGTGGCCAATCTGTGATAATAAGACAAGTAATCTTGAACAACAAGCTAGTAAAATGATAGCAAGTTCTAACAATAAGTTCCCGCCAGTTGACTGTGGTACTATGGTATGGAATTTCATTCCTGAATTTGATGAAGGACGCTGTGATGCATGCAATATTTTGGCTTTCATCAAAGACATGCATGACAATTTCTATCACTTGGGCAGGATGACGAAAGGTTTATTACAACAGCTTTATACCAGATCTCAATTTTCTGTGTGTTAGAAGCTTTTATTGACATTAAAGGACATTCCAATGGACAAATAAATCTCTCTCAGATCAGCTGCAACACCACAGTCACTGGAACTAGACAAGGATTTGTTAAGTGCATAGTAACACCAAGTGTGAAAATAGAAAATGCTTTTGAGTAAAAAAAAAAAAAAAATGTGCATGTAATTCAAAATATTATTCAATCGCTTACTGTGTTATATACTTTTCCTAAGTCCTGTTAGGCATTCTTTAGAATCCCTGATGATTCTAATCAAAGTTGGAAATATATAAGCCATTATACAATTTCTGTAGAAGGCCTGGTTTTCCCACTTAGTCTGTAACATTTAGATGAATGTCATGCCATGGCAAAAATAATTGATTCCTGATTTATTCTCAACAGAGAAAGATCTTAAAATGTTGAGGGAGGAGTTTTGGCATCAACAGATGAGGATTCAAGAATATCAGTTTCTTCACCGTCAATGGAATGATTTTCCTGGTGAAAAAAATAATTGAGTGTGCAAATCATACTTGATTATCAAAATATATATACAGCAAGCCCCTTACTAGCACAAGTTCGATTAGTATGAAACTTCATTTAGCACAGTTTATGCAATTAGCTAACAAATTTCAATTAGTGTTAAATTTAGCTTATGACTTAGCTTGGTCACGTGAAATTTTGTATGATTGTATGTACCGGTAGATGCATTCAGCGTGGTGGTATTCAATTACAAGGTAAATCTAAACAAATTTTTTTTAAACATGTTCATGTGTCACTCGTGTGTATTCTCTACAATATTTTAAAACATTTTCATTAATGAGTCATAAGGTTAATGTCAGTTCTGAACCCCACTACACATCTCAAGTTCTGATCACACATAATCAAATTTGTCCATTAAAATTTTCTATCTTAATAAATTTTAATTTTATTTGTAGATCCTGAAGATAACACAGTAGATTTGGAACAGAAAAAGCTAGGTTTATCCACCGAGGATGTCAGCAATAAGAAAGTTGCCATGAAAAATACAAAGAAAGACATCAAAGATGGCTACATGAAATTGGAACATCTGACAGCAACTTTGTCCGGCAGTGAACCTATGTTCAAGGACCATAGGGTTCTTAAGTTGTGGGCCTTGGCCAAGAAGACAAACTGGTCAGAGGAAGAACAAAATGCTTTTAAGGTTTATGTAGTTAAAATATATGTTATCCATTGCTTCTTCTTCTATATGTTAATTTAAGGGCCCACGATCAATGTATTGATCATTCCAACTCTTATGTGTGTAGAGGGATTTGCAATGTTTCTGTGCTGAGGATATTTCACTGTTTGTGAGGGCTACTCAGCGAGGGTATCAGGAACTGGGGTTTGGAAGGCCTGAGGCAATAGACACAAATGTGTCAAGTGTTGTCCCCTCAACTGTTCCCTATGGAAGCATGTTCCAGTCCTTTGTTGTCTTTGGCAGGAATGAGCAGCTCCTGTACTGAGTTCAATGTTATTATGAGCCAGAGCTGCCTGTCATGGTCATGTCGCTGTCTAGGGGGGAGAGGGCCGAGTTTTTGTTTAACGCTGGAGCAGTGGACCAGCCCATTATTTATCTTGTACATCATGGAGAGCCTGGATAATCGTCTTCTTTCCTCCAATGGTGACCAGCCAAGGGTTTCCAGGATGCTGCCAACACTAAAGGTGTTCCTGTAGCATTTCAGAACAAATCGTGCTGTCCGTTGTTGGACCGCCTCCAACCTGTTGATGCTCTTCGGGGTGAATGGGTCCCAGACTGAAGATGCATAATCTAGAAGAGGCCGGACAAAGGCTTTATAGGCTCTTTCTTTCACACTGGAGTTGCCGACTTCAGATTTCGCCTGGGTCTTGTTTGCCATGTTGCACACATTGTTATGTTAATATGCTCGCCCCTGCGGACCTCTCTTTGAATGGTAACATTGAGGTCCCTTACGGAGGAAACTGGCTCAAGTATATGGCCATGCAGTTCGTAATGGCGGTGTAGAGACTTATCGTTTTTAATTTGTTCACAATGTTGACAAAACTTAATATATATTTAAAGAACTTAACAGTGACATTACAAACAACTTAAACTCTTGAAAAAGATTAAAATTAATACTTTCCCTTTTGATGTTAAATTTAAAAATTTTACTCATGTTAAATTTAAAAATTTTACTCTTTCTTTTTAATTGTTATGGTAATTAAAGCTATGTTATGTTTAAAAGAGTTTATACATTTTCCCTCTAGGTGGTATAATAAACATTTATTGTATGCATTGAACTTACAGGAAGAACTCAAACATTTTGAAAACCGCTTGAGCAAGGAAGCATTTTATAAAGAGCAAGTGGAGCTATCATCATCAGAAAATGAATTGAAAGATAGGCACCAGGAGTTAAAAGATAAGCATGAGTTCATGAATAGAAAAGTGAGTCAAATTTTTAAGATTTGTTCCAATAAATATTTGTTCATATTACACTACCAGTATCTCAAAAAATGGGGCTGCAACAGACCATCTGTTATAAAATTGTAGTAACACTTTTGTAATTTGCTTTGCTCTATCTCGGCGGTTCTCAACCTTTTCAATACCGCGACCCCTTAATACAGTTCCTTGCGTTGTGGCGACCCCCGACGACAAAATTATTTTAGTTTCTACTTCATTACTGTCGTGTTAATGTGTTTTCCGATGGTCCTAGGCGACCCCTGTGAAAGGTTCGTTCGACCCCCAAGGGGTCGCGACCCACAGGTTGAGAACCGCTGCTCTATCTGATCAATGAACTTTCTGTAATTCTTCATTTATAGTACGGTAAAAGAAATAATTATTATTTATGTGATTTTGGCTCTTGGATAATATTCTTGGATAAATTTGCCATAAACTGTAATGTTGGTTTCTATGTTTCAGGTTAAAAAATTGCACACCGACTTGAAGACACGAATAGATAAAGCACTGAGGCACTCTGAGTTGTGATTACAATATTATTGTTTAAGAAATCATGGCCTTAGTCATTAAAAACTGAGATATTATTTGATGATGGAATGTAATTAGTAATACTCTGTCCTGTGTCATTGATACTTATCTACAGTATGTTCATATACCACACACCAATATAAGTATTACCCGCTGCATTAAGGATAAGTCTTGCAGATTGGATCATCCAGTTTTGCCAGTGTAACTCAAGATCGATAATTATTGCTTTATATCCCTGTAAATGCTTTAGTAGGTGGTTGTTAACAATTATGAATGCTCACTGCACAGGTCTTAATATTTTGTAACAGTCAAAATCACATTTAAATCATAATATTCTGGAAAATTATCATTGCTATAAAAGTATATAAAAAGCTATATATTATATATTTGCTTCTCTACTCTAGTCAAAGTACATTACCTGAACTATCATAAATTTACATTTATTTATATTTATTTCTGGAATCATTTTGTTAAAAATAATGTTTAATTAAAAATGATTTTGTTTAAATTCTTAAAAACTGGTCCATCACTATGACAGACCCTGTCACCAAACAGATTTGTAAAAAACCTCATTTCACTTTCTGGGGGGACACAAGCCTTAGAGACTTGCATGTTTGAAACCACCGCCCTGCTAATACTGATAGCTGCAACATTAGCGTTGTAACACTTGTCCCTATTAGATCACTTTCCCACTGGAAATATTCAGAATAAAAGATGGTTTTACATGCAAGTCCCAATGTGATTTAAACCATCCTTTGTAATATAATTTTACAAAATCAAGTCCCCTTTTTAAACATTTCAACATAATGGAATTTAGGACATTGCAGTGAGTTACTGTTATATTGCATGAGTAATACACCTGATAGAATTTATATGGAATACAAATTTATAAAAAGAATTGGTGCCTCAACTCAAGGTTTAAAAAAAAACAATATTCACAATTTTACATAGCTGCAACTGCAATGTATTTTTTCGGTTTATTTTTTTTAATTTTTATTTCCACCCACTGATTTGTTTTCATTAGGGCCCTGTGCCCATTCTTATTCTTTTCTTTAATTTTTGAGGTATAGGTAGGATTAACTATGTAAATTTAATTAATGTGTTTTGTTAAACTGATGAGGGTAATTACCTAAACATTTGAATTTGCATATTGTCTAATCATAATTAAAGTAACATATATTGTTTTATTTACAGGTACACAAACTGTCTTATTAATAATCTTAAGAATATTTTTTTTAAATTCAAGATTTATAAAAGAGGTATATACAAAGATTTGTTTCGATAAAATCTGAGTGCATCTTCAAATTCTATAAATGAGAAGGTAAAACCTGGTACTGGTAAAAATCTATTATTGGAATAAGAACATCTATTTTATAGTTGATGTCCTAAAACTGTTTTTAAGTGAAAATTAGTGTGCTTGTATTTCAATACTTAAGACTTAAAAAAGTATTTTGTAATAAAAAATTCTCATCTAACAGTACAGGTATCAATCAAAGTCTCATTATACTACTTTGGCAGAAAGTCAGAACTGTTTTCTAATTAATTTAAATTTTTACAGTTTTTAAAATGAATTCACTCATAATATATTCCTATTCCAGGTTTTAATTGATTAAAAGAAAAACAACACAACTGCTCATTTGCTTTACTTTTATTTTAAATGTTTCAAAATGTCATTGTTAGCCCAATTCCCTCAGGCCTTACAGACAAGCCAAGCATGTGGCAAGAGGGAGTTGGTTAAAAAATAATATTGACTTAAACCTAGCCCTGGACACCAGGTTTGTTCATGCCAAAGTACAATCTAATTTTGTGTTTAAAAAAAAATGGCCATAATTTAGTTCCCGCATCCATGGATGGGGTTTACCTCTCTGCTGTAAAAACCAGTGTTTTTGCTTGTTTATGAGAAAATGAGATAAGGAAAAACATGCAAATAATATTGCAAATGCTCAATTCCTCAAACACGCCATTATTACTTCCACACAAACTGAATTCTATTGTGTAATTAGTCAACACTAACCATCACTGCTGGGCAGTGGGATGAAGAGAGGCAGGGAAATCAAATTTGACCTATTTTAATTATAAACTTTTTACATGGCCATACATCTACAAGACCATGTATAATGAGGTTACAAAGGGAAAATAAGTTTCTGTCACATATACATCACATATAAAAATGGCTTTACTTTTTTTATTTTGAAATCCTGGACAAAAAAAAAATAAAATAAAAAAGGATTTTCTGACTTGATTTGTTTCTGAATTCTTTATTCTGATAGAAAATTGCTTTGTAAAGGCAATTTTAAAATAAACAAAAAAAAGAAAGATTTAGACACAAGAAGGAACATTTATTACATGCCAGTTTAATCTAACTGATTCCACGACTGCCATCTCTGAAAAGAAAAAAAAAAGAAAAGAAAATGGTTTCTATCACACAAAAAAAGTTACAAGCTCAATTTCTACTTAAGTTTGTTATTAAACCTTAGTGCCTTGCTTATCAAATTTTAATTGAGAGATTTTTTATAGAAATGTGTTCAGACCCTCTCAACAGCCACATTTGTCCATTAGGGTTTTAATGAGTTTAATACATATGATAATGACATAAAACACTTTTAAATGTAAGTAATTAATGATTTCTAAATGTTAGTTACATTAAAAAAAGATGAATCCGACCAAAAAATAATCTTGAATTTTTGGCGGCTAAGAATATACTTCGCTTATCTTAGTTATTCCAGTCCTTATTCACATCTTTTTTTTTCAAAGCACTGAATAGAATATTATCTAACCTATTTGAAATTTTCCACAAAAAATTACTTTGATGGATATCTCCTTAGTTGAACTAGAGATGGGCTACTTTACCTTGCTAAATAAATGGTAGTGACAGAAATGGGAGTTATACCTCAATCTCACTGGGGTCAGATGGAGCAGCTGTCATAGGTGTATTCCAAAGGTGAGGGGTTTGCGAGTCTCCTGCAGCACCCTTAGGAGGAAATATGGGTCCCATTTGGTAGGGTCCATTTCCATATATCCCAGGTGTCATCATACTTGGAACCTATTAAACAAATATTTCACAGAATTATAACTGGTATTTTTTAAATATTTGTTATATAAACAAGATAACCTTTTTATTTTTCACATAGGTGTTTTGTATAATTGAAGGAATTTTAGAAGCACTGTCCTCACTAGTTGCCAAAGAAATTTTGATGGGAAAAAAATGGCAGAATAGGGATCACCATTCCCTAAATCTACTAACTGCACTATAGAACCTAGAATCACTTGACATTTTGAAAATGGGAAATGAGACTAAGCTGTGTATTTGAGTCAGGCTCTCCTGGATTAGCAGAACCTAACAAACCAAACACTGGTTGTATCAATTTACAATCATTTTAGCTTTACCCTGAGAGAAAAAACAGTAATGGTCAGGGCATGCTTCTGTCATCTGCGCACCCCGGGTGGGCTGCATCCTCAACTCAATAAAAGTACAGCCAATACCGTAGCAGTAACTCTAATCCAGTCAAGATTAGATTACTATAACAGTAGTTTGTGGGGTTTACCTTAGAACCAAATTCAGAGACTCCAGAAGATACAAAATATTGCAGCACGCATTGTATCGCGGCTAAAGAAATATGACATTACCCCAGTTCTTAGAGATCTCCATTGACTTCCTGTGAGTGAGCACATTGACCACAAAATTCTGTCACTGGCGTACAGCTGTATAGAAGGCTCTGCACCGGAATATCTTAAAGAACTGATTTATAAACATATCCTAAAGAACCTACGGTCGTCAACACAGTCCTTACTGAGGTTCCCAGTGTGGATGGACATAAAAAAGTAATGCAGAGTGCACTCTTTTGAAGCAATAGCGCCAAAATTATAGAACAGTTTACCTCAATCTTTGAGGGAAATTGAAAATGATAAAAATTCATTTAAGAAACATTTAAAGACTTTTTTCTTTAAATAGATATAAGAAAATCAGAGCACAGAGTGTGTTGCTAAAGTAGCATGGATACAAGCGCAATATAAATATTCAATCAATCAATAGTTCCTTCAAAGTTTATTTGCTGATGTATGCAGAAGACAAATTTAAAACTCCTCTCTCCCAATTGAAGAGTAAAATAGCAGAATAAATTATAATTTGAATATTTAGGAAAGAAGGTGAATCACCTTAAATTTAAAAAGCCTATGTATCCATTTAGTACAGTGGTTCTCAATTTTTCTGGCCACTGCCCCCTTTAGCCTATAATCTTGCCCTCAACAGCCCTCCTTTTCAACCCAATTATAAGCATTTAAGCATACATTTTTTTTCATGACCATCTATGGGAGATAATGTCAAAAATATATTTGAAAAATTAATCAAAATACAAATGAATGTTTATTATTTTATAATTCAATTACCGGTATAAGCTGAATAATATAATAGAGAGGTAATAAGATCAATATTTATCAGTTTTAGATATCTACATCATCTCGGATAATTTTCTTAATTATGACAGAGGCATTAGCATATTATTGGTAAATCAGTCATTATTTAATGCCAGGTTTTAAGTCTATTGGCATAAACCTCATTGACTATGTTCAAATTTATGATATCTCTTAGCTTTAAACAAAGCAGGTAAACCACACTAAATCACCTTCCCCCAAATAAAATGATAAGAATACAGCAAGGAGCATTCCCCTGTGGAGAATATAATAAATGCTTTACTGAAGGCAAAACATTTGGTACCAATCTTTAAAAACTTTTAATTCATTCATACGCCTTACTACAACTACTGCATTAGTCTTAAAAGTGGGTTTTTTACCAAGACTTCCATACTAAGAATTTTCTCAAATCGTTCTACCAGATAGTATTGAAATTTACCATCTTCTTATTTTAATAAACTAGTAACAATCATGTCCGCCCTATATTAACCCTCTTAACCCGCTTTATCTGTCTGTGCCTTAAAAATCCACAACCCACCAGACTGATATTTCGGTCTCCCATACCTTACCATAGATTGACAGTCCGTATGTAAAATGTGTTGTAAATACCGAGTTCATGGTTTATCATGTGACTTGCGGAAGGTCACAGTAATGGCCACGACCATGAATGCATTGTTTTTGTTATGTTTTAGTAATGTTTTTCGCTGTATAGAGGTGACGAAAAGTCAAAAATTGCTTTTCTAAAGGACACAAACTAGAGTAGTTTTATGATAATGTAAATAATTCAGAGGATTATTATTTTGTTTTGAAAAAGGATTGAAATAAACAAATAGACAATGATATTGACGATCGATTGACTTCGATGTGTGCTTTGGGAATAAAAATAAACAAGGTCTATCCCCTAGTTCTAGCCTTGGCATTTATGAAAAATCAGGGTCGTATAAATGACCTTTTACTATGCCATTTTATATTTCTTAGACAATTTTATTTCTCTGATACATTTTATAATACTAATGGACTACTAAGAGACACATTTAGATTGAAATAAATAAAATTTATTTAATTTTATAATCATTTGACTTTGCTTGTGTGTCAGTGTTGGACATTTTTCCCAGGAGCATGGGTATTTTAGGCCCAGGAGCAAAGGGTTCAAAGGGTTAAGTTTGAATAGCAAAATAATTTTTATTACAATGTAAGGAACAGTTTGATTTTTATAAGGCTGGTCTCATTCCACTGCAACTTTATTAAAAACAATGTTGTGTGTGATGTCTTTGGAATAAGAATCATATGAAGCATTTGTCCTCAACAAATGTCAGTAAAAAACCAGCAATTTACTCTGCATTGCATTCAGAACAGAGTGACAGTTATAGTCAATCATTTTAAGAATGTTATAAATTTAATTTACTGCAGTAATTAAGGGCACTGCAATTTTTAGCCACCAGATGTTGGCAATAAATGACACAAAGAATATTGAAAATATTTGGCCAAAAAAATTTCTTTCTTACATGGGCAATGACGAATGGCTAAAGCCAGTCATTAGTGCTCCATCAATTGCAATAGTATGCTTTTTTAGTGGCACTTTTCTTAATCGAAAGAAAAGCCTCAAAACACGAAATATACATTTGTTTGTCTTCATAAAGAAGTACATCTGTGGCAATAAGCGAAGATTCATTTTCTGGCAAGACAATCCATTAAAAATGCCATGTCCACTAATTTTGCTATACTATAAAACTAATCTCTGGTATAATAATGTTCTGTCTTGTGTCTATGAAGGTAGAAGCCCACTAAAAGCTTGTAGGATAAATACTTCACTAATTGTTAGTGCTGGGTGGCCGAGTGGTCTAAACTGAGCAAATCTCAAGTTGATGGTCTGATCCCCACCAAAAGCCCAGTCAAGCAAATACATCACCAGCATCCCGGGTGAATGTGACTCGTTAACCTTGGACAGCAACTCATCTAAGAGAAGGAAACTCTGAATTCAAACCCGGAGATGGAGTCCCGAAAGGCGGATAACATTGATACAATGAAACATGCCGACATCTCCTGCGACGCCGCTGGTGCCAAGCTGTATCATCCACATGATGTTCCTTTGGGTTATCCAGCGGCGCTAAAGAGAGGCGATTTGCTGTTGGGAACCAGCTTATAATTCTAGAAGAATAATCCCAGGCCTTGTGGATTTGCCTTGCGAATTCCATACCATCGTCACCTTGTGACGAACAGATGCCAAAAAAAAAAATTGTTAGTAATTATTCCGATTTATTAATCAACAACACGTTAAGTTACATGATGCTGAAATATGTTGCATGAACTGCTTTCCTTCTTATAAATGATCGCAAATCATGCTTGTTACCCTGCGGCTAATTTGTAAAGTCCATTTTAAAACTATATTGCATTAGTATTTCCAGCTCAGTGCTTACCTAAATTTAAATGTATTGTTAATAAATGGTTGTATCAGTCCATCTGTTTGAAAGAATAGATCAAACAGTCTTTTTTTTTCTCTTCATCATATGGCAAAAAATATATCTTTCATAGATTCTTCTGTCACTAACAATCAAAACCCTATATTTTAGGACCTAAACTTTCTTTGAAACGGTTATTTCAAAACGCCTTCCCAATGTAATTTCCATTGCTTCCTTAGATGGTCCCAGCACCCCTTAAAATTTCCAAAGCCTTTCATTGTCACCATGGAACATGCCACTGCAACCTTTGAGAACCACTGATAGGTGCATAGTCAAGAAATTATTTTTAAAAAAAAAAATTTAAAAAGAAGATATATGTTTGCAAGCCTCGGTGCTGAACAGAAGCTAAATGGTCATCCAATTGCTATAATTAGTATTACCCTAGGTAAAATTAATAACTCTCCTTCCTTACATGGACAATACTATTATGATCACCATCACTTCCAGGAACTCCTCCATCACTGTATTGGCCTTGAGGCTGCATGCTGTATTCTTCCTCAGCATCTGACATACGCTGGTAAACCATATTGCTTCCTGAAAATCACATTTATTCAGTTTATATAGTGATGATAATGTTCATATGCAAAATTATTATTGGAAAGGTTTAATACAGTTTCTCAAACCAGCCTACTCTATTGTTCGTTTGCTGGAATCATACTACTTTTTTCACTGAACTTTTCGTAGCATTTTTTATCCTATGCAACAGTTCATTTATATTGTTTTCATTTCCTCCTGTGAGGCTTCTAGTTGTGCCTCTACTTCATTTTGGTAAGCTTTTGCAGTTAGTGGGTCTTTAGTAAGTTTTTGGTAATCATTTTGTTTCTCTTTTTGATTATGGCCATTGTGAATTATGCTTATTTGCTGCATATTTTTAACCCTTATAAGTAGATGGTCAGAGTCTACATCTGCTCCTCGATAGCTTCTTACATCTAGTATATCTGATCCATGCCTTCGATAGATTAGAACATGGTCAATTTGGTTGTGGGTGATTCTATCTAGCGAATTCCAAGTAACTTTATGTATATTTTTGTGTGGAAACTTGGTACTGCTAACTGACATCCTGAAGCAAAGTCTATTAGTCGGATCCTATTGTCATTGGATTCTTCATGCAGACTTTCCTTGCCAATAGTTGGAATGAACACCTTTTCTTTTCCTATTTTGTCATTAAAGTCACCAATTAATATTTTGATATCATATCGTGGTGCCTCTTCAAAGATCATTTCCAGTGTCTCATAGAAGGATTCTTTTTCCTGATCTTCCATATCTCGTTGGGAGCAGGTACATTTATAAATGTTATATTTTCCTCACACAAGCAACAAGCACAATCTTTCTTTCTCTGGTTTGAAGCCTATGACTGCATTGACTGGTTCTTTTTTCAAGTCAAATCATGTTTTTAGAGTGTTATAAAATATGTTGTAGTCTTTTGTTTTGAGGATTTAGCTAACTGTCTGGGTTCTATGGCATTAAAGACACCTACCTGACGAGCTATTGTACCAATAATTACTGTAAGTGCTGGGGGCAGGTTTCCCTGGTCCTTTCTTTCTTTCCCCACCAATAGGTTGAATGTGCTTAGCATGCTCTAAAGGAGGAGTCCTGCTTGCTAAAGGTGAGTTATTTATTTGACCAGGATCTGTTTAGATTATAAATAAACACATTAACTGTCATGAGACACCAAAACAGTTTCATGAATTAATCCATTGAGGCCACAAGCCACTCAAGACACCAGGCAGTAAAAATATAAATTGTCTGTCAGTTTCAGCAAAATAAATGCATTAAAAAAATATGGCAGTTATTTGTGGTTAATGAGTTTGACATGTAGTGAGAAAAAGGTATTTCAAAAATTGCTTATTTTAATGTGTTTACTGCAACTACTAACCTTGCTGAACAGATGGAGCACTGTTTGGTCGTCCTGACATATTTTGCATTGGGGAGTGAGCCCTTTGCGGCTGGTTCTGGGAGAGATAATTTGGCCCTCCCATACCACCTGGAGATAAACCTGGTTGCCCAATTAAATTCTGTGGTGGGGAGTTATGTGAGTGAGGGGCACCTGTGCCAATGGTAGATGCTAGCCGGTTTGTGCTGAGCTGTGGTGGACTTCCTCCTGTACTGGCATGTTGAAGATGGTATGGCATATGACTGGGTGCCATCATTTCAGGTGGCAACATTGAAGGAAGAGGTCCTTATAAAAAAATTTGATTTTATATTATAAGTTTAAAATAATGTTTATATTATAAAAGCTAGTAACCCAAACATACAATAACATCCATGCAAAAACTTAATTAAAAAGAATAATTTAGATATTCAATTAATATACAGAACCTTTAATGCAACTTCATCAGACCTATAAATAAATACTAGTTACTAACTTAAGATTAATTTAATGCATACCAGTATTTATATTTGCCATTCCAGTCCCATTTGGAGTTGAATTGTCAGGGCCTTGTCCCATTGAAGCTCTTGGATCTGCCATGCCCATAGGCATCATTCCTGAATATAAGTTGTTACTGGGCCTCTCAAAACCATTCATCATTGGGGGGCCAGTGCCTGGAAGTTGGAACTCTGGAGCATTAGGGTTGAGTGCACCTTTTATCTCTGGCAATGTCATAGGTCGATGAGGTTTGCTGTATTCTTCTTTTTGTGGCATTTGCTGCTGTTGCCCAGGTGGCATTGGAATTCCTCCCATATTTTGAGCAAAAATACCATGAGGCAAGGCCATTCCTGCAGCTCCCAGAAAATTTTGAGGTATCAGAGAATTCATTGGGTTTTCTCTGTACTGGCTCAAAATAAGTTGTGCCCTGTGATACTCACTCTCCATGTAAGGATAAATTGGTGCACCATGTCGCAACCCAGTATTCATGTTTGGTGGGCCCATACCTGTAACATTATTCATTGATATCCGATACCCCACTACACTGGCATCTTGTGGATCATGCCTATATGGTGGTGAATTCCCTCTTTGTGAAATTTTGAAGCCAGGTGCCAGTGCTGGATCGACAGCATTGTTACTGTTTGTATCAACTGAAGTTGGGATTGAAGTTGTCTGAGGACTTGGGCTAGTAGTTACAACTCCTGCTGCAGCAACGCTAGCAAAATCCATTTTGTCTGCTTGTTCATCTTTTTTAGTAAGGAAGCTTGTAAACAGGTTGTTGTTGAATGGAGAGTATTCTCCCACTTGGGCCTGGTTACTTCCAGTACTTGGCTGGTTGTTGCGGTCAACATGACTTGTATTGCCACTAGAAACAATAGGAAGAGGCATAGGTTCCATTCTGACCTGCATTGAAGGGCGTGTGAATCTAGCAGAAGTTGTCATGGGGCTACCAACAGCTGCCTTCATCTGACCTTGCATTCGAGGATCCTGTGACTTATGTCCCTGGCTAGAAAAAATTGTACTGCTTGATACAACACCTCGAATAGTACTTGTTGCTGCTGTAGTGAAACTGAGAGAGGCAGAACTTGAGGGTACTGAGGATACGGGAGAAGCAGATCTCTTACGGTCCATACCAAAATTAAGTTGTCTTGCTGATGTTTTATCTCCACTAGGTATTGATACTGTTCTACCACCAGCAACAGCTGAGCTTGGTGTTACTTGTTTCTGAGGACTACGTCTTGGAGAAGATGGTAGTACTTGGCCAGGGACAGGATTCTGCCATGCACCAATTGTAGGTCCCATGGTATTGGAAGTGGAACTAGACGAACGACTTGAACTTGACTGACTGCTTCCCTGCCTATTGGATTTAGCCTGAGCCGGCGATTTGGCTGATGTGGTAGTTGCTGTGTGCACTGTAGTGGTTGGAATAGTAAAAGTTCCAATTGCAAAATCAGCTATTGACACAGGTGTTTTCTGAAGCTGGGTTTTTTCTACTGCAGCTTTCTGAGCTTTGTTCAAACGGGTGAGTAGTTCAGAGATATCTTTATCCGGCTCCTCTACCATTGCATTTATTAGGTTGTTTGCTTGTCGAATAGCCTCAGGGTAGCCCCTAGAAGGAAATTAAGGAAAATTGTGTTAACTTTATTTTTTAAAGAGAGTAAAGGGTTATCAGTTATGTCTATAAAAGAGGAATTAAAAGTTCTATCCAAAAATTATTGGAGACCTGCTTTTATTTAAATCCTTTTTACTGTGCTTATTTCAGTTAAATCAGCAACCTGTAACACTTTGAAGTGTCTTTATAATTCAAAAAGATTAAGTATTATCCTTATTATGACACTTTATTTCACAGTTTGTTTGATTGTACCTGCCTACATCATATTAAGCTTCCATTTCTCAGTCCATAACTGTAAACAAATAACTGTGTCCTATGTCAAACAAACATTGCTTATTTTTAAGTTATTTAAAAGTTAATAATAATAATATTAATAGAATAGCTCATGATGGAGTTCCATCTTACACAAAAATTATTTTAAAACATACTTTATTGTCACAGTTCGATCAGAGTTTCCTTTTGACTTCTCGACCTCAACATGAGCTCCGGATATTTCACGAATAGCATTGATATTGCAACCGCCCTTTCCAATAAGACGTGATATCACATTAGCAGGGACTGAAAGTTTTTTGGACCTGAAATGATATTCAGAACAGCATTAAGAAATATGATGGGATAAGTAAAAAAAAAACCTGATCTGATACAATTACCATTTTTTAAAACTTTTTTTTCATGGTGATGACCACTTTGATTTCCTTCTACAGTGTCTCGGAACATATAAAAACAAATTACAATTCTCTCAACAATTAACATTGAAATGACAAATGTTTTAATTATCATAAACACACTGAAAATTAACCGACGGTCCATACATATATTCCAATTTACTTTGAATAAATGAAATACAAAGATTAGTAGTTTTTTTAATTTATCCTGGTTAATTTGTTAGTTGATACATTTTATATATGGAAGGTTATAAATATGCCCCAAAATATGAATCCTATATACTAACACAAGCTGAAAAAGAATGATAATTATAGACATCTATTCACTTTACATATACCGGTTACAGAAAGAGAAGTAACATTAATAAAATATCTTACATATTTTTTCTGACAACCTCTTTCCATCCTTCCTCTTTCTTTTGTCCTTTTCTTGGACTTGGTGCTGATGTTGCAAGCCTGTTGGCTACATTTGGCATACTTTTCTCCAAATAACGATACTCTTCTATCCAATCTTTTTTGGTTTCACTAAAAAAATTAAGTTCAATTAAAATAAATTACCATAAAGTATAAAGCAATCTGTAAAAAATCACTAAATGTCAACATTGCAAATCATGAAACATAATATTTAAGTGGTAAAATCGACTTTTTTATTTTATAATAAATATAGCAGTCAAGTCAATAAGTAGTAATGTAATATTTGACTAGATTATTCCTTAAAGCCAATACACAAGTTTGCCTCCTGCTTAAATTTAAGACGGATATTAAATTTAAAATGAAAATAATGACCATGTGAGCTATAGCTATATGTAAACAATAACTTACAGCTTTTTTATACCAATAGACTTCCCGTTGATCTTTTCAAAATTCTTTATCACACAGCTAGTGGGAATAACACCAAAATCATCCAAATCACCAATACCTGGGAGATAAAGAAACATTTAAAAAACAAAAATAATAGTTTCAATTTCTTATGTTTTTTTCACAAATTCAGACGTATACACTCCTAAAAATCATAGAATATCATCTTAAAATTGTACAAACAGTATCAGGAGGATGGGGGGTTAAAAAAAATAGTACAGCTGTTTAGTGCGTTATAAAAATATATATCAAAGGCCCCTTTAGATCCCATTAAACAAGTCGAAACCTAATGTTGCTACATGGAACAGATGAGAATGTTTTCTTTAGTTTTCTGTTTTTGCACTTCATGGCAGTACAACCGTTCTGATCCCCTTCCCCCTGATGCACGCTCACTTTTTTTTAACCCCCCCCCTTTTATATGAGTTGTTGCGGCATCCTCACAGGGGGGCATCGCGTAATATTACACAATTTTCATACATTTGATTTCCACTAATATTCCAATGTGACATCTAGCGGTCATGGTTCAAACAGTAAGCCTGATCTCATTTGAGTAATTAATGTTTGCAGTTACTAGAAGTAGAAGGCGTTTAGTGAACTACATAAGTTCTATATTTATTTTTAACCAACCCGTTATTTTATTTTATTTATGTATTCGCTATTTTTGAAGTGTACTTGTTAGAATTGAACCTGATTTTTACATAGGTTCTGGAAACAAAAATTTTAGAGCCCCTGGCGCAGCCCAACAAAATATATGTCACAAGCACTTGGACATCGGTAGAGTAAATATTAGTGTAATACCTTTACTTCTTAGTACCATCTGAGTAGCGGTATATCATTTGTGAAAATACATGGCAACATAATAGAGATAAGTCCTACAAACAATTCATGATATTTTTACAGCATTCGAGAAAAATAGAATGGTATTTTTGAACTTTCAGAGTTTCGGGATGAATATTATAACATTTTTGAATAACGTACATACTTTCTGCCGAGAACCCCCTCCCTCCAACCTTTACACATGAGTAGGCAAAATCTAATTGAACCCCCCCCCCCCCCCCAAACTGTGTAAGGATGCCCCCGGATTGAATAAAATGGTCACTACGGCGACAATGCTAATATTACTGTAGCCGTGTCGAACGAGTTCATTATGAAAACACAAAGCAACAATATACACTAGCATTACCAAAATGTGGCAGTGTTAATTTTATTGACAAATATAAACCGCCCTCCCCCTACCCAAATCTCCTAAATCAACACCACTCCATTCTCCTCTCAGGGTAAACGTAATATAATTATAGATGGTAGCCAGCCAATCGTATTTCTCAATCTATTCATTGCTGGATGTAGAATGCAAATGCAAGTTAAAACTAACAAATCTAACCGACAATGTACTTGTTAAATATATTTTTTTATAATCTGAAAAAACTGCTGGAATGTATATATTTTCAACCCAGTCTCTTAAAATCGTAGTTGTCAGGTCTTGGCACACAATCGTAAAAGACATCTCAAAATCGTACAATTTATGCCAAAATAGTAAGAGTGGTCTGCAAATTTATAATGGGAGATCTACATTTATAACATAATAAAATCTAGTTATGCAATAATCATAAGTTTCAATAATTAAATTGCCGAGTACCTGTAGTGCTGCTTTGCTTCATGATCTCATTGGATTTCTTGGTGCGAGTTTTATTTCCTCCTCCATTGACATTGGTGTTGGACATATCTTTATTATTGGTGGTCTCAGTCCCAGAGCCAACAGATACTGGTAGGTTACTGCTGAATACATTCATGGCAGGCTTAGTGGAATTAGTGATTTGAACACCATGACCAAAACTGCTTGTCACCTGAGTTACAGAACTTGAAGACGCATGAGAGGCAATGGCAGTCACAGTAACAACGGATTCTATAAGGGTGGTCATCTTAGCAATTGTAACTTGCAAAGCCTGGCTGGCTTGTTTTTTATGTATTTCAGCCTTCACACTTCTCAACCCAGCATCCTGATCACTAGCCTCCCTTCTGTTTTCACGAGCAGCTTTTTGTTGTTTTTTACGTGCATCTCTGTTGGCCCTAGCAGTTGCAGCAGTAGGTGTTCCATTTATTGTTGCCAAAGTGACAGGTGAAGTGGAAGCTGCCGCATCAGGTGTCATATTAGGAGGCAGTCTAGAGGGCTGAAGATTTTCAACAGGTGTCTGGATTTTAGTTAATGATGATGTATTACCAGACTTGACTTTGAAAGATTTATTGGTGTCATTCTTTCCAGTTGTGGCTGTAAAAGAGAATTAAGAATTAGTCAAGGTCTTTGGATATGATACAACCAAACCGTAAGAAAATGTCTTTATCACTTAAATAAAAATGTTCATGAATGTATCACCATAACAAAATGTCTTTATCACTTAAATAAAATGTTCAAGAATGTATCAATTTGGCTTCTTTACTTACTTTTGTAATCATTAATAATCACAGCAGGTTCTGAATTACTGTCATCTTCTTCTTCCTCTTCATCATCATCATCATCTTTTTTATGTAACCCCATTTCTCCATCAGGTTCTGGTGATGAGTTCTTTCCACTGATACCATTTGAAGAAGATTTCATGAGAACATAGTTACTTTTGATATTTTGAAAACCCCCCCATACATATTTGTACCGCATTTTACTGATAATTTAAGTTAAATTTTCTTGCCATTTATTAAAACAACATGGATAGGTAGCCATGGTTAACAAGCACCAAAGCACAGAAATTAAACAAATACAGTAAGAATAAACCATAAGTAACTTCCATACAGTACATTTCCAATGTCTAGGTTTCATGGGATTAAAATGTGAAAAATTACCTATCCTTTTCTTTATCGGATTTCTCATCCTTTTGCTTTCCCTTCTTCTTACGCTCTCTTCGCCTCTCTCTTCTTTTGCTAGCTAATTCTGCTTTAAGGGCAGCTTGCTCCTTCTCCTGTTTTATTTCCTCCAACAAACTGTCAGCATTCTTGTTTGCCTCAGCGGCCTGTCTGTCTTTGGCAGTCACAATTATTTCTGCACACTGGTTGCACTTTTTTTGGAGTTCCTAGAAAAGTTTTTTAACAACATTAATTCTCATTGATTAAAAAAAGTATAGCTGATTTAAATAATTACAATATTTTTAATGAAAACAGAAGTATAAGAATAAATACCTTATCAGTTATTGTAGCAATATATCTCTTAATTTCATTTTCTGATGGAAACTGGGTGACTTTTTTCACCATCCATTTGACAACTTTGATGTGGCCACGCCTGAAGGCAGCCATAAGACATGATACCTTGCGGTTGTCTTGACTATCAATATCAGCATCAGCTTGAACCAACAGTGAGACAACATCACTATGCCCTCCTGTTAAAAGATGTTGCAATAGGCAGGATGTTTACATACACATGTTATAGGAGTTTAGTCATACTAGTTTAAATAGTGAAAATTAAACATTTGTTTTCACAAAATATTTTTAAAACGCTTTAACTACCCTTGCACTTACCATTACAAGCGAGCCACAAAGGAGAATTGCCCTTCTTGTTCTTTACATCAACAGAAGCCCCTCTAAATAATAACAAAATATATGCAAATAAATCCGAGATTATTATTAATACAAGTAAAAGTTGTTCAATATTCATTTATAATTTCTTTTAAGACCAATATGAAATACATGATAATTCGTTCCTCAGACAAAGATAATTCATCATTTGGTGCCAATAATAAAAGGCAATTCACTTACTGTCAATGAGAAAATATAGGAAATATCCAAAATAAACTTCATTAAAAAAATGAAATCGCACCTATGTAGAAGAAGCTCCACAAATCGGTAATGTCCTTTGTCGGCTGCAATGGTAAGTGCAGTATCTCTTGATGAGGGCACAGGTGGGGCATTAACATCTGCACCTTTGTCCAAGAGAACACGTCCAACTTCAACATAGCCACCTGAAGCAGCTTCCATCAATGGAGTAAGTCCTGTCTATTAAGATGGAATAAATTCATAGTTAAAACTTAACATCTTTATCTTTTAATTATATTTTTTTGTCCCTTTCAACATAGAAATATCTAAAATTTAGTTTCAATGTTACGTTTTTTTAAAACATACTTTTCTTTATATATCAATATGAAGTATTTTCTGAATTATGTAACTTTTTTGAACCCCATAATAAAAGTTTTAGAACCTGGATTTCAGAAACCATCACGTGGATTTTATGGATCAATTAATTTTTTTAAACTGCAAATCCTTAATGTGCTAAAATTTCTCACAAAATGATTTGCGTTGGATAAAATTGTAAAAATAAAATAAAACTATTACTTTGTAAATTTCATCATTAAAATATTTTTAGTGGTCAATGTAGTAATTATTCAGTCTAAATACCTTTGCCCTATGTTCAATGTTAGCCTTGCGATCAACAAGTAAGCTGACTACTTCATGGCGACCTTGAAAACAAGCTAATGTCAGGGCAGTGTTGCGATTAGTCTCAATCTGTGCATTTATATCACTTCCCATGTCCAACAAGAGTTTTACAGCTGCAGTGTGCCCATTCATGGCTGCTAGCATTAGTGGAGAAATTCCTAGTTTGCTACCAGTTCTGTAAGACAGGCGAAATACATTTTATCTAACTAATACATAATCCATCCTTCTTATCCATACATATGAACAGGAAAACTACTTCCATTAAGAATTTTAAAAAAGAAAATTCAATTTGACTTTGCTTACCTTGAGTTAATTTCAGCATTATGCGAAAGTAACAGTTTGATAATATTAACGTAACCACCAGAAGCTGCCAAACTTAGAGGAGTGTAATCAGACACATTGCGATGTTCCTTGTTGGCACCTCGATTTAACAGCAGCTCTACAACCTTTTCATTACATAACAAGTTAGTGTTTCAAACAAAAGGGTATGAAAAGTTGAAATCATTGAAATGTTAATTACTTAAAAACTGCAAGTTTTGTTTTTAATTTTATAAAATTTATATTTTTTATATTTAATAAAAAAAATGGCAGCATTAAGAAAAGAAGCACATTCTGACCAATCACTTGACTTGTATTACCTCATATCTACCACCAGAGCAAGCCAAAGATAAAGGAGTATCTTTTGTTCTCTCTGACTGAGCTTCTATATCAGCACCATGATCCAAAAGTATTTCTACCACATCCACATGGCCGGCAGTTGCAGACAATATCAATGGAGTAAAACCTTCAGCAAATAAAGTTAAGTGTTAGCTAGATTTATAAAAAAAAATTGAAATTCTTTTGAAGTCTGGATTTAAAAATTTGAAAAAGAGAAAAAAAGACAAACATGTCCATATATATATATATATATATATATATATATATATAAGCATTTATAAATAATCACACATTCTTGGTCTTGTGTGGTTGAAAGGTAGATGGAGCATTGCCCATAACATTGTTTATTGATAGCTCAGAAAATGATGATAGAGTATTGGGAAGGAGAGAGAAAAGTGAGTGAGTGGGGTTGAACATGAGATAAATGTTGAGGGAGAGTGGGGTTGAGGCCGGAGATATGGTGGATGAGGTGATATTTTAAAAAAAGATTGTTATCTGTTTTAATTTTGTAAATAGCAATAAGAGTGCACAGAAAATTACAAAGGTTAAAAAACTTTAGAAAAAAGAGTGACTACAAAAGAAAGTTATTTAAAAAGTATTTATTATTATAAAACATTCAATTATACAGCAGATTTTGGTTGTTTTTTTAAAAATGTTTAAGACCATACCCTTCTTATCTCGGTGTTCGATATCAGCCCCTTTGCTTAGTAATAGAGTAACTAGCTCTGCATGACCCCCAGCACAAGCAAGTGTAAGAGCAGTATCATGATTGCTCTCTGTCTGGGAATCTACATCAACAGATAAGTAAGCAGCAGCATTCCCAGGAACCTGAGGGGAAACATTTCCGTGAGGAAGTACTCCATCTATATTTGCAATTGCGTTTTGATGATTGATGGTTTGGGTTGTATTTTGTACCAGACGTTGCTGCTTACGAACCTGAAATTTGAATGAATAAAATGTTACATTCAATTGAACATCTGCATGTTTAAAATTTTACTAATTTACTTGGATATTAGATTAAGTATTACGAGAAAATATCAATTGAATATAGTTTCCACAGGGAGAAAGGTTAGCAGTGCTCATATGTCAAATGGTTTATATTATTCAAATAAATTTTTTAAAAATTGGCACAATAATTTACTGGTTGAAATAATGTCTGTAAATTACCACCATCAAAGATATGTCACAAAGTACAATGATAGATATTAATATATACACATTTTTTTAACGTAGAAGAACTCAAGCAAAAAACCAAAGCAAATTCCCATGACTGCAATATGACCAACAGCATTTTTAATATAAAAAAAATTATTTACCAGGAAATTTTATCTATCAAGTAGCAAAAATGAATTCCTGATTGTGCAATAAAATCTTAAACTCTTCCCTAGATTTAAGCGGATTGCAGTATAAGATAAATAATGAAATTTAAATACAAAAACTAACCGGTGGCTTAGTTGTAATAGTTTGATTTCCAGGAGGAACAGGTGCTTTCAGTTGTTGCAACTGTTGCTGTAAAAGATGTGCATGTTGCTGTTGTTGTTGTAGCATCTGTTGCTGCTGCTGTGACAGGTGGGCATGTGGACTAGGTGTTATTTGTGAGGTAACATCACTTTGTAAACCCTGCTGGTTTGGCTGCACCTACATGAATTAATAGATTTATAGTACTATATGGTTTTTAAAAAGACCTCATACATAAATTATTTCCTTTTCAATTTTAACAGAAAATAAAACTAAAAACTTCATTTAAAAATGACATCACAATAAATTGTTTGCTTGTTAATTTTAAGAGGATTGTTTATCTTAGAAAACTTTAAATATATAAGAAATTAACCTGTTGTGAAAATTGTTGCATCTGTAGCTGCTGTAAGCCAGGCTGGCTAAGCATCTGCTGCAACAGCTGCTCCTGCGGCATAATTTGAGGAGGGTATGACAATTGATTCTGGTGCGCAGGTAATGGTGTGGTCAATTGAGACTGAACTTGACTAAGAGAATGAAGCTGTTGCTGAGAACTTGATGCTCCCATAATAGAAACATCAACACTCTGTGGTGCTGGAGAAATTGATTGTCAAAAAAAACAAATACAAATCTGGTGCAAAGATGGACAATAAATTTTAATCAATAATTCACCTTGTTCCAGATAAAGTATTTAAAGCATAAAACCAGGGTAGCTATGAAATAATTTGCTAGGTAAAAAAAAAAAAAAAAAAACAAGCACAATATATAAAAGGATTAAATTACATTTATATTTACTTAATTTATAAACTTCACTTCAGGCTTTCATTTTAAAATTCCTACTAGTCAGGAATTAACTTCATTATTAACCTTTATATTATCTGACAACAGGTTTCTGTTATTCGTTTTGTCTCGCATAAAACTTTTCACACAATATACATAACAATAAGTCAACCTAAGCTTAAAAAATAAGTTACATTACCTCCATTATGCTCAGTTTGAAAAACCAGAGGAGTCTGGGACAACAGAGCTTGAGATTGGCCAGCCAGTGGAAGCAAGAGAGGGTGCACAGACGAAGGTGGCGGAGGGGGTGGTGGAGGTGGAGGCGGTTGCTGTAGAGGTTGTGAACTTTTAAATGTTCTGGTAACTTTGCTAGAACCATTTCTCTTAGTGCCTTGGTTCTTTCCGCCACCAGGACGATTGTCTGTTGTGGAAACAGTACCAGCAGTGGCAGTTACCAATGTTGGTGATGGTGGAGGGGGCGGTGCAGAAAGATGTAATGCTTGTCCTTGCTGCTGTTGCAACAACAATTGTTGCTGGTGTTGTTGCAAATGAGCCTGAACCTATAAATAAATCAAATAGTCTTGACATGCACTTCTTTCGAAAAAGATTTTCACTTAACATAATTACATGAAAAAAATTAAGCATGTTGGTATATTTCCCACATTAAAAAAATTGTTGCCGATTGCACAGATCAAAAGAAAAATTTAGGGTACTCCTTGTCCACCTTCCGACTCTTGCAGATATATTAGGGGCATCAGCATTATTACCAAGTTTATAACCAACTGTGGTTAATTATTTTATGCACATGACTTTTAAGTTATGAATGTAACACTTTTATACTATACAGCAATGATTAAACAGATTTCAGAATATCAATTGGACTTTCAATTATCAATATTTAAAGTGATCTTTGAACATTGGTTGTTTTTATGTAACCACAATCAATTTTAATTATTTTAAGAATTTTTATGTCTTAATTCCAAAACGTCAAGAATTATACAAATTAGTCCAAAATTAGCAGAGAAAATATACCTGTAAATAAGTCTCACTACATGTTCCAGGTCCTAATTCACTGCACGCCAATAACTTTGCAAACTCGTTGAACTGGTCTAAGTTCAAGGGATCTGTCATACCCAAAGTTTGACTAGGAATCTCAAAGAGTTTAGCTATATCTTCACCCTGCTTAGCCTGAGAGAAGAATATTGAAAAACATAGCTACATTTTAATGAGGAAAGATATGAATATAACTTTATACTCTTCTGATAAGTTGTGTACTCATCATATCCAAGCCTAAACAATTAAAAAGGGATAGTTAAAAATAAACTGAAAATAAACATTACTTCATCAAATTTGCTAAATGACTAAAGATTGATTTTATTAATATGTACAGTGGAGTCCATTTGGTATGAAAGTCTTCAGAAAAAAATGAAGTATAGTTTAAATTTTTTCCTTACTAGCTGATGGCAAAATATTAATTCTTTCTCTAATTTTATCTTGCCACGAAGTACTGCAGGTTCAAGAAAACATGTCCCTTAAATAAATACTTCCTATATTTATTTTGTATTTTGTGTGAGTATTTATTAATTTAGCTATGTTTAAGATAAGAGAAAAATACATAATTATGCTAATAACTTAGGTTACAATTGTATTCAACACAAGTCTTGCTTTTATCCAATAGTTGTAAAGCACACAAAAAATAATATAAATAGTTCTCAGATTCTTAAGTTAAATCTCAAAATTAAGACCTAGGAATGAATTTTATAAAGCTACAGTTTTGCAATTTAGCTGAATAAAAATGTTTTTGTTCTTACCCCCGCAGCAGTTATGAGGCTAGTCAATGGAGACACGGGTGAAGACGGTGACTGTTTTAATTTGAGCTGCAAGTCAATATCTTGAAAGGGAACAGATTCTTGTTGAGGATAAAAAATTGGGACCGGAGCTTTTTCCTGTAGTTCCAAGTCTAATTTGTTCAAATTCAGATGTTTTGTTAAAATCTGCTCATCTTTTGTTGCTTGGTTGGTACTCATCTTTTCATCCTATATTATTTATTGATCAAATAAATTTTACTTATATTTGTTTAATTATTAACTAACCCCTTCTATGTGCATTATTTGACAGTATGTTAAAATAAAAGAATGTATTTTATTTTATTTTTGAATTTCTGAGATTAATATTTATATGAACCTATGTTTGACTGTACATAAGTATGTCCCCTTTCACAGACCTGGTTACCCTGGAACCTCAAAAACAGTACAATATCCTTTCAGAATAGAATTTTACCATCTCAAAACCATAGAATGTTGTATCAGTACAGTTAATAAATAAACCTACTGTATAATGCATATGATAACTATTCTTACCACATCTATAAATGGTCAATATAAAAGTAGATGACCCACATTTATATATTTATATACAGTGCCTTACTGGAAATAAAAAGGTGCCAGTAAATTGACACAAAAATCACTATTAAAAGAAGAAATATTAAAAGAATGTGGCGAGCCGAAATGTGGCGAGCCGAAAGAATGCTTGTAATCCATGCTTTAAGCCTAGGAGCCTGACTTTAAAATTTTCATTTGACATATTAGCTGGGGTATATTAGCTGGGGTTTTAGAACTGTACAGATGCTTACAGAATTTTAAAAATAGATTTCAAATGCCTCTTATTAGATCTTATCATATATGAAAAAATTTAAAACTGCGGACCAGTTGAAAATTATTTTTATTTTTAAAATGCAGTTATCTCACGAAATTTTTTTATCACAAAATCATGTCATACAGCAACTCCCCTACAGCCCTTTTCAACACTAGAGCCCTTCTATCAATGTGTACTGGTATGTACTATAATTATGGATGGTCCCCAACCAATTGTATTTCTCAGTCCATTCACCGCCGGATTTAGACAGGCGCTATAAATTAACAACCGAAAGAAAAATATATTTAAAGTGTAAAAACTACCGGCAAAAAAATTTTTTTTTAACCTGGTCTCTTAAAACTGTAATTCTGAAAGGTCTCTGCTAACAGTTGTAAAGGACATCTCAAAATTATATATTTGACACTAAAATCGTAAGAGAAAAAAGGTCTGCTTTTACATAAGTAAGCAAGGTCTTATTAACTGCTGTCAAGATGTATAAAATACTATTTTAATGTAAATGATGTCTAGCAGCTTGACACTACTTTGATCAATAGATATTTAAGTGAATTTTTACTTCAGAAAAAGAAATAACAATAATGGACCAGAGAGTCAGTTCTTTTAATATCTGATGCAGCTTTGCTTTATATTTTTGTTTTTAATTATGGAAGCTGGACTCCACTGTGCATTATGAGAAAAAAATATTTGTTGAACCTATTGAACTAAAAGAATGTTTATTATGACTACAAAATTTCACCATCTTTTTAAAAAGACAAGGAAGAGGACATTCTGTTAAAGTTACCAATGTTATTGAAAACACACCTTATCAATGATTTTGTCATCAATTAGGCCAGTGTTGTTGAAAAATTGTGGGTAGTTTTCAGGTATCACAGCATTACAGAATTTGCTTATTCCTTTTCCATCAAGCTGGCCACCACTGACTCGTTTGGTCAAAGATTTCTGCATGTTTTGTCTGATTGTTTCAGGTGTTTTAACTGTGAAAAAACCATTAAGCAAAAACAATTCATTTTTCCTAAGCTCCTTTGTGAATAAAGTATTTTGCAAGCTACTTAATCATCAATATAGTTATTCTTATCACTGACACTGTTGCAAGTGTCAAATTTAGATCTTGTTTTCATTTGACAACAAAAATTTACTTTTACAATCAGTGCAGCAACAGCATTGGGTTAATAAGATTTAAAAGATATAACAACAGTGATTAAAAAAATAAAGATACCCTGCAAGGCAGACGCTAAAGGAAACTGTGAGTCAGGTTCACTTGGTGGAACAATGTTGGCTAGTCCTTGGACAGGAACACGTGGCTTAAAAAAACAAAAATTAAAGTAAATTGAATCTGCTTACATTATAAAATTAACATAGTCATATAGGAAATTCAATCGACAAAGCGCTAGAAATCTCTCAAGACATCAAAAAACACTCACCTCTTCCAAAGGTGTATCAGCAACACTTAGTTCGGCTAATTGCTCAGCAGCCAAATTGACTGGTGATCGGTTGGGCCACTCTAACAACAACTTGACAACTTGGGTATGCCCACCTTTTGCAGCTTCAATGACCATTGTAGAACCATCCTTTCAAATGAAAAAAATAATGAAAATACTACAAAACCATGATTCTCAGTAAGAAGGCTGAGAACCTGCACAATATATGGGAGAATAAAATCATTGTTTTAAGACCCATCCATAATTAAGATACACACATAAAAATGACAAAAGAAAAATCTCTACACACACACCCCCACCCACAATAAAAGCACTGCTCAGTAATGAATATTTTATGACATAAAATCCTGAATTTCATTGGAATGTCTAAACATCTGGAATAATTTAATAAATTACCTTAAGTTTGTGATTCGCATCAGCATTATGTTGTAATAACAACTCTACAACTGCCAAATGGCCCCCAGCACATGCCAAAGATAATACCGTATGGTCATTAGAAGTAGTTGCCCTGTTCACATCAGCACCTAATGATTGAAGAAAATATTTAGTGTGTAATAATAAAAAACATCATTTTAAACAGAGAGAAAGGAAGAGACCCTAGGTTTTGTATCCCTCACCTTTGCTGATGAGAAATTGAACAGTGCACAAGTGTCCAGCTCTTGCTGCTTTCATAAGAGGTGTTCGACCACCTTCTGATTCATGTTCCTAAAATGAAAAATGTTAATACCTTTTAAAACCATAATGAAATTTTAGATGCTCTCTTGATCAATGATAACTCATCTACTCAATGAAATAGGGACAAATACAATAAGCATTCAGAAGAGTAAAGTAAATTTATAGTTCTATCTATCAAAGTCAAGTATAAAAAAAACTTTTAAAAAAACTCACTACTTTATGATTGTGAACAATTGAAACACTTAATGAAACTTAAAATGATTAGTCTTATACCAGCTTAGCACCACATTCCAATAAAGCCTCTGCAACATCAGTGTGTCCATTTTCACAGGCGTATGTTAGTGCAGTGTCTCCTGTTCCAGTCTGTGCTTCAACATTGGCCCCTAAAAAAGGAGATCCCACATGTATGTTAGATAAAAATTGAGGTAACATTATAGGAATTTTCCCTTAACATGTAAGGTTTACTATGTGAAATTAAATTAAATCAGAAAGAACATAAATGTGTAATGTATAATATAGGAATACCAACCTGAGTGCAATAAAAAGGACACAAGCTCCAAATGACCTTCTTGAGCAGCTTCCATTAGGGGAGTGCTGCAGCCTAATTCAATTAGGGCTCCAGAACGCAATAAGAAGTCGGCTACTTCAAGAAATCCACCACAACAAGCCAAAGTGAGGGCAGTTTCTTGAGTTTCTTCAGTTTGTGCATTAATATCAGCCCCTAGAAAAACAGAAGTATAATTTCTTTCAAAAGGCAATGCCATTATAACACACGAAAAGGGATCTGTAAAGCTAGTCAACATTGAGGCGTTTTAAAGACCCTATATAAATATTCTTTATTTTTAAAGGAATCATACCTTGAGACAAAAGGAGGGCAACCATATCCTCGTGGCCTTCTCTTGCAGCTTCCATGAGTGGTGTATATCCTTCGTCATTGACTTCCTCTATGTTAGCCCCACGTTCAATCAGTAGACTGGCAAGCTCAATGTGACCACCACATGCAGCTAGAGTTAGAGGAGACTCAAAGCTATCTGCTGGCATGTTTACCTGAAAATATACATTAGGTTTAAGTTTAAATATTGTACAATTTACCTAAAAAATTATTTTCAAAAATTCTTCTACGCTGCTTTAGGATGGCATTAAACATTTTGGTTATTAACAATACCTGTGCACCACTGTCAAGCAGCAATCTAGCAACTTCTACGTGTCCATCCATTGAAGCTTCCATCAAGGCAGTGTGCATTTCATCTGTCTTATGCTCTTGATCAGCACCAGCCTCTAGTAGAAATTTTACCATGTCCAAATGCCCTGAAATTAAATGTCAGTTAAAATGTAGCATTCATAATTCTTTTATTAACATTTTGTTTTTAAAATTTCATATTAAAGATTCCAAGAACATCCTAAAATTCCATCCAAAATTTGAAATGATACTTATTTTAACAATATAATTCAAATAAGCTGGACATAAATGCATTTAAATAAATTTAGATAACAGACATTTCAACATTTCTTTAAAAAGTCTCAAACATTGCACAATCAACATTTTGTAATATTTACATCCTTCACTAACCTTTATAGCATGCTAAAGTTAGAGCACTTTCTTTAAACTCATTTGAATGGGTGTTGATTCCAGCCCCATGTTCTAACAGTATTTTAGCAACTTCTACATGGCCAGCTGAGGCAGCCTCCATCAGAGGAGTGTGTCCATTTTCATTGTGTATTTCAACATTTGCCCCATGAAGTAACAGCTCTTGGACTACCTCCTTAAATCCTCCACAAGCCCCATAATGAAGAGGAGTGTTACCTGTTGTAGATACACCAGTGTTAGTACAATAATAAGAAATACATTTCTATCTCACACATTTGTTCAAAACAGAGGAAAACTCTTTTAGAAGAATTACTTTTCTCTTACTGAATACATTTTCATTCA
Source organism: Omphiscola glabra (assembly GCA_964017045.1). Taxonomy (NCBI): domain Eukaryota; kingdom Metazoa; phylum Mollusca; class Gastropoda; family Lymnaeidae; genus Omphiscola; species Omphiscola glabra. The sequence continues at coordinate 20,378,202 of OZ024795.1, forward strand.
AGTTTCTAACCTGCAGATGACTGGGCATTAATATCAGCATTGTGAAGTAGCAGCAACCTGACAATGTCAACATGCCCACCACTGGCAGCTTCCATCAATGGTGTACAATCTCCTTTAATCCCTCTGTCTTCCACATTAGCTTTCATAGCCAACAGCACCTAATTATTAAAAAGGTATTTTATTCTGGTGACAACAAACATTTGTAACTCAGTGTTTAAATTTTTTCAAGTTAATCTAAGTTCCTTGGTGTTGTATAACTGATTGTTTATAAGTTATAATCTGTATCAGTCACCAAGTATGTACCAAACGAATTAAATTATTTCATAAACAGATACTTCTTGTGTCAACTTAAAATAGATTTTACATTTTAAAATGTAATGAAACAAACTTACTTGTGCTAATTCATAATATCCTGCTGAACAAGCCAAAGAAAGGAGACTTTCACCCTCTTCTGAAGCATCAGCAGCATTGCCAGAACTGGAACGATGCACAAGTGACTCATTCTCTCCATTTGTTTCAAGCTGCATACTACCAAGCAAAAAATTTACGAAGGCAATATTAAGAATATAACTTATTTGTTAATATTTTTATAACACTGAATTACTAACATTGATTTTCTGTCAAATGAACAAACTTAAGCCAAGACAGGGAATCCTAGGACATTTCAGCAACCAAAATAAATTTACTTCATACCTGGTAATGGTAATCGTGCAAATAATTAACAGATGACAAAATATAAATATATTAGAGAGCCATATTGGACAAAACCTCACCCATCCGCAGACACAAGTTGTCCCTGTGTATCTCGCATACGATGCAATGCCTGTGCTGCTTCATCAAGAGCACTGCTAACTGAGGAGGTCAGTGTTCGTAGCACTTCAGGGTCAGATAATGCTTTTCCATCTTTTGAAGATAACTTGCTAATACCTATAATTGAATTAATGAAGTGTTCACATAGCCATGAGCTTCAATAAACATAGTCAATAAAACACTGAAATAAATCAAGAGATAAATTTAAGGAGCTATAGAGAACATCTGATACAAATCTTACCAGCAGCCTCAAGCAGTGCTTCTAATCTGGCTTGAGTCTGTGGATCCACTGTCTGAATTCCTTGCCCCTCAGCTTCAGCTGCAAGCAGAAACTTGGATGCTTCTAAGCCCTGCTCAGTTTCTTCAATATCATTTTCATCTAAAATAAATGAATCAACCTGGGGGGAAAAATTTTTAATTTTCCTGCTTTAACCTAGTTGACAATGAAGATAATATATAGAACAAAAAAATTATTTAACAAACTCAAGAGTTATTCACTTCTGAACAACACCATAAAGCAAATTTTTTAAGTTTTAAATAATTTAAAAAAAATATAAATGCTTTTTTAACGCCTTTAACTGTCAAAATGGCTGATGGACAGCTCTAATGCCCTTTTCTGTGGTGTCACGGCTGATACAATCGGCTGCTAGCAAAATCATCATTAAAAATGTGAAGTCCCTCTATAGAAATGACATTTGCTTCCTATAAGGACTTCTATCTGCGTGTAAACAAGCTTTTTTGGGGGATTGCTATGTGATTAATCAGGACGGAATTTGCTCAATTTATTTTAACTGCACTATGTCTGAAACTGGAGATGGTCCCCTTTAGATTGCAAAATCAACACAGACTTTCTACTTTATTGAAATTATTTCAAATAGATTAAAATTAAAACAATGATAGTAATAACACTATTGGCTCTAGCGGTGATGGCAACATAAAAGCCAGATGTTGACACTTTAATACCTAATTCCTTAATTTTGGTAGTATTTTTAACAAATTTGTTTCAGAAAGGGTGAAGAATGAACATAAACGACAAAACATAGTTTTTAAATATGTAAAAATAGTTCAGCTAATAGAATAATTAATATAAATTGTTTTTCTATAAAAAGGAATTGGCAGGTGATTTTTAAGATGTATAAATCAAATAATACATTTGAAAGCAGCAATATTTTCAAATGGAAAGTCGGAAACTGAAAAGCAGAATTCATTTAACAATTATGATGCTAACCATAGGTGACAGATAAAAATAATGTGTGCAGTTTTAGCAGAACACCTTTAATACAAATAAATTGTTTACATATTATTCATATAACATGACATATGGGGTTTTTCCCCATAAAGATATTACATACAGAGCATTAATTATGTAACCCTCACAATTCTGTTTTTAACATAAAAAGTCTGAACATGTGTGACCCGAGTAATTGAGAGCACTGTAGTTTTTAGTGGGTGATGCCTATTACACTGCTACAAATTATTATTATTCTATAAGCTGTAGATAAAATCATGATAATCATGCCCATCTCAAATAACTTAAAAATTGTGCATTTTGTCCAGTCTCCTTTTTGTCCCTTTATGGAAGAAAAATGGCTCTGCCTCAACAGAATTTATTTTCTATGTCACTATCACTATGTCTAAGTATTAGCTTATAAATATAAATCCTCAACATTTGCTACCCAACCTGACATTTTTTGTTACGTTATTTCTCCCTGAATAGTTATCCCACACATTACAAACTGAAAGTAGTTTATCATCACATTTTAAAACTGAAAAATATACGTTTTGCTATGAGCATCCTTTTGTATGTGTAGTAACACAACTTTGCTATACTGAACACAGTAGGCCTGCAGTACTGACAAACAGAAAAAAAAAGTGGATTCTTGGTTGATTTTTCAGTATTTGATCAATAAAAATAATGTCATTTTAATGGAGTAATGACTAAAGTTTCTAGTAACTGATATACAGGCAAAGATGCTAATGTACTGTGCTCATTGACATTATGCAGTTAACATGGTAAAATATTTAGGATCATTATTTTAAATAAAATAGATCAGCTATCCATTTATTCTGAAAATAAGAATTTACCTGCTACCTTTACCATCATACATTATTTTTACTAAGCTTTTTCACACTGCTGGACTAGAGCAGCAGTGGATACAAGGGTTGTGTATATTATTTTATACTACTTGTATAGAATGTGATTAGATTCTGGAGAGAATCAATCTAAATATTATCAGCTGAAAGGGATGAATATAAATTTTAACATAATTTGAGCTATTTTCTTAACATAAACTATGATACACAACTACCAATAATATTCAGTCACTGCAAGAAATACACTTGTGACAGAAGGCTGAATAAATTATTAATTTAACCATTGTTGTTTTGGAGAAACATTTTCCATTTTACTTGTATCTAAATATCTATCAATATGATGTAGGCCTATTAACTTAGCTTTTATGCCTATATAAGGTTTGGCTTAATTTAAGCATTGATCATGACTGATCCTCATTCATAGATCAGTTGAGCTTTTTCTTTTTATACAACAAATCATTAAGAACCTGTTGATATTTATTGCAGCCTATTTTCTTTTTAATTAGCGTGTAATGTAATTAATTTATTCATGCACCCTAATGACATGTGCCCCGTAAAAAGAAAATGAATCAATCAGTGGTTCATTTTCTTGAAATAACCCGAAACCTAAGTCTTACTAAGTGCAAAGTTTGTAATCTTCATCAGCCCTTACTCCTTCGCTTTGTGACATCCAAGTCTGACATCACCGGGATGTGACATTAACAGACAGCACTTTTTATGTTTTTATAGTGAGGAATTTTAGGACTTAATGTCTGTAAAAATGTTGTCAATCTGAATCTCCTAGTCCTATTCAATTCTTGGATTTGTTGATTTCTGACAGCTCATCATAAGCAAATAAAAACACTACCAAATTGTAGCAATGCTAGAACAAACCATTAAAAGGATGTATGAGCAAAAACAATTCAAATAAATGAATAGTGGTTTTAAAGAAATTTTAAATTAAACTTAGGGCTAGGGCTTACACCCATAATAAAAGAGGCCACTCAACTCATTGACTTACTTACTGACCCTTCCCTTTCACTTCAGTTTGATAATATACCATCAGCATCACGCATAGTCTTACGTACGTACTAACACAAGGAAATAGACACTTAGCCTTAAAAAGCACTTCTTCATCACTGCTTACCTCCGAGGCTTCGTCCTCATCACTTCCTGACATGTCAGGACCGAAATTGGAGTGTGGTTCCACGGCAGTTTTCCCTGCAGACGGAGGAGGTGCTGATCCCAATTCATTGTTCACTTGATCGATTTCAATGGTTCGAAGATCTTTCTTACCATTATCGATACTAATGTCTTCCATCATTTTGACATAAACAAAAAAATCCGTTTACATTACAATACAATAATCAAAAACACAGATGGCAAATCAGTATTATTTTCATCTCTAATCGTTTAACCACCTTGACCGCCATTAACAAAATACATTATGAGCTAGAGAGAAAATTCCCCGGATGGAAGTGTCTGCGCAGAAGCTGATCGCCATGCGTTGGCTAAAACTTCTTCCTTTTCTATTTTCATATTTCGCACTATAAATCTTAGATTTTAAAAATACTTACGCAATGCGTTTTACTTAAATTGCCAATGAATTGTCAATTAATGTTGGATAGATTTGCCATTTCCATAACATATATTTTTATAATCATTAGTATAATAGTGTGAAGCAATGCTAAATCAAAATATACGAAAAGCTTGGAAAATCAAGTTTTCAGAATTGGGCTGATCTTTAGAAATAGCTAGTTTTAACAAAATAAATGTGTCCTTTCATTTGTGCTTAAAAATCTTTCGGTGTGAAAGGGTCATTAAAGTATATAGAATTTAAAAAAGAACAAAACTTTCTATCAAAGACGATTTAAAATGCACTAAAAATTAGAAAATAATTTTAAATTGCTAAAAAAATGTTTTGTTGCCATTGACAGGCATTGTAGAACATCCGTTTTCTTTGTTCAAGTAATTTTGTCTTGTCCAGACCACATTCAATTTCAATGAGGGATTTATTAGCATCTGCAATAGCAAATGCCCTCATTTGCTACTGTGGCTGGAATTCGATAAATTCTTCACAAATTTTAAATTGACTCTCTACGTAGTCTACAAAACGTACCGCCAACAACAATTGTTCTGTTCCTGATATATCAGCTGTTTCATTGGCTAATATTGAGAATTTAATAGAATTGTTTGCTGGTGTAAAAATCTGTTTATTACTTTCTCGCATATCTCTATCAGTTGATTGTGGATCTGTAAGAAGTATAACAAGCATTACCAATGAGGTCTGCAAATGTGTCTCCAGGTCCTTTTCGCCAGCCTCCATTCTCAGCTGAAAAAGATCATGAACATGTCCACTGTCACTATTTTTAAAACAAAGTGCGATCGTTGGGTTCCGCAGAAAATGATTGTGGATAATATCGGCAAAAGCTTATTTCGATTTTCTAAAATCATATAAATGTCTTAGGATACGTCGGTCTGGATTCCTAATGATTCTCAAGAATGCTGTTGCATCCTGCTAAGCCCCTTTGCGCCACTCACTTTCCACAAGATTACGAGCACCTTGAGGAAAGTCATTGTACTTAGTGAAAGTTGGTGCTATATATGCCACTTGGTACCCGTGATGAATGTGTTGCAGGAAACAATATAATATATATATATGGGACCTTTAAGGTGACTCGAATAGGCAAGTCACGAAGAAAAATGATCAATCCAGGCATAACGAAAACAAAGTTTTTTGCCAGGTCTTTCCTCACTAGCTATTGGTCAGTATGGGTTTGTGAATAAACGATACTTTAAGACATCTGACACTTGAGTTTATGACTGAATATATTGACCCAAATTAAAATAATCGATTTCCACAACACAGCCAAAATTAATAGGTGTTGATATTTCAGTGTCAAATCTGAATGATGCCGATAGTAATGAATTGAATATCTGAGAGCCACTAGCAGCGGCTTCATACTCTTGCGAGTATGAAGCCGTCAGGTCACTATTTTTAGCTGGTTCTTCAACTTGTTGATCTTATCTTGTCAGTGTCGTTGATGTGGACACAGTTGTTAGGTTACAACATGTCTTACACTCATCATCATCAAATGACTTCATTTGTAATTTAGCTGGCATCTCACCCCACATGGCATTTAAAGTTTGCTGCTTCTTACGTGCAGGTCTGTCGTTGTTATCCATATTTATTTTACTGGGATTCATAAATCTGTCTATCCCTAGGTTTATCTTTGATCACGACTAGTACCACTGCGTCTATCACTTCAGAATAATCGTCCACGAAACTCTAACTCTATTACATATGTCTCGAAAAACTTTTCCCTTATATTTACCGCTACGTGAATATGAACACTGCTAGATGCGCATCCCACTGGCATTGATTGCTGCATCATTAAAGACAACATTCTCCCGATCAGATCCTTTACCCACCGACGCCTTTTCCACGTCTCTTCCCACTTATTAGCATCTATTACGTTGATGTTTTTTCAATCACTTATAATTAATCTAAAGCTACCCATGGTCTTCTTGAACATTCCCCTTTTACCAGCTAACTACAAAGCTCATTACTTGATTTCATTCTTGTTCCCACATTATCCACCTCATCTATTGTACTTTTGTCTGGCACCTACGCCCATCGTTTCCCATCTCAGCCCTGGTCACGTGTGACATAAAAATAAATACTATAATATTTAATGTGTGTATAAAGTATTTTTATATTCAAATGGAGAAAGTGCAAATATTAATTAAATGTTTTTAGTATTAATTTATTATTTCCCAGGGGGGGGGGTCATGTGACCCACCTTGCCTCATAATGCCCGCACCCGTGCTATAATAGACGCCTACCTGACGACCTTTAAATGATAGGCCAACAGACAGTCCTACACCGTAACTGTCGGCCTTTAAACAATAGTCATACAGACAGTCCTACAGATAGTCCTAATTCATACTCGTGGCTCTCTGTTGATTAATAAAATAGATGCCTCCCTTTAACTTTACATGAGTTCACCCGTCACGCATGACATCCTTTTTATTTCACCCAGTACTATTAATTAACACATGTGGAGTTGGTAGGGGGCCGGCGGGTAGAGGCGGTTTCAAAAAGGAAGCAGGAAACAACAGAAGCAATTATGAGATCCTTTTTTTGTGACGGTAAGCCCATCAGCACCTTAAAAAATATATGTAGGCCTACCAATGAAGAAGTGTAAGCACATTAATTAGTTTAATAGCTTTATAATGGTTTTTTAACATTGTCAAACAACACAGCTATTTAGTAACAATGAAAAAAAAAGTTCATATTATTTCACTGTGTAGAATAGCACACAGATGAATCCTCGTATTTTGAGTTTAACTTTAACTTGGGAGCCTTCAGAGCTCTTGATTTTATAGTCCTCCCCTCTCCTCGTTTCCATTTGGGGTGGGGGCGATTTAGTGCATATGATAGGGATAGCAATGTTTCAAGATTCGTTACTTCCAGGTTTCATTGTATCAATAGCACTATATATATATATTTATGTGTAGTATTTAAAAAAATAGGGGGGGGGATGCAAATTCAAAGTCCGCAATGGGTGGCACAATGTCTCATAGGTGTTCCCCTTTGGGGACATATGGGCCATGCTCAGAAACGCATTTCTACACAACCAAATAAGACAAAAATGATTACGAACAGCACCACTGGCATCGCCACTGAAATTAAGGTTGGGGAGGAAAGAATAGAGACAGTTGGCAGTTTCAAATACCTAGGAATAATTGTTTCGGAAGAAGGCTCCAAGCCCGAATTGATGGCCAGAATTGCGCAGACCCCAATAGCACTAAAGAGGCTCAAGAAAATATGGAATGACAAAAATACAGACCCCAGCACCAAAATCAGGCTGATGCGCTCACTAGTCCTCTCCATTTTCTTGTATGCCTGTGAGTTCTGGACATTAACAGCAGAACTCGAAAGTAAAATAAAGGTAATGGAGACAGTGGCGTAGTGAGGGGAGAGCAAGGGGGGCATCATGCCCCGGGCGCTACTCACAAAGGGGCGCCAAATGGTATATTTTACTATATATTGTATGGTTTTCGAATAAAGGGGGGCGCTAAAAAGGTATTAGGGGGCGCTAAAAAGGTATTGTGCCCCGGGCGCGAGTTAAGCTCGCTACGCCACTGAATGGAGATGAGATGTTTCAGAAGCATTCTTGGCATCTGCTATAGAGACCACATCACCAATGAACAAGTGAAAGAAATGATTCGTAAAGCAATTGGGCAGTACGATGACCTCCTGGTGTTGGTAAAAAAGCGAAAACTTGAATGGTTTGGCCACGTAACAAGGAAACAAGGGCTCGCCAAAGAAATCATGCAGGGCACAACTAGAGGAGGGAGAAGAAGAGGAAGACAAAGAAAAAGATGGGAAGATAACATCAAAGAGTGGACGGGATAAAAAATGGGCGATGCTGTACGCAGTGCAGAAGACAGAGAGGAGAGGAATGGAGAAGGATAGTTCTCATGTCATCTGTGGCACCCCAACGGTCCAACGACTAAGGGACATGATGATGATGATGAAATAAACTGCGCAACTATTTTCAGCTTAGATTTTTCATCCCAGCCCAAAGTATGGCATATTGAAGCTTCATAAATAAGGCTATTATCGAATTTGAACAAATGCGCATATGAAGTGTGCATCATTATGCCAGTGCACCTAAAGCTCAAGGGAAGATAAGCATACAATTTTAACGGTGCCTTATAACTCTCTAAATAACTCATTGCACATTTTTCTACTTCTTTGAGGGCCCACGATCAATGAATTGATCATTCTGTCTCCTATGTTTCAGAAGGGTTCGAGATGTAATCGTGCATGGTTTTACTTCACTGGTTGCAAGCGCTACCCAGCAATGGTATTATGAACTGGGGGTTGGAAGGCAGGAGGCAATAGACGCAAACGTCATTTTATAAATGTATCCCCATTAAAATGAAATATTTATCGAAATAAAAATTTTCAGAATAATAAAATGATCACTTTAATTTGGTTTAATTTTATGGGGATTTACAATGGTTTTGAAAATATTGAAAAGAAGGTACAACATTTAGCATTAAACTTTGTGAAATAACATATAATACAATTTTAAAAATATATTTTTTTTTGGGGAGGGGGTGCTATTAAACCATATTTTAGAACCAATCAGGTCGCGTGACTTTTGGGGAACGCTTGCTAATTGTCGGGTTTGTACCCACTGCATTCAAAGTTGATAGTTTATTTTCACTCTTATCACAACTATGGACCCCTTAAATACCCGAGGCCCACCACAACCCTTGCGACTGCATGTTCCACGCGACGGATCGGCTTCTTACTGTTAAAAATTATTTTTTTCTAAGGGCACGGGGAACATTTAAGCCGAATGCAAGCTTAATCCACCCAAGGGTAATTATTGGTACGGTATTTTACCTGTGCGTAACCTTTACATGAGTTCCATATTATGTTTTTGTTTCTGTCTAAAGACTAAATGGTATAGGTATAGTGGATTATTTCCAAAAATACTAAGGACTCAAGTCCAAGAGAAAAAATTAAGAAAACAAAAAAGAAAGCACACACAATTAAAAAAAAAAAACAATATTTAAACTTCAACCTTTAGCAGTTGTTGAAGACCTAAGAGTGCAGAGGCGTAACTGGGTTTTTGGCGCCCTTGGCTAATTAATTTTTTTAATAATAGAAATTTTAAAATTAGAGATTTAGCGGCGCCCTTTTGAACAGGCGCAGGCCGGCGCCCTTGGCAACTGCCCCAATGCCAAGCCGTTGTTACGCCTCAGTAAGAGTGTATAACTAATTAAGGGCCCCATTTAATAAATATCAACTTAATCAATCTTAGCCAAAGTTGAAACAAGTCCCTTTTCAAATTTTTTAAATATTAAATGATATCAAATAATATTATATATTCCGAATACTATAATTTTTTAAAATCATAAATGGTGTGCATGTTGAGATATTTAATGAAGTAGTAGTAGTAAGCTTATTCGTTTGCATTTTTTTCAATGTGGTTATGTCTTTTTTTTTTACTTCTATTTTTACTTCGTCTCTGACCACCTGAATGAGTAATCCCAGTGAAAGTATATATAGAAAAGTTGAAACGTTTTTACTTTACCGGTATAATTAGTGTTAACCCATACCCACTCATTGTTCATTTTATCAATAAGGTTGCCTGGTGCTAATTTTATTGTATTGGCTTACTTAGTACCTTTGTCTGTTTAGATTTATAGCCACAGGGGAATCCTACCAATTTATCCTGTATTCTTTTGAATGTGGGTCTTTTGTTGTAAAGTCTATTGTCATTGTTGAAATGTGGTGACTTTTGCCTCGGGTCAATGTCTGTGTCATACAATCTGTGTCTACAATTTATCTTATTTGTTGAATTCTTTGTAAATTGTGTTCCATAGACAAACTGCGGTATGAGTTAGGCGCAAGGCCAAGCCATATAAGATTAGGATTCTAGGTAGGGGAGTGGCTAGATTTTGTGACGCCCGGTATATTCTTTGACTTTGTCTTCCCTCACTAAAAAGAACGCCAAAACGTACAGAAGATACACCAAGCATAAGTCCAAAGCGGGACTTATGTAAACAGCATGACACTTGTTGGTTTTGAGCCCCTTGCATTCGAAACTGATAGTTTAGATATTGTGTTTCCTCATTTCATCTTCGGGCCCTTTAAATATCCGAGGCCGTCTGCGCCGTAGGGGTTGCTGGCTAGTTGCAGGGCCCACAAGATGGCTCTGCGGCCTCTAGTAACCCCATTCCTACGCCAGTAGCGCAAGGCAAACAACAACTATGAGGCTCCGATCCTACAATATTGTCAAATTCAGGGGTCTTTTTGTATAATCTTTAGCTATTGATTTCGAGCGACCTTGGTGGGGACTTTGGAGACTTAGCTTTGTAATATAACTTCACGATTTTAGCGTTACTATGTTTATATCTTATTCAACCCTTCATATTTAATGATTTTTGTTGTTGTTCACACGACACTGTTACTGAGATTTGAGTAGCTACCAGTGTAATCAGTGTTGTCCTACATTCACATGCGTCATGGTTAATGTTATGTAGGCCAAATCTACTGTGGTGGTGTATTGTTCTATTGCGTTTTAATTGGCATAGAGCTGAAGTTACCTGTTGCTTTCATTCATCAACGTCCAATATATGAATACACTATAGATCATTAATTTTAGACCTGATTATTTTTTGAAAAAAGAATTGTCAGTGGAATTAATCATTAATGTACATTCCAGTCAGTGGCGTAGGAAAAAGGAGGGGAGTGGAGGGGCGTCCCTTTAATTCGGTCAACTGCAGAGTTCTTTTCGTGGATTGGGGAGAGGCGTCAAAAAATCTTAGCCGCCCCGGGCGGTACTACTCTTTCTAAGCCATGAGTAGGACCTATAGATTGTCGAATATGAACCGAGTCCAATATCGTATTAGAAAAAAAAACATTCATAGCCTTTCGCATCTCATTATGTTGCCCTAGGGGTCCCAGGTGAGTTTGACTCAATCTTCTGTTAGGCTAAATATCACGTCTGAGAAATGTAAGTCGTTTTAACCTATTCCCCTCACTTATTTTTTCGGTCGCTTTTTCCCAGCACCAATGGAGGATGTTATTGTACATTTAATCATTGTAATCTTTCTGTGATAAAAAGATAACACTCTTTCAAAATATTGATGCTCATTATTATTATTACCATCTTAAGAAACGCTAATGACTTGTGATGTTTCCTTTATTGTTTCTTTATTTATTCCCATAAGGCTATAATAGCATAACTTGTTTTGTATGGGGAGATGCCAGAAATGTCCATCGCCATCAGTATTATAAATATTACCGTAATTACCTCAATGAAAGTACATTCAAGTTCAAGTAATAATCAAGCCCCTCTCTCCAAATGTATATCATATCCATTGTCACCTCAGTACCCCTGGGTACGTCTCTCTTTTGCCAAAAGGTTAATCCGGCACTGGTTGCTCAACATCTTTTTACAGTTGTGCATTATGATTAGCATATTTATTCGAATGACGATTACATATAAGTTTATAAACACAACTCAGGTAAATATATAGAGTATAGAGGGGAATGATACTTTCAGGAGAAAGTTGACCCTGCCTCGGGACATCAAAATGACCCAGAAAGACAATAAAGTTGTTATGGGGAAATTTTAAAATAATTGATATGGAATAATTTAAATCGCCCTGTATCCATAAAATCGAAAAGAAGCAGGGGTCTCCAAAAGTCACAAACAGCACTAGGAGATCGGATCTACTAACAGTATTTGTTGTGTGGTCTAATTAAACAAAATAACATTTGGTTGATTTGGTGTCACGCGTAGATGAATTAAAATGGCATTTGCGAGTAATTTCCCCTGATGAGAAAAAACATGGCGTCTTGACTCCCTCATAAACAATCACAATGCAGTGAAATATCTATGGCCAAAAAGGTTGTATTGGTATTGGTCAGGGTGAATAATATTTCCATTGTTATCTATTTTATTTTTGTTCTCATTTTTTTATTCTTTTCACAAGAAGGTAACTTTAATTTGTATTATTATAAACAACTTCTTAACTATCATTAACTATGGCAACTATGGACTTATGGAGTGTGGAGTGTTCTTATTTAGATTTTAGAACAATTAAAATAATTTAAATATTCTGAATATTTAAAATTTAAATTATAATTTTTAAGGAGAGGAGTAGGCTCAGTCGGACCAAACATAAATTGGTAAATTTTGAGAGATGGGTATGCGTTTTTTTACCATAGCCGCTATCTTGGTTGACACGACCCGTAAAATTAAGAATAAAACGGTTAAAAATAATGAAAAAACTTCCTTACTGTATCCCTCACCCTAACCTTAACCCTAAATATATCCCTCACTCTAACCTGAACCCTAAATCTATCCCTAAACCTAACCTGAACCCTAAAGTCATCAGCAACATAACAAATCACGTCATGTACCCATCTTTCAAAATTAGCCCATACATTTTTATTATATGTATTATTATAAGTTATTTATAAGCCATGCCATACTATATCAGTATCAGCTTTCCTTTCTTTATTTCCTTGTTAATTTGGCATTTAACCACTAACTTTAATCTTTATGTTAGGCATAGCCAGCAGGTCCAGATTAATTTAAATTTAATCATTATGGCTTTGAGATGCCCATCAGGGGTCACCAAACTATGGCCTGCCAGCCAGATCTCGCGATGCCAACTTATCTGGCCCGATGACGGTAGTTGAATTTGCTTGATAAAATGTATGAAACACGAGATGTTGTGATACAATTTAAATTTATATTTTATGTTTAGAATACTAAGAGATCTTCACACATGTGGAGACCTGGTTGCTATGCACCTTAAATTTACCATTTTTAGTTTTAAAGTATTCTATCTAGATTTTCTTGTTTATTGCAGACCTGTTTACCCTGGAACTCCTAAACTAAAATCATACAATATCGTCTCAAAATCTTACAATTTGGTATCTTAATAGTAAATAAAAAAAACCATACTGTATATATAATGAATACATAACTACTCGCGTTGCAGTGCCTAGTGGGATTGAGTTAAGCTGACGTCAAAAAATTAACTTCTAAAAGTAGATAACCAACATTTATATTGCAATCTGCAATACCTTTGCTATAGATATATATTTTATATTGAGTGGATGTACAGATCACATTATGACAGTCTATCACTGGTAAAAATAAAAGTACTGGTGAAATTTAACATGATTCAAATTCGAAGTCAGATCAGCATAAAACAAAATGTATATCAATAAGAATTAATTAAAAACTGATGACATTATTTTAAAAACCTACCAAGTAACTTGAGGTTGTTATTTTTAAAGGAAACATAGGTTTAAAAAAGATAATGAAATAAAAACTTGCTGTGGTATTCTCTTGCACTGGATGAGTCTACAGATCTCTCGAGTATGTCACAACTTCTTGTGTTTATTTGTGGTGTCAATTTGGAATTTGAGACAACTGAAGAGTTGGCACCTGTTTGCAGCATGCATGGAAAAATAACTGAAAATGACATTTTCATGGAAGTGAAAAAACGTTTGCACAAAAACGTTTGCACATTATAACCTTCAGTGGAATCAAAGGTGTTACAGTTGATGGACGAAAAACATGACTGGATTGAGGAAAGGTCTGGTGGGGCAGATCATGACTCATTTGGAAGATTTGCAAATGCTGGATGCTCTGTTCATACACTGCATCATACATCAGCACTCGGTGGGAAAGACTTAGATGTTTCTTGTATATTGAAACCAGCTGTTTCCACTGTGATCTTCATTTGGGGACATCACCGTTAGTTCCAGCCTTTTCTTGAAGAAATTGATTCTGAATTCTGTGACTTGCCTTATCACACAGCAGCAGTAGAATTCTGTTTCATTTATACAAGCTCCGAAACAAAATAGATTTTTTTCTCACTAAAAAGTTAGAGCTGATCCACAGCTGTCAGATCCTACCTGGCTGTCAGAATCAACATGGCTGTCAAAGTTGTCATTTTTATTCGACATCACACCCGACATGAATGAATTGAACTTGAGAACATTTTCTCATTTTCACTGTTTCTTTTCCGAATTTTTTTAGTCACTTGAAGAAGCATTTGTTGGAGAGATTTTCAGATCTTGACATAATTGAGAGTGACATTCTTCTGTTCCAGAATCCATTTGTTTGTAACCTCCATGATGTACTAGTTGAACTACAGTTGGAGCTCAAATGGCTTGTTTAAAGAAAAACACAGAGAAGGAAAACTTGTTGAATTTTACCGCTGCTTACCTGATGTTGAGTTTACAAAATTGAAGATATTTGTAACTGGTATGGCATCAGTGTTTGGAACAACTAATGTCTGTGAACAAACATTTTCAAAAAAGAATTATGTGAAGTCAACACATCAAACAGATATGTTGGTTGTCTTTGTTTTTCGTACATTGCACGCCACTCACCCGTGATTAACAATGAATACTAAACTTAGTTTTTCATCTTTTTTCCCAGAGCTTTTGTTCTGGCTTGCAATTATTGTACAGAATGATCATATGGCCAGCGCTCATCATTTTGTCAGTTGTCCGGCCCGCTGCAAAAAAAGTTTGGGGCCCCCTGTTTTAGATGATGATAAGATAAGGCAATATTATAATTATATGCCATATCATGTAAAATATTTCTAATTTTATGAGTATCAGTGGTGTTGGAATGGGCATTGGGGGAGGAGGCAGTTTTTCTTTATATGGTTAGGAGGGCCGACATTTTTTGTTTGTGGGAGGCAAAAATATATGTGGAACTTCTAGCTACGTCACTGATGAGTAGTAAAATATTAAGAAATAAAAATTTATGGCATTTTATTCCTTTTTAAAAAGTCTCGATTTTTTTCTATGTATATTTTGTGGTGTCCCCTTTCTCCTGATGCCCTAAGCATGTGATTATATCACTTAATGGTTAATCTGGGCCTGAGGCTTTAGTCCTGTTAGGTTTTAGCCTACTTATTATTTATTAGTTTAGGAATATTACTAAACATTTAGGTGGCCTATTTTAAAATAAAACAAAACTTAGCCACAGGGCAGAAGTGAGTATGCCAAATAAACCTTATTTTTTCACCAGAAATGTATCATGATGCATGCCTTCACTAGAGAAATGCACAAGCTGTGGTATTCTTTCAAGATCCTCCAAGGGTTTTATTAACATTAAGGATGAATACCAAGGTTAAATCTGCACCAACAGGGGGAGCTTCAAGATCATTGGGAAGACAAGTTGGTGGTATTCCCATTAGTTCTAGATCAACTGTCGCTCAAACCCAGCTGAAGTCAATACCTCTTCCTCCAAAACCACCAAAACCAAAAAGGTATGAGTAATATTGATTTCTAAATTTTAATTAATTTGGAATACACTTTTATTAAGTTATTATTTCCTCTACTGTACAATTTGTATATTCCTGTATACTCACAGAGCTATAAATAAATATGGCATATTATTTATAAACATATTTAAAAATTATATATATAAAATGTTTATAATTTCCTCCATTAATTTTTTCCCCCATAGTTTCCCTTTTTTCTGTTGATTTTGCAAGAATACAACCATAGTTTTGGAGATGATTTTAAGTTTGTCCTTGTAATAATAGAAATAGTTTTCTTGATAAGTACTAAAGAATTTTAATATGTCATTTTCTTCTAATTTTACAGTAACGAAAGATCTGTAAAAAAGCAGCTATCCACTGGTTCATTGTTTACATCGAAGAACCTGGATAGCTTTAAATCAGATAAATCAAATTCAGCAAAACAGTTGGGAAGGAACGTCCCTTTGGGTGCAGCACTTACAGTGGGAGGACATGTGGATATTAATTCAAACCACCCTATGCTTCAACCACCAAGCACTGAAAGTCTTAAGTCAACAAGATCCTTGAACTCAGGCCAAACAGCGATAGACATTAGTGAGATAGTGAGTAGACATTAGTGAGATAGTGAGTAGACATTAGTGAGATAGTGAGTAGACATTAGTGAGATAGTGAGTCCAATTAGTAAAATGAAATTCTTAAAGTTTGGTTGGTGTTTCTTAAAAGAATTAAAGAAAAAAATGCAATCTTAAATATTTCAAATTGGCTTCTTGTTACGATTTTGATGCTTAATTTTTAATGAACCATATGTCATAAACATAGAGCAGATATACATTATATAAATAATCAAAATGGGACATTATTTATTTATATCTGGCTATCATAGAATAAACTAGAGGATCTATTACTCTCTTTTAGAGTTACACTCAGGACCTTTTTTATCATAGAACATTCTCAAATGGCACACTGGCACCTCTTTTCAATAGATTTTCCAAGTGTAGCCATGTGGTGGTGATTGGACAGTGGACAGTTTTCAATAAATTCAGGTCTCAAGGACTATAACTTTATTTGGTTCTATAAACAATGTCAAAGTAAAATCTAAAGAAAATATCTAAAGATGAAATTAAAAAAAAAAGAAAAGGACAATACAAAATGGACAAAATGGAGCCAGTGTTCAAGGCCACACCTAACGATGCGATTAAAACTTGAATGCCAATAACTTATTAGATGGCTTATAATAAATAGGGCGACGCGGAGAGACTAGAGAGCATGCACATCACACAAAGACCCAGATGGGGTACTACTTGCCTTCTGGCAGATTTCCTGTGGTGAAATGACAATTCCTAATGACTCCACCCTGAATAATAGTTAAAATCCCGAACCAACACCCCAAAGACCTATATGTATCTGTATGCACCCTGTCTCGGCTATCCAAGATACACTTTAAAATTTGTACAAGTTAAATAGTTAATAGATATTTTAAAAGAGGGGGTTGGGACTCCTCATGGATGAATGTAAAAGCTCCCTTTATTACTAACTATTTATATCCCCTCTAATAAATGTGGACTTTCAAATATACACTTGTAAAGATAATAAAATCCCCTTTCCAACAAGATAAAATTTATAAAATAATGTCCAAGGGTTCTCGAGAAATAAATGATTAAACTTATCCCAAAAGCACACCTTACGATTTCCCACATCTAAGCATTATGAGCGATGGAGGTAACAACTTTCATGCCATGTAATACATAACCCCAAGGTCAAAGTTCATGACACAGTTTCATAAGGGCCACAAGTAACTTTTGAACATTTGATGTTTGGTCCATGTTAACTTGAATCGCCCTTTCAAGTGTTCCCAGAAACTCTTGTGCATCTGTTGACTGAATGCCCTGCCCTAGATGTTGCGGGAGATGCGAGGTCGGCGGGAGAGTCCAACATTAAGATGATGTTATATGGCACAGCCCAGCAGATGGAGCTGATTGCCAATGAACTAGCCGGCACAGCCCAGCAGATGGCGCTGGTTGCCAATGTACTAGCTGGGGCTTTAAGAGCGTAAGCGCAACCCTCCACTCAACCATCCCCCTGAATATTTGTGTTAGTTAGTTTGTGTAGCAGGTCAAGGAAAAATCATTAAAATGATCTTTGTGGGCTACTTGTATATGCATTCATCCTTTGGTTGTCATAGTAATTTAGGTACCCTCATAATCGATTATCAAAAAATCTGGACAATCTCCCCCTTTATGGCGATAGGGAACAAGATTTATTTTTACATCTTCTAAAGTCTGAAATCCATTATTTTCATCAATAAAGTACCATCAAAGCCCATTTTGGCACTCCGACTAGCTGTGTGCAGTGGGGGCCATCTGTACCTCTCTGCTGACCCTCAGCTATGTCCTTTTGCCCCTCTTCACCGATGCATGACATCATAATCGTTTGACCCTAAATGATAAAAAAATTAGTACGCCACACCAAAACACGCACTCATTAAACAAATCATATTTTATTCATCTTTCCTTTGAAAAACAGTAAAAACTGATTTTTGGGGATTTGCCTGAAAATTTGATAGATTGTGTTGTCATCGGCAATGAGTCTATGTGCCAAGTTTCAGCTCAATAGGATGAAGGGAAGTGGGTTATTTAGCCTTCCAAAGTCTACAGTTCTTAAGAAATCATTGCATCATGTTTCCTTCATCTTCCCCTTGCAAATCAGGAAAAACTGATGTTTGGGAGGGGGGGGTGGGACTGAAAATTTGATAGAATATTTTGTCATCGGTAATGATTCTAAGTGCCACATTTCACCTCGAAAGGATGATGGGTAGTGGGTCATTTAGCCTTCCAAAGATTTTACCACAAACATAAGCAAAGTTAATATAAAAGATTTCAAAATAGTTAACCAGATAAAACATTAGATATTTATAAACTGTTGTAGATAATTATTTTAATTTAAAAAGATAATTTGTCTTTAGTAGAGGGCTTTGAAAACTTATTCTGCTAGTGTTTATAATATGGCTAGACAAGTGGTCTGACTGGGTGAGTTGATGGCCCCAAAGGGAGGGAAGTGGCTGGAAAAAGTTCAAGAACCTTGGTTAAATGTTTTGTTACAGAATTACCATTCCAAAAGTTTTTTTACCCTTATTGAAATAGGTTTGAACCGTTTTATTTTCTTTTAGCTGAAGATATGCCAGGAATCTGATACTTCAAAGGTGTTTGAAATTGATCTACATGGTCAAAATTTGACTTCTTTTCCTGACTTTCAACAATTTCCAAAGCTAAAAATCCTGGATTTATCAGGAAATCATCTCAATTCAATATCAGGTCTTCAGGCGACCAAAGTAAGTAGAATAAAAGGTTTTCTGAAGCCTGATTTCTAAAAAAATTTTGTATCAGACTGGTTGTGATTTACTAAATGCTTTTATTCTTGTAAGACCAGTTCATGAATATTCTGTGCACTGGTCTTTGTTCAATGAATAAATGTTAAAAATTTGATGCTACTAAAATTATGTACCTAATAAATATATCATTCATGTGATTTTTTCCAATCAGGAACTTAAAGAGCTGAAGCTTTATGACAATAATATTACAGAAATAGATGGCCTTAACAAGTAGGTTAATGGAAACTCTGTAATCTTATTTAATTAACAAACAGTGACTACAATTTCCTAAACAATGGTTTTGTGTGTCACCATGATCTTCTTAATGTATACATCTTATTGTATTTATAAGGTGGCCTTTATTTAAATGTAAATAATTGAAAATTAATTTTGGCCTTGGCTTTAACTTTAACCCCTTCCCCCACTTTTGACATTTTTTTTTTACATAGATTGAGAGACTTGTGCACCTTGCTACTGCAACACAACAAGATTTCTAAAATAGGTAAACATTTTATATTACGTCATGATAACATGATATAAAAACTAGAAAATAAAACCTGCTACGTAGTAATGTACTTCCTTGATTTTTATGTTTTGAGTTTTGACATTGAAAAGGTGTAATCTCTTAAAAGACCTGGATGTTTTGTTTTTCTCTTAAAGGTCAAGGTTTAGTTTGTTTAAGAAACCTGCAGACGCTTCGCCTTGACAATAATAGAATTACTGTGATAGAATCCCGAGAGCTCGTTAGCTGTGCAAATATAACATCACTGGATCTGAGTGGCAACAAATTGGAATCTGTGTCAGTAAGTGAATAACTAAGTGCTTGTCACTTCACTTTTAATCATATTTCATAAGACACTTAGGTTTCAAAATTCAGTCTTCATTTTGTTGAATAGCTAGGTATATTTTACAATTATTTTTAAATTATAATTTGTTGTATTATACAATTACAATAGAATTTATTTTTAAAAAATGATGTCACTTAAATAATTATCTATTGATGTTGTTATGTTCCTTGGTATTGTAAGCCAATTAATTAAATAAAAAGAAGTTAAGTTGATTATGCAAATAATCAAGTTCCATTTATATGGATATTTAAATGTACATTCCATAATACTTTCTTAATTGTCTTTCAAATTTGTGTCTAATATTTAAAATTTGTTGTTGGTAAAAAAAACAACTTTTTATTTGAAAAAATGCTGAGTTTTTAGTAATTATCTGCCTATTTCACTTTTCATGTAGGCTGTTAGTAATTTACCTAAACTCCAAGAGCTCTTTGCCTCTGGAAATTGTTAATATTTTCTTAATTGTCTTTCAAATTTGTGTCTAATATTTAAAATTTGTTGTTGGTAAAAAATACAATTTTTTATTTGAAAAAATGCTGAGTTTTTAGTAATTATCTGCCTATGTCACTTTTCATGTAGGCTATTTGTAATTTACCTAACCTCCAAGAGCTCTTCGCCTCTGGAAATTGTTTTACAAAATCAAGTGACATTACAAAGTGCAAGAAACTTCAGGAAGTTGATCTCTCCAGAAATTTCCTGACAGATTTATCTGGCTTAGCTAATCTACCAAACCTACAGGTGCCTAATTAAGTTATTTGGTGCATTATTAATGCAGTGAAGATGTCTTGTTAAAGCAATACAAACATTAATTAGTTCAAATATTTTAATTTGTTAAAAATTTAAAATATATATCTAAATTTTACAAATATCATTTGCACAAGATCACATTGAACTACATATTTATTGTAGTACATACTGCTGATTAAGTGAACATCTGCACATAAAAATCTGACTCCTACAATGAAAATTACATTGATAAAAACATTTGAAGTATTCATAGTAATTTAATGATTTAGTTTTGTGTATTGAAAAAAAATATTATGAAATTTAAAAAAAATGCTCTAACATAAAAAAAATAAAAAAATTTTGTTTAAATTAACAACAAACTATACATTTAAATAAACTATTTGAGTCTTCATAATTATTTTCTAAAATATAGTAATTCTTTATTTCAGATTCTAGATGTTTCCAGTAATCAGCTGACAACACTTAGATCACTCAAGAAGTTGATGTCAGTAACTTTGTCTCACTCATGTTTATTAGAAGTCTGTTTTTGGTAGTTTTATAACTAGTCCCCATTATTTCCTGCTGATCAGTCAGTTTTGTAACGTAATTAAAAAATGTGTATTTTTTAAATTTTTTTCTTTTTAACACAATCATCAAAACTTAAATAGGGTTTCTCATTTCCCAGAGTTTTGCCCTTCTCTGGAAAATATGAATAAAGTTTTCCTCATCCTTGGATTTCCTGGGAAATCTCAGGATAATGTTAATGTAATTAAAATTATAAACTTTACAAAACTACTAAAGAGTTAATTTTTATTGTTGTTTAATTGTTATTTTCTATTAATGAATAAAAAACAATGTTAATGTTTTTTGAGAAGTTGGGCGCTTGCTACTAATTACATTTTCCATGGCTTGTCCCTAGTCATGGATAACTAGCTAATAATATGCCTGTTAAGCAAAAATTGGATGTAACCATCTGTAGAAAATAACACAACACTTCATCATGAGTTTTACATTCTTTTCGGGTCGCTCATTCTAATTTCAAATCTGTCACTAAATATTTACGAACAAATGTTTCTATAATTTGTAACAAGAGGTTTGTTTTGAATAAAATTAACAATTAGGAATGATTAATAAATGTATCTTTATTTGTATATGTCTTACTATGTTGATTTTGGAAGAAAAAACGCAACATAATTTGAAAAATTATAAAGATAGTTTGACACATGAAGAATTGTGATAATAAAGTTACGAGAGTACAGGTTTTCAGGGAGATTATGTCTGATTTGGTTGCAAAGAGATTTCTGTGGGGTTGCTGGCAGAAACAATAGACATAAAGAAGTAGTGATTTTTAAATAGTTTTCTTTCTTATACTTTTTGCCTTAAAGTTTTTAGTTACAATTACATCATGACATTAAACATTATATTTGAAAATTATGTTTTAATATATATTCCTTTCCAAGAATTTATCCTATTTGAAAACCTTTTTTTCCAATGCATCGTGCTAAGTGTTACTTTCCTTCTATATGAATGTGCTGGGTGGCCGAGCCATCTAAACTGAGTTAATCCCAAGCTTGTGGTAAAAGCCTAGACAAGCAAAAACAACACCAGTACCCCAGGTGGATGGGACCCATTTACACTAGATGGCAACTCATCTAAGAGAAAGCTAACTCGGAACTCAAACTCAGAAATGGAGTCCCTTAGGCGGTATGACATTGACACAATGAAATTTCTGACAACTCCTGTGATGAGCACAGTGGGAAACAAGAAAAACTGCTGGCCATCCACTGCATCCTGGTATATTTCCAGTCATCCTGGCTACGTCTAGGATCAAATAGGCAAGGATCAGAGAGTGAGGCTGATGAATTGAGCACCTCTCCCTCATATTAAACAAAATACATCTCAACTCAAGACAACTATTCAACTCAAGACAGCTACTTAACTCAAGACAACTACTCAAGTCAAGACTACTACTCAACTCAAGACAACTACTCAAGTCAAGACAACTACTCAAATCAAGACAACTACTCAAGTCAAGACAGCCACTCAAGTCGAAGCCTTGGTCATCATTGTATGCTAAGGACCAACAATCTATGAATGTGGTCGCGTCTTGAGAACCTATGTACTTGAGTTACTTTGTAATTCAGCACAGATTTATCATGACAATTTGTGACAATCTGTTACTTACTTATCTTTGAAAAAAAAAAAAAAGAATAATTCATTCTAAAAGTGTGGACCCGGGATTTCCCAGGATGGGAAAACTTCCCGGAAGTCTTTTGATTACTAAAAATCATGCAGTATCCCGGGAGAGAAACTCTAATCTTAATACGACAAACAAATTTCTTCTGTCCTTTTGTAATGTACTTTAAAGGAAATATTTTATTAAAAAGGAAAAAAAGTGAAGGAATCTTTACCTGTAATATTTTTCTATGACTTTTTTACTGTATCTCCTGTACAGATCCCTTGAGGAGCTGAACATCAACAGCAACAGAGTTGCAGAAATGGGTTATTTTGTGGACATGTTTCCAAAACTTCAACTTCTGTATTTCATGGATAATAAAATTGACAAATGGGAAGAAATAGTGAGTCTGTTCACACTTGACCTGTGCTGTGTTTTTTAAACACAATTTTGTTCTTAATTCCATTGTAATCTAAAAATAACTTCTCAGTTCATTTGTTCAAAAAACAAAACAAAAATAAATTATGAATATGTTTAGTTACTTACTTATGTTTTTCACCCCTGCTGGGGGGCATAGGCCGCCTATAAGAATTTTGCACTCATCTCAATCCTGTTGCTTCCAGGTGTATCTTATACTTTTGTGTCTGCCTCTAGCTCGAGTCTCCATGTATTCTTTGGCCTTCCACCCTTCCTTTTTCCCTGAGGATTCCATTTTAGGGATTATCTGGTATTTAGTTAGCTCAGAAGCTATTTTCTACATAATTATTGGCTCCAGTTATGTAATGACATTTGTTCTCTTTACTTAAACTTTATTAAAATTAAATAATTCAATCATATCTATTTCAGTTGTTCTTATCTAAACTCCAAGACCTTTATGAAATGTATATGACGAACAACCCTGTCAACATAGAGGACCAGGAAATACTCACCTATCACAAAAAAATCTGGAAAGCCTTCCCAAATTTGGAAGTTTTAGATGGGGTAAGATTTTCTTGAATACATCAAATGGCCTACCTATTGTTAGATGGCTAAATATTGCCAGTATCAAAAATTTTTCATTCTTTGAATAAATCTAACACTCAATTTGCATTGTTCAAAGTGCACTCTACTTAAAGGGAAATTACCTCTCCATGATCTCCAACTTGATCGCTGCCGTCTATCAGCTTTCAATGTAAAAAAAACCCCAAAAATCTATATGAGCAAGTTGTATTGTTATGCCAATGTATTCCTGGGAAAAAAACCTGGTATAGTTAGTTTTTATGTGACCTCATTCAATGATTTAGTTTTAAAATTTCCTTGATTTGATATAACATTTTTATGTGTGATTCCTTTAGAATTATAGGCAGCATAGCCCACGGCATCAATGAGTCAGTGCTAAATGATAAATGATACGTGTATCTATGATATTAATAATAACAATTATAATTTTAAAATATTTAACTAGATTCTAAATTATAATAAGCATCATTTTAATAACTACAGCACTTTATTGTTGCGCTAAATGTAACTCTCCAAGTATTAATCGTCATTGTTTGCAGAGCCAACTTCTCAATAGTATTTTTTTTAAATGATTGCATTACTTTTAAGTCCTATGTGAAAGCTGACATAAAAAGAAAAATGATTAATTTTTAGCTTCCATAAATGACATCAAACATGACTGACTGTTATCCTGAAGATTTTAAATTATATTAAATGAATAAAATTGTTTCATGTGATCCAAATTTTCTGGTACCTCTATTTGTAAGGTCCATAGAATACTTCCTGATAGCAAACAAGACAGTGGGGCTCCAGTCATGCGGCCATTATCTGCATCTAGTAGTATGTTAAATAATATTTTATATAAATTACCGTATTTTATGGACTATAAGACGCACCTTCATTTTTAAGCAATTTTTAAAAAATAAAATTTTTACCATTTTTATAGTAATTTTGAGTATAAGACGCACTTTGGAGTCAATTTTTCGAAGAAAAAAGTGCATCTTATAGTCCGTAAGACACTGTGTTCAGTCCTTGTTCATTTATTTTGTACTTCTTCAGTTTTTAACAATGTGTAGTGGATGAATTTCATTAATTAAAGTATATACATTATTTTTGAAATAGAAAAATTGAGTTGAAATCAAGCACATATTGAATCATTTCTCTTTTACCCTAAATTGTTTATAAAATAAAATGTAGTTTAAAAACATTTATGTGCAATTTTAGTTTTTTTTAATCCTCATCAACTGATGGATTTGTTGTCATGCTAGACACCCTATGAAAATTACAGGAAAGTTTTAAACTTTTAAAATTAAAAAAATAAACAAATTTGTGGCTAGATGTTCCTGCATGTCATCATAGATTGAAGGGCCCTCATCTCCCCTTTTACCATTCTCATTGCTGATTTAAAATTATTTTTTTCAAGTTATCAGTGTGCGCCAAGTGGATTCCCAGATGAAATCAGCTTATGAAGAGGAGAAAATGCTCCAAAAAGGTATTCAGGAAAAGTATGTACAGGTTTTTCATCCTTCATATTGTCATGTTGTCAAATGTGAAATTTCTTTGTACAGGTGTCATTTATATTAAATGCATGCACTTAGGAAGGGTGATGGTGGTCATTTTATGTGCTCCTTTGGTGAGTACAGATTGGCTCCTGACACATTTTTTCCTATGATAAATTATTTTATAAATAAAATCTAAATACTTTTATCATCATTGAAATAAAAAAGAAGGAAAAAAAAAGAAATAAACTCACTCCCTAATAATTGTATGTGACTTTCTACAAACAATATCAGCACTTCATTTATTGTGATGGTAATAAATTATGATAACTTCGATATCTTCTTTTTAAAATAAACTCTTAGATAAATTTTTTTCCAACCATTTAAAATAGTTAGAGATGGAAAAAAATTAGTTTCAATCTATATATGAAAGTTGACAAATTTATAATGTAAGTTTATTTTTGGCTTTAAAAAATTCAAGGGAAAAAAATATTTTGTTGGATTGTTTAGGGGACAATATGCAAAGGTTTAATGTACAATGTATGTTACAAATATAGGGGTACCATCCAGATCTAAGTTAATATTTTGTGTAAAATATTTGGTGAGATTGGTAAATAGAGAGATAATATTATGTTTTCGCAATGCTCAATACTGAAATGGCAGTTTCAATAAATTATAATTCTATGTTATATGAATTATTTATTGCTTTGTTAATTTTCACTTTTAATTATCTTCTGTTTGATTATTAAAAAAAACAGGCTCTCATCCCTGCAACACCTGGTGCACAATCTCAAAAACTCTGAAGGGTTCAAGGACACTGAATTCGTAGATTCATCAAGAGGTTTAGATGGATTATCCCCCCTGGCAGAGCGACCAGATTCCCAAATTTCAATTCCGTCAACTGAACCTGACAGAGTAAAGGCACAGGAGCTATCAACTGGTTCTTTTAGGTCGTCACCTGACAGTGAAGAAACCTTAGCCTCCAGCAGATGTAGCAGGTGAGACATTGTTCCTGGGCAAGTAAAGACCAAAATTAAGTTACAGCGGAAGTCTACATATTTCAAGCAGCCAATATACTTAATATTTGACTATTAATCTTTAAATTCACCATTTCATTTAAGAACATATTTTTTATATAGCTATTAAGCAAGTTCAAATTGCAAGAACTTGTGCCACTTTATTATAAATATAGAACTCCTTAATTTCTTTAAAGAATCATTTTCTTCACTGCTGCTATTTTAAAATTGCAGTTCATTAATGTTGCTAATTTAAGCCAAGTAGCTGTAGGAGTGATTAGACATTAGTCAAAGAATCAAAACATATCAATATCATTAATTATTTTAACACATTTGTGCTTTGTTTCACTGAAAGCTTCTTAAAGAAAATCTTTGCCTATTCAGCCGTTTCAGAATAAAGCAAGCAAGAGCTTTTGCAGCTAAGAACTTTGATGATGATGCAAGTGATGAAGATGACGATCTCTCAAAAACTGCAATCAACTTTAAATTTGTTTCTAGTTAATGTGCATGACAGCCTTGCAACCGGGGCAATGGAATCATAGCTGTGTTTGCAGAACATTGCCTTTATTTGTCACCTTGTGAATTTGTCAGTCACTGCCAGATTCAGTTTTTAAATAGGAAAATTGTGTGCAAAATTCCATTGGTTGGATGCCTTCCTTCTAATTTTTATACTGCAACTCTTGCACGACTGAGTATTGTGGCTCTGTACCTGGATTGTGAATCTGCTACACAGCTGGAAGTTTGAACCTGCTCAGGTGACACAGCATCTCTGTTCAGGTATTTCTTTATTCAACCATTCCCTGAAATCTTGTACCTGTGAAATTTTCATCTTGTAGCTGTGAAATCTTACTCTTGAACATGGGAAATTTTCATCTTGTAGCTGTGACATTTTCCTCTTGTAGCTGTGAAATGTTCATCATTGAGCCGAATGTTTTTTATCTGCTTTCAGATTTTTGCTTTTTTACATTTTGTCAATTTATAAATAAAAAATTTCTGAACAAATGTGTTTGACTTTGCCACGAAATTTGATCTGATAAAGCAAGATAATACTGTTTTTCTTATACTTTCTAAAAGATGTTTTTAAAATTCTATAAATAAAATAGCCCCCCTCAGAATATCAAGGTTTAACCAGATTCTGATGATAGGAAAACAGACAAACTTATTCTTTTCAGTTTCATCACAGCTCACTGGTGTATCTCGTTTCTCATGACAGTGGCTCATAAATTCATGGTCATGATAAGATAAATTAGCATTTCACTTTAAAAAAACAACATTTTATATCTTCTTATGTAATTTTAAAAAAAAGTTCTGTTAATGATTTGTTTGGCAAAATTTAGCCCTGAACGTATCCAATTATTTCAATTTCATAAATTAAATTAAAAAAAAAAAATCAAGACAAATAGTTAAAAAATTAAGTCTTTTATAAGACAAACTGTGATCTTACCATTGTTTAATATGTGATTTAGTTTTTACTACCACTTATGAATGTGTGTGAGAAGAGATCAGTACGTGTAGATAGTGCATATGGTATTGCGTGCCTGAAGAGAGTTTTATTTAAAGGCAAGTTTATTTTATAATTTTACTTATTAATTTTATCTGCTGTTTAAAAAAAAATAATAAAACAAACGAATTTTATATCTTTGATAAAAAATTAAACCATTCACAATTATACAGGTATATATTAAACCAAATGTTTTCATTCTGACCTTTTGATTTGATTTTCTTTATTTTAGAAGTTCAAATTTAGGATCTCAATACAAACCAACAAAACAACACAACAAAACAATAGCATTATTTCTGTTTTTACTAAGTTTAAGAGAAGAAAGCAAAGGACAAATGAGATTTATTAGAGAGACATGTACCACAAAACTGAGCAACTTTGATAGGACCCCATGCTTGAAGTAGTACAAGTGTGATATCAAATTCATGGTGTATTTTTTATTCGGTCACTCCCCCTTCCCGAGGGAGACACAGAGAGAGAGAGAGAGAGAGAGAGAGGGTCTAAAATTATGATTGTATAGAAACTTAAACGTAAAATGGATGCATTGAAGAATTATCTTATGGGATCTTTTGGTGGTTCAATAGGAAACACATTACTCTAGCTATGTTTCTACAACATTATAATTATAAAATCTGTTTTGTTTATTCATAAACACCAACCATCTGTGAATATCATATAAAATCTGTTTTGTTTATTCATAAACACCAACCATCTGTGAATATCATATAAAATCTGTTTTGTTTATTCATAAACACCAACCATCTGTGAATATCAGTCATAAGGAATGGCGCCAGCGGCTCGTGCTGATGCTCTTATGCCAACCCCCCTCCCCCTTCCCCAGGAATTCCTATTGGCGAACCCTCTCTTGTGGCACACCCGACGTGTTTCGTGCCCCGAAGGCGAACCATCTGACTACCCTATGAAGGTCAAAGGGGTAGATTCCTTTAAATTTGACCATACTTAATAACGGGTGGATTCCTACTTCAGATTGCTACGATCGCCACCCCGGGGGCAGCAATCCTATGTTTTCTGTCCATTTCTTCTAAATACATTGGAGTAGCATTCAGAGGGCCATCGAGCCAAAGCTCTTAAGCCTTCCCCAAAGCACCCCATCAAGCTCTGAAACCCCCCCCCCCCCCACCACTATCCGACCACGAAGCGGCACGTTGGAGGTACCCCTCTGCAACTACCCTCGATTGACCACACAAACGGGGTCCACGTCAACCAAATAGCTCCTGGTCGGTTGGCAGTGTTACCCTTCTTACTACATTACCAATCAAACTTCCAGGGTCGGCATGGTACATTAAACGTCCTAATAAAAACCAACGCTTTCACATTGCGGGGAGGCGGCAGACGCCCCCTAATAGGGTTCGGCTGTGCATAATTACAATTGATTTATCCCCCATTTTACCATGAACATCTCTCAGCATATGTGACAAATGGCCATTAACAACAGCACGTGGAAGTTACTG
This sequence comes from Omphiscola glabra, assembly GCA_964017045.1. Taxonomy (NCBI): domain Eukaryota; kingdom Metazoa; phylum Mollusca; class Gastropoda; family Lymnaeidae; genus Omphiscola; species Omphiscola glabra. The sequence goes on from OZ024795.1 coordinate 20,407,499, forward strand.
GAGTTTTCAATCTAACAAATTTGCGAATCTTTTTTGTGGGTCCTCATGATAGAAACAAAGATCTCATTATAGACTCTATCAACTGTTATACCATCTGTCACCGTCTTAATTAAATTAAACCCCGTAAATGTATTTCAGGAAATGTGTAAAACAAAGTACGGTAAAACCTGAAAAAATACCAAACAAAACAAAACAACGAATGTGTCGACAAGAAGCCTTCGGCGAGCAAAAAACATATACAAAATTAAAACTTAGCTGAAATGTTTTATTTGAGATGTTTGTGTCCGAGAGAAAAGCAAGAGGAATGTGGTAGACTATTAGTAGGTAGGAGAGTTAATAGGGGGGGGGGGAGAGAAGGGATTCCAAGGCGGTTGGTTTTAAAAAGGAGGGGGCGGAGAAAAGATCTAGCACGGGAAGCATAATATGACATTCGTGCCATGTGAATGTATTTCAGGTGGCTGTTGGACTTCAATGGCTTAAAACATTTTTCCTCCTTTACCACAATGTAAAGTCTAATGCGGGTGCTGGGTTGCCAAGTTGATGGTCAGGAGTTCAATCCCCACCAAAGCCCAATCAAGCAAAAACACCACCAGCACCCCGGGTGGATGGGACTCGTTAACCTTGGACGGCAACTCATCTAAGAGAAGGAAACTCTGAATTCAAACCCGGAGATGGAGTACCGTAGGCGGGTATCATTTGTGAAAATGAAACATTCCGACGACTCCTGCGACGCCACTGGTGCCAAGCTTTATCATCCGCATGGTGTTCCCTTGGGTCATCCAGCGGCGTGGAGAGAGGCGATTAGCTGTTGGGAACCAACTTATAGTCCTAGAAGAATAATCCTAGATTTCGTCCTACGACTTCCACACCATCGTCACATTGTGACGGACGGATGCCAGCAAAAAAGTCTAATGTATTGAAGTCCATAAGCTTCTATAGGCTGCCATCTGTGCCGTCTAAAGACATCGGCACAATGGGTAGTTGCCCATGGTCTCACGCTTCTAGGGGGCTTCACAATTCTAGGAGCATCAAGTTGCCCATATTGTTAATGAACATCGATTAGTGTGTTTTCAAAGTGCAGCGGGAGGCAGGTTGCCCAAGTTTTTGTGGAAAAGTTTATCAATCTTCAAATCAATTTTTTTTTTGTTACTAGTTATAGAAAAAAACTTTAGGACAGTGAGTGAAATGTGTTCAATTAAATGAAACAAGAGTTTTACAGTAAAAGACAGGATATGTTCATTAATCAATAGTTTATCCAAAGAAAGTTATAGTAAGAGCCGTCGTGTGACTTTTGTAGAATCGCTGTCATTTGTAGGTTTTGTGCCACCTGCGTTCACAGCTAATAGGGTGTTTTTTTCAACATTACAACTTTCGCCACCTTCAATATCAGTAGCTACATGCAGTCGCATCTACTGGTGTTGCAGGGCCCACACGTCTCTGGTTATATTAGTTTGTTGGGGTTGCAGGGCCCACACATCTCTGGTTATATTAGTTTGCTGGGGTTGCAGGGCCCATGTGTCTCTGGTTATATTAGTTTGCTGGGGTTGCAGGACCCACGCGTCTCTGGTTATATTAGTTTGCTGGGGGTTGCAGGGTCCACGCGTCTCTGGTTATATTAGTTTAAAACTCTAAATAAAACGTTAAATTTACTGAATTTCCGTGAAATTTTAATAGCTGTTTTAAGGTCCCTCGATAAATCTAGTCTTAATACATATATGATTCTTTTTGTAAGCTTCCAATCTTATTTACATAATTAAGTCCTTCCTCCACAAGTTACAAAGAAGTCCCTTTTTAGAAAGATAAATAAAGAAAAAGAAAAAAAAAAAAAAAAAAGGAAAAAAATCTCTGTAATAAATCAGAGAGAATATGGAGCCTCTGGGCATTACTTTGCATACGGCCTCAATGCTGTTAAGACCACCTGGTTGCCATAAAGGTCAACCCCCACATCCATTATTTCTTCTTTAAACAAAAAAACAAAAAAAAAAAAAATGTTGCGAAACCCTGATCTACAAGTTACAATAGGTTAATTTTGTTTCATAGCAATTAGTATCGATGTTTTAAGATGCACTTTTAAAAGTTTATGACAATGACATAGGTAAAAAAAGGGGGGGGGGAACCAATGTAATATTTTATGACTCCGAGGCCGGATAGAAATGTCGAACCACAAGAGAAATTAGGGAATTATCTTTATAGTAACCCCCCCCCCCTCACACACACACACACAAACACTTTTTTTCTCTTCTCTTCTTTTTTCCCAACAGATGACAAACACAAAATGTTACGATGAATATATCTGTGTCATGCTACAAAACCATCATTTGTTAGCTTTACAAAATAGTTCGTAGACATCTGCACATAAATATATTTAATATAACACTAATCAGTACCCATAATTCTAGGGAATTAATTAAATGTTAAAAGTCCCATTTATTTACAGATTCATTATTGTCATGGCATCTGTAACAATCACAATATGACAGTATCATTTTGGCATGGCGTACAATAAAAATATAGGCTTTACTTGTTTGCCAAAATATATATTGAACTTTTTTTTGGTTGGGGGTTGGGGGGGGGGGGGGGGGGTTGGTGAATTGTGGATTAAAATGATTCGTTTTTTAAATTTATTTTAGCCCAGACACACTAACTTTCTATTTCATTTAAATTTAAGCAAAATATTATTAATCGTAAAGTTGATTTTTTTAAAATATATAGAATTGTATGTATTCTCAATATGATAATTTCATTTATTTGCCTCGGGGCATATTTCCCCCGTGAGTCCAGAGAAACAAAGGAAATTGATAAGTACGCCATCGTACATTCTCATTTACCATTTTAATGAATATACCATCCGGCACTCACATTATTTGTATCGCTTCAACTTGTTTCCATAAATAATGATTATCCCGAACCCAGCAGCCATACCAAACTTTGCCTACTCACAATACCAGGTGGCGTGGACGAATGGTGGAGAGTCTTACTTCTGTCTTTGGATACTACACAGCCAGAGGTCCTTCTTAAATACGACCACCTTTTGGGTCAATGGCATCATATTATTATTTCGTAATTAGTTTTTGTGCTAGAGTGGAATTTTTATTTTAATACATTTTTGTTTGTTAATTCATTTAAAAACATCATTCAAAATAAATGCATTTCGCTTTGTTATTGATTTATTTTGTGTCAAGGGCAGTGGCGTCTTAACAACATTATAGTTCTTATGCAAACTCATTTACGGGACAATACTTCTCATGAAAACTAAAGCAGTACGGTATAAGGCTTGTGCACCATGGGGCGCTCTTGGCGACGGTCCTATGTTATAAAGTACTATATGTTAAGATAACACTGTCTGACAAATTTGGCTTGTGCACCACGGGGCGCTCTTGGCGACGGTCCAATGTTATAAAGTATTATATGTTAAGATGGCACTGTCTGACAAATTGGGGGGGGGGGAAGGTTAAATTTTAACTCTAATAAGAGATCTAGATTTAAGCAAAATAAGCCTGTTGAGTAAAACGCTTTTCAAAATAATTTTCATCAAGGAACACAATTCTCAAACCATGACTGTTGGTCCCTTGCTTCTGTGTTGTGTTTTGTTTGGAGTTGTATCCAGTGGGGCCACCCGTTCCTACCACGACTACTGCATCATTGGAGCTGGACCCAGCGGCCTCCAGCTGGGATACTTCATGCAGAAGAATGGTAGAGACTATGTGGTGTTTGAGAGAGGGGACCAGGCAGGTAAGAGCACAAGCATTACAACGTTTCTAAACTTTACACGCGAGGTGGCAGAAGGCAAATTAAAAATAAATCAAATCATGTACAATTTTGTTGAATATATAGATAACTGTATGGAGAGCGAGGTATACGCGGTACTGTATTCATGAATTATAGAGACAGGTAAAAGTGGTACTGTATTCATGACTTTATAGAGATATTATACGTGGTACTTTACTTATGACCTTATAGAGAAGTGGTGCTATACTTATAACTTTACAGATAAGAGTTACTGTATTCATGACTTTATAGAGATATTATACGTGGTACTTTACTTATGACCTTATAGAGAAGTGGGGCTATACTTATAACTTTACAGATAAGTGGTACTATTCTAATGACCTTAGAGAGAAGTGGTATTGTTCAGGTGACTCCATCTGAATGCATGAATTGTAATTTCCCGGGAAATATGCAAATGTTCAGTGTTTAAAATATCTGTATCCATTTTGTCAAAAAGAAGTAGCAAAATATTATTGACATTGAGCTTATAATGAATGGCATAGAAATTAGTGCGAAAAAACCTCTGTAGAGGGCTGAAAATACCACCCTTCAAAAGTAGGAGAAAAAAAAAGAGCCGCCTCGGGCGCACCACCTCATCCGCACAACTTCCTACGCCCATGATTATTATCACGTATAATCAATTAAAATCATGCCACATTGTTATTGAGGCTTCAGCACACTAAGAAAAGAACCTACTTTGAGATCATTCAAAGAACAGCAATTAAGGGGATCAAATTACACTAGAATTAACGATTGTTTTGTTTTTTAGGTTACATTTCATTTTGACTTCAATTCTAAAGATATCGTTGATTAAATTTGCTCTTTCAAACATTTTCTTTCAGAATAGCAATAACAAGAACTGTAGACCTATTTATAGAACTTAATAGCAATACCAAGAACTGTAGACCTATTAATAGAACTTAATAGCAATAACAAGAATGTAGACCTATAAATAGAACTTGATATTTCAGGGAGCTTCTTCAGCCAATACCCACGTCACAGAAAACTGATAAGCGTAAACAAGCGTCACACCGGGCAGATGAATAAAGGGTTCTCATTTCGTCACGACTGGAACTCTCTAATTTCCGAGGATGAGTCACTGTTGTTAAAACATTACTCATCTGTAAGTTTCCCTTAATACGCATTACGTCTGTTTTTTTTAAACTAACAATATCCTAAAAGATCTTTTCACGAATTTCGTCATTCGCTGCCATGATGCACCCAAGTTCAGAACCACCGCTAGAGCTCAGATATTTGGCGATTTAAAAAATGCTAAAAAGGGAAAGCACTCTTTCCTGATTATGATTTGATCTCCAAAAAATTTTGAGCAAAAAGGAGATTTAGTGGATAACATTTTTATTATCTTTTCTAATCTTGAAGAAAAATTGCTCGCATGTTACGTCATCATATGTAGATTTACAAAATTCTTTTAATTCATATATTTTTGGCCACTCTTTAAGCACATCGTTACGTCCAATACCAGAGCTGACATAGTTATCTGAGATAGTGATGGTTTCAAGTACTTATTAGGAAAGTCAATCGTTTTTGTACAGATCGTTGCGTGGTCATTTTCAGTGCCGGATTTACCTATAAGCTCAATAGCTACAGTTTAGGGTCCCAGAATCTACCGGCTATAAGCTCCACAAACTACAGTTTAGGGCCCCAGAATCTACCGGCTATAAGCTCCACAAACTACAGTTTAGGGTCCCAGAATCTACCGGCTATAAGCTCCACAAACTACAGTTTAGGGCCCCAGAATCTATCGGCTATAAGCTCCACAAACTACAGTTTAGGGTCCCAGAATCTACCGGCTATAAGCTCCACAAACTACAGTTTAGGGCCCCAGAATCTACCGGCTATAAGCTCAACAAACTACAGTTTAGGGTCCCAGAATCTACCGGCTATAGATTTTAAATTTCTCTTTGCGCAGCTGATATAATCTAAAATAGTAAGGGGCCTCTGGACTCTGTATAGCTTAGGGCCTCAGCAAGTCTTAGTTCGACACTGGTCATATTTATAACTTATTCACATCAGAGCGAGTGAGAAAATGGAAATTTAAAAACAAAAATTACAGGTCTTGTTCTCCCAAAGTTGCCACTTAATTTTTTTAATGATTTTAGAATGTTGGATTAAAAAGGGAAAAAAAAGCTGAATGGCGGTCCGCGCAACGCGCATCCCCCCGGTGACGTCAGTGCTTTACAATATTACTGATTACGGAAGCGTGATATAACAATTTCTTATTTTTGTATTAACCATCACATACAGTGTTGCCTAACATCATTTTACAAGTGTCATGTATAACAGAAAATAACGTCTTTTTTTAAAAAAAAGTCAAAATATTTGATTAAATATTGTATTTTACGGACTATAAGACGCACCTTAATTTTGAAGCAATTTTTAAAAAAAATACTTTTCAACCATTTTTATATTATTTTCGAGTATAAGACGCACCTGAATTTTGGAGGCATTTTTCGAATAAAAAAGTGCGTCTTATAGTCCGTATGATACGGTACCATTTCTGATCCAGTTAATAACATACCACATGATGATCTATTTCATAGATGACTTGTCACCACGAGAAGATTACCGAGAACGTCTTATGTTATTATGTTTTGTTTTAAATTGTGTGTTTAAATTACGACTCCTTAAAATGCTTGAACGGAATCGTTCGTTGTCTCTCATCAAGTTTTCATGTAGCTCGCATTTTTTAAAGTTCACTTTCATTCATGCTTTTCATCAGTCGCCCAATAGCCGCCATTTGATGATAAGCATCCTAGGACAATGTGCGACTTGTGTTGTTTCCTTTGTTTCTCTTTCTCCCTTTTTTTTCTCTCTATCTCCCCACACACACATACCTTTCCTTCCATCTATTGTTATGTAAGGATATGTAAACAAGATACCTATATTCAAATAACCCCATCACACCCATATTCCATATCAGATCAATTAAAAATCGTACATCCTCTGTCGCGGGGCCCCTAAGATGTTAGGTCCTTTAGGCATGTGCTTCATGTTTCTTTAAATTAATCCGGCACTCCTAGTGACCTAAGGTTATTTTCTATTTCCCAGTTCTAACATGGACTTGAGTTATTAAAAAAAAAACAACTACGTCACACAACCTGTATTAAGATCTTACCAACGTGTGTTGTTACACTTCGTTATAATCTATAATATATATATATATTAAAACAAAATATTTGTACTAAAAACATTTTCCTACTTATCTTTTGAGGACCTCTTCCCATCTGCAGACGTCCTGGTGAAATACTTGAAGGACTTCCAGACAAAAAATAGAATCAAAGTACAGTTTAATACGGAGGTAATATATGAAACAATTGTTTAATTTAAAGAAAATGTCACAGCTCGAAATTCCAAAGTCTAAATAATCCGTGTTTCAAGTAGGTCTAAATCCATTGTCCTGATCTCATATATCCATCTATCCATACATAAAGGAGCAAAACTCATAAGTGCTTACTCTTCAACGATGACAAATTCAGAAAAAAAAACAACAACATTCTGTGGAGGACTAGTGACTAGACAAGGTTCCAAAGGTTTCAAAATCAGAGAAGCTCATTATCCTCGGAGACTTCAATGCTAGAATTGAAACAGACCACCAGATATGAAAAGGAACAATCGGAAGACATGGCCATGGAAAGTGTAAAAGCAGCGGTCTACTGCTCTTAAACCCGAACACGACAATTGGCATCACGATTACCAACACACTCTACAGACTCCCTACACGAAATAAGACTTCCTGGAAGCATCCTCGTTCTAAGCAATGACACATGATTGACTATGTGGTCACCAGAAAAAAAATTATACAACATATTGTACATTAACCAATGCTATTTGCGGCACTGACTGATGGACTGAACATCTTCTCATAATATTCAGATTAAATTTTTATATCATACCCACGACAAGACTCAAGGCTAGAAATTAAAAAAAAAAAACTTAAGCGTGCAAACAAAGCTTAATGTTCAAAAGCGTAAGTGTACAAAAATGAATGTAGAAATTTTCTTTTCACTGAACTCAAACGCAGGCTGTGAGACTTTATCCCGGATTAATATGAAAATATCGATTTTAAATGGTCACAGTTAAGAGATATTATCTACTGCTCTAGAACAGCTCGAACCACCAAACTACAGAAGCAAAGATTGGTTTGATGAACAACTCTACGTCACAGGTAAAGAAAGACGCTCTCGGCAAAATAAAACAGAAAGTGCAAAATAAACTTAGTGAACTGCAGGAATCATGGCTGAGCAGGAACGTCCAGAACACTCAGAACATTAAGGGATTTGCCCATATACATGATGCTAAGGTAGACATGATGCTAGTTGGACATGATCCTAAGGTAGACAAGATGCTAGCTAGACATGATGCTAAGTTAAACCAGATGCTAGCTAGACATGATGCTAAGCTAGACATAATGCTAAGCTAGACATGATGCAAGCTAGACATGATGCTAAGCTAGACATACTGCTAAGCTAGACATGATGCTAAGCTAGACATGATGCTAAGCTAGACATGATGCTAAGCTAGACATGATGCTAAGCTAGACATAATGGCTAAGCTAGACATGTTGCGAAGCTAAACATGATGTCAAGCGATTCTATGATGCCATAAAAAAAAGTCTACGTACCACAGTCGTCATGCTCCGTGCCCATCCTTAACAAGACGGAACTTAGCTACTGACAGACAGGAGTCATATGTTTTAGAAAGATGGACCGAACACTGTTGTCAAGTCCTTAAATGTTCTGCTGCAACACATTATAATGTAATTGTTCGTTTACCGCAGGTCGAGATCAACCAAGAGCTGGACAATCGTCCCAACGAAGGTGAAGTCGGAGGGCATTCCAGCAACTCTCCTCAAATAAAGTCTTAAGATAGATGCAATCACTGTTGATATCTACAAAACAGGAGTCCCCGTCCTGAAAAAAATACTGACAGATCTATTTGATTCCATATGGAAAGATGGTAGTCTTCCTCAGAAATTCAAGGATAAAAATATAACACACATATACAAGAGAAAGGGCATTCGGCAAACCGGTGACAACTATCGAGGCATTTCTCTCCTTTCATAGATGGTAAGATCTTGGCCAGAGTCCTACTTAATCGTCTACAGCTACACATTGAACAGCGACTACTTTCCGAAAGCCAATGTGGATTCCGTTCAGATGTTACAAGGGCGCCGACCACATACCTATAAGCTATAGCCATGGCACTGAAGGAGACTAATTCATGGCACTAAAGGAGACCAATTCATGGTACTAAAGGAGACCAATTCATGGCACTAAAGGAGACCAATTTATGGCACTAAAGGAGACCAATTCATGGCACTAAAGGAGACCAATTCATGGCACCAAAGGAGACCAATTCATGGCACTAAAGGAGACCGATTCATGGCTCTGAAGGAGACCAATTCATGGTACTAAAGGAGACCAATTCATGGCACTAGAGGATACCAATTCAAAGCAGTTTTAACATTTAAGTGGATGGCCTACACGCTACAATAGAGGAAATCCATTTCTTGACTCTGGAATGTTAAAGGTTAATGAAGCGAAAATCTATATACAAATGCGAGTTGAATATTTGATAAAAGACGAATATTGGACTTTTAAAAAATCTTCTGTAGCTGTGGATGTGTTGTGTACATCCTTGTATAAAAAAGCTTGCAACACGGAAGGCGAAGATATCCATCTTTCGCCAAGTATCTGTGTTTTTTTATGGCAGGATTAGATACACATTGAAATAAATTTGAATTGATATAATAAATTACCAAAAATTTTCAAAAACAGTTTGAAAAATATATTTTAAATTTTTTTTTCTTCTTCAAATGCACTTTTGTTGTCAAAGATAAAAAACCTACGTCCTGAGTGGTTCGATCATTCAAACGGTGACATGTATTTAATGGAAGACCAGAGAGGCAATTCCTATACCTGCAGGTAAGATGAACGATCAATGTAAATGTGTGTGTGTGTTATTCAAGATTTAAACAAAGTGTGATTCTCACAACATCCCAAGCAACATAAATTATGAATGCTAATAACAACCTTGTCGTTTCTCCAGAACTGTGGTAGTGGCTACCGGAATGTGGAAACCTAATATTCCCAATATAGATGGCATTGAGAAAGCACTTGGTTACGAGAGCTTTCCCACTGCTCCGGAACTCTACGAGAACAAAAGTGTTCTTATTTTAGGTGAGGCCCACGGGACGAAACTCGATCTTTAAAGTGTCGTTAACTTTCTTCCCCTTTATCGTAATTTTCAAATTTCTAGTGAGGTGATTTGGGCAGTGAATAGGATCTACTGCCATCCATTGCCATTTCACTTTTCACGATCTCATTGTATCGCAAATTTGTACTTGTTTACAGGGTATGTATAATTTTGTATCGCGCATTTATCTAGAATTTCATATGTTGTTAAAATTATGTAGTTTTTAGAGTGTAGAAAGTATTTACGAGGTAAGGGAGTGTTTATAAGAATGTAGGAAAGGTTAATAACAGTGTAAGAATTTGGTGAGTGTTTAAAAAGCCCCTTAAAATATATAAATAGTAAATTAAATATAAGAGCGCTACTTCGCGTATTTTCTCCTACCTCCGAAGAAAAGGGGGGGTGGTGGTGGTGGTGGTCTTGTAATAAGACGTGGGACCACTGAAATTCTATGATGATAATTTGAGCTTGCGATACCCCCTCTACACTCCCCACACACTTGAAAGTTTCTATAAGTTTCTAAGCATTGAAACCGGAATCTTTTAAAGAACCATACTGTTTGGATACAATCGAATATAGATGTATTCCGACTTTATAAAGCCTTTCTCTCCCCCCCCCCCCACAATGGTATACATCTATTTTCATAAAAATAAATCAAATTAAATGAAATAAATCAATTATTGTGAATAAAATAAGGTTTATCTATTTTTTAAATCGAATGTTGCAACTTATTGTGTATATTGTTAGGTAAAGTTCAGGTTTAAGCAAGGCCATTTTTAAAATGACGGAATAGTTATATAACTTTTATTTAATTTAAAAATTGAGACATTGGCACTACTTTACGATGGCATCAAATAACATATGACATTGGCACTACTTTACGATGGCATCAAATAACATATGACATTGGCACTACTTTACGATGGCATCAAATAACATATGACATTGGCACTACTTTACGATGGCATCAAATAACATATGACATTGGCACTACTTTACGATGGCATCAAATAACATATGACATTGGCACTACTTTACGATGGCATCAAATAACATATGACATTGGCACTGCTTTACGATGGCATCAAATAACATATGACATTGGCACTACTTTACGATGGCATCAAATAACATATGACATTAGCACTACTTTACGATGGCATCAAATAACATATGACATTGGCACTACTTTACGATGGCATCAAATAACATATTATTTTCTTGAAACAGGCGTGTTTTTTTTTGTTTGTTAACCATATTATTGATCAGGAATCGGATTGTCAACCACGAAAAAGATATCCGGTCAATTGTGATTACATTTGAGCCACTCGTTGGGCTGAACAAGTCCATTAACTTTTAAATATATCTAACAATTGTTTGTTAATTTGCGAAAACTCAGGCATGGGAAACTCGGCCATGGAGACGGCCGATTCTATATACGGGCATACACAGTACGTGCACATTCTGACACGTCAGCCCAGTATCAACATGGCCTGGGACACACATTACGTTGGAGACATAAGGTCAGCTCATGGTTTCTTTTCTAGCTCTGAAAAAAACAACAACATATTATTTTAAAAAAGCGATCGAAACGCTGTCTATTGACCGGATAATAAAAGGAGAGACTGCAATCAGGTTAGCACAATAGGAAATAAGTAAAACACAGTAAGGTTAAACCTGAAAAAAGGAACGCAACAAAACAATGAACGTGTCAACAGGAAGCCTTCATCAGCGAACAAACAGAAAAAACGAATAGATTAAAAAATTAGCACTTGGCTGAGAAGTAATATCTAAGAGGGCAGCAAATGATTTTGTTAACACTCAAAATTCCCGTTACACCCGAAGAGGTCTACAGGTCTCATAGATGGAAATGAGAGACGTGTTTGGACAGACATATCTAGATGCGGTGCACTGAGCTTCCACTCTCATTCTGACATTTGATAGAAGTTCACATTCGACAAGTTTTATTTACAACATTCCAAACATAACGTATTTTGTTACATCACGTGCATGCACTTATCAGTTGGATTAATAGGTTGGGGGGGGGGGGGGGCAAGGATTTGAGGTGGCGGTCCGCTACAGGGGTTTGGGGTTGAAGTTTCAGGTACTATTCCAAATTTTTGTTTGTTTAAAGAGATTACGCACGCTCTTATATCTTAATTAAAGTACGATTGTTGTACTTACTTTATTGGTTGAGGTAGACGTGCCTTTACGGGTCGTCAGGAATATGACATTCGACATTTATATAGACGGGATAGTTTTAGGTTTGCCGTTGAGACTTTGAGATAAATTAAAAGTACTTTAATTTGCTGAGAGATGTGTTGTAAATTTTAAACAAATGACGTTGTCAAAAGTTGTGTCATGCTTAAAATATATAAAACCAACCGAATTTCCAAATAACAATACTTGCAAATAATAAGTGAAGATATGAAAACGGGTTAAAACGAAAATTTTATCTGTAGAAATAAACAGACAAAAACGCATTGCCTCTCCACCCTATACAACATATTGCATATATTGACAGCACAACAAAGATACCATAAGACTCAAACTAGAACTTTCATTGGTTGAAAGCACAAATGAAACAGATTTCAAGGACGCTATTGGTATATGGATAGCTAAGTGAACTTTAGACATAAATTTGAAATAAGGAGGAAAAAAAATGTTTTAAATTATGGATGCAAGCTGAGTTGAGCTCACAACTATTTTTATCTCAGCACTAAATTCTTTTATTGACATAAATAAACATGTTATAATTGCACCGGTACATGCTCGGATGATTTGAGTTCTTTCTATTTAGTTCTATTAATTGTTATGGTCTATTCTATTGTACACTTTTATATTATGTTCTATTCTATGCTATTTGCTTTTTATTGGGTTGTAGTGCATTCTATTGTATTCTATTCTATTGTATTCTTTTCTTTTGTATTCTATTCATTTGTATTCTATTGTATTCTACACTCGTCAGATCAATAAATAACAACATTCTGGACACGTTTCTACTCAAGTCCCTGGACGGCATCACATTCCTCGACCTGGAGGACGTCAGTCTCCACGAGAGAGGGGGAAAATATTACGTCACTGTGGACGGACATGTACACACTATAATCAAATATACAAATAATCTGTTCGCCTTTATTTTAAACTTTGAAATATTATTTCCCAAAAATTTATCAAATTTATTTATTGCTGGGTTTAGGGTTTAGCTTAAGATTATATTTTCGTGCTCTACTTTGGGCATGAGAGCAGTGGTGTTCAACATAATTTGTTTATACACCAGCGGTACTGGGAAAATATGAAGAGTAATTTGCGGGCCTTTAAAGCAGAAGCATAAATCAATATTTATATTGTTTTTATTGCATTGTGGTTTTATTATTATATATTATATACCATTTCCTTATTTATTTAAATAATAAGAAAGAGACGAAAGAACATTTAATGGAAACGCTGAAGCGGTTGAGACAGCTATATTTCATTCACCCATAGTAAGAATGACCGGTAGATCATTTCTGATGATTTGCAAAAGCACGAGTAACGGCGGTAGAAAACCACTGCATAAGAAATGCATGACGTCAGAATAAAGAATGTTACTTCCCCTGATCGTAGAGAGTATACTTTATTCTTGAATATTTACAAAATATCATAAATCGATTCTATCGCTACACGCAAATGATTGCATTGTCAAACCATATTTTATTAATACTTATTAAAAATACAAAGATAAATCTAACCTTTAAGGCTCAAAATGTAATTAAATCATTATAAAAGTTGCGATGATCGATTGTATAGGCCTAAATGTACTAGAGCGGAAATTGTTTCAAAATTTTGTAAAATATATTTTCAGTACCTGGGCTCTGACTACAGCCGAACCAACATCCCAGACAACTTTGCTTTGAGGGGCGGATATGACGTAGTTATCAGATGCACAGGATTCACTTTCGATACCTCTATCTTTAAGTAAGCCGACTCACGTGGTGGCTATATAGCCAACATTTAGTCTTAAAAGGCTTATCGTACTTATCATAACCCACTTTGAGCTTCCACTCTCATTCTGACATTTGATAGAAGTTCACATTCGACAAGTTTTATTTACAACATTCCAAACATAACGTATTTTGTTACATCACGTGCATGCACTTATCAGTTGGATTAATAGGTTGGGGGGGGGGGGGGCAAGGATTTGAGGTGGCGGTCCGCTACAGGCGGCACATTCTTGAAGATGTTACTTTTAGTTCCCTACATATACCATACAAGGTTTCTGTTTGATATGTGATCTGTACATTTTGCAGTTTTAGCGAGTAAAGGTTGGAAAGATCAAGGACCGTCCAGGGAGTCACAAACTTCTAAGAGACTCCCCAACTTACACGTGTATCCCACGAAGCTTGAATTTTAACAAACTGATTTACAATTGATTCCACTTTTACTTTCCTTCCCACACCAGCACCACACATATCAGCAGACCCCCGGGTAAGGCCAAGAAGTACCCGGCCATAAGCCACGCCTATGAATCCACTGACTTCCCCGACCTGTTCGTCGCCGGCACCGCCTCGCATTCCCTGGATTTCCGGAAGTCAGCTGGCGGATTTATTCACGGCTTCCGCTATACGAGTCAGTTCGTTTGTGTTGCATTAATTCGTCTTATTTACGAGCCTGGCTACTTCCAACTGTTTTTACATTTGAACTTTTTACACTGAAATGGAGACAAAAAATTCTATAATAATTTGAGCTTGTTTATAGAATTTATGAGTCGGTTGAGAATCGATTGAAAAAACAAAGTCTGAGGTCCTTTCAACTTATTTGATATGTTACTTATCTTTTATAGTTTAAAAAAATGATTGTAAATAAGCGATTGCTACTGCTGCTGCTCATCCCATATCGACCAAAACCAACAATTTTATTGGACATGCTACATGTTTAAAAAAATGACTTAAACTATTTAGTCAGTGGATATGTTCCTTGTTAAAACCACGTCACTATTTTCAGTCAGTTGATGGGACACCTATGTAATTACGAAGACAGACTTGGTTCATTTAGTGCTTGTGAGCCCGTTGGGTTATGGCAACCGTTCTTTTGAGAGCTGTAGCGTAGGAAGGGTAGAGCGGAGGGAGTATTCAGGGCGTCAATTTTTTTCTGTACACAAAGGGTGGCATTTTCGGCCTAATGCAAAATAAATCTTTTTATTAGTAGAGAGGTGTTACATTTCTTGGCCCATCTCAGGCGGCATTAACCCTAGCTGCGCCACTGTTTACGAATAAAGATACCAATGTTTTACTATAAAATATGACTATTATCTATAAATATTATTAATAAGGTCAAGCATTAAGTCGTCTCCTGGAGTGGCGCTATGAGGGCATGAGATGGCCGTCTGCAACAATCCCGTTGGATCAAGTTCTTAATGTAATCGTAAAGAGACTCAACGAAGGCTCCGGGTTTTATCAAATGTTCGGCATACTCGGAGATGTAGTCATCATAGACAGGTCAGTTCATACCCTGCTTTTACACATTATATTTATAAAATTTGTAGATTTATGTAAGACTTACCACACAGCTGTTCATCATCATCATCATTCTCATCAAATCTGGGCCCTACAGCCCATGTAGGTTTCTGACCTACTCCACCACATCCTTCTGTTCAGACCGATCCATGACTTTTCGTCTCTATGCCCCCCCCCCCCCCACATATTTTTTTTCTGTAAATCCGTCTCCCCATCATTAATCCATCACAGTCTTGGTCGAATGGTGAGCCGCTCGGTCGACTGGTGAGCCTCTCGGTCGACTGGTGAGCCTCTCGGTCGACTGTCCGTAAACCACTGTTGCCCCTCCATAACCTTGCATCCTCTCGAGGTGTTCAACCCAGCCTACATTTTTAAATGCCGTGACTAATAGATAGATCTACATCTAACTGATATATTTCTGAATTGTCTGAATGCTCCACCCATCATTATCACATACAGGCCCGTGTACACCCATACTTATTTGTATTTATCAAGTTACGCTATGTATGACCCATTCCTCGGATACTGCAAACGCGTTTGCGACGATTTCAATGAATGCGAGCTATACATATTCATAAGTTTAAGACACGTCAAGTAAATTTTATTGCCAATACTGTCATGCTAGTTTATTTTAATGAGATCTCCAATGTTAAACTCCCCCATTTATTCCCGCTTCAGGGAGAACGACACCGCCAACTACCTGGAGGAATTCCCGGTCAATCTGTTGCCGCACCTACTTGCCATGTCGGGGCACAAAGCAACAGAGGTATTTTAGAAGCTTGGATTGACCGCTGTCTAAGTCTAACATTGGTGTCTTATCTTTCTCTCTCTCTCTCTGTTACGTGCTGTTATCCGTATGGAGAAATTAATCTCTTATTTATGTTTATGGCTCGCTCTAAAAAAAGTACGCAACAAAAGACGATACCATAATTTAAATACTTTAACAAAGAATACGATACTCAAACCAGGGCTAATTAGAATTAATACATTTTAATACGTTAAATTACAAAATCAAAAAGAAGTAAATTAAAGCTATCGGCTTACAGAAGAATGATTGGCTTGTACCGGTACAATGTTGAAGAATACACGATGTTGTAAAAAGGTACACTGATGAAAAGGAATCTACACACACACACACACAGTAAACAAATCTCTTGTCTCGTAGCAAAAATAACACCCGCTCAAATTATCTCGTGATCAAATCATAGCACACCCACAAAAATAACTCTCGTCCCTTTTTATAGTCTGTTCTACTGATCTTTACAGAGAGACCTTAAACAATGGTTTCCTTTCCAGAGTTCTCCAGATAATTCTACATAATTCTAAGGAAACAGACTATTAATTTTATTTGGTTGTAAAAGAGGTCTAGAGAGACTATTTTTAGTTAGCCACACCGTAAATGCGGTTCCGAGCTTGCTGTCAGCTAGAGTTGATTCACGTCGAAAGATGACGTAAACACGTCGTCTACATGACACTCTCTTAGCCATTAATGCCTCACGTTATTTAACCAGGTTATCGTGGTCATCTTGGACTATGGAGCACCGGACATGTACACCAGTAAATTTGAAGCAGTCGCGTCAGAGGCCCACAAATCGTACTTCCTACACCCCATTATGTTCCACTACCGACAGCTGCCGACTGGTAAACAAAAAAAACCAAACATCCTAGCTAAGGTTTCTCTATTAAATAAAAATTATTTCATTATCTCATTACTTTCAGATCATTGCCACTAAATTGAACTTTCAAAATAATTTTTTTGGTTAGGCCTATTATTTCTTTTCTGAAAAGGTAGTTTGACCAATGAAGTATGATTATTTTCATTTTTATGCAATGATGTTTAAATCTAGAAAACAATTGACTGCAATGTCAAGACATATTATGTTTAAACGATGTTTTTTTGTCGAATTATGATTTAGTGTCGAGGTTAAAACTTTCTTGAGTCCGCCCCTGACCAAGAATTTCAATAGTTATTGTATGTTTTGGTATTGCTACTGGCGACATTCAGAACACGATTTTCTTCGCAAACATCCCTACGACCGTCTGCCCCGTCCTGACTCAATACATCATGTGGTGGAAGATTTCCTGGTCGTTTGGCAGTCAACCAATGAACACATCCGGCCTCTGAGGAGATGGATCGAATCTGTCTTAAATAGGGTACATATTTCTTCCAGTTACAGTTATTGAATTGTCTCATCGTTAACTTTGCTTGAGTTGAGTCTGTTAATTCCATTTAGATTTCATGCTGTGAGAAGTTTCTCTGGCATTCCCAATTATATAAATACCTTATTCCCTTCATGGCTAAACCAGTGCTTGCCCGGTACATCCCGTAAATTGAGCCGGGAAACAAATCCACAATGTTTTTTAAAAAAATGAATTTATTTTCATCCGCTCCTTATGAAACACACATTAGATAATTTGTTGCGTTTGTTTTTATAGAATCTCCGGCACTATTTCTCTGACACATGTT
This sequence comes from Omphiscola glabra, assembly GCA_964017045.1. Lineage (NCBI taxonomy): Eukaryota > Metazoa > Mollusca > Gastropoda > Lymnaeidae > Omphiscola > Omphiscola glabra. Next base: position 20,425,442 of record OZ024795.1, read on the forward strand.
TCGAGATGGCCATGACCCACAGCACCGTTCCTGGATCATGTGAGCGCGGCCTGCTCCAGGGCCAAGGTCTCTTTGGTACACCAGAACTTCAGAAGGCTGTGCAGACTCGTCGTGTTGTGATGGCATCTTTGTACTGACATCATTGGCGACCTTGACACAATAAAGAAAAAGAAAGAGTCTCGTTACAGGCATCAGTGAATTATAATATATATTTTATTTGGAAAATATCAGTAGGGGAAAAGTTTCCTCATATCCAGAGGGGGAAAAAAACCACAACAACCTTACATTTTTGTATGGGGAAAAACGTTGTTCGGAGATTAAAACTAAAAAAATAAAGGGTTATTCAATTTTAATTCACCGCAAAAATTATTATTATTCACACTTCCAATAAAACAAATGCTCTTCAATTTTAATTTACCATAAAAATTATTATTATTCACACTTCCAATAAAACAAATGCTCTTCAATTTTAATTTACCACAAAAATTATTATTATTCACACTTCCAATAAAACAAATGCTCTTCAATTTTAATTTACCACAAAAATTATTATTATTCACACTTCCAATAAAACAAATGCTCTTCAATTTTAATTTACCACAAAAATTATTATTATTCACACTTCCAATAAAACAAATGCTCTTCAATTTTAATTTACCACAAAAATTATTATTATTCACACTTCCAATAAAACAAATGCTCTTCAATTTTAATTTACCACAAAATTATTATTATTCACACTTCCAATAAAACAAATGTTCTTTTGAATAAAAGCTTTTAATTCAACGCAAAAATTATTATACATGACATATACATTATTTCACATTTCCATTAAAACCAGTTAGTGTGGTGGCATCTCCAACGATCCTGTCGTGTATTCAAGGATAAAATCATGTTATGGTTGTTAGCACATCGTCTGACAGCATGTATAATACTGTGTTGTTGTAGAAACAAGATACTACTGGCTTTATCGTGAACTAATGCAGAAATGGTCAAATTCATGGCGTCTACAGAAGCAGTTGTATTTATTAAACGGGATACAGCTGCATAGATTAGAATAGCAGTAATGATCATTTTTATAAAGAAAGGCTTTAAAACTTGTCTGTTCATTAAATAGATAGTTAAGCATCAACACGTTTTTTCCTTCATATTTTTTTGTTCATGTCCTTGACGTCAATCCGCTTAGTTTTATTCAAATAAATATAAGGGGGCACTGCTAGAATGTCATGATGACAGATGTAAACTTCCGTAATGAAGAGTGTGTGTCTTAAAGATCTATAACAACACATGTGTTCCACCGCCATACTAGCAGAGAGAAAGAGAGGGTGGGTCACATGCTGGCCATGAGTTGGACACTCGACGGTTAGTTGGGTACTGGTGGACACGCTAAGTCTCTGCGCATTTCAGAATGTGTCAAGGGTCGTTCGAAAATTACGTCACGCCAAAAATGACATTTTCAGACCCTCTCCCCCCTGTCACAAAGTGTCACAAATTATTTACCCCCTCCTCTCCTTAGTGTCACGTCACACCTAAAAAAAATCAAAACATTCATAAAATTTTCAAAACTAAACTAATATTTTATTTTATTCATTAACATTTTCCCTTAATTGATAAGATGTAATTTTATTTAAAAGTGGTGACGTACAACGCAAAACAACAAAGTTCTCACCAAGCCGAGTGTAAAATGGCCACAGCAGTTTTTGCGTAATTTTTCGATATATACAGAATGTGTGAGCGACTGAGTTTCACGGTACTTATGTAATACCTGAGGCAATTTCGACCTCATATTAATGTTTTTAAAATTAATTGATTTAAGATTTTTCAAAATTAGAAAATTTTAGATTTTAAAAAAAAGTGTGACGTCACAAAGGGTCACAAATTCTTAACCCTCTCTCCTCCCCCCCCCCCCCCCCCCGTACTTTGCAAACGACCCCTCACTAGAAATGTTTTAAAAATCAAGGGTAAGGAAAATTTGTTAAGGTTTCGTACATTTTGAATTGTTTTTACGTACTTAAGTGACGTCATACTTCATTTGATAGCTTTATCTTGAAATACCAAAACTCTCAAGACTTGAATATAAATTAAATTGTGAGCTATATTATAACCGATTTCTCTCATAATCTTTCAAGGGCGACAGTGGAGAGAGTTCACATATTAATCGCAATATCTCCAAACAAGATTATTTTACAGATTTGAAATTTGTTGTGTATTTTAATGAAATTTACGGAAACATGAGATGAACAATTTTGGTTGTTGAAAAGATAATGCATTGCATGGTATAATGGGGTGGGGCATTAGAATGTTAATATAGTTCATACAGGGGCGTGCAAAATGTGTGTGGTCGCATACCTAGGGGGGTTACCAGCCCGGTTGTGCATTGTTAATGCTTAGTGAGAACTTATTATTTTTTTTAAAATGGTGTAGTGGGGGTATGGGGTTGTGATATCGGCTCCCCCCCCCCCCCAAGGAAGCACAAGATACGTCACAGTATGAGGGGCGTATTTCTGTAGCTATAGCATTGTATGAAAGCCCGAAATTGTTATACATATAGTTATAAAGACATAATGAATTGAACTATTTTAGAAAACACATTTGATGGGGAAGAAAGACAATGGATACATTTTTATGTGGATGGCAATATCTTTTAATCCAATGATATAGTCGCGATACGAAATTTTAGACTTTCTTTTAAAATAAATAAATATGTGTTATACCAGTGTTGGAAACTACATTCAGGGGCATATTTACATAAGTGTACCCATACACCAAGGGCGTTGACACCTTGTGGACACATTTACATAAGTGTACCCATACCCAAAATCTCAATGAAGTTGAAAAGCGAATAATAATGGATACGATTTCGTTTTTAAACTAAGAACATCGAGATGTTCCCAAGTTTTCAAAAATGCAGTTTATGACCTCGGATAAGTGGTGGCCACATATTTATGAGGATAACAAATACTTATATTAAAAATTTATTGTTAACATTCCTTGAAATTTGTCTTTAAAAGTAAGATATGTGTTTTTCCGCATTGCGCAAATGTTCATTGAAAAGTGCAGGTACATTTGCACGAGATTCTTAATATTTCTAACAAAAACCACAAGGACTGTTACAGGGTTGTAAATTGGTCTATACATATTTCTTTATAGATAAGAATTTTGCGTTTTTCGATTTTCCGATTATATAGTTCGGGAGCGAGGCAAAATTTCGGGTTAATCCTAAATGTATCTCATAGGAGACCCTATCATTAAACTGCCATGAAGGGTTTCTTCAAGACAAATAATAAACAAGTTTTTAAAAGAAAAATCAACAGTTATTCATCCGCTGAGAAAGAAAAGAAGTGAGGCGTTAAAAACTGTGTTGTCTTGGCTAGAGATGAGAGTTAATGACGGGCGTACAACTGTCACAAGCTTCCATATCTGTAATGAGTTTCGACACAGCCGCGTCCCCCCCATCCCCCCCCCCCAATTCCCCTGGGATCACGTTTCAAACGTGCACAGAACGTCAGAGGGAAGATAATGCTTTAATTTTATTTCACGACGGCCTTGACCCTGATGACGTCGTAGATGGTTTACGGCGCGGGGGGGGGGGGGGGGGGGGTGGCTGCCTGTGAAGTCTTTGTCAATGTTAAGTCATTTCCCGGAGATTGAGAGTCGTCAGAATTGAAAAAAAAAAATGTATTGATTGAATGTCAAGCACAATCTAAGTTCTCAGGGAATGCAGGCTTTTTTTTATAATCAAGCTGAAAGAAATAAAACAAGAACCAAAAAACTACGCTAAAAGTGGGACGTCACATAGTGTTAGAATAGGTTATATTTAAAATGCACTTTTCTCTATCATATGAGGGTATACAAAAGACATTGCAGAGATACGTTGCCAGGCTATTTCACACTATTAGTGCCCAGCGTAATTGTTTAGGGTTCAGGTTAGGTTTAGGGATTGATTTTTTAGAGGTTTAGGGATGGATTTAGGGTTCAGGTTAGGTTTAGGGATATATTTAGGGTTCAGGATAGGTTTAGGGATACATTTAGGAAATTTTTTCATTATTATTTAACGTTTTATTCTTAATTTTACGGGTCGCGGCAACCAAGATGGCGGCCGTGTGAGACATCGCGGAACCAATACTGGGAATTTACCCGTTGCCAAAGTGTCATTAATTTTACAAAATTAAATAACATCAACACTATTATTTTATGTATTTATTATTACATCCAGATAGGCAAAAAAGGAATTCGGCTAATTCAGATATACAGTACCTCATCATTAGTATTAGGTCAGGGTGAGGGATAGATTTAGGGTTCATGTTATGGTGAGGGATAGATTTAGGGTTCAGGTTAGGGTGAGGGTGAGGGATAGATTTAGGGTTCAGGTTAGGTATAGGGATAGATTTAGGGTTCAGGCAACCAAGATGGCGGCAATGGTAAAAAACGCGGTACAGTATATCTGAATTTACCAGGAATTCACGTCAAATATAACTAGATTCCATATATCCTTGGCCAGATAAACGTAAAACCAATAAGCCATTCTTCAAAAGCTGGCTCAATAAACAACACGCAGAAACCAAATAAGCATCATTAAAATCAACAAAAGCAAGGAAAACAACGAGAGACTCGCCCGTAGCGCTGTTGTGACGAGAAAAGCTGTTGACGTGTCTAAAGTCGGGTCGGCTGCATTGGCATCCTATGATCACGGAACAATTCCATCCCGAGATTCGACGCACAAGTGTGTGTTCTAACCGGTGCGCGTGTGGGTCGTCGTCCGGTTTGATGTGTGTGCGATCCGTTGCATGGGTTGAAATGGATTCTTGTTTTCAAAATAACGCCGGAAAACTGCCCATTATGTCATGTTGATCAATCTTTCGGAGTTTTTCGTCTCTTGTTATTCCAAGAAAACGAGCACTTTACCGATTTATTCGGCCAGACGTTAGACTAGACCCAGAGGCGATCTCGGTGATGGGCAGCCAGCTGTACTTGCTCCATTTGTGAAAATTCCAGTAATGCACAATAAATTGCCTTTTAAAAGTTGTGCATTTTGTGGTCATGTCTCATTTGACATTGACGCATTTTAATTTTTAAATATTGACTCAATTATTACCAAAAGGTCATCATCACTCACCCCATCTGTCTTGAAACTTCTTGTAACGCCTCTGTGCAGGCCGCGGCTTGCTTGAATGAAGTTGAATGAGTTAGACGACGGCAAAGTTATTGTTTTTTTTAAATAATAAAAAGCTTGAATAAAGGGAAATGACGCAATAATGGACTTCGATGAGTCACTTCCTTGTTTTGTCACGTGATTTAAGTAAGCCTTCGGTAGGCTGTCTGCTACACATAACAACAGCTTATCAGCCATTATCATTAATTTTAAAGCAAAATGTTTGTCTCTATCAGCGCATCCCCAATGTTAATTAAAAAATTTACTTTTCAAAATATTCTTGAGTACACGTGTTTTTTAAATGAAATTCATAAATGTGACAATAATTGTAATTCAGTTATGATTAAAGGAAGAAAGTTGTCTGAAGATAATTTGTGAGCGACTAGTGTGTTGCAGACAGCTTACCGGAAGTCTTACTCGTACTTACTCTTATCACGTGACAAAACAATCGACTCATCGTAGTCCATTCATTTAAAATGTCCTTCAGCAAAGAAAGCGACAGATGAGTTGAACAGACATAAGAAACAAGAGCATCTAATGTGAAATCATTTGGTTACTAACAGAGCATTTTGGAGGGAAGAAATTAATTAACATAGGCCTGCAGATTTTAAGGCGTTCATCCGACATAGACACCACAATGTTTCGTGACCCACAATTAGCTCTGCTGGTCTTGATGGCCTTGGTTGTAAGCTAAGACTAAGAGGTTAAGTTTTAGCGGATGCTCATAGCTTAGTCACAGATACACAACACGATATTGCAACTGAAATACTTTCTTCTTCGCTAATCTGGTCAATCAACCCATAATGACAGACAGCAATAGTTTATCCCCCCCCCCCCCCCAACACCAGCGACTAAATGTCCCACCTGTTGAGAACACTTTCATAAAAAAAATATTTAATTCCACCTTCTCTACTAATAAAAGTGAATGCTTTTAGAAAATGAAAAGATAACGTACATTTCAACATTAAATCACCAACCATCTCCACCCCCTAGCTGCTCCCCAAATTGACCCCCTCCACCCCCTAGCTACTCCACAGACTGACCCCTCCACCCCGTAGCTACGCCACTGACTGACCACATCCACCCCCTTCCCTTTGCCTAAATTGCTGAATCTCCAACTGTTCAATACATATAAGGCACCTTAAACCCCATGACCGTAATCCACAAACGGCTCGCCAACACACTCTTGCTTCATCGATTTTAATTTTTGGTTCCTCGTAGACTGCCCCCATTCCTACCACCCACCCATCCCTCCATCCACCCACCCATCCCTCCATCTGTAAATACCTATCATTTACTCCCCTTTAGCGCTCTGATTAAACATCACGTACAAACATATATTACTTTATTGGTATAGTTTTAATAATTGAACTCATAAGATTGCCCCACTCATCCATCTATCTATCCATCCATCCATTCATCCACCCATCCCTCCAAATGTAAATACCTATCATTTACCTCCCTTAAACGCTCTAACGTCTCCTTACGTCACGTAAAAACATATATTACTTTATAAGTATACTTTAAATAACTAAACTCCTAACACAGAACTGTTTACTCTTACGATTCTGGCGTAAAATATACGATTTTGAAGTGTATACACTATATATACTGTATGTTTATTTTTTCACTATTAAGATAATGTATTGAACGATTTTGTGATTATATTGTACGATTTTAAGAGTTTGAGGGTAAACAGGTCTGCTAACAGATTTCTTCCTGTCACCAAGTCATACGTTACAAATATTAAAACGCTCAATTTACTTAGGAGCCGGGCGTCAACACTTAACAATCCTACCCTTCGCGCCCCTTACCAAAAAGAAACTTTAAAATTTCAAGTTCAGTTTCTTTCAGAGAAGGATGTTTGTGCAAACTTTGCACTCAAACCCAAACCGTTTCCGGATATTCAACACAGTATTGACCCTTGCAATAAATTAGATAACGATGTAGGACAGTCATAACCTTTTTGTCATGTTCATCTTAAGAACTGTATGAACACAAAAATAGAACGCCTTGTTTGGACTTCAACTAAACGGATCCGTGAATGATTCGAAAAAGATCATCCGGACAATCAATAAGATTTTTAAAAGTTATTCCACCAAACTAGTTCTTCATCGGCAGCAACAAAATTAATTTTCCGTAAATAAAAAAGGGAACGTTACATTACCCATGTTATATATATTGCATCACGTTTAACTATAATTTAAAACCATGATGTTGAACTATATATAACTTAACACTATGATATTGAACTATATATAAGTTAAAACTATGATATTGAACTATATATAACTTAACACTATGATATTGAACTACGCTCCTGGACAAAATTTAAAAAGCACAGAATAATGCGGCTCGAATTGTTCTTCGTAAACGCAAATTCGACCATGCTAAAACTCTTCTGAGAGAACTGCATTGGCTGCTGGTCCGCGCTCGCATAGAGTACAAAATTGCAACTCTGTGCTACTGCTGCTTGCATGACCTGGCGCCGTCATATCTCCAAGCGCTCATGACGCCTAATGTACCCACTAGACAACTCCGCTCATCCGATAGTGGCAAACTCTCGATACCGCGTGTTCGCCTTGAGACTTACGGAAAGCGCACGTTCGCATTTGCTGGCCCAACCATTTGAAACACCCTTCCTGACGCTCTCAGACACAGCCAGACGTTGGAGTCCTTCAAGATAAATTTAAAAACTAATCTATTTCGCAAACACCTTCTGGGGTGAAGTTGTCTACCATCTTTTCCAGCTAGTTATTATCTCCCAGCTTTGTATTTGTACCGCGCTTCGATCCTTCGGGGATGAAGCGTGATTTTTCAAATGAACTTTATTATTATTATTACTTATATATAACTTAACACTATGATATTGAACTATAATTTGACACTATAAAATTACACAATATTGTTAAACGCTATAATATGATTCCATCAGATATTCTACAAAATGACACTTATATAACACTTTAATTTAAGTATGCCATAATTATTACACTAAAATAAAGCAATAATACGAAACTATAGGATTGTTTCAACCTGACCGCGGTCCTCAACCTATTACACTATACTATAATATGGCATTAAAAGATGACAGGGTCCAATCCATTTATTTTAAATCCCATAGCCATTTTCGATGAAGCCTAGTTGAACACGCAGATTTCTAACTGAACGCATTCAATATTCATTTCTTTATTTCACAGACATAACAATCATCATTGAAAGTAGGAGCATCTCAAAACCTTTGGATTACAATACTAAAAATCAACCCTCTGTAGTCCTCTAAACCCTTGGAGGCTATGGTCTGGAAAGCGATGTTCGCACACCGCTAGACATTTTTAATGACCAGGAGAAAACTCGAATGACCCTGACCCTATTCCACTTTAAGAAGAAAAACGAAAAATTCTGCCCTGTTTTACATTTTTTTTTCGTCGTCTGCTTTTGTTGAGATTCCCAGTGAGCGCTAATTATTTCCATAAAATTAGGAGCTGCGCAAAATCCCCGGTTTTAATTGATAACCCTTATTATATTGAGAGCTAGCTTTCAAATGATTTGAAATCAATATTTGGTGGTGTTAGTTATAGGTGAAGTAGCAGTAAAGGATGGATCGCCCTGATTTAAATGAATAAATTGGTGGAGTCAATGAAATATCGCACCGGGAGATTTTTTGTTTGTTTGTAGATCCTAATATTTAAGCCACATCTATTTGCAGTATTCGATTCTAATCGAATATTTAAGCTGAATGAATTTGCAGGATTCGATTCTCATGATTTGATAATCTCTGGAATCTACACTTCCATCAAAATATGATGCTGTTCTATTTCAGTTTTTTAAATGATAGTCATTAATTTCGTTGGAGTTCCGTAGTGCCGCATGACTGACCGGATTCTCTGTCATAAGCTGTCAAAGGCCTTTTCGAAGTCTACAAATGTGGCATAGAGAGGAGATTACCATTCTAAACATTTGTCTCGTACTGGTATGTTGTATTGACCTTGTTTGTCTCGTACTGGTATGTTGCATTGACCTTGTTTGTATCGTACTGGTACGTTGTAGCTGACCTTGTTTGTATCGTACTGGTACGTTGTAGCTGACCTTGTTTGTCTCATACTGGTACGTTGCAGCTGACCTTGTTTGTCTCGTACTGGTACGTTGCAGCTGACCTTGTTTGTCTCGTACTGGTATGTTATAGTTTGATTTCTTGCCACTCAAGAGTTTAGAGATTTTATGTAACTGTTTGTTATCTCCCTTCCCCGCCGCTTCTTCAGCCTGGCTGCTAGATTATTATAACCCTAGGGCTTAACCGGGTGCAGTGTTTTTTTTACACCGAGTCCGGATATTTTGAGAAAATACATGGTGGGTCCAGGTGTTAAAAAAGACTTAACTTCTCATTCTCTATAATATATGCCCGCCTTTAAAACAATAGGCCTACAGACAGTCCCACATCCTACCATCCGGCCCTTAAAGAATACGTCTACAGAAAGTCCTACACCTCACTTAGCGGCCTTTAAACGATAGTCCTACAGACAGTCCTACAGACAGTCCTACACCTCACTTAGCGACCTTTAAACGATAGTCATACGAACAGTCCTACAGACAGTCCTACACCTTACCTAGCGGCCTTGAAACGATAGTCCTACAGACAGTCCTACAGACAGTCCTACACCTCACTTAGCGGCCTTTAAACGATAGTCCTACAGACAGTCCTACAGACAGTCCTACAGACAGTCCTACAGACAGTCCTACAGACAGTCCTACAGACAGTCCTACACCGTGCTCATGGCTCTTTATTTATTAATATAATAGTCGCCAGCCAGTAAAGAAAAAAAACTATTCACCCGAGTTTAACCGTCATGCATGACGCTCGCTGCGAGACATTTCTCTCCTCCCCCCCCCCCAACTCAGTACTATAAATATATAACATATGGTGTTGGAAGAAGGGCGGGTTTGAAGAGGAACCAGGACACACCAGAAGCAAAAATATATATAAGAGATGTTCGCCTATCATTTCTAAGTTTTTTTTTTTTTTTTACATCACTTGAAACTGAATGATATGTTATTTATTGTTTATGTTTTCTTGTTTTGTCTCGGCTTACTGCTGGCCTTGCATTTTTTCTATCTTCGGCTATTGTAGGTAATCCAGTATTGTTGTTTTGTGGGAGGGGGGGTAGGAGGGTTGAAGGGGGAGGGGGCAAGGCATAATACTTCGTTACACGCTCCCATAATAATTTCTTTGAAGTTATCCCATGCCCTGTCCATGCCATGTCCATGCACTGTCCATGCCCTGTCCATGCCCTGTCTGTGTTTTTGTCCAGTTTCATCCAGTTGCAGTGCAGCCAATCGGTTTAGCTGATAGTCACGTCTTGTCTGTGTGTCCTGGAATTTTCCCAGGTCAAATCTGGTTCTCCAGTTCGTTTTCGGTCTGTGGTTTGCCACCTTTATATGTTAGCTTGTCCACCACCAGATGGTGGTCTGACCCAATATCTGACCCACCAGATGGTGGTCTGACCCAATATCTGACCCACTTATTGTTCGTAAGTCCTGTAATGTGCATTTCTATATTTCGGTGTATGGTAATGAAGTCAATTTTGTTCTCTGTGCTTTTGTCTGGTGAGACTCATGTTACATTGTATCATTTTGTGTATGGGGAGATGCTGCTTCAAGTTCTTCGAATGTACAGAAGTCTGCATTATCTCTACATTTTTATTCATATTCCCCATCCCGTTTGTGTCCATGTTGCCCGGCCCGTGTGTCTATGTTGTCCAGTCCGTTTGTGTCCATGTTACCCAGTCCGTGTGTGCCGTGTTGCCCGGCCCGTGTGTCAATGGTGTCCAGTCCGTTCGTGTCAATGTTGCCCAGTCCGTGTGTGCCGTGTTGCCCTGCCCGTGTGTCAATGTTGTCCAGTCCGTTTGTGTCCATGTTGCCCAGGCCGCATGTGCCGTGTTGCCCGGCCCGTGTGTCCATGTTGCACAGTCCGTGTGTGTCCATGTTGCCCAATCTGTGTGTGCCTTGTTGCCCAGCCCGTGTGTGTCCATGTTTCACAGCCCGTGTGTGTCCATGTTTTCCAGTCCGCGTGTGCCTTCTTGCCCAGTACGTGTTTAGCCATGTTGCCCAGTCCATGTTTAGCCATGTTGCCCAGTCCATGTTTAGCCATGTTTCCCAGTCCGTGTGTGCCCGTGTTGCCCAGTCGGTGTGTGGCTTTCTCTCTCAATTTCCAACTTTATGATTCATGTCTCTATTGAGGATCAATATACCTCTTATAGGTATTTTATCCATTATACCTTGGAGTGTTCGTTAAATGTAAATTTATCTTCTTTAGGTGCAGGGCTGGTTCGGGCATAGCACATGATAATATACACATTCTTGAGGTTGGTTCGAGCATAGCACATGATAATATACACATTTTTGAGGTTGGTTCGGGCATAGCACATGATGATATACACATTCTTGGGGTTGGTTCGGGCATAGCACATGATGATATACACATTCTTGAGGTTGGTTAGAGCATAGCACATGATGATGCACATTTTTGAATCTCGACAAGAATCTGGCTTTGATTATTCGTTCGGACACTGGCTCCCATTCCAAGAGACTTTTACATGCATCTTTGTTTAATAAATGATCCACTCCATTTTCGTGCGTGAATTCCTCTTTTTCCTTTTCAGAGAAGCGCATAGTTCTCCTCTGACTGTAGTCTAGTTTCTCCTCTGACTGTGGTCTAGTTTCGCCTGACTGTATTCTAGTTTCGCCTTACTGAAGTCTAGTTTCGCCTGACTGCAGTCTAGTTTCGCCTGACTGTAGTCTAGTTTCGCCTGACTGCAGTCTAGTTTCGCCTGACTGTAGTCTAGCTTCGCCTGACTGCAGTCTAGTTTCGCCTGACTGCAGTCTAGTTTCGCCTGACTGTAGTCTAGTTTCGCCTGAATGAAGTCTAATTTCACCGTACTTCGCTCTTGAACCACGTTTTAAAGTTTACAGTTTGCCATCTCTTTAGCTATAGTTGGGTGCATCTACTCGGTTCTTCCAGGGTTCAGACATCATGTTCCTAAGTTGAATGGTGCTTTTTAGATAAGAAAGTTTTATTTTTCCATAGACTTGATTAGGGTAGTCAGCCTTACAAGGTTTTTTCGACTTCTCCCTCACATCTTCATTGATCTTGTTTGTGGGGCCTTACTCTCGTCTCTGACTTGGTTTTGTGGATTTGCTTTTTCTTTGGTTTCTGTAAAAAAAAATGTCCATGTACATGTTAGCATATCGCACAACCGCAGGTTCTTGGGGGAGGGAGATTAGGGGGGGAAGGGAGTTGGACCTTTTTCTGGTCACTTTCCCAACAGACATGTCCAATTTTATGGTTGGACCTGCCAGGAGCGGCATCCTCCCGCCGGCATAGCTCTGAGGGTCATTAGAACACGCAAGCTGTCACACCGCGGCAAGGTATGTGTATCCAGTGAGAGATTGCATCAATGGCTTGATATAAATTTACATTTAAAAAACAGCAGCAGCTCTACAAATACTTTGTCTCGCTTGTTACCAAGAATCCTGTTGGAATGATATTTGTATTTTGATACCTTGTGACACCTATGTGCAGTAAAGTGTGACTAGGATTCTTTTTAGGCATTGTATATAAAACATGATATAAATTAAGAACAAACATGATTTGCTCACATGCATCACACATGCATCACACATGCATCACACATGCATCACACATGCATCACACATGCATCACACATGCATCACACATGCTTCACACATGCATCACACATGCATTCAAACACATGTTCTCACCTTGGAATTCAATTTACAAAACTAAAGTACAAAACCAACAATATGATTTTTAAAAAAAAATGTCTCTTCTTGTTCAATATATTAATGGCCCACGATCAATTTATTCTAGTACACTCATTAGTTCCAGCAAAAGTTCACAAGGACAGAACATTTAAGAGGGCCAACCATAAAATTTCAAGGTTATCACCGATACAAGCGACATTTTTATTCAGAACCTCCACACAAACGACAAACACACACACGACTTCCTTGAAAGCTGATAAATAATTCAGGGATTCGGAGCTAAGTCTAAGCTTGATTAATTACCCCGAGATAAGATCTGGTTGTACGATAATTTCCGAGGGCGTCTTCCACTGATTTATGTCCACGTGTTGTTCCACATCATGGCCGCCCCGAGGTGACATAGGCCCGGACCATCTCACATCAGTTCTTGGTGATTTTAAAAGGTCATCCTATTGGCGGCATTAGAGCGGGTCTTTGTCTTCCTGAAGATGTATGGCTAATAAGTGCTGTGGATTAGTATCGTCTCAAACAAGAGGCACACTATTCCCCAACTCTGATGTTTGTAAATCATGGGTTTAGATATAAAGTACAGATAGGTGTGAAAGAAATTAAAACTAATGTGAACAGTGACGATGATTCTTCGTGCGCAATAGATATAAAAGTCACGTCTTTCAGTCCTTCCGTTCAGCTGTGCAAGTCTATGTACAACATCACCATGGGACTAAAGAGCTTATACATTTTCTTTCACTCAGTCCTTCCGTTCAGCTGTGTAAGTCTATGTACAACATCACCATGGGACTAAAGAGCTTGTACATTTTCTTTCACTCAGTCCTTCCGTTCAGCTGTGCAAGTCTATGTACAACCTCACCATGGGACTAAAGAACTTGTACATTTTCTTTCACTCAGTCCTTCCGTTCAGCTGTGCAAGTCTATGTACAACCTCACCATGGGACTAAAGAACTTGTACATTTTCTTTCACTCAGTCCTTCCGTTCAGCTGTGCAAGTCTATGTACAACCTCACCATGGGACTAAAGAACTTGTACATTTTCTTTCACTCAGTCCTTCCGTTCAGCTGTGCAAGTCTATGTACAACATCACCATGGGACTAAAGAGCTTGTACATTTTCTTTCACTCAGTCCTTCCGTTCAGCTGTGCAAGTCTATGTACAACATCACCATGGGACTAAAGAGCTTGTACATTTTCTTTCACTCAGTCCTTCCGTTCAGCTGTGCAAGTCTATGTACAACCTCACCATGGGACTAAAGAACTTGTACATATTCTTTCAGAATGACATAATTGCCACGCCCTAACTCTACATTCATTTATTACATTTGTTAAACCTTTTTGACCATTCGAAAAGTCATACATTAAAAAAAATATTTTTTTTGTTTTATTATTACAAAGGACAAAAAAAATGAAATGGAATTAAAAGTCTTGAACAGCATCCTTTTGTAATTACAATTTGAGTATCATCATCATCAATGGCACTACATCCCACGGAGGGCTCAACATCCTTTAATTTGGACTGATGATCGGTCGTTTGTCTACATGAACGATTCCCCAGCTGTCGTAGATCTGCCGCCGATAGACCATCCGATTCGTCGTCGACGGATGAGTCGTCTGCACCTTGGTTTCAGCCTGTTTTCTACTTTCCGCCCGCTGTCATCTGGCGCACTCTCGGAGAGCCCCATCCAGCAAAGTCTGACGCTTTAACTCCCCTGTCATCTGGCAACCTCCCAAAGTGTCCGTCTAGCAAAGTCTCACACTTTAACTACCTGCACCTGACAACCCTCTCAATGAGTCCCGTCCAGCGAAGCATGCTTTTAAACTAATTAAACTAATACTTTGGGGTGTTTGTCTTACTGATATAGATCTTGTTGGAACGCAACATCCGTTCATCCATTACTTAACTAAGCGCATCTTTCCCTGGCATTTTTACCTGATTTTTCCCGTTTCTTCTTAGAGAGTGTCAATTTCTCATATGCGTTTGATGATTCAACTTATGAAATGTTTTCAGTACATCTATGGGGTACATCCACGTTTTTGTAAAGCACAGTTGCTTGTTTTCCGCTTAATGTTTCAAATTTGGCTTAGTTCCAAAATCGCGTTTGTTGCGACTAAATTCAATACAAGTAAGTTGATAGGACTAATTAAAACAGGCCCAATGAAAAAGTTTTAAAAATAAAATTTATTCTTTTACTCTGGATAGTTCTGTCCTCTCAATTCATGGTATCGTCATCCAATCCATGTTTACTTAGCCAGACCTTGACAACCACAAATGATATGATAGCGGAAATGATACGAAACATGCAGGCCAACCTGTACGGCCTAACCGTATTTTGTACATTTTATTCGTTTAACCGAGGTGTACGGCCGTACAGACTTTTGTACAGTTTTTCCAATAGATTTAGATAAGATATATTTTTGCACCAGATTCACTTCAAAAACTGGTGAAATTCAACGTTGGACAATTGGAAGCTTAAATCGTATTGGTCAACTGGAAGCTTAAATCGTATTGGTCAACTGGAAACTTAAATCGTATTGGTCAACTGGAAGCTTAAATCCTATTGGTCAACTGGAAGCTTAAATCGTATTAGTCAACTGGAAGCTTAAATCGTATTGGTCCGTTCAAAACAACCAAATTGAGTATCGGTAGGCCATCTGATAAACAGCATAGTTCGATTGATACCTTCCGTAACACCAAGACAGCAGACAGCGTGGTAAGCTATAGTAACTACTTTTGAGTAAAAACCAAAATTAAAAATACGTTTGTGTAGTTATGAACATTAATTGCAGTTTTTGTAAGTGTTATTTTGTAAAATTTCATGCTAGTGCCTGGCATTAACCATTATTGCTATTTACTACAATGGGAAGGCTTAATGTAACGTCTTACGCTTTCTAAGACTAGAACCTGGGGTGACCCCCCCTTCGTCGTATAAATTATTATAAGTATATGTTATTTATAGCCGAAGTCAATGTAGGCCATAGTATATTATTTTTGTATTTACTCCAGCTTGAAACTTCCAATTAACACTTAGCGCATAGAGTTTATCCAAAAAATTACAACTATTTTTATCTTCAGAATATTTCTATCCTGTGAAAAATGAAGTTATAAGTTGAAGGTAAACTCAATAATATTGTCAAGAATGACGAACTTTGTTTTAGTTCGTTAAATTAAATATAAAAATCTGTATTGATGCAGCTAGCATAAGTAACCGATGCATCATGTCTAATTACTAATTAAAAAACATAAAAATTGCAATCAAATTAATAATCTGAGTATATGTTTTAAATACATATGCTTAGAACAGGTTAAAAAGCTATATATTTTACAAAAAAATTTCATTTAATAAAGATCCATTTTTGAATGATGTAAACATGCGCAAATTTGCGCGCTGCGAAAGAGAGATTAGACTAGTCTTATTTTATGCATGCCTTCAAAATATTGACATAAACAAATAATTAAAAACTTTATAAATTATAATTTTTTTTTTGACTTTTCAAATTTTATGTACAGTTTTTGATGATCTTCTAAAATTTTTGATGATCTTCTACAGTTTTTGATGATCTTCTACATCATGTATGAATGAACCAATCCTCATGTTAGCATGTATGTATGAACAAATCTACATGTTAGCATGTATTCATGAACCAATCCTAATGTTAGCATGTATGCATGAACCAATCCTACATGTTAGCATGAATGGATGAACCGATCCACTTGTTAGCATATTTGCATGAACCAATACACATGTTAGCATGTATGCATGAACCAATCCACATGTTAGCATGTATGCATGAACCAATCCTACATGTTAGCATGAATGGATAAACCGACCCACTTGTTAGCATGTTTGCATGAACCAATCCACATGTTAGCATGTATGAATTGTACCAATCCATTTGCTTTTTCTTACCATCGTTGCCCCAAATGTTCTTTCACCAGTTTTGTGAACTTTTCTCCTTCACTCCCATTTCGTTAATTCCGGGAACATTACTCAAGATATTTTTTTTAATCACTTAAGTCAGCGGTTCTCAGCATGTGGTTCACTACCCCTTTGGGGGTCGATCGATCCTTTCACATGGGTCGCCTAAGACCTTTGAAAAACACATATACTCTACAGTTATGTAGTAGCAGTGAAAAAGATTTTGTGGTTGGGGGTCGCCAACGTTAAGTAGGTCACCCATGGCCATCTGAAGGGAATGTGTTCAAGAGACTTTCCTTTGTTTAGCTCACGATAAACAGGTAACCCATGGCAATCTGAAGGGAATGTGTTCAAGAGACTTTCCTTTGTTTAGCTCAAGTTAAACAGGTCACCCATGGCCATCTGAAGGGAATATGCGCACAAAGCATTCCCGTGTTGCTCCAGGGACGTTAATTTGTTGGCGATAATTACAGCATAGAAGGAAGAAGTGGTGCCCTAATTAATACTCCTCTTCCTAAAGTGGACTGGATATTCGTTTTTTTGTAAAAATGGATCATTTATTATTAATATTAAAAAAAAAAACTGTTTTCTTACCTCGCATTTGTTAAAATACAGCACTGCCATGAATTTATTTCGACAACACAACTATTTCTGTAATATCTAAATTAATAACACAACAACAACAAGAAAAAAAAAGAGTCTCCGACTTTGCTCTAGTTTTTACATTTTTTATTGTGGCTTTAAAATAACGTAACATCTCTCTATAATGTGATATATATTTTGTACAGGACACATGCGTGTGAACTAGCCCCTTTCATATCTCATAGTATGACACGTGACTTGAATATTGACCCCCGTTGATGCCTTTCATCATGATCTATTTCTTATAAGAGTAATTAATTTCTGCCTCCATCGCAACAACTAAAAATGATGTATTTAAAAGTCGGATCCTACATTCCTGGCATTATTCATTAATCTCTCCCCCTACAATACTGCGTTCTCTTACTTACAGTCTTGAATTAATTTAACCTGCTGCTCATCCACCAAGAAATTACCCAACTGTAAATGAACTAAATTTGATCTCTAAAATATTATGAGCTAAAATTTATATCAATATGAGATACACCCTCCCTCATATCCTTCTAAAGCAATGGTCCTCAAACCCCATGTAATCAATTCCTGCAGTCCTCACCCTTGCGACAAACTTTGTTCCTTCATTTAGTCATGTGACCTAGTTATGTGACCTAGTCATGTGACCTAGTCATGTGACCTATTCATGTGAACTAGTCAAGTGACTTAGTTACGTGACCTAGTCACGTTAACTAGTCATGTGACCAGGGCCGACCCTAAACAATTGCGGGGCCCTATGCGAAACGGATTGCGCGGGGCCCAGTTTGGGTAGGAATAAGGATAATAAGTGAAAATTAAGATTTTGTATTAGAAAATAAATTCGGGGCGGGGCCTATGAAAGTGCGGGGACCAATGCGGCCGCATAGGTTGCAGTGGCCTAAGGCCGGCCCTGCATGTGACTTAGTCATTTGACCTAGTCATAGTTGTGCACACTACTCTTCTAAAGTTCGCCAAATTTTCAGGTATAAAGTAAAAAATAAATATTATGCGTTCTTAAATTGCGTACGAAGACTTACACACAGAAATATCAATCTCAGAGCATTAAAGATTTCAAACTTGCTAAGTAAAAAAATTTCAATTCAAATATGGAGACCACCGTGTACACCCCCGTCCTTAGCCCAACGATGAGAAAAAATACACGGTGAACAATAAAAATAAGCATGTCACTGAAATTACAAACTAACTGACGAGCAAAAACACAACAAAATGATGTAAAAAAATCAACAACAACGAATTAAGAATCATAAGGTCATAACCCATAAGGTCATATCCCATGAGGTCATATCCCATAAGGTCATATCACATGAGGTCATATCTCATAAGGTCATATCCCATGAGGTCATATCCCATAAGGTCGTATCCTATGAGGTCATACCCCATTCGGAGAATGCTTGTGAAATATCAAGACAGAACTCATCCTATTTACCTACAGTTTAATATGTATCTGTGCATAAAACATTTAAAGGATATCATTATGAAAGAGAGCATCTCACCCAAATAAGCACACGGCTCAACATTGCGCACTACATTTGAACGTGCAAGCTATGATAAAGAAAAGAAGACCAGCAGCCATATTTAAAGTTTGCATCTATAAAAAACGCAATGTCAGCTACACTGCAGACGATTGACACGGTACGACAGGAAGTGATGTCATAAAAAATTGCATCTCTATTATGCCAAGATCATGTATGTACATATACGTGGAAAAAATGTGTAAAAATATGCATGACTACCAGCAAGTATATAAAGAGAACACATTTTAAAGAAATAGGTAAATGGATAGAAATCTACTACATCCAAAGATAAATAAACATTGTAGAATATCATGATGAAGAAAAAAAATTATTTGTTTACAGCAACAAGGACAAAAATAACATAGCTCTGACCGTCCACTGATATATCATGACAATTGGTCTAGTACAACATTTAAATTTTGAATCCTTTATTCTCATACATTAACAAAGTACAGAGAAATGTAATAGAGATGCACGATACTGTTCTGTTTTAAACAAATACATGAGAATTTATAGTCTACGATTCCACAAAAAAGCACTTGACTTGATATGAGAAACATCTTTTCAGTATCGATACTATCAACGCTACTCAGGACTCTAAGAATCCACAATATAAAACGATACCCAGCATACAAATTCAGCGATTGTCTTGAAAAACCATTTCAAAGTGACAATCATACATTTTTACTCGTACTGATCATAAAATATTATTATCAATGCTAACTACTTGCAGTTAAATGTATGTACAAATGGCATTAAAAAAATGGCCTCGTTCGGAAATTCCATAGCAACAGGAACTAAAATTGGTATCGTGAGTTTTTACCCATCTCTACCACCAAGCAAACAAACAAGTAACTAGATATGTTAAAAATATGCATTGCCGGCAAAAACTTCATTTCCCTATTTCTTGCACTGTCTGCAACAAGAGTCTATTCCATACAAGTAGCTTTTGAATTATCTGCAAATATTCCATCACACGACAAGCAGGAAGGAAACAGCCAAGCGTTCTTGCCATCTTTTATTTATTTTTGCTATGAAACAATGGAAGAAAGGAATGATTAATTGGAGATGAATATAGTTTACTTGTGGCTGAAATGAGAAATAAAACTCTTGTTTTTCGAAATATCAAATTTTAACATTTTGAAATCAAATATTTCAAAACGAGATTTTTTTCAAAGCGTGGCCTTCAAAACATCATATTTCTAACTGGCATACTTGCACTTCTTAAAGCGGACATACACATTTTGAAGTACCGTTAACCTGTAATTAGAGGTGCTTGAAAAATAGTTCCAATCACGTATAACAGATATTCATTATCCATCATGTTAGCGAAAAAGTGAAGGGAGTTGAATTTTTAAAATCTGAAATCATAATTTTCGTTCCTGACAAATAAAGAATACCCATCTTGAAAATAAAATAACCTGCTGGTTTAGAGAG
This sequence comes from Omphiscola glabra, assembly GCA_964017045.1. NCBI lineage: Eukaryota > Metazoa > Mollusca > Gastropoda > Lymnaeidae > Omphiscola > Omphiscola glabra. The sequence continues at coordinate 20,445,884 of OZ024795.1, forward strand.
TGACATGAAAAAGCCTCAAATACAGAAATTTTCCAGCTAAAATTATTTTGTTTATGCCAACCATGTGCCCGATTGTGAGTCGAGCCCATATTGTGACATGTCTAATGGTGACATATTTTGTGGCAAACAGTCCAGTCAAACACATTAGTGTAAAATATTACAGCATTATAACGGACGTGTGTCTAGCATTGGAGTTCATTAACAATTGTTGTGACTCAATATTGTTTCATTAAGCACGTTGTGCTTTTTTAAAAGCTCATTATGACGCATTGTCTAGACTGTTTTGTGACGTACGTTTTAGTCGTGTGGCAGTCTTGAAAGCAGATTGTGCTTTATATCTGTCTGATATGGCGAGCTGCACTATGCATGTGCTATGGAATTTAAAGCCTGTGTATATAATTCGATATTAAAGAACTTGATGAAAGCAATCTAGTAGAAACAGGAGTTGACAACAAGGCTGAGCTGAACATTACGGAGGTAACCCAACCAAAGAGGGAGGACGAAAGGTCCTGAAATAAAAGTTTTCATACAACTCATGTTTCTCCAGACCACCACAAAGAGGGAGGGCGAAAGGTCATGAAATAAAAGTTTTCATACAACTCATGTTTCTCCAGACCACCACAAAGAGGGAGGGCGAAAGGTCATGAAATAAAAGTTTTCATACAACCGCCATTTCGGCCTTGCGTGTTGTAACACGAACTATAAGGACTTAAACAAAATGTAATACAGCCCCGTATCACATACCACATAAGTAAATATATATAAAGTCTACACTCATTTGGAAAGGAATTAACTATGGACAAGTTGTCTAACTGTGAGGTACAACATGCAAAAAAACAATAAAAAACCAAAAACAACGTAAAGCATGAAATATTGTAGGTACATTATAAATCTATTGTACATTTGGAATATACTAACTGCAATTAGAAATAAGTATGCTATCTGTTCCTCTAGTTCGATTACCGGTAATAGAACACTTGAATTACACAATAGTTTTAGATATTTTATTTTCATTTTTGTTTAGTGTAATAGGCATAAATTGATTTTTAAACGAAGACGCCTTGCTTTTTTGGGGGATAAGGGACTCGCAAAGAGAATTCTTGTCTTCCTGTGAGCTAACACCCCCGGCTACTGGAAGCAAGTGCTAAGTGCATGCCTAGCTACGCCATCTATATTGACTACTGTAAGTGCGCAGCTGTATCAATAATTTAGTGCACTACTTAAATGTATATTTATTGATATGATGGTTGACACACGAATCCTTCATCCGAACCAATCGTTGTTGATTAAAGTCAGTGTAATGGCCGCCACCGTTTCTGTGCGTGCCGATAATTTGTTGACCTCGGAAAGGGGGAGGGGGCGGAGGTGGGGGTCAAAAGTAATCACAACCTGTCACATTTTGTCCTTTACATGAGCGTGTGTCACAGTGACCCATAAGTGGGGGGAGGGGGATGGCATTGCCATATGGAAGTAGCTTGACCTGGGCTCTTCATTACTTCTCGTAATAAATAAATGCCGAGGAAATTCTTTTCATTAAAACATTTTTCAATTTCCTTTTCAATTAGGAGGTTTCTTTCTATATTAATTTTCCCCAATACATTTTAAAAAATTAAGCCCATTATTAATAAACTAGAAATTAGAAATAACCCTCCAAACATAGGCGGCAGCAATGCGTGAATGTCCCGTCTACTAAAGTTTCTTGACAAAACATGAACTCAAGTAACGCACATTTGAGAATCCCAATTTATGCTACACCCCTGCCTTATGATACGTCACTGCACACTTTTTATTTCAAGCCCATAAACTTTTTAAAATATTCTGATGTCCCAACCACTTTTAAGCCAAATATTTTTTTATATCATACTTAATTTGAAATTATTTCATTTTCCCAAAAGAAAATATTACGCGCCAAGCGCAGTTGCTTTACATAAAATATAATCATTTAGCGCAGTTGTCGGGAATTATATTAGCGCGCTATAAACTCATTATTGAACAATACTTTCTTTTAAACATTTAGAATTATTTGTAATTTACTCTCAATACCGAATTCGCTGATTAGGTAGCAGTCCACGAATCAAACCAGAGGCGTAATATATATAAAGAGATAATCAAAGAATTTCCGACTCCAAAAAGTAAAAAAAAAATCAATAAATTTACTTTCCATTGAGCTCGCTCACCTACACTCCCACCCGGGGACACCCCTCACTTGGGGCCGTATAAAACACGTATTTCAGAATTCAAACAGTGTCATCATTTTTTTCAAGACACGTTTCTGCCACCGAGCCCTTATTAGACAAATCCTCGTTTTACACCGTCCTTATCAGACAAATCCTCGTTTTACACCGTCCTTATCAGACAAATCCTCGTTTTACACCGTCCTTATCAGACAAAGCCACGTTTTACACCGTCCTTATCGAGACAAATCCACGTTTTACACCGTCCTTATCAGACAAATCCTCGTTTTACACCGTCCTTATCAGACAAATCCTCGTTTTACACCGTCCCGTCGAACCTGACGTGATTAAATCTGTGCAGCAGATAGGAAAGAGATTGCCAGTTACTTGAACAATAGAGATGCCGCCTGCATCGATGGCTGCAGATAGCACCGAGCACACTTCACTTTATAACATTGGAAGCTGACTCAAAGGCGCCCCCACCGACCCAAAAAATTAGTTGAATTCTTATCGTGTTAAAATATAACAAAGGACGACGTGTTTCCTAGAACGTTGTTTTCTCTAAAACATTTGACAGAAATTAGTGGGTTTTTTTTTTTTTACTTCTGTCAGGAACACACTCAAGTGATCACTTTAACGTATATAACCGCAATCTGTAGTAATCTGTAATGACCTTATGGACTGCTGGCGGTGTGTCATCGTTTTACGCCGTATATTTCTGTAATGGTTTGTGTGGACAGTCGACAGCTACAGTCTTTAGCCGTTTAAAAAAATGTGTATTTTTCTTGATTGGTCAAGGACTATCCCAAACAAAAATATTTTTGTCGCCATAATGTCGCGTACAACCGCATCTTTGTCCATACAAGTTTAAGACCCACTCATCAACTACGTGACCTCATCTTCGGTTTTTGGATACTGGACGTGTTAGTTTATATGGTAATGGAATCTTTAAGGCTCTGCTAAATAAGACAACGCGTATAGAATCGAAACGTGCAAATAACCGTAGAGGGTCAATGTAAAAAAAATATAGATGTCCCGTACTTTGGTACATGTATCATGCCATTGTTACATCTGTCTTATTCTTTGAATACTGTCACTCGGCCATAAAGAGCAATAGGTCGGTCCCAAAAAGGTGAATATAATATTTCAGTACAATGTCCCCAATATGCATTATCTTTTTTTAAAATACTTTTTTCTCCACCTTTTGCCGTCTCTCTGCCCTTAAGTATTATGCCTCTGGTGATCTAGAAAGCGTCCAAGCAGATTTTCCTTGATTGGCGTGAGCATTAGGGGGAGCGAGCTATTTATGATTCCTGCAAGCTTTTAACATGACAGGCTGATGGAGCATTATCTGCGATTTGGGGAGGGGGGGGGGGAATATTATTTTTTTGGTTTCTTGGTTTTGTGGAAATACATTATTTTAAGAGAGGGCTCAAACTTTAGCTCAACTTTTGAGACCCAGGTGGAAAATAAATGACAACTCGAAAATTTAGATTAGGCCTAAGTATTCACATTTAGATTAGGCCTAAGTATACACATTTACATTAGGCCTAAGTATACACATTTAGATTAGGCCTAAGTATACACATTTAGATTAGGCCTAAGTATACAATACTAAATTAGTTTTTTGATATCAGAAATGTCAAACTTGTAAGAGACCTAAACGTCACAGCTATATATGAAACTGCAAGGCTGAGAGACATTGTGCGTGGGATGTCATCATCGTAAATTACTGCAAGATGTATACTTCTGCCTCAGCATTGTGCGTGGGATGTCATCATCGTAAATTACTGCAAGATGTATACTTCTGCCCGTGGGATGTCATCATCGTACATTACTGCAAGATGTATACTTCTGCCTGTGGGATGACATCATTGTACATTACTGCAAGATGTATACTTCTGCCTCAGCATTGTGCGTGGGATGTCATCGTTGTACATTACTGCAAGATGTATACTTCTGCCTCAGCATTGTGTGTGGGATTTCATCATTGTACATTACTGCAAAATGTATACTTCTGCCCGTGGGATGTCATAATCGTACATTACTGCAAGATGTATACTTCTGCCTCAGTATTGTGCGTGGGATGTCATCATCGTACATTACTGCAAGATGTATACTTCTGCCTCAGTATTGTGCGTGGGATGTCATCATTGTACATTACTGCAAGATGTATACTTCTGCCCGTGGGATGTCATCATCGTACATTACTGCAAGATGTATACTTCTGCCGGTGGGATTTCATCATTGTACATTACTGCAAAATGTATACTTCTGCCCGTGGGATGTCATAATCGTACATTACTGCAAGATGTATACTTCTGCCTCAGTATTGTGCGTGGGATGTCATCATCGTACATTACTGCAAGATGTATACTTCTGCCTCAGTATTGTGCGTGGGATGTCATCATCGTACATTACTGCAAGATGTATACTTCTGCCTCAGTATTGTGCGTGGGATGTCATCATTGTACATTACTGCAAGATGTATATATCTGCCCGTGGGATGTCATCATCGTACATTACTGCAAGATGTATACTTCTGCCCGTGGGATGTCATCATCGTACATTACTGCAAGATGTATACTTCTGCCGGTGGGATGTCATCATTGTACATTACTGCAATATGTATACTTCTGCCTCAGGATCAATTAATCCCAGGGAATTTCATCTTCGTTTTGTTTTCCTGTCTGCACAAGAGTCCCACTAATTCAGTTGACATTAAGCCTGTGAGGCATGTTTACAGGGATTAAATTCCTACACAAATTAATACTAGTGTAAAATTAAAATCAGAGATTCACACAGTGGCATCACTAGGGGGTGCGGGCCGCACCGGGGAAACCTCAAAAGTGGCGACGATATAATATAGAAAATGTCTAATGTGAGAGAGCTCGCTCGAGTCGGTTTCATAATATATGCAAGAAAAATACAAGAGCAGGATATCACCTGAATCTACTAATGTCGACAAAAGAAGAGTTACTTTTACCAAATTCCTAAACTGACATATTTCTTTGAATTGTTTGAATATTTACTTAGAATTGAAAAAACCAAGACTGCGAAGGCACATGAAATCAGGAGATATTATATGAAGATTTGAAATTCATAGCTGAATGGGATTTTCTATAGATCTCACCCAATCTAAATTAAGCATAATATTATTTGTCACGGGACCCAGGGGTGGGGTGGGGGGTGCGAATGGCTCTTCGTGATTCTACTGCAACGGGTGATACAAGCCTTAGTGACGTCCGGTGACACAAACCTCAGTGACGTCTGGTGACACAAACCTTAGTGACGTCTCTGGATTCGCATATCAGTTTTAGTACACAAGGGGGATATTATACATCCATTTGTTGAGGTATTCAGCTACGTATGTTAATGATTTTATTATTTATATGGTTGATGAGTGTCATTTTGTCTTTCCTAATATCCCCCCTCCCCCACACCTCCAAAACGAAAATAAAAACCAAGCATTTTTAAGCACTAATGTCACATACAATATTAAAAAGGGGCGTTAAAATGTTTGGATGGGGCGGGGGGCGGATGCAGTTTTGGAATGTTAAAAAAGGAATGTGATTTTCAGTTCCCAGAAAAAAATATTTGCTGATGTCTCCTTAAGTGTGCATGGCAGACAAGTTTGTCTAGAGATTATACCATTGGTAACTTATGAAAGGCTAGATATGCACATAAAATTAATACCAACAATAGCTACATCCCTAAATAGAATCAAAAGATTCGTTAGAAGATCTATTTTTAAAAAAAAGAGCATTACGACGTATAGAAAAGTTCAACAATTTAAGACATTTTAAATATACGTTTGCATATAACGTTGACATAATGTTGACATAATGTTGACACAATGCTAGCACAGGATTAAAAAACAAAAGACAAGTAAAAGTAGAAAAAATATTGTGGGCGCTGTCTTCTCAATCAGACACCAATGTCAGGCGAAGACAACCGGGAAAGGCGACAGCACTCCAGACGACTGTAAGTGTTGGGGGGAAAAAAAGAGTTGAAAAGCACATGCCAGGTTAGTGTGGCCCGCCCACACAATGGGTCACGGGAACGGGTGGTTATACCACCGACCGACACAGATTAACTGGACTTTCCAAACACCAAGTCAACGAACCCCCGCAGGCCAGGTCATTAGACCTGTCAATCAACAGTGTCACAATACTCACGTGTAATCGTCACATGAATGGCAAAAATAATAATATAACAATCATTTGCACAAATCACTTTTAGGCCACCAATTTTACAAGACATCTGTCAATGCGTTTCCGCGGTTCCCATATTTGTCTTGGAAACACACATCTAAGAAAACAGAAACAAAACAATGACAACACATGCCGTATGTCCTGATTTACAACACATGCCGTATGTCCTGATTTACAACACATGCCGTATGTCCTGATTTACAACACATGCCGTATGTCCTGATTTACAACACATGCCGTATGTCCTGATTTACAACACATGCCGTATGTCCTGATTTACAACACATGCCGTATGTCCTGATTTACAACACATGCCGTATGTCCTGATTTACAACACATGCCGTATGTCCTGATTTACAACACATGCCGTATGTCCTGATTTACAACACATGCCGTATGTCCTGATGTACAACACATGCCGTATGTCCTGATTTACAACACATACCACAATTTTACAGCGCACACAATATGTAATTCCATCATGTCACTTCATTATGTCAGACTTGTTTTGTATACTACACCCACATTTTTTTTGCCCCAACTTCAATTTTATAAATTCCAAATTGTTAAAATAACAACAGAAAACACAAAATTATTTCTATTTTGCTTCTACCTGGGATTGTAGAGCATAAAAAATTTCTTAATGTTCCCGGCAGTTTTACCTCACATTTGCCACAAACACTGTCCTAGTCATATAGCACATTGTCACTTACACTGTCATCTACCACCTTTTCACAAACTCTGTTATATACCACCTTGTCACAAACACTGTCATAGTCATACCACCTGGTCACAAACACTGTCAAAGTCACATACCACCTGGTCACAAACACTGTCAAAGTCACATACCACCTGGTCACAAACACTGTCAAAGTCACATACTACCTTGTCACAAACACCGTCATATACCACCTCGTCACAAACAATGTCATATACCACCTTGTCACAAACAATGTCATATACCACCTTGTCACAAACACCGTCATATACCACATTGTCACACACACTGTCATATACCACCTTGTCACAAACACCGTCATATACCACCTTGTCACAAACAATGTCATATATACCACCTTGTCACAAACACCGTCATATACCACCTTGTCACAAACACCGTCATATACCACCTCGTCACAAACAATGTCATATACCACCTTGTCACAAACACTGTCATATACCACCTTGTCACAAACAATGTCATATACCACCTTGTCACAAACAATGTCAAGGTCACATACCACCTTGTTACAATGACTGTCACACCATTAACAGTTATGAATCCAAGACGTGACTGGCACGACCTCCACCAAACACACCACACACAACCGTAATTGATTACGGGGTCCTCGCAACCGTCACAACAGCTGCACGGCTGTTTCACGAGGTCACGACACACGACAATCTTGCTTCCCTCGCCGATGTGTCCTCTTGACTTTGGGCTTAGAACCGCGCCTCACAAGACTTCGGCTCCTGTAGAACGAAAGGATTTTTCAAAATTAATTTGATAATTTGATAAATCGAAAACGGTGGTTCTCAATATCTCAAAATTAGTTTGATAATTTGATAAATCGAAACGGTGGTTCTCAATATCTCAAAATTAGTTTGATAATTTGATAAATCGAAACGGTGGTTCTCAATATCTCAAAATTAGTTTGATAAATCGAAACGGTGGTTCTCAATATCTCAAAATTAGTTTGATATTTTGATTTATCTAGAGCAGTGGTTCTAAACAAATCATATTTAATTTGATAATTTGATTCATTTAGAGCAGTGGTTCTCAACAACAATATCTAGGTGAACCCTTTGCTACACCACATCCTTCTACTCAGGACTTTTTCTTGTCTATGCTTGTAATCCAAGCTGCTGTATATCCCGCTCCCCATCATCCAACCATACTAAGCCTAGGTCTGCCTTTGAGCCGTTTTCCTTTGGGGTTTTGGTGACGTACCCTCTGTCATTTGGCACTCTCTCTTAATGTCCAGCCCAGCTTAGTCTGCACTTTTTTTTAAATTTCTGCTACTAGCATGGGATATAGACTATAGAATTCATGGTTGGTTCGTATTCTCCATGCATCCTTTGTTGGTCCGTATGTTTCCCATAGAACTTTTCTCTCCCAAGTGTTTGATAGGTTTTCTGCCGTTTTTGTTAGGGTCCAAGTTTCACTTGCGGATATAACAACTAGTCTGATTACAGCTCTCGATCTAGCCGATTAAAAAGTAAGACTTGATTCTATCTGCAACTTCTTGTGTGGAAGATAACAGATTGAAACCATGAGCTTCAAGAATTTAGTTTAAATTAAGTAATACAAAAGGGCTGAGGGAGGGGGCGTGTGAAATGTTATATTACCAAAATTTTATTGTGGTCTAGTAATTTGTTACACTGTACCTTTACACAGTGGGGATGGACGCCACTACACTGTACCACAACCAGCCCTAGGCTATAAGATGCTCGAATAAATCAAATAATTTTTTTTTGAAATAACCTAAATTGTAAAAATCCTAAACAGCCAACCTCCTATTTTATAGTATAATGTCCATTCTGCTCTCGCATGCAACCACTGCATACAACCTAATTACTGACAATTAATGGCTGGTGACCTATTCTGAAATATTAAGAACCCTTGATTTTTTGGTTTTGTTTATTCTATGACAGAATTCAGTCAAACTTGAAACTTAAATTAAAACTCACACGCAGGGAGCACTCTTAGCATCTTTTCATCGCGTGTACACTATACATTTCTGGGATTTTACCCCGGCCTTCTCGCATGACGAGTGAAGTATTGTGTTTAAGCCAAGATGGACGCCACACAAAAAAAATAAAAAAATTGAAAAAATAAATGACATCAGTCATTAATAGATCGGGTAATGGGAGTAGCTAGGTGGGGACAAATATAGCATCCACATTTCTGTTTCCATACGAGGAAAAATCTACGGGAGACAACTACATATTAGTGCAAAGGTAGAGAGAAGAGAAAACGAGTTTCTGTGGTTTTTTTTAAAAAAAACACCTACATTTCATTGTTTTTAAAAGAAACAAAAATTAAATTTTTCATAGCAAAAAAAAAAAAAAAAGAAGAAATCATACTAGAAATTGATTTAATTGAATAACAACTCATCATTTTTATATAACGAACAATATAGAATAATAAGGGGAAGAGACTGCAATCAGGTTCGGTAAAGCACAAACCTCTTGCTGCCCACTCGGATGCTACATTTCAGATAATTGTTATTTCTATTTAATGACGTTAATGATTGTTTGTTTGTTCGCTGATGAAGGCTTCTTGCCGACACTTTCGTTGTTTTGCCGAGTTCCTTTTTTAAAAATTTTCCCATACTTTCTTTTTACACTGATATCCTTTTTAAAAAAAAAAAATATATATGTATATATATATATATACATATGACTAACTTTGTGCATTCATAACAACTAAAACTTTGTTTGTGAAAACTTTTAGAACAACAAACAACCCAAGAGCATTCGTCATTCAAATGTATTTAAAGAAAATAAACGAAAGGATGTTAAGGGGCTGAACGCAATATTTCTATCTAAAGATCAGTTGAATTGTGTTCGGTCCGTGGAACTGCACGGGTTCTCCAGCCTTCGGTGGCTGGTCTGCTAATTGTAAAACTTTTTGTTTTGTTTAAATATTGGGGGGGGGGGGGGCGCAAAAAAACAACAACCGTGATTAGTAAATAAGACACGTGTCATTGCTGTGACGTGGATGATTGCTGTGACGTGGATGATTGCTGTGACGTGGATGATTGCTGTGACGTGGATGATTGCTGTGACGTGGATGATTGCTGTGACGTGGATGATTGCTGTGACGTGGATGATTGCTGTGACTTGGATGATTGCTGTGACGTGGATGATTGCTGTGACGTGGATGATTGCTGTGACGTGGATGATTGCTGTGACGTGGATGATTGCTGTGACGTGGATGATTGCTGTGACTTGGATGATTGCTGTGACGTGGATGATTGCTGTGACGTGGATGATTGCTGTGACGTGGATGATTGCTGTGACGTGGATGATTGCTGTGAAGTGGATGATTGCTGTGACGTGGATGATTGCTGAAACGTTGATGATTGCCAACGGATTGTCCCACTACTACTAATAAAAAATCTGGGAGGGGCCGAGATTAATAACTTTTTATTGCCCCCCAGCTTGCACCTCTGGACACTAGCTAAATCTGCCGAGGCTGTGACAGACTACATATCTGTAATGCTGTGAAAGACTACATATCTATAATGCTGTGACAGACTACATATCTGTAATGCTGTGACAGACTACATATCTGTAATGCTGTGACAGACTACATATCTGTAATGCTGTGACAGACTACATATATGTAATGATGTGACAGACTACATATCTGTAATGCTGTGACATACTACATATCTGTAATGTAAGACCTGAGTACTCGAGCCTCCCAAAGGTCAAGTTAACAGGACCGTTGCACTTAAAATGTGTCGCACTTTTGTAGAGAGTTCATGAGCATTTGTCTAAGAGTATGTTTCTGTTTCGTGTGAGCAGAGTTATTTCATGATAGAAACAGATCGTTAACACTAATGCTAAGTTAACAAAGGTCATACTTTGGGACAAGCAGAGCTGAGAGGAACCAACTATTGTTTGGCAGACTGTAATACCTGCAGGTACACCTACTGGGACAAAACCAAATTTCAAGAGCAGACAAACCTGTTGAAGTTTTTCGCATCGCTGTCCCACTCCTCGCTCTTCTCCGGCTCGCTTTCGTCTAAGGAATTGGCACTGCGCCTGCGCGTCGATAACACGTGACTGAGTGGACCCACGTGACGTCCTTCACCACGTGACTGGTCCAAAAGAAGGCGGAAAATGTCTTCAATGTTTTCATCTTCCTTTGCAGACACCTGCAATAAAGTAATGGATCTCATTTGTGTGAGTGTCCTTTTCTACAAACAACCAATCAATAATGGCTTCTTAAGTAAGAGGCACAGAGAGTAAGGTAGTCAATGCTCATGTGCTGTAATGTTTTGATGTCAATGTAAGCGGCGAGTGGTGGTGATAGTGGTGATAGTGGTGGTAAGGTATGTTGGTTAGGTATGGTGGTCACGGATGGTGATAAAGGGTGGTGGTGACGGGTGGTGGTGAGGGATTATGGTGAAGGAGGGTACTGAGGTATAGTGGTGGTAGAAGGGGATACAAACGGCACAGTGGATCAATGTGGATCAAAGGGCAAGGCACAGGTATTTTTTGAATACTTTTTAAACGAAATCTTTAGAGTTATGAAAATCAGATCTATTTAGAGATGTACATATTTTTTTGGATCTACGTGATATGTGTTAAACAAAATGTATTGGCTATTTTTTAAGCAATATTTTTAGTTCAAAGAATAATTTTGTATTGTTTAATTTTTTTTATTTTGATCAATTTTTTTAATACTATTTTACAATGTAAACATCGGTTACGTTGTTATTTATGTTGCATAGAGTTCTCGAATCTAGATTTTTTCCAACATGATGAACTAACTAGCAATGCACAGCTAGTATATTACTTTGCGCAAAAGCCATACTTTAGAGATCGAGATGAGATTTACAGATACAATGTTTATCTCCTTCTGTTGTGGAATACCAAGAGCGCTGTGCAGCAAAGCAAAGCAAAATAAAACTTAATGAATACTCTCTACTCGATCCACTGGCTCGGATGTAGCACGCCATCTAGCGTGGCTTGTCGTAGCAATCACAAAAGTGCGCTCCCTTTCGTCGTGTAAGGTGGCTGTGAGTCAAACTACCTGATTCCACACTGACCCCATATATCTTATACTTCATTCTTATCCCATACTGACTCCATACAGACCTCATTCTTATCCCATACTGACCTTATACTGACCTAATTCTTATAACTTTCTGACCCCATACGGACCTCATTATCCCACACTGACCCCATACTGACGTCATCTTTTCCCACACTGACCCCAAACTGACCCGATTCTTATCCCATACTGACCTAATTATCACATACTGACCCCAAATTGACCCCATTCCCATCCCATACTGACCTCAACAAAGCCTCCAGAGAATCCGTTGCTGTAGATCCAGTTGAGTGTGTCAAACTTTTCCACTTGTCTGGCGTTCTCCAGGTCCATCATTGTACCTACGATAACACATGGGAGTTCCTGCATGGGACGAGAGGGGGGTAACAAGTTGTTTAGAACTCAACACAGTGTCAGTGCTCTATAACAATAGGTACGTTTGGTCAGTGTTCTATTATAGCATTCGGTATTTTGGTCAGTAATTTTAAACATTGGGTAATAACCGAGAGGACTTAATGTAAAATATTAACAGAATATTCTTAAAAAAATATATTACAAAAGTTTTTGTAATGCTCTGTATATTACTCGCCAATTTTTTTCTTCTCGGGCTGGTAGTAGGACAAAAAACCCGTCTAAAGCGTTATCAACATACAGGTAAATGTAGGGCTCGTCAGAACACTTCACTAAAATAACCGGTTAAAATTTAAAAACAATTCTCATATAAAAGGCCAGATTTATAATGCCTCTTGTAAACATTGTATTTTGGGACAATCCCGTTTGAGTCTAATGGGACCCGGGTGCGAATGGCGGCGCTGCGTGTCCGGGTCCATTTTGATATAGATATATAGATAGATAGACAGATAGACAGACAGACAGACAGATAGACGGATAGATAGATAGATAGATGATAGATAGATAGATAGATATATTGACAGATAGATAGACATATAGATAGATAGATAGATTGATTGATAGATTGATAGATAGATAGATAGATAGATAGATAGATAGATAGACAGAAAGAGAGAGAGAGAGAGAGAGAGAGAGAGAGAGAGAGAGGGGATAGAGATAGAGAGACAGAAAGAGAGAGAGAGAGAGAGAGAGAGAGAGAGAGGGGATAGAGATAGAGAGACAGAAAGAGAAAGAGAGAGAGAGAGAGAGAGAGAGAGGGGATAGAGATAGAGAGACAGAAAGAGAGAGAGAGAGAGAGAGAGAGAGAGAGAGGGGATAGAGATAGAGAGACAGAAAGAGAAAGAGAGAGAGAGAGAGAGAGAGAGAGAGGGGATAGAGATAGAGAGACAGAAAGAGAAAGAGAGAGAGAAAGAGAGAGAGAGAGAGAGAGAGAGAGAGAGAGAGAGAGAGAGAGAGAGAGAGAGAGGGGATAGAGATAGAGAGACAGAAATAGAGAGAGAGAGAGAGAGAGAGAGAGAGAGAGGGGATAGAGATAGAGAGACAGAAAGAGAGAGAGAGAGAGAGAGAGAGAGAGAGGGGATAGAGATAGAGAGACAGAAAGAACGCTTCCTTGAATAGTTGCTTAAAATGTATATTTTATTCGGTAAACTATATCTATACATCTATAACAATTAATGTATGTATGTATGTATTTCCTGTATGCGCTCCTATACCATTCATCCGATGGCGATAAAACTTTTCTGATTTGTTGCACACACGCCCGCAAATTTTTCTGAATTATTTACACACATTATACAGTATTCCCCTTTGGGCCCGGGGCAATAAATTCTATTTTTTCTTTTATGAGCCATATATAATTACCGTAAGTATGCGTTCCTGTACCATTCATCTGATTGCGATAATAAGGGTGGTAAGTTGTTGTACGCACGCCCGCAAATTTTTTGAATTAGGGTATCCATTTTCAAATATTCCATTTGGGGCCGGGGACGCTGAATTATTTTTTTCTTATATGAGCTATACAAATATAAATTCAAGCAGAGCATGGTTGGATGGAATTGAATCAAATGCAAATAGGGACATTTCAGTTAGTGTGTGACATAATAAGTAGGTTTCTGATATAGTAAAACCATTTTACAATTTTGCGTTTCGGGCCGGGGGCCTTATTTTTTTTTTATTTATGTGAGCTATATAAATATAATTTCAAAAACAGCTACTGCATGGGTTGATCAATAGCTACTAGTGTGTGGACTAATTAAAAAAAAAAAATCTATGCTTCTCAAGTGGACAGCTGTATGTTGCCTGCTCACGTGTCCAAAAACCTCCAAATTTATTTGTGTACGCACCAGACGGAAAAAACAAAAAAAATTTGATCTATTTAAAACATACTCCAAAAACGTAATCCAAACACAAACACTTTATTTTTCTTTGAGTTTTTTCTTTGAGTATTTTTCTTTGAGTATTTTTCTTTGAGTATTTTTCTTTGAGTATTTTTCTTTGAGTATTTTTCTTTGAGTATTTTTCTTTGAGTATTTTTCTTTGAGTATTTTTCTTTGAGTATTTTTCTTTGAGTGTTTTTCTTTGAGTATTTTTCTTTGAGTATTTTTCTTTGAGTGTTTTTCTTTGAGTTTTTTCTTTGAGTATTTTTCTTTGAGTATTTTTCTTTGAGTATTTTTCTTTGAGTATTTTTCTTTGAGTAGAATAGCAATGCATGCCGGTTTATATATTGATTTATACTGATATGACGCTTTATGATTTTGTCATTGTTCAGTTTTTAATTGTAACACCCCTATACCATTAACTGTAACACCCCTATATCATTAACTGTAACACCCCTATATCATTAACTGTAACACCCCTATATCATTAACTGTAACACCCCTATATCATTAACTGTAACACCCCCATATCATTAACTGTAACACCCCCATATCATTAACTGTAACACCCCCGTATCATTAACTGTAACACCCCCGTATCATTAACTGTAACACCCCCGTATAATTAACTGTAACACCCCCGTATAATTAACTGTAACACACCCCTATATCATTAACTGTAACACCCCCATATCATTAACTGTAACACCCCCGTATCATTAACTGTAACACCCCCGTATCATTAACTGTAACACCCCCGTATAATTAACTGTAACATCCCCGTATAATTAACTGTAACACACCCCTATATCATTAACTGTAACACCCCCGTATCATTAACTGTAACACCCCCGTATCATTAACTGTAACACCCCCGTATAATTAACTGTAACACCCCCGTATCATTAACTGTAATACCCCCGTATAATTAACTGTAACACCCCTATATCATTAACTGTAACACCCCCGTATAATTAACTGTAACACACCCCTATATCATTAACTGTAACACCCCCGTATAATTAACTGTAACACCCCCGTATCATTAACTGTAACACCCCTGTATAATTAACTGTAACACACCCTTATATCATTAACTGTAACACCCCCGTATAATTAACTGTAACACCCCCGTATCATTAACTGTAACACCCCCGTATAATTAACTGTAACACCCCCGTATCATTAACTGTAACACCCCGTATAATTAACTGTAACACACCCCTATATCATTAACTGTAACACCCCCGTATCATTAACTGTAACACCCCCCGTATAATTAACTGTAACACTCACCTATCATTAACTGATGAAAATAAAAATCTAGACATAAATTTATTGTTTTGGCATTTGAGAAGCTTATAATGATGGTAAAACCGTATCCGGAAATTTGATCGTAAGAAATTTCGTCGACTGAAAATTGATCGACGGAAATTTGATCGACCGGATATTCAGTCGAATCTTTTTTTCATTCCACACGTTAAAATTTCTTTTTTTTTTAACGCAATATTTCGTTTTACTATTTAGTAGAGTGCGTTCAAAATTAAATTTGATGAAAACATGACCTTAAATTACCAAATTTAAATTAACACTAATTATATCATTATTGTCACTAAAGAAGTCAATTGAGGGAGGATTTCTACGCTAGAGAAATACTTTAGATGTCATTTGTTTTTAAATTGTTAAATGTTGGGCTTGCCCTACACCTTTTCGGGCCCTTGAACTACAATTTTTTTATCTCATAAAAATCGCGCAAGCATGATCTTAAATTTATAACAAAAACTCTATATATGATATAAATATATTATATATTAACGGAATTTGATATATTGATATCGTCATCAAAAATTCAAACACAATTCTGCCTTGTGTTTTTTAAATTGTACCTTATCGGAAAATCGTAAAACAAAGAATTATTTTATCTAAAGTAGAACCTCAAAACTTGAGTGTCTTTAAAGAAGTGGGTGTTAATCTCATTAAAAATACACACCCACTTTAATTATCAAAAAATAAAAAGAATGTTTTTTAAATTTAATGAAAAAAAAAAATTAAACCATCTCCATTTTTCAAAATTAAATTTTCAAGTATGCAAAATTTTGGGATTTTGATATTCATGGGTATACTTATGAAAATATACCCACGTTTTGTTAACGCTATTGATTTTCTTAATTGGTAAACATATGTTTAATTGTAAAAATAGAATGTAACATCTATTTTTCCACAAATGTAGTAGCATAGGATTTAAATATATTTTCATCGACGTAAAAATGCACACGTCGCATTTTCTACACCAGTTTTGCACATACTTAAGAACGTTAATTATTTATCAAATTCATTCCTTTATTCTGAGACTTATCTTGTGCAGCCTGGGGCAAAAGGAAAATATCGACCAACCCCTAACAATCCCCCCAGATTTTAAAAAAATTAATAAAATCTTCCACCGGGTTGTAGTCCCATCCATACCCTATCACACAATTTTTGTACTCTTCATATGGTTTGTTCTTATTAGGATGAATGATAAGTGCATTAGTAAATGCTATTTGGCTATGGAGTTTCGTTGCACTGATTGACTTAAACGGCATTTTCTTATTAAAAGTATATTTAAAGGTTAATTTTTTATAACGTTATAAATTTAATAAAAGTATAATTTTGAAATTTACAAAAGTAAAAATTAATTAAATGTTATAAATACAAAGCTAAACGTTTTTGTTATTTTAAATTAATAATTTAAAAAGCAATCAATTATATTTATTAATTTTGCTTTAAAGAAGTGGAAAATACATTATCAGTTTTTTCCCGCGTGGTTATTAAATCAAAGAACATCTAGCTTTGGCTAAAAGGGCAATTCGTGCTATGACGTCATTTGCGTTATTATTTAGAACAAATTAATTTTAATTTTATTTCACAATATTAGCAACGCGCTAGAAGCGCACTAAAAACAACTGATGTCTGGGTTTTCCCGATCAAAATAATTACGGTGAAATTCTTTGATCATATTTTGTTTATTTTATTTTTTTCCATAACTTTTAAATGCATATAAAATGCTTAAAATAGTCCCTTAGTTGAAACTTGAAATGCATGTGTAGTTAATGATAATAAAAATGAAACTTTTACTAAAATAAAAGCGGATATAATATTTTTTGCGCTGTTAAATTCATTCGATTTCCTTAATATAATAGAAAATAACTATCATTGTTTCTAAGAATCCGAACGTATTCGAATCTTTTCGGTTCTTTGGCGTTACGGTCAGCATAGCTCATTCTTGTATATATATATATATATGATTGCAAAAAAAACCAAACAACTATTCTTTTGCTGAAAAGCTTATTTCCAATATATGCAGCACATAGAATAAAGTTTTATTTAAAATGCATGCACCAAGCAAAAAACGCAATAAAAACCTTCCTTTAACAGATTTCGAAAGCGCACAACTTCTTAAAAATGCGTACACCAAAAGTAATTAACTTGAACCTCCTATAAACCCAATCAATATTGAAATAACATGTATTTTTTTTACTTTTTACCATCTTCATTTTACGTTTAAAAAAAAAAAAAAAAAAAACAGATTTTGGGAAATGGGGTTTAACCGGATTTTCCAGGAACCATCAATATTCTATAGGTAAGAAGGAATGACCACCTCAAATTTGGTTGCGATCCTTTGTTTTTTTTATATGATTGATTGATCTATCTACCAACATACACACATGCACACATACATAGTCACACTGAGCTTTATATCGTAGATCTACTATTATCTATGGTTACAGCCTTCGTGCATTAATTTTGATTTCCATACACACATTTTCATCTGAGAGATACTTATAGTTTGTCAACGATCAACAACCACATATTTCACTGGTCGGTCCTCTAACGTAATCTCGCCTTCTCACGTCATTCTCGCGGGCGCCATGCTTAGCGTCTGACCAATGAGAGTGGACATGGGATTATGGTCCAGACGACCGATACTTCCCAGGGGCCCTCTTTGTATGTTAACGAAAATAGAAGTTTTTGGAGAATTTTCATCACGGGGTGGATAACTCCACAACCCTGAGCCGAAGAGAACACTAAAGGATACTGGTTCTTGACCTTGGGGGGGGGGTATATGTTATGAAATGTAACGTTTTATAGGCCGTCAACCCGTGTGGGAAGGTTGGTACAACCACCTACAACCCGCGTGGGAAGTTTGGTACAACCACCTACAACCCACGTGGGAAGGTTGGTACAACCACTTACAACCTCTGTGGGAAGTTGGTACAACCACCTACAATCTCTGTGTGAAGGTTGGTACAACCACCTACAACCCGTGTGGGAGGTTTGGTACAACCAGCTACAACCCGTGGGTTAGGTACATGAACTTCATTTCAGTTTTTTTTCGGAGGGGGGGAGGAGGTGGGGCAAAACCAAAACTTGACCCGCTTGTTGACTAGTTTAGTACTGGAGGCGCCACATTACCTAGCAATTTAAATAAAACCTGAAAATTAAGAGGGGGGGGGGGGGCTCAAACGCCCCGATGCCCTACCCAAATCGGAAAGGAGGAGGGAGCTCGTCTACCATGGACGGCACCTTGCTTCCCTATGTATTCTCGGCTCACTATGCAGAGCTTATATCTTGGCCCGCTCTGGGGCAACAGTAACACGACTGCCTGCACGAACATGCCAAGCCAAAGTGTAGCAAAGGTGCACCGGTGGAGGAAATGCTTTGACGCCCTTTTTTTTTGGACATGCCATGTCGTAATAACATTACATCAAGCGGCGAAGTCGAGAATCCGTACTTACTACTTGTTGGCTGATTCGTAAATAAATGATGAAACTCCGTTTAAGCTCTATCAGCTTAAGATAAGAAAACCGCTGGTGTTTGCATTCACTAGCCTTGATAAAAAAATATATACACTCAAGTAAAAACGCATTGAGCAAGGGTTCTTAACCCTTTGGGGGAACGGGAGAGCCCAGAAATTTCATGAATTTGATCACAATACTTTTCATCCTGTTCGGCGTGTGTGCAGGTGATAGTTTGAAACCGAGAGGGGAGGTGGTGCCGCTGGAAAATAGGTTAAAAATTCCTGGCTAATGGTGACCACATTCTACGACACTGACGCTGAACGCCAAAGCGTTAAGTTTCCACATAACACCCCCCCCCCAAAACAACAACAACAAAAAAACAAACAAACAAAGGTCGTCGCTAAGACGGCTGCGCCATAACACAATGGTAATTAAAGCAGTTGTTTACTGGAAGGGAATGGTTGCAAACTCCTCACCATGACGTCATCGAAGTGATACTGCCTCTTGTTTAAATATTCAAAGATTAGTAGTTAGTAATTTTAATTTTATTAAAAAAATTAAAATAAACAACTCTTGCCTCTATCACTCATTGCCTTCATCTTTGTCTTCACCCCTTGCCTTCACCTCTTGCCTTCACACCTTGCCTACACCCCTTTCCTAAACACCATGCCTACACCCCTTGCCTACACCCCTTGCCTACACCCATTGTGTTCAAGCCAAAATTGAGCATATTTTATCTTCAAATTTAAGTTTAAAAGTGTTATACCTCTGTATTCTGTAACAGGTTGAATGTATTCACATAGTAAAAAAATTGGACACGTGCCATGAATAATTGGTAATAAAACACATCTCCGGGCCCCAAAACAAAACCACAACAAATCAAAATCCTTATTACATGGTTATCAATTAGTATGGCTTTAATGATCTTGAAAGGTAAATACAAACATATTTATGCCATACTGCCAAGGAAACAGAAGTATAAGAAACTATCGGATTTTTATTTTTGTTTAAATAGGTTCTAATCTCTTGGACGCTAACAATCGGCGAATAAATAGATTTCTCCCGTCATGTCTTTTCTTGATTGAAATTTAAATATAAAATGTCGACATAAAAGAAGCTATTAAAAGTTCTCATTAGCGAAAATGGACATTTACTGGTTCCAAGACAGATGGATTGTCAAGATAATGAACATTTAAATCTGTTAGAATTGTGGAAAAGACGAAGCTGTCTAATAGATGGCTATAAAAGATGGATAGACTGTATGATGAAGGACAGGCTGCTAGGTGGAGTGATGTAATGGCTGACGGGAAGAAAGAAGCTTTTGATTGACCAGATGGACGAGTTAAGCAGGATACATTAGAGCCAGGGAGGGGAGGTTAAGGAGGAGTTAGACAGAGAGAAAACATAAGGGGGCTTAAAGACAGGGAGTATAGAGACAGGGAGGACAGGGGCAGCAGACGAGAGAGACAGGGAGGATAAATGCAGGGAATAGAGAGGAAGAGAAAATAAAGACAGCGGGTTAAAGACAGGGAGGAATGAGACATGGAAGATGAGACAGTGAGGATAAAGACAGAGAGGGTGGACATGGGAGAGTTCTGAGAGAAGTTACATAGGAAGGAGAAGCGGGAAAAAAGTAACCATATCACTATGTGACTATATGATACTATATGACTATATGATACTATATGACTATATGATACTATATGACTATATGATACTATATGACTATATGATACCATATGACTTATGACCATATGACTAAATGACTATAAGAAATATGGCCATATCACTATATGACTATATGACTATGTGACCATATGACTATATGACTATGTGACCATATGACAATATGACTATGTGACCATATACCTATATGACTATAAAACCATATCACCATACTATATGACCATGTGACTATATGACTATAGTACTATATGACTATATGACAATATGTCTATATGACTAAATTACTATAGTGCTATTTGACCATATCACTATATGAATATATGACCCTGTGACTATATGACTATAGTACTATATGACTATATGACAATATGACTAAATAACTATAGTGCTATATGACAATATCACTATATGACTATATGACTATAGGACTATACGACTAAATCACCATATGACTATATCACTATAAGACAATAGGACTATATGACTATGTGACTATGTGACTACATGACCGACGCGGTTTCGTGAGCCATACATATCTGTTTTGAGGAGACAAAATTCGCCTAAGAGAGGCAGACAAAAACTGACAGTTATGGTCACATCAGTTGAATAGAGTTCCTCCGATTTGGGGATTCACTCAGGGACAAGGCGCGCTGAGCCAGTCGAGGCTTACATGAAGTAATGGAGCTAATCTGGTCAAAATCGAACGTTGGTGTTGAAAAGAGGGGGGTGGGGGGATATGTATGATATAGGATAAAGAATTGGAAGTGAGACAACGGACTCCAGTAATAGAGGTGATCTAAAGGAATGGGGGTGGGGGAGGGTGAGTCAAGATGGTAGACTAAACGGAGCTTCGGAGGAAGTAAATGACCGAAATGGACTTTCAAACAAAATAATGACCCGGTTCAAAGATAAAGGATGAATGTAGATGCCAGATGGTGTAATGAGGTAAGGGGGTTGGTGTAATGAGGTAAGGGTGTTGGTGTAATGAGTTAATGGTGTTGGTGTAATGAGTTAAGGGTGTTGGTGTAATGAGTTAAAGGTGTTGGTGTAATGAGTTAAAGGTGTTAGTGTAATGAGTTAAGGTGTTGGTGTAATGAGTTAAAGGTGTTGTGTAATGAGTTAAAGGTGTTGGTTTGATGAGTTGAGGGTGTTGGTGTAATGAGGGGTAGTAGGAAGACTGTAACGGTTGGTATACTCACGAACAAAACAACTGGTACACTCTCGCACCAAACCGTTATTCTGGAAAATAAACAGCAGTACAGTACAATCACGGAAATAAAAGCTGGTACACTCGCGAACATAACAGCTGTTCTGATCACGCAATGGTTCACGGAACGCCCGGCTAATGATCAAATTTAGGGACCAACAAAAACGCAAAGACTTTCAAATGTGAAAACAATATGTGCGATACAATCAAAACAACTTGTACAATACAATCAAAACAACTTGTACAATACAATCAAAACAACTTGTACAATACAATCAAAACAACTTGTACAATACAATCAAAACAACTTGTACAATACAATCAAAACAACATGTACAATACAATCAAAACAACTTGTACAATACAATCAAAACAACTTGTACAATACAATCAAAACAACTTGTACAATACAATCAAAACAACTTGTACAATACAATCAAAACAACTTGTACAATACAATCAAAACAACATGTACAATACAATTAAAACAACTTGTACAATACAATCAAAACAACTTGTACAATACAATCAAAACAACTTGTACAATACAATCAAAACAACTTGTACAATACAATCAAAACAACTTGTACAATACAATCAAAACAACTTGTACAATACAATCAAAACAACTTGTACAATACAATCAAAACAACTTGTACAATACAATCAAAATAACATGTACAATACAATCAAACAACATATCCATTTATCTGGATCAATAAAATGATCTTATCTTCAACAGTGTCATTATGAACAGGCTAAAACTATTTTAAGTAAGTGGATTTTGTCAACTTCAGAAAAGGCATTTAGGCATTAACAATTTGTTCTGTTGATATACTTTATTACAACATCTGAATTTTATTCAAAATCTGACTTTTATAGAAGATCTGACTTCTAAACCAGATCTGACTTTTTTACAAATCTGACTTTTAAACCAGATCTGACTTTTATACAACATCTGACTTTTATATAACATCTGACGTTTATACAAGATCTGACTTTCGTCACACTTAGACGGACGCTTTGAATGACAATCGGCGCGCTGTCCTCCGTCTGTGATCTCTTGGGACACGGCCATGGTAGGACACAAGTATTCCCTAATTAAACATTATCGAAATAAACCCAAGGGTCAGACGAGAAATGTAACGTCCGCCAGGAAGATGATGATAAGCCACATGTTTCACCCGGGGCTTAAGTCTGATACAACATCTGGAAACCTAGAGTAATTTGTGCTGCTATAAGTCAATTTTTGTATTTATCTTTAGTGTGGCGATTTACGGATATGATTTAGGATAATTATTTAGGGTAATGATTTAGGGTAATGATTTAGTGAAATGATTTAGAGTAATGATTTAGGGTAATGATTTAGGATAAGGATTTAGGGTAATGATTTAGGATAATAATTTAGGGTAATAATTTAGAGTAATGATTTAGAGTAATGATTTAGGGTAATGATTTAGAGCAATGATTTAGGGTAATGATTTCGAGTAATTATTTAGAGCAATGATTTAGGGTAATGATTTAGTGCAATGATTTAGGGTAATGATTTAGTGCAATGATTTAGGGTAATGATTAAGAGTAATGATTTAGTGTAATGATTTAGTGCAATGATTTAGGGTAATGATATACGGTAATGATTTAGGGTAATGATTTAGGGTAATGATTTAGTGCAATGATTTAGAGTAATGATTTAGGGTAATGATTTAGAGTAATGATTTAGGGTAATGATTTAGAGTAATGATATACGGTAATGATTTAGGGTAATGATTTAGGTTAATGATTTAGAGTAATGATATTCGGTAATTTTTTAGGGTAATGATTTAGGGTAATGATTTAGAGTAATGATTTAGAGTAATGATTTAGCACACATATATAGTTTCTTGAAACTTAAATCACCTGTACACCTTTTATTTTCACTTTGGTGTTCAAACAGTGTGTTATTAGTGTGGCCACAATGGTTGTATGTATACGGACGGCGGCGAAACGTCCTGGAGGCGAAATAGCGGTGACGAAATGGCTGCGGCGAAACGGCGGCGGCGTAACAGCGGAAGGACACAACAACGGAAGGACATCAGAATGTCGTGCGATTCTCTGACATGTCTGTAGATCTTTAACTTTGCGACCCTCCGAAACAAGTTGTTCCGCTGTCTTCCCAATTAACATTAAGAAAATGGGTGAAGCAAGGGCATTTGTCGGTGAGAACATATATTTCTTTTACCGCATGCAAATATAAACCAAGTTATCGATTGCTACTGGTATGTTTCGGATTTCACGTTTTAAATAAACCATTTCCTTGTTGGAGATCAGGTCCCCGCAGTCTTGGTGTTCTAAAGAAAATTGATCTGTACAGAGATGTTTTTTTTTTATCTAGCGCCCAGGGCAGAATTTATGTAAGGAGGAAATTACAGTTCCCATTACGGAAAAATTAGACAAATGCGTGGGGTGCGGATAGGTGTGTGGGGAAATTTGTGTGGACGGGTACGTGAGGAATTATGTGTGGATGGGTGTGTCTGGCAGTCTGTGTGGATGTATAGGTAAGGATGTTTATCAGATGGCTATGTGGGGAAGTATGTGAGGAGGATGTGTGGTGAAGTATGTGTGGATGGTTGGGTAGGGAAGGATGTGTGGATGGTTGGGTAGGGAAGGATGTGTGGATGGTTGGGTAGGGAAGGATGTGTGGATGGTTGGGTAGGGAAGGATGTGTGGATGGTTGGGTAGGGAAGGATGTGTGGATGGTTGGGTAGGGAAGAATGTGTGGATTAGTGTGTTCTTTTAGCTTTTAAAGGTTTTTGAGTTAAACCAGACCTGTTTACTCTTACGATTTTGGCGTACAATGTACGATTTCGATGTGTATACATTATATATACTGAGTGTTTTTTTACTATTAAGATAATGTATTGAACGATTTTGATGTGTATAAATTATATATACTGAGTGTTGTTTTACTATTAAGATACTGTATTGTACGATTTTAAGATTTTGAGGGTAAACAGGTCTGGTTAAACTATATGGTTTAAACAGTAGACGTTTATAAAGACACATTGAAACAGCTTACAAAATTTAATTACCTGAATTTATAAAACAAATGGCAATCCAACATCGCCCTCGCCACCTCCATTTATCTATCTAACTTTCTCTATATATCTTAATCTATATCCATATATTTATATCTATATAGATATAACATAAATTTATTTAAGAGCTCAAGTAAAAAGATATGAATATCTCTGAACAGTAAAGTAGTTGAGATGAAAACTCGACAAGGCGTCTTACAAATTATAAAAAACATAGCACAGCCAAAGTAAAAGAGACGAAACAAAAAAAAAATCTTTAAAAAAATATAAAAAAATCAGATCACCTCCGTGGATAAAATGTCCAGATCACGCCAGCGACACATTAATCTAGAAATAACAAGGTGACGACAATATTATTTTAAAGAAACCTCTTTGATTCTCCCGTTA
Organism: Omphiscola glabra; assembly: GCA_964017045.1. Taxonomy (NCBI): domain Eukaryota; kingdom Metazoa; phylum Mollusca; class Gastropoda; family Lymnaeidae; genus Omphiscola; species Omphiscola glabra. The sequence goes on from OZ024795.1 coordinate 20,471,483, forward strand.
GTAATACGTTTTGTTGTTTTTTTCGTCCGCGTGATGGAAGCCTAATTTCAAGGTCTGGTACCTTGCTGTCAGATCGGTGTAAATAATTGTTGGTTCAAATATTGTCTCTAGGAACAAATTCTGTTACGTGAGTGAAAAATACCATCACTGATTTATCGGTTACGTCACTAGACGAGGTCTGTTGGGAATTTAAGTCACATAATTCTACTGTATTTCACGAAACAATCAACATTGGCGTGCTGGGAGTAGGAACAGCTTAAGGACCTGTTCATTCTCCACATCAACATCTCATATAATCTATGTATTTAAAACTCAACTGTATGTGCGGTCTTTCAATTCGAAAAAAAATGAATAAGGAATAGAAATTTAGTCCCTTTAATTGAGGCCCAATTCATTGCACAAAAATAAGAATATATTTAATTTAGGCGAACGGCTGACTGAATTTATTTGTATCGAATTAGTTTTCAAATTTCTATGTTTGTTATAATTGAAATAATTGTTTATGTGTAGGCTTCAGTTGTGGATCCTCAAATTTGTATTTTAAAAAACACCTTATAAAAGTTGTTCGTATAAATCCTTTATAAATTGTAATATAGAGCAGTGGGGGGGGGTGGGTGGGTGGGGCTGAAAATGTGACAAAACAGGCATAAAAGTAACACACTTTTATAAGAATCTCAGTTAGTCCTCTCTTACACCCCTCCTCCCACCTAACACACTTTATAAGAATATCAGTTAGTCCTCTCTTACACCCCTCCTCCCACCTAACACACTTTATAAGAATCTCAATTAGTCCTCTCTTACCCCCTCCTCCCACCTAACACACTTTATAAGAATCTCAATTATTCCTCTCTTACCCCCCTCCTCCCACCTAACACACTTTATAAGAATCTCAATTAGTCCTCTCTTACACCCCTCCTCCCACCTAACACACTTTATAAGAATCTCAGTTAGTCCTCTCTTACACCCCTCCTCCCACCTAACACACTTTATAAGAATCTCAATTAGTCCTCTCTTACACCCCTCCTCCCACCTAACACACTTTATAAGAATCTCAGTTAGTCCTCTCTTACACCCCTCCTCCCACCTAACACACTTTATAAGAATCTCAATTAGTCCTCTCTTACACCCCTCCTCCCACCTAACACACTTTATAAGAATCTCAATTAGTCATCTCTTACACCCCTGCTCCCACCTAACACACTTTATAAGAATCTCAATTAGTCCTCTCTTACACCCCTCCTCCCACCTAACACACTTTATAAGAATATCAGTTATTCCTCTCTTACCCCCCTCCTCCCACCTAACACACTTTATAAGAATCTCAATTAGTCCTCTCTTACCCCCCTCCTACCACCTAACACACTTTATAAGAATCTCAGTTAGTCCTCTCTTACACCCCTCCTCCCACCTAACACACTTTATAAGAATCTCAGTTAGTCCTCTCTTACACCCCCTCCTCCACCCCCCCCCCCCCCGGCATGCAAACCCATTTTTTTTCACGCCCATGAACTATATTAATATTCTAATGACCGATAAGAGCATTAAATGATTTTATTTTTTTTTTTTTTTTTTTTTTTTTTTTTTTTTTTTTTGTCGTTTGTTGAGTAATACTTCCTTTTGTTATTCTGAAATGGTAAAAGAAATCTGCGGTGTAACAGCGGGGGTCACATTTGAATAGAAAAAAAAATATTTTAAAAGATGCATTTAAAGGATTTATAGGAAAAACTTTGTCAAAAGAGTTGTTTTAGGAAAACGTCATTCCCCATTTTTTAAAGATTAACTCAGGTGACAAACTGACGTAATTATTACTGTAGACGAGTCCGGTGGCTGGCCGATTAGGAGGCGGCAGCCACCGGACCCCCATTGGCGTTACCAGGGGACATAACCCCCACTGCGTGTCCTGCGTGGGCAGACAGGGGACATGCATGGTACCTGCCGAAATTAAAACAGCACCTACAGGGCTGCCAACTATGACGCTGTACAGTTGACAGTAAAGGCAAAGACAGGGTGGGGACCATGATTACAAGTTGGCGTTAATGGATATGGGGCGAGAGGCTAAGTTGGAAGTCTCTGGCCAATGAGTCTACATACGCAGCCCTGAGAAAGCTGCACTTAGGCAACAGTTTCGTTCCAGCTACTTCGTAAACTAGTTGCGTGGTGGAAACCTACTGTAGAACCCCTCTTAAAGGACGTCCGTCACTTCCCCGGGATGGGTGGGGGGGGGGAATATTAGGACGTAAATTTACCATCCCAACTCCTAGGAAAGTTGATCGTGTGCACTGTGTGTATGCACAGTGTCGGACCGACCGGGTGTCCTTGGGTTGGGGCGGCCTCCAGCAGAGCCCGATAGAGCAGACTCGGGTGGGGGCTGTCCTGGCAAAGAGACATCTCAAACGTGCCGCTTCAGGTCCCGATACTCGGGCTAAGGGAGATGCTTTGGGCAGGGCATAAGGAGCAGATGCTGGACGGCCTGCTGATGCCTTTTCTTAATGTGATATTACAATTGAACTCATTCTTGCTATCGCAATAATATTATTAAGTTTTTACATCAATTAACATGTTATAGACTAATCTGTCAATGAATTTCAACGTTTATTTGTATTGAAAGTCGGTTTGAGATTAAGTAAATAATTTGTATAGATGATTTTCTTTCATAGTTTTATAATTTCATTTCAATGATGTTCATCGCAGTGGGTTTTTTTTGTGCGGATTATTTTAATTTAATTTATTCCCCCGCGAGGACACGACCATGACAATATATATATATTTTTAAAGTGTTGCAACTAACACAATTGATTTTGCAACTAGCACAACTGATGTTGAAACTGACACGACTGTTGTTGTAACCGACACGATTGATGTTGAAACTGACACGATTGATGTTGAAACTGACACATCTGGCGTTGAAACATACACGCTTCGGTCGACGAAAAACAAAACGTTTTGAGAATCCCTGTTCTGAAAATGGTCACTGTGACCTAACACAGATTTCTTAGACACATAGTTCTAGTCAACAACAGGTCTTACCATCGGCCAAGTGCGTGCGGTCGAACTATTAAGCATTCACATAATCTGTAATGACGTTAGTGTGTCTGACTACACGCTGGGCAAAGAACATCAATAAAGAGATTGGGTTTGTTGTATTGCCATATGTATTAAGCAATGGACAGGAAATATATTTAATGGACACACACGTTTCATGCAGCTCAAAGGATCATGAGCTTAAGGCAGGAATTTCTATATTAAATTAAATATAAGTTACTGCGAGCATGGTATACAAACCCCATGGTGAAGATGATTTCAAGAAATATTAGAGAGATGATGATTATGGGGCCAGGACTAGATATGTTTTAGTATGTTAAATTACTTGCTTTCTAAGATATTTCTAAGCTATTCATATGCACTAAACGACGTATACATAAGTTCCGAGGGAGGGGATGCATACCTTTAAAGTGGGAATGTAACTACTTGCACCTCTGAGGGAGGGTGGGTGGGGGGACACACATTTAGAGTGGGAATGTAACTACTTGCACCTCTGAGGGAGGGTGGGTGGGGGGACACACATTTAAAGTGGGAATGTAACTACTTTCACCTCTGAGGGAGGGTGGGTGGGGGGACACACATTTAAAGTGGGAATGTAACTACTTGCACCTCTGAGGGAGGGTGGGGGACACATACATTTAAAGTGGGAATGTATCTACTTGCACCTCTGAGGGAGGGTGGGGGGCACATACATTTAAAGTGGGAATGTATCTAGTTACACCTAAAAGTATGATACTTTTCAATAATTGATACTTTGAAATATATTATCAGAGAAATAATCATCATTGTACATTATTGTCTCAACATCATTATCAATCCGTGTGTGTGTGTGGGGGGGAGTATTTAGACTTTGATATATGTTTTTATATTTTTAAAAAGTGGGTTTGGGGGGGGGGGGGGGGGAACCGGACAATGTTAGATTTTCCACTCTAAAAATTTACCGATATTTTTATGTGTCAATTATTTTATTGGAATATAAACAGTGGCGTAGCTAAGGTAAGTGCCGCAAGGGGCGGGTCAAGCCTTTTATAGCATCCGTTCCCCGAAAAAAACCCTCAGTAATTGGCTGAAAATTCCGCTCCTTAATACAGAGAAAAATAGTGGCACCCCTAGGCGGACCACCACCGCACCACCTTCTTACGCCACTGAATATAACTGTATTTCACCTATTGCATGTTTGTTCCATTAAGAGTAGTGGACAGACACTACGATTATTTCTTTTAAGAAGGATACAAAAATCAACAAACACGAAAAGTTGCTCGACTCACGAAACACATTCACAACTTTATATGATGGAAAAGAAATTCCGGTACTTTATTCTGCTTAAGATTCTGTGGTGTTTGTGCGTGGGTGTTTGGGTTCTGGTGTAGTGCGCCATTTGTTTTTTCTTATTAGTTGCGATAGGGAAGAGTGAAATTATTATGCCGATTTTCTATAAACATAGAGACGGCACCGTATCACCGGCAATGAGTCACCGGCAATGAGTCACCGGCAATGAGTCACCGGCAATGAGTCACCGGCAATGAGTCACCGGCAATGATTCACCGGAAATGAGTCACCGGCAATGATTCACAGAAACCGTATCACCGGCACTGTATCACCGGCACTGTATCACCGGCACTGTATCACCGGCACTGTATCACCGGCACTGTATCACCGGCACTGTATCACCGGCACTGTATCACCGGCACTGTATCACCGGCACTGTATCACCGGCACTGTATCACCGGCACTGTATCACCGGCACTGTATCACCGGCACTGTATCACCGGCACTGTATCACCGGCACTGTATCACCGGCACTGTATCACCGGCACTGTATCACCGGCACTGTATCACCGGCACTACTGTATCACCGGCACTGTATCACCGGCACTGTATCACCGGCACTACTGTATCACCGGCACTGTATCACCGGCACTACTGTATCACCGGCACTGTATCACCGGCACTACTGTATCACCGGCACTGTATCACCGGCACTGTATCACTGGCACTGTATCACCGGCACTGTATCACCGGCACTACTGTATCACCGGCACTACTGTATCACCGGCACTACTGTATCACCGGCACTGTATCACCGGCACTGTATCACCGGCACTGTATCACCGGCACTGTATCACCGGCACTGTATATCGCATCTAATGCAACATCTTCAGGCAATTCCCCGACTGATCGCTTGCATTCAAGCATGACGACTCTTATTGAGATTTAACAAACCAATGTAACAACGCATTGCTGACTGTAGTTATGCCATATTATTCGGTCAGTGAGCCGCATGACAAAAAGCTATGCGTATAATTGGCAAGAAATACGATTCTACTAATGACGCACATAAACACAATGACAAAACCAAATGATTTTTTTTGGCTCACCTAATGACGCATTAATGAATGATCCAATGACCAATCAAACCAATGTATGGTTCATCTAATGACGCATTACTGACCTAATGAATGACCACTGAAGTTATGACGAACATAATGACGTATCCCTCACCTGATAACTCGCCCTCTCCTCCTGTATCTGAGCCCACAGTTTCTTCACCTCCTCAAACGACTCGGCCAGCGTGATGGAGTACACGAGCACGAAGGCGTGGGCCGTGGTGATGGACAGCCTCCTCATGGCGGGGAAGGTCAAGTTTCCGGCCGTGTCCAGGAAGTCCACCTTGATGAGCGAGCCCCGTATGTTGTAGTCGCGGGCGTACAGGTCCTCGACGGTCTCCTTGTAGTCGTCGCTGTACGTGTTGAACAGGAACCGTTTCAAGATGGCGGTCTTCCCGACGCGCCCGGCGCCCAGGAAGACGACCCTGTTCCGCTGATCCGTGTCCGCCATGCTGCACTGAAACTGTGGCCGGTGTTTAGGGCTTTCCAAGCATATAGCAGACAAGATGGAGTGTTGGTTCTTATGCTTGTCCAGTTCAAATGTTGGGGGTGGGTCGAGAGGGAAATTCCTTGCCCACTGTGAGGAAGAAGATGAAGTTTGAGTTCTGGTGAGAATAAAATGAACATTAGAAAATAGAGATTTGGTGAAATAATCTTTTCCCCCGTTGGTTACTTTCAAGAAATGTTGAATTCAGCATTGTATGTTGAATTTTGAAGTATATGAAATAAAATGTTATGAGGAGTATTTTTTTTTTAAATTTAGAAGTATATGAAGTAAAACTGTTGAATTTGGCAATGAAGTGAAAATATTGAATTTAGCAGTGTATGAAAAACATGTTTAATTTAGCAGTGTAAACTAAGGATACGTTGAATTTAGTGAATGCAATAAAAATGAGTGCATTTTGAGTTTGTATGTGTCTGATGTAAACAGGAAGAAAAGTTGAGAGTTGTTAGGCAGGAAGCAGACATCGGTTAACGCCCTAAGCAGGATATGTTGATACTTATTTCATTGACTGGCGCAAGGATTTGTTGATACTTATTTCATTGACCGGCGCAATGATATATGTCCAAGCTGTAAAGTAACAATCTGAATACGTCCATTTATCGCCCTTGGATCATCTCTGACTTTATTTAATTGGCAGTGTCTTACACAATTAACTAACAATATAATATATATATATTATAACAAAACGTTAAGATAAAATGTTTGCAAGTTCTGCCATTACGTTCATTTTAAGAAAACCTCATAATACATTAAATAACTTTTGAAAAAAAGATTTCTTTCGATTACTGGACCAACGCTCGTGTTTCTAACAAATCTAAAGTATCGATTCTTGTTTGTAATCCAAGCAAGGCATAGGGTATCTATATTTTGCTTTGCGACCACCAAACCACATGTCTTCCTATATGTAAAAAGGTTTTTTGTATGGCTCATAGTGAGAAACTGGAAAAGAATGACATTATATTTTCTTTTTATTATTATTTCGCATGTCCAGTTAATATTTCACTCACGTGACTGACCTAAATGAAACAAAACAATCCTCGAGTTTGTTAATCCATTCGATACCACATCACAGCCCGTCTTCTAGTTCTGAAGTAATATTCCGTAAGAAATATGGAGCAGTTTCGTACAAAATGTTAGATTTATATCTCATTTTAACATCTGATATCGCATTTCCCACGACAAAGATCACAGCGCACGTGACGGGGCGAGCCCGTTGTTGACAAGAGGCGAAGCGCTAAGAGATTGATCTCAAATGTCGCCACTAAGTGAGTACCTGTGTGTTCCGCTAAGGCTTTTTGCTCATGCTAATGTGGCCAGGTAATGGCAGTGCTACAGTGGCTAGTTATGGCTAGCGTTCAAGTGGCCACGTAAGACTAATGTTAAAAATGGCCGGGTTAGACTGATGATTCAGTGGCCGGGTAAAGTTAATGTTACAGTTGCCAGGTTATGCTACTGTTCAAGTGGCAAGGTAAGGCTAATATTAAAGTGTCCAGTTAAGGCTAATGTTTAAATGGCCAGTTAAGGCTAATGTTAAAGTGGCCAGGTAAGGCTAATGTTGAAATAGTCAGGTAAGGCTGATGTTAAAGTGCCCAGTTAAGGCTAATGTTAAATTGGCCATGTAAGGCTAGTGTTGAAGTGGCCGGGTAAGGCTAGTGTTGAAGTGGCCGGGTAAGGCTAGTGTTGAAGTGACCGGGTAAGGCTAGTGTTGAAGTGACCGGGTAAGGCTAGTGTTGAAGTGACCGGGTAAGGCTAGTGTTGAAGTGACCGGGTAAGGCTAGTGTTGAAGTGACCGGGTAAGGCTAGTGTTGAAGTGACCGGGTAAGGCTAGTGTTGAAGTGACCGGGTAAGGCTAGTGTTGAAGTGACCGTTAAGGCTAGTGTTGAAGTGACCGGGTAAGGCTAGTGTTGAAGTGACCGGGTAAGGCTAGTGTTGAAGTGACCGGGTAAGGCTAGTGTTGAAGTGGCCGGGTAAGGCTAGTGTTGAAGTGACCGGGTAAGGCTAGTGTTGAAGTGACCGGGTAAGGCTAGTGTTGAAGTGGCCAGGTAAGGCTAGTGTTGAAGTGGCCGGGTAAGGCTAATGTTGAAGTGACCGGGTAAGGCTAGTGTTGAAGTGACCGGGTAAGGCTAGTGTTGAAGTGGCCATGTAAGGCTAGTGTTGAAGTGACCGGGTAAGGCTAGTGTTGAAGTGACCGGGTAAGGCTAGTGTTGAAGTGGCCGGGTAAGGCTAGTGTTGAAGTGGCCGGGTAAGGCTAGTGTTGAAGTGACCGGGTAAGGCTAATGTTGAAGTGACCGGGTAAGGCTAGTGTTGAAGTGGCCGGGTAAGGCTAATGTTGAAGTGACCGGGTAAGGCTAGTGTTGAAGTGGCCGGGTAAGGCTAGTGTTGAAGTGGCCGGGTAAGGCTAGTGTTGAAGTGGCCGGGTAAGGCTAGTGTTGAAGTGGCCGGGTAAGGCTAGTGTTGAAGTGGCCGGGTAAGGCTAAAGTTGAAGTGGCGAGGCTCACCGTTGAATACAAATGACGGGAGTCGCACACAGAATAAAATAACTCCGAATCAGAAATATAAATCCGAACCAGAACGAGGCAACCGGGAACAGACGTCAGTGATACATGATACACGTGCGGGGTCTCGGGTTGCCACACGGTGCTTATTGGGGCGGGTTGGGGGTCTCATATTGTGGTGGAAAAGACTCTTTTTGTGGTGTGTCGGTGGACGAGATAGGAGTTGGTGTGGATGAAAGTGTTTGTGTGGGAGGAGTGGAAGTCAATGGTGGGTGAGACGAGGAAATGACTGTTTTGTTGGACGTGTAAGTGATTGGTGTGTGGGGCGTGGTATTAATTGGTGTGTGGGGCGTGGTAGTAATTGGTGTGTGGGGGTGGTAGTAATTGGTGTGCGGGGCGTGTTAATAATTGGTGTGTGGGGCGTGGTAGTAATTGGTGTGTGGGGCGTGGTAGTAATTGGTGTGTGGGCGTGGTAGTATTTGGTGTGCGGGGCGTGGTAATAATTGGTGTGTGGGGCGTGGTAGTAATTGGTGTGTGGGGCGTGGTAGTAATTGGTGTGCAAGGCGTGGTAATAATTGGTGTGTGGGGCGTGGTAGTAATTGGTGTGTGGGGCGAGGTAGTAATTGGTGTGCGGGGCGTGGTAATAATTGGTGTGTGGGGCGTGGTAGTAATTGGTGTGTGGGGCGTGGTAGTAATTGGTGTGTGGGCTTGGTAGAAATTGGTGTGCGGGGCGTGGTAGTAATTGGTGTGTGGGGTGTGGTAGTAATTGGTGTGTGGGGCGAGGTAGTAATTGGTGTGCGGGGCGTGGTAGTAATTGGTGTGCGGGGCGTGGTAATAATTGGTGTGTAGGGCGTGGTAGTAATTGGTGTGTGGGGCGGGGTAGTAATTGGTGTGCCGAGCGTGTAAATGAATGTTGTGTGGGTCGTGGAAGTGAATGACCTGTGTGGGTTGAAAGGATTAGAATGTGCGTGGATGAAAGCGATGGTTGTGTGGACATGAGATTGTCTGGGAGGTGGAAGTGTCTGGTGTGTATGGTCGTGGTAGAGTTTGGTGTGTGTATATAGTGGAGGAAGTGTGTGGACCTGGACGAACGTGCTTGGTGTTATAAGGGGAAGAGTGGATGTTCCTGCAGTCAAGCTCATAATTAATATACATGTCGTTGGTTGTAAACACGTTACCCGGAGGCTTGTGTGTGGGTGAGTGTGTGTGTGTCAGTGAGAGAGATATATATAGATAGAGAGATAGATAGATAGATAATAGATAGATAGATAGATAGATAGATAGATAGATGGAGATAGATAGAGAGATAGATAGATAGAGAGATAGATAGATAGATGGAGATAGATAGAGAGATAGATAGATAGATAGATAGATAGATAGATAGATAGAGAGATAGATAGAGAGATAGAGAGAGAGATAGAGAGAGAGAGAGGGGGAGAGGTATTATGAAAGACATGCATTACCGGCTACAACGAGCTGGTCTCCAATGACGTCCTCTTGCAGAACTCTTGCTTCATTGTTTCACACGTTAGTGGGTGTAGAGTTTATTTCCCTTTCGAATTCTTCCTCAAACTTTTGTGTACGCCCATAAATGTCTTCAGTTAGTTATTAATGACCAATTGCTCTTAATAGCTTAATCGACTTAATAATTATCGTGACCTCTGGCTGTTTAAAAAAAAAAGAAGAAAATCGTTATTAAATCAAGAAACTTGATATGTCTTATCTCCTCATCTGTTTGTGCAATACGCCAAGACACGATCGCCTCCCCTTTCAGTCAGACTTGGAACATCATTGGTAGAAGTAGCAATACGAAACATCCATCAACGTTAATGCTAATTGTCCGGTGACATCATCTTCCTGTGACGTCAGCACACTTTCTTGGCCTAAGTGGATACAAAGAAGCAGAAAAGATATGTATACTTAAATTGTTGACGTGATTACAGCAATGTACTGTTAGAAAATAAGACAAAGAAATTGATGGGCAATGCTTATTGGCTTATCGTAAACTGTAAGTGGAGATGAAAAACTTTCAGTTGCACGGTCCTTAAGACTATGCTTGATAACTTGTCAATTAGCAAGGGCTGTAAGACTATGATTAACAACTTCAATAGCAGAGGCTGTAAGACTATGATTAACGACTGTCAGGAGAAGGGGCTGTACGAATTTAATTAACAACTGTCAATAGCAGGGGCTGTAAGAATTTGATTCAGAACCGTCAGTAGCAGGGGCCCGTAAAAGTATGATAAGAACCGTCAGTAGCAAGAGCTGTAAAACATTGTTTTTTTATGGCTTGTTGGCTTTCACGGGGCTATGCATAACTTTGTACATCTGAGCACAAATGATGTAAGGACCGAGTTGTGCTTAGAGTTGTTAATGCTACAAGCCCTTGAAGTGTCCCCCACAGACAGTACAGATTATCGTTTAGGGTCAGGGGGAATAAAGCCATCAGCATAATGGCGGCATCTGATTTCGGTTTGATCACCTAACCCTCAAGGTATACATTTGCTGCGTTCAAAGTGAGCCGGAAAAGTTTTCTTTAGGTATTTTTTTTTAACACACACCTAATCCGATGACGATTCTGAGAGGTGGGGTAATGAAAAAAAGTGATTACATGGTAAAAAAAAATCATATTTTGACGCCCCCCTCCCCACAAATCTCGATAACTGTGGAAGATTTTTTCGTGAACTATAATAGAGACGGTTTAATATATAGCCCCACAAAAGGTCTAATACTCAGAGGTGGATGTTTAATAGCCCCCCCCCCCTTTGTAGTCCTTTGTTAGATGAGATGTTTTTAACCAATTTCCAGTCCAAAGATAGATGTGCGTGGGAGATAAAAGTACATTGACATAGATAACCACTCTCGTTTTATGAATTCATTATAGACCAAGAATTCGTCCTAAGAAAGTCTCGGTAGGTTTGAACCAGACTGACAATCTAACGAATGAAACATTCCTTCCCTAAGGACTCTTGTGTGTAAGAGGAGAAGTTTTCAAAGTTTCCATCTGCTAGAAGTGGAAGGCAAGGCATCACGTTTTTTTTTAACATTAACAAATAATTCAGACCTGTGGAATTTTCGGTACGACAATAATAATTCGTCCTCACAATATATACAGCGATAATACCATTTAAATTCATTTTTGATGGACAACTATATCCATGCGTCCTTTTTAAAAAAAACGTTGGGGATTGGAGGGGTGACAGATGTCAAGGGTATGAAATCACTGTAGTTATGTTTGTACATAAAAAGTGTTTAGTTAGAGACTATAGGTGTTGCTTTGTATATTGTGTGAGAATGTCATGAAGTAGTAGCGAAAATAATTTTGTGGCTGGGGGTCGCCACAACATGAGGAACTGTATGAAAGGGTCGAGACATTAGGGAGGTTGAGAGCCACTGTTCTACTCAGTCATACAAGCTAAATAACTGTTGCAAGAAAATTAATGTTATGGAAGCACGTTTTAATACGCAAGCCATCTGTCACGCCAATCCATGAGGCAATTACAGCTGCGAATGTTCAGGGCAAGTTTAGAACTAAAATCTGATAAGAAATCGCTACCGAAGCACAATTAGTGTTCAGTCAAGCGGACATTGTTTAAAAAATCTAATTCGGCTCAAGCTTCATGGGCGTGGCGGCCAAGTCATAGTATTAAGTTCGTAAAAATCTTCTCATAATTAGACTTTGTAAAAAAAGAATCAATAAAATAATTTTTTGTTTAAAGCATACAGTCAAACATTTGAAATCGTATGGTGTAGAAGTTGTTGATTTTGGTCGAACCAAGAAATATTCGTATAGTACGCAGACCCATCCATAGTCGCGGCAATCGAAAAAAGCCAGGCTGCGCTGGACAAGACACGTCGAGACAACGCCAAACTATAAGGAGCAAAAGTGGTTTAAAACCCAAAACAAAGCTTCACACAGATCACTGGTCGATCATAACTGAAATGGATTGAGGGCCAGGAGACTGATTGACATCAGAAGGGGATTGGAGCATAGAGAGGAAAAAAACAAGTATCGATCTGCATTGAAAGATGTGGTAGAGCAGGCACAGAGAATTTCACGAGCTGTTGCGACATTGTTAAAGATGATGATGTAGACGTTGTAGACCCGGAATCGCAGTCGTCAAATTATTTCCTCGCCTCAGCAGGTTGTTTCTATTGACCACCCAGAGCAAAGTAAAATTGTCCACCCAGAGCAAAGTAAAATTGTCCACCCAGAGCAAAATCCAATTGGCCAAACCAAGCAAAGTCAGATAGGCCACCCAGAGTAAAGTCAGATTGTCCACCTAGAGCAAAGTCAAATTGGCCAGAGCAGAGCAAAATCAGATTGGTCACCCAGAGCAGCAAAGTCATATTGGCCAGCCAGAGCACAATCAGAAGACGATTGAGCTAAAGGTTGTCTTAAAATAAATCCAACATAATTTTTTTCCAGGATGTGGCAGTAGAATGGTAACGAATCCAATATTACTAGTTGTGGTAAACATCCGGTCAAAAAACATAGCTTCTGACTGTGTAGGACGTTGACAGGGCTCTAGAGATGGATTCGGTAGATGTGAGTTTAAATACCGTAGCCATGCGCGAGGCCCTATGGTATTAGCATCAACGGCTTAGCTATGAGTTAATCCAGGTTAGATTACAAATATGCATAAGCAGATTATCTTGTTGTTGCAAATTTCAAACGAATAGTTGAATATAGAGCAAATAATAATTAAGGATATAAAAACCAGTGTCGTTGAGGTTAGGCTAAGCCCATGCAAGTCATTAATTTTTTAATGTTTTCTTAGCGGAGTTCAATAAACGTTCCTAAATATTTTGTACCCAAAGCTTCGTCGCATTAAAATTGAATCAAATATTTTTTAGGCCAGTCAGAGCGTTAGGCCAGTCAGAGCATTAGGCCAGGCAGAGCATTAGGCCAGTCAGAGCATTAGGCCAGTCAGAGCATTAGGCCAGGCAGAGCATTAGGCCAGTCAGAGCATTAGGCCAGACAGAGCATTAGGCCAGACAGAGCATTAGGCCAGTCAGAGCATTAGGCCAGTCAGAGCATTAGGCAAGGCAGAGCATTAGGCCAGTCAGAGCATTAGGCCAGTCAGAGCATTAGGCCAGGCAGAGCATTAGGCCAGTCAGAGCATTAGGCCAGACAGAGCATTAGGCCAGTCAGAGCATTAGGCCAGTCAGAGCATTAGGCCAGACAGAGCATTAGGCCAGGCAGAGCATTAGGCCAGTCAGAGCATTAGGCCAGTCAGATCATTAGGCCAGGCAGAGCATTAGGCCAGTCAGAGCATTAGGCCAGTCAGAGCATTAGGCCAGGCAGAGCATTAGGCCAGTCAGAGCATTAGGCCAGGCAGAGCATTAGGCCAGGTAGAGCATTAGGCCAGTCAGAGCATTAGGCCAGTCAGAGCATTAGGCCAGTCAGAACATTAGGCCAGGCAGATTATTTGGCCAGGTAGAGCATTAGGCCAGGCAGAGCATTAGGCCAGGCAGAGCATTAGGCCAGACAGAGCATTAGGCCAGGCAGAGCATTAGGCCAGACAGAGCATTAGGCCAGGCAGAGCATTAGACCAGTCAGAGCATTAGGCCAGACAGAGCATTAGGCCAGGCAGAGCATTAGGCCAGACAGAGCATTAGGCCAGACAGAGCATTAGGCCAGTCAGAGCATTACGCCAGGCAGAGCATTAGGCCAGTCAGAGCATTAGGCCAGTCAGAGCATTAGGCCAGTCAGAGCATTAGGCCAGTCAGAGCATTAGGCCAGTCAGAGCATTAGGCCAGTCAGAGCATTAGGCCAGTCAGAGCATTAGGGCAGTCAGAGCATTAGGCCAGGCAGAGCATTAGGCCAGTCAGAGCATTAGGCCAGGCAGAGCATTAGGCCAGGTAGAGCATTAGGCCAGTCAGAGCATTAGGCCAGTCAGAGCATTAGGCCAGTCAGAACATTAGGCCAGGCAGATTATTTGGCCAGGTAGAGCATTAGGCCAGGCAGAGCATTAGGCCAGGCAGAGCATTAGGCCAGACAGAGCATTAGGCCAGGCAGAGGATTAGGCCAGACAGAGCATTAGGCCAGGCAGAGCATTAGACCAGTCAGAGCATTAGGCCAGACAGAGCATTATGCCAGGCAGAGCATTAGGCCAGACAGAGCATTAGGCCAGACAGAGCATTAGGCCAGTCAGAGCATTACGCCAGGCAGAGCATTAGGCCAGTCAGAGCATTAGGCCAGTCAGAGCATTAGGCCAGTCAGAGCATTAGGCCAGTCAGAGCATTAGGCCAGTCAGAGCATTAGGCCAGTCAGAGCATTAGGCCAGTCAGAGCATTAGGGCAGTCAGAGCATTAGGCCAGGCAGAGCATTAGGCCAGGTAGAGCATTAGGCCAGTCAGAGCATTAGGCCAGTCAGAGCATTAGGCCAGTCAGAACATTAGGCCAGGCAGATTATTTGGCCAGGTAGAGCATTAGGCCAGGCAGAGCATTAGGCCAGGCAGAGCATTAGGGCAGTCAGAGCATTAGGCCAGGCAGAGCATTAGGCCAGGTAGAGCATTAGGCCAGTCAGAGCATTAGGCCAGTCAGAGCATTAGGCCAGTCAGAACATTAGGCCAGGCAGATTATTTGGCCAGGTAGAGCATTAGGCCAGGCAGAGCATTAGGCCAGGCAGAGCATTAGGCCAGACAGAGCATTAGGCCAGGCAGAGCATTAGGCCAGACAGAGCATTAGGCCAGGCAGAGCATTAGACCAGTCAGAGCATTAGGCCAGACAGAGCATTAGGCCAGGCAGAGCATTAGGCCAGACAGAGCATTAGGCCAGACAGAGCATTAGGCCAGTCAGAGCATAAGCCCAGGCAGGGCATTAGGCCAGACAGAGCATTAGGCCAGTCAGAGCATTAGGCCAGACAGAGCCGTCGCTCGACTTTCGGAGGTCCCCTGTCACGTTAAACGTTTCGGGCCCCTTTAATTCAAAGTGAATGTTGTTGTTTTTTCGATTATCATATATAGAGTTTAATAGTTTACTGAAAGAGGAACGCAGCGTGAAAGTTTCGATGAATGCTGTGGACGCAAACAGTACGATTGCTGATTTGTGTTCCACTACGGCGCGGTAAGGAGCCTTGTATTTGCACGAAAGCTAGTGTCTGTTTGTCAAATTTGATCCGCTTTTAAGACGTCGTGTGCGGCCCGTCATCCCTTGACTTGTAACTACTCAAGTGTCGCCTACTAATAAAGCCTTAAGACGTTTGTCTCATTATTATTCCATCAAAAAACTTGAAACAGTATATGGCGTTCTGCTGTTAGGAACGCATAAGCCAATTTTAGAACATACTTTTCTCCATTTGGAAACGCCTTAGAATAGAAGTCCGCATTGAATCTGTGGTTTTCTTTTGATTTGGGAAATTTTAAAATCTGTCACCAAATTTCATAATGTCAAAACGTTAACCTTCGGATACACTTTCTTGACACGATGCAGGGTCACTAAGGGGTGCGGCTTGGGCCCCTCGGGGCATACTGTCAGAAGCATGTAGAATTTGCAGACAAAAAAGGAGCTGGTTGAGCTGTACATATGGATGAAGACATGCAAGGATGACGAACTCTGGAGTTGCTGCGGCCGCTCAGCATAACAAAACGTTAGTGCCAAGTCTAGCCGGCAAAACTGGGGCAAAAACTTTTGACAAGTAATCTATCAAAACGTGGGATAGAATACATCTGGACAATATCACACTTTCGGGGGATAGCCTAGGAAGAACGGCCTCAGAAATAGGGTGAAATCAGTTGGGAAACCAAATAGTGAAAACCTAAGGATGAGGTGTGCTCCCCAATGACTAAGACGAGGTAAGACTTTGGAAATACCAGGGCCTTGAACACATCTAAAGATACTGGATTTGGGGGGGGGGGAGGAGGCGGTAAAAAACATCTTCCCAGGAAAGTATCAGTTAGAGTACCAAGCTTATGAAACGGGTTGAGTGCCGGCTAGAGGAGCGAAAGCTCGGACTGCGGTGTCGGTCAAGTCCTGGTGCCTCTGATGATCTAACGCCCGCAATCTTCGTTTTGTTGTGGCAAAAGTAGTGTTTTGTGGATTTTCTTCGCACCTACTCATTTCTTGTAGAGTGTTGCTCCCATCATGGTCTAACAAGGAGACACCTTCAATCTCTTCTGTGGTTGATGGCACATGGGACCCAGCTTCCGATGAAAAAAGTACAAATAAATGTGAATTTTATTTTTAAAGGCGCACCGCTGATTCCGACGTCCCTCTGATAATAATAAATGTTACATTCTGTGTGTTGACCTAGTTTTATTCACAAGGAGCCGTGGCTGCAGTCGTATTTCCAGTCGACTAAATTTTGCCATTTTCATCAAATATGCAAAGAAGAGATAAGGATGATGAAGCATTGAGCAAGTCGAAAATCGCCTTGGTCATATTCTTGCGCTCTGAGAGCAGTAACCCGCTGGTGCAGATTTTAAATGGGAATAGATGAGGTTCGTTAAAATAATAAATAAATAATATCACTTGACTAACAATATAAAATAGTATAGTTTATACAACTGACTCCTAATTAAAAAAGGTTCAAACATTTCAGACAGAAACATACAGCGTTGATTTTGACAAGTGGGTGGATCGCAAGTCTAAACACACATTAGTACGATAACGGCTATAAATGCTTCCTATATAAAAATATACATAAGGAAACATACTTTTTAAAATGTTATCCGCACTATCAAATATCAGAGAACCTGCACCATCAGTTAGAGAATCTGTACCATCAGTTAGAGAATCTGTACCATCAGTTAGAGAATCTGTACCATCAGTTAGATAATCTGTAACATCAGTTAGACACACGACCACCTCAAAAGGGACAGACACAATAAAAAATAGAATTGTATCAAGACAAATGTGCTTTGGTCGTTTTTGGGTCTGTCTTTAATTGAAAAAAGCTAACAACTTGAAGATTGGACAAAGCGATGAAATTATACTCCTAGTCCTAGTTATTATCTCTACATTTCTACGTCTCAATTTACTTTTTTTTTTCCGTAATCATTTCAGTGTCTCCCTTACTATAATTTGATGAGCGCAACGAGACTTTCTTAAAAGAGTAAAGAGTGAGAGAGACCCGTCATTGCAGGAATGGTGGACGAGATGAAATCTCCCGCCTCGTCTGCCAGGCTTTGTTGGCGATAGAT
Organism: Omphiscola glabra; assembly: GCA_964017045.1. Taxonomy (NCBI): domain Eukaryota; kingdom Metazoa; phylum Mollusca; class Gastropoda; family Lymnaeidae; genus Omphiscola; species Omphiscola glabra. The sequence continues at coordinate 20,489,058 of OZ024795.1, forward strand.
TGCTGTTTCCGAGGTTCTCAAAGTACCAGACCCCGAGGCATAAACCTACTTATTTATTTTAAATGAATAGAAAACACATGCGGCTGCCTGTTAGGAATAGCACCATCCTATAATATATCGCCAGCCTCAGGTGTAAACCATGAACATTTTAAGCATTTTCTGGATGCATTGCTGTAACATAACCTTTTGAGAACGCCTGAACGAGTCGACGCAGTAGAGACCTTACAATTGGCCGTCTTCTCTCGTCATTAGTCACACTACGTGATACGACTTATAAAATGACAGGGTGTGTAAAAAAATTGTTTTTAAAAAAAAAAGAAGAAGAAATGAGTTATTTAATTGATTTAGTCAACTGATCTTGGTTGACTAGAAAGCTGATCTAACTAATCGGAGAATTTAATGATGTTTTTTCCCGGTGGGGTTGGGGGGGGGGGGATTCGGTCAAGAATGTGGTGGCAAGGGCGGCTAAGAGTTTAATTTGGATTGGAACTATTTAGAGATGTTGGAAGTAGAGGTTCAAAGTTTTTAAAAAAAAACTGTCGGACTTTTCTCGGCAAGGCATAAGCCGCGTCCATGACGCTCTAAATCAGTGGTTCTCAACTTTCCTGATGCCGCGACCCTTTAATACAGTTCCTCGTGTTGGGCCGACCCCCCCCCCATCACAAAATTATTTTCGTTGCTACTTCATAACTGTAGAGCATATGTGTTTTCCGATGGTCTTAGGCAAACCCCGAGAAAGGGTCATTCGACCCTTAAATGGGTCGCGACCCACAGGTTGAGAACCGCTGCTCTAAATAAATTGATGACAATTACGGCAGTGGTCGGCAACACGCGGCATTTTGAATGAATTGACGCGGTCTGGGTTTTTGTTGTTTTTGTTGTTTTTTTGTTGCTAACTTATATTAAGATTCGGCTCCGAAAATATTAGCGTCTCAGATACAATGATAACTAAGGTGAAAGGCCAACCAGTATAATGATAACTAAGGTGAAAGGCCAACCACTTTGATCACAACTAAGGTGAAAGGTCAACCACTTTGATGATAACTAAGGTGAAAGGCCAATCAGTTTGATAATAACTAAGGTGACATGCCAACCAGTTTAATGATAACTAAGGCGAAATGCCAACCAGTGCCAGCACTTGGCGAGCCATTATGACTGGAAGACATGATTCCGAACAGGTCATCGAAGATCATCACAGCCAAGCCCAGCAGTAGACAGGTCAAGTAGACATGTCATAGAAGATCATCACAGCCAAGCCCAGCTGTAGACAGGTCAAGTAGACATGTCATAGAAGATCATCACAGCCAAGCCCAGCAGTAGACAGGTCAAGTAGACAGGTCATAGAAGATCATCACAGCCAAGCCCAGCAGTAGACAGGTCAAGTAGATAGGTCACAGAAGATCATCACAGCCAAGCCCAGCAGTAGACAGGTCAAGTAGATAGGTCACAGAAGATCATCACAGCCAAGCCCAGCAGTGTTTAAACAGATAACCCAGCAGTGTTTAAACAGCTAACCCAATCTCAATAACGATATCGTTACCTGTCTTCAGGTTGCTTGTTTGACATATCAGTGCTTTTTATTTGTGAAAAAAATGTGTAGCGGACACGCCGATAGAACCATCCAAAGGGCATAAGTAGTGATTTACGTCTCGATACATAATCAATACAAACACTGATAAAATAAAATAAGTTACGATAAAACAAGTTGATAATATTTTTGATGGATTGACACGTCACAGTAACAATGGGGTCAACTATTTTGACCCTTTTCAGTAACATTTTGAAATGAAGTTCTCTCCCTCTTCTCTCCCTTCCCCTCTATCTCCCCAGCTCTCTCTCCCTCCAATTTTCTCGACCTCTCCTTTCACCTCTTTCGCCCACCTCTCTCTTCCTCTCTCCCTCCCACTCCCTCTCTCCCTCTCCACTACCTCTCTCCTTCTTTTCCCCTCTCTCTCTCCTCTCTCCCTCTTTTCCACCTCTCACTCCCCTCTCTCTTTATTTTCAATAACATTTTGGACTTAATTAATAAAGAAAAGAAAAAAAAAGTTCATTATAACGAGATAAATTATTCGTTATTCCAACAGAAATTAATTATTGATTATCTCCCCTTCCTTTTTTTTCTTGGTCTGCCCTCACTTGAGTAAGGTTCGTTCCATCGATGCCATGGGCGGCACTTAAAAAGGCGTCTTTGTTATTTTTTCTTGATTCTCCAGGAAGGAATGTATCTGATAGTGTACACAGGAGATCTGACGGATAGAGAACACGTGTTATTTACTTAATCTAGTCTCAATGGCGTCATTTACTCTAGTAATCGTACACCTGAGAATGAGGCAAATGACTTATCTGGTATTGTACAATGTACACACAACGTATACGCATATGATTTAAATAATAGTGTGCATGCTAGATGCAAAGTGTGTAGTCCAGGCATTCTACAGTACGCACAAGCTTTGTATAAAAGGTCTTGAATGCCTGCCGACTGTTCATCAGAGATGAATCTCACTCAGCCTTTAACATGACCGTGAGGTGAAGAACCTCATTGCATTCACAGTGTTCTTTATCTGATATAGTAAGTTAAGCCGTTTCGTATATGACTTATTTTTGTTTAATGCGATTTTTTTTTTGGGGGGGGGGGGAGGGCGCTGTGACGTTTCACGGTTGTGACAAACCAGGCGTAAGATTTTATCACAATGTTTCACGGCAATGATCAGAAAAATTTGAGTGGTTGAAATATGCCACGATTAATGGTCGCATAAAGATAACATCAGTCTAAAGATAACATCAGTCTAAAGATAACATCAGTCTAAAGATTTCATCAGTCTAAAGATAACATCTGTCTAAAGATAACATCAGTCTAAAGATAAAATCAGTCTAAAGATAACATCAGTCTAAAGATAACATCAGTCTAAAGATAACATCAGTCTAAAGATAACATCAGTCTAAAGATATCATCAGTCTAAAGATAACATCAGTCTAAAGATAACATCAGTCTAAAGATAACATCAGTCTAAAGATAACATCAGTCTAAAGATTTCATCAGTCTAAAGATAACATCAGTCTAAATATAACACCAGTCTTAAGATAACATCCGCGTATGGATACAATCTTGTACCTGATATGGTATGAATGTTGTCAGTAAGGTACACAGATGTATCAGACATTCAAGATGGCTACATTTATGTTTGGTTTGGATGGCTACATTTATGTTTGGGTTGGAAGGCTACATTTCTGTTTGGGTTGATTGAGTCGCTGTTTGTAGATCCCCGTGCTTTTTATGATGGGTAGTATATTTAAGTCGTCACTCAACAGGGCAATGTTTGAATTCGAAAAAAATTTAAAAAATTTGAAACTATACAAAATCAATAGCAATACCTTGTAACAGGTTAATTTCTGCCTAACGATTCCTCAAGGATATGTCTCTTTAAAGTGTGCTTATACTAATCACCCAGTCTCCTTTTGACAGTGACAATGTAAGGATTACAGCTTACAGATTACAGGATTACGACAGTCAAATCACCAGGGGATAGAATTATTAACGTCTCATTTACGATAAAAACTTCTTAAGAACTGTACCTGTCACAGTTGAAATACACATTGTACTTGAGTATTATATAGCTATGTCATAAGAACTGTACCTGTCACAGTTGAAATACACATTGTACTTGAGTATTATATAGATATGTCATAAGAACTGTATCTGTCACAGTTGAAATACACATTGTACTTGAGTATTATATAGCTCTGTCATAAGAACTGTACCTGTCACAGTTGAAATACACATTGTACTTGAGTATTATATAGATATGTCATAAGAACTGTATCTGTCACAGTTGAAATACACATTGTACTTGAGTATTATATAGCTATGTCATAAGAACTGTACCTGTCACAGTTGAAATACACATTGTACTTGAGTATTATATAGCTATGTCATAAGAACTGTACCTGTCACAGTTGAAATACACATTGTACTTGAGTATTATATAGCTATGTCATTCATATATAAGTCTTTACGTTGATGTGAATGTGTACAATGTTCTGTTACGTGTAAATGTTTCTTCAAATAAGTATGGATTGGTCGTGTGAGAGAAAAAGAAGTATGAATTAGATGCAGGGCCGACCCTAACAATTGCGGGGCCCTATGCGAAACGGATTGCGCGGGGCCCATTCTAGGTAGAGGATAAGGATAATAAGTGAAAAATTAAGATTTTGTATTAGAAAATAAATTCGGGGCGGGGGCCTATGAAAGTGCGGGGCCCATTGCGGCCGCATAGGTTGCAGTGGCCTAAGGCCGGCCATGAGTAGATGCATCACATATTTGTAGTACAGGAGTCATAGACATGATTTGATGTGTCGATCGTATTAGTTGTATCATAGACGTGCATTACATGTTTCACGAGGCATGTTGAATATTTCGTCATAGACTTGTATGAGATTATCATCCATGTATTATATTGATCACAGCCATGTATTATATTGATCACAGCCATGTATTATATTGATCACAGCCATGTATTATATTGATCACAGCCATGTATTATATTGATCACAGCCATGTATTATATTGATCACAGCCATGTATTATATTGATCACAGCCATGTATTATATTGATCACAGCCATGTATTATATTGATCACAGCCATGTATTATATTGATCACAGCCATGTATTATATTGATCACAGCCATGTATTATATTGATCACAGCCATGTATTAGATGTAATATAGTCACGTATTACGTGTGACTTAACAGGGCCGACCCTAAAAATTGCGGGGGCCCTATGCCAAACGGATTGCGCGGGGCCCAGTGTGAGTAGGGATAAGGATAATAAGTGAACATTAAGATTTTATATTAGAAAATAAATTCGGGGCGGGGCCCTAAGAAAGTTCGGGGCCCACTGCGGCCGCATAGTTTGCAATTATCTTAAGGCCGGCCCTGTGCCTTAAGGTGCACGGGCCTTATAATAATATGCACTCGTTTCAATACAAAACACAAAATGAAAACCCCAAATCAAGTTCACAATCTACAGTTAAAAAAACCCGTTACAAACTTTTTTTTTTTTTTATATTGTAAGAAAATGAAATCGTCTTTGATTCCAAACAAATTTCTCCTGTAGTTTCCGTGGTCCAAATGATGGAGGATCATTATCTCCAATCACCGTAAGATGATTTAGTCTAGGCAAAAGGGAAATGGGGAATCTTTTATCTTATCATTTTTTTTTTATATCGATTTATATTTTGTTTTTTTAAAAAACGAAGAAAATTGTATTGTTAGTCATCCTGGGGTCTCGTCTAATTGCATTTGTAGTTAATGTCTGACTACTTCGGTTTACACGCCAGACTAAAGCAATACTGAGATATGATAATAGCTGACTACTTCGGATTACACGCCATACTAAAGTAATACTGAGATATGGTATCAATTAAACAGAGATTTCTTAACTTGATAGCAAACTTGATTCTGTTATGTGAATATAAATACAAGGCTGTGCTGACGAAAAAACAACTGAACAGCATTTAAAATTGTCTTACCGTCAAACAAACAGACAAACAACACAAACGATAACAACACACACAGCAACAATGTGCAATTATAGTAATAACCGATAACAACTGTTTCTATAACAGAAATCTCTGAGTGATGGTTACATCAGACGTCAACCAGAATTATTCCCCCGGACGAAATAGTCGTAAAAAAAAGACGAACAAGTTACTTCCATCAGCTGGACGTGGCGCTACACGGCACACACCAAAATTAGTTGAAATTAATGTTGATCTATTAATTTTATAATAAATTTAAAAAAAACTCAAATGCCCATTCCAGTTGTGTCCTGTTTATGATAATTGCCCTCTCAACTCTCTGCCAATCACCTTCGGTCAAGTTACTTCCTGTTTCCTTCATTTTCATTGATTAATTAAAATTTTAGATAATTATCTTTTATTTAGAAAAATGCAACACAATAAACAACTACACAAAAAAGGTAATAAACAACACCAACAAACTAACCAAGGTAATTGGTATTTGGTAATGGTAATGTATTTCTTAGAAAACGAAACATTTGATTGATGCATCTTTTCCATATGGCATTATAAGTTACAAAATGAAAATTCTCTTCAAATAAATTTGACTAATAGATTTAGACACTCACTGATGGAGCAATAATTATGTTACTGACATTATATTCACACAAATACGATATTATTACTTTCCGTTGCTGTGTATGTTTGAGAAAAGCTTAATTTTTCCCATTGTAGCTGCGATGGATTTTAATACAATTAAGGTGGACAAAATAGATTAAGGACTAGAGATTTGCTTCAGATTTAACGGATATTATACGGTAATAAAATAAAAAATATGAAATCTCTCTCTATTAATAGACTAACTTCTCATTCAAACAAAGTCTTTTAGGTGAATGTTTCTGATTCTTTGAGAAATACTTGATAATGCTTTGTTTAAACATGATAATATTATTGGAGTTAAACATGACAATATTATTGGAGCTACACATGACAATATTATTGGAGCTAAACATGACAATATTATTGGAGTCAATCATAACACTATTTTGGAGTTAAACATGACAATATTTTGGAGTTAAAGATGCCTTATATCTATTGACTCAATTTTGACCGAACTTTGAACTGGACTCGCGTCTAACCCTTGACACAGTTAATATTGTACATGTACCCGGGGCGGGGTGGGACGGGTTTCCGCTTCAGCAACCCCGGTGTGGTCGGGATGAGAACCTCCTCTGCCGTGCAGGTCGTCCCGGGGGTGCAGCTGCAGTAGCCGTTGATTCGATCGTACAAGCCGCACGGCTCGCCCTCCAGGGCGTATTTCTGGCATGTGCCGGAGGCGGCCCGTCTACTCACGATCATGAACTCACTGAGGATCTGGCAGCATTCTCCCGGGTCGCATTGGGAGCTGTCTGTGCATGTCTTGTCGACAACTGCCTGGAAGTGGTACGGTATAATGACGTGACGTATGCCACAGTGTCCCCAAGCATCATTCATATATGTTAAATCGTAAGATGGGAAATTGAGTTTTGGCGGAGATTATGCGGTAATAAAATAAAAATATGAAATGTCTCTCTATTAGTTATAGATCTAAGTGCCTGAGATTCATATTTTTTCTTGTCCACTTTCGATTGGTCTTTTATACAAAGTCAATCACATGCTATTATATTCAATGCTTTCTCATAACAATTCATCTAAAGAAAACATATTAACATTGAACTTACAATGTCGGCTTATTTATTATTTAAGTGTTTCTTTTTTTAAGACAGCACTAAGTTAACAAATCTGACATACAAATCAAAGATATTGTCACTTACTGTTACAGAAACAACGGCAAGACAAACGCAGGATAGAAGTGTAAGGAGACTCATAGTAGTATCACGCTCACTTCTGCCTAACATATGACTACAGATAAATCAATTCAAATCCCAACTGACCTTCTAATCCAATGCTTATACTTCTCTTGCTTAAAGTTTCTTTTCTGAATAGATAAGAATGCTTAGTTTAAAAAAAATCGAAGGCATGGACTTAGTAAAAGGTCTCTGAAATGTTTTTTTATATTGATCATTGAATGAGACATAATTATTTGGGGCGCAAAAGATTAACTAGATGGGGATATTTAAGATCAACCGTTAATTTTATTAAATAATTTTATGACAATGATTAATTTAGAGATTTGCGTATATGTACTCGTATATTTTGAGAACCGTTAACACCTGTCCACTGTTATCTTTATTCGGGCTAAGGGCTAAAGTATCGTTACACATCTAAAATAGTTCCGCTTGTAATTCGTAAAGGAAATCGCAAGCTTTACCATTGGCACCCAATGATTGGAACCAAACCTTAACCGTATATGAATGAATTTAATTTACCACACAACAGTGCCTCACAACAGTGGATCACAACAGTGGCTCACAACAGTGGCTCACAACAGTGGTTCCCAACAGTGGTTCCCAACAGTTGTTGACCAATGGTTCATACTTTCTATTGCAAAGATCTGGGACACCATGCAACACTTTTAAAACCACAATTTAAAAAATAAAGAATGATGTACTCAACATTTTAATTTTGGAGAGCGCCCTCAGTACTGTTGCCGACCCTTTTATAGGTCGTGACCTACTTTAAAGAAGTCGGTCACGACCTATTAAGTGGTCGTAAAGTGTTATGAAGGCGCTCCACGCCCTTAAAAAACGTTAATATTACTCTTTTTTAAAATATATCTTTTATAGTCACTACCTTAAGCGGGTCGGTACTTCAAAACATTTTATGACCATTTTATAGGTCATGACCTACATCTTCTTTAAAAACGATGCTATACATGTGGGTATATTTAAAAAAAAATTTTTTTACAAACTTTGAAAAATCTGAAAAAATCTTTCCATTGACTTGAGTTGGACAGCGACTGGAATGCCTCAAAAGATCAACATTTATTGAGGAAAGATTTGATCCTTTAAAAGAAGAACCATGTCATCTTTGATGTCAACGCACTGTACTTTGGTTAGAGAGTTCAACGGGTCTTAAATTAGAGGATTAATCTGCCGGTGAAACAAGATTAAAGAGTGCGAGTGCCCGAGGAATAAGTTTGGCTTCATTGACTCAATTTCTTCAAATCGGATGTATTAGATTACATAAAAAAAACCTTTAATCTCATTAAATGTACGAAAGCGTATTTCGGTAGACTCATCTGAGACGGTGTCTATACAAACATGCCCTTTAGGGGCCTTGTTAACCCATTTACGAACTAATCTTCCTTTCTGCAGCTCAAATTATCATTAAGCAAAAACATCTTACTAAATGTCCACCCCCCTCTCTCTCCCTCTCTCTGTTTTATCCCTCTCTTCTCCTCCCTCTCTCTGTTTTATCCCTCTCTTCTCCCCCTCTCTCTCTCCCTCTCTCTGTTTTATCCCTCTCTTCTCCCCCTCTCTCTCTCCGATCGCTTTCATTTTCCCGCCCATCTGCTCCCTCTCTATATTCTCTTTGCTCTTTCTCTCTCTGTCCCCCCTCTCTCTGCGCACTCTCTCCTGACACCATTTATGCTGACACGCTATGCTGAACAATTACGATGACACATTTTGCTGACAGCATTTATGCTGACATCATGTATGCTGTGTTATGTAAACGACGTGTATTTACGTGCATGAACTCTAGCAGACAACAAACTCGAGACCGCATTTAAGGAGTGGGTAGCTAAAAATAGTCTCCATTTGACCTTGTTTACAACTATAGAAGTATTGTTTGTTTCATTCAGAATTTTGTAGAAAAATCTGAAGAAAACTTGAAAAGAAAACAATGCGTAAGGCGGTTCTCGAAACATGAGTAGAACAGACTATAAAATGGGACACGAGAGATTTTTAAAGGAGGGATTATTTTATCACGAGATACATGATGTGTGTGTTTTTTTTTTGTTACGAGACATAACTGTGTTTACTGTGTGTTTATATATTTCTTTTTTTTTTATCATTTTACCCCTTTTGCAGATTGTGTTTTATTTAACATCGTACCGGTACAAGCCAACTGTAAACTTCAATAGTTGCATGCAGTGGTATATGGTTTCATGCTATCTTAAAATCAAAACTATTTCATAAAAGGTTTCTGTGATCATCGCTCCATATTTTCAAAAATATTACTTGAAATTATCTTGCAAATGGATTGGAATTATTCATATCAGAACTCACATGGAAAAAAAAATCAACAATAAAAAATCAATATTCTTCAAAGGCTAAACGTACGCGCCACACAGAGAGGGGATCTATCGATATGAACGAACCCCAAGGAACCGCTGGACAGCGCGACGCTTTGAAGCGGGCCCAACATCTCCAGAGACCCGAGGCCCGGATCTTTAATCTGGTAATCGGGGTTTCCGCTTGACCAAGCATCGGGATATTATCAATGGGCAGATAATCTCGTCTTTGGCACCCCATCAAAGCCGCGCCTGGGGGGGGGGGGGTGGGGTGCGTCCTAGTGATCACCTGCCCTAAACGAATATTCGACGACTATCTGAGATTGCCTTTGATGGCAGACGACGCTATTGCTTTGTCTCAGAGATTTGGGGGTGGTGGGGGTGGGGGTAAACAAAAAGTTGTGTAAAAATCGTGATATTAGTGGTTCAGAAAAGAGCCCTGCGTTATTTCATTTAGTTGAACATTTTGGGATTGAATATTTAAAATTGTTACAGAAGCTGTACATGTAACCGAGGCATTCAGATTATTTGTATACCCACCAGGAAAAAAAAAAGCCAACGAGGGGAAGACATTGTGTGGCAATTCCCTGCACAGATATAGATGGCCCTACAGAGATATAGATGGCCCTGCACAGATATAGATGGCCCTGCACAGATCTATATGGCCCTGCAGAGATATAGATGGTCCTGCAGAGATCTAGATGGCCCAGCAGAGATATAGATAGTCCTGCAGAGATATAGATGGTCCTGCAGAGATATAGATGGCCCTGCAGAGATATAGATGGTCCTGCAGAGATATAGATGGCCCTGCAGAGATATAGATGGCCCTTCAGAGATATAGATGGCTCTGCAGAGATATAGATTGTCCTGCAGAGATATAGATGGTCCTGCAGAGATATAGATGGCCCTGCACAGATCTAGATGGTCATGCAGAGATCTAGATGGTCCTGCAGAGATCTAGATGGTCCTGCAGAGATATTTATGGCCCAGAAATGATATAGAAGGCCCTGCACAGATCTAGATGGCCCTGCAGAGATATTTATGGCCCTGCAGAGATATAGATGGCCTTGCACAGATATAGATGACCCAGAAATGATATAGATGGCCCTGCACAGATCTAGATGGCCCTGCAGAGATATTTATGGCCCTGCGGAGATATAGATGGCCCTGCACAGATATAGATGACCCAGAAATGATATAGATGGCCCTGAACAGACCTGGATAGCCCTGCCCAGATATAGAAGGCCATGCACAGACCTAAACGGCATTGACCTACATGGCCCTGCTGGATGCTAGATCTACACCAGTGAGTGTTAACTCAGATTAGAAAAACCATGTATACACGTGACCTGAACACATTCGTGTGTCACGTGATATTTTCACGGGCCTAACAAGATAAGCCGTAGCACTGAGTCACCGGAAATAAGTTGGAAGAGATTCCAAGGAGACGCCATTGTGTAACAGCGTGGGGCAATTTTCTTTTTATACTCCAGAGCCAGCTAAAATGTCCACGTGGCATTGGGGCATTAACGACTTGAACATTTAGATTTCCATTCATCGAGTTTAACTTAAGAAGGAGAATAACGATTTTCTCCCCTTTTAAGAGATGTTTCTAATGTCTATGTTAACCTATATGGCTCGAAAAGTATGTGTGATAGTATCATTAAATCTTAAATTGAGATATACGTTCAAAAATAATCATGACCTACCCAAAAAGCCTCCCCCCTCCCCAAATGGGAAGAAGTGCAATGAAATGCAAATAAACTTGAAACTGTATCAAAAACTAGCTTAGCCAGTTTCATGTATATTAGGTGAGCCTTAAACATTATTTAATAAACTTTGAGCAGCGATGTAAGGAACTCTGTTTAGTTTAATCACCTTGCCATCATCAAAACTCAATCCCTCCAGAGAAATATAGAACATTTTGGTACACAGTAAAGACGCAATGTATCATTGTAATAAGCCACGTTTTGAAATGAATGTAGCAGGAATGTAGTAGGAATGTAGTAGGAATGCAGTAGGAATATAGTAGGAATGAAGTAGGAATGTAGTAGGAATGCAGTAGGAATGTAGTAGGAATGCAGTAGGAATGCAGTAGGAATGCAGTAGGAATGAAGTAGGAATGTAGTAGGAATGTAGTAGGAATGCAGTAGGAATGAAGTAGGAATGCAGTAGGAATGCAGTAGGAATGTAGTAGGAGATGTCAGGATTTCATTGAGATCAATGTCAGACCTCCAAAAAAAAAACGTCAAATCCGGATGTATAGTTGTCGGTTACGCACCATAAGCAAAACTCCTAGAGTTATCTACCGTGAGGCAGCGGAAGGTTCGCAGTCGGGACTTTTTCCTTCTCTTGACTAACGATTTGTATCAGCAGTTCTCAGCCTGTTAGTCGCGACCCCTTTGGTGGTCGAACGAACCTTTCACAAGTGTCGCCTAAGACCATCGGGAAAACACATACTCTACAGTAAAAAGAGAGCAACGAAAATAATTTTGTGACTGGGGAGGTCACCACAACACGAGGTACTGTATTAAAGGGGCGCGGCATTGTGAAGAATGAAGACCACTGATTTATATCTACCCGAAGCGCCCCCGGCTTGTGTTGATTACGTGTCTGGTTTAACTTGGGCGTTGATTTCCAGACCAAGTGTGTATCCGTTGTGAACTGGTCTCGACACACCTAATTCGGCAATTACTTGGTCACCCATAGCTGTTCTGTACATAACTATATGTGATAGGCAGAGAGTGAAAAAGGTATACGGGTAATGGAAAGATATGTTGAGCATTAGAAGACATGTGGAGAAAGAGAAGACATGTGGAGAATGAGAAGATATGTGGAGAATGAGAAGATATGTGGAGAATCAGATGATATGTGGAGAATCAGAAGATATGTGGAGAAAGAGAAGATATGTTGAGTATGAAAAGACATGTGGAGAATGAGAAGATATGTGGAGTATGAGAAGATAACCTGATAATTGGGACTTAATTTTTTTTTATTCTGTGAGGCGCTAGAAAACATAGGAAGTGGTGGAGAGATGTCATGAGATGTGAAATGATGAGAAATGACTGGATGAAATATGGGATTGTGGATCGGTACATCACGAAATAACATTCAAATAATAAATAAAATAGTTGATATATATATATATATATCCATACAGTACCTAAAGAGACTCGTCCCCCCCCCACCACCCCACCACACCCTCACCGCGGACCAAAATCTACTGCTTGAGAAGGCTAAACTCAATCGATAGCGTAACGAGCAGCTAAATAGTAGGTAATGAGTAGGTAACGGAAATCGATTTCAGGAGGAGACCGCTGAGATCTATCAAGTGATTAGGAGTGATGGACACGATGCTGCTGTTTACTCTATGCCGCCAGGGAGCGGATGCGGGGGGGGGGGGGGGGGGGGGTTAAATGTTGGGGGGGCGTGGGGGAGGTCCAAAAAACCCAGAAAGAGAATGAACATTGATTATTTACCAGACCATTTTCAAAAGTTTTAAATTAAAATTAAAACATTTAATATAACGTTGGGCCACAGTTGTCACAGAACATACAATTATGTATGATTAGAATAAGAGCTCTTCTGTGAGTGAGGAGATCTTTTGAAAAAACAATTTGTCAATCTGGATTATTTCTATTTCGTTTAGTAGCTTCCTTTATTTATGCCTGAAAATCAGTTGTACTCAATCTTATATATATATATATATATATATATATATATATATATATATTAAAAACGTTGTTCTTTCTCAAACTTGATTGGTTTCATTACATGAACCCATTTTAAGAGGATCGTACAAAGTTCGTATCTGGCTTATAAGACTCACGTCCTCTAAGCGGAAAGACCACGTAGGAAAAAACCTATTTATTTTGGGAGAGAAGTGATCGCGTCCATTGGGTCCTCTATCATACCACTGACCGTAGTCAAGGTTTGGCTAAGTAAACGTGGATTGGATGACGATACCGTCAATTGAAAGGAATTCATTTTTTCACCTAATAATTATATTATCGAGTCTGTTTACTTAGACCTACCGTGTTTACTCGAATTGAGTTTATAAAAACATAAACATGATTTCGGAACAGCTCCCCCCCCCCAACTAATACAAAGAAAATGTAGACGGCATCCACGGGCACGCTACCCCGTTTTATAAAAAAAATAATAATAAAAAATTAGACCTAGCTCATACAATACAGTGACGGAGGCCCTGGTTACAGGGTATCATTTACTGCAATGTGTGTGTTTTATAACACAAAAGTGTACTACCGTTAAACATGTCTTATTAAACATGCTGTGATAACAACTGTGTTCCGATATTGTGCACGAGATCATCACGACGCGAAAACGAACCACCGGATTATTGGAATATACATTTGATTGTAGACGTCGCATCGAAGACGCGTGGTACGTAAGAGTCGAATGCGCCTCTGGGAGAAACCCAAATCCACTTCATTAAACATGTAGGGGCGCCTTAATCCGGGCTACCCTTAAATTCTCTGTGTCACAACGGTGGGGATGACCTATGACCTTATGACATATTACCGTCAATACGTCTTGTCGTAATCAACCGGCTCTCGTGTGACGATTGAAGGACACCATCCTTGCTCGCGTCAGCTTGAGGTCCACTCGACATTCTCAGCCGAGCTGCCGGCAGAGGGCAGAGATGAGGGTTATTTTTGTGTCGTGCCAATCTATTCTCCTCTCGGCCCGGGAGGGGGGGGTTGGGGGGGGAGGACGTTCACTGCGCCCTCCCGTGTCGTAGGCCTATCGTCCCGGCTTGTGTTGTATGTCTACCGTCCCGACTTGTGTCGTAGGTCTACCTTCCCGACTTGTGTCGTAGGTCTACCTTCCCGACTTGTGTCGTAGGTCTACCTTCCCGACTTGTGTCGTAGGTCTACCGTCCTGGCTTGTGTCGTAGGTCTACCGTCCTGGCTTGTGTCGTTGGTCTACCGTCCTGGCTTGTGTCGTAGGTCTACCGTCCTGGCTTGTGTCGTAGGTCTACCGTCCTGGCTTGTGTCGTAGGTCTACCTTCCCGACTTGTGTCGTAGGTCTACCGTCCCGACTTGTGTCGAAGGTCTACATTCCCGACTTGTGTCGTAGGTCTACCGTCCTGGCTTGTGTCGTAGGTCTACCGTCCTGGCTTGTGTCGTAGGTCTACCTTCCAGGATTGTGTCGTAGGTCTACCGTCCTGGCTTGTGTCGTAGGTCTATCGTCCCGGCTTGTGTCGTAGGTCTACCGTCCCGACTTGTGTCGTAGGTCTACCTTCCCGACTTGTGTCGTAGGTCTACCGTCCTGGCTTGTGTCGTAGGTCTATCGTCCCGGCTTGTGTCGTAGGTCTACCTTCCCGACTTGTGTCGTAGGTCTACCTTCCCGACTTGTGTCGTAGGTCTACCGTCCTGGCTTGTGTCGTAGGTCTACCGTCCTGGCTTGTGTCGTTGGTCTACCGTCCTGGCTTGTGTCGTAGGTCTACCGTCCTGGCTTGTGTCGTAGGTCTACCGTCCTGTCTTGTGTCGTAGGTCTACCTTCCCGACTTGTGTCGTAGGTCTACCGTCCCGACTTGTGTCGTAGGTCTACATTCCCGACTTGTGTCGTAGATCTACCGTCCTGGCTTGTGTCGTAGGTCTACCGTCCTGGCTTGTGTCGTAGGTCTACCTTCCAGGATTGTGTCGTAGGTCTACCGTCCTGGCTTGTGTCGTAGGTCTATCGTCCCGGCTTGTGTCGTAGGTCTACCGTCCCGACTTGTGTCGTAGGTCTACCTTCCCGACTTGTGTCGTAGGTCTACCGTTCTGGCTTGTGTCGTAGGTCTATCGTCCCGGCTTGTGTCGTAGGTCTACCTTCCCGACTTGTGTCGTAGGTCTACCTTCCCGACTTGTGTCGTAGGTCTACCGTCCTGGCGTGTGTCGTAGGTCTACCGTCCTGGCTTGTGTCGTTGGTCTACCGTCCTGGCTTGTGTCGTAGGTCTACCGTCCTGGCTTGTGTCGTAGGTCTACAGCCCCGACTTGTGTCGTAGGTCTATCGTCCCGGCTTGTGTCGTAGGTCTACCGTCCCGGCTTGTGTCGTAGGTCTATCGTCCTGACTTGTGTCGTAGGTCTATCGTCCCGGCTTGTGTCGTAGGTCTACCGTCCTGGCTTGTGTCGTAAGTCTACGTCCCGGCTTGTGTCGTACGTCTACTGTCGTGGCTTGTGTCGTAGGTCTACCGTCCTGGCTTGTGTCGTAGGTCTACCATCGTGGCTTGTGTCGTAGGTCTACCGTACCGGCTCGTGTCGTAATTTGTCACAATGGATTCTTTATAAGATGACAGCTTACTTTCCGGACGCAGGCTTAACAAGGGTGGATGGGGGTTGGGAGGGGGGTTAAGGGGCTTAGTAGATCACTGGTTATTGGCACGGCTCACGTTTGTGATCGGTCTATGGGACAACATGACGCTCCTTGCGGCTCGGGAGATTTCCTGTTACTAATAATAACTTTTGGATGACTTCTACAACTGTGTAATCGATGGCAGCCAAGCGTTTCTCACATTTTAATCTTTTTTAAAATTTGGATTAAGTTATTTCCAAAACCAATTTGTTGTACGCATCATTTCAATCTTTGGCTTTTAAATATATGATAAAGTGAGACCCAACGATCGGGTTGAGCTATAAGAAACAAAACACAAGGGATGGATAACCAAAAAGTAGCGCATTGGGCACTGACTACTTCCCTTAGCATAGGGTGCATTGGGTATTGACTGCTTCCCTTAGCATAGGGTGCATTGGGTATTGACTGCTTCCCTTAGCATAGAAATCATGATATCATGTTCTGAGAGTCCCCTTTTACGATTGCATGTTTTATGTGTCA
Organism: Omphiscola glabra; assembly: GCA_964017045.1. NCBI lineage: Eukaryota > Metazoa > Mollusca > Gastropoda > Lymnaeidae > Omphiscola > Omphiscola glabra. Next base: position 20,505,592 of record OZ024795.1, read on the forward strand.
GGGCACCGCTTTGTGTCTCGTAACCAATCAGATCGTGGTCATATTCCGATAGACAACCGTTTTTTATGAAGACATCCATCGATTCACTAGCACATGTCAGAATCATTGAAATAGCGATGCCCGTTTATAAAAAGAACAACAACAATCAACCCGGAAAGAAAAACAAATATTTTTGAGGTCCTGTATTCATGTGATCATTTGTTCAAGATTTATTGGATGAAAAAAAGGAGTTCATCTTTTGATTCACTATTCAAAGGTCTTAGATATCATTAGGGGCGTAACTGGGTTTTTGACGCCCTTGGCTAATTAATTTTGGTGCCCTTGATATTTAAATAAAAATTAAAAATTAGAGATTTAGCGGCGCCCTTTTGAACTAGCGCAGGCCAGCGCCCTTGGCAACTGCCCCAATGCCAAGCCATTGTTACGCCTCTGGATATCCTAGTCCATTTAGTAGATAAACGCCAGAATCGTAATCGGAAACTGATATTTGCTGAGATAATATACCAAATTACCAAAAAGTCAAACAGGAGATCTGAGATTCACTATGAAAGCGATACCAAACTGGTCAAACTTGGGGTCCGTGAAACAATGTAAAAACGATACCAACTCTGATATCGATTACGACAACGATAGAAAATAAACGATTAGATACTATGGAGAGCAAATCCAAAATTCGAGACATCTTTTGTTACGCAATCAAGGTAACATATAGTCAGCAAGCCCCAGACAGCAAGTCCCAGACAGCAAGCCCCAGACAGAGCCATAGAGTATTCAAGTAGTCGAAATCGTAATATAAAAATCAGACCAGACTTTCCCATTTTGTCTCAATATAAGACAGTCAATACGTACTTTGCTTAAGCAATCTTGTAAAAAGAAGAGAAAGGTTAACTCTGCCATGACGATGTTGGCGTTTTTCATTGGGCAATTGATGACATTTAAATTATTGATAGAAAGACGCCGCCGTTATTTCGACTACACATCGGCTCCCGCCACCATCGAGACTTCATGGGGTACGCTGTGATTGGCTGTATCTTCAATGGGACCAAACTCAACAAAGCGTTGTATATCTGATGAGTCACTGATGGTAGTGATTGGCTGTATCTTCACTGGGACCAAACTCAACGAGGCGTTGTATATCTGATGAGTCTCTGATGGGACTGATTGGCTGTATCTTCAATGGGACCAAACTCAACAAATAAGACATTACATTATAAGAAAACCCTAGCACACGGTCATCTGTAGTAATTTATTCAAGTACCAGATTTCAAAAGTGCATGGTTCCCTCCACTAACTTATCAAAGCTCTAGATGTGCAAAGTACATAGGAAAAGATAGACGTATATTTCCGATAAGTTCTGCCCAAAGCTTGTCACATCACGTGACACGACGGCATGCCTGAGAAACTTCGCATTATAGCCACCACCTAATGTCCCTAAACTCTCGTCCGGCACGAGTCGTGTTTCCAATGTACGGGAAATGTCGCCTGCATTAGGTTAATGTTACATATTTACATCCGGCAAATGTCGTTCAGGTCTAGCCGATGTCGCATGTGTGCCGGCACCCGTGCTATTTATACGTGCGTCTGTCCAATACGGTCGCGCGAATCTGTCAAATAATATATTCAAATGCAACATTTGTCCCCCCCCCCCCGGTCACCCCCATAATTTGTCACGCGTTTCCTTCGCTCCCTTTTAGAACTCTGTAACCCGCACGTATGACAAATATTTCAGACTTTCAAACTATTTTTAAAATCATCTCCTCTATTAGCGTACACCGCATCTCTCCGCTGGTTTCTTGCCTCTGTTTCCTCTCGCTCTTTCACTCCGGCATCCCGTCATTCCTCGTGTCACGTAATGAAATTAATGGAGGTCACGGAGGGCAATAATTAGCTCAAACGCACAAGGATTTAAGGGCTCGGGGCATCTTGTTTGCCAGCTTTCAACTATTGATTCGTCTTGCATTCACTCAGATCGGATGTGCTAATACGGGTCTTTCTCCTACTTGCGCCCCCCCCCCACTCTTTTCCCTCTTCTTTTACACCATCTCCCTTGTTGGTGTCTGTCGGTGCACAAAGGCGTTAAAATCCGATATGCGGAATCGTGAGACTAAAATTTGAAAATGCACCATAGGATATTATGCTTACACCCCACCTCCCCTTCCCGGGTTCCGGCATACGATATAAGACAGTGGGTTAGAGAGCAGAGATGTGACGTTTATTGTTCTCAGTTCTTTCTGGACAGTCTTTATTCGGAGTTGGGTAGAAACGTGTATTATGATTTTAAAGTGTTCGATTCTTACTCAGCGATTACGAATACACTTAAGACAGTTGACTTGTCAGAGGTCCAGAATGGACCAGGGCGTTGAAACCGTATAGGGGATGATACAAGGACTAGTAGGCCCTCTCTGAGTTTTTATTATTTTTAAAAAAAAATGTAAAAAAAAAAAATGATGGGGGGTGGTGGTTAAAGTTCATTTTCTAACGTGTAAAATGGTAAAAAAAATGGCTTAAAGTTTGAAGTGTACAGGTTTATGAAAAGCTTTCAAGCACGCTACTTTCTATTGACCCGTTATATTCTTATAAAGGTCGTACTTTCTATTGACCCGTTATATTCTTATAAAGATCGTACTTTCTATTGACCCGTTATATTCTTATAAAGGTCATAATTTCTAAGTTCTCTAACGCTCACATTGTACAACGCATTGACCATAATAATGTTATTTGTATTTTATGGTTTAAGTAATCATTTGCCAGATCTCTTTTAGGGGATGGCGGAAGCTTCTTTTCAAACCTATTGGACTCAACAAATGGAGTAGCAGAGAGAGAGAGAGAGAGAGAGAGAGAGAGAAAGATAGAGAGAGAGAGACAGAGCGAGACAGGGAGAGACAGAGAGAGACTGAGAGAGAGACAGAGAGGGACAGAGAGAGACAGAGAGCGAGACAGAGGGGGGACAGAGACAGTGAGAGACAGAGCGAGAGACAGAAGAGACTGAAAGAGACAGAGAGAGACAGAGAGAGGCAGAGAGACAGAGAGAGACAGAGCGAAACAGAGAGAGAGAGACAGAGAGAGACAGAGAGAGACATATAGAGATACAGAGCGAGAGACAGAGAGAGAGAGAGAGAGAGAGAGTGAGACAGAGAGAGATGTGAGGTGCAATCGATGTGTCTAAGTTCTTTGCCGCTGTCAATCTATGCACTTCCGGAATGTCTGCGTTTTCTTCTAGTTTACGGGCTTCTATTCATTCCTTTCAGATGGTCAGTTCTTTTAAAGACCCAGAGAGGTATCAGTGGAGTCAATGAGACGGAGTCAATGAGATGGCGTCAATGAGTCGGAGTCAATGAGATGGAGTCAATGAGATGGAGTCAACGAGATGGAGTCAATGAGATGGAGTCAATGTGACGGAGTCAATGAGACGATGTTATTGAGAAGGAGTCAATGAGACGGAGTCAATGAGACAGTGTTATGGAGTAGGAGTCAATAAAGATGGAATTATCAAGTTCGGTGTCACGTTTATTGAAGCTGGTCTCAAGGAAAAGGAACCTGAGTCATGGATTTAGTGTCATTCAGTTACAGTACAAGTAATTGAGTCATAGAGTCGTTGTCAATCAGTTACAGTTCAAGTAATTGAGTCATAGAGTCGTTGTCATTCAGTTACAGTTCAAGTAATTGAGTCATAGAGTCGTTGTCATTCAGTTACAGTTCAAGTAATTGAGTCATAGAGTCGTTGTCATTCAGTTTCAGTTCAAGTAATTGAGTCATAGAGTCGTTGTCATTCAGTTACAGTTCAAGTAATTGAGTCATAGAGTCGTTGTCATTCAGTTACAGTTCAAGTAATTGAGTCATAGAGTCGTTGTCATTCAGTTACAGTTCAAGTAATTGAATCATAGAGTCGTTGTCATTCAATTACAGTAATATCATGTGGGTCGTACAGTCGGTGTAATTCAGTAACAGTAAAAATAAATTGAGTCATGGAGCCCTTCCCGGGGTTCCGGTCGACAAGTCTGTGGTGGCTTGCCGATCAGGAAGCGTTGGCCACCGACACTCTTGACGTTAACCCGGAAAGCATAACCATCATTGCGTGTGGCAGACAAGGGCATGCATGGTAACTGCTGGAATAAACAGCTCCTACAGGGCTGCCACCTGTGATATTTCGCAGGTGGAAGAAAATGCAGACACAAGGTAGGGATCATGATTACAAGTTGCCGTTAAGGGATATGAGGCGAGAGGCTGTGGTGGAAGTCTCTGGCCGATGATTTTAGATACGCAGGCCTGAGAAAGCTGCTCCTAGGCAACCATTTGGACACAGCTATTTCGCGAATTATTTATGAGGTGGAAACCCACTGTAGAATCCCTCTTAGAGGGCGACTGATGCTTCCCCGGGACGGGTGGGGGGGAGATATTAAGACGTTAATTTACCGTCCCGACCCCTATGAGAGTGGACTGTGGACGTTTTAAACGCAGCGTCTTTGGTCGACAAGGCGTCTCCGGACGGCGAGGGTCTCCGTCGGCAAACCCGATCGAGCGGTTGCTGGTGGGGACGTTCCACGCCCAGGGAGGTCTCTGGCGTGCCCCCGCACGGTCCGACGCCGAGGAAACCCGGCGCCTGGCTGTTGTGGGGGAGCGCCAGGGAAGGCATAATGAGCTTTAAGCTCGACGGTCCGCTGACGCCATTTCCTAATGAGATATATCAGTTGGTGTCATTCAGTTACAGTGAAAGTAAATTGAGTCATAGAGTCGGTGTCATTCAGTTACAGTGAAAGTAAATTGAGTCATAGAGTCGGTGTCATTCAGTTACAGTGAAAGTAAATTGAGTCATAGAATCGGTGTCACTCAGTTACAGTAAAAGTTCTTGAGTCATAGAGTCGGTGTCATTCAGTTACAGTGAAAGTAAATTGAGGCATAGAGTCGGTATCATTCAGTTACAGTAAAATTTCTTGAGTCATAGAGTCGGTGTCATTCAGTTACAGTGAAAAAAAATTGAGTCATAGAGTCGGTGTCATTCAGTTACAGTAAAAGTTCTTGAGTCATAGAGTCGGTGTCATTCAGTTACAGTGAAAGTAAATTGAGTCATAGAGTCGGTGTCATTCAGTTACAGTGAAAGTAAATTGAGTCATAGAGTCGGTTTCATTCAGTTACAGTGAAAGTAAATTGAGTCACAGAGTCGGTGTCATTCAGTTACAGTAAAAGTTCTTGAGTCATAGAGTCGGTGTCATTCTGTTACAGTGAAAGTAAATTTAGTCATAGAGTCGGTGTCATTCAGTTACAGTGAAAGTAAATTGAGTCACAGAGTCGGTGTCATTCAGTTACAGTGAAAGTAAATTGAGTCATAGAGTCGGTGTCATTCAGTTACAGTGAAAGTAAATTGAGTCACAGAGTCGGTGTCATTCAGTTACAGTAAAAGTATTTGAGTCATAATTGCGGGGACAATAAAATACCGACGCGTAGAGCTGGAATTGTGGAATTCTAAATCCTGAAGTTGGAGATTCGGATTCATGGAGCTGAAAACGTGGTCTTTTGCATCACAGAGTTGGAGTCATGGTATTGCAAGTTAAAGATTAGAATTGGAAACATGCTATAAGGAATCAAATATAAGAACAATTAATAGACAGGACAAAAGATTTGGACGTTTCGGCTTAGAGCCTTCTTTAGCAAACAAGAAAAAAAGAAGTATGCCAAGTAACAGAGGTACGTAAAAATAACTTTAAAGATTTCCTTTTTTTCACCGGAAGAAAGATTACAGGAAGTGAAAGAATATAAATATTGGTACTGAGAAAAATAAGTTAGAGAATCTTAAAGGACCAAAATATTTAAGGATACATAAAATCTTGTTTGCTGATGAATACTTTAAGTCGAAACGTCCAAAATCTTTTGTCCTGCCTATTATTTCAAGTTCAGCATACCCTGTTCTTATATTTCATTTACACAACTTGAATGTAAATAAAATTCATATAAGGAATCATAAGGCCAGGAAAATTTTTATTTCACTTTATTGCTGTCACAGGTGAAACTATGTTTGAATGTATTAATTACTAATTTTAAGAATGTGTTTGTAACTTCTTACACTTCCCATTTTAATTATTTTTTTAATTATTGATGAACACATCTTAAAAGGGTTGAAACTTAATGGTATTAAATGGCTGAAATATACTTTATCTCAACGTATTTTCAAAAGATTGCGTTCGAGTTTAAAATAAGAACCAGGTGAATATTCTATAAAACACGCTAAGAAGACTGAGATCTATGTCTTTGGGTTACACAGACTTATGGACTGGACAACAACAACAACCATGAGATGACTCACAAATTGCGTAGGTTTTATCGCCGTTCTAACAAACAAAACTAAAAAAAATGTTAAAACAAAAAAAAGCCGTTTCCAGGCAAACCGATCTACCCAATGTGAGATCTTGTAACCCAAATCTCGCGTGTCTCCTCATGTTCTTTCAGACGCAAGTGTAAATCAGTTACTAGGTCATTATTCTCAACGAGAAACGCCAAAGCTTCTTATTTGATTTCATTAATTTATTTGATTTGAGTAGAATGGATTTAAAAAATAAAGAAAAAAACAACGAACTTAGAATGTTAAGCTATCATTTTCATTCAATGATAAATGGTTTAAATTATCTAAATGGTTTGCTCTGTCGGAATTATTATCATTTATAGCAGTGTTAGAAAATAGCCAAATGAAGGGGTCGCTATCCCTTATTTTCCTAAAGTCCTGGGGACTTCAACATGTTGCCCGCAGGGGATTATCCTGTCCTTTGGTCGGCTTTATACTTATCACCTGTCATTTCTGCCTTTGACATGTACACGTGATTATAGACGACTCTTACGAGTTGCTGATCCCGAAAAGCTGACAGACAGTGCAAGGAACGGGCGCTGTCCTCTTAAGCGAGGCTATAGTTAGTCGGGGGATTTTCCCCAGATCACAATTATAAATATTGTATTTTTTTTTTCAAAGTGGAAAGAAAAATGTACATCACTTCCTTAAAATGTTGCTTTATAATTTCTCTGGATCCGGTTAAAATACATCAGCAATGTGATTGGGTATTTCTGTTAGCACAACTTCATGTACTGCCCCTATAGGAAGGGAGTCTTAAGGGTAGCTCTTAAAATTGGAGGTGTATTCGGTGCACTATAAGGCATTTTACCAGACGTCGATGAGATGCTATTTTCACGTAAGCACCCAGCAATGTATTGGCATGCACACTGTTATTCCTTTCGTTGGGGATTGAAGCAAGCAAACAAAGCAAGGACACGCAGAACGATTGTGTGACATCTGTGGTATAGAAAACTTGGGATGCCATCTCCACGCACCTTAGTACAGGAATTCTAATCTGTGGGGCAACCCCTGGGAATGAGGGAATCAGTGCCTTGGGGTGCTGGAATATGCCAAAGGGGGGGGGGGAATAGTAACAATGTGGGGGGAAATCAATGCCAGGGGGTGCGGAAGAAGCCAGAATTAAGTCTATTAATTTTTAAAAAAAAAATATTTTGTTTTAATATAACCCTGTTAGCCTCATCTCGAAATATCTACATTCTGCTCCTACCAAGCTAAATTTGTTTTGTTCTTTTAATTCTCAAATGTCTTTTTTGCTGTTGAATGCTTTCAGTCGAAAAGTCCGTTGTTTCTTTTCGTCTTTCTTCAGGTTTTTCCCCACCCTTTGTTTTATATTTCCATTTGCCTCAACCTGAACGCAGTCCTCCCCATATTAGATTTTATACTACCAGAAATAAACAAACTCACTAATCATCCAATGACATATGAACAGTAAACAAAGCTCCGCAAATGAAAAAAATATTTTTATGTCACATTTGTACTGAGTTATTATGACCGCTGTCGCCCAACTTTGACATTTGGCCTTTGGCGAAAAAAAGAATGTGTTTAAATATGATGCTACACAATGGAAAAGAATGCTTTTCTTACCCAATACGAGTAAATAATAACTCGTAATATACCAAATCATATCTATATATATATCTTCAAAATGGTCTCACATTCAATCATTGGGAACATAAATTACTTTTATTATCTACACTTTGCTTCGCCCTCCCTGAAACATATGACCACTTTATGGACACGAACGTGGGAGTAGCTATTTTATTTATTGTCCTATCTAAGGCCATCAGCAATAAATAACGAAATTCAGGGTAAACACGAGAAGCAGTAAATTAAAAAAATATAAATGTATAAAAAATAATAATAAAATTAATTAGAAAACTCTGTTTCGGTAAAAGAAGAAGGAAACAAAAATGCTTTATATCTTCCGTTGTCTTACTTATCGCCAATCAAACGGTCACGTCAGCAAATATATTTTTTTATAGTTTTACCCCCCCACCCCCCTTTTTTCCCACCACACCCCCCCCCCCCCCCTAAATCGACTGATAAAAGTAGGAGCATCTATAAAGCTAAATTTGGACTTTATATACTTTATTAGGTAGAGCTGTTATTGACTCTTGTCAACCGTCTTTTGCTTATTTGCTACTAATCCTTGACAGCTATATGTGTACTGTTATATCCTGATATGGACGTTCAATCACTATAAGGAATGTGCATTACTTAAACAGCTTAAGAATAGTTGAGACAAATAACAAATATACGAAACTTGACGCTGTGAAAGTTCGGATGACTAAATTATTTATTTATATAAAGAAGATAGTCCTAGGTGTTACTGGGTTAGTACCGGAAGGCCATAATGCGCTACTTTCTACCCGCTATTGCGATTTTGTTCAGCATCTAAAATTCAAGTCCACCATTACGTATGGTACTAAATCGGGGTTCGATCTATTGTATCCTTAAAAAAAATAATAATTATATTACGACAATTTTCCACGACCATTACAAATTTTCGAACATTTTAAAAGTGTGTCCATAAAAATAAATAAAAAAACTTTGTACCATTTTAAATATCCATAATATTAAGGGATTTTGATGTATCGTTATCTTGATTAAAATGTACCCAACCTTTAACCTCGCCCCCAAACCGTATTATCTGATAAACGTAAAAAAAATAATGTTTACATTTCAAGAAGAGTCTGTAACCAATTTGGCTTATTCTCATCTGTATTGTGTGCTATTGAACTCAGCATGCAATGCAAACTTGGCTTATTCTCATGTACTAGAATATATGACCAGTTGTTACCGGGGAAATAATGCGTTACTTTCTACCTGCTATTGCGAAGTCTCATCGGAATTCTTTTTTTTGAAAAGAAGTATATATGTATTTTTTTTTAAAAAAAAGAAATGTTATTAATCATATCTCATAAAAATGTATACCCACTTTATGAACTTTATTTTTTGCAAAGTGGAAAAAAAACTTTCTTCATATTTTGAAAGAAAATCTGAACCCATATTTGCCACGCCCATGAACAGTTAATAAAGTAGTAAAATTATGGCTATATTTTTAAGATTAAATTTTCACGTATGCAAATAGATTGGGTTTTTGATATGTTTGTTTGAGGTATTGATATACTTGTGTAAATGTACGCAAGGTTTTTCCACGCCATATAACTATTGTGGCCACAGAAAAACACACAAACGAATCAGAGCCCGAGCTCCGTTGTCTTTCTCTCTGATAATTATTGATAATAACTTTAAGATAGTGTTTGAAATAAATGTTCTTTAATTGCCTATTTGATATGCCAAGACACAACGACAATACCGCTCATTGTTGAAAACAGCCCAGAGAAACAAAACACTCAATCTTTCCTTATAAAAGAACCCGTTTTAGCCTGACGTCCATAACAACAATTCTCCCCCATATATATCGCACCAACCCGGAATTGCGTCATGGCGCATTCATTACTTGTTAGGCTTGGTGCGATATTTGGGGAATTCCCAAAAGCAAACATTATTTCTTACTATTAAAGTTATAAACACGGACACATAACATCAACACGCGATATGTCCGTGACAACTATATTTACGGTAATAACATTTAAAGATATGGTCATCCACATAAAAATATACACAGCCTTTTCCCTACACATGATATATGTTTACCGAAAAAGGCTAATTATTTATCCAATTAATTCCTTTTTTTCCTGAGGCGTATATTGTGCTGCCTGTGGAAAATTAAATGTATCAAAACCCTTCTCACCAAGGTTGTAAATTAACATACATATATATGTTTCTTTCAATTCTTCCTTTCCTTCAACCATTGTTTCATTTTATTGTTAGTTTCTGGTAGTGGCGAGAACAAAAAAGCTATTTTCGTATTCTCCCACCCTGCTCCCCCCCCACGGGATACGGCTTCTTGTTAACACCGTGATATTGGTCTTCAAATTGTCGGTAAAAAAGAAATAATTAGGTCAAAATCGCCTGAACGCTTTCGTAAACTTACTCTGGGAGGGAAACCACAATAGCCGTGCTAAGTTGATGTTATTGCATCGAGTCGTCTGATGGCATTCGTGTTAAACCGTATCCGGAAATTTGATCGAAAGAAATTTCGTCGACGGAAAATTGATCGACGGAAATTTGATCGAACGGAAATTTGGTCGAATCTTTTTTTCAGTCCACACGTTAAGATTTTGCTTCAAATTTATTTTTGGATGCATTATTTTGTTTTACTATTTATTACAGTGCGTTCAAAAAGAAATTTGACGAACATTTTAACGTGTGAACTGAAAAAAAGATTCGATCAAATTTCCGTCGATCAATTTTCCGCCGACGAAATTTCTTTCGATCAACTTTCCGCTAACCGTGTTAAACTAGTAAGTGCGAGAAATATTGCGTTAACTTGTAGAGCAGCGCTTCCCATACTTTTAAACTCGGCGGACCCGTGGACAAGGTTCGAAGCAGAACCAGAGACCGGTGCCAGAATGATTTGATATTACCATAAATATTTGTGTTGTGTGGACCGGCATCGTGAGGCTCGCGGAAGGGTGCCGGGTCCGCACATCACCATTTGGGTAACGCTGCTGGATTTGTCGGTCGTGGCGGGCCAAAGGGATTTAAATATTTTAAAGATGTCCGAGTGTTGCGCCTCACAAGGTGGCCGAGTTTTACCAGCCACAACGTGGCCGGGTGTTGCCCCCCGATAAGGTGGCCGAGTGTTGCCCCTTTAAGGTGGCCGGGTGTTGCTTCCCTCAAGGTGGCTGAGTGTTGCCCCCCACAAGATGACCGACTGTTGCCCCCCAACAAGATGACCGAGTGTTGCCCTCCACAAGATGATCGAGTGTTGCCCTCAACAAGATAACCGACTGTTGCCCTCCACAAGATGATCGAGTGTTGCCTTCCACAAGATGAAAGAATGTTGCCCCCCACAAGACGACCTTCGTACTTCAAATAATTCTCCTCTAATTGATTGAAAGTAAACAAATGGTCACTTACATGTGCTAGCTAATATAAAGTAAGACAGAGAAATGGTCACTTTAATTTGATTGCTAATATAAGGTAAGACAGACAAATGGTCACTTTAATTTTCTTGCTAATATAAGGTAAGACAGACAATTTCATTGCCTCACAATTTGTTTATTGATTGAAGTTATTTAAAATTTTAATTTGTATTTTTTTATTCATACATATAGTTGTTAACTTGCTGCCGTCTGTATGTTGTAGAATTATTTTGTACGATTCGTGTCAAGTAGTACACGAGGGTCTGCCGTACTATTATTTTAAAAAAAAAACAACCTTGTGATGCCACACTGATGAAGACACCATTATGGTTCTCGTGTGGATATGATGGGTCCATCTGATTACCACCGATACTTTAATGATGTTTATTCTCAATAAATATCATGCCCTCTTTCTCGGCTAATGAAAGTAGACTGACCCTTCCTTATATGAGCTAAGGTAATATTTTAAGAAGGTAATATTTTATAAAGGTAATATTTATGAAGGTAATATATTATGAAGGTAATATCTTATGCAGGCTATTGTAAAAGCCCACAATCTAATTATTAATGGAATACTTCAATTTCTCACTAGCAGTTCTAGTGTGTAAATACATTTGTTGTTTTATAAACCTTGCGTTTTCCCATTCCAGCCTAAGACAAGTACTTTGTAGTCCATTATTCTGTAGATGCAATTATGATACAATTTTAAGTCCAAAAGTCCTTTTCTTAATACATGTAGGGTTATGCCAATATTGTATACTTACATTTACACCAACACACCTAAACAACGAAGCCTATCCCAACGCACCTAATTTGATTTAATTTGTAACCTACCCCACCCTCGAAAGAAATGAAATAATTAGTGTTAAAATTGGGACTTGGAATTTCACACATAAAAATGTAAATTTCTTTAAACCCACAAAAATCCCAATAGAACATAAATTCATCGCACAGTTTTACTAAAGATGTTTTTACTAACGGTACTTTACTAACGGTATTTTACTAACGGTATTTTCATCGAAAATGGCGAATAATCATCGAAGTGTAAGAAATATAGATTTAAAATAAATATTGTCAGTGAATAAGGTAACGGCTTAAAAGGGGGAAAAAAGTAATTACTTGTATTGCATACTTAAAAACACATTTCTTAATGTATTATATTATAGTGACCAAATACAAATTCAGTTGCTTTCCCTGTGGCGTTTAGTGCAGCGTTAAAAGTCATCGACTTCAAGTCATTGAGACACGCCTATGTGTTCACGTGAACTGGTCGTCTGTTGCCTATTGTTAGCCAGGGGGAAATGGCCTGGAAAGCGGCGGACATCTCCCAAATCTCTCCCCCCCCCCGCAACCCCCACCACCCGGGGAAACTAAAAAGTCCGATGTGTCAATAGCGGTGTCACGTGATCACTGGACACCATCGCTGGTCTGTCGGTCCCGTAAGTTCTGTAGCTTTCACCAATGATTCATGGTGTGGTCAGGGAAAGGCCGTAGTAACGTCCGAGTTATAGTGGTTTATGATCAGGGTATGTTCATGCACGTTGGGAATTATTTTTTTCCGGGAATGACCAAGGTGCTGGCACGGGGTATAGTGAGGATAATTAGGGGCATCAACCAGGTCAGGGTCAGCATATAGATCGGAAATTCAAGCCGTAAGGTGCTGAGTGACTCTCAGCGTCAAGCCGTAAGGTGCTGAGTAACTCTCAGCGTCATGCCGTAAGGTGCTGAGTAACTCTCAGCGTCATGCCGTAAGGTGCTGAGTGACTCTCAGCGTCATGCCGTAAGGTGCTGAGTAACTCTCAGCGTCATGCCGTAAGGTGCTGAGCGACTCTCAGCGTCATGCCGTAAGGTGCTGAGTGACTCTCAGCGTCATGCCGTAAGGTGCTGAGTAACTCTCAGCGTCATGCCGTAAGGTGCTGAGCGACTCTCAGCGTCATGCCGTAAGGTGCTGAGTGACTCTCAGCGTCAAGCCGTAAGGTGCTGAGTAACTCTCAGCGTCAAGCCGTAAGGTGCTGAGTAACTCTCAGCGTCATGCCGTAAGGTGCTGAGTGACTCTCAGCGTCAAGCCGTAAGGTGCTGAGTAACTCTCAGCGTCATGCCGTAAGGTGCTGAGTAACTCTCAGCGTCATGCCGTAAGGTGCTGAGTGACTCTCAGCGTCAAGCCGTAAGGTGCTGAGTAACTCTCAGCGTCATGCCGTAAGGTGCTGAGTAACTCTCAGCGTCAAGCCGTAAGGTGCTGAGTAACTCTCAGCGTCATGCCGTAAGGTGCTGAGTGACTCTCAGCGTCAAGCCGTAAGGTGCTGAGTAACTCTCAGCGTCATGCCGTAAGGTGCTGAGTAACTCTCAGCGTCATGCCGTAAGGTGCTGAGCGACTCTCAGCGTCATGCCGTAAGGTGCTGAGTGACTCTCAGCGTCATGCCGTAAGGTGCTGAGTGACTCTCAGCGTCATGCCGTATGGTCGTAAAAGCGAAAGGAAAAAAAAATTGTGTGTGTGGGGGGGGGGGGGGGAATTACATTTTTAAAATATATTAATCTATAAGTAATTCTCATGTCTAAAACAGAAAATGGATTTAACGAACTTTATAAACCTGAAGGCATAAACCTACAAGCACCCACACACACACCCGCATACAAACACACTGATATACACACTCACTCACTCTCTCTCTCGCTCTCTTTCTCACACGCACACACATCCGCTCGCTAACACAATCACCCATACACAAACACACTCACACAGACACTCTCTCTCTTACACACACATCCGCACAAAAAACATAATCACCCACACACAAAAACACTTACTCACACACAAACACACTCAATCACACACACTCTCTCTCTCTCTCTCACATACACAAACACAGCGCAGTTGTTGGGAATTCTATCTCGTGTTGTATGTCCTTCATCTTTCCAATGAAAAACGGTAAAAAAAAAGATATTTTGGGGGTTGGGCTGGGGCTGAAAACCCGAAGGAATAATGTTATCATCGGCAACGGGTTTGTTCGCCATGTTTCAGCTCGATAAGTAGGCAGGAAGTGGGTCAACTAGTCGTCCTAAGATAAGGCCAGAATCCCACAAAATTGAAGTTATTTTAAAGGATTTAAAAAAAAATATTGATCATCCTCTTGGAGTATCGAAGCTTAAAATAGCTTTTACATTCCAGACTGATTCACCTGATCTTAGTGGGTGCTAAGCTAGTTGTTTTAGAGCGACCATATTTAGCCCAGCGTTAGTCTTATATTTTACACATGGCATGAGTTTAATTTGACCACTATAGTCCAGCACTTACGCCAGGTCGTTGTGTAGGTCAATCTAACACTTCTCCCCGTGGCCAGTGCTTGTACCCCGTTGATAAAAAAAAAAATCAACAACCAAAAAAAAAAAAAAACCCAAGAAAAACAACAGAATTAGAGGGAGACAACGCCCGACATCCATCTATTATACATCTACTTCACAGACAATCTGATTAGTAGTGTTGGAAGGGGAGATTGTCTGGGTCAAGGCTGGTTAAGGTTCTCATTTGTTAACACCCGGGGGGGGGGGTGGGGTGTGGGGGTTGATTCTAACACTGTGCATTAACGGAGAAATTAATTAACCAAAACTTAAACCAAAAAAATAAATGATATTAATATGACTCATCCGAGTGGAGACAGTTAAGTTTCATATAGAAGTTTTCTTCACGATCACCAAGAATAAACAGTTACGTCACCAAGCCTATTACTTCGTCAACATTTATGTGTTCTATTATTGCAATTAGATACAAGTAGAGATCATCATGTACTCACACCCTTATGACTTATTATGCTCATGTACCAATCATCATGTACTCACAACCAAGACCTAATACTCCCATGTACCAATCATCATGTACTCACAACCAAGACCTAATACTCCAATGTACCAATCATCATGTACTCACACCCATATGACTTATTATTCATATAAAACCGTCCACAAATGCAATAATAATTAATATGAAGCCTATATAACACACGATAAATACTCATCCAGGTTAAAAACGGCACATCCTTTGTGGGCAAAAAATGTACGCAAGTTGCTCAACTAGTTTGGATAAGAGAGTCGTTGAAACTGTAAATAATACAATTCGTCCTAAAGATCAAAATGATATCTGAAGTCCAAACTATGGGAAATGAAAATAAAATAACATTTTAAAAAGTGCATGCCAATCACAGATGGCAAATAAACAGATTTTTCTTAGATAAGTTTGCTTGACAGAGCTGGCGGCATCATAATTATTAAGACTATCATTATGACTTTAATTACTATAATTCTGGACACATTTTTTTTTAAAATCTCAACTCTCCACTTCCCCTCCCCACCCCCAAATTGTCACGTTATCCCGTTGTTCAAGGGATTTAGGGTTAGGGGGGGGGGGTGCTAGGAGTTAATGGAGATAACGAGGCTGGCTAACCTCCCTTTGATGGCATTAAGTTATCGATTAAATATCAAACTGACACCGTGTTAACACCGAGGACATCGATCCGACGCCTGGCAGACAGATCAGCCACAGATCAGCCACCGGACGGCCCCGGACGATTACATGCATGCTGATGTTGCCCGGACGATTATATGCATGCTGATGTTGCCCGGACGATTACATGCATGCTGATGTTGCCCGGACGATTTTATGCTGGTGTTTTGAGATGATTGTTAACGATCACAGGCCAGCTAATGGAATTGAATGCATGTTATATTTGTATACATTTTGAAGATATTTTTTACTCGTTCGCTAAATGACAGAGTGCTAAAGAATCAGAGTTTCTTCGCTAAATGACAGAGTGCTAAAGAATCAGAGTTTCTTCGCTAAATGACAGAGTGCTAAAGAATCAGAGTTTCTTCGCTAAATGCGCTTTTGCCATTATGCTAATGCACGAGGCTATCACAGACTGGCCGTGCCTTCAAAAGGGCAAATACAAATCACGCGGACTGGAGTTGAAACCACAACGATACACGGACAAGCAGGTACAACTTTGCGTCTACGTCCCCATGGCAGACAAAGACAACGATACATGGACAAGCAAGTACAACCTTGCGTCTGCAGCCCCATGGCAGACAAAGACAACGATACATGGACAAGCAGATACAACCTTGCGTCTACAGCCCCATGGCAGACAAAGACAACAATACATGGACAAGCAGATACAACCTTGCGTCTACAGCCCCATGGCAGACAAAGACACGTAGACAAACAAATATAACACATTGCAGTTATAGACCTATGGCAGACAACCACAGCAAGAAAAAAGCTGGGTTGCATGACATTGAGTAAATGAAAACTCCTGCGACGCCACTGCTGCCAAGTTGTATCATCCGCTTCAAGTTCTATTGGGTTCACGAGCTGTGTGACGATGGGGAATCTGCTGAGTGAGAAAGTACTCATTCTTCCATACAAAAAAAAAAAATCCCAAGTAGTGGATCTCGCAACTTCTAGAGAAAAACCACACCATCGTCTTCTTTAGACGAATAAATGAACAAAAGTTTTTTTTTAAAGTTATAATCGATTGTTTTATGTAATCGGATCTCACATTAGTAGTTCTCACGAAAACTATGTTAGAAACACTAACCGGAAATATTGACAATACTATGAACTCGAAAAATTCCTCATTATGATACTGTGTGCTGATTTTAAATGATGTCAAATGATTTAAATTTGAAAAAAATATATATATTTGAAGGTGTTTATATATTGTAGCACTTTACTGGAACAGTGTGGCATCTTTGCAATTAATATATTAAATTTTCATTTATAACTATGTCTGTTTTTATAAGATAGACATACCCGACTTATGATGAAGATCGTATCTAGGTCAGGAAACGACACCCAGTTATCTGTGTCATGGTTTTTGCTGATTTTGTTTCCAGTTAGATTCGAGCAGGGATTTTTTTACTGGTTTCACAGGTAAAGGGACACGGTCATTTACATCGATGCAGATGATCAAAATTCGTCTGCCACGAACTGACGTACCTGTACGTACCACTACTTTTATCCCGCTTAACTATAATACAGCTACGGAAGACATTTATCAGCCGATCCATTCCTCTCGATACCGAGCTATTCCTCTCAACGCCGACCCATTGCTCTCCACGCCGAACCATTGCTATTAACGCCGACCCACTGTTTTCCACGCCGACCCATTGCTCTTTACACCGACCCATTGCTCTCTACGCGGACCCAGTGCTCTCTACGCAAACCCTTTGCTCTTCACCCACTTTATTTCCAACAGCAGGAGAAAGTACGTTCTTGTCAGAAAAGCTATATGCACTGTGAAATCGATTGAAATATGTTCATTCTACACTTTTACTCCGTAGTGTATTAATTTCGAAACGAGTCTTTCCATTCCGTTGTCAGTTAAAGGCGTGTATAACTTGATAGAGAAAAGCTTTTACAAATATTTCTAAAAGAAAAAAATATAAGAAAAACTCAACGTGACTTGTGCTCTAAGCAAATGATATTTAACAAAGAAAAAAAAATATATTGCTATGAATTCTCGAGTGGCTTTTAAATCTCGAAGCAAGTTCAAGGGCGCACACTTTAAAATCGAAAGCTGGAGAAAGCATCTCATAATGAGCTAAACGAAATAAATAAATTGATTTTCGGGACGCATATGATTTAAGATGTGTTGAACTCACACGAAGTGGGGGAAATTAAATGCTTTTGGAATGAAAACTTTGCAGAGGGAATACATTAATTTAAGGGAAGATTATTTGTGACGTGAATGCTAATAGATGTATAGTTGAGACACAAACCAGGTTTATAAAATAGGTATGGACGAGGCCGGTCCAAGGCAACGTGAACTCGGACAGTTGCCCGGGGCGCTATGTGCTTAGGGCGCCATCAGCGATCTTGAAAAATTATGAAAAAGAAACTGCAGGTGGACGCCATGGAAGAAAATCATTGTTATTGCAAAATGTTTGTCTGCCATACTACATAAATGGTATGTTCGTGCACAGGAAGTGGCTGTAAAAGTCGCAGCTGACAAAGGTCACCCGCTTCCGTTGTACATGCATTGTGTTCTTTTATCTGATCAGTAGATCTCTTTGTCGGTGACGTTGGTCGTTTGGCGGTGGCGGCAATAGGCGTTTGGAGACCCATCGCGGAGGAGGCGGTGACTAAAAATTAGCCGTTTACCGGAGTTGGGAATCGAATTTTAAGTTATGCGGAACAATGCATATTGAGCGCCCTAGGGCGAATAAACTCGGTGCGATACCTCGATTATCGAATTTTAGTTTAACTAATATTTAATCAATAACATATTTGTGTTATATGTTTCACTCGTTAAGTATTTTAATGATATCTCTTTGCAATAATTAAGTCATTTATTCACTATGTATTCATAAATTAAAATCTGACAATTTGTTGAAATTCGCTGAAAGTGTCAAAGCCATTAAATGTTAAATGAAGGGAATTCGAGAAGCTCTTTATGAACTGTCAGAAATATCTCCGTCTGATCCTGTAGTGCGACATGACGCAGAAACACGTGTACCACAATTAGAAGATGATGTCTCTTTTCAGTGATGATAAACGTCTGGTATGATACCTTAGGCGGGGTAAACGATGTCAGCAAATCTATGCAGGAAGCATCTCTGGAACCATCTACCGCAGTTCCCCTAATGAATACTGACACTGATTATCGAATTGATTATCGCGCAATTGGATTTGGAAATGCACTAAAGTCAGCAAACAAAAGAGCGACAGAATTAGATGTAGAGCCCATTTTTAGAAATGGTAACGAGGCTGTTTGAACATGAGTGCACTGACGAGTGCACTGACGAGGTTCCAAAAGCAGATGAACCAGATTTTTAATTTTTTAAAATCAGATGTTCAATGTAATACTGGACAGAGTTATAAATTTAATATCAGAGAGATTTGGACAGTTGCAGCGTTTCAGTAGCACATGGGGATTTTCAAATGACCTAAAAAATCTGCCATGCAAAGAAAAGCTCAAAGCTGCATGTCATGGTTTGGAGAGAAAGTTAAGGTATCAATAAAAAGGCGATGTAAATGGATGTGATCAGCTGGCTTAACTAGATATAGCAAAAGAATCATTTCCTCATGATGTAAAGCTTCCAACAGAAGCCGCTAAATTCATTAACTAATAATAAGTTACAGGGTGTCATTCCAAATTTGTGAATATCATCATTAAGAATAATGCTTACACTACATTTTAATGTAGCCGCTGGCAAGAAAGGTGTAGTAAACTAAAACTTATAAAACATATTTACGATCATCCGTGTCTCAAGACAGAATGAATTCCTTGGCAATTTTGTATTTAGAAAATGATAATGCAAAGAATATAAATATAGAAAGTGCAAATAAAAGATTAGCTGAATTAAAAGCTAGTAAAAATATCATTGGTATGCTAATTGTTCATACCGTCCAAATACAAGTTAAGAAAAAAATGTTATTGCTGTTTAAAAAACAACCTAGGTTAAAAAAAACAACTCATTACCTAAACCTTTGCTTTTTTTCTTGCAAACATTTGTATGATTATACTGAAAAGGGGCGCCAAAGATAAGCTTGCCCGGGGCGCCAAAATCCGTAGGGCCAGCTCTGCAAGCAACCGTAGAGCCGGCTTTGGACGGTACCAAAGCCTGTATTTCATTAAAATAATCATGTCGACACGTCTGTCGTCCGCTGGGGTGACGTTTTCGTTGGCTTTGGATGCTCTCATCATTGGTTACCGTTCTTCCTTGAGGAAATTTCAACGTTGACCGTGAATAGTTCCGATAGGGGGGCTTAGAATATCTTCACTAGACATTGTCACGCTTTTAGCGGAGCTATTTATAGAGCCAGTGGAAAATAAATACTTCCACTCTAACTTCGAACAATTACGTCTTAAAAAATAATTGTATTTTACAAGAAAATTCTATTTAAAAAATACAAGTATGTTCATGAATGCCATATTTTAAGTGGACATATTCACATATTTTTTTGTCAGGAGTTTAATAACCATGGAACAATCAGTGTTTATTAATTGTGGATCAGTCAGCGTTTAATTATTGTGAATCTGTCATGTTTAATAATTGTAGATCAGTCAGTGTTTAATAATTGTAAATCAGTCAGTGTTTAATAATTGTAGATCAGTCAGTGTTTAATAACTGGGGATCAGTCATGTTTAATAATTGTGGATCAGTCATGTTTAATTATTGTGGATCAGTCATGTTTAATAAAAAATGGATTGGTCAGCGTAGGCGAAAAAGTGCAGCTTTTGAATCGTGGCCCCTGATCACAGGGACCTGGGGGTTAGTCTAGTGAATGAGATGATGCTTTTATCCAATCGGAAGCAGAAGACTATCTGGTCTGACTGCGATGACCACTATCTGTAAGTGGACACAGGTCCTACGGGACGTTGTGAGGGCTGTGCGAGGGCAGATCGGTGTAACCGAATTTGTGAAGCGACAATGCCGCCCAAGATCAACGTTCATGAACGCTGCCATTCAAACGGGCTGAAGACAGTGGAATGGGGAGAATGAAAGAAATACTGTCAACCCGGATGACATTACTGAGACATACCTATTTTATTCATTCGTGTTAATGATTAAGAACATTTCAAATATTTATTTTTAGCACATTGGTGAACAGTCTAAATAAGATACATGTTTGGAACGAGAACAATTTAAAAATTAGATGTTTAAAGTATTTTTTAAGCGTTAAAAGCAGCCAACATGTTCCAGCAAGCCTCACTCAACAAGGTGAAATCCCCCCCCCCCCCCCCCCAACCTTTTGCCTCCATAACGGCATATACATTTTTCATACCAGCATTCCTCAACCGTTTTTTTTAAAAATTCTTCACTGTTTTTATTTAGCATTGACACAAAGAAAAGTCTGGCCACTCCTGCGACGCTACTGATGCCAAGCTGCATCATCCACATATGATGTTCCGTTGGGTTATCCAGGTGCGTGGATAGAGGCGATTTCTTGTCCAGGGAACCAGCTAATAGAGAGAAATAATCTCAGGCCTTGTGATTTCGTCCTGCAAAGGTCAACACCATCGTCACATTGGGACGGACAAGTCAACACCATCGTTACATTGTGACGGACAAGTCAACAGCATCGTCACATTGGGACGGACAAGTGAACACCATCGTCACATTGGGACGGACAAGTCAACACCATCGTTACATTGTGACGGTCAAGTCAACACCATCGTCACATTGGGACGGACAAGTCAACACCATCGTTACATTGTGACGGACAAGTCAACAGCATCGTCACATTGGGACGGACAAGTGAACACCATCGTCACATTGGGACGGACAAGTCAACACCATCGTTACATTGTGACGGTCAAGTCAACACCATCGTCACATTGGGACGGACAAGTCAACACCATCGTTACATTGTGACGGACAAGTCAACACCATAGTCACATTGGGACGGACAAGTCAACACCATCGTCACATTGGGACGGACAAGTCAACACCATCGTTACATTGTGACGGACAAGTCAACACCATCGTCACATTGTGACTGACAAGTCAACACCATCGTTACATTGTGACGGACAAGTCAACACCATCGTTACATTGTGACGGACAAGTCAACACCATCGTCACATTGGGACGGACAAGTCAACACCATCGTCACATTGGGACGGACAAGTCAACACCATCGTCACATTGGGACGGACAAGTCAACACCATCATCACATTGGGACGGACAAGTCAACACCATAGTCACATTGGGACGGACAAGTCAACACCATCGTCACATTGGGACGGACAAGTCAACACCATCGTCACATTGTGACGGACAAGTCAACACCATCGTCACATTGGGACGGACAAGTCAACACCATCGTCACATTGTGACGGACAAGTCAACACCATCATCACATTGGGACGGACAAGTCAACACCATCGTCACATTGGGACGGACAAGTCAACACCATCATCACATTGTGACGGACAAGTCAACACCATAGTCACATTGGGACGGACAAGTCAACACCATCGTCACATTGGGACGGACAAGTCAACACCATCGTCACATTGTGACGGACAAGTCAACACCATCATCACATTGGGACGGACAAGTCAACACCATCGTTACATTGTGACGGACAAGTCAACACCATCGTCACATTGGGACGGACAAGTCAACACCATCGTCACATTGGGACGGACAAGTCAACACCATCGTCACATTGTGACGGACAAGTCAACACCATCGTCACATTGGGACGGACAAGTCAACACCATCGTCACATTGGGACGGACAAGTCAACACCATCGTCACATTGGGACGGACAAGTCAACACCATCGTCACATTGGGACGGACAAGTCAACACCATCGTCACATTGGGACGGACAAGTCAACACCATCGTCACATTGTGACGATTTGCAACGCTGTCAGAATGGTGCGCTCATTTGTCTGCTGGTTTAATGAACGCAAACTCACCGTCTCAAAGCTGTTCTGTCACGTGGTCTTGACGTCGCTTCCTTGGTGTTAAGTCATAAGCCATTCTAGAACTCTAATTTAATTTAAAGAAATCTCAAAAGAAACACGTTTATTAAAAAAAAATCTAATAAATACCTCCCCCCCCCCCCCCCCCCCGCTCTTTAAAAAAGTATTGTCTCTCCTCCTTATGTTTATCATAAGAGAACTTGTTCATTTATGTAAGTGAACGGTTCACTCAGTTAATCCTTCAAGAAGGTTTTAAAAAAAAGACGAGTTTTTGTAAATAGAGTTCATTGTCCGGGAGTGTAGGATGATACATAAATAACTGGCCCGGTGGGTGGGTGAGTGAATGGGTGAGTGAGTGGGTGAGTGGGTGGGTGAGTGGGTGGGTGAGTGGGCGTGTGGAGTTCTATCAACTGAGGGATCGTTTTATTTATTTCACGCCAGAACTGGTTTACTCTGGAGATATTTTGGAACGTTGGGGTAACCATGGCATACAATAATAGTCTGTGTTTAGTCTGATCTGTTCAGAGTGTAGAGCCCAAAATGGGAAGAAACAAAGAGAGGCGGTGGGGGTAGAGGGGATAAAATAGATGACCGTAATAGAATCGACTAGCACCCATGTCGTTACTCATTGTCGTCTGCTTGGCTCAATTCATATGTTTCGTCTACAGCTTTTTCGCCCCCCGCCCCATAATGGAATGTCGTTCGGCCTATGTTTGGCTCTATCGCTCCGATATGACGTTTTGTTCAACTCTTGGCAGTAGAGCGTCAAGTCTGTCTTACGAGTAACTTGTAAACGTCAAGTCTGTCATACGCGTAGCTTGTAAAAGTCAGGTCTAAAAAGGAAAAGGGGGGGGGGGACTCTGTGCTCAGTGCTGCACTGTGTCGTTAGGAGACTCGGTGCTCTGTGCTGTACTGGGCCCTGTGAGCACAGCTTTTCACAACTATGTCCACTAATAGACTTAACCCTCATCTTCTGTAAATCAAAAGATCTTACACATGACGGTCTAATCGATGACGTAATGATGAACACTTTTTAGTTATTTCTATCCTGTTACACAGTTGCTACTGCTTACTACTGCTTATCTATATCCAAGATCTGACACAGTTGCTAATATCTAGCTATATCCACGATCTCACACAGTTTCCACTGCTAATGAGAGTCTCTTGAACTCCGCTCACTCTATGAAAAAGTTGCTTTTCTCATATTAGGTTTGGTACATTTAAAATAAATCTTCATGACAAATATATAACAAACCCTGGATATTTTCTTCTTTATTTTCGTTCTTTAACTGGAAAGTGTAACAATTGTAACAATCGTTATTGTCACAATGTTAACTAATACTGTGAGCTATAATATGAAGTGTGGCCTGCCCTTGCTAATTAAATACTTCACTCTACTGTCCACTTTCTCTCAAGAATGAAAGTAGGTCCAATTGGATAAATTACTAAATAATAAATAATAAAAATAATTCCTTGTTGTTAGGACATCTTTGTAACAGACATAGCTACAATGTAAATAATATAATATTAACACACACTTTGAATAATATTCGATCCGAAATTAATACAATGATCCAATCTAGAAAATCCAATATGTCTGCCCTCAACCAAGGTAAAAATCGTACACATTTCTCTACTCCAAAAATCATGAGTTCTCACTCCGCTATGAAAAACTAGTTCCTGCTTATCTCGTGTTTTAATTCATTATGGTCGAATCCCTACGCCATCGTGCAGTAAGAAGAAATATTATTGTCATTTGACAGATCATGGCTAACTTGGTGTGTTACAGAAAGGAAATATTGTGTTTTCTTTTAACTAGACAGTACATCTAGGCATTTATGACTGAACATCTCTAAACGGCATCGTAAACCAGGAAGTGTTTGTTCTGTTTGACGATGGATTTAACTCACTGGAGATGAGAGATTAGGATGAACAGGCTTTCAATTGCGAATGATTAAATACTTAAAACTATACAATTTTAAAATTGAAGTAGTTCAGTGGTTCTCAACCTTCCTAGTGCCGCGACCCTTTAATACAGATCCTTGTGTTGTGGCGACCCCCAACCATAAAATTATTTTCGTTGCTACTTAATATAGTGAAGTATATGTGTCTCCGATGGTCTTTGGCGACCCATTCGATCCCCGAAAGGGTCGCGACCCACAGGTTGAGAACCGCTGAAGTAGTGGACTTAAAGCAAGGGGATATTTGGACTTAAAACATGGGATATATGGATTAAAAGTATAGGATATATGGACTTAAAGTATAGGATATATAGACTAAAAGTATAGGATATATGGACATAAAACATGGGATATATGGGCTTAAAGCAAGTGATATCTGGACTTAAAACATGGGATATCTGGAATTAAAACATGGGATTTCTGGACCTAAAACATGGGATATATGGACTTAAAGTATGGGATCTCTGGACTTATGAGATATCTGGACTTAAAACATGGGATATCTGGACTTAAAACATGGGATATCTGCACTTAAACCATGGGATATCTGGACTTAAAATATGGGATATGGGAATGTTATACTGATAGTGTTATAGTGATAGTGTCATACTGATAGTGTTATAGTGATAGTTTTATAGTGATAGTGTTAAACTGATGTTATTATACTGATAGTGTTACGCACATCGTACTATACAATTACGTCATCTAATAGGATCAATGAGAAGTTATCGTTTATGACACGAACATTACAGCTGTACTACTCTACGTGACGTTGTCTGACACTGTGGCATACACAGTGCCAATGTGGCCAGATAAACTGTTGGCCAGGAGAACGGTTAGTAAAGTGATGTGGGAAAAAAAAAGGGGGGAGGGGTGTTGGTAGAAAGGGATAAGCAGCCGTTCGGAAATATGCCACGTCATCTTGTCTTTTGAACAATGAATTTTATAATTAAATACTGCTGACATGTATATTTATAGTTTAATACTGCTGACGTGTATATTTATAGTTCAATACTGCTGACATGTATATTTATAGTTCAATGCTGCTGACATGTATATTTATAGTTCAATACTGCTGACATGTATATTTATAGTTCAATACTGCTGACATGTATATTTATAGTTCAATACTGCTGACATATATATTTATAGTTTAATACTGCTGACATGTATATTTATAGTTCAATACTGCTGACATGTATATTTATACTTTAATGCTGCTAACATGTATATTTATAGTTCAATACTGCTGACATGTATATTTATAGTTCAATACTGCTGACATGTATATTTATAGTTCAATACTGCTGACATGTATATTTATAGTTCAATACTGCTGACATGTATATTTATAGTTCAATACTGCTGACATGTATATTTATAGTTCATTACTGCTGACATGTATATTTATGGTTTAATACTGCTGACATGTATATTTATAGTTCATTACTGCTGACATGTATATTTATAGTTTAATACTGCAGACATGTATATTTATAGTTTAATACTGCTGACATGTATATTTATAGTTCAATACTGCTGACATGTATATTTATAGTTTAATACTGCTGACGTGTATATTTATAGTTCAATACTGCTGACATGTATATTTATAGTTTAATACTGCTGAAATGTATATTTATAGTTCAATACTGCTGACATGTATATTTATAGTTTAATACTGCTGACGTGTATATTTATAGTTCAATACTGCTGACATGTATATTTATAGTTCAATACTGCTGACATGTATATTTATAGTTTAATACTGCTGACGTGTATATTTATAGTTCAATACTGCTGACATGTATATTTATAGTTCAATACTGCTGACATGTATATTTATAGTTCAATACTGCTGACATGTATATTTATAGTTCAATACTGCTGACATGTATATTTATAGTTTAATACTGCTGACGTGTATATTTATAGTTCAATACTGCTGACATGTATATTTATAGTTCAATACTGCTGACATGTATATTTATAGTTTAATACTGCTGACATGTATATTTATAGTTCAATACTGCTGACATGTATATTTATAGTTCAATACTGCTCACATGTATATTTATAGTTTAATACTGCTGACATGTATATTTATAGTTCAATACTGCTGACATGTATATTTATATTTTAATACTGCTGACGTGTATATTTATAGTTCAATACTGCTGACATGTATATTTATAGTTTAATACTGCTTACATGTATATTTATAGTTCAATACTGCTGACATGTATATTTATAGTTTAATACTGCTGACATGTATATACCTAATAAAAAAATAGATCTCTGTGTTTGCTTGCGTGTGTGTGTATGTATTTGTGTGTTTGTATTAGAGTCTAATGTTGTCTTGGTTATGATGACTGGTCAAGGGTATGAAGTCCTCACAAATCTGCTGCACTACACTTAAAGTTAGTTGATGGACAGGGACATTCTCCCCGACCCCGACTAGTTATACAAGTATGAAATAAAAAGAAGAAGTTAGAGTGGACATTGACCAGTTGATGGACAGGGACATTCTCCCCGACCCCGACTAGTTATACAAGTATGAAATACAAAGAAGAAGTTAGAGTGGACATTGACCAGTTGATGGACAGGGACATTCTCCCCGACCCGACTAGTTATACAAGTATGAAATACAAAGAAGAAGTTAGAGTGGACATTGACCAGTTGATGGACAGGGACATTCTCCCCGACCCCGACTAG
Organism: Omphiscola glabra; assembly: GCA_964017045.1. Taxonomy (NCBI): domain Eukaryota; kingdom Metazoa; phylum Mollusca; class Gastropoda; family Lymnaeidae; genus Omphiscola; species Omphiscola glabra. The sequence goes on from OZ024795.1 coordinate 20,533,032, forward strand.
TTATACAAGTATGAAATACAAAGAAGAAGTTAGAGTGGACATTGACCAGTTGATGGACAGGGACATTCTCCCCGACCCCGACTAGTTATACAAGTATGAAATACAAAGAAGAAGTTAGAGTGGACATTGACCAGTTGATGGACAGGGACATTCTCACCGACCCCGACTAGTTATACAAGTATGAAATACAAAGAAGAAGTTAGAGTGGACATTGACCAGTTGATGGACAGGGACATTCTCCCCGACCCCGACTAGTTATACAAGTATGAAATACAAAGAAGAAGTTAGAGTGGAAATTGACCAGTTGATGGACAGGGACATTCTCCCCGACCCCGACTAGTTATACAAGTATGAAATACAAAGAAGAAGTTAGAGTGGACATTGACCAGTTGATGGACAGGGACATTCTCCCCGACCCCGACTAGTTATACAAGTATGAAATACAAAGAAGAAGTTAGAGTGGACATTGACCAGTTGATGGACAGGGACATTCTCCCCGACCCCGACTAGTTATACAAGTATGAAATACAAAGAAGAAGTTAGAGTGGACATTGACCAGTTGATGGACAGGGACATTCTCACCGACCCCGACTAGTTATACAAGTATGAAATACAAAGAAGAAGTTAGAGTGGACATTGACCAGTTGATGGACAGGGACATTCTCCCCGACCCCGACTAGTTATACAAGTATGAAATACAAAGAAGAAGTTAGAGTGGAAATTGACCAGTTGATGGACAGGGACATTCTCCCCGACCCCGACTAGTTATACAAGTATGAAATACAAAGAAGAAGTTAGAGTGGACATTGACCAGTTGATGGACAGGGACATTCTCCCCGACCCCGACTAGTTATACAAGTATGAAATACAAAGAAGAAGTTAGAGTGGACATTGACCAGTTGATGGACAGGGACATTCTCCCCGACCCCGACTAGTTATACAAGTATGAAATACAAAGAAGAAGTTAGAGTGGACATTGACCAGTTGATGGACAGGGACATTCTCACCGACCCCGACTAGTTATACAAGTATGAAATACAAAGAAGAAGTTAGAGTGGACATTGACCAGTTGATGGACAGGGACATTCTCCCCGACCCCGACTAGTTATACAAGTATGAAATACAAAGAAGAAGTTAGAGTGGACATTGACCAGTTGATGGACAGGGACATTCTCCCCGACCCCGACTAGTTATACAAGTATGAAATACAAAGAAGAAGTTAGAGTGGACATTGACCAGTTGATGGACAGGGACATTCTCCCCGACCCGACTAGTTATACAAGTATGAAATACAAAGAAGAAGTTAGAGTGGACATTGACCAGTTGATGGACAGGGACATTCTCCCCGACCCCGACTAGTTATACAAGTATGAAATACAAAGAAGAAGTTAGAGTGGACATTGACCAGTTGATGGACAGGGACATTCTCCCCGACCCCGACTAGTTATACAAGTATGAAATACAAAGAAGAAGTTAGAGTGGACATTGACCAGTTGATGGACAGGGACATTCTCCCCGACCCCGACTAGTTATACAAGTATGAAATACAAAGAAGAAGTTAGAGTGGACATTGACCAGTTGATGGACAGGGACATTCTCACCGACCCCGACTAGTTATACAAGTATGAAATACAAAGAAGAAGTTAGAGTGGACATTGACCAGTTGATGGACAGGGACATTCTCCCCGACCCCGACTAGTTATACAAGTATGAAATACAAAGAAGAAGTTAGAGTGGACATTGACCAGTTGATGGACAGGGACATTCTCCCCGACCCCGACTAGTTATACAAGTATGAAATACAAAGAAGAAGTTAGAGTGGACATTGACCAGTTGATGGACAGGGACATTCTCCCCGACCCCGACTAGTTATACAAGTATGAAATACAAAGAAGAAGTTAGAGTGGACATTGACCAGTTGATGGACAGGGACATTCTCCCCGACCCCGACTAGTTATACAAGTATGAAATACAAAGAAGAAGCTAGAGTGGACATTGACCAGTTGATGGACAGGGACATTCTCCCCGACCCCGACTAGTTATACAAGTATGAAATACAAAGAAGACGTTTGCGTTGACATTGACCAGTAAGTTTCAACCAAGCATCTCATATTAATAGTTAACTTATTGATCGGGATCAGCTCAAGTTATTAGCAAAGGAAAGGTGGCTTTGGCAGTAAGGAAATGTGGGGTTTGTTGTAAGGAAATGTTGGTTTGGTTGTAAGGAAATGTGGAGTTGGTTGTTAGGAAATGTGGAGTTGGTTGTAAGGAAATGTGGAGTTGGTTGTAAGGAAATGTGGAGTTGGTTGTTAGGAAATGTGGAGTTGGTTGTTAGGAAATGTTGGTTTGGTTGTAAGGAAATGTGGAGTTGGTTGTTAGGAAATGTGGAGTTGGTTGTTAGGAAATGTGGAGTTGGTTGTTAGGAAATGTGGAGTTGGTTGTTAGGAAATGTTGGTTTGGTTGTAAGGAAATGTGGAGTTGGTTGTTAGGAAATGTGGAGTTGGTTGTTAGGAAATGTGGAGTTGGTTGTTAGGAAATGTGGAGTTGGTTGTAAGGAAATGTGGAGTTGGTTGTAAGGAAATGTGGAGTTGGTTGTTAGGAAATGTGGAGTTGGTTGTTAGGAAATGTTGGTTTGGTTGTAAGGAAATGTGGAGTTGGTTGTTAGGAAATGTGGAGTTGGTTGTTAGGAAATGTGGAGTTGGTTGTTAGGAAATGTGGAGTTGGTTGTTAGGAAATGTGGAGTTGGTTGTTAGGAAATGTTGGTTTGGTTGTAAGGAAATGTGGAGTTGGTTGTTGGGAAATGTGGAGTTGGTTGTTAGGAAATGTGGAGTTGGTTGTTAGGAAATGTGGAGTTGGTTGTTAGGAAATGTGGAGTTGGTTGTTAGGAAATGTGGAGTTGGTTGTTAGGAAATGTGGAGTTGGTTGTTGGGAAATGTGGAGTTGGTTGTTAGGAAATGTGGAGTTGGTTGTTAGGAAATGTGGAGTTGGTTGTTAGGAAATGTGGAGTTGGTTGTTGGGAAATGTGGAGTTGGTTGTTAGGAAATGTGGAGTTGGTTGTTAGGAAATGTGGAGTTGGTTGTTAGGAAATGTGGAGTTGGTTGTTAGGAAATGTGGAGTTGGTTGTTAGGAAATGTGGAGTTGGTTGTTAGGAAATGTGGAGTTGGTTGTTAGGAAATGTGGAGTTGGTTGTTAGGAAATGTGGAGTTGGTTGTTAGGAAATGTGGAGTTGGTTGTAAGGAAATGTGGAGTTGGTTGTTAGGAAATGTGGAGTTGGTTGTAAGGAAATGTGGAGTTGGTTGTAAGGAAATGTGGAGTTGGTTGTAAGGAAATGTGGAGTTGGTTGTAAGGAAATGTGGAGTTGGTTGTAAGGAAATGTGGAGTTGGTTGTTAGGAAATGTGGAGTTGGTTGTTAGGAAATGTGGAGTTGGTTGTAAGGAAATGTGGAGTTGGTTGTTAGGAAATGTGGAGTTGGTTGTTAGGAAATGTGGAGTTGGTTGTTAGGAAATGTGGAGTTGGTTGTTGGGAAATGTGGAGTTGGTTGTTAGGAAATGTGGAGTTGGTTGTTAGGAAATGTGGAGTTGGTTGTTGGGAAATGTGGAGTTGGTTGTTAGGAAATGTGGAGTTGGTTGTTAGGAAATGTGGAGTTGGTTGTTAGGAAATGTTGGTTTGGTTGTAAGGAAATGTGGAGTTGGTTGTTAGGAAATGTGGAGTTGGTTGTTAGGAAATGTGGAGTTGGTTGTTAGGAAATGTTGAGTTGGTTGTTAGGAAATGTGGAGTTGGTTGTTAGGAAATGTGGAGTTGGTTGTAAGGAAATGTGGAGTTGGTTGTAAGGAAATGTGGAGTTGGTTGTTAGGAAATGTGGAGTTGGTTGTTAGGAAATGTGGAGTTTGTTGTTAGGAAATGTGGAGTTGGTTGTTAGGAAATGTTGGTTTGGTTGTAAGGAAATGTGGAGTTGGTTGTTAGGAAATGTGGAGTTGGTTGTTAGGAAATGTGGAGTTGGTTGTTAGGAAATGTGGAGTTGGTTGTTAGGAAATGTTGGTTTGGTTGTAAGGAAATGTGGAGTTGGTTGTTGGGAAATGTGGAGTTGGTTGTTAGGAAATGTGGAGTTGGTTGTTAGGAAATGTGGAGTTGGTTTTTAGGAAATGTTGGTTTGGTTGTAAGGAAATGTGGAGTTGGTTGTTAGGAAATGTGGAGTTGGTTGTTAGGAAATGTTGGTTTGGTTGTAAGGAAATGTGGAGTTGGTTGTTAGGAAATGTGGAGTTGGTTGTTAGGAAATGTGGAGTTGGTTGTTAGGAAATGTGGAGTTGGTTGTTAGGAAATGTTGGTTTGGTTGTAAGGAAATGTGGAGTTGGTTGTTAGGAAATGTGGAGTTGGTTGTTAGGAAATGTGGAGTTGGTTGTTAGGAAATGTGGAGTTGGTTGTAAGGAAATGTGGAGTTGGTTGTAAGGAAATGTGGAGTTGGTTGTTAGGAAATGTGGAGTTGGTTGTTAGGAAATGTTGGTTTGGTTGTAAGGAAATGTGGAGTTGGTTGTTAGGAAATGTGGAGTTGGTTGTTAGGAAATGTGGAGTTGGTTGTTAGGAAATGTTGGTTTGGTTGTAAGGAAATGTGGAGTTGGTTGTTAGGAAATGTGGAGTTGGTTGTTAGGAAATGTGGAGTTGGTTGTTAGGAAATGTGGAGTTGGTTGTTAGGAAATGTGGAGTTGGTTGTTAGGAAATGTGGAGTTGGTTGTAAGGAAATGTGGAGTTGGTTGTAAGGAAATGTGGAGTTGGTTGTTAGGAAATGTGGAGTTGGTTGTTAGGAAATGTGGAGTTTGTTGTTAGGAAATGTGGAGTTGGTTGTTAGGAAATGTTGGTTTGGTTGTAAGGAAATGTGGAGTTGGTTGTTAGGAAATGTGGAGTTGGTTGTTAGGAAATGTGGAGTTGGTTGTTAGGAAATGTGGAGTTGGTTGTTAGGAAATGTTGGTTTGGTTGTAAGGAAATGTGGAGTTGGTTGTTGGGAAATGTGGAGTTGGTTGTTAGGAAATGTGGAGTTGGTTGTTAGGAAATGTGGAGTTGGTTTTTAGGAAATGTTGGTTTGGTTGTAAGGAAATGTGGAGTTGGTTGTTAGGAAATGTGGAGTTGGTTGTTAGGAAATGTGGAGTTGGTTGTTAGGAAATGTGGAGTTGGTTGTTAGGAAATGTTGGTTTGGTTGTAAGGAAATGTGGAGTTGGTTGTAAGGAAATGTGGAGTTGGTTGTAAGGAAATGGGGAGTTGGTTGTTAGGAAATGTGGAGTTGGTTGTTAGGAAATGTGGAGTTGGTTGTTAGGAAATGTGGAGTTGGTTGTTAGGAAATGTTGGTTTGGTTGTAAGGAAATGTGGAGTTGGTTGTTAGGAAATGTGGAGTTGGTTGTTAGGAAATGTGGAGTTGGTTGTTAGGAAATGTGGAGTTGGTTGTTAGGAAATGTTGGTTTGGTTGTAAGGAAATATGGAGTTGGTTGTTAGGAAATGTGGAGTTGGTTGTTAGGAAATGTGGAGTTGGTTGTAAGGAAATGTGGAGTTGGTTGTTAGGAAATGTTGGTTTGGTTGTAAGGAAATGTGGAGTTGGTTGTTAGGAAATGTGGAGTTGGTTGTTAGGAAATGTGGAGTTGGTTGTTAGGAAATGTGGAGTTGGTTGTTAGGAAATGTTGGTTTGGTTGTTAGGAAATGTGGAGTTGGTTGTTAGGAAATGTGGAGTTGGTTGTAAGGAAATGTCGATCTTTTCTGTAAAATTCCGTTACACGGTTTTGAATCTTATGTGATTATGTCAAAAGTTTAGCATGTCACAAGTCACAAGATGTATTGACATTTTCATTAAACAGTTACCAGATGTTAACAAAAATGGGCGCTGCTTTCAGTGTTTGCAAACAATGTTGACATTTCCCTTTTGTTACACCCACAAACCCATTTGAATATAAGGCAACCAATCGTTGCAGTCAGTAACGCCCACTTAAATCCTTCCACCCCCTATAATCCTGGACTGTCACGTTCATGTAATGTTTCTCCCGTAAGAGTTTTTAAGCATCTCATTTCTGGCTGCCAGCACAAAAGCATTTTTTACTTCCGGGATGCCTCTTAATAAAAATTCCAGTTCCGGTAGCCATCTTGAAAATAAAAAGTAATAAAAACCAACACAGATCGCAACGCCCATTTTTAGCATCCGGTAACCATTTAATTAAAAAGTCAATAAATGATCTCGACAAATCGGGACCCCCTTCCCCGCAGGCAAGAAGAACCTGGATCATTCTTAAAAAGGACACATGTGGCTTTATTACAAGCAGACAGCTGCTGGAAAAGTGTTCTCCACCTATATAGGCCTAACCAAGCATTTCGACACTGCCAGCAGATTAGCACTCTGGAAGATCATGGCCAAATATGGATGCCCCCAAAAATTCAACTCAATGGTGCGGCAATTCCACGATGGTTTGCAGGCTAGGTTCCGGGGAAATGGAGAGTTGTCTCAACCATTCCCTGTGGCTAATGATGTAAAATAGGCTTCCTCCTGGCACCAACGATTTTCAGTTTCATGTTTTCCGCCATGCTGTCTCGTGCTTTCAGACATTGCAATCGGCATCAGATACATAAGTGATGGTAAAGTATTTAACCCCAGGGGACTAAACGCTAAATCCAAAGTCCGGACAGACATCATCGGGGGACTTTCTGTAATGCCGATTACTTTGCCCTTAACGCAGAATCAGAGGCCGATATGCAACCCAGTGCTGCAAACTCCTCGTGTGTCCTGTATTAACCAGCTTCACGAAAACCTTACATCAAGCCCAACATCCAATCAATGGCGAACGGCTTAAAGTTGTGAACAACTTCTCTTACGTCGAAAGCTCACTGTCCCTAAGTGCAACCATTAATGATGAGGTTTACTTTCGAACTGCCAGAGACTGCGAAACATTAGGAAAAATGTCTAAGAATGTATGGACAAGGAGAGGCATAAGCAACCAAACTGAGATAAAAGTTTACAAGGCAGCTGTGCTCTCAACGCTCATATAAGCATGTGAAACATGAAAAGTCTATCAACACCATGCAAGGAAACTAAATCACTTTCACACGACGAGTCTCAGAAAAATCCAGAAAATTAAAGGGCAGGACAAGATCCCAGACACTGATATACTAGCACAAGCAGGTCCTCCCCCCCCCCCGCCCCCATACACACCTTATTAATGCAGTCCCAGCTCCTCTGGGCGGGCCACGTGGCGAGAATGTCAGACGACCGCTTGCCCAGTAGAATATTTTATGGTGAACTAAAACAGGACAGGAGGTTTGCTGGAGGACAGAAGAAACGCCTTACAGACACTGTAAGCATCTTTGAAGGCTTTCATATCCACCTGGACATGTGGGAACAGTCCTCAAAGAATAGAGACCAGTGGCACTCTTCCATTCACAAGGGCTCAGTACAACATGAGGCTGACAGAACAACTGCTGGGCTCAATGAAACATAAGGCTAACAGAACAGCTGCTGGGCTCAGTACAACATGAGGCTGACAGAACAGCTGCTGAGCTCAATGAAACATAAGGCTAACAGAACAGCTGCTGGGCTCAGTGCAACATGAGGCTGACAGAACAGCTGCTGGGCTCAATGAAACATAAGGCTAACAGAACAGCTGCTGGGCTCAGTACAACATGAGGCTGACAGAACAGCTGCTGAGCTCAATGAAACATAAGGCTAACAGAACAGCTGCTGCGCTCAGTACAACATGAGGCTGACAGAACAGCTGCTGGGCTCAATGAAACATAAGGCTAACAGAACAGCTACTTCAGAACAAAAAAGACAAGCCAGAAAAGCCCGAGTTAGATCTTTACCTGGAGTTTTCCCATCCATCCCCTGCAACCTATGCACCAGAACTTTGGGTGCCAGATTTGACCTGATCAGCAATCTGCGCAACGTCATCATAGTTTGTGCCACCGTTTAGACCACCCCGGTCCAGACCTTCTATCCAGAATGTGGCTCAATTACTAATTAAATAATTTTTTCTTATTTGTTTCCTTAAAAGTAATACACAAACATTTGTAGAGTTGAGTGGTTACATGTTTGTCCAGACAGACAAGTTTTGAGAAACACTAGAAAAAAACGTATTTTAAATATACACAGTAACAAACATTAGCTAAATCCGTACACTTCATTTCAACGGGTGACATTACAGAACACAAAACACACTTAGCTTTAAGTGAAGCCCCTTATTTTACACCAGATCCGAGAAATACATCTCACTCAAGTACAGCTCTCCAACATGGAATCCTTTATTTTGTTCAAATATTTGTTGGATTGTTTCTATAAATCTAGAGTTACGCCATCATTTCCTCTCCATCCCTATTAATATTTATCTTTTCTTTCTTTCACGCTTTCCAATGATATACCACCACCATGTCTCTAGCATTAATGCCATCATTTAAAAAAAGATAAAAAAAGATAAAAATCGATGCCCAGAAAGGCGTAGAAATTGAAAACATGGATTACATCTGCGATGCCATCCCCGCGTAGATTTTGTGTCAGGCCCGGTAAATTTATGGGCGCTAATGTTTGCTTTGTCGCCGTGTATCAACTCGGTGCTAATGGAGCAGAATGAGAAATTGTTAACTTACGAAGAGAACGACCTCACTTAACGTCTTAGGGATGAGATTTTATCGTCTAGACCAGGAGGGAGTAAATCCTGCAGGGGAAGTGAACTGGGCGCCTGTCCTGGACCTGGTTGCAGGGGTTGGCAGGGAGAGAGGGGTGGGAGGGGCGTACTAAATAAGTTGAACTGAGCTGCAATGTTGGTTATATCGTAGCCCGAGGCGCTGGGGTGTCTTTGTGTGCTGGGGTGTCTTTGTGTGCTGAGGTGTCTTTGTGTGCTGGGGTGTATTTGTACGCTGCCATGACGGCGGCTAGGTCTAGGAAGATTATTACAAAAGTTTTACTGAGCAGATATGTCACAGAATGCAGGTTTAACAGCTATGTCACACGACGCAGGTTTCAAAGATATGTCACAGAATGCAGGTTTCACAGCTATGTCACACAACGCAGGTTTCAAAGATATGTCACAGAATGCAGGTTTCACAGCTATGTCACCCAACGCAGGTTTCAAAGATTTGTCACAGAATGCAGGTTTCACAGCTATGTCTCACAACGCAGGTTTCAGATCCATATCACACGACATAGGTTTCACAGCCATATCACACGACATAGGTTTCACAGCCATATCACACGACATAGGTTTCTCAGCCATATCACACGACATAGGTTTCTCAGCCATATCACACGACATAGGTTTCATAGCCTTATCACACGACATAGGTTTCTCAGCCATATCACACGACATAGGTTTCACAGCCATATCACACGACATAGGTTTCACAGCCACATCACACGACATAGGTTTCTCAGCTATAAGAAATGACACAGGTTTCACAGCCATATCACGCGACATAGGTTTTCACAGCCATATCACACGACATATGTTTCTCAGCTATAACTCATGACATAGGTTTCTCAGCTATAATTCATGACATAGGTTTCTCAACTATAACTCATGACATAGGTTTCTCAGCTATAACTCATGACATAGGTTTCTCAGCTATAACTCATGACATAGGTTTCTCAACTATAACTCATGACATAGGTTTCTCAGCTATAACACATGACATAGGTTTCTCAGCTGTAACACTTGACATAGGTTTCTCAGCTATAACACATGACATAGGTTTCTCAGCTATAACTCATGACATAGGTTTCTCAACTATAACTCATGACATAGGTTTCTCAGCTATAACACATGACATAGGTTTCTCAGCTGTAACACTTGACATAGGTTTCTCAGCCATATCACACAACGCACGTTTCAAAGGTATTTTCCAGGTTTTGTTCTGAGTCCAACTGATTTGACACCACATCGGAAATGAATCAAGGGGTTTAGATACTTCCACCCTCATATTAGTGTGTCTGATCGATAAATATAGTTTTAGCCATAATAGTGGTACCGCATAGATTGACAATGCTGATTGCAAGAACTGCAAGAAATCTAGTGTAGTGCAAATAGTGCAGTGCAATGCAGCATTGTCGGTTTGTTGCAGGTACTATAGGGTTAAAAATAATGTCAACTGCAATATTTTTGGAATGACATTTAGGTTATAAATAGTTGTTACTGTTCATAACAATGGTAGATCTGTTAAAAAAAACGAAAAAAACAAACAAAACCAACTGTATTTTGAAAAAAATCTTACGAATTACTTATGATATAAATAATGCCACGACAACAGCCGTAGTTTAAAGTTATAAATAACAAAAAAGTCGATTCAATATAGTAACCATCCCCTCCCGTCTTTCTAATGAACTGCACAAGATTCAGAAGATAGATTCAAATATTTCATTTTGAAACAAAATTCTAAGCGAGTGAGAAAGTCATGAAGTAAAGAGTAGAGACGTACAAGGCAAGTGACACGCGTGTTGAGGTGGGGGGGGGGGGGTGGGAGGCCCAGGGTGGGGGGCGACTGACGACAAACTATCTGAAAAAATTTAGTCGAACAATTTCTAATGAGACACATGATACAAGACTCATGGGCGGCAGACAGTGGTATCAAATGGTCGCATGTTTCAATAACAATGACGCATGAAGTAGGTCTAAAAAAGGGAAATTTAATAAGTAACGTTGTAATGTTGGGTGGGTCGTTGTAATGTTGGGTGGGTCGTTGTAATGTTGGGTGGGTCGTTGTAATGTTGGGTGTGTCGTTGTAATGTTGGGTGGTCGGGTGGGTCGTTGTAATGTTGGGTGTGTCGTTGTAATGTTGGGTGTGTCGTTGTAATGTTGGGTGGGTCGTTGTAATGTTGGGTGTGTCGTTGTAATGTTGGGTGTGTCGTTGTAATGTTGGGTGTGTCGTTGTAATGTTGGGTGAGTCGTTGTAATGTTTGGTGTATCGTTGTAATGTTGGTTGGGTCGTTGTAATGTTAGGTGTGTCGTTGTAATGTTAGGTGGGTCGTTGTAATGTTGGGTGTGTCGTTGTAATGTTGGGTTGGTCGTTGTAATGTTGGGTGGGTCGTTGTAATGTTGGGTGTGTCGTTGTAATGTTGGGTGTGTTGTTGTAATGTAGGGTAGGTCGTTTTAATGTAAGGTGGGTCGTTGTAATGTAGGGTGGGTCGTTTTAATGTAAGGTGGGTCGTTGTAATGTTGGGTTTGTCTTTGTAGTGTAGGATGTGTCGTTGTAATTTTGGGTGTGTCGTTGTAATGTATGGTGGGTCGCTGTAATGTCGGGTGGGTCGTTGTAATGTTGGTTGGGTCGTTGTAATGTTGGGTGGGTCGTTGTAATGTTGGTTGGGTCGTTGTAATGTTGGGTGTGTCTTTGTAGTGAAGGATGTGTCGTTGTAATTTTGGGTGTGTCGCTGTAATGTTGGGTGGGTCGTTGTAATGTTGGATAGATGTGAGATGACACAATGAACGAGTAGCGGCTTGTTATAATTCTATTCATCTTATAAAATGCGTCAAATTGTCTTAAATAAAGCATATTGTCTCATAAACAAGATATTGTATGACACACACTATATTATCTGATATAAAACTATCTGCTATAATACGTATTATCTTATACACAACATATCACTTGATGTAAAACTATCTGAAGTACAAAATATCTGAAAACTGAACACAGACGACGTACCAATTTTTGTGTGTAGGTATCGTATCTAATTTTCTGCATAAATCATACATTAAATGTGTTGAAGTGTGTTGAAATTATTAAAGTAAGTTTAAATTTTTTTTACATTAGATGTATCGCCGTGAAGCTGGTCTATAGAAATGCATGCTTAGTTTAATGACCAGATGACAACCACGGGTTTAATGACCAGATGACAACCACGGGTTTAATGACCAGATGACAACCACAATTTTAATGACCAGATGACAACCACAAGTTTAATGACCAGATGACAACCACGGGTTTATTGAATAGATGACAACCACAGGTTTAATGACCCGGTGATGGCCACAGGTTTTATCACCAGATGACAACCACAAGTTAAATGAACAGGTGACAGCCACAAGTTAAATGAACAGGTGACAAACACAAATATAATGACCATAAGACGACCAGAAGACAACCACAACGTTTGACAACCACAAATATAATGACCATAAGACGAACAGAAGACAACCACTACGTTATATAACATTATATTAACATTATGTCCACATACCTTATCGTTCAACGCCTCTGTCCTGTCAATGAGCTGATCGCATACTCGGCTCTCCAAAAAGCCCCTGAAAAAAAAATTGGTAAATAATTTAAGAACCACTCAAACTAGACCCCTAAATTGCGTAAATATTCGACCCGATACAATGATCCACAAATAATTCAGCAAACAATAATTAAAATCTAATACATCATGATGCGTTCAAGTGGAGGGAAAGCAGAAACTAATCTTAAAATAACAGCCTATGTCATGTGTATGTAGATCAACGCATCTCTTTACTTATAATGATTTAATATTTAATGAGATAACCGTGGCCTGTTGAAAAGGTAAATTTTTCACGTGGCTCTGTGGCTCTGTGACACTGTGGCTCTGTGAATATTTCGTTTGAATTTTTAAGAAGTGGGACACACGTTTGTTTTTCCAATTAAAAATATGACCGTCTAAAAACCGATGATAAGAGGTTAAAGAATAATACACTCAAAGGTGCTTCTGTATAAATACGATAATGGAGAAATAAATAGTTTATAGTAAAGCGATGCACAGATTGGTATGTGTAGGTCAAGAGCTTCGTGCTCAGTACCGCTTCTGCCGCTTGTCTGTTTGTCAGGTGTATCGAAGTATTGATGGGGATGTTGCCTTTAGATGCCTGGCTTGTCTTCGACATTCGAAACATAATCCCAGACATTAGAACTCCAGCAAGTCATCGTCACAACATTGAGTAAGACATCATTAGCACGCCTGACGGGGGGTTTAGTTTTGTGACTTGACTCTAGTGTCTGCTGATCTATATTCTTAAATAGAATTGAGCAAAGTCTTCGCAATGGTGCTCTGCATTGCACTGTAAGGAATGTAGGGACACCAGCATGGTATCTTCGTTACCTGGCGAGGGTGGCTGGAAAGTGAGCGATACTGAACTAGAGATAAAGGAATGAATGGACAAGTAGGGGAATGGTTAGACAAAAGGGGGGTAATTGATAGACAAAACGGGGGGGGGGGGGAAGACAAAGGAAAGGAATGGATAGACAAAAAAAGGGAAGGTGAATAGACAAAGGTGGAGAAGGGATAGACCAAGGCAGGGAATGGTTATGCAAAAAAATGGGGAATGGATAGACAAATGTGGGAAATGGTTCGAACAAAGTGTGGAATGGATAGACACAAAATGGGGGAGTCGATATACAAATGTTGGGAATGGATACACAAAGGTAGGGAATGGATAGGCAAAGTCAAGGAATGGATATACAAAGGTGGAGAATGAATAGACAAAAGAGGGGAATGGATAGACAAAGGTGGGGAATGGATAGAAAAAAGAGGAGAAGACATTTACAAAAGACGGGAATGGATAGACAAAGATACGGAATGAATGAAAAAGATTGGGAAGGGAGAGACAAACGAGAGGAAGGGCAGACAAACGAGAGTCGATGACATCACAGATGTTACAAACGTGATTCTATCAAATTGCCTGGTCGCCCAAGATCGCCATTAGACCCCCCCGCCCCACTAATGACGGTACTTGATATAATCTACACATTGAACGCCATGGACAGGCTGGGGCAGATATGGCGCCTCGGATAAAATAAGCGCACGTCGACCCGGACGTGACGTCACCTATATCACGTGTATGATGACCATGTCGCGCGACAGGGTAAGAACAGACAGAAAAAAATATGGTTTGGGGTGGAAGGATGATAATGACACCGCCACACTTAAGCATAATGGAGCCAAATTAAGCGTCCCCGGTTGCCGGCCCTCGTTCTAGTATCGCTTAGCGACTGACCCACAGAAATCCATTATGGTGAGGCCATTATGACGTAACATCTCATTGATTCTCTCTCTCGCTCTCTCTCCTCTTTTTGAAATCCATTCTTGTGAGACTGTACGTCCTTGGATCGACCAGCGGATCCATCAATATCTTCTGCTCCAACATCTTGTATACATCCAAAGTATTAGACATTGGTTGCGAAGTTCTGCGTCTGTTTCAAACAGATCTAAAACTCTTCTCATTCAGCCTACGTTATCATCCGTTCTCCTGGCTGAAAACCATCCATTAAATTACGTTGCCTCGAGTTTTTTTTTCTAAAAGGATGGACGCCAAACCAGGAGTCCCCACCACCCACGACCGTAACCTCAATTTGTGTTTGATATGCATGACATAACAGATGTTTAAAATAACGGTAATTTTTCCTCTACAATTTTAAATATTTGAAACGTTATAGTACCACTCAAACACTTACCTTTATATACAAGGTGGCCCGAAATAGAGAGAACACCTCATAGCAAAGGGTTATTTAATAACATTGAATTAATATAATGTTTTGTCATTTATGGCCACGGTAAATTGTCATGATAATGACCTCATACAGTTATATAGTTACATAAGTAAATCAGTAAATGTATGCAGTTAACAATGTTGATGTAATTATATGACATTGTATGAGATGTTATCACTTTTTCTGGACTACCCTGTATAAATATATTATATATATTTAAATTGATGCTGTAATGTTGAGTTTTTAAAAAGCGCCATAACAAATCTGTTTAGAGACTTTCTATTTTTTTTTGTCTACTATTTGTTACGCACAAGACGACTGCCCATATAATAAATGGAAAATTCATCGGATCTTATAAGGGTTTTTTCTCTACGTAATCCATCATCTATCTTGATATGTTTTTATTGTATAACTGTATGGGGGAAATAAACCATACATACGCATCAGCTCACCAGATGTTGTCTTAGGAGGGAGACACACGTGTCTTAGGAGAGAGACGCACGTGTCTTTGGCAGGAGAGACACATGTCTTAGGAGGCAGACGCACATGTCTTAGGAGGGAGACATACATGTCTTAGGAGGGAGAACATGTCTTATAAGGGAGACACATATGTCATAGGAGGGAGACACATATATCTTAGGAGGGAGACACACATGTCTTAGAAGGAAGACGCACATGTCTTAGGAGGGAGACATACATGTCTTAGGAGGGAGAAAGATGTCTATATAAGGGAGACACATATGTCATAGGAGGGTGACACATACGTCTTAGGAGAGAGACACGTATATTGCAAATCTATGAAACTATATATTTTCAGTCTGGCAATGTTCGACTGTTGTTCTTGGCATCAAGAGATGTCCGATGTGATATTAGACTTTAGGAAATGATCTAAAATAGTTAGAACCTTACGGCTCCACGGAAATAATCTAATAATATTAATGTTGCTGGACGTTAGGAAATCATCCAATAATATTAGTGTAGCCCTTTTAATAGTTCTTAAAGTGCATTCAGCCAAGAGTGTGCGATCAATAAAGGGAAAACCCGATTGGGGTCGGACACGAGACGTTTGTGTTGTTTTAAATACCTTTACTTGTATCCTCTAACCCTAAATCTAGCTACAAACTAAACTGAACAGCATCCTAAAAATTATTACACGTTAACTTTGCATTGTCTTAATTTGAAAACGAAAGATTTGTAAAAAGAGAATGTCCATGATTGTGAAGATAAAATTTTGAATTCAAATGAGGAGAAAGCGTATGACAATTTAGTCTGAGGATATAGGCTTTCAATGCGGGCCTTTTTGTTTAGAGAGTTAAATTAGCAGTGCGTCTGAATGCAATAAGTAATTCATTTATATATTACTTATCCGCCGAAGCGCAGTTTTGACGTTAGTCAATTTTTTCTTTCTGCGTTGACTCTGTGCACGGAGACTGGAATTATAATGAGTAATAACCTATACGTACTTTTATTAATTATTTAAAAAATACTTAATTTTTTCCCTTAATATAAATATATAAACCATCGATTATTATTTATTTTAGTCGTGAAGAGCAGCTAAATTAATCAAAACTAGTTATAGCCCGCCAAACATTGGCGACAGCAAAGTGTGAACTTCCCATCTACTAAAGTTTCTTGACAAAACATGAACTCAAGTAACGCACACTTAAGAATACCAATTTTTGCTACACCCATGACACGTCATTGCACACTTTTTATTTCACGCCAATGAACTATATTAAATATTCTGATGTCCCAATCACTTCTAAACCGAATATTTGTTTACACTATACTTAAACAATTTCATTTTCCGAAAAGAAATATTACGCAACAGATGCGTTATCGGGAATTATATTTTTCGCGCTACTGAGCTCATTATTCAACAATACGTTCTTTCAAACATATATAATTATTTGTAATATACTCTCAATACCAAATTACGCTTATTATGAAGCAGTCGGAAATGGAAGCAGTCCACGAGTCACGTCAGAAGCGTAATATATATACGAAGAGAAGAGATATATGGGGATATTTAAATGCAATTTGAAATATTTAAAGATATATTATATCCCTCTCCTCCCCCACCACAAAGCCCCCCCCCACTTTCCCCACCAAAATGCCTACATTCAACTGTAGTTGAGATTGTTGAGAGTCTCGTGAGGTCTTATTTACAATTCTCTAAGACTCGTCGGCCATAACGCGAAAGAAAGCTGAACGTTCCATCGAGACTATTGACTATATCCAATTAATACTATTGAATAACAACGCACATTAAAGCCTGGCGGCCAGTGGCGTAGCGAGCTTAACTCGCGCCCGGGGAACAATACCTTTTTAGCGCCCCCCCCCTATTCGAAAACCATACAATATTATAGTAAAATATACCATTTGGCGCCCCTTTGTGAGTAGCGCCCGGGGCATGATACCCCCCCCCTTGCCCACCCCTCACTACGCCACTGCTGGTGGCCCCCTCTCTCTTTTAGATATTTATAGACGTCATTCATCGCTATGTGGCGTTTGGAGAGCAGCTTTCGGCGGAAATGTTATTTCTAGGTGGCACTAAAAGCATGTTTTCTAGCGGTCGTGTGATAGCCTGGGAACTCGTATTATTGATGCTCTACAACGAGCCCTGGTCTGCGGGTGATGCTGTACAACGAGCCCTGGTCTGCGGGTGATGCTGTACAACGAGCCCTGGTCTGCGGGTGATGCTGTACAACGAGCCCTGGTCTGCGGGTGATGCTGTACAACGAGCCCTGGTCTGCGGGTGATGCTCTACAACAGCCCTGGTCTGCGGGTAAATAGCAGTAAGAAATGTTAGTCCATCATGCCTCATTCCGTAACCAGTGGCGGAAGAGGGGGTGCGGAGGGGGCGGTCCACCCCCAGTTGGCAGTTTTTTCTTTATATGGAGTAGTGGCAAATTTCGGGGCAGAATTTTTTCGTGGAAGAGGGCCGGCAAGACGGTTTTCCTACCCCGGGCTGCACCAACACTAGCTACGCCACTGCCCGTAACAGCATGCAACCACTTTGGGTATAGTAATCATACTAATTTAGCCCCCCATGGTTTGT
This sequence comes from Omphiscola glabra, assembly GCA_964017045.1. Classification (NCBI taxonomy): domain Eukaryota; kingdom Metazoa; phylum Mollusca; class Gastropoda; family Lymnaeidae; genus Omphiscola; species Omphiscola glabra. The sequence continues at coordinate 20,550,547 of OZ024795.1, forward strand.
TAGTTTTAGGCAAAGAGTTGAGTGACGAACATACGTCTTACAAAGCAAACGTTTTAATTCAACAAATGTTTATGAAATCGAACTGTTACAAGTAAATTGGCACACAATTGTTTAGGCCATCGACTGATTCAATTTAATTAAAACATTTCAAAATTGAATCCCCCATTCAATCAATGTCAACGTGAATCTAGATACTTAATAACAAGAGGAACGACATACAAAATCAACATCATTTCGCTTGTTGGCAAAGGCGTTTATCGCAGGGATTTACAAACAAAGGAATGTGCTAGTATGTGCTAGTGTGTGCTAGTATGAGCTAGTGTGTGCTAGTATGTGCTAGTGTGTGCTAGTGTGTGCTAGTGTGTGCTAGTATGTGCTAGTGTGTGCTATTATGTGCTAGTGTGTGCTAGTATGTGCTAGTGTGTGCTTGTATGTGCTAGTGTGTGCTAGTGTGTGCTTGTGTGTGCTAGTGTGTGCTTGTATGTGCTAGTGTGTGCTTGTATGTGCAAGTGTGTGCTAGTGTGTGCTAGTGTGTGCTAGTATGTGCTAGTGTGTGCTATTATGTGCTAGTGTGTGCTAGTATGTGCTAGTGTGTGCTTGTATGTGCTAGTGTGTGCTTGTATGTGCAAGTGTGTGCTAGTATGTGCTAGTGTGTGCTAGTGTGTGCTTGTATGTGCAAGTGTGTGCTAGTGTGTGCTTGTATGTGCTAGTATGTGCTAGTATGTGCTAGTGTGTGCTAGTATGTGCTTATGTATGCTAGAATATGCTAGTATGTACAAGTATGTGATAGTGTGTGATAGTATGTGGTAATATATGCTAGAATATGCTATTATAGGCTGTTATGTTCTAGAATGCGCTTGTATGTGCTAGTGGTGCTAGCATCTGCTAGTATTTGCTGTTAAATGCTAGTATGTGCTAGTGTGAGCTAGTATGTGCTAATGTAAGCTAGTATGTGCTAGTGTATCCTAGTATGTGCTATAAGATGCTAGTATCTGCTAGCATATTATAGTATGCGCTAGGATGTGCTAGTATGTGCTAAATGTGCTAGTGTCCTAGTAAGTGGTAATGTGTGCTAGTATGTGCTAGTATGTGCTAGTGCGTGCTAGTTTTTGCTATTATCTGCTAGTGTGTGCTAGCATGTGCTAGTGTATGCTAGTATGTGTTAATATCTGCCAGTAATCGCTAGGTCGAAACGGGGCGCGAGTATTTTAATCTTTGTAAATGCCTAATAATGGTCATCTTATTTCATGTTTACATTTTGAGGCGATACTGGGCAGATAAAAACTATTCTTTCAATAGGAGAAGCTGTTTTCCCGTCACATAATGGGAGCATTAAATAAAGGCTTCAAAATCACTGGATTTACGGTAGAACGGACAGTTGGTAGAACGGACAGTTGGTAGAACGGACAGTTGGTAGAACGGACAGTTGGTAGAACGTACAGTTGGTAGAACGGAAAGTTGGTAGAACGGACAGTTGGTAGGGCGGACAGTTGGTAGAACGGACAGTTGGTAGGGCGGGCAGTTGGTAGAACGGACAGTTGGTAGAACGGACAGTTGGTAGAACGGACAGTTGGTAGGGCGAGGGCGGACGGTAGAACGGACAGTTGGTAGAACGGACAGTTGGTAGAACGGACAGTTGGTAGGGCGAGGGCGGACGGTAGAACGGACAGTTGGTAGGGCGGACAGTTGGTAGAACGGACAGTTGGTAGAACGGACAGTTGGTAGAACGGACAGTTGGTAGAACGGACAGTTGGTAGAACGGACAGTTGATAGAACGGACAGTTAATAGTGCAACTTTTAAATATATCGCCATCAGGAGAGTTGTGATGAAACACGATTGTCTGAAGGCGAGGCGTTAAAAAAAAAAGAAAACAACAACTTCTCTTCTTTATTTGTTCGCGGCAAGATAGTCGACGTGTTAGGAAGGGAAGCATTCCTCTGGGTCATTTAAAAAAAAGTCAATCATCGTCGGCCATGGGAATGCCTGGTTGTCGTAGACTCTGGGTCTATAATAGTTCTATGAGGTACATACGTGCCAGTGCCAAGAAAAAGTTGGGGGGGGGGGGGGGGTTGCTGTAGCCGGAAGTTACGCGTTTGGTGGATGTGATCAATGATACTCACCCAGTTTATTAAGTTTCTGAAATTGGGTCCGTGCCGTATGGAATCAATTCGTTGGCCGGAAAAAGTGTCCGGTTTTGTACTAGAGCTTTCTCTCTCGTACTCTCTCGTTCCATCTCTATCTGTTTTTTTCGTTCTCTTTCTCTGTCTTTTTCTGTCTTTCTCTCCCTTTGTATCTCTTTCTCTGTCCTTCTCACTCTGCTGGAGACAGACCTTGTACGGAGACACGTCGTGGATTAGAATGTGACTGCTGGCTTGTCTCTAGAAGACTGTTTGTCTCCAGTTAGATTGAATCCTATTAAGTCCTAAAACCATTTCGCAATGCCCGACCATTAACTAAATCCATTCGCCACTGATGGTAGATGAAGCAGCCACTGTAGAGATAGCTCTCTTATACGATGTATTGAGTTTCGAAGCAGTAGTAGTAGATTAATTGACCTATTTAACAGTACTGCAATATTTTAATCTTATAAAGAAATCTCGTTGCCAACTCCAACTCCCAACTACCATTTTTGCTTGGTGACGTCCTGCATGTTGTGATATGATACAGGTTGTGATATGATACATGTTGTGATATGATACATGCTGTGAAATTACACATGCTGTGATATCATACGCCTTGTGGCATCCTACGTCTTGTGAAATGTATATGCTGCGGCACCGAATCATAAAATCACACAACAACCGTTCAAAGACCAAAATATTTATAAATTAAGGAAGGAAATATAATTACAAACAAATGTAGAAAACAAAAACAAAGATACTAAATAAAATTAAAATAAATAAAAAGCAAATAAACAAACAGATATACAAATTAAATTTGAACAATGAAATGATTTTGTTAAGGACTTGCGTAATGCATTTTGAGGAATTTTAAATTATTTTAGATTTGTTAGTGTTCAGCTGATCTTTAATAGAAAAGGATGATTTTTTTTTGAAAGCTTTTTCAGTTAATTTCTTTGAATACTGAAAGGTTTGTCTTTGTTCCGTGTATATGTATTCCAACAGTTGACCACTGCCACTGTGACCAAGAGTTAAACTAATGAATCTAATCCATTACACCTGACCGCGTCCATTTTTCCTGACAGCGTTCTGTTCTAATGTTTTTTTCAAGTGTTTTAAAACCAACGTTACCGCCCCTAGGGTTTCAAATTGACACTTCTCCCGTTGATCTCATTACAGTACATGGTCGCCAAGCTTGGGGGATAGGCGAACAGTCACAGGGGTTGGTGGTGTGTTATTAAACAAATCTGTCGAGAGAGAGAGAGAGAGAGAGAGGCAGAGAGAGAGAGAGAGAGAGAGAGAGAGAGAGAAGCTCTGCTGGGTGACACGAATGAGTTGGAGACTTCTATTTATATCTATGTCACATGACAGAGCGGGAACACAAGAACACAAAAGAAGAACAGAAGATAACACAGGGGTATACTACACGGCAGAGCGGAAACACAAGAACACAAAAGAAGAACAGAAGATAACACAGGGGGATACTACACGACAGAGGGGAACACAAGAGGAAAAAAGGAGAGGAACATCCCATTTTTTTTTTATAAATACGAATTTTAACTCACAAGTATATTGAACACAAATTTGCTGGCCGTTTTGTGAACTTTTGGGGAATTTCTCTCTTCGCTCCAGTCTATTCTTGATTTGTCAGAATTTTTTAATATTTAAAAAACAAACATTTTGTAAAGAATATTTTTAGTAAAGACATTATTATTAGTTAAGTTTTAAAATAAAATTATTTAAAAAAAAAAATGGAAGTGGGCGGTTTCCAAATCCAGTCGTCGAATTGTGAAAATATAAATATAGAACATTGTCATTTATAATGAATACAAAATTGACCCCACTGAAAGCAATTTTGAAAAAAAAGGAAAAAGAAAAAAATAGCTGGATGTTAATACAAGTAGCGGGAAATGTGTTGAAATGTCCAGATAATTTGGTGTTCGGGTGAAAAGAATGACTTGCCGAGGCGTGGGCTGGATATGATATTAATCGTCATGTTAGATGGGGTGGGGGCTGGATATGATATTAGTCGTCATGTTAGATGGGATGGGGAGCTGGAATAAATATGTCTTTAAACATGTGGTATTTCATCGTGGAATAACGGACCTCTGACCTAGAGGAATATATGAGAAATTAATTGTTTATCAGACTTAGGAAGGGAGCTTCCGAGGTCAAAGAAGGCCCCTGGCACCCGGTCTAATCTGAAGCTAACTTCTTCTCACCTACAGACCGGGATGTTGCTGTGACGTCACCTTGAGAATTCTCTAATTCAACGTGTGTCGTGAAGGACAATTAATAAATATTTATTTATACGAATAACAAAAATTAATACAGCAATTATTATTATTATTATTTTTAAATTTTCAAAATAAAGTGCTTCAGAAGAACTAAAATAACTTGTTCATCCCTGACCATCGGCCATTTGTAATACGTCATCAGAGAGCAGTATAAAATTGAACCCATAATGCTTAGAAATAATTGTTGACGCTCTATGATTGATGTATGTGTGTGGAGGTGGTGATGGTTTAATAGCTTGACTTATTACCCCTTTTACCTGGAACCCATGGCACCGACTGCATAGCCGGGATGCTAAGAATATATTTAAATTAAATTCATTTAGTATATTGAAATGGAAATTTTGTAAAATTATGTATAATTAATAAGGCTAGAGGCATAGAAGCAAAAGTGAATGGACGGCTTTTCAAAGGCGGCTATTGGTGGACCGTTATTCATAATTTTTTTTTATTGATATACGGTTATTGGCGGATGGTTATTGGCGGATGGTTATTGGCGGATGGTTATTGGCGGATGGTTATTGGCGGATGGTTATTGGCGGATGGTTATTGGCGGATGGTTATTGGCGGATGGTTATTGGCGGATGGTTATTGGCGGATGGTTATTGGCGGATGGTTATTGGCGGATGGTTATTGGCGGATGGTTATTGGCGGATGGTTATTGGCGGATGGTTATTGGCGGATGGTTATTGGCGGATGGTTATTGATGGACGTTTTAAGTGGGCGTCACTTATGGATGGCTATTAGTGGTCTATTATTGATGGATGGTTAATGATGGACGGCAAATGATGGACGGTTATTAATGGACGGTCATTAATGGACGGTTTTTAATGGACGGTTATTGATGGACGGTTATTAATGGACGGTCAATGATGAATGTTTGTTGATGAACAGTTATTGATGGACAGTTATTGATGGACAGTTATTGATGGACAGTTATTGATGGACAGTTATTGATGGACAGTTATTGATGGACTGTTATTGATGGACTGTTATTGATGGACAGTTATTGATGGACAGTTATTGATGGACAGTTATTGATGGACAGTTATTGATGGACAGTTATTGATGGATGGTTAATGATGGACGGCAAATGATGGACGGTTATTAATGGACGGTCATTAATGGACGGTTTTTAATGGACGGTTATTGATGGACGGTTATTAATGGACGGTCAATGATGAATGTTTGTTGATGAACAGTTATTGATGGACAGTTATTGATGGACTGTTATTGATGGACAGTTATTGATGGACAGTTATTGATGGACGGTTTTTAATGGACGGTCATGATGAATGTTTGTTGATGAATAGTTATTGATGGACAGCTATTGATGGACAGTTATTGATGGACAGTTATTGATGGACAGTTATTGATGGACAGTTATTGATGGACAGCTATTGATGGACAGTTATTGATGGACAGTTATTGATGGACAGTTATTGATGGACAGTTATTGATGGACAGTTATTGATGGACAGTTATTGATGGACAGTTATTGATGGACAGTTATTGATGGACAGTTATTGATGGACAGTTATTGATGGACAGTTATTGATGGACAGTTATTGATGGACAGTTATTGATGGACAGTTATTGATGGACAGTTATTGATGGACAGTTATTGATGGACAGCTATTGATGGACAGTTATTGATGGACAGTTATTGATGGACAGTTATTGATGGACAGCTATTGATGGACAGCTATTGATGGACAGTTATTGATGGATAGTTATTGATGGACAGTTATTGATGGACAGCTATTGATGGACAGCTATTGATGGACAGTTATTGATGGATAGTTATTGATGGACAGTTATTGATGGACAGCTATTGATGGACAGCTATTGATGGACAGTTATTGATGGACAGTTATTGATGGACAGTTATTGATGGACAGTTATTGATGGACAGTTATTGATGGACAGTTATTGATGGACAGTTATTGATGGACAGTTATTGATGGACAGTTATTGATGGACAGTTATTGATGGACAGTTATTGATGGACAGTTATTGATGGACAGTTATTGATGGACAGTTATTGATGGACAGTTATTGATGGACAGTTATTGATGGACAGTTATTGATGGATAGTTATTGATGGACAGTTATTGATGGACAGCTATTGATGGACAGCTATTGATGGACAGTTATTGATGGACAGTTATTGATGGACAGTTATTGATGGACAGTTATTGATGGACAGCTATTGATGGACAGTTATTGATGGATAGTTATTGATGGACAGCTATTGATGGACAGCTATTGATGGACAGTTATTGATGGACAGTTATTGATGAACAGTTATTGATGAACAGTTATTGATGGACAGCTATTGATGGACAGCTATTGATGGACAGTTATTGATGGACAGTTATTGATGAACAGTTATTGATGGACAGCTATTGATGGACAGTTATTGATGGACAGTTATTGATGGACAGTTATTGATGGACAGTTATTGATGGACAGTTATTGATGGACAGTTATTGATGGACAGTTATTGATGGACAGTTATTGATGGACAATTATTGATGGACAGTTATTGATGGACAGTTATTGATGGACAGTTATTGATGGACGGTTTTTAATGGACGGTCATGATGAATGTTTGTTGATGAACAGTTATTGATGGACAGTTATTGATGAACAGTTATTGATGGACAGTTATTGATGGACAGTTATTGATGGACAGTTATTGATGGATGGTTAATGATGGACGGCAAATGATGGACGGTTATTAATGGACGGTCATTAATGGACGGTTTTTAATGGACGGTTATTGATGGACGGTTATTAATGGACGGTCAATGATGAATGTTTGTTGATGAACAGTTATTGATGGACAGTTATTGATGGACTGTTATTGATGGACAGTTATTGATGGACAGTTATTGATGGACGGTTTTTAATGGACGGTCATGATGAATGTTTGTTGATGAATAGTTATTGATGGACAGCTATTGATGGACAGTTATTGATGGACAGTTATTGATGAACAGTTATTGATGAACAGTTATTGATGGACAGCTATTGATGGACAGCTATTGATGGACAGTTATTGATGGACAGTTATTGATGAACAGTTATTGATGGACAGCTATTGATGGACAGTTATTGATGGACAGTTATTGATGGACAGTTATTGATGGACAGTTATTGATGGACAGTTATTGATGGACAGTTATTGATGGACAGTTATTGATGGACAGTTATTGATGGACAATTATTGATGGACAGTTATTGATGGACAGTTATTGATGGACAGTTATTGATGGACGGTTTTTAATGGACGGTCATGATGAATGTTTGTTGATGAACAGTTATTGATGGACAGTTATTGATGAACAGTTATTGATGGACAGTTATTGATGGACTGTTATTGATGGACGGTTATTGATGGACAGTTATTGATGGACTGTTATTGATGGACAGTTATTGATGGACAGTTATTGATGGACGGTTTTTAATGGACGGTCATGATGAATGTTTGTTGATGAATAGTTATTGATGGACAGTTATTGATGGACAGTTATTGATGGACAGTTATTGATGGACTGTTATTGATGGACAGTTATTGATGGACAGTTATTGATGGACTGTTATTGATGGACAGTTATTGATGGACTGTTATTGATGGACAGTTATTGATGGACAGTTATTGATGGACAGTTATTGATGGACTGTTATTGATGGACAGTTATTGATGGACAGTTATTGATGGACAGTTATTGATGGACAGTTATTGATGGACAGTTATTGATGGACAGTTATTGATGGACAGTTATTGATGGACAGTTATTGATGGACAGTTATTGATGGACAGTTATTGATGGACAGTTATTGATGGACAGTTATTGATGGACTGTTATTGATGGACAGTTATTGATGGACAGTTATTGATGGACAGTTATTGATGGACGGTTTTTAATGGACGGTCATGATGAATGTTTATTGATGAACAGTTATTGATGGACGGTTATTGATGGACAGTTATTGATGGACTGTTATTGATGGACAGTTATTGATGGACAGTTATTGATGGACTGTTATTGATGGACAGTTATTGATGGACAGTTATTGATGGACGGTTTTTAATGGACGGTCATGATGAATGTTTGTTGATGAACAGTTATTGATGGACGGTTATTGATGGACTGTTATTGATGGACAGTTATTGATGGACGGTTATTGATGGACAGTTATTGATGGACTGTTATTGATGGACAGTTATTGATGGACAGTTATTGATGGACGGTTTTTAATGGACGGTCATGATGAATGTTTGTTGATGAATAGTTATTGATGGACAGTTATTGATGGACAGTTATTGATGGACAGTTATTGATGGACAGTTATTGATGGACGGTTATTGATGGACAGCTATTGATGGACAGTTATTGATGGACAGTTATTGATGGACAGTTATTGATGGACAGTTATTGATGGACAGCTATTGATGGACAGTTATTGATGGACAGTTATTGATGGACAGTTATTGATGGACAGTTATTGATGGACGGTTATTGATGGACAGTTATTGATGGATAGTTATTGATGGACGGTTATTGATGGACAGTTATTGATGGACAGCTATTGATGGACAGTTATTGATGGACAGTTATTGATGGACGGTTATTGATGGACGGTTATTGATGGACAGTTATTGATGGACGGTTATTGATGGACAGTTATTGATGGACGGTTATTGATGGACAGTTATTGATGGACAGCTATTGATGGATAGTTATTGATGGACAGTTATTGATGGACGGTTATTGATGGACAGTTATTGATGGATAGTTATTGATGGACGGTTATTGATGGACAGTTATTGATGGACAGCTATTGATGGACAGTTATTGATGGACAGTTATTGATGGACAGTTATTGATGGACAGTTATTGATGGACAGTTATTGATGGACAGTTATTGATGGACAGTTATTGATGGACAGTTATTGATGGACAATTATTGATGGACAGTTATTGATGGACAGTTATTGATGGACAGTTATTGATGGACGGTTTTTAATGGACGGTCATGATGAATGTTTGTTGATGAACAGTTATTGATGGACAGTTATTGATGGACAGTTATTGATGGACAGTTATTGATGGACAGTTATTGATGGACAATTATTGATGGACAGTTATTGATGGACAGTTATTGATGGACAGTTATTGATGGACGGTTTTTAATGGACGGTCATGATGAATGTTTGTTGATGAACAGTTATTGATGGACAGTTACTGATGAACGGTTATAGTTATTTAGTTTGGTTTCTGTGAGTCTTCTAGGTCCTATAAGCTTTAATTATTGCCCGTTTGGGTGTCATAAATCTTGGCCAGACAACTGTTGGGATAAAACCATCGATTTCATGTCAGTGACGCGATAGGAACAAAAAATGGCCCACAATCGTCACAAGGAATTATAGGTATTAAAAAATTATTTCCCTTTTATTAGGTTCTTAAAATGACAAACATTTTCCCCCATCAGTTTGACTACTTCGGGGCTCAATTGATCTCTATGTAAATTGACAAGATACTATTTTCTCTTCCTAGATATTTATCTTAAAAAACCAAACAACGCTGTCAACCAGGTCTGGTCCACAAAATATTAGTAAGCAAGTGGAGTTTCTCATTAAAGTGAAACTTTGTGATGCGTTCCGATGTAGCAGCCATTATATGATCTGTTTCTTTTTTGTTTAAAGTCAAGCTATGACAGATTGCTTTTCCCCATGAATACATCATTGTGACAGGGAGTTTACGTGACAGCTCAATAATTCACTGCCGACATTCACATCATTTCTGTACGTGGACAGGAATAGGAAATGTAAATGGCATTTATACATTTGTTGATATCTGAAGGATTTGAGAAGGAAAAGAAGTGGGTGTAGTTGGGAGGTGTGGGGGTGGGGGAGGCATTCTATCTGTAAATTGTTACAGCTTAATACGATCATGAGAACAATAAATGTGTTCTTATTGTTAGAACATTTGTTCTTATTGTTAGAGCATTTGTTCTTATTGTTAGAGCATTTGTTCTTATTGTTCGAGCATTTGTTCTTATTGTTCGAGCATTTGTTCTTATTGTTCGAGCATTTGTTCTTAGTGTTACTTAATAAAATCTTGAACCATTTATTTGTAGATGACAATGTAATAAAGTAGGGTCGTCCATTAGCACATTTAATCCGCAGCAGGTAGCTATACTCTAAGCAAGAGTCACAGTGGCCAACACACATTTTATCAGCTTAAATTACTTAAAGCTTAAACGTCCATGATCTAAGACAAGGGTCGCCAAACTTTTTTCACCTCGGGCCGGATAACGTATAATCATTCTGTACAATCCTTGCAAGCCAGAACGAAAACTCTGATACAAAAGACGAAAAACTAAGTTTAGTATTCCATGTTAATCATGGGTGAGTGGCTAAAAAAATATCAAAGATGGTGACTTAACGAAAAGAGGGTTACATCACACCTAGTGCGCACATGTTCGAATCTCACAAAAAATTTTCTTACAGACAAACGTTAATTCCAGCGCAAATTTCTACAGTTTTGTAAACTCAACATCCAAAAGGACACCACAAATAAACACGAGAAGTTTGTGACGTACTCAAGAGATCAGCTAGACTCGTCTAGCGCCAGAGAATATACCACATCAAGTTCCTAGATTTCTCACGTATCTTTAGCACTATGCCCTCTCCAAATTCTTCAGCTCTCTGCACAACCGAACTTGCCGAAAGACTCATAATTCCAACCGCGGCGAGTACGATTTTTTAATGTCCCCGTTTGTTTCTAGCACTCCTCTTTCTTTCACACATTCACAGTTTGTGGTAGTTAGCAGACGATAATTTATGAGCGGGAATAGGCTTAATGGATATTGAGTTTTTAAAACCAGCTTTTCCTAAAAAAAAAAAGAACCTCAAGTAACTTGGTAGGTTTTTTAAATGATGTCATCATTTGTTACTGAATATTTATGGTCATCATTTGTTACTGAATATTTATGGTCATCATTTGTTACTCAATATTTATGGTCATCATTTGTTACTGAATATGTATGGTCATCATTTGTTACTCAATATTTATGGTCATCATTTGTTACTGAATATGTATGGTCATCATTTGTTACTGAATATTTATGGTCATCATTTGTTACTCAATATTTATGGTCATCATTTGTTACTGAATATGTATGGTCATCATTTGTTACTCAATATTTATGGTCATCATTTGTTACTGAATATGTATGGTCATCATTTGTTACTGAATATTTATGGTCATCATTTGTTACTGAATATTTATGGTCATCATTTGTTACTGAATATTTATGGTCATCATTTGTTACTGAATATTTATGGTCATCATTTGTTACTGAATATTTATGGTCATCATTTGTTACTCAATATTTATGGTCATCATTTGTTACTGAATATGTATGGTCATCATTTGTTACTGAATATTTATGGTCATCATTTGTTACTGAATATTTATGGTCATCATTTGTTACTGAATATTTATGGTCATCATTTGTTACTGAATATTTATGGTCATCATTTGTTACTCAATATTTATGGTCATCATTTGTTACTGAATATTTATGGTCATCATTTGTTACTCAATATTTATGGTCATCATTTGTTACTCAATATTTATGGTCATCATTTGTTACTCAATATTTATGGTCATCATTTGTTACTCAATATTTATGGTCATCATTTGTTACTGAATATTTATGGTCATCATTTGTTACTCAATATTTATGGTCATCATTTGTTACTGAATATTTATGGTCATCATTTGTTACTCAATATTTATGGTCATCATTTGTTACTCAATATTTATGGTCATCATTTGTTACTCAATATTTATGGTCATCATTTGTTACTCAATATTTATGGTCATCATTTGTTACTGAATATGTATGGTCATCATTTGTTACTGAATATGTATGGTCATCATTTGTTACTGAATATGTATGGTCATCATTTGTTACTGAATATGTATGGTCATCATTTGTTACTGAATATGTATGGTCATCATTTGTTACTCAATATTTATGGTCATCATTTGTTACTCAATATTTATGGTCATCATTTGTTACTCAATATTTATGGTCATCATTTGTTACTCAATATTTATGGTCATCATTTGTTACTCAATATTTATGGTCATCATTTGTTACTCAATATGTATGGTCATCATTTGTTACTCAATATTTATGGTCATCATTTGTTACTCAATATTTATGGTCAACATTTGTTACTCAATATTTATGGTCATCATTTGTTACTCAATATTTATGGTCATCATTTGTTACTGAATATTTATGGTCATCATTTGTTACTCAATATTTATGGTCAACATTTGTTACTCAATATTTATGGTCATCATTTGTTACTCAATATTTATGGTCATCATTTGTTACTCAATATTTATGGTCATCATTTGTTACTGAATATTTATGGTCATCATTTGTTACTGAATATTTATGGTCATCATTTGTTACTCAATATTTATGGTCATCATTTGTTACTCAATATTTATGGTCATCATTTGTTACTCAATATTTATGGTCATCATTTGTTACTCAATATTTATGGTCAACATTTGTTACTGAATATTTATGGTCATCATTTGTTACTGAATATTTATGGTCATCATTTGTTACTGAATATTTATGGTCATCATTTGTTACTGAATATTTATGGTCATCATTTGTTACTCAATATTTATGGTCATCATTTGTTACTGAATATTTATGGTCATCATTTGTTACTGAATATTTATGGTCATCATTTGTTACTCAATATTTATGGTCATCATTTGTTACTGAATATTTATGGTCATCATTTGTTACTGAATATTTATGGTCATCATTTGTTACTCAATATTTATGGTCATCATTTGTTACTCAATATTTATGGTCATCATTTGTTACTCAATATTTATGGTCATCATTTGTTACTCAATATTTATGGTCATCATTTGTTACTCAATATTTATGGTCATCATTTGTTACTCAATATTTATGGTCATCATTTGTTACTCAATATGTATGGTCATCATTTGTTACTCAATATTTATGGTCATCATTTGTTACTCAATATTTATGGTCAACATTTGTTACTCAATATTTATGGTCATCATTTGTTACTCAATATTTATGGTCATCATTTGTTACTCAATATTTATGGTCATCATTTGTTACTCAATATGTATGGTCATCATTTGTTACTCAATATTTATGGTCAACATTTGTTACTCAATATTTATGGTCATCATTTGTTACTCAATATTTATGGTCATCATTTGTTACTCAATATTTATGGTCAACATTTGTTACTCAATATTTATGGTCATCATTTGTTACTCAATTTTTATGGTCATCATTTGTTACTCAATATTTATGGTATGCATTTTGTTGTATTCTGATCTGACTTCGAGTTTGAACCATGTTCAATTTGACCAGTGACTTTATTTTTACCAGTGACAGACTGTGATAATGTGATCTGTATGTCCGCTCAATAGAAATTAATATCAATAGCAAATACACGTCTGCAGAAAAATAAATTGACCGCAGATTGCATTATAAACGTCTGTCATTTACTTCTACAAGTTAACTCTTTTGGCGCCAGCTTAATTCGATCCCACCAGGCACTGCGATGTGATTTGTTATTTTATTCATTATACATACTGTACATTTATTTACTATTAAGACACCGTATTGTACGATTTTGAGACGATATTGCAACATTTTAGGAGCTTGTAATGAACAAGAAAATTTAGATACAATAATTAAAAATTAAAATGGTTAATTTATTAAATCACATAGAAGCCAGAAGGTGTTCGATACTTTTTAGCAAGCAAATTCAAGTACCGTCGGCGGGCCGGATGAACTGGCCCCGCGGACCGTAGTTTGGTGACCCCTGGTCTAAGACGAAATGCCGATGACGACATTCATAATTGAAATTTTATTTATTGAATTTTAATCTAAACAATAAGAACACGGAACATAGAACATAGAACATAGGACGTTAAACTTTTAATAAAACACAAAACTTGATGAAATATCTTGTTGCTAAAAAGATATCTAACGGTTCTCTTGTTGGGATAATGATGTTACGCTTCATAATATCAATACATTATTAGAATAGTCTAGAACCAAGAATACAACTAACGTTTATGGTCATTATTTTCATCATATGATGAACGGTAAAAAATTTAGATCTATCGATTGAGATTAATAACCATGGCTAAATTAAAACATGGCTAAATTAAACCATGGCTTAATTAGAACATGGCTAAATTAAAACGTCATCATTATATAGAAGAAAACGAACTGGTCTGAGTGGTGTGATGTTTCTTCAAGGGCAAGCAGTGGGCGTCATGTGGTGCATTTGTCTGCAAATTCTGAAACCGGCAATATAAGGGTGTACATGCGTGTTTTAATTAACATAGTTGGATGGTGGCCAGACGGCCGTGGGATGGTGGCCAGACGGCCGTGGGATGGTGGCAAAACGGCCGTGGGATGGTGGCCAGACGGCCGTGGGATGGTGGCCAGACGGCCGTGGGATGGTGGCCAGACGGCCGTGGGATGGTGGCCAGACGGCCGTGGGAAATTGAAAAAAAAAATCTTAACGAGAAAGAACTTCTTTTTTCAAAGTACATGTCACCTAATAGCATGCCAACAAGCATACTCTGTCATACGTGAAGCAGAAAGCTTGCCAACAAGCATACTCTGTCATACGTGAAGCAGAAAGCTTGCCAACAAGCATACTCTGTCATACCTGAAGCAGAAAGCTTGACAACAAGCATACTGTGTCATACATGAAGCAGAAAGCTTGCCAACAAGCATACTCTGTCATACGTGAAGCAGAAAGCTTGCCAACAAGCATACTCTGTCATACGTGAAGCAGAAAGCTTGCCAACAAGCATACTCTGTCATACCTGAAGCAGAAAGCTTGACAACAAGCATACTGTGTCATACCTGAAGCAGAAAGCATGCCAACAAGCATACTCTGTCATACCTGAAGCAGAAAGCTTGCCAACAAGCATACTCTGTCATACCTGAAGCAGAAAGCTTTCCAATAAGCATACTCTGCAGATTCATTTTAAGTAGCCTCCCTTTCTTTTTTCAACTCCCTCAAATCAATTATTTTAATTAATAAAATAATATCAAAGCACATTTTGGCGCATCTAACTAGTCTTGCGCCCAGGGAATCTGTCCCCTTTGCCCAGCCCTTAGCTAAGCCTCTGATACGCTGTCATAAGTGAAACTAAAAGCATACTAACAAGCATACACTGTTATATGATGTGTGAAAATAAAAACTTGAAATATAAGTAAAAGTAAACATGAATGACGACTAGTGAAGAACTACATGAATGGCACAAATCGGACCAAAGTCAGACGATCACCGAAATCAATTGTCAGTAGTCCATGTGACAGTGCAGAGAAGTAATCAGTTGTCAGTAGTCATTGTGATAGTTCAAGGAATTGTTCAGTTGTCAGTAGTGTATGTGACAGTGCAGAGAAGTAATCTTGTGATTCGAAATCGTAATAAAACATCAACTTATATACTTCAAGGAGTAAAATATTACTGAAATCAAAATTGAAGTCGCAAAAACAAAGTTTTAGTGTTTACTACAAAATTGAAGACACAATTTGAATCAAAATTTAAGAGCGTAAAATGACATAATAGAAAACATTAACAGATTGATTGCAGTCTGAGCCAAACGCGTATGAATTTGATCGACTGAACGTTGTAGTTCATTAGCTCTTCCGTTCAGTATGAACGACTTTTGTTGGGTCAGCGGAGCGAGTGACATCACTCGCCAATAAAGATTGCTCCACATACATTCGGTTGTTTATTGTGACGCAAGTTTTTTCTGTTTTTTTTCTGAGGAAGTCCATTAAAAATCATTGTTCGCATTGACCTGATGCAATGTCAGTCAGAATGAATTTACTTTCATGTCCAGAATAATTCAGTTCATTTGTATTGATAAAATTATCAGGAGGTTTTGTGTGTGTTGTATAGTGAGTTGGTTCTTGTAGAAACAGCATTTTGATTTTTTTAAATTTTCCACACGGGACAAGATTTCATCTTCTCTGTTGTAACAATGTAATTACAGTCAGAGAGGAGGAGGAGTCTTTTTTAACGGAATTCTGAATGCTAGATATAAATGCCTTTGAAGCTAAAATATTGGGCGTAACGTAAAACGCTACGAAAATATTGTGATATTTCTTACCAATGTAAGTCAACATTTAGCAGCTAGAAAATCAAATTCACAAAAACCGTAGTTGTCTTTCCAGACTCAATTTAGAATGTCATTAGAGCCTTAACTCAGACTTTCACCGCACCCTCAGCTAAGACTGTCACCACACCAGCAGCTAAGACTGTCACCACACCAGCAGCTAAGACTGTCACCACACCAGAAATGAACACTGTCACCAAACCCTAAGCTTAGACTGTCACCACACCAGCAGCTAAGACTGTCACCACACCAGCAGCTAAGACTGTCACCACACCAGAAACGAAGACTGACACCAAACCCTAAGCTTAGACTGTCACCACACTCCTCAGCTAAGACTGTCGTAGCACCTTAGCTTAGACTGTCACCACAGCATCAGCTAAGACTGTCACCACACTCCTCAGCTAAGACTGTCACCACTCCCTCAGCCAAGACTAATTTTATCACACCCTCTGCTAAGACTAATATTACAACACCATCAGCTAAGACTGTCACAACACCCTCAGCTGATACTGTAATAAAAGCCATACACCCAAGTCTGTGCTGTCTTCTCAACTCCAACTTCTATGCATTTCAGATTTTATTTAACGCAATTTCATTCCACGAACACAGAGACGTCATACAAACTTCGAGAACAATATCACCAAAACTACAAACAGACATCTCCGCTTAGAGAGCTAACCACTGTCCCATTTAGTCAGGCCCAGCACCATTTAAACTGCTCAACACATACCATAAAAACGATATCTCTAAAGAACGGCGTTAACACGCCCCCCCAACCCCTTTCCTTTCGCGTTCTGTTTCGTCTGTTTATCGAACAGGTTATAGTGCCCATAGTCACGACGAGTCCAGGGCGCCAATACTCAGGATGGAACCAAGGCGACTTTAGTAGGGTTTTAACAGCGATTACTCGTAGTAGTCTTCTCTGATGTGAGAGGCTTACATCGACTGAAACCAGTCCTAATGCAGTAACGAGTGAGTGTCTGGACTGGTGAGCGGAGCAGGGTGGTGGGGTTGGATGGCTGAAAGACAAAGAATGTTACAGTTATAAGGATATAAAAAGTGCTAGAGACAAGGCGTGTGTCTACCTGGCTGAAGAAACGTCACGGTTCAGTTGGGCTCAGGAAGTGCGTCCCTTTATAAAGTATCGACTCTAGGAAGAGAATGTTAAAACATCTTAATGTCTTATTTAATTCTGTCATCTGCCATAACATGATGGTTGGAGGATTTTAAGAGATACATATTAAAGAGTCGTATGCTGGATTTTTTTTGAGTTAAGTGACGTGAGAGAGAGAGAGGAAAAAAAATAAGAGTGACAGACATAAAGACAGACCTAGAGACAGATATACATACAGACAGAAAGACCGAGGCAGGAGATTGGGCTGTATGTTGTAAAAGGGTTACCAACAGGGCCGACCCTAACAATTGCGGGGCCCTATGCGAAACGGATTGCGCGGGGCCCAGTCTGGGTAGGAATAAGGATAATAAGTGAACATTAAGATTTTGTATTAGAAAATAAATTCGGGGCGGGGCCAATGAAAGTGCGGGGCCCATTGCGGCCTCTTTGGTTGCAATGGCCTAAGGCCGGCCCTGGTTACCATCATGCACGCTGAAGTGCACCCTCGTTAAGTGAGATTAGTCCGGTCTCGTAAAGTGAGTGTAGTCCGGTCTCGTATAGTGAGATTTGTCCAACCTCGTATAGTGAGATTAGTCCAGCCTCGTATAGTGAGATTAGTCCAACCTCGTATAGTGAGATTAGTCCAGCCCCGAAAATTCAAGAGATCAAATAAATGGACCCCCCCCCCCCTCAGGCCGTGAGCCGACGTTTTACTTAAAAAAATTCCTTATCAGGTTCCTGATGTAATTTATATTTAAAACAACTCCGCATTGAAACAACTTCGCATTGAAACAACTTCGCATTGAAACAACTTCGCATTGAAACAACTTCGCATTGAAACAACTTCGCATTGAAACAACTTCGCATTGAAACAACTTCGCATTGAAACAACGTCGCATTGAAACAAATTCGCATTGAAACAACCTTACATTGGAATCCGTTTAGTTTGTTCCTTTTCTCTATATAACAAAATGCTATTACGTGTGTGATTAGTTAGTCTTGGACTTACAAGAAACCAATTTGGTTCCATCACATGCCTGGTCTTATCTATTGTCACGAGGAGTAAATTACAATAAATTGTAATTCAAATGTTTATATTAATATTTGTATATCACTTAAAAGACATGGCAATTAACGTCAAGGCAGAATTTATTTCAGAATAATTTGAAGGGAGTTTGTGACGCCTTGTGTTTTATTTATTTTTAAATGCTGAACTTTAATTCTGTCGAGCACTGTCGAGATAAAAGCTATTTAAAGAAAACGTAAACAAATTTAATGTCTAAATAGACAGCCGTGGAAAAAGAAGAATATCGTCAGAGTGGACGAGAATTGGCCTGCACAAAGGCAGGGCTCTTTCAAGACGACTTTTTATGATGCCATCCTGTAACTGCCGCAATTCATATATTTACGGTATCACCCAAATTTGCAGTGTAATCAATACTCCAGGTCGGTGAGCTGACACAGATTGTGACACACAAGGCGTGGGCGTGTCACGTGTCATGTAGAACTACTGTGCAGTTTTATGGAGGTGATTGGTAAGAAGCGCTTGTCATTCGGTTCAAAACCAATAATTTATAACTGTGCTCAGAATTGGCATCCTATCTTATTTGAAATGGAGAAAAAGATGGAACAAAATGTCAAGAGGAAATAGATGTGTTGCAGCTTGTATTTAGAGAGTATGTAATTTGTGGCCAATCGCGAGATTGCCTCTAAAGACACAAAACGAGACCCAAGGGTCTTCTGCTAAAGAAGTACATCTCTACTATGAGGCCAAAAAACCAACTAATTTGGTCTGAATAAATTAGAAAGGCTTCTTCACCAAGTTCTTTGTTGTTATCTAACTCTATGCCGACTGTGTATGGACTTCTGCACATACCCCCTTAGATCATTTATAGCCTGGAAGCAACCTCTATAAACACTCCCCATGGGGTCGCGTCAAGTCCCACCCAAGAGTTTCCCTAAATACTCACCCCCACCCATTGGTTTCCCTAAATATCCTAATTGCCCTATCCAGGAGTTTCCCTAAATACTCACCCGTCACACCCAGGGGTTTCCTTAAATACCCATGAGTTTCTCTAAATACCCGTTCCACCAATGGTATTCCCCTAAAATACCCATCCGTCACACCCAGGAGTTTCCCTAAATACCCGTTCCATATGACTGCTTAGAATGGTATCAAAAGAGCTCTCATGACAGTGGGAAATCCTATATTATTTAAGCTAAATTTTGATTCAGAAAATGGGTATTTAGACATAATTAATAACAAATAGAGATTCACGATCTGCTGAAAGATACCTTTTAACTAGGATTAAATTTTGCATAATTGGATATGAGCTGTACGCTGGTATAATCCACTTCCTTCACTCTATTAAAATAACACTGAAATCGCAATACAAGAAACCTACCAGGGTATCGGAATGGTCTCTTTTATTTGCTTCTTCTTCACTTCTTTTTTCAACTGAATCATGCGGTTAATGCTGCTTTAAATTTTCAATGGGCTCGAGTCTGGTTCAGATGAAAAAAAAAAAGCAGAAGGGAGCCATAGAGGCCTGACTTCCGGTTAACAAACGAAGTGGCAACCATTTGGGCCCCCCCCCCCCTAGAATAGCTTTGAAATGTAGATTAAAGAAAGCGCTGGGGATTTCAGAGAGATCGTAATTATTCTTTGTTAACGGCCCGAACGTCCTGATAGAGTTTTATAGATCTGCTTTACGTTTTTAAACATAACACATGATACGTTTTGTGGACACAACAAAGAGAAGCTATTGTGTAACCGTGGTCAACACGAAGAGTAATTAATCAAAACAGGCTTTGAAATGAAGCTTTCGTTCAATGTATGTGAAGAGTAAGTTGTAGTTTGAAGAGTGAAGGTAAAACATTTCAAATGGCAGCTACCAAAATGGCAGCTACTAAAAGGCAACTACTAAATGTTGGCTACTAAATGGCAGCTACCAAATGGCAGCTACTAAAAGGCAACTACTAAATGTTGGCTACTAAATGGCAGCTACCAAATGGCAGCTACTAAATGGCAGCTACGAAATGGCGGCTACTAAAAGGCAACTATTAAATGTTGGCTACTAAATGGCAGCTACCAAATGGCAGCTACTAAATGGCAGCTACGAAATGGCAGCTACTAAAAGGCAAATACTAAATGTTGGCTACTAAATGGCAGCTACCAAATGGCAGCTACTAAAAGGCAACTACTAAATGTTGGCTTCTTCAGAAAATCAGCAAACTATCGAGCCGAAGCTCATGAAGTCTTCCCCAGCGCACCCCTGCCACTCCCAACCGGCATTCAACCACTCCCCCAGTGGTCTGCTAGTCCAGTCAGGCCGCGAAGCGGCACGCCGGGGGCCTTCTGCCCCTGAGACAGACTCACCCAACCTTCTACTCGATTGACTATGCGAGTGAGGCGGCACCAGAGAAGGAACGCCTGGCCGGCCGGGGTGCATCTTACGCACAGCAATCGGGCCGGTCTTTCTTGGGCTGGGGTGGATATATTTTATATCACTAATGTCCCACTCCCCCCCCCTCCTCCGGGGAGACATGAAGGTGTTTTACGGACGCCCTCTAATAGGGTTTACGTGGTTTCTGCAGTGTGAAAATGGCAGCTACTAAATGGCGGCTACTAAATGGCAGCTATTAAATGTCAGCTACTAAATGTCGGCTACTAAATGGCAGCTACTAAATGGCAGCTACTACATGGCAGCCACTACATGGCAGCTACTAAATGACAGCTACTAAATGGCGGCTACTAAATGGCAGCTACTAAAGGGCAGCTACTAAATGGTGCCTACTAAATGGCGGCTACTAAATGGCAGCTACTAAAGGGCAGCTACTAAATGGTGCCTACTAAATGGCAGCTACTAAATGGCAGCTATTAAATGTTGGCTACTAAATGGTGCCTACTAAATGGCAGCTACTAAATGGCAGCTACTAAATGGCAGCTATTAAATGTTGGCTACTAAATGGCAGTTATTAAATGGCAGCTACTAAATGGCAGCTACAAAGGGGCAGCTACTAAATGGCAGCTACTAAAGGGCAGTTATTAAATGGCAGCTACTAAATGGCAGCTACTAAATGGCAGTTATTAAATGGCAGCTACTAAATGGCAGCTACTAAATGGCAGCTACTAAAGGGCAGCTACTAAATTGCAGCTACTAAATGGCAGCTACTAAATGGCAGTTATTAAATGGCAGATACTAAATGGCAGCTACTAAAGGGCAGCTACTAAATGGTGCCTACTAAATGGCAGTTATTTATTGGCAGCTTCTAAATGGCAGCTACTAAAGGGCAGCTACTAAATGGTGCCTACTAAATGGCAGCTACTAAATGGCGGCTACTAAAGGGCAGCTACTAAATGGTGCCTACTAAATGGCAGCTACTAAATGGCAGCTACTAAATGGCGGCTACTAAATGGCAGCTACTAAAGGGCAGCTACTAAATGGCAGCTATTAAATGTTGGCTACTAAATGGCGGCTACTAAATGGCGGCTACTAAATGGCGGCTACTAAATGGCAGCTACTAAAGGGCAGCTACTAAATGGCGGCTACTAAATGGCAGCTACTAAAGGGCAGCTACTAAATGGCAGCTATTAAATGTTGGCTACTAAATGGCGGCTACTAAATGGCGGCTACTAAATGGCGGCTACTAAATGGCAGCTACTAAAGGGCAGCTACTAAATGGCAGCTATTAAATGTTGGCTACTAAATGGCGGCTACTAAATGGCAGTTATTAAATGGCAGCTACTAAATGGCAGCTACTAAATGGCAGCTACTAAATGGCAGCTACTAAATGGCAGCTACTAAATGGCGGCTACTAAAGGGCGGCTACTAAATGGCAGCTACTAAATGGCAGCTACTAAATGGCGGCTACTAAATGGCAGCTACTATATGGCATTTACTAAATGGTAGCTACTAAATGGTAGCTACTAAATGACAGCTACTAAATGGCGGCTACTAAATGGTAGCTACTAAATGGCAGCTACTAAATGGCATTTACTAAATGGTGACTACTAATTGACAAATGGCAGCTACTAAATGGCAAGCGTGGAAAATTCATAAAAATAAAATAATTTCTGTTTGGTTTGTGTGAATATATACCGATGATTAATTCATAGATTTATTAGCTATAAATTTTGTTTAAATTAAAGATAAGCAAATAATATCAAATACGGAAATACAACTTGCCATGCATGAAAGAAAAAGAATAAGCATTGTTAAAAAAAAACAGCTTTGCTGGCCATGTTGGGGATAACTACAACAATCAGCCAAGTAAACAAATACATTTAATGACAAATTGTTTCTGTCTATAGACTTATTGGAATCAAAGTGTTTTTTTTTAAAAGACAAACAGTTTACTGGCAATCAGTTATCTATACAGTGGTTGAGAGAAGTTAGCACAACTTCTGGAGGCCTCCATAAAATCCTAACATTAAAGCCAACATTAATGGTTTTTTATTTTTTTTTATTTATGCATTACAATGAATATTTCACATCTTTTTAAAGACTAATGTTGTTTCATTTCTAAGAGAAAATATGATTCTCTGTGTAAACGTGAGGCCATTATGAAGATGAGCACCGAGTCCACGTGAGCCCAAATCCCCCTGGTGGTTGAAGTGGTTGCTGACGTAATCAAGTAATCTAAATTATTCTAAAGATCTATTCTG
Organism: Omphiscola glabra; assembly: GCA_964017045.1. Classification (NCBI taxonomy): domain Eukaryota; kingdom Metazoa; phylum Mollusca; class Gastropoda; family Lymnaeidae; genus Omphiscola; species Omphiscola glabra. Next base: position 20,573,998 of record OZ024795.1, read on the forward strand.
TTATGGTTAAGGTTTCTTTAAAAAATCAATTTCCTACAACATTTTTTTTTTGTCTTCATCGGTTATAGATGTAAAACCTGCGGGGATGTTTAGCCCTAGAGAAAAAACGAGGGATAAGAATTGTTGAGATGCTTATCATTGGAAGCCACATTCTCATTTGTTTTCTAGGCAGCTGTGAATTGGACTGCAATCATACATGAGATCTATCTCCCCTGGCGTTGTCGAGGTTCGGAATAAAACGATTACAATCTCGACGCCGGACCTTTCATTCGAACACGGCTCCAATAATATGTCATGTTTAACTAATGCGTCACTTCATGCCAGATGACCGGAGTGTCAAGTGAACAGATGGGAGATTCTACAGAACAGCGTTTCAGCTTTAAGATTTCAACTCCGTCTAAATGTCAGCATTTGTAGTTTTTTTGTTTTTTTACCACTCGGATAATGTAAATATAAAGGTGGTCATACAGAAATGTTGGCTGCCAAACGAGCTATCAGGCTCACAGATAACGTCAATCAATAGAGCATCATTGCGATAGGTTCGACGGCGTGCTGAGGGGGGTGGGGTGCGTGTGGTGGAGGGTGTGTGTGTGGGGGAGGGTGTGTGTGTGGGAGAGGGTGAGCGTGTGGGCTGGCCAGGAAGAGAGGCAGACCGACCCAATTAATAATAGATTTCAATTTTATTGACCGTGCACACTTTGACCAACGCATGACACTTGGTGGCATTTAAAAAAAAAGTACAAGTTAGCTTTACGTGACAGAATTGTTAGGACAACACAGATAACGTGACAGAATTTATAGGACAACACAGCTAACGTGACACAATTGTTAGGACAACACAGCTAACGTGACAGAATTGTTAGGACAACGCGGCTTTACACGACAGAATTGTTAGGACAACACAGCTTGACATGACAGAATTGCTAAGACCACACAAGTTTACGTGACATAGTTGTTTGGACAACACAAGTTTACGTGACATAGTTGTTTGGACAACACAAGTTTACGTGACATAGTTGTTTGGACAACACAAGTTTACGTGACATAGTTGTTTGGACAACACAACTTTACGTGACATAGTTGTTTGGACAACACAAGTTTACGTGACATAGTTGTTTGGACAAGTGAGCTAGGACTGCAGGGCTTCAGAAGCAGAACGGCAGTAAGACCAATAAGCTTAGACTAACAAGCTGATGGGAGTCAGACTTACAAGGCTTAGAGTGCGAGTCAGACTTAAAAGGTTTAGAGTGGGAGTATAAACTAAACCGTGCATCTTTAAAAAAACTCTAAAATTAATGTTATAACAATTCAAATATTTTGTAATTCGGACTGGATATCTGTACATGGTTTTGTTCGTTCCTTCTTTTACATCTTCTTTTTCTTGTTAAAAAAATGTAGTGCAGCCTACCACTACTTATGGCCGTTTTAACAATTTGTCTTTATTCCGTTTGGGTTTTCTTAAGCCTAGGATCTACGCATTCATCGGGAAATCCACGAATAGGTTTCAGGTGTTCATGAATGGCAACTTTGTAAGACTATTTTTACCGTCCTCTCTATCTAAATTTTAAACGTTTTTTTTTGTTTTTTTCCAACTAGAGATGTCTTCAATGTGAAAACAACGTAACAAAGGCAACATGAAGGGTGATCCTCAATTGTTTCTATAGCGTACAACAACGGCCCCTCACATGCACAGGACAAAGTGGCAATTTTAAACTCGTAACTAGTTAAGCTGGAGACACGTGTAAGAAATACACAATTACATATTCTCATACAGCACAATTACATAATCTCATACAGCACAATTACATAATCTCATACAGCACAATTACATATTCTCATACAGCACAATTACATATTCTCATACAGCACAATTACATATTCTCATACAGCACAATTACATATTCTCATACAGCACAATTACATATTCTCATACAGCACAATTACATATTCTCATATAGCACAATTACATATTCTCATACAGCACAATTACATATTCTCATACAGCACAATTACATATTCTCATATAGCACAATTACATATTCTCATACAGCACAATTACATATTCTCATACAGCACAATTACATATTCTCATACAGCACAATTACATATTCTCATATAGCACAATTACATATTCTCATACAGCACAATTACATATTCTCATACAGCACAATTACATATTCTCATATAGCACAATTACATATTCTCATACAGCACAATTACATATTCTCATACAGCACAATTACATATTCTCATACAGCACAATTACATATTCTCATACAGCACAATTACATATTCTCATACAGCACAATTACATATTCTCATACAGCACAATTACATATTCTCATACAGCACAATTACATATTCTCATACAGCACAATTACATATTCTCATACAGCACAATTACATATTCTCATACAGCACAATTACATATTCTCATACAGCACAATTACATATTCTCATATAGCACAATTACCAATTCACTAAAAAAAGCCAAACTTGAGCACACCAATAGCTAACTAACTTCTAAATTTAAAAAACACATCACCTATCATCTCACATTACCTACCATCTCACTCTACCTATCATCTCACATTACCTACAATCTCACTCTACCTATCATCTCACATTACCTACCATCTTACTCTACATATCATCTCACATTACCTACCATCTTACTCTACCTATCATCTCACATTACCTACCATCTTACTCTACCTACCATCTCACATCACCTACCACCTCACTCTACCTATCATCTCACATTACCTACCATCTCACTCTACTATCATCTTACTCTACCTACCATCTACTCTACCTACCATCTTACTTTACCCACAATCTCACTCTACCTACAACCTTACTCTACCTATCATCTCACTCTACCTACCATCTTACTCTACCTATCATCTTACTCTACCTACCATCTACTCTACCCACCATCTTACTTTACCTACAATCTCACTCTACCTACAATATTACTCTACCTACCATCTCACTCTACCTACCATCTCACTCTACCTACCATCTCACTCTACCTACCATCTCACTCTACCTACCATCTCACTCTACCTACCATCTTACTCTACCTATCATCTCACTCTAATAAAATCACAATTTTGTTGGCATGGAATATTTGTAAAACCCCGCTATAACGCGATTTCGCGATCAGATTTTATGAACAACTACAAAATATGGCGTTGTGTTTGGGCTCCACTGTTTAAGAAAATCCTATTATCTGATATTAAGCTGAGTTCTTCGGGGGCGAAATAAAGTAGTCCTTACTCTTTTTTTAGTTTCTATAAATTTAAAAAAAAACTTTAAAATTGTCGATCAATATTTATTTCTGTTGCTCGATTGGCTTTGGACAGCATCATAGCCACATCCGTCGGCTTGCAGTCTTACAGTTTCCTGCAGGTTCCTGTTGTCACGTGTCACGTAGCAGTTTATTTTCGTAAAACTGAAGAATTTAAGTTTACAAACGTATAGTACATTCAATTATCTTTCATTTGATACCTCATTTGGTCTTACAAACCCAACAATAATATTTTAAATCGTTTTTTACTCCCAACCTCTCAATTCTGGTACCTGTGTACCAATTGGTGCAGCTTTTTCTTGTACTTGCTTTGTCTCCATGACTGAATGCACCCTGTCAGCTTCATTACCCGAAGACGCCAGTGCCTACCCACTCATTGGTAATATGTTTATGAGCATATTCTTATAGTCACCTTAAACGTTGTATATTTTATGTGAATACTTTCAAAATGTCTTTCTTCTTTAATATATTTTAATAACTTTTACACAACTATTTTCCCCTTAACCCTCCCCACCAGGGCCGGCCTTAGGCCACTGTAACCTATGCGGCCGCAATGGGCCCCGCACTTTCATAGTCCCCGCCCCGAATTTATTTTCTAATGCAAAATCTTAATTTTCACTTATTATCCTTATTCCTACCCACACTGGGCCCCGCGCAATCCGTTTCGCATAGGGCCCCGCAATTGTTAGGGTCGGCCCTGCTCCCCACCCCACACCCTGTTCATTGTAACACGTCCTGCCATTAAAAGAACGACAAAATAAAAACAACTTCATTTATGCCCCCCTCCCCCCAAGGTATCAACCCTCTTCAGGGACAATCAGTTGTGCAGGAAAGGGACAGAGAGTGTGAACTGCCCCGGGCGGCACCAACAATGGCTACGCCGCTGCTGACAATGCATTGCGATCATAATAAGCCGACAGTCAACACATAACACTTAGGCGTAACCTGGAAAAGTCAAGAATCCTGGGAGACATGTGAGACCTGGGAGACATGTGAGACCTGGGAGACATGTGAGACCGGGGAGACATGTGAGACCTGGGAGACATCTGAGACCTGGAAAGCCCCCTGAGACCTGGGAGACATGTAAGACCTTTGAGACATCTGGAACATGGAAAGCCCCCTGAGACCTGGGAGACATGTGAGACATTGGAGACATGTAGGACTTAGTAGACTTGTCAGACCTCAGAGATATGTGAGACCTGGGACCAAGCATTAAGAAACCTCCGGTTCCACTGCATGTCTTTTTCCGGTTCCGCTGCATTTCTTCTTCCGGTCCACAGCTGCTACTCAATATCTCCTACATGAGGCCACTGTGACACTTAATCACATTTATAAGTTATTACTATTCACAAATCAATGTGTGCGATTAACATTATGTGAACATAACATCTAAGGGTTTCGATCAAACGGTTGACATGGTCTTTTACCTGGGCTGGACAGGGTATTGACCTGAATGTTGATAGACTATAACATTCTAACACATTGACAGTGACAGCTAACACTTGAATTCATTTGTTCTATAAACTATTTAGCACACTGGCTGCGATCATCTGCGCGCGATATTCCAGTCAAAATCGCTCGCTCAGTTCCTGCTGAAAACCTTATCAGAAATGATACAACATGAGAACCGCCGATGACGTCACTGCTTTCTTTTCATCTCGGTAAACAGCTGTAAAGTGGTCAGAGAGTATGCAGCTCTGCTTCCGGCACACGTAGCTGCTGCCATATTTTGTCCTAAAAGCTCTGATCTTCCCTTATCGACACTTTGGATATCCAGGCAACGCAAATGAAAAAACAACATCAAAAAAACCAACAACAACAAAAACAACAACAACAACAAAAAAAAACAACAACAAAACAAACCAAAGAAACAAACGTATTACAGAGGAATCCAGAAATGTAATAGCGTATACCATTTTATGCTCATGTCAACTGAGTTTATACTAATGAGCTGTGAACAGGCCATCTTCCCCTGGCACAGCGGTTCTCAACCTGTGGGTCACGACCACTTTGTGGGTCGAAGACCCTTACACAGGGGTCGCCTAAGACCATCGGAAAACATATATTTATGAAGTATAGCATGACTAGCATCGAAAATAATTATGTGGTTGGGGTCGCCACAACACGAGGAATGGTATTTAAGGAATTAGGAAGGTTGAGAACCACTGCCCTGACACACAGCATTTGATACCCAATGAGCAGTTAGCAGGCCATCAGATATAACTTCCCCCAGCACACAGCATTTGAGGCATTGTGTACAAACTACACAAAAGGCCGAGGCATTTAAAGCACGTACCAGTGATAAAATGGAGGATAGAAATAAAGTTGTATTCCCTTTTAATCCTCATAAACTCAATGCTAAACAAAAGTTCCTGACAAAGCTAGATCTGTTTCTAACTCCTTGGCATACGTTTTCTCATCACACTGCTCTCATAGTGTTAGGACGCGATTCGTATTTAGAGTGAGAAATAAAGTGAAGAGAGAGAGAGAAAGAGAGAGACTGTGAGTGTGTGTGAGAGAGATAGAATAGAGAAAGAGCGAGAAGAAAAAGGGGGAGTGAGTGAGAGAAGGAGTGTGACAGAGAGAGTGTGTGAGAAAGATTCTGTGAGAGATTGAGAGTGTGTGTGAGAGAGAAACAGAGAGCTTTAGAGATATAAAGATAGATAGAGAGAGATAGAGAGACATTTGTAAACTGAGTTCAATAGCGATGTTGAACAATTGTTCGATTGTAAAGTCCAAATTACACGCTGGAACAACACAAGCTTCCACCGAAATTCTTCAATCTTGATCAACAAACGTTGAGACTTCATCTTTTAAGGCGATGGCCATTTAGTTGCACTCACCGTGAACGGATTGTGAGCAGCTCTCAACAACTTAATGTCTCTAAAAATGGGCGCCTTGTCATTTGATGGCTAATGGCACTAACAGCTCCAATCAATCAACCAACGTACACCAGAAATGTCACGGATGGATGAAGAGGGCAAGAAAACTAATCACCCACAGATGATCGATATTTCTTGCCATCTCTCGGCAGTTGGCTTCTTTTAGAGGTAATTTTTTTTAAAAAATTTAGTGGGGGGAGGCGGAGCGTCATTTGCGTTAAAGAATATTACAGTTTGCACACTTAGAGTTTGGAATTTTTCACCACGATGAAATCTTTCGTCGCTGCATCGGTTAAGACTTAAAGCTTTGCTATTGAACACCCTTCCCCCAAACTAAGTAATGGAGGAGCTCAAAGAACTAAAACGACACAAGTCGTCCGTGTAGGCCAGTGGTTCTAAGCCTCCCTAATGCCGCGACACTTTAATACAGTTCCTCATGTTGTGGTGACTCTCCCACCCCACAACCGTAAAACTATTTTCGTTGCTACTTCCTAAATATGTGTTTCCCGGTGGTATGTGTAAGGGTCGTTCGATCCCCAAAGAGGTCGCGACACACAGTTTGAGGACAGCTGGTGTAGGCTGTAGTTTGTTAAACAAATTTGTGGATCTGACGTGCACCTGATTTTACTGTAGCTGAATATCTCGGCAGGCCACTTCATCGACATCTTATGTGGATATTACCACTAACTCAATTCAGTGATCCTTGTGACATAACCACTAACCCAGTTCCCCATGTTCCTTGTGACATAACCACTAACCCAGTTCCCCATTTTCCTTGTGACATAACCACTTAATCAGTTCCCCATGTTCCTTGTGACATAACCACTAACCCAGTTCCTCATGCTCCTTGTGTGATAACCACTAACCCAGTTTCTCTTTTTGCCATGGTTCGCTGCTCCTAATGAATAAACTCACAATCCTACCCAAGATGTAATTGATCCTCTCACCTAATGTAACCAATTCTCTATTATTGCTGCACAATCTATCGAGTCTATGTTCGTCCACCAATCGCCCTAAGCCTCAGGAGTGACACCTTTATTGCATTAGACTTGAAGGTCAGACGATGTATGTGTGATATTGATGGCGAGAGGAGACAGCCTTATTGTATGATAAACCTACAATAGGGTCAGAGGCCCCTAATAAATCTGTTCCTAAGAGATAGTTGTGGTTTTTTCCCCTTTTATCTAAGCGTCTTATAGATCTTTTCACATGGATTCAACATCCCCCATACTATTGGCTTTACATTATTTATTACACCTACTCCTTAATTTTGCAGCATATGCTGCATTTTCATAAATCATTTTTCCCACTGTCATAAGATTTTCCTGCTGCCCAACTCTTTGACATTTTCAACTGACTGTTTCGGGCAATATCTTCAACAGGTTAAAAAAATATTCAGAGTATACGTTAAAATACGTATGAAGGGAATAAATAAACGGTTAAAATACGACCCAAAAGTAACAAAATAGGGAACGGACGAAAAGACGGAGATGAAGCCACGAAACAAACTCCAATTAAACCGCGGTTCTATGACTATGAGATATATTTCGCTGAAATCAATTAGTTTAATACTTGTTGACATTACGCAAGGGGAGACAATTTTTAGTGTCCTATGTTATCGTTCCTTGCCCTTAAAAATAATTAATTTGTATGTGCGTCTAAGGTCATAACTTCCTTGTATGTTATATACATACATTTAAAAAATATACTGAGAAATCAAACCGTACTAAACTAAATACATAAAAATGCGATGATTTATGTCCCTCATAGTTTTAAACGGTCCCCACAGTTCTACGAGTTACACTGCTAAAAACACAATAAGTTAATGTGGTATTGATACAAAAAGTTACACTCATATTGGCACCTTAAGAGATTCACTCACGCTAGTGGGCCACTCAACACATGTTTACACCACTAGTGGGCCACTCAACACATGTTGACACCGCTAGTGGGCCACTCAACACATGTTGACATCACTTGTGGGCCACTCAACACATGTTGACACCACTAGTGTGTTACTCAACACATGTTGACACCACTAGTGAGCCACCCAACACATGGTGAAACCACTAGTGGGCCCCTCAACACATGGTGACACCACTAGTGGGCCACTCAACAAACGTTGACACCACTAGTGGGCCACTCAACAAACGTTGACACCACTAATGGGCCACTCAACACATGTTGACACCGCTAGTGGGCCATTCAACAAACGTTGACACCGCTAATGGGCCACTCAACACATGTTGACACCGCTAGTGGGCCACTCAACAAACGTTGACACCACTAATGGGCCACTCAAAACATGTTGACACCGCTAGTGGGCCACTCAACACATATTGACACCGCTAGTGGGCCACTCAACACATGTTGACACCACTAGTGGGCCACTCAACAAACGTTGACACCGCTAGTGGGCCACTCAACACATTTAACACCGCTAATGGGCCACTCAACACATGTTGACACCGCTAGTAGGCCACTCAACAAACGTTGACACCACTAATGGGCCACTCAACAAACGTTTAAACCGCTAGTGGGCCACTCAACAAACGTTGAAACCGCTAGTGGGCCACTCAACAAACATTGACACCGCTAGTGGGCCACTCAACAAACGTTGAAACCGCTAGTGGGCCACTCAACAAACGTTGACACCACTAGTGGGCCCCTCAACACATGTTGACACCACTAGTGGGCAACTCAACACATGTTGACACCGCTAGTGGGCCACTCAACAAACGTTGACACCGCTAGTGGGCCACTCAACACATGTTGACACTGCTAGTGGGCCACTCAACAAACGTTGACACCATTAGTGGGCCACTCAACAAACGTTGAAACCGCTAGTGGGCCACTCAACAAACGTTGAAACCGCTAATGGGCCACTCAACAAACGTCGACACCGCTAGTGGGCCACTCAACAAACGTTGAAACCGCTAGTGGGCCACTCAACAAACGTTGACACCACTAGTGGGCCCCTCAACACATGTTGACACCACTAGTGGGCAACTCAACACATGTTGACACCGCTAGTGGGCCACTCAACAAACGTTGACACCGCTAGTGGGCCACTCAACAAACGTTGACACAGCTAGTGGGCCACTCAACAAACGTTGACACCGCTAGTGGGCCACTCAACAAACGTTGACACCGCTAATGGGCCACTCAACTTGGCATCTCCACAAACACGGAAACGAACCACTAAAACTAAACTGCTGATTGCGGTACACAAGATCACGGACTTCTTATTTTTTCAGCATCAACCAGTCAAAGTGATGCACGGGAGGTAATTCGCAACCCTTGTGGTCGGTTGCCCTTCCTGTTTGCCTCCGCGGGTCTACCCACCCCCAGACACATTAATATGCCCCAAGTCTCTTGGCTTTTCCTGGGAATCGTTTTCGTGTGGTTGACTATTTTCTTTTGCTCTTTTTTACTATGAAAATCCTGAACCATTTGTCTGAGGTCTGCTTTACATGTAAGTATATTTTCCTATTTGGTCTTTAAATTATGTCCAACTAGTTGCCATGCAGTTATGTTCAACTAGTGGCCATGCAGTTATGTTCAACTAGTGGCAGTGCAGATGTCCAATATCAAACTTTTTCCATCTCAGAAAACTCACTACCTCTCACTCAAACTCCTCATTTCTATAGTTCTATCACCTAACTCACTATCTCTCACTCATACTCATCATTTTGATACATTGATTGAATACTTTTATAGCGCTTGTGTCCAAGCTATTTTTTAGCATGCTCACAGTGCTATAATGTCCTAACTTTTTTTTTAGAAGTCTTTATATGTTTCTTAAAGGACTTTGTATCATTTTCAGTTTTCCTCAAAGCATAAGACAAACAGAACGCATTCCATAGGACTTCTTTCTGTGTCCATCCACACTGAACTCTCAGTAAGGACTGTGTTGAAGAGCCCAGGTTCTGTATGGATACATGTTTAGAAATAAGTTTTTGAAGATACTCAGGTGTAGAGCCTTCAATATCAGTGACAGAATTTTGTGGTCAAGGCGCTATCTCACAGGAAGCCAGCGAAGATCATTCAAGAACTGGGGGGGGGGGGGATGTAGTCAGAATTCTTTATACGCGATACAGTTCGTATCTACATTTCTATAGCTCTATCACCTAACTCACTCACTCTCCCTCGTACTCCATCCCCCCACCCCCTTTTTTATCCTGACGACTCAATCACACTTTTCGGGGTTTTCATGTGCATGAATTGATTAATTCATTCATCTCTCTAACTCACTCACTCTCTATTTCTCTCTCCCTCTCTCTA